>JARFIZ010000024.1:0-1307680 GCA_036325965.1 Sinopyrophorus schimmeli | reverse complement strand
GTTAAATGATAAGTAATATATTTTAATAACCAATAATAAATAGGTTTAAGTAAAACACATATTTATTTATGCATTTAGAATAAACTTTTATTAATAAAAATACAAAAACTTAACTTTTTCTTCAAGTTATAAACTATTGAGTCATTTCTTGAGAATTAGATTCCAATGACACGTGTCAATTACGATACCGAATATTAAGAAAACTTAACAAAAATTTAATTCTTGCCTCCTGATTGCAATACAAATTAATTTCACGGCAATTTCTTAATGATTCGTCATCATTTAGAACAATAAATTACACGAAAAATTAATTGAATAATTTTTATCGTTCCCTCTCACTTGCATTAACAAAATTATCGTATCTTCTCGCTCCCTTCCACTCATTACTATGGTAAATACGTTTTTCGAATGTAAAATCGATATTTACTAAATTAAATTATAATTTTTGATTTGAAAGAGCGCACGATATATTATAGTAATGTAAGAAATACGAGGATGTGCGCATTCGAGCGAAAAGTGGCACATTTCCGAGCGAGGGAGGCAAATGAAGCGCGACGCGGAGCGGCGCGCTTCATTTTCCCGAGATCGGAATGTGCCACTTTGAGCTCGAATGTGCACACTCGGTTTTAAGCACGACTCACAATAATTTAGATACAATATATTATACGAAAAAGCAATTGAATCATTTTAATTACTTCTTCTCGCTCGTACTGACGAGATTGTCGTATCTTTTCGCTCTTTCCACTCATTGCCATGGTAAATACATTTTTCAAACTTAAAATCGATATTTACCACATTAAGTATAATTTTTTAATTTGAAAAAACTAGGGATAAAGTAGATAAATCTAATAAGAACGAAGATGTGCGCATTCGAGCGAAAAGTGGCACATTTCCGAGCGAGGAGGCAAATGAAGCGCGACGCGGAGCGGCGCGCTTCATTTTCCCGAGATCGGAATGTGCCACTTTGAGCTCGAATGTGCACACTCGGTTTTAAGCGCGATTCACAATTGCATCGTTAAATGGATGCAGCGCTTATGTAAAATTTTTGTTAAAAATTGCGTTTTTGTTGTAAATACCTTTTTCTCAAAAGTAATAATTTAGCACTTAGCCCCTAAATCCATTCAACGCTTTATTAGACGGCCAATATTTAACTCTCAACGCGCCAAAACAAGTATAACGTCGCAAAAAAAAACGTTTTAAATAAAATACTAAAAGAAGCAACCGATTTCCCACGTTTATTAATTTCAAATTCAATCAGCGTCGAAAAAGTCTAAAATTGTAAATTCAAAATACAATCTTGTTGATGGGAAGTCATGTAAATTCCCCTCGCTTTTGATGATAAGCATTAATGGTTGGCTTAGATTGAGCTGTCAGTCAAACTGACACAAACGTTTCACAGTAAAAATATTTCAACTTCGAATTTTATTGCCGAATTCCGGGGTCCCTATAGATATTGAAGATCCCTTTGATTGATTACCCCCTGTTGCACGATAATTAAAAAAAAAGCCGACCCCCTTCCCCGCCGCGCTTTAAATATAAAAGTAATTTTATTTAATATCGTCGATTTTGTCCGCGATTTGGCAAAAAAAATAAGCCACAGACTCTGTTACGAGCTTTCCATGTTAAACGAAGAGATTTTCTTTATATTTGCATATTTCATATTACAATCTTAGTATAAAATAGAGCAAAAATGTTTGAATTTTCTTTTGAAAATCTTGTACAAGAATATCGATTATATCTAAGAAATTTTATAAAACGTAGCACAAGACTGCTTTAGTAAATCGAAAAAGATGCAGTCTGCATTTAAAATTAAATATTGCTTTGATGGAACGCGCTTTTGTTGTTCGTGTATTTGCTCGAAATGTAATTTTTGCCCTAGCCGATTAGTATTATTTTTAAAAGCTTTCATATAGGATTTTTTTCCAATTCCGTATTCAGAATCGATGAAGAAAATTAATTAGGTTTGCTCATAAAAATGATGCTGTCTAATTTATCGGCCTAAATTGTTGTGAATCGTGCTTAAAAATAAATCTTTGTGCATTGTATTTAATTAAACTTTAATTTTATTATTTAGTAAGTTACTTTTTCAATCAAAAACGCTGATTTTATCTTTAATAGAAGTTTTGATTTGTAAAAATCGTGCAATTGTCAAATTAATTTACGTAATGATAGGGACAAGTCTAAAGCTCTAAGGGTCATTCCATATGCAATCAACAAATTTGAATTAAAAAGTGTGCCGCATGATTTTTAATTTTAATAAAAAAAATTGTAGATGTTCTTTGTGGTGCTAGAAATGCTAAACCACCACCATTTATTTTTTTTATTGTATAACTTCTGATCAGTACCCATCCGAAGTCAAAAATTGGATCAATTTCATACTTGTACATAATGGGCTCTAGCTTTTTATTTAGAACAGGTATTGCAATGGTTGTTATTTTATATAGAAGGCCATAAATGTGCATTTTATATAATACAATAAAATTAAACTAAAACAATTAGGAACAAAATGGTGACCATCTGAAATTTTCACAATGTTTTCTCATTTTTACGATATTTGATTGAACCCTGTGTCAAGCCTTTGGTATATTAAGGGTTGATTTTTTTTTTAAATGAAGTACTAACTCCTGTGATGTGACATAATTATCATTGTCCTACATAAAAATCATCTACAAAAAAAATTGTGAAAATTGATAATTTTGAAAAAAGCTCAACATTGACCCCAAAAGAACCCATGTGGAGAAAAAATAAAAATCTGAAATTTTCAGAAAATGTAGTCCATATCTTCGTTAATGAAGTCCAATTAGTGCCATTCTGTTATTTTCACCTCTTTAGAAAATATGATTTTTTTTAAAGTGCTACTTTTACAAATAAATATGAAAATAATCTGGGAGTTTGCTAATTTATAAAAGTTTTATAACTTATTTAAACTATTAGAATCATATCAATTTATGATAAAAATAATCAAATAAAAATAAATATTTTCAATCTCTGTTATTTATTAAAAATTGCACCACAAAAATTATCTACAATTTTGTTATTAAAATTAAAAATCATGCGGCACACCCCATTTGTTGATTTCATATGGTAGGACCCCTAAATTTTGACTACAAGAGCAAAAAAGCAGAATTCTTATATCATAACTAAATAATTAATAATTTAAATAATTATACTAATATAAAAAACACGAGGATGTGCGCATTCGAGCGAAAAGTGGCACATTTCCGAACGAGGGAGACAAATGAAGCGCGACGCGGAGCGGCGCGCTTCATTTTCCCGAGATCGGAATGTGCCACTTTGAGCTCGAATGTGCACACTCGGTTTTAAGCACGACTCACAATAATTTAGGTACAATATATTATACGAAAAAGCAATTGAATAATTTTAATCACTTCTTCTCGCTCGCACTGACGAAATTGTTGTATCTTTTCGCTCTCTTCTACTTATTGCCATAGTAAATACATTTTTCAAACTTAAAATCGATATTTACCACATTAAGTATACCCAGGAAAAAAATTTTTATATAATCATGTATAACTTTATATAGTTTTATACAATTATATATGGTTTTATATTAATCTATTTATAATTATGCATAAATTTATATAATTATATATAACTATATAAAATTTTATAAAGTATCTTATTTTGGGAAAACAGTATTTTATATAATCATATGTAATTATGTATAATTATATATATTATATTTTTATATAATTATATTAAATTATATATAATGTTATAATATTATATAAATTTATACATAATTATATATATTTTAACCATCTAACCTCAAAATTGTACATGTGTCAAACATGAAAGATTGTCAATTTTGTAAGTCCTTTTTATAAGACATTTTTAGTAAATATTTGAGAAGGTTTTGTAGGTCAGTGGCAGAGCAAGCAGTCCCTCGATCCAGGGGTCCGGGGTTCAAATCCCCAAAAAAGGTACATAATTCTGTTTCAGATTCATCATCGATGACATAATCAATCGCACACCGCGCTACTCATTGCAAACTACCTTTCCTTCCACTGAATAAGCAGATACCGAATCACAAAGGTTCTAATTAGTAGACTGATGGTAATTACCACAAATGTTGCTGTAGGGGAATTATTATATAAAATTTATTATTTATATTTATATATAATTTTATATAATTATGTAAAATTATATAAAACTAGATAAAATTATATCGCGCCAAAATTCGTATATAATTATATATGATAATTTATATATAATTAAATAAAAAAATTTTCCGGGTAATTTTTTAATTTGAAAATCTAGGAATAAAGTAGATAAATCTAATAAGAACAAAGATGTGCGCATTCGAGCGAAAAGTGGCACATTTCCGAGCGAGGGAGGCAAATGAAGCGCGACGCGGAGCGGTGCGCTTCATTTTCCCGAGATCGGAATGTGCCACTTTGAGCTCGAATGTGCACACTCGGTTTTAAGCGTGATTCACAATTGCATCGTTAAATGGATGCAGGACTTATGTAAAATTTTTATTAAAAATTGTGTTTTTGTTGTAAATACTTTTTTCTCAAAAGTAATAATTTAGCACTTAGCCCCTAAATCCATTCAACGCATTATTTGACGGCCAATATTTAACTCTCAACGCGCCAAAACAAGTATAACGTGTTCATTTTCCCGAGATCGGAATGTGCCACTTTGAGCTCGAATGTGCACACTCGGTTTTAAGCGTGATTCACAATAATTAATTTACTTTCTCATAATGTCGAGTTTTCGTTAGCTGTGCGCGCGCGCAATATCCGTTGCCTGCTATAATTTTACTCTTCAAAAATATTTCTTGCCCTAGGTACAAAGGGACCAGAGTACAACAGGTTCCTCTATACGTTCAAAAATTAAATTAACACTGGCAATTTCTCAAAACACCCAAAAATATCTCTTTTTTATTTTTGAGAAAAATTTTAAGCGTTTATCGTGAACAACCAAGGACGCGTTAGCTATTATCATTAAAAACAAATCCAAGTCTTAAAAATCGAAGATTAAACAGATCCGAGCGCAACATAACGAAGGGTCAATTTGAATAACAAGGTGTACGTGATTAAAACTTCGCAGAACAATAGTTTAAATTTCCGCATCTATTATTTTCGAAGCGAATTTTAAGCATCTAATGGAGAGATGTCACGTACGCATAACCGAAGCACCCTTTGAAGTTCATTAGGTGCCCAGCAAAGAACTCATAAGGGCTATATTTTGTTTCGTTCGTTATCATTCTCTGTTCCCCACTTCCGTAAATTGCTCTTTCATCTAAATGAAAGAGCGAAAGAGAAAGAGGGCTAAATAAAAGAAATGTTAACGATAGACCTGGTTTACCTAAGACGGATCCAAAGGCTTTGAACTTCTTTGTGTTCTGATTAGACAGCCTGCGCCTTTTATTTCCATAACTCTTATACGTTGCATAACCTTTTCAAATTGAACGAGCCTCAAATGTAAGAGCGCTGAAAGGTCTTAAAAGATTCCCATCTCCAAACAACTTTTAAATTCGCCACTGCCAACTATAATATTTGTTATTCGAAAGGAATTTTGGGGGAGCTACTTTTTACCTTATCGTTTTCCGACCGCTTTCCTTCGCTAATTAACAATTAAAATTCAGAATTTTGATTTTCCTTTCGGTCTTATGGAGAGGCACGTTTTAACAATAACGCATAATTCCGACTAAAATATTGCAGGTAATGTTCTTTAATGGAGAACGGAAAGAAGCAGATTCGAGGTTATTAATGTCCCTTACGTATTCCACAAAAAGAAAACGGAAGGTGGAAGACAAATACTGCGAAGAATATGTTTCCTTGTTTATTGCTTTCTTTTTATTTCATTTTTTTTTTAATAATAATTCTTACATCTTTTGGGAGCCTAATAAAAAATTGTCTGTGCCAATTTAAAATTAATTTATTCGATTCGCAATAGCAGAGTATTTTATTTTTGTCAGACTGTACTTAAACATAATTTTTTTTTCTAACGCCATTTCATACAATATTGAAAGACCAGTAAGCTGAAATGCATTCATATTAGCTACTCAACAACAGGTAGCGCTACATGACATTATTAACATGAAATTATATAACTTATCAATGATAACTGTATAGTAAAATATGATAATATTAATTCTAAAATTTTTTGAATATTTTGTTTTGCATGGGGCAAAAACACCAGTTTTGGACACTTTATGGTTTTCAGTGTCTTTAATTAATTTTTAAATAGCATAAAATCAAAAAAGTAATTGTTATTTACTTCAATAAGTTATTAAGGAGTCAGATAATGAAAATTTTAAGATGTTTTGTAATTCCATTATTTAAAAAATAATATAAATACTTAAAATTACCTACTTACGCCGTTTTTGGGCACTTAACCAGTTTGTGGACAAAGTAAATGCCAGATTTGGACACAATTGATTAAAATATATCCGAAATATAAAAAAAATGTATATTATGACGATAAAAGAAAGTTTTCAAGATATGCAGGAAACTTTATATACATCTTTGATCTATTGCATGTGAATTATGTACACTTTAATTAAAAATATCACATTTCAGAATCAGTCAAAAAAAATTATTTTTTTCAATAAAAATAATTGACATTTAGCTTAATATCGTATTTCAAATTTATGAAATTCGTAAGAAAAATGAATTTACGAGCGAACTACTTTAAAACACAAAGTCAAAGTGCACATAAGGAATTGTATTGTAGTCGAAGCAGTCCATGCAGAACTAGAATTCGGAGCATTGCAGAAATAATTCACATGCATCTTAAATGCACGTTCGTGGAATTCCTGCAGCCGCTGTGGCATCAACTATTCCAAAATAATTCTATTAAATTAACCCCGAAGACGTAAAGCAAAATTAAAGACGTTTCGGGCGCAGGATTTTACGCGGCAGCTCTCGTAAACGTAAAAAAAGGAGAGCGAAAGATTTAAAATTCGATCTTCTATTTTATTCGTTGACTATAAAAAACGATTGCTAAATTGACGTTTATGGGGCCTTTAATCAACTGAACCTCTAAAAATTGACAATGCTCTTCGTTTAAGGAGAACTTAAAATTAATTCTTTCGATTTCGTTTTTTTTATATTGAAGAAAGACGAAGAAAATTGTGCCGATGAAAAAGTGGCAATTTGAGCACTTATTGCACGCCATATCGTTTTTAATAAATTTTACTTATTTGTAGGGGTCTTTGTGCAATTTATTTGTACCACAGAAAATCGATTTTCGCGTATCTGATGTTAATGTTAAAATGCGCCATTTTCTGCCTGAGCTTTCCACTGGTTTTTTTTTATTCAAAATTTTAAACAAGATATAGAAAATTTTATTACAATATTATGTATTATGCTTTTGGTGTGTTTTAATTGTTGTGACAAACAATGCGTTTGTATTATAACAAAAAGTGGCGATTTTTCTTTAAGTTATTTAAAATTTAATTTTTCATTGAAAGTTGGAATAAATAAATTCTTTTTAAATGATGCTTTTAAACGAACATTCAAATAAAATATTTATATTAAGGAATACACATTTTCACAAGGATGTTAATCAAAATAAATTGAGTTATTTGATATTATAAAGATATGCATAAAATCTTAGAAATGGATGTTTATTATCAATTAGTAATGTTAAAAAAAATTAATTGGACGCCACATACTTTGTTTTCAATCTATCATATAGCCAAAGACCCATATTTTACGAATAATTAAGTCGTCCCTACCGACGCCATGCGAATGTTTTAGCATTCTCCTTTTGGAAGGCTTAAAAACATTAAATAGAGGTTTTGTTACATAATTGCAAGTAAATCAAAAACTAAGCGACGTATAGAAAAAAGTTTAGAATCGAAGTTATTTCAATTTAAAAGTAACCTAACTTTGCTCATTATATTATGATAATTATTGATTTTCACTCTGCAGTTGACATTTATAAGTTTCCTAACTTCATGTTAACAATGTCACGTAGTGCCATCTGTTGTTGAGTAGCTAAGAGAAGCATTTCTGTATGATGACATTCCAAATTTTTTTTGGAACTATCTCACCTAAACTTCCTTAAAATTTACAAAAAAAATTCTAAAACCACATTAATTTCAATTTTTTACTCTTCGAAAATCGCGCCTAAATATAATTTTTAGTTTTCATGCAGACCTAGCCGGTTGCCAACACAGAAACAAAAATTAATCGTCTTATCTTGCTATAAATTAATTAAGAGCCTGCAGTTGGGCAAAAGCGAACTCGCGAAAAGTCCCCGTAATTACTTAAGTTTTAAACAGAAAGAATAAAAAATTAAAAATTACCCATGATACATTAATGGGTATAAATATTATAATAATTAATATTTTTGAAGTAATACTTCTTTTGGCATCGTGAAGGTCAAATTTTAGCAGGCAAAGGAAGTTGCGCGCTTACACCTAACAAAAATTCGACAATATGATGTTGACCGTTTAAGCAAGTAAATTAATTACTCTGAATCGTGCTTTAACCCGAGTGTGCGCATTCGAGCTCAAAGTGGCACATTCCGATCTCGGGAAAATGAAGCGCGCCGCTCCGCGTCGCGCTTCATTTGCCTCCCTCGCTCGGAAATGTGCCACTTTTCGCTCGAATGCGCACATCCTCGTTTTTATTGAATTTAACTTAGTATATGCGAGATAAACTTTTAAAATTTTATTTTTCAGTTTTAGAAATTCTAATATTTAATTCTATTTCACGCTTTATTTATTCAAAATTTGTAAAGGAATAGACAAATTTGTAAATAAGTAGATATTGTAAATAAATACAAGTGTAAATCAATTAGTTTAGTGCATTAAGTTTAGTACGATTTTCAACTCCTAATTAATGGTATGAACATATTCGATTGTTTTTAAAGTTGATTATTTGTAAAATATGCTTAAAGCTAAATATTGGTATAAATATAGTCTGCCTATTATTAATTCAAATTATTTAAACAGTAAATTAATATTGTGAATCGTGCTTAAAACCGAGTGTGCTCATTCTAGCTCATTCCGATGACATTTATAAGTTTTCTGACTTCATGTTAACAATGTCGCGTAGCGCCATCTGTTGTTGAGTAGCGTTTCTGAATGACAACATTCCAAATTTTTGTTTGGGACTGTCCCACCTAAACCTTCTTAAAATTTACAAAACAATCGCAAAACCACATTAATTTCATATTCGACAATCGCGCCTAAATATAATTTTTGGTTTACATGAAGACCTAGCCGGTTGCCAACACAAAAACGACAAATTATTCGTCGAATTTGACGCTTGCTCTAAATTAATTAAGAGCCTGCAGTTGGGCCAAAGCGAACCCGCGAAAAGTCCCCGTAATTATTTAAGTTTTAAACAGAAACGCTGAAGCCGGGATTGTAATAACGAAGTGTCACCTTACGTCTTCATATCAACTTGCAAGTTTAAATGAAAGAGGAAGAGCTTCATAAAGTTATCCGAGTTGAAATTGTTAGGTTTGTTGTACTGCGATATAATTATTATACTTCATTAATGAATTGCTCTCCGAAACTTGGATAACTACGCTGTTTCGCTTATAAATCTAATTGTAAGTTGGCCGAGACGAATGAGGCGTAGCGAGGACATGCACACCGAGAATCCGAGCTCGGGGAAAAAGGCAAAAAGAACGAGGCAAAAACAGTCCCATAAATACTAACACTTGGAAGTCGGCTGCAATTTCCGATTCAGCAATAAAATGTGCAGTCGCATTAAAAATTTCGATATTAGGAGATAATCCTCGACGTAATTTATCGAAGATGGGGCCCGATCCCCGCTGCAGTAAATGGAAACAACTAATGGGGAGAAATAAATCATGGAACAATATGTACAGAGCTCAGCCAAGATCCTGATAAAGGAGAACAAGCTCGCTCAAGTGAAATCCTATTTGAAAGTTCGCGATTGGAAAAGTATAGGGACGGAGATAACTCTTTCGCTATATCCAGTTGTTTACGACAAAAGTTATTAACAAGTTCTCCTCCGTTTTGGCGCGCTTCATCCTTTTTTTTTAAATAATTCATAGTCCAATATTTCAACCTTGGAATTTTAATAACTACAACCGATGCGCTCGATTTTGATTATGATGGAAAACTTTCAGACGTCGATTCTTTGTGCACCCGACAAAACTTCGAACAACTTATTAATTATTTATAAAAGAAGAAGCCCATCAAAGTTTCTAAATGACGTCTTTAATATGAAACATCGTGAATTTCGAGAGAAACGTTTATTAATAACTTTATTGTGCTTACGTACACGGGCGCTTTGCTCTCGACTCGTTCAAAGCTTTGCTAAATACTCTTACGTAGTTACTACTAATAAACTGTAACTTGTGGGTTGAAATCATTGCTTCATCAACCCTTTAAACACCACCTCAAAGCCATGTTACATACCACTCCTTGTATAATCAAGCAATTTCTACTCGACGCTTTCGTATTACAGTTATTGTGCGCGCTCTCTTCTAATGTATTGCGTTCGATTTTGCTCATCGTAATTGGCTCCTCTTTTAAACTAAAAACTGGATATTCAAAATTGGGATTACTGGGCGTTATTTTTTCGTTAGAGAAAAGAATTAAAATTTGTTTTAAAATACTGTAGCGATCGCGATAATTTAATTTACGAATAAATTTAATGCACTAATCTAATTGATTTACACTCGTATTTATTTACAATGTGTATGTATTTACAAATTTATCTTAACACGCGCGTTAGAGATTACCTTGGGTTTTACCGGGAACCATCTGAGTAGAATATTGAACCGAACGAACAAAACTTAGTCTTAGACTGCTTATTACGGGAGTCGGCTGACGCTTATATCTGTGCTCGATGCCAATTATCAATGGTTCTAGAAAAATGTAGATTGTTCTTATTCAACATTCAAGGTAATGTAAGATAGATGTTTCTCGAGCGCGTGTTTACATTAATGTATCTCGTTTGATTAAATTAAAATATCACGTTCGCTATAGTACAAAGAGCTGTCCGCTATTTACAAAAAAATTGGGGGAAATTAGTTATACCTACATTTTTACCTACATTTTTTGATATAATTTTTAATTAGATTGCTTTACAAATTTTGAAATGTTAGAGCGTGAACTAAAAGATAAGATTAGAATTAGATATTAGAATTTCTAAAACTGAAAAATCAAATTTGAGTAGGTATTAGCAATATAAAGTTTTACATGAAAACGTAAAATATTTAATATCTCGTGAATGAAGCTTTATATCAAAACTAATTTGCTATAAAAAAAAAATTGCAGTCTTACTTGAACTTTGAAATAAAAAAAATAAAAAATATGGATATGTATTTAAAAAAAACACAGTTTGTGTAAGTTTAAATTAAAACAGCGCTATCTATGAGGAAACCAATTATTTCACGTTTTAGTACTTTTAAATTGAAACAACTTTGATGCTAAACTTTTTTTTATACATATAGTTTTTGGTTTATTCGTAAATATGTGAACAACCTTATATCTACTGCTATTAGAGCTTTCAAAAGGAATTATTTCAAAAATAAACCCACTATTGGCAGGTATGCTTTCAATAAACGCAAAATAATTCATCTTTAATAAATAAATGCATTAATCGGTCATTCACTGGGCAATACCCGGTCATACTTTAAAAGAAAGTGCTCATTTATTTTTACAGTTAATTTTAGAAAGTTTATGATTAAATTGCGATCATGTTTTCATTAATCGATAAGCAAAAATAATATCTCATGTCAATTGAATGAATGAATTTCGTTATTTTTTTATATCAAAATAGCTTTCGATGCAACAAATCGTTTATTCACTAAACATTTTACAGTAAATGCAAAAAATTAACTACATCGCTAAAAGTTTAAAAACGTCCGACATGCGCCTAAATGTCTTCGCATAAATAAAACAACATTTTTCTTGTGTTAAGGCAGTAGTTTAACGGTAGAAGGAGGAATATACGGAACCAATTTCGATCGAGTTATTCAAATAAGCTTGTAATAGACATAAACGTCTAAAAGTCAAAGTTATAACGAAGATCAGGATATTAACCGAGCGGAACGTGACGAGTCTCGTGAGGCCTCGGCGGCACATTTTACAAATGACTGCTTTTCTGGCCCACCAAAGTTTTACAACAATTTCAATCAAAATGATTGCAGTATTAGTCTGAACGGCGAGGGTGTAACGACATTACAGAGCTTAATTTGACACGGGCTTTTTGTTAAGGTTACGACTTCCACTACACTTTCTTAATCGTTCATTCGAAATTAAACAATTTAAGGACTTTCTTTTGCGTCGACGTCGTACTACACGCCGCCGCATGCTTCTTCGCTTGTCGATTTGTTTTTCTTGCGATTTTTCGCTTTTTTCGTGGCGCTCGCCCCCGCGGTGCTTTCGGGGCGACTCGATAAAAACAGGAAACGCAATAGTTGCGAGAATTTTATAAAATGTTGGCTTTGTCTTTTTCAATAAGCGATGCACACAATAAAATATCGAAATGAAAGGACAGTTGTTCAAAAGACCCAACAAATTAATGTAACAGACAAATAATTGCAATGAATTAATTCGCCAAAATTTTTTATTTAAAGCTTTACATGAAAATTGTATTGGACTGTACTTTCTCTTTTACAAACTTCGATGTGCTTAATATTTAATGTAAGAGTCTTTAGAAAAAACTTATTAAAAAATGTAGTGTGTCAAAACTTTTTTTAGTTTATGAATATTTTTAAATTCAAAAAATTTAATAAATAATAATAGTATTAAAATAATATTTTTAAAAATGTATGCAAAGTACTACTTTCGACATTCAAAAGGATTTTATTAAAAATTCTTCAAAAGAGCACTCTTCTTTGATATAGAAAAATTATTGCAGTTTCGGAAGATTGCTTAAATTTTGTTTTAGCTTGAACTTAGAATGAAAAAAATAGATCGATGTTTTAAATACAACGTCAACCGTTTTAAACACTAAAAGAATACAAAATTAAAGAATTAAAAATGTCCCCCTAAAACATTAATCGGTTGAAATTAATATTTTTGAAGTAATACTTCTTTTGGTGCGATGAGTGTTAAATTTTAGTAGGCAAATGAAGTTACGCGCGCACACCTTACAAAAATTCCGTAATATGCGGACCAATATTTAAAAATCATACAGATTTGGATTTGGCAGCCTTTTTGACTTCAGATAGGCTTAATAGTGAAATAAAAATTTTCGTCTTTTTGAAAAATTAAATTTGGCTTTAAAATGAAACTTTTAAAACGCAATAACTTTTTGTTTTTAAGCAGTACGCGGAAATTTTTTATTTTTGATCGTATTAGGCCTTAGTACGTTCAAAACAGGTGCTAACTCAAAACCCCCGAAATCGCCAAAAATTGAGAAAATACATGCATTAACCCCTTTGCTCGAATTGAGGAAAAAAAATTGTAGGTAATGGATTTGCTTTAAATTTTCGCAAGACGTTTCTAAGGACTTGAACCCTTCATAGCCGGGGCCATTTTTTCCTCCTCTCCCTTTAACCCCAAAATTTTTTAGAAAACTAAATAAATTGAAAAAAATACACTTCGACTCACAGAAAAAAATACCATGCCATTTGTTATATTTGTCGGAAGAGCTGGTTTCGTTTTCATTTTTCGATAACGAAATTTCAGTTTAAGAGAAGAAGAAAATGGTAGATGTGTTAAAAATTTAAGGAACAGAAAATTCGTAAAAAAAATAAACATTGATGTCAAACATATCCACGAAGAAAATATAGAAAACTTCGTGAGCAGCAACTCCTTACGATTCTTCCAGATTATGAGTATCTCATCAATTTTTTTAAATAAATACGTGGAAACTTGGAACGAAGACGCTTATTATGTAGCTGCCAAAAATATCGTTCATTCTATGTGAGTAGTAAACGACATAGCTGAGCGTGGTATTGCTTTAATGGAGGAATAACTATAATAAATTGATTACAATCAATGAAGAACAAAAGCAATATTTGCTTTTGTTGATGAAAGAAAAAAGTACCCTAATACTAATAAATTAATCCTTGTTTCTTAAAAGTAAATGATTCAAATATTTATATATGTCTTTATTTGTAATAGAGTAGTAGCACCGGTTTTGGACAATGTACCAGTTGTAGACATTTTCCACTTTATTTTGAAAAATGTAAAATATAAAAATTATCGATACTGCTATAAATGTAATTAATGTATCTTTAACTACGATAGCAACATCAATTATGTTTTTTTCGTATTTTTCAGGTTGTTTTATCAAAATTACTCAAGTGTCTAAAACTGGGTCTAACGCATCAAAAACAATTTTGTATTTCTTATATCCTGACTTATGAATAAAAGAATCTAACAAATATAAAGATTTTGAGTTTTTATTTAAAATTTAACTCTTAGTAGCAACCCGTAAATGTCAATTAAACATTTTAAAAAAATTAATGAAATAGTTTCTTAGGGTATATAATCAAATTATATGGTGCCCCGTAAAATTATAAAAAAAAATTGTTTTTTTTTTAAATAAAAACCACCCTAATGTATTTTTTTAAATAGTTTTCATTCTCTAAAATTTTTTGTAAGACGAATAAAACAAGGGGCGTGTAAATCGAGGGATAGCTGTATTTCATGAAATAAATCAGCACAAAATGCATTAACAGAAAAGATTATTAATCATAATGTTCACGTCCAATATGTTTTAATAATGTTTAATGTTCACTGGAATTGGACACTCAATAAAACAACAATTGTTAAATTTGCAACGTTTCGTTTTTTTTATTGAAACTTTATTAAAGATTATATTTTAATTAAACTTTCTGCCGCCCCCCTCCTTTTCACTAGTCCGCGACTCCAAATTTGCACGCGCCCCCAAGTTTGACCATCACTGCTTTACGCTGACCGCTTCAAAAACGAATTCAACAACAATAAATCTGTTGCGTAAAAGTCGATGGCTTATCGTGGCGCACAAAAAAACCGGAAAGAAGCGGCTCTCTCTGTGCAAGAAGTACGTAATTTGATAAGCCTTCGGAGATGAAACATCGCAGTTGATAAAAACTTGAAGCAATATAATAAAAAAGTCACGCTTGTTTATAACTTGAAGACGCCCACAAACGCTGCAAATGACATCCAATGTTTATCAAGAATATCAATCCATCATTTACCATTGCCATTTTTTCCCCGTGTGCAAATCATCGGAACTTTCTTAAGTAAATTGATTTAATATTTATCTCAAACTTTTGCGGATTCGATTCAAAAAAAAAGAAGAACAAAAACGGTCTGAGGCGTCGTAAAGTAAAAATATCTAAAAATTGAAATAGCAAAAAATTGTCACTTTTCGAATTGGGTTAATGTATCACAGGCTCGACGTGAACGCCAGGGCTAATCTTGTTCATTTTTAGCCCCCCCCCTCCATAACCCATGGGAAAATCCCAATCTGTAAACAGTAATAAGTTATAACTTCGTCAACCTATCAAAACGCCATTAAGGACCAACTTTTTTATAGTCTGTTACAGAAAAATTAGTCAAGGCTCATCGATCCACTAGAATATTTTTCCGTGCCCGCCAACAAATAAAAAAAAAAAAAACAAAACAAAAATTTCGCAGTTAAAGAAAAAGAGCTTTTCCATTCAAGTTAAAAATAATTCGCGGCACAAAATTGTTTTTCGTGTATTTTTATTTTTAGTCTTTAACACTAAAACCGGTCATTTTGACCCTTTCGCAACTTTATCGTCTTGTTACCTTTTATTAGTTGAATATATTTCTGCCGTATTAAATGACGTTTCCGAATTTTAATTGATTATTACTGTCCTATAATAGTTTTTCTTTTTAATTGTGTTTTTTCCCTTTAATATGAGACATTATACCAACAGAGGCATACTCTTTTCTTCTAGTAAAGATGCAATTATTAATTGTAAAAAATCAGTAGCCCAGGCCTTTGTTCAAGGTCCAATCTATCTCTATATCAAAATTCATCAAAATTGGTTCAGTGGTTTAGTCGTGAAAAGCTAACAGACAGACGGACAGACAGACAGAGTTACTTTCGCCTTTGTAATATTAGTTTGGGTAATTAATTTTTTTTAAAAAATAAATTAAGTATTGTGAATCGTGCTTAAAGCCGAGTGTGCACATTCGAGCTCAAAGTGGCACATTTCGATCTCGGAAAATGAAGCGCGCCGCTCGCGTCGCGCTTCATTTGCCTCCCTCGCTCGGAAATGTGCCACTTTTCACTCGAATGCGCACATCTTCGTTTAATTGGATTTGTCTATTTTCTCTTTTTATTAAATTTAATCGAACAAATTAAAAATTGAAATTGACGTTTATTTTTAATGAAAATTATTTAGAAAGTAAATTAATTATTGTGAATCATACTTAAAATCGAGTGTGCACATTCGAGCTAAAGTGGCACATTCCGATCTCGGGAAAATGAAGCGCGCCGCTCCGCGTCGCGCTTCATTTGCCTCCCTCGCTCGGAAATGTGCCACTTTTCGCTCGAATGCGCACATCTTCGTTTACTTGGATTTGTCTATTTTCTCTTTATATTAAATTTAAGCGAACAAATTAAAAATTGAAATTGACGTTTATTTTTAATAAAAATTATTTAGAAAGTAAATTAATTATTGTGAATCATGCTTTAAACCGAGTGTGCACATTTGAGCTCAAAGTGGCACATTCCGATCTCGGGAAAATAAAGCGCGCCGCTTCGCGTCGCGCTTCATTTGCCTCCCTCGCTCGGGAATGTGCCACTTTTCGCTCGAATGTGCACATCTTTGTTTTTATTAGATTTGTTACATGAATCTTTTTTTTTCAAATCAAACAATTAAAATTTCAATCAATTTTGATTTTATATTCGGTGAAAATTATAGATTTTATTGTTTTTAAAAACTCTTCAAAAGCATTAAATGTGTTGCAATAAATATTTAATTGCTAAAAAAAGAATTTTTCGTAAAGGTCTAATTGACCGGTAACTGCGGTTGTAGTAAGTCTAAAACTACCGCGGTTCTAGTGTTGAGTAGGAACAAAAGAGAGTTTTTTTTCGGCGAGGGATCGAAAGGGCGATAGGTGAACGCAAAAAGTTTTCCCCAAACGAGCCTCCGAAGTTCCTCCACAAACACAATTAAAAACTTTCAATTATTTTAAGCGGACTTTAATGAAATGTATTCGGCCATATTAGAAAACTTATTCGAAGTCGGCGCTCTCCGGCACCGAACTAATTTCTAAGATTGAAATGCAGAAAATAGACATGGCCTTTTGGGCGACCCTTTTGATGAAGCTTTATTATTAAAAATTCTGATTGAAATTCTTTTGGGAAAAACAATCTTTTAATGTTATTTCCTTCTGCTTTTTAATACTTCGGGTATTACGGGTTCTTTTTCTTCTTTTTTTATTCCGAATGCAAAACCGTTTTCGACTCTAACATATAATTACGGGTAACGTTAAAGCTTTTGACATAAGGACGAGAATTGTATTATGAATTCACATTCTACACTTGGTTGCTTTTATTCCCGTGTTCGTTCTTGTGTATTGTAAGAGGATTAAGTAATTTCGTGTTTTGTTACACTAACAACAATAAGAAAATTGTTTGTTTATTTTTCGCGAAAAATTGGACGTCTCCGTTCGCCGTAATCTAAACCGATTTGTTTATTTGTCGATTCTCTTTAAATAACATGTTGCTTTCGAATTGTATGGGGTTGGTAAGAAAGTAATTTTGCTTTTTCTAATTTGAAGTAAAACGAATATTTTTTATACAAAGAATTATAAATACACAATTGTTTGCAATGGTTCTTTACCATCTTTTTACGTTCGTAGAACATCTGGCCCTTATGAGAAAAAGACTGGACCCAGTGCAATTTCAGGTCAACGACATTTTTACCATTTAAAGAGTTTTGTAAATATCGATTTTATACGGTAAGTTGATGAGTGAAGGTTAGTGTTATATCCTAGATGTGACACCAGTTTTTAACCGAGCTCCAATAATTTTGACCGGTCGCTAAAGATGTGTGAGGTCGAGCGTTTTCATGGTAGAACATAATAATTTCACGATCAGCAAATTCTGACCCCTTATCTGTGATTGTTTCTTCCAATTTCACTAGTTGGTGACAGTAAGTGACTTTTCACTTAATTGCCAATATTTCAGAGATAAATAGTCGCACAGTAAACAACAAAAAAAAATTAAATTGAAGCTGGAAAACCAGGCCCAATGACCAAGCATTTATAAAGCTTGGGGCAATTTTTTTTGAGTCTGAACGCAGTATTAAATCAATAAAAAAATTTGAATCGTTTAAAACTAAAAATTATAAACTCAAAAATGCTATTTTTTAAATGGTAAAACAAAATAAATTCAAAAATGTTTCATTCACAAATTAAAGCGTTTTCATTTTAATTTCAATAATAATTTGTCTGCATTTATACAGAACAAATTGAAAACAACGTTGTAAATAAAAATTATAAATGTTTTAAGATATGGCGATTATTATGGCATGAAAGTTTAAAAAATGAAGAATTAATAATTAATAAAATTAATTATTGGCCCCTTACTCTTGACAATTCTATATGAAAAATATACGAATTGAAATTGAAATACCTGATGATAAGTTTCACGACAGAAAAAAATGTAACATATTTAAAAAAATTATTTGAAATATCTTTTAAATATATTACAATTAAATTCCCTGATTGTTCCAGGTATTCTAGGTCTTTAGTCTCCCTGTTATCATACAAACAAGATTTTCATACTTGCCGTATTTTTAAATTATTTTTTTTTACTTGTATACATGTGATGTTCCTATATCATCACTCGTTCAAACTCATTGATAAATAAAAAAGCACTTTATCTTGCATATTTCAAGTTAAATTCAATAAATACGAGGATGTGCGCATTCGAGCGAAAAGTGGCACATTTCCGAGCGAGGGAGGCAAATGAAGCGCGACGCGGAGCGGCGCGCTTCATTTTCCCGAGATCGGAATGTGCCACTTTGAGCTCGAATGTGCACACTCGGTTTTAAGCACAATTGACAATAATTTAGGCCAATAAATTAGACAAAAAAACAGTTGAATAATTTTAATTGTTTCCTCTTACTCGCACTGACGAAGTTGTCGTATCTTTTCGCTCTCTTCTACTTATTGCTATGGTAAATAAATTTTTCGAACGATTTACAGTAATTAATTTACATTCTTTGACAGCTACAATTTTTTTCACGTAAAATTTTGTGCAAAAAAGTGAACCTAAAATTGCAATTTTTAATTACTCAAAAAATTAACAATGCGCTTTATACCGATTTTTCAAATATCTTATGTAAAAACGTTGAAATTTCAAATTTGGGTTCTGTTGATTTAAAAAAAAAATATTTTGTCATATGGCTTTAGTGACATTGTTCTAACAGACCTAAACAAAAATTTTCAAAATATTCGAAATCATAAGGTGTTTAATTATACAGTTTAAATTTTAAAGTTTATACCATAACTCAAAAATATTACACATAAGGCCACTTGATATGGAATATCTTTTTGTTCAGTCTAGGGTCATTTATAAGTACTTATTCAGCGTATGTCCTGTATCCATTACAGTACTGCAAATAAAAATATTAGAAATTCTGTTTACTGTGCCTGCAAATGTACTCCTATCCAATATCCGGACATATCTAATAGCCGCTCGGGACAAAAATGTCTCGACCGTGAATGTCCGCTTAACAGAACCTTTACTGCATTATGATTTTCATTTACACGGTTTTCTCCGGAACTTATCCTCCGTGCAAATCAAAAATAGGTGTACAGAAGAGAGGCGCCAAGATTGTATTTTTTTTAAAGACGCTTTGTAACACAAAGTTTGGAACCCATCGATCTCAAAAAGAAAGCAAACGTTTAAAAACTTTCACTTAGAAGCAGGTGCTTTTTTTTTCTTATATCAACCAGCACCTGCCGAAGAGGAGTGTGCCGTGTTGGACCAAAAGAATGAGAAAGCAGGTGTTCGAAAACAGGTCTTCGTTCCACTGCTCCCAACATTCTTCCCTTCAGCTCGCGACTTCGAAATATGGCGACTTGATTAAAATTACGCGAAATTTATTTCACTGAAAATGCATTCTTTTTTTGCCTTTTGCAGCGCGCGTTGTTTTAAATTTAGTTCCTCGTAAAAGTTGAAACGTCCAAAGGGGGGACGTTTTAACATTATTATAAATAAGAAAACTAAAAGTTGGTGTGCACACCTTTTACGCGCGTACAGGTCTTTGAACAAATCCCAAGACAAGCATGTAACATTTTATTTCAAGAATTGAAATTCACGTAGGGATATAAAAATTGTGTTTGAAGTTATACTTCTTTTGGCGCTTTGAGAGTAAAATATTGATAGGCGCACAGCTAACGAATATTTGACATTTGAAGTTAGCCGTGTAAAAAAGTAAATTAAAAGCAAATGAAGATTTTTGAATTTTTTAATTAAAATTTTTTAGAAATCAAATTAATTTTTGTGAATGGTGCTTAAAGCGGAGTGTGCACATTCGAGCTCAAAGTGGCACATTCCGATCTCGGGAAAATGAAGCGCGCCGCTCCGCGTCGCGCTTCATTTGCCTCCCTCGCTCGGAAATGTGCCACTTTTCGCTCGAATGCGCACATCCTCGTATTTATTAGATTTATCGACTCTGTCCCTAGCTCTTTCAAACTAAAAAATTATATTTAGTGTGGTAAATATCGATTTTATGTTCGAAAAATGTATTTACCATAGCAATGAGTAAAAGAGAGCGAAAAGATACGACAATCTCGTCAGTGCGAGTGAGAGGAAACGATTAAAACTATTAAACTGCTTTTTCGTCTAATTTATTGGCCTAAATTATTGTGAATCGTGCTTAAAATCGAGTGTGCACATTCGAGCTCAAAGTGGCACATTTCGATCTCGGGAAAATGAAGCGCGCCGCTCCGCGTCGCGCTTCATTTGCCTCCCTCGCTCGGAAATGTGCCACTTTTCGCTCAAATGCGCACATCCTCGTATTTATTAGATTTATCTACTCTATCCCTAGCTCTTTCAAACTAAAAAATTATATTTAGTGTGGTAAATATCGATTTTATGTTTGAAAAATGCATTTACCATAGCAATGAGTGGAAGAGAGCGAAAAGATACGACAATCTCGTCAGTGCAAGTGAGAGGAAACGATTAAAATTATTAAACTACTTTTTCGTCTAATTTATTAGCCTAAATTATTGTCAATCGTGCTTAAAACCGAGTGTGCACATTCGAGCTCAAAGTGGCACATTCCGATCTCGGGAAAATGAAGCGCGCCGCTCCGCGTCGCGCTTCATTTGCCTCCCTCGCTCGGAAATGTGCCACTTTTCGCTCGAATGCGCACATCCTCGCATTAATTGGATTTCCCTACTTTATCTTTCGCTCTTTCATATCATAAATTTAAATTTCGTCTAGTATATATCGATTTTATGTTCGAAAAACATATTTACCATAGCAATGAGTGGAAGGGAGCGAAAAGATACGACAATCTCCTAAGTGCGAGTGAAAGAAAACGATTAAAATTATTCATATGCACATTTTGTTGTGTTTTTGATTTAAATATTTTCTCGTACAAAAATCATGGATTGAATTTACACGATTTCCGTTGGAACCTATCTACCGTATAAATCGGGAAGTATCTGTACAGTGGGGAAGTGCAAAAATTAGATTTTTTTGAGGGAGGCGCAGAAACGTATAATTTGGAAACCACTTGTCTAGCTATACAGAACATAACAACTTACGGTTATATTTAATTTAGTTAGGCCAAAGAAGTATAACGTCTTTTTGCATACATAATTACAAACACCAGTTTTCTTCTCAATTTATTTCACATCTGTAATTGCTTTCGTTAAATATGTTGTGTTTAAATAATATTTAAATTTACAAAAAATTTAAAACTGATTAAAAACGCGTCCCAAACATAATAAAAATAATTTGAATGTGCGCCAAAACGTAATAAAATAAGGCCCTGACAAGTATGTATAAAAATATATTTAATTTGATGTGCCGTTTATTAACAGTACTAGCAACTACGGATATATGTAAAAAATTATGCGAAATATGATTTAACCCTTGAATTAAAAATTTGTTAACAATAATACTAACTTTGAATAAAAATAATACCGCATCAGATTTAAATTAAAAATTTACAATTGTTTAAAACGGATAATAGATATTTTCGATACATATGCGTTTTACGCATACGTACCAAATAATAATTTTTTGTCAAACCCGCTTCAAAAGTTTTTATTTATCAGCAACACTCGCATTATCGTAAATGATAAACAACAATTAATTTTTTTTACAACAAAAAAATGAAATGCCTCAAAGACGTAATTTCAATTTTAAATTAATACGTTGAGTGTGACTTTATTCAAATAGAAGTAAATACTAAAACGAACCGCAGTGTACTATAATAGAAAAAAGTAAAAAAGCGAAAGTAAGCACTTTGCACACGTGTGGAGAAAGCAACGAGGGAACTACTCTGCCACGAGGAAATCTACCATTTTACTACCGTCGTGCGGTGCTCGAAAATCAAACTTTCGCAGCGGGTATTACAAAAATCCTTTTTTCCCCCATAAACTAGTGCAAAATTGAAAGCGACTGTGAGCTTTTAAATTACTTACAAACGCTACTTTCCGGGATTAGTTATTCTAAATGAAGAAGAAAAAAATTAAGAGCGTTAACAAGGTCGTCACAAAGCTGAGAAAATCGGAACGAAGTCGAGGTGGAAACGCGTTAAGAACGTATAGGGAAAGCCTCAGTCTGGACACGTCCCTACGAATTTATTATGGAAATGTTCGTTCCGTATTCAATTGGGACGTGATCGTGTTTAAAATGGGGGCATATTTTACAGTCGCTCGACGTAAATGTTGCTTGTATGTTAACTTCCATAAACAATTCCTATTATTTGTAAAACGCTAAACGCTCCTATTTATTATACGTTAATCTTGCGTTATTAACGTTTCGTTAATTCAATTTGGCACTTCTGCGAACGTATTTCACGAGAACGGCTAGTTTGTTGTAAGTCTTACAAAGTGATAAGTTATAGTTGTTTATTTTACTTTCAACTCTCGCGGGGACACTAGGAAAAGCCTCTACAGGGGAATTTAGCCGGACTGAACTTTGTTGCTTGCGGAAACTGCTTCGGGAAATGTTAGATTACAAGCGTTTCCTTTAAGATTAAAGGAAAATTATGTTTAGTTAAAGCCAAAAAAAGGGCTACCCAACAAATTATTACGACGGAACAGCAGATATCTAACACAGTAAGGAGGGGACGGTATAACCCAAAGAATTTTGCAATTTTTAGTACAAAGTCAACTACATTTTAATGATTCGCTAGTCCGGACGACTTTATATAAAAATCGTATAAAAATTTTAGACGTAACAGCGGCGTAAAACTAACAGCAAAATAAATTGCGTTACGTAAAGCTTAAGTAACATGTGAGTTACTTGTACGTTACATGTGACACACTATTTGACACTCAGTTACGTAATATTGTGACGTAATATAATGAACATCCATGTGATATCAATGTGACGTGCATGTGATATCATTTATTACATTGACAAAATATTAATATAAATGAAAACATTTTTAACACAGATTTAAATTTTTTTGCTAACGTCTTTTTATGATTACATTAAAAAAATTTCAATAACACAAATATTACGATTTTTCGGTTAATTAAACATTATACATTATACAAAATAAATATTAGATTTAAGATAAGCTCTTAGCGTTTTTTATTATAAAGTTTGTCATTCCGTTATTATATTTTTGTTATTACGTTATATACTACTTCACAAAGTTTTTTTTTCTACAAAATAATTTTTGTGATTTTTTAATTGTTGCCTTATTTGTTGGTTTATTTAAAACATCCCCGAAAAATTATCGTTTCTTCACAATTCACAAAAGTAGAAAATTTTATTCCCGGGTCCAAAAAACACAGCAAAATGTGTGTGTATTTAATAATATAAAGCTGAGAAACATGTGCTAAAATTTTTTGGGTTATAAAATCAGTTTTAGATTTATTAAATCGCCCTTTTTCTTAATTAGTCTTCTTTTTTGATAAGCACAACGACCTTAGAATTGTGACTGTGTTCAATTAAATTTAATTAAAAACAACGAATTCATTAGAAAAATTTTAAAACAGCATCGACTTCTCGTCGTTATAAATTTCTAAATAAACTTTTAATTTTTTCATCCCCAAGACCGGATAAGCACAAAACGAATCTTTTAAATTAGTTAAAAAACTAGGCCTTTCTTCCTGTTCTGATTTACAATTAATTCGATTTAATCGTTCATAAATTTTAAAAGTTTGTTACGAAATAAATCTACGGAGTGTATTTCTCAAAAAAAAATAAGTGATGCGTGTACTTATGTACGTGCGTTAGAAGTTATACTTCTTTGTGCAACTAAAATAATTGTAACCACGTGTTATGTTGATTATTTTGTGTTTTTGTATAGCTAGACCACTGGTTTTTAAATTATATGTTGCTGCGACTTTTTTAAAAAATCTAGTCTCTGCACGTCCTCACTATACACCTATTCGCTAATTTACACGGTAGATAGGTTTTGGAGAAAACCGTGTAAATCGAGAACAAAGCAAAATATACATAAATTGGTGGAGCCTTTTTGAAAATTATTTTTTTTACGTAAAATAACTACTTTAAATTTAAAAGTAAAATTGTAAAAATAACTTTTTTTGTAAATATATTATTCATGATTGCGTAAAAAATATTTTTTATGGCATATTTCATATTATTTTAAAGAAAAAAAATCTCTCTTTGATAATTTCGTTGATTGATAATTAGCATGTTAATGCCATTTAGTTAACAACTACAGAAAATGTCGGTTGTTTATTTTATATTTATAAAGAAGTCAGTAAAATTAAATAATCGTATTACATTTTTTTTGTAAATTATTATCACCTTTGATATTTGTCAGTAGCAGGTTTTTTCTATCAAATTTAATCATTTGTTATTAGATCTGAAAGTTTAAATATTATTAGACTAAATAATACAATAAACATAGTAATTTAAACAAACGTCCATCTATTAGGTCCGTCCACTGGATATCGCGTCCATCTACTGGTAATATGACCTGTCAAATTTTCCTCTTTTTTTATTTTTCTACATTATACAAATTGCACCACTTCGCGCTTGAAGGTGCACACTCGGCTTTAAGCATATTTTACAAATAATCAACTTTAAAAACAATCGAATATGATCATAACATTAATTAGCGGTTGAAAATCTTACTAATTCTTATTGTGGCAAATTTTGATCATTCCCTCTCACTTGCACTTAAGTGATTCTTGTATCTTTTCGCTTCCTTCCACTCATTGAAAAATTATAAAAGTTTATCTCGCATATATTAAGTTAAAATCAAGAAAAACGAAGATGTGCGCGTTTGAGCGAAAAGTGACACATTTCCGAGCGAGGGAAGCAAATGAAGCGCGACGCGGAGCGGCGCGCTTCATTTTCCCGAGATGGGAATGTGCCACTTTGAGCTCGAATGTGCACACTCGGTTTTAAGCATGATTCGCAAAAATTTTGATAACGAAAAATTAGTAAATAATATTTATTGATCCCTCTCACTCGTACTCATAAGTTCATCGTATCTTTTCGCTCGTTTCCACTCATTGCTATAGTAAAAATACGTTTTTCGAACATATAATCGTTATTTAATGAATTAAATTAAATTTGTTGATTGGAAAGAAAGATTAAGTTACAAAATCCAATAAATACGAGGATGTGCGCATTCGAGCAAAAAGTGGCACATTTCCGAGCGAGGGAAGCAAATGAAGCGCGACGCGGAGCGGCTCGCTTCATTTGCCCGAGATCGGAATGTGCCACTTTGAGCTCGAATGTGCACACTCGGTTTTAAGCATGATTCGCAAAAATTTTGATAACGAAAAATTAGTAAATAATTTTTATTGATCCCTCTCACTCGTACTCATAAGTTCATCGTATCTTTTTGCTCGTTTCCACTCATTGCTATAGTAAAAATACGTTTTTCGAACATATAATCGTTAATTAATGAATTAAATTAAATTTGTTGATTGGAAAGAAAGATTAATTTACAAAATCCGATAAATACGAGGATGTGTGCATTCGAGCGAAAAGTGGCACATTTCCGAGCGAGGGAGGCAAATGAAGCGCGACGCGGAGCGGCGCGCTTCATTTTCCCGAGATCGGAATGTGCCACTTTGAGCTCGAATGTGCACACTCGGTTTTAAGCACGATTGACAATAATTTTGGTGACGAAAAATTAGTAAATAATTTTTATCGTTCCCTCTCACTCGCACTTATGAGTTTGTCGTATCTTTTCGCTCCCTTCCACTCATTGCTATGGTAAATATATTTTTCGAACATAAAATCGATATTTACTCAATTAAAGCATGATTCACACTAACGAATTTACTCTTTTAGACGGCTAACTTTATACGTTCGAATTTTCGTTAGACGTGCGCGCGCAATTTCCGTTGTCTGCTTAAATTTCACTCTCAGGCCGCCAAAAGAGGTATAACTTCAAAAATTAAAATATAAAACTAAATCAAATTTTTATGGCTCGCACAACCTTTTTAATTCGTAAGTAAATTCGAATATAAAATTAATAAGCATAAAGCAATCAAGTGAGAAACTTTTCGGTATTCAAATGGAAACAATTACATAAATTTAAAGACCATAAGAGCAATAAACGGCGCTCGTAAAATTATACGCGAGAAACATTCAATTATGACGAACGAAAAACAAAAAACCGAATAAGAAAAATATTTAACTGATAAATGTCATATTTCGAAAAGGCAGAAACGTAAGAACGAGATTTATTTGTTGTTCTCAACGGAAAAGATTGGCTCCAATAGCTTCCGCACGTTTAACCAAAAAACAAATAAAAGGATTAAGGTTGAAGATTCGCGTTTTAGAATACGAAAATAGTACAGATATGCCTTCTTATCTGTGCATCTCGAAACAAATAAATTTTAAATTGAGTTATCGCCACGCACACACCGTAAGAGAAAACTTTACATTATTTCATATGCAAATTATTCCCAGCAACTTGTTTGCCCCATAAAATAAAGTTGTAATTAGATTTAATGCGAAGACATTATATTTTATTACTTACAATTTGTGCTTGAAGATTCATTTCTTAATTTCTTGGTTGATTTAAAGAATCTAGTGCCACTCACCTGTAACAATTTGAAAACTATGTAAAAGATTTTGTATTAAAAAAGGTGATTTTCGTTAAATTATAATAAATAACTGCTATTTTAAAACAATTAACAATTAGTTTAAAAATACTTTAAAAAATAGATTCGACGCAATTGCTGTTTTTTTACATAAATTTTGCACCAAGTCAGAAAAAAAATTGCAACGTACTATTAGGGCAGAGGCTCCACTTTTTTTGAAAATATATTAAATGTATTATAAAAGATGTTATTGTTTTTTAAATAACGATATTCTCTACTTTCGGCCACATTTTTTTTACTTTTGGACACTTTCTGGTATTGTTTATACTTTTTTGGAATCTACACTTAAATGACTTTCTACCAACTCCAACTTTTTTGGTAGGCACATGTCAGCCATATTATTTTATCAATAAAATCAAAGTGGCCAAAAGTGGTGTAAGGGCCTTAAATAGAGTCTCTGTATTATTTGTTAAGCAACACATACGACACTGTGAAGAAATAAATGGAAATTACAAATCCAGTTAGAAAAACACTAATAAAAAAATAAATTAAAAATATAAAAAAAATCTTATTATACCTATATTGATGAGTTAACAATATTAAACATATAACACTAATAATTTAAACACATTATTTAACTATTTGCGAAAATTAAATATAAAATTCAAGTGCTGCTTGAACAGGTGTGAAAAAGTTTTTGGAAATCACATTGTTCTCTTCTAAAATTGTATAAAAATTGGTAAATAATTTTTAAAACTTAGCAAAATTTTACCTAATACTTAGTGTAATATCTCTTATGTTTAATTGCATTCCTTAATCGCTTTAACATGGATTTTTTCCAGTTTTTTAGTAATAAAATTAGATATTTTATTTCATTTTTTGTCTATAAATGTTCTACGGTTTACAATGCCTGTCGGATTATTATATTTTCAATTTTTTTTTTAATTAATCCAAAGATGCTCGATGGAGTTAAGACGTGTATTCTGAGTGCATGTGAGCAATTATATAACAACCCCATTCCAACTTTCCAAGCTTTATGCTTGGGAACATTAATTTGGTAAAATTAAAAAACCTTTTGAATGCCTAGTTTTAAGGCCGATGATTTACAATTTTTTTTCAAAATAGTCATATAACCATATTTATTAAGAATTTCGTTTATAAAAACTAAATTACCAACCTCATTGTAATTCAAAGAGCCCACACCATAACGTTCTTATATCTATGCTTAACTGTTGCGCTAATATTTTTTAAATTTGGGCAGTATTTAATTTTTTTCTTACTCTTTTGCGTCGCATATCATTTTTATACATAAACTTACTTTTGTCTATAAAAATAACTTTTTTCCAAAATTTGATATCTTTATTTACGTATTTTTTTAGCAAATTGAAGCCTCTTGTTTCTATACACTTTAGTTAGTAGTGACTTGCTTCTTGCAACACATGAATTATAATTATTAATTTTTTTTTTATTAACGAAGAATCTACTCCTTGCCATTAAATTGTTTCAATTTTGAAACAAAATCAGTGGTTGTTAATCTGCGAATTTGCCCTATTTCTCTAAGTAAAAATTTTGCGCCAGTTGTTGTTAATATTTTAGGGCCCCCACAACGTGGTTTATCTCCAATATTACCTTCTTTAAAGTAATGGCAACATAAAAGCATGTACTCTACTTTATTTTAATTAAAACATATCTGCTATTGAAAAAAGGGTTTTTGCTTTTTCTCTATAAAAACTGTCAAGAGATCTAATATAATGTCTGCATTAATCATTTTCTTTTTTTTAACACACTTTGAAAAAATATTTTTCGTCGCTTTAATTACAAAAACAATCTATCTTTACCTAACAGCCCGTAGTGTAGTTTTGAAATAATAATATTGCATTTTTATTGTAGCTTGCACATTTTTAAGTAAATGGTCATTGTGATTTCCAAGAACTTTTTCACAGCCTCTTTTAATGGGTTTGTTTTCATATTTTATTTGCGTCAACATTTTTAGTTATATTTTATTCAAAATAAATAAATCCTGTAGACCAGTGTTTCACAACGTGGTGCAATTCGATTGCTTAAGGGGGCAATTAAAAAAAATCAATTGTTCCAGACTGTAAATTCAACCATTTGGCCTCTTATTTTTTTTACGAACTTCTTTGTGATTTCTTCTTCAAGTCCATGATTTAAGCTACTTAGTAAATAACTAAAAATTTTGAATATTAAAAATTATGCATGTGATACATGAGAGGAAATAATAAATTTTTAAAAGTTTAGGTGGGGCATGGCACAAAAAAGGTTGGGAAACACTGCTGTAGACGAATACTTCATCTAACATATAATAAACAAATTTTAATACTATAAGCACACTTTATGTACTATTTTGCTGATTTTATTGTGCTAGGAAGCATTTTTAAAAACTTTTTTACAGTATTGTAAGTTGAATTTATAACTTGACTAACATTTCGCAGTTTTTATATTAACAATTAATAATACAGGGTGTCAGACGAATAAGTACTGAGACTTAATCGGGTGATACCGACACCCATCTAAATCCCAAACGATCAAAATTTATACGCAAATATATTAAATTTAAAAAATATTTTTTAATTATCCTGTAAATAAATTATCCTTTCTCACTTGCATTCATGTGTTGTTCGTATTTTTTCACTCGCTCCCACTCATTGAAAATTTAAAAAGATTTTATCTTGTATATTTTAAATTAAATTCGTTGAATACGAGGATGTGCGCATTCGAGCGAAAAGTGGCACATTTCCGAGCGAGGGAAGCAAATGAAGCGCGACGCGGAGCGGCGCGCTTCATTTTCCCGAGATCGGAATGTGCCACTTTGAGCTCGAATGTGCACACTCGGCTTTAAGCACAATTCACAACAATTTAAGCCAAATGAATTAGACGTAAAATTAATTAAATATTTTAATCGTTCCCTCTCGCTTGCACTGACAAGATTGTCGTATCTTCTCACTCTCTTCCACTCATTGCTATGGTAAACATATTTTTCCAATATAAAATCTATAAATACTAAATTAAATTTTTGATTTGAAGGTCCGTAGGACAAATTGGACAAATGTAATAAATACAAGGATGTGCGCATTCGAGCGAAAAGTGGCACATTTCCGAGCGAGGGAAGCAAATGAAGCGCGACGCGGAGCGGCGCGCTTCATTTTCCCGAGATCGGAATGTGCCACTTTGAGCTCGAATGTGCACACTCGGTTTTAAGCACAATTACGAAGCGTCCCGTGTTAACAAGAATAAAATGGGTCACGTTAGGAGTGCGCGCGCGACTTTCGTTGCCTGCTAAAATTTTACTCTCAATCGCCAACCAAATATAACTTAAAAAAAAACTAAAAACGAAGTGATGCCACATTAAAATGTTTTGTAGAATTCATCAAAGCGACACACAAAAATAAAGCATTGTAAAACGAGAGGCACGCGCACACACACACACTTTGTGTACGAAAAATAACAAAACGCTACCCCTATTTACAACCTTCAAGATCGTGTAATAAATTCTCGCCCAAATCATACTCGAAGTCCAAGTCTGAGGATCGTCTATATTTTAGCAGCATTTGACAGTTTCACGACTTTTGGCTACCCCCATAATTTCATACTAGATTTAAAGTCCCCCTTAAAAAGATTGTGCGGTGTTTATTTATGTTTCGATTTCCTCGATCGCCGTTCGCGCGCCTAAATAAAAACCAACCGTTGTTCCGTAATTCGTTTTAAAAACGTTTAATTACGTACAAAAAATTCGGCAATAAATTGCGAGCAAAACGCGAAAAAAAAATAAAAACTTGGACCATTATTAAAGTTCAAATTGCGCACCTAGCCGGAATAATATTTTTTTTGGTGCATTTCTTCGGCTTCGCCTCGTCTTCATAATACATCAATTTTAATGAAAATTGAGGTAATAACTCAAGTTCTTTGATGTTGGAACAAAAATATACAGTAGGGGTGCTGCTAAAGAAGAGTGAAATATGGCGAACGTAGGCGAACACCGAGTAAATAAATAAAATAATAAAAATGTATTTAATGATAAATAAGGATCTATTTTTTTGTAAGTTTGCGTTTTAATTACTCTTCGTAATTGATTGTAAGTTCTACTTGTTGGTGTGTTTGTGTTGGTTATGTGCTGACGTAATCCTAATTCATGGTAAATACCCCAATAGTTTTTCTGAAGAGTTAAGTTTAATTTTTGATCAACTTTATATTTCTATTTATTATTTAATATTTCACAAAAAAAGTGCATTTTTTATATTACTATGCATATTTTTTAGTATTTATTGTTTTAAATAATATATAGCCATCTATTGTTCGAGTTATCCTTTATTTAATTATGGTAACGTAAACTTCAGTTTGAAAACGTGCAATAAATGCTTTATTATTATGAATATTTAAAAACTATTTGTTCAAATTTGTTAGTGACCATGCCATCAGCAGCGCCATATGAAGAAAATTGTTTAAAATTTAAAAAAAACTTACATGAACACGGCCGTTTTGGCAAATTGTGTAAATCAAAAATTATCAATTTGAAGTGTTGCAAATCCAATATGAAAAAAACTGTTTTGTTCCTTTGATAGCTATCTAACAATCAAATTTTTTTTATTGTTTTTTACGTTTATGTTAATCAATCATGAATAATTATAAAGCATAATAATGGCCTTTTTAACAAATTGTTTAAAATTACATTATTGCAGTTATAATTCCAACATTTCTTATAGGTAACATACTCTTCTTTTTTGATAGCTAATCAAGATTTTTGTTTGTATTTTTTACGTTTATAGTTATTAATCATAAACGATTATAATGCAATATGAATGGCTGTTTCGATAAGTTAAAAAAAACATATTAGGAGGTACACGAAAAGAAGATATTGGTAATTCTTATTATGTGGCATGGTAATTATTACCATCTAACATGTTGGCCACGATTTTTTCTAAAAAATTTAGTGGACCTATGTCCATCTCTATTTTGAATCGTAAAATAAGCCAAGCCGCATAGGAAAATTGAAAGAAATTATAACAAGCAATTTTATTGATGATATATGTACCTAATCTATTTTTGCATTAGAATAGACTTTTATCAATAAAAATACATAAACTTAACCTTTTCTTCCACTGCTAAACTATTGAGTCTCTTCTTCAGTACTAAATTCCAATGACACGTGTCAATTACGATACTAAATATTAAGAAAACCTAACTAGAATTTAATTCTTGCTTCCTTATTGAAATACAAATTAATTTTATTCGATTGCATTTATTTTTCATTAATAATTACTTTTTCAAAACAAACTCCGGGTAGAGGGGTCACTTACCATAATATGTGGCGCTTTTAATTAAAAGCAAATTTGAATGAATTTCGTTGATTCCAAATTGATTAGGGCTTAAACACGGGATAAAAACACGAATGAAACGATTCAATTCCGTCTTTATAAAATAATACTTTGTTTTATGGAAGCTTTGCAAAAGAGCTCAATAAAAATTTGCCGGAAAACAGGATGGAAAAGCTTGTCTCATACAAACAGCCTCTTTGTGATTTTAAAAAATCTATCAAAACAGCATAACAATATAAATACAATGTTGCAAAGTAGAGATTTGATCTGTCGTCGAACGGCAAAGTAGATGCTTATGGATTTTTTTTTAAATGGAAATAACTTGAATCGGTATCAAATTTTGCGACTGAACGGTCTTTAGAAATCAAAGCAGAAACGTCTAAAGCCAATTATTCTTGATTTATTGCTTTCTTGACCTAACCACGATTTCCTGAAGGGTAAAATCTGTCCCCTTAACGGCATGCATGTTGATTAGGACATAATGGGAAGCCAGCAAAGCGCCCTTTATATAGCGTATCAAGTAACATAAAGCCCCTTGTTAAAATTTATTAATTATCTTGATTGATTATTAATTAATTTACGTTCTGTTTACTCCAATATTTATATACTTATCAAGTCGAGCCTTTCCGAATCACGTTTTTGTTAATATACACAGTAAACGATGGTAGCGCTCTTATTTTCGATCTGATCATAAAAAACGGACCGGTTTCAGAATCCTGAGATTTATTTACATAAGATCTGTGTAAAATTTTTGAGTAGTTATGGGTTGAAGTATTATATTCAATTTTGTAACACAAAAGTTTACGTTAAAAAATTTTTAGCGTCGTCATTTGTGAACAGATCTTTAAAAACTATACAAATTCGAATTTACCAGATTTTTCAGCTTCGGATAGGCCCAAAACATCATAGGTGTGCTATTTGAAATTCTTGAGAAAAACGGGGTCGAAGAGTCCGACTTGTAATTATTTTTTGCTAAATTTCTGCTTTGAAAAATCGTATCTCAGTTCTTTGTAAACGGATCTTTAAAAACTTTTCAGATTCTGAAACCCCTTTTATTGGAGTATAATATCAGTTAAAAAAATCAACAGCGCCAAATGTTAAGTCTGGGAAAAAAACGCGCTTGATGCTTTCACAATGTAAATTTCGCATAAATTTTTAATTTTCAAAATGCTGTAACTCCGCCGTCTTTGCAAATTTGCCTAAATCCTTCCATTTCTAAACAATTTTAACTCCAACTTGTCGGAATCTGGTCCTACTTCAAAACCCCTAAAATCGGCCAAAATCGAGAAAAAACATGGATTAACCCCTTTGTTGAAATTGAGGAAAAAAAAAATTAGGTAATGGATTTGCTTCAAATTTTTATGGGACGTTTCTATAGACCCCAAACGGTCATAGCCAAAGGCATTCTTTCTTGCTTCCCCTTCAACCCCCAAAATTTTCGAGAAATCTAAATAAATCGAAAAAAATACACTTTGTCTCACAAAATCGATCATAGCGCCCTCATTTGCGATCCTATCTTTAAAAACAAGCCGTATTCGGAATTCTGAGACATTTTTCTATAAGATACGTGCAAAATTGGTATAAAGTGCAATGTTAATTTTTTGAGAAATTAATGGTAGAAGTTTTAGGTTTATTTCTTAGCACAAAATTGGACGTGAAAAAAATTACAGCGCCGTTATTTGTAAATCCATCTTTAAAAACTGTATAGATTTGAATTTTTTACATCGTTTGGCTTCGAATAAACTTAAAAAATCATAGGCGTGCTATTTGAAATTTTCGAGAAAAATGGGTTTGAAGAATCCGACTTGTAATTAATTTTTGTCTAAATTTTCACTTTGAAAATTCGTAATTAAATTTTTTGTGAACGGATATTTAAAAGCCTTTTGGATTCTGAAAGCCCGTTTATGGGAGCGTAGGATCAGCTAAAAAAATCAACAGCGCCCGATGTGAAATCTAAGAGAAAAACGCGTTTAAAGCATTCAAAACGTGAGTTCTACCTTTTTTGCAATTTTTAAAACAAAGCATAATTCAATAAAAAAAAAGGATGTCTTAATCAGAAAAATTTCTAGAACAAAAATACCCTTCTATTCCACGAATTTGCGATATTGCTCGAAGTTCATTTAGAAGTATATTTTATTAGGTGCACCGGCACACACTATCTTTCAGTTCTGCAAGAGTCAATTCAAAAAGCAAGATTAAATTTGAGATAGTGCCAATTTAGTTGAAAGATCTGGAAAATTTATTGTATTCGAAAGAGTTCACTCTACTTTAACTAATTCGCAACGACAGCAAAACGAGGCCGACCCTTCGCATGCCCTTTTTTCAACAATAAATAACTATTCGCCTAATTTACAGGAAGAAAGGGCACCGCTTTGCGAAGCTCCTACGAATTTTGATGAAGTGCGCGAAGAGTCGCTTTCGGACTTACGTTTTCCATCGAAGATTACTTTGTCGAGGACGACGCGCGGTATTTTCTACCAAAAATTTCGTCGATTTATGGAGGAAAAGCTATAGAGATCGTTTATTTCTGGTCGGAATTGTCATTTTATTTGCGGTATTTCAATTATGCATTCCTCGAAAATTATTGCACGCCAAGTATGTTCGATAGTTCGTAGGCACCGACTTGAAATTGCATTCTAGTTAGCCCAGCTGCATAAATTTAAATGGCAGAAAGAAAAATTATTTTGATCTAAATTTACAGTTTTGTTTGTCTATGATAATGTCAAGTTTTTTTAATCTCCAATCTATTTATATGATAAAATTAATAACAAATTCGGGAAAAGTGTTTGTATTTTAGAAAAAGTGGAATTTATTTCGGAAATACATAAGGCAAAATACCCAGTTATTGACACTTTAGGAGTGACAGCTGAGGTTATAACAGAATAACTTATAAAAAATTTAATTTAAATAATTATTTTTTTTTCATATATAAGTTCACGATTTCTAGAAAAGGTTATATGCTTAAAATAATTATTTGAAGCAGATTAATAATTTAAATTAATGTTTTAAAAAATGTTTGAATCCTAGTTTCTGACACTCCATATGTCAAAATTATTCGTCATTTATTAGGTTATACACTATCAAATTTAAATTTATTATAATCAAACATAATTTGTTATAATGTATCATTTATCATAAATGAAATGTTAATTTTTTCAACACCAAAATATTTAAAATAATAAAATTAAATATTATAAAAACAAATACGTAAACATAACATAGGTTAGAATTTGAGGGTCAATAACTGTAACATACCTATAAAATTAAGCCTAGTTATTGACACTTTTATTTTAATAATAAAATATAATTTACTATGATGTTTTAATATTTAAAAATAAAAAGTAGTTAATTATTAATCGAACCATATATTTTTTATAATATTTTTATACTTACCATACATAATGATTAAATCGCTAATTCAATAGTCGAACGCTCTTCTGTCAATTGCTTGGACTATAACCAAAAAATGGCTATCACAGTCACTCTGGGCTTAAATATTATTTTATATTAAGCGAGTTTTTTTTTGTAACTGATATCGTCATCAAATAGGTACACGATGAATTTATTTTAATTTTGAAAAAATTAATTCATCAATTTGAGGTCATTTTCTTTTTATTAATTAAAAGTAAAGTTGAAAGTGTCAGAAACCGGGGCAGTGTCAATAACAGGGTCTTTTATCTTATGTGTTTTATTTAAACTTATTAATTATTGGTTATTAAAATATATTTCTTATTATTTAACCTGTCATAAAGTACAATTTTTTGGATTTTATTTCATTTTATTTTAGGGGTATAGCAAACCCCACCTAGTATTTGACATTTGGTCACCTAGTATGCGAAAGGTTAAACCCTGTAGTCTGAAACGACAAAGGGGTGCAAAATTCAAATAATAAAATATATACTATTTTGCCGGGTCTTCTCACCCTACGAGCCATCTTCCCCAAAATTACTTTATTTTCTTTATTACACAAGATATTGGAACAAACTCCTCAGAAATCGATTCTGCAGTTCATTTTACAAGCGAAAATGTTAAACGTTTGTAATAAATTTGATAATAATTTACAAACAGGGACGTACTCCATAAAAAACCCTATGCCTGTTCATTACTGAAACAATTGAGATTTAATAATTTCCAAAAAATCGAATAATAAGTGGCCAAAAATTTATCTGCAGCATAATTTAGAGGGAGTTGTTTTTTTTGCCCAATACAAAACGTAGCTTCCCTTGTATTTGCGCAACCCTTAGATTAGTATCCGTAATTCAAAGAAGATACAAGGACCTTTATACAAGAGCAAGTCAACCCTAAAATTATGTAACCAGCCTACCCTTTCCCAATGTCGAATCCCGCTGTTCTTTCCCAAATTTTATCTTACATAATAAAGTACCCCCGCTGTGTGTATATAAGAAGCTGCTCTTGTGAATTTCGTCGTAAAGACAAAATAGGGTATCCCCCCAGAAGAAAAAAAATACAATAAACGACGACCTCTACTTATATTCTTAGTATAAGAATCTAGAATAAGATAGCTGCGCTAATATAAACATTTTCGTGTGTTCCTCGAAGGAATTCTTACTAGAATCTGAGGCATGTGAATATTTTCAATAAGTAAAAAAGATGCTCGAATTTTAATAAGTTTCGGAAAAGGGCAAAAGTAAACGCGAAGGCGCAAGAAAATATTTCTTATTTCGAAATAGGAGAGGAAAAGAACAACAATTAATAATTAAATATCAAATTAGCGAGTTGTTAGCTTTGAACATAAAAGGAAAGTGTTTTAATTAATAAAATTCCTTTCTTTGTAGTTTCTGAAGTTAATCCAACAATTTTTTCTCTCTCTCTCTCTCTCGTTATTTACGAAATTGCCGTTTCGAAGTGTTGTAATTAAGCTTTTTCGATAAATTTTTTTTCGCATAAATTTTAATTTGTTTATGATGCTGCTCGGGTTGCAATTTCGATTTTTAATTATTAAGCTAACAACAAAGAAAAATTAATTTAGAACGTTTTTTTTTGCAATGACTTTTAGGTTTACCGTTTTTCCACTGCTCGTTGCTTTAAGTTTCGTTTGTTAGTGTCAAAAGATGAAATTACGACTAGTTTTTGATTTTTCCATAAACGTAATGGGTTTAATTGTGTGTTTTAATTCAATTTATGGGGTTGGATTTATGTTTGCAACAGCGAATTTTTTGTATCGTAAAGGGATGTTAATTTTTATAAATCGGAATTATTTTAATGGGGTTTATTTATTGTTCTTTTTCTAAAATAGCTCTAAAAGCACACAATAGCAAATTTGCTTTTTTTAGTACAAAAACAGTTTTGTAATTTTTAATTAAAAGTATTTAAAAAGTAAATTAATTATTGTGAATCGTTTTAAAATCTAGTTTACTTCGAGCTCGTGGCACATTCCGATTCAAAAGATGAAATTAATGTTTCACTTTTCCTCGAATGGGACATCCTCGTATTTAATACATTTATCTAACTTATCAACGCTCGTTCAAATAAAAATTTTTTTAAATTTTAGTAAATATCGATTTTATATTCGAAAAGCGTATTTGCCTGCAATAGTAAAAGCGAAAGATACGATAATCTTGTCAATTGAAGTAAGAAGGAACGATTAAAATTATTCAATTAATTATGTCTTTATTATTAGTAAATTATTGTGAATGATGTTTAAAACCGAGTGTGCACATTCGAGCTCAAAGTGGCACATTCCGATCTCGGGAAAATGAAGCGCGCCGCTCCGCGTCGCGCTTCATTTGCCTCCCTCGCTCGGAAATGTGCCACTTTTCGCTCGAATGCGCACATCCTCGTATTATTACATTTATCTAACTTATCCAACGCTCATTCAAATAAAAAAAATTATTTTAATTTAGTAAATATCGATTTTATATTCAAAACGTATTTGCCATAGCAATGAGTGGAAGGGAGCGAAAAGATACGATAATCTTGTCAATTGAAGTAAGAGGGAACGATTAAAATTATTCAATTAATTCTTTCTTTATTTTATTGTCCTAAATTATTGTGAATGATGCTTAAAACCGAGTGTGCACATTCGAGCTCAAAGTGGCACATTCCGATCTCGGGAAAATGAAGCGCGCCGCTCCGCGTCGCGCTTCATTTGCCTCCCTCGCTCGGAAATGTGCCACTTTTCGCTCGAATGCACACATCTTCGTACTTAGTAGATTTGTCTACTTTATCCCTAGCCCTTTAAATCAAAAAATTAAAGTTAGTGTGATAAATATCGATTTTATGTTCGAAAAATATATTTACCATAGCAACCCGTGCAGAAATTTACTATAGATGCCCTAACAGTGGTAGGGGCCCTTAAATGCAACGTTGTGGATTCCACGTTAAAACATTTCTCAGTGAAACCTTTTTAAAGCCAGGGAAGAGTATTGGCGAGTTATGATAAGGAAATCCTTTTAGGGGTTTTTCAGAGTAACCATTAAAGGGCCTTTTAATTTTTGCCAAGAATTCCTTGATAGATTTTAGTTACGGTAAATATTAAAGGACCTTTAAATGTCTTTTTGTGAATTCCATAAGAAGGAAAGCCCATAATAAAATATTGAACATCTTATTTATAAAATATAAAATTATTTCTATTTACTGCAAGTTGTAAAGTTATCAATTAAATTATTATTTTTTATTTGTTTCACAGTTTACACTCATACATATTTTTTTTTTCTAAAAGTAATGATTATTGATAAGTATTTTATGTACATTACTAAGAAGTCATTCATAAATTACATAACAGCCTATTTGGAAAGCGGAGGGAGGACTTTTACTTGTTACAAGAAAGGACTGGTTAAACATAAGGTCACAAAACCCAAATAAATTTTTTTTTCAAAAAATTTATTTTTTTAGTTTGAAAAAAAGTTTTGGAGTTATACAGGGTGTCCCGGTTTACGTTATCGCACTTTTTGTGATACCATGCATTTGAGTTTTAAAATGTTTACACGTTTATTTATTCGTTATAGCATTGCTTTCTAAATTATTATAAAACATCGTTACGGCCGTTTAGGATAGTTTCCAATTCTTTGCATTTAACATAATTTTTAATTGTATAGCAATAAGTCACTCACCGGCTTTGACGAGTGCACGTCGATGCTCGGTCGTTTGACCCACGCAAAGTAGACGTACCGCAAACTAAATTCTTCGCTTGGCTGAAGCCCGTAAGGCAACGCTGCGATCGCACTAAGGCACCCTTGCGCAGTGGTCGGGCGAATGCCGGCGCTCCCGCGACCGTCTCGAATTTGGAACTTTGTGCGAACTTTCATTCTAAACCGACTCCGACACTCATAAGTCTCTCTCTTTCGCACTCGTGACCAATTAAAACACTAATTAAACGCAGTTAAAACACTAATTTGTGCCGGTTTACGTGGCAGCGAGCGACGAATGCGGGTTCGTTTACGAGCAACGCACAGGTCAGTGGCCTTAAACATAACGTAACCACTGAAAATTTTGGACGATGTCACTACCTGTTTGGCATATCTAAAAATCAATACTTTGTAGGCTTCCTGAAAAATCAATACATAAACTCCGCCCCTTTACTTAACCCAAATTTTCCATAACTTATACATAGGCAGCTTGAATACAACGTGCTTTGAATGTAACATATATGCTTCAAAGAATAATTAGGAAATTTAAATTATATCAGTCGTTAAAACATTTTTTTTAAACGACTTTAATACACTACTTAAAAATGATAAATGAAAATATTTGTTTAATTGTATTCTTTATTTGAACTCTTATAAATCAATTTAAACTAGTGCGTGTACCGTAGATGGCTCGCACGAGTTGTTTTAAATTAGATACATTATTTGTTTTTGGTGCGTACAAACTTATAAATAATTATAAAACATCGGTACGGCCGTTTTTAGAAAGTTTTTTATCGTATTTAACATATACCAAAATTGAAATAAGCGGATAATGTTGCAAACTGCATACATCGTTTCCCCCCGCACCCCAGTTGTAAATCGCAGATTAAAGTGTTAAGAACCTTCTAGAAAACTTTGATTTTCGTTAATTAATGTTTGTGTGGAACAGAATAGTGTTTACCAAAGGGTTTTGGAACTCTCTGAAGTACACCTTGTATATAACTCTAAATTGTAAGCTTATTTTTAAATATTTTATGTTTTGTCCGTTTTGTTAAGTCACAAATAATACTTTAAAAATCTTTACACCACCTTTCTCAAAAATCTCGGCTTTTTTGGTCGTAATGGCTTTCCAAAATGTTAGTTGCGAGACCCAAAATTTATTTTCCTTTGTTCAACGTAGCGCTTTCGGCCATTTGCAAGTTAACGTTATCGCGCTTTCCGGAATCGTGCATTTGAGTTTTTAAATAGGCACACGTGTTTATCGGTTTGTAATAATATTCTTTTATAAATGATTAGAAAGCCTCGTAACGATCATTTTTGGCAATTTTTGAAAATCTTAATATTTTCTGCTTTAATTCGAAAAACCCTTTATAATGGAATTTGCGTTTGCACGTAATTAATTTAGAATTGACGCTTACTTTGTAAAATTAAAGCAAATTATTGGGGATTTGTTTAGAGATCATAAAAAACTTATATACAAGGTGTTTCGCATTTTGGTGCACCACTGTGAAATTTATTGCAGTCGTTGTTCAAACGTTTTTTTCGCGATTTTAAAAGTTAAATTTACTTGACGATATACAGGGTGTCCCAAATTGAGTAGGCTAACATGGGTATCTTTCTTATTAGTGGAGATAAAAGTTTGGTTAAAGGGGCAATGTTTTGCAGTTTTAGGTGCCGATTCAGATTTCGTTAATAAAATTTAAAAATTCCAAACAGTTCCGAAGTAATCGTAAAAGAATTTAATGTCAAATAACTTTGTAATTACAAAATTTACAAAAAAAAAGTTTTATTATAAAAATTACTAAGTGTCATAAACTACAGATAAAAACTAAGCAAAAAGCAATGAATTATTTTGAATTTTAACAAATACACAACTAACAATAGAAAAATATCTTTTTTACTATAGTTGGATATTGCTTTATGTTTAGCTAAGCTTTTGTAATACTCTAAGAAAAATTATTTTCTTATTCTACACTAGGTAAAAAAAATTAAATGTCAGGGCAAACTTTAAAGGACCTGATTACATTGTCTTTAAAGACCCCCATTACATTTCCTTTACTGAAGCAGGACCATCTTTTTAGGGCCCCTTAAAGTGTAAGAGAAATCTTTAAAAGGCCCTATTAAAAACCTGATACAATTTCTGCATGAGGAGTGAAAAGATAAGAACATAACTTATTTCTTGGAGTACATCCCTGTTTTTTAACTATTTCTTAGAGGCGAGACAAATTGCCGTTTGTAATCAATATTATTGTTAAAAATTAACTTTTTTTCAATGTCTTCAAGAACTTTACACTTTAGAAGATCTTAAGTCTATAAAAATTAGAAAAGCTTCGATACACACGACAAGAAGAAATTAATCGAATTTTTCTTATTTGTTTGTCCTAACTACACGCTTTCATATTTTATTTTTGTACGTATTCCATTTCTGTTGTAAATTCCTTCGAGGATACAAGCAACACACTTCAAATATAAATCTCGAATATATATATTTTTTTTGAAACATATAAGAAAAAACACGCGGAGACAATTTATAAAAACGTGTGTCTTGAATACTGTGGGAATATTTACCTTTCGAGAATTCCCGTTTGCGGAGAAAAATACACAAAATTTACCTTCCTAAAAGGCGTATCTCGCAAATAGTTTAGCGCAGGAATATTTTTTAAAGATTTTAAGGACCTGTTGTTATCGGAAAGTTCAACATACACGAGCGGATTGCGGTTTTAGTTTCTTTTTCTTTTTGTATATATAATTCAGTTTTAAATTGTTTCTTCCAGCTGGATGCAAAGCACAACATTTTTATTATAAACAAGTTTTTAATTAAAACAGTGTTTCGTTGTTTTTCTGCCGTTGGACCTTTATTAAAAAAAAACAGCATTTGTTCTCGAAATAAAAAAAGGAAAAAAGTAATTTTTTCTTTAAATTGTTTCTGCAAAAAGAAACTGATCAATCACGAATAACAATAATGGAAAATCATTGTCGATAGCTTTTCCAGCTGAAACCGCTTTCTTTATTTTACCTCAATTGCTATTTTTTTCTTAAATAGACATTAAAGGAAAAAACGAACAAATAAAAATTGTTTCAATTATTTGGGCAAGGCTTTCGGTGCTCCGAAACGGTTTTTGGGGACGTGTCGTGCTCAAAAGTTTAATCGGAATTACCCAAAAAGTTTTAAACTAATGCGAAATCCTTCTAAGAAACGGCCGGAGAGGAGAAAAAAATGGGGAAGAGCAAGATTGATAAGGCCGAAAGAAAACTGAAACAATTTTTCATTCGAAGAAGTAAAAGATTTAGAAAACGTCGTTTTATGTCAAAAAAATGTGTAGCGATAAAAATGTATTGTGAGAAAATAACCTCTTTAAAGTCCTTATCTTTATCGCACTTAAACTTGTTTAAGAAAGACAGTTTTAGACGGAAAAGCCCTTTATCATTTTGTCAGAATTTCTGAATATAAAACAAGTGGGTTATTTATTGTAAACTGTTGAAATATTTTTCTAACTTCTCCGTTATTTATGCTCGACCTTACGAAAGGGAAACGTAAAATTTTAAGTAGGCGGGACGTTTTGCGACGGGGAGCTTTTGAATTTAGCGCGGCGCCGATATTCAGTGGCGTATCAATCGGGTAAACGCGGTCCTGGGGCGAGCATTAAAGTAAATTTACCAAATATAAAATAAACAGGTGCACTAAATAAAACAGTCATAAATTTTTCAAAACATTTTTATTTTTTGTTTTAGAACGAAAATTAGTCTCTCAAACTTAATATAGCAGCTCCCTCGTCTTCGGCGACGTATATATATTTTAAGAATCGATTTCTTTGGTTGAATATGAATTATATTGTTGGTTTATTTTGATTTTTAAGATTAATAATTTGCAAATTTTGAGCCCTCCTTTTACTCGAATGGCACTCAGGACACGTGTCCTACTTTTTCCATTTTGGGCACGCCGCTGCTATTATATATACCTATTACTAATTGTGCAAAGTATTTACTTGAAATAAGTTTGACACTTTTTACTGTTTCTAAATTAAAATAGTTTTTGATTAAATTTCACACCGAAAGAAAAATAATTATTAAAATTATACTTTTTTTTTGACTCGTTGAGAGTAAAATTGCTTCTGGCAACGGAAGTTGTCTCACTAACGAAATTTTGAAGGTATGAATAGTATGGTAACGCTAAAATATTTACAAGCTGGCCTGCATCAGCTTCGTAGGGTATTTTTATGTTTAGATTTAATATGTTATTTTTTCAGCTAGCAATAAAATATAATGGTTTATGATTTTCTTTCGGCTTAAAAACACCGCTTTTGTATTTACATATTGATATATTTTTTTAATTTGTCAACCGATTTAAAAAAAACATTAAGTCTTAGCCCAAGCTTATCTCAATACATCACTGAAAATCGCATATAAATTGGTTCAGTCATGGAAAAGATTGATTTTAAACTCAACTAGCGGCTACTTAGAATTACAATTAAGAGCTGAAATTTGGTGAGAATTTTTTTTGCTGTTTAGAACAATATTTTGTCAATAGAGCGTAGAAAAAGAAGACGTTTCAAACGAAACACTTAAATAAAATACATTGTTCCATATAAAAGTCAATAGGTACTAATTATAACTTTTATTGTAAGTTTTTTTTGTTGTATTTTCTATGCCAAATGTTTTATATCAAATTCATACATCGTAACTTTGAGTAATCCACATGCTGTGCTGGATTCGTTAGTCAGTTTTTTTTAATAACTGGCTTTTTTTAAAAATAATGACTCGCAAGCATAAGTCGAAGAAAAATAGACAGTTGTTTGTTTTTTTAAAAAGTTATAGATTTCGTGATTGGTATTTTAAGTTTTTATTTAATTTTTCGTTTTTTTTTTAATTGTGTCCTTTCTTAAACCGACAAATGTTTTTTTATTTTTAGAATAAAATTAAAAAATCGATAACGTACTATAAAAATATTTATACGTGCCACAGCTTTGCTACCGCTAGTTCAGCTATACGGAAACTCAAGATACGCAACATAACACGTGGTTATATTTAATTTAGTCACGCCAAAGAAGTATAACTTCTAACGTGTGTGCATCAGTAAACGCACCGGATTGTTTTTTAAATAAATATATGTATGTGAAGGGCTTCTGTACTTTATTTCACCAGGAAAATGTTTTTGTAATAACAAATAAAGGTTTATTTAATATTTTATTATTTAAAAAAAAATACATTTTTTAAATGCAAAAGAGTTGAATTTATTGCTTTCGTATGCAACCGGGAATTTTTAAATTATTTTTCTTGTACATAATTGTTTATAAGAAAGTCATTTCAAGTGCACACAGAATTCTACACGTGTTTTTCATAAATTAAGTTTTGTTGCTTGAAGTTTATTTTTTTTTCGATTTAAACTGAGGGATGATAATATGCTTAAAACAAATACACAACAAGAGTTACAACGTTGTAAAGAAAACACGAAGATGCTTCTTGATATTTATTTCGGATTGTGTAAATTTTTAATGTTTATTTAGGAATAATACATTTTTTTAAATTTTTTATTTTTAATAAAAATTTTTAAGGGCCAAACCAGTAAATTGTTTTTCGTTTGAAGGAATTACATTTTTTTTAGAAAATTAATTTATAAGAAAACTCTTTTTAATCCCCGGGAAAATTCTTACCGGTTGTTCAAAATTAAGTTTTTGCGAAAATTTTAAACCCTTGAGAGGGGAAAGAGCTTAAAAAAAATACAAAAACAAGAGTTACGAGTGAGTAAAAGAAAAATACAAGATGCTTTTGTCAAATTTTTTTGGTTTTAAATTTTTAATGTTTATTTAGGAATAATACATTTTTTTTTCGAATTTATTGAATAATATTTTTAATGGCCAAACCACAAAGGCTTTTCGTTTTGATGGTATTCATTTTTTTAGGAAATTTTCTATTTATCCTTAAACCTCTTTAAAATCTCCGGATTTGCAATTTGGTTTTTTAAAATCGGACTTTTTGCGAAAATTATTCCCTTGAAGGAGTGGAAGAGAGCGAAAAGATACGACAAACTCGTCAGTGCGAGTGAGAGGAAATGATTAAAATTATTCAACTGCTTTTTCGTCTAATTTATTGGTTTAAATTATTGTGAATCATGCTTAAAACCGAGTGTGCACATTCGAGCTCAAAGTGGCACATTCCGATCTGGAATGAAGCGCGCGCCCGCGTCGCGCTTCATTTGCCTCCCTCGCTCGGAAATGTGCCACTTTTCGCTCGAATGCGCACATCCTCGTATTTATAGGATTTTTCTACTTTATCCTTTCCTCTTTAAAATCATAAATTTAAATTTGGTTTAGTAAATATCAATTTTTTGTTCGAAAAATATATTTACTATAGCAAGGAGTGGAAGAGAGGAAAAGATACGACAAACTCGTCAGTGCGAGTGAGAAGAAATGATTAAAATTATTTAACTGCTTTTCCTCTAATGTATTGGCTCAAATTATTGTGAACCATGCTTAAAACCGAGTGTGCACATTCGAGCTCAAAGTGGCACATTCCGATCTCGGGAAAATGAAGCGCGCCGCTCCGCGTCGCGCTTCATTTGCCTCCCTCGCTCGGAAATGTGCCACTTTTCGCTCGAATGCGCACATCCTCGTATTTATTGGATTTGTTTATATTAATCTTCTATTCTTCAAGTCAAAAAATTAAAAGTCGAATTAAATTAGATTAATTTTTTGTTTGAAAAAGGTTATAGAGTTTTTTCCTTTTGATAAATTATCATGTTGGTCTTCTGCACGCCTAATTCAAGTACAGGCAGTCCTCGACTTACGTCGTTTCGATTTACGTCGTTTCAAGTTACGTCGAACAATGTTTTGACACTATTCCTCAAACATACGTCAATTGTTTCGATTTACGGCATAGGAGCAGCGTTGCCAACACTAAAAAAACTTTCCGTAGCCTTTGCTAATTTGGGGAATGCCATGAAAATTTTTGAAGAAAATGATCCTAATTTTGAGAGAAGTTTTAATGTTAATTACAAAATTTGTGCAGCCTATCAGTGTTACCAAGCCCTGTATGATAGCAAGAAGAAAGAAGCGAAGCAATCTAGAATTGATAGTTTCTTTAAGCCAAAAGTTTAATTTATTATTTCTCATTACATATTTTGATTATTAAAGTTTTATCATTATTATTAAAATTAATAACACACAAATACCAAAAAAACTAGCAATTCCATAAGTAGGGAAGTGTTCCCGGGTATGAGACAGGCTCCAGATATGAGACAGTCAATTATTTTCATTATGCAATGTCAATATGGCCGATCTGATTACTGTCAAATACTTCTTTGGTCATCAGTCAGTTTTTGTACTAACACTGAAATGAATCGACGCATTGCTTATATCAACTGCAAACATAGTATGTAAAATTGCAGGTTAAAAACGTTTTTGATTTTTTTCAAAATGTTATTTTTTTCATGTAAATCAATTGAAAAAGGAAAGTGTAATGTATAGCATTTAGTATTTTCTTATATTTTACGATTCAATATTAGATTAGGCCAATATGTGGTTGGAAAACAATATTTTTTTTAAATTCTCAAAATGTCGTCATTGTCCAGGTGTGAGACACAGCATATTACCACCACCCAAGGGTTCCAAAGCAAAAACATCATTAGTATAAAGTTGTTGCCAAACAAATTTAACGCTGTTAACAACATCAAATGCAATATTTGCAAGCAGTCAGTTTTTGAAGTGCGCAAACACGTGTGCAAGCATCTACACATGCAAACATTGCGACGATTATGAAGAGGAAAGTGATAAATAAAAATTATGGAAAGCATAAAAATTATAATTTTGAAATAGATATGAGTTTTTACTTTATATTTTACAATTTTTAATGTATTTTTGTATGTGTCTCATACCTAGATACAAATTTTTTTTTGTCAAAAAACTGTCACTTAGAAAATTGGTCATAAAATTTTGCATGTTAATGGAATCACAAAACTTTCTGCGGATAAAAGTTGTGTATTTTCATTACCTTTCCAACAATGAATAGAACACCCGACTTTATTTAACCAGTAAAAAAATTTGGCTCATAAACAAAACCCGTCTCATAACCGGGTACACTCCCTTACATATATAATTATTTTAAGAACTTACTTTTGATAATAAAGTATGTATATCCTTTGTTATAAATGCAGTTTATTTTTAATTTTGAGTCCATGTGGATCCTAACCCTTGAGTTTTACATGTAAACATATGAAAAAAAAAGTCTCGACTTACGTCGTTTCGATTTACGTCGCGTATTTCGAGAACCTAATATGCCGTAAGTACGAGGACTGCCTGTAATTCTAAAACCGTAGTTGAGCTCTCAAATTTTTTTTTGGGGATACTCTTATTTTTCATAGTTTTTCAGTTTTTTCATTAAGAAATTCCTAGGAAATTAATTTGTATTTAAATAAGGACGCAAGAAGGAAATGCTTGTTAAGATTTCTTAAAATTTGGTATCGTAATTGACAATTTTTTGAAAACGGCACATTTTGGCGTCCATTTTGGGAAGAACGGGACAGATGATCTGAAAACGGAACAGTCCCATTCAAAACAGGACGTATGGCCACATTATATATAGCTAAAATGCGTTTTTTTTTCTATGCATTCAATTAACCGATTTTCGATTACCCGAATGAGCTGCAACAATAATTAGTCCGGATAACCGAGTTTCCACTGTAATACTAATATAATTATTTTTGTTTCAACGCCCTAATCTCTGTAACTACCACTCGGATTTGAAAAATTTTTTTGCATTTGATAGCCCTATTCTTGAGGAAGGTTGTAGGCTATTTAACAGCACGCCACGACCCTTAGAAGCCGACCAAAAAAAAACAGTCAGAGCGCTAAGCAAAACGAAGTAATAGCGCGGGCGGGCGATGCAATGCAACATGGAGGGTCGGGGGCCGAGGGCCGCCGCCCGAGGAATTACTCTAAATTAGTTATAAATAATCCGATTTCATTTAAATTAAACGGCAGGTGAAATCGCCGAGCACGCTTGTAGTAATATAAGCATTTTATGCTAGTTTTGAATAGATCGACTGAGATTGAATCTAAGAATAGCCTCTTACAGGTCGTAGCTTGCGTACAGGGTGTTTTAAATACGATGCGTTAACATTGCGTTGATTTTAAAGCAATGCGTTCGAATCATAATTTAAGTTATATTTGAGTATCGATATTCGATTTAATTTGTTACTAATTAAGATTTATTTTTTTATTTCACGGAGAAAATATACAACCGAAATAAGTTTTTCTAAATTGGAAACGTCTCAGGGTAGGTGTAAGGGGATGGAGGAGTATGCATTTTTTTGATTCTTTTCTAAATTCAATTTTAAGCCTTAAATTTTGTGCTCTGCGTGCATTTTATAGAATGATTTTTCTCATCCCGTCAGCAAACCAGAAATTTTGCTATTGATTTTATTTTGCATTGGAAATATAGCCGTTTGTAATTCGCATGTTGTTAGCGAGGCCCGAGAAGAAAGTCCCGTTATTGCCAAAACGCGTCATAGTTAACATTTAACGTAATTGGCTGTTAGAAATAACGCGACTTCGTGTTGCACTTTTATTGGTCGAGGAGAAATGCGAAATGGTGGGGACGTTGCAATTTACTCAGTCAGTGGTGCGCATTCGAAGGTGAAAGGCACGCAAATTTGAGCGTCGTCATTTGGAAGCTCCGACGCCGAGAGGGTGGACGTGTTTTTCCGGCGCTCCGTTATCCACGATCATCCGTTAATGTGAGGACTTGGAGTAATATTTTTTTGATTTATCTTTTATCTTGCAACCAATCCTTTTGATATTTATTAATATTTAAGTCCAAATTGAATCGATTATTATTATTTATGACAGGTGGTAATGGAAAATTAATCCATATGTATTTTGGCCATCCTTATAGTTTTTGTCCAACTTTTTAAATTATTGATAGATTTTCATTATTTAAACAATTTTATTTATGTATTTAAGATTATTTTTGGAAAAAAAAATTATTAACAATAAGTTTTAATTTTAAACAAAATGGCTGTAAATTAGAAGCTTTGTAAACTTAAATTAATTAATTCGAAACTTGCATTTTAATAATATTTGCTTTACTTTGATTTTGTGGAACACGCTTATTTTTGTAATTAAGAACAAAAGGGCAGGTTGACAATTTTTTAAATTATTTTTGAATTGTGATTATTTGGGTGCATGCAGTTATCCTCGATCATCCTTTAATCTATGGACTCTGGGCTGGTTTTTTTTTATTCGTGTTTTATTTTACAAAGCATTCTTTTATTTTTATTAATATTTAACTTTAAATTCTATCGATTATTGTTATTTATGACAGGTGGTAATGGAAAATTAATCCATATGTATTTTGGCCATCCTTATAGTTTTGGTCAAACTTTTTTTAATTATTGATCGATTTTAATTATTTCAACAATTTTATTTGAGTATTTTTGGTTATTTTTGAAAAAAAATTATTTAAACAATAAGGTGCAATTTTGAACAAAATGACTGTAAATTAAAAGCCTTGTAAACTTAAATTAATTAGTTCGAATTCTGCATTTTAAAATTATTTGCTTGACATTTTGATTTTGTGTAACACGCCGATTTTTTAATTAATAGCAAAAGGACGGATGGACAATTTTTAAATTATTTTTGAATTGTGATAATTTGGGTGCATGCAGTTATCCTTGATCATCCTGTGATTTAAGGACTCTGTGCTGTTTTCTTTTTTATTTGTGTTTTATTTTACAACGCATTCTTTTAGTATTTATTAATATTTAAATTCAAATTCAATCGATTATTACTATTTATGACAGGTGGCAATGAAAAATTAATCCATATGTATTTTGGCCATCCTTATAGTTTTGGTCAAACTTTTTTCAATTATTGATCGATTTTAATTATCTAAACAATTTTATTTAAGTATTTTTGATTATTTTTAAAAAACATTATTTAAACAATGAGTTTTGAATTTAAACAAAATGGCTGTAAACTAGCAGCTTTGTAAACTTAAATTAATTACTTTGAAACATGCGTTTTAATATTATTTGCTTGGCTTTTTGATTTTAAATCGTAATTGATTTTTTTAATTATTAACAAAAAATCGGGTTGTCAATTTTTTTTATTGTTTTTGAATTGTGATCACTCGTGTGCTCGCAGTTATTCTTGTTCATCCTTTAATTTAAAGAGTATGTGCTGGATTTTTTTGATTCATATTTTATTTTGCACGCCATTCTTTTGGTATTTATCATTATTTTGATTAAAATCCACTTAATTACTATTATTAATATTTATAATATTTGGTAATTATTTTTGGTTTGAAAGTATCTAATTTTTGGACATTTTTGAGTGCCTACTCTACAATTATTTATTTTTGTAACGACCAAAATGCAAAACGCTTGGTGTTTTCGATAAGCAGCTGTTATGTGAAAACACACGAAGGCCAAGCGCCTGAACCAAATCAAAAAGATATCGCTTTATCGAATTTTAAAAATTCATATTAGAAAGTGCCTTCGAGGAACACCTCAAAATCTAACATTTGGAGTATTAAATCCGAAATTATTTTTCGGTTCTAGTCTTCTCGAAGAGGGAGATTCAAATTTAAACATAATTTAATGACACTATTTTATTTGCCCCAGATAAGGCATGTATTAATTTGATTCTATCAATAATTGAGGTTCAGAGCGCCGAAGTAATACTTTTCCTTTTTTTTTTCGCGTTTAATATTTATTTTAACCTTCCGTGTACGAGGTGGGGTATAACTAACGTGTCCAATTATTTTTTTTGTTAAAACAGGACGTTTTGTAATCGTGCTTAAAACCGAGTGTGCACATTCGAGCTCAAAGTGGCACATTCCGATCTCGGGAAAATGAAGCGCGCCGCTCCGCGTCGCGCTTCATTTGCCTCCCTCGCTCGGAAATGTGCCACTTTTCGCTCGAATGCGCACATATCTCGTATTCATTGGATTTGTCAATATTAATCTTTCTTTCTAATCAACAAATTTACTTTAGTTCAGTAAATATCAATTAAATGTTTGAAAAACGTATTTTTACCATAGCAATGAGTGGAAGTGAGCGAAAAGATAGGAAAAACTCATAAGTACGAGTGAGAGGGAATGATATAATTTATTTATTAATTTTTTGTTACCAAAATTATTGCAAATCATACTTAAAACCGAGTGCGCACATTCGAGCTCAAAGTGGCACATTCCGATCTCGGGAAAATGAAGCGCGCCGCTCCGCGTCGCGCTTCATTTGCCTCCCTCGCTCGGAAATGTGCCACTTTTCGCTCGAATGCGCACATCTTCGTATTTACTAAACTTGTCAATATTAATCTTTCTTTCTAATCAAAAAATTTATTTTAGTTCAGTAAATATCAATTAAATGTTTAAAAAACGTATTTTTACCATAGCAATGAGTGGGAGTGAGCGAAAAGATAGGACAAACCCATAAGTACGAGTGAGAGGAAATGATATAATGTATTTATTAATTTTTTGTTACCAAAATTATTGCAAATCATACTTAAAACCGAGTGCGCACATTCGAGCTCAAAGTGGCACATTCCGATCTCGGGAAAATGAAGCGCGCCGCTCCGCGTCGCGCTTCATTTGCCTCCCTCGCTCGGAAATGTGCCACTTTTCGCTCGAATGCGCACATCTTCGTATTTACTAAACTTGTCAATATTAATCTTTCTTTCTAATCAAAAAATTTATTTTAGTTCAGTAAATATCAATTAAATGTTTAAAAAACGTATTTTTACCATAGCAATGGGTGGGAGTGAGCGAAAAGATAGGACAAACTCATAAGTACGAGTGAGAGGGAATGATATAATGTATTTATTAATTTTTTGTTACCAAAATTATTGCAAATCATACTTAAAACCGAGTGCGCACATTCGAGCTCAAAGTGGCACATTCCGATCTCGGGAAAATGAAGCGCGCCGCTCCGCGTCGCGCTTCATTTGCCTCCCTCGCTCGGAAATGTGCCACTTTTCGCTCGAATGCGCACATCCTCGTATTTATTACACTAATATGGTTTACCGTAAGCTCCGTCATATCAAAAATTTTAAACAAATTTAGTAAATGTCGATTTTATATTTGAAAAACGTATTTACCATAGCAATGAGTGGAAGGAGAAGATACAATGGTTTTACATAAACCTATTCATTATTAATTATAAAATATATTTCTTATCATTGAACTGTCATAAAGTATAATTTTGTGAATTTTATTTCATTTTACTTTCGGGGTATGGCAAACCCCACCTAGTATGGCATGTGACATTTAGTCACCTAGTATGCGGAAGGTTAAAACAAATTTTATTTAATTCGCAAACACTTACATAGGATTGACATTGACCAATGGAATTCCATTTTAATGTTTCAAAAATTTCATAAAATCAAATTAAATTTTACAAAAGGTGAAGACCTTATAATTATCAAGAACAAGATTACTAACTCATCATGTGTTTTTTTTTAGAATAATTTTCCATAAGTAACTTTACATTTTTTACACTTTTTACTATCCCCCAATCTCCCTTACATTTATTTGAGAAATTACATAGAATTATTTGGTTTTTCAGGTCTTATTTAATCAAAAGTAATAACTAAGGATGAATATTGTTATAGCAATATTAATAATGTTATTAATGTGAGAAAGAGATTAATTAATTTTTTTTATTTAGGTGAACTTAATCAACGAATGGGGACAATTTTGAACTGACGATAAAATGTATATTTTTTCAAAAATTGAAATCAGAGGACAACTTTGCGGGCATCAATTTTGAAGAACATCAGTCACCAGAAAATAATTGTTTATTATTAAAGTAAGAAATTATTATTATTAATTTTTTTATTTTCGTATGTATTATCATTGCACGTTTGGCGACAGAATATTTTCTTCAGAACTATTAAATTGTGACCAGAATTATTTTTTCATTTAATGACCATAGAACGGTTTTGTCATTTATTTTTAAATTGCGTTTTTAAGGGTTGATAAAGTTAATGTTATTTCTTCAAAATGAAACTTTATAACACGAATTTTAAATGGTGGGAACTATATTGGGCAGTAGCTCAAAATTTAACATTTCAAACACTAAAACCGAAGTTATTTTTCGACCCGGGTACATTCAAAATAAAATTTCAACAAATGCTGGCTTCTTTCGATTAATCTGTGGTCTTTTTTAGGTCGAAACGTAGCCCGCGTGCTTTTTCGGAAAATCGTCGCGAAAAGCTTGGACTGCCCAAAAAGCTCGTCGTTTTGTGAGTGCGCGGAGTGCGTATTTTGCCTTCGCGGTTTTTTAATCGAGTGATTGTCCTCCCAGTCGTAAAAACCTTTTTGGTCCTTTAATTAATGAAAACGTGCGTTTTTTTATAAAGTGTCGAGTCCGGGAAGTGCGTGCGGGAGTTTCGGTTGAAGCTGTTGGTAAGAAGCGGTCCAGAAAAGATGCCGAGAAAGGGATGGCAATGATGGTCGGCCTAAACCCCACATTGCGAAGCCATCTTTACTACAAAGGACATCAAGGTAGGTTCGCCCAGCGAGGGACCAGAGGAGAGATTCTTCATTTCCGATAAGTCTTCATAAATTGTTCTTGCAGAAGGTGTTTCTGGTCCTGGAGCCTTAAAATTTTTAGCTCGCGTTTTGCTTTAAAAACTTAGCTATTTTATCTTCCAGAATTGAAGGGGTTCGCGATTACGAGAAGTTTTAGTGTTAATCGCCGGTAGCGACGAAACATCCTAATTGCGCTTATCTGGAAGAAGGACTGTTTAGGGGCATCCTAATAATTGTTTACTTTTAGCAAAAATTGCAGAGCAATTTAAACAGTTAAAAATATTTTACTGATTAAAGTTATTTTTAGATTAAAAGCAACACGATTAAGTAATTGACAATTTTTGGCTGTTTTTGAGTATTTGTGGATGGCATTTTTAATTGTTTCAAAATGTGGTTTAATTTAATTGTTTTTTTGTTTTAATCAATTTTTTGCAAATGCCTTGCACAACTCGATCCAAAATTAAAGAACACACACGATTTAGGGTTGCAATTTTTAGGCTCCAGCGGGGTGGATTATTAACGAAATTGTTTGAACTTAATTTTTTTTTAAATTTTATTAATTTCATATCTTTTGCAAATCACATATCTTTGCTACTATGGTTTCTATTTACTTTTATTGTTTTTGTTCTGAATTGAAGACAAAGTTATTTTTGATTGGTTTTCAAGAACGTGTAATTCAATAACTTTATTTATTACTGCAGAACTTATTAATTTCTTTGCGTTTACTTATGTTGACATAATAATTTTAATTTAACAATTAATTTTAATTTTAAACAAAATTAATTTAAATTAAAAAAATGCTTGATTTTTCTTAATTAAAAAAAACTTTTAATTAAAAGTAAATAAAGTTTAAAATCTTCAAAGTCATTTTGGCTAACATTAAAGTTTTTACTTTAACGTGGAAGTGTACCCTTGGTTATTACGTTTCGCGGACAGTGTTGAATGGTTTGTATTTAAATGTAAGTTTTCAAAAAATTCACAAAACTATACAAATTATTCGGCTATAAGTATTATGTAAATTAATTTTTTTAAAACCAAGATAAACGTCAAAAATTTTATATTTGAATATTTCTTAAACCACAGCTACGATTTTTTTTAATTTTCAAATTTTGCATTTATTACAGTATCAACAAGCTGTCCAAATTTCACTAATTTTGAACTGAAAGAAAATATCAGTTTTTTCTAAATACATATATTGAATTTTTTCGGATTTTTTTAAAATTTTGCCAAATCAAACCATTCATCAATAGTACCTAACCTATAATCAAAATTTGTTTAACTTTGAACTTATAAATTTAAAGTCGTGGGGTACACATCCACGTTATGCTCGACGAAAATTAAGCCATAGTAACACTTTTTATTTTAATTTCATTCCTAAACATAGCAAAAGATTATGGGAGTTCAAACTTTGATTTTACGTAAAACCAGAAACATCTCTGCAACTTTTCCCGTGTGGAAAATATCATAGAAATGTTTGTAAGAAAAACCATGAGTTTTCCGATTTGCATTTCTACGATTTTATCTTTTTTTTGCGTTGCCTCAATAAGCGACAAAAGTAACGACATTCGTTCCGGCTTTTGTCAACGGAATTTGCTCAAATTTCGAGTTTTTGGTGTTGCTCGGTGTTAGATTTATTGGTTCGCTTTGCCCCCTCGCCCATTTTCGTTGTATTTTTGTGTATAGCACCGAAAACACGAGTAGGAGAGCATTTCCGTTTATTGAGTGCAACTTTTATGTCTGCAATGCAGTTGGGAGTTACCACTTTTTTCAATTTTTAATTTTACAAAAAATAAAAAACTAAGAAAAAAAAATGGAGTAAAAGTACAACAGATTAACAATCGTCCCTCTGCTTGCACAATGTTCTTATTTTTTGTGTATTTTTGATATTTGTGCCGCCCCATGTACACGCTAGTTGCGCATCGGGGCACCTTTTTCAAAATCGCTACAACTTTAAACGAGACTTTGCCAATTTATTTTTCACCTTAAAAATACAGTCAAATTTAAAGTTGCAGAAGAGGGTGGCTTAGAATTTTGCTCAGTTTTTTTGCCCCATCTTTTAATTTCCACAGTTTAATTTTTAAGTACATAAGCACCAAAAAGTAGAAGTGCTACAAGGTCGACCACACTTTGGTCTTTGCGTCTTTATTTATAATAATTTTTGCAACAAATGCGTTTTTTTGCGGTTCCAACAATTTAAAAAAAAGGCTAATGGTAAAAGCAATTAAACCAATAAGATTAAGCTCAACAATAAATCTGCATCTTTATATTTATTTGTAAATATTTTTGTTACATACAAATTGTGCCTAAAAGCCTTCGGGTTTTTTTATATAACACTAAAGTTTTCACATTTTTGCAATTTTGGTTGTTATACCATTTTGTCTTATCTTACGATTTTTTGATCGGCAAAGATTTCTGCTACAAATCGGATGGTAATTCGGAATCGTTTATTGAAATATTACAACTAGTTAGTTCAGGTAAAGTTTTTCTTTGGGGTAGTCAAATACATTTTTGGATTCTTCTTGGCATAAAAATTCTAAAAATATATACACATAAGAAACCAAAGAAAGCCGCAATTTGGTTTTTTATATTTTATAAAGTCCGTCGTATATACAAAAAATCAAATTTTGTTATGTAATTTGCAGTAAAAATTTTCGAATAGGATGCCGTTTTTTAATAATAAACACTTTACACATATTATTCGCATTTTAATACCTTTCTTGCGAATTTATTTTCTATGAAAACCACCAAAACAACAAATTGAAGAATTTTATTTTTAAAATGGGCCTAACCTTTTCAAAAGTGATATACCGGGTATAAAAGTATACCGGGAGACCCGTGACTTGATGACCATAGCTTAAGATTTTATTTTTTTGACTATTTTAAATTGAAAATATCTTAAACACTTTTGTCCAAAACTTAATAAGTAAGGTATTAAAAACGAATAAAAATATAGCGAAAGAAAGAACGAAAGCCGGTTTGATCAGAAAACTGCCTATTTTTCAAAAAAATTAGTGTGACCCCACTCATTTTGTTAAGAAGACCATGCTGATTTTATCTCCGACAAGAACAATTCTTTCACTACTCCACTTGATTTTTAATGCTCTTTTATAAAAACTTAGTCATTAATTTTTTCATTAACATTTGTCTAATTGGGCAGTTTTCTTATCAAACCGGCTTTCGTTCTTTGTGTGTGAAATACTTTGTTGCCAACCTCAATAAATGGCCTACCAGATTAATTGATTGTTAAATAGAATAGTGTCCATAACTCCTTAACTATTGAATTTTGGACAAAAGCTAATAAAGCATTTTCGACTTAAAATTATGAGAAGAATACGTTTTTAAACTATTGTCATCAAATCATGGGACACCCGGTATATTTTCGAAATCCAAAAACGTAAATAACTATCCCAAAAAAAATTCCCACTTAAAATACTTTGCCTGTTAAACAAAAGTGATAATGCGAATATATTGATAAATACTTATTCTTTTAAGTATTTAGAAAACAGAACCCCACAAAGTGATTTTCTTTTTTTAACATTTAATTCGACACAATTCGGTAAGCTTCGTGCGAAGAATTAGGAATGCTCGACGTACTCCACTTCTTTAAGGATCCGTGAAAAGGGACAAAGATAAAAAGGAGCATAATTTTAATTTAAAATTAACTGAAAAGTATAAATTGGAATGTTTAGTAAAATAAATGGGGCCTTAATCCTTCTTTGAAGGTATATTGAAGTATGCTAATGGGCGCCTAATTTCTTAATTTAAGAAACCTGAAATAAATGAGAGCAAACAAGGAAAGTAACGAGCATCTATCTTTCAAGTAAATGAGGAGCATAGAGAAAAGATATTTAACTTGAGTCTTTAAAGTTTGTTAGAGTAAATAATGGTAGAGAGCACGGGCAATTTAATGGCGAAGCACCCCCTATATGAATCTAGTAATTAAATAAATTGAGGGTGAATTGCTCCCGTTTGTTCGCTGATATTGTTTATAAGTGCTCAGTTTCTTGTCTTCCCCGTATTTGCTGTGTTTTATTTACTCTGCATGCGTAATTCTCCAGTGCTGCAGATGAATTTTGGGAGCCGGCTTCACCATAAACAACGGACCCTCTTTATTAAATATTAAACGCGGGAGGTAGTTTTGCTAAATTGTTAATGTTTTTAGTGCGGCCGTTTCGCCTAAACGCTTTCGTTCGCCGACTGCACAACTCGGTCGGCGAAAGGGCGGCGCGCGCCACTGCCAAAAATTTACATTTATCTATAAATTTTGTCGAGTTTATTGCTTCGAAGGCTTTGCCAAGAAAATTTGCCTCTTGTTATGGAAAGTTCTTTGAGTAGTCATCAATGCTAAATCCGCAGCTTAATAGAGGACTTTTCCTTAGTTATCGTTGGCGAAAGCAAGCAATTGAAGAAATGCAGAACGGTTTCGTTCGGGAACTATTTTCTAAACGGAAATTAATAGGCCGCAATCGCTGGCACCTGCTATTTTAAAGAATGTCGCAATTTTCCGCTTAGTTATAGACGTACCTGCTGTTTGATTATTTTTTTTGTATTTCTGCGCGTTTGGTTTTTTTTGTTTTATTTATTTCCCCTAAAGTAAAATAAATTTTATTATTAATGGAGTTAATTTTTTTTTAATAGGCTTTAATTAGTACAATTTTTTTTATATTAGTGATTACCCAACTGGAGGGAGGGCGCCTTTTAGGGAAACGAAAATGGGTGTGCAAAAAGTTTTTTTCAAATTATGTGAGATTTGGTTTTTCTGCTATAAGGTGGGTGGACCATGGAAGGCCACTCTAACAAATAAACAGTTATTATTTGTTTATTTACTGGATAAATAAAACAAACAAATTATTAAGTAAAATTTTATTTTTATTTAAAACATTTTTTTTTCTGCAGACTTAATCACTATTTATTAAACTTAAGTTTTATTAAACTTTTCAAACGGCCTTACTAAAAACAAGTTTCATACAAGGCCGATATTATAAATGACTCGTTTAACTTAAAACTAACGTTGTGACAATCAAAATATCTGCTTATACTTAAACTACATCAAAAGGTGTTTCATTAAAATAAACATTTAATGCTTACCATAATATATTCACTTATAAAATACTCAACGAACATCACTTGAACACAATCGTATAAATCAGAATGTATTCGTGGAAATGTTTTAAAAATAATACTAATGAGTATTATATTAATGTCAAATAATTTGTCAATATCTTTTATAAAAAATTATAAAAATTAGGAAAGCCAGCCGTTAAATTTTTGATTGTCCTTACAAGGAACACTACCGATATTTTAACTGAAATTGAAATAAAGTCATATTTTTTTCTTTAGTACCATAGCAAATCCTTATATAGTAATTTAGAGTAAAAAAAATAAAGAAAATAATAGGTTATTTTCTTAAAAATTACGTTTTGCTGAGAGCGCGAGTTACAATTTTAACGTTGACGACGAAAGTGAACGAAGATAAAAAAGACATTAATTTATTTCTAAAATTTAAGATCATTGGCGGGCGCTTGGGAGGGAAATCAAAAGCACCTACTTTAAATTATTTTATTTAAAACCAATTATTTTTTTATTATTTATTTAATTTCATATACAAACAATACACAACTCATATACAAAATAAAAAAAACAAATCACGTAGCAAATAGCGACTTACACATAAATATGGTATTAAAAGTGATTACATAACAAAAATATTTAACTGTAAGACAGATGCGATTCAACAAAAAAAAATAGCGAATCCAAAGCGCGATAATTAAGCATCGTAAAGGCGGCAGTGGCGTACACACAATTCTATACTAATTTTTGAATTTAACTACAAAGTAATAATATCGTAATTGTAATTATTGTTATGTTGGAAAATTAATGAATTGGCTAAATTCGTACGCGCATTAAATAAGTTTGTTTAGAGTTAAATGTAATTTGTAATTCAAATAAATTTTTAATGAACTAATGAGAAACAAATATGTTGTAGGGTTAAATTAATTAAAATGTTGAAAGCGCTTTATCTGGACATAAATTCAATAATTTTAGTAATTCGCGAGTTATAGAAACATTTCTGTAATTAAATTGGTGCGTACCAAAATGTACTTATCCTAAATTAGTTTTGTCGAAACGTAGAAAATGTATTTAAAACGTATTATTTTTTCGTTTTCTTTTCTGAATTCACACCGCAAAACGAATTATTTTTTGTTTTGTATTTTTTAGTAATCGGCCTAATGAATATTAAAAAACTTTACGAAGAAAGAAAACAAAAAATATTTAAAATCGCATTTACCTATATTAATATTTTTTCGAGTAACGTAGAAAACTAAAACGAAATTTTTATTAATTTTTTTTTAGAACCCACGCAAATTTTTAGTTTGAAACGAAAACTAAGCAAATAATTAAATTTAAAATAAATTTCAAGTTGTTTATCGTAGATATTTCATTGTGAATATAAAAACAATAAGGGAAATATACAACGACAGCGTAACCTTTCGCATAGTTTTCAGAGGTATTTATCTTTAACCCCGCAGGTTCCATTTTCCCCATAAATAACTCACATTGCCGCATACCAACCCAATAAAAATTGACTTACAGTGTACTGCTGGAAAATTCATTACTCTACATGGCCTTAAGCTCTTTCCCTTAAGGTGACATAGAAGGGCGTCTAAAACAAATTTAACAAAATAAAATGGGATTGGGGATTTCTATAAATAAAAACTTGCTTCTCTAAAATCATTAATTGTAGCATAATAAAAGTGGTGAAACGACCTGGAAAAAGCGTGTTCTTTCGGAAATAGAAATTAAAGTTGTCGGATAGTTGAAAGATAAATTCTACCCCAATACTCAGGCAAAAAAATTTGAAAATACCATGTGCGATTTTGGATCTCAGTAAAATTTTATTTTTTCAAATTAATTTTGGCGTTTGTAGTGGCTGATTAAAAGTGTAAGTAGAACAATGGTTCAATAATTAATTAATCAATGATTATTAAGATACAGATGTTTTGTTATTTGTAGGGGTTGTTAGAATTATTTAATTTTTTTTTTTGGTTGGCAACGAATAACTTCTAGGCAATTTGCACTTTTAAAAAATTTCGTTTTTTCACCTAAACAAAATTAAGTTACATTTTCAGATGTTTTAATGGCTAACCTGTTTATTTAGGGGTAGTTAAGATTTTTTAATTATTTTTTGGGTTTATTCCGAACTTCAACTAATACCCCCAAGCAATAGTTTCCACGAATTTGCGATTTTAACAATGGCTGTGTTTTAACACAGGCAAATTAAAAGTTTAACATTTCTGATTGAATTAATGCAAACCCTACTTTTTTAAGGGTAGTTGGATTTTTTTAATTTTTTTTGGTTTATTAGAAGCTTTCATTAATACCCTCTATCAAATAGTTTTCCGAGTGTTGCAATTTTAAAAAACCACATTTTTTAACAGAGACAAATCAAAATTTTACATTTATGATTGAATTAAGGTCACTTCCGTTTATTTAGGGGTAGTTGAAATTTTTTGAATATTTTTCAAGTTTATTCAAAATTCTAATTAATAAGTTTTATGCAATGGGTTGTCTAAATTTGCAATTTTAAAAATATTGAATTTTCATCTCGGGCAAATCTAAGCCTTACATTTATGATTGGATTAGTGCTAGTCCTGTTTTTTTAAGGGTAGTTAAATTTTTTAAATTATTTTTATGGACCATTCGAAATTTCAATTAATACCCTCTATTCAATAGTTTTCCGGAATTTACGATTTTAAAAAACACTTTTTAACAACTTTACATTTATGATTGAATTAAAGTCCAACCCCGCTTTTTCGGGGTAGTTAAAATTTTTTATTATTTTTCTCGTTTATTCTAAACTCTGATTAATAACTTCCATGCAATAGTTTCCCCGAATTTGCGATTTTAAAAATATATTTTTAAATCAAGCAAATCGAGTTTACGTTTATGATCGAATTATTTCCAATCCTGTCTTTTTAGGAATTGTTCAATTTTTTTTAATTATTTTTTGGTTTATTGTAAATTTTAACTAACAACCTGAATGCAATACTTTTCCTAAATTTGTCATTTTAAAAACAATATTTTTTAATAAACTTTACGTTTATGATTGAATTAGGGCCAACCCCGCTTTTTTAGGGGTAGTTAAAATTTTTTGATTTTTTTTGTCGATTATTCTAAACTCCAATTAATAACTTCCATGCAATATTTTTCTTGTATTTTCGATTTTAAAAAACTATGTTTTTTTATCACAGGAAAATCAAGTCTTACATTTATAGGTTCTTTATTGGACTTATTTTTCTGTAATTTTAATTAATAAAAACTTTGAAAAATGTAAACCGTACTTCTACTCTACGTTCACTAAATTTCCGATTGAATGTTTTCAAACTCTCTTTTAAAATTCTCGGCGAACCATTTTTGTAAATTAAGCAAAGTTTGTTCTTTTACAAAATTGGAAGGTTAAATAATGAAAACGAACGCGGCATCGGGCATTAATATAAATAGAATTCTCGATTACTATTTGTCTTATTTACACACGATTTAATTTGTTACAAAAGCAAACAAGTCTCTTGCAGATTTAGCTCCATATTTCATAATTAAATTTGTAGAGAAACACAGGGCCAAAAGAGATTTACAAACAGTTTATTGCGGGGCCAGTTAAAATATACATGTACTAGTTTTAGCCAACCATTTTAAATTATAATAAAGAGATTAAAGTGTGTATATAATTTGTAATAGTACTGAAATTTTCTTTTAATTAGGAAGCGCGACAAGAAAAAAAGAGTTCACGTAGTAAAGCACAAGATGTATTTTTATTTTTTAATAACAAAGGGCATAATTTTTCATTAAAAAGTACCTAATCGTTTTTGAACTATTTCTTATTACTAAAATTATAATTTTCGATAATGTATAGGTACTTTTAACATAATCCTTAGAAAACATAGGTTTGAATTGGGCGCTTTAATTTTAATGATAGCCGTTTAACTAAAACCATGGAAATAATGTAAATAAATGGATTATTTTGATTATCGATACCAATACAATATGGATAAAAATAAATTTACTAAAATAAGTTTAAAATTTCTAATTAAACTAATTTACGTTTTAATACTGTGCTTTTCAATTAAGTTTTTTTGTTTATAGAATTAAATATAAATAATGTTAAGATTTAAAATTATTAATTTTGTTACGAATTAAATACAAATTAAATAATTAATTTACTTTTTCAGACGACTAACTGCAACTGTCGAATATTTGTTAGCTGTGCGCGCGCAACTTCCGTTGCTTGCTAAAATTTTACTCTCAACGCGCCAAAAGAAGTACAACTTTAGAAACTTTATTTTGCATTAAGTGCCAATTATTTTCTAATTCAATTTTAATTTTGACGTGTTTTTCGGAAACAAATCGATCAAATACCATAATTGTAACAGATTGAAAAGATGACAATAAGCAAGAATCGTAATTTGTAATCTGATCCTGTATATGACTGTGTCCTATTGTTTTAAATTGTTTGGGATCGATTCGAATCTTACAGCCTATTGGTTTGCCATTTTCTGCAACATAACACTTCGGGCTCAGCTTTGCGGGTTTTAAACGTTCGTCGTTATCGACTCAACTGAAATGGGGATTACTCAAAGATATTTACTTTTATATCATAGTAAACGACTGTTGTAAGAAGTTTTTTTTTCTTTATGAGTTATTTTACTGTTATCTCAACTAAAAACCCTAGGGCACATTCATGTTTTTATTGCCCTCGCTATTTGAAACAGAAATTCTTTATGTGTTGGCGAATTTTTTATTGAAGTTATACTTCTTGGGAAGAAAATTTTAACAGGCAACGAAAAATGCGCGCGCACAGCGAACGGAAGTTTGACAGTTGAGTTAGCCGCATGAAAAAGTAAATTAATTATTGTGAATCATGCTTAAAACGGAGTGTGCACATTCGAGCTCAAAGTGGCACATTCCGATCTCGGGAAAATGAAGCGCGCCGCTCCGCGTCGCGCTTCATTTGCCTCCCTCGCTCGGAAATGTGCCACTTTTCGCTCGAATGCGCACATCTTCGTATTTATTGAATTTGTTTAACTTATCCGACGCTCCTTCAAATAAAAAAGTGTATTTTAATTTAGTAAATATCAATTTTATATTCGAAAAGCGTATTTGCCATAGCAATGAGTGGAAGGGAGCGAGAAAATACGATAATCGTGTCGATTGAAGTGACAAGGGACGATTAAAATTAATCAATTAATTTTTTTGTTAATTTATTGGCCTAAATTATTGTGAATCGTGCTTAAAACCGAGTGTGCACATTCGAGCTCAAAGTGGCACATTCCGATCTCGGGAAAATGAAGCGCGCCGCTCCGCGTCGCGCTTCATTTGCCTCCCTCGCTCGGAAATGTGCCACTTTTCGCTCGAATGCGCACATCTTCGTATTTATTGAATTTGTTTAACTTATCCGACGCTCCTTCAAATAAAAAAGTGTATTTTAATTTAGTAAATATCAATTTTATATTCAAAAAGTGTATTTGCCATAGCAATGAGTGGAAGGTAGCAGAAGATACGATAATCGTGTCGATTGAAGTGAGAAGGGACGATTAAAATTATTCAATTAATTTTTTGTTTAATTTATTAGCCTAAATTGTTGTGAATCGTGCTTAAAACCGAGTGTGCACATTCGAGCTCAAAGTGGCACATTCGATCTCGGGAAAATGAAGCGCGCCGCTCCGCGTCGCGCTTCATTTGCCTCCCTCGCTCGGAAATGTGCCACTTTTCGCTCGAATGCGCACATCTTCGTATTTATTGAATTTGTTTAACTTATCCGACGCTCCTTCAAATAAAAAAGTGTATTTTAATTTAATAAATATCAATTTTATATTCAAAAAGTGTATTTGCCATAGCAATGAGTGAAAGGTAGCGAGAAGATACGATAATCGTGTCGATTGAAGTGAGAAAGACGATTAAAATTATTCAATTAATTTTTTTTTTAATTTATTGGCCTAAATTATTGTGAATCGTGCTTGAAACCGAGTGTGCACATTCGAGCTCAAAGTGGCACATTTCGATCTCGGGAAAATGAAGCGCGCCGCTCCGCGTCGCGCTTCATTTGCCTCCCTCGCTCGGAAATGTGCCACTTTTCGCTCGAACGTGCACATCTTCGTGTTTATTGAATTCAATTATTTTAATTTAGTCACGCCAAAAAAGTATAACTTCTAATTTTTGGAATAATTTTGTTTAGCTTTGTTTTTAAAAGTTTAGTAATTAGGTTTAATTAGTAGCAAAATTAACAATTTTAAATATTAACATTATTTATATTTAATTCTATAAAAAAAAACTTAATTGAAAAGCCCACTATTAAAATATAAATTATTTAAATTAACAATTTTAAAATTATTTTAGTAAATTTATTTTTATTCATATTGTATTGGTATCGCTAATCAAAATAAACCATTTATTTGCATTATTTCCATAGTTTTACGTAACGGCCATCATTAAAATTAAAGCGCCCAATTTAAACTTATGTTTTTAAGAATTATATTAAAAGTTTCTATACATTGTCGAAAATTATAATTTTAGTAATATGAAATAGTTCAAAAACAATTAGGTACTTTTTAATAAAAAATTATGCCCTTTTATTGATTAAAAAATAAAAATGCATCCTGTGCTTTACTAAGCTAATAATAATATATAATTATAAACGTACAGCCCCCGTTGTATTATTAAGCGTACATTCTCTGCCATATTATAAGCGTACACCCCTCGTAAAACAGAGTGTGTACGTTTATAATATAACAAGGGATATTTTTTTGCCAAAATATATTAAAATTTATAAGTCTTAACAATTTTTGTTTTAAAGACATTTTTTACATTTATTTTAAGTTAAAGATTTTTTTACAACTTTACATCATTAAATAAATACTTAGTATGATTTTTACTTAAAACTATTACGTTTTGGTCTTTCGTGCCGTATTAAAACTCAAAATTAAAAACTGTATCTATTTTACGACAACTATTGTACATTTTTGCAAAACTATTGATTATCTATTTCCTAAAATTTAACTTCATCTTTCTAAATTACAAAATTCAATTTACTTTTAACAAATTGACGTCGAAAAAAGTAGGGGAACCTGTTGTACCTTGGTCCCTTTGTATCTAAGGCAACTTAATTTCTTTTAATATTTGCGGGCTTTCATGACCCATAATATTCGTAATTATTAATGTTTGCATAGTAGTAGTCTGATTTTGGCACAGCATAATCTTTAATTTTATTTTTGAGTTTAAACATCAAGGGACGGTGTGTTGTACCTCGGTCACGGTCAATGTTCAGAACTAGAGCGAATTTTAGATATTATTTGAAATTGGGGGGTTTTGGAAAAACAAAAAAAGTATATCACCAAGGTGAGAAAAAACAATTAGAGTTTAGTTTACGAAAAAACCAGAAAACGTCCAGACATACCGTCTTCCGAAAGATAATCACCTTTTTGTTAAATATTTAGTGTAAACTAAATTAAAAATAGTAATTAAACGTTAAAGCGTTTAATTACCCTTGCCACAAGAAGAAAATGGCTTTAAGTGGCAAAACAGTCAATAAGTTGTACCTTGGCCCTAAGATCAACATGCAATAAATAAAAATTGAGATATACCTTTGTTATAAATTCTTTTTTTTTTTTAATTTTGTTTAAGATAATATGCCTCGCAAGTCTAACACAAAATTTAAATTTTTGCAAAGTTAACCATTAAGTATGTGAAATTTTAGTATACGAGAAAAGTTTTGTTAATTTTTGAAACAATTTTAGTGTCATCTCAAAGAAGAACATTAGTAGTTCTTATAATCCAAAAATAAATATATAGTTTTCACAGAACAATGGGTTTTATTTTGCTTAACGTGAATAGAGCCAAGGTACATCACCTCTGTTGTACCTAAGCCATAGATCCACTAATTTTTAAATCTTATAGCAATTTGAGTAAACGGTTGGTAATGCTTTCAAATATTTTATGATGTATACTCTTATTAGTGCTCCACTACGACCCAATTTATTTTATCAATAAATTGTTACATATAGAATTTTAAAAAAATTACATGTGAAAAAAGGGTCAAGGTACAACAGGTTCCCCTATACAATCAAAAAATAAAGATTTTTTCTTACTGAAAAAATCAATATTTTAATTTTAGATCTTGCGATTTTGTTCCAAATAACCTTACAAAATACAAATACAGTCGAACCTCTATAAGTCGAACCTCGATAAGCCGAATTTTTGATTACTCGAATTATTTTTGTTTCCCTTCAACTTCGACTTATCTAGGTTCGACTGTAACCCAAAATTAAAGAAATTTTCAATTAATCCTAAATTTTTTATGGCCATTCAAATTAGTTGCCAATCGGATAAAAATCCACATCTGTAGGTAGCTGTTTATTTTTATAAGCCTGCAACCATGGTAGTAACAATTAAACAAAGATGCAACCATGGCAAAATTTATAGACTAAATAAAGATGGGGACACTTAACAATTTTCCTCTCACAACAAAATAAACTAACAACAAACTCAACAATTCAAATAAGTAGGTACAATTAAAACTTGAGACATCTTCAAATTGAAAAGCGTATAAAGCGCGAACAAATTGTAAGCAACGTACGAACAGTTTTTCTAAAAAGCAAGTCAGTCGATATGTACAACATACAAATATTAAAGGCAGTACATGCGTCTATCCGCCTTTTCAGAATACAAGAGTAGTTGTTCCTGGCCTTATTGTAGCTCCATCAACGAAACGAGAGCACACTTTAACATTTTCCGAATATGAAAATCCAAAGGAATGCGCATTTATTTCAAAGTTTTCTCGTCGTATACATGGCGCATATTGAAACAAGATCCATTGTGTTGTGTTCACAAACAAAAAATAAAGAGAGCGAAACGCGCGACGCAAGTGCGTAATGATTGAAATTTACGAAATCGGTTTTCGGCCGAGCGCGCGTTTGATAGTTTTATAAGCTCGGGACGCTGCTAGTGGGCGAAATTTATTATAAAGGTCTTATCTCGCAGGTATCTCGAAAGTAAAGAGTGGAAAACGAGGGGGAGTGGAAATGAAGTGAACCCGGAAAATTTTGAATACTATCAAATACATTAATCTTAACGTATGCTGACAAGAACTGCAGGAAAACAAGCGAAAATAGAGGCTGCGCCGGGAAAACGCAAATTGAAATGATTTCATTTCGGGTAAAGTTCTCTCCGCCATAATAGTGCTAAATTTTACTTAAATACGTGTATCTGCTTCAATGCATCCTGCATACAAATTGCCTTTTAAATTGAAATAGGAACACACACCTGCATACGGCGTGCCTCGGTTCGATCTTTTGCTCAAGTTTTGAACAAACATTCTCGTAAATATGACCGCCTGCAAATACACATAGTGCACACTTTCCGGAATGTATGTATATGCGTCGTTCTCGTGCTTCAAACTTGCCCTAAATTGCCTTATACAATTTACCTACTCCTATTTGCTACAAGACAATCTACATTAAATGTTTAATTACTAATAATATTCCATTTGCGACGTACTTTACAACACTTAATTAAACTTTCTATGTAATTCTGCGAGGTACTTGATCCACAAACTAAATCAGCCCTTAAACTAAATTAAAATGCGTTTTAGTACAGTGTGTGCTTCCATCAATTTTTCTTAATTGTCTTTTAAATTTTGTGTTAACACATTACAATAATTTGATGTGTTTATATTATTTTCATCAATTATTTTTTGTTTGGTTGAGTATTTATTTATTAATTGCATTTTACGTTCTAGTTCAGTAATGTTTTTCTGGTACTAAAGCTTCTTAAATTGCTTTTTTAATATTAGTATTTTTAATTTCCGCATATCTCATACGTAAAGGTTTTTAAATTAGTAAGTCTTATATGAGAGTAATTTTTCTTTTTCTTTTTCCCTATCGAATTATTTTATTGTTTTTTTTATATTTATAATTTATTATAAACAAATATGAAGTATTAAAACGGCCGTTTTTGCAAATATTGAAAATTTCATTTTACTAGTTTGACTACCTGGAAATCTGATTAGGAAAAAAATAATTTTCTTCGTCGATAACTATCCAGAATTTTTTTAATTATTTTTTGCGTTTATAGTAATAACTTATATACAGTCTAGACCTATTAGAACGGCTGTTTTTGCAAATTTTGAAAATTCCTTTTTTTGCAGTTAATTTCTTGCAATTTTATTAGGAAATAAATTATTTCCTCTTTTGATAGCTATCCCAGAATTTTTTTATTATTTTTTGCGCTAATAGTAATTTGTTATAAACAATTCTGATGCATTGCAACGGCTGTTTTTGTAAATTTTGAAAAGTCCATTTTTAGTAGTTTCACTGCCTAGAAATCTAAAAGGGAAAAAAATTTTCTCCTTTGATAGCCATTCAAAATTTTTTATCATTTTTTGCATTTATAGTGATTATTTATATACAATCCGCATATATTAGAATAGCCGTTTTTGCAAATTTTGAAAATTCTCCTATTAGCACTTGATTTCTTGCAAATTTATTAGGAAATAAATTATTTCCTTCTTTGATAGCTATCCGAGAATTTTTTTATTATTTTTTGGTAAATAATAATTTGTTATAAACAATTCTGATGCATTGCAACGGCCGTTTTTGGAAATTTTAAAAAGTCTACTTTTAGTGCAGTTTTACTGTCTGGTAATCAAATAGAGAAAAAAATGATTTTCTTCTTCGATAGCTATCCAAATTTTTTATCATTTTTTGCATTTATAGTGATTATTTATATACAATCCTGATCTATTAGAACGGCCGTTTTTGCCAATTTTGCAAATTCCCTTTTTAACAGTTAATTTCTTGCAAATTTATTAGGAAATAAATTATTTCCTCCTTTGATAGCTATCCAAGAACTTTTTTATTAATTTTTGCGTTTATAGTAATTAGTTGTAAACAATGTTAATGTGTTAGAATAACTGTTTTCGCAAATTTTGAAAATTCCATATTCGGTATTTTGATTGTTCGCAAATCCAATAGGAAAACAATTATTTCCTTTTTCGATAGGTATACAAATTTTTTTTATTGTTATAGTACTTAATTATAAACAATGCTGTAACATTAAAATGGCCGTTTTTACAAATTTCGAAAATTTTTATATTTTTTATTTCTTGCAGATCTAACAGGAAAACAAATATTGCCTCCTTCGATAGCTATGCAAGAAATTTTTAATTTTTTTTGTGTTTATAGTAATTAGTTATAAATGATCTTAAAACATTAGAAAGGAGGTTTTGTCAAATTTCGAAAAATCTATTTATAGCGCTTTCTATCTTTCATATCCAATAGGAAAATAATCTTTTCTTTTTTGATAGCTATCCAATTTTTTTTAAATTATTTTCACATTTATTGTAAATTGTTATAAACAAACGTGAAGCTTGAAAACAGCCGTTTTACCAAATTTTATATTAACAATGTTATTTACCAGCATATCTAATAGGAATATAATATTTTCTGTCTATAATAGCTATCCACAATTTTTTTTTAAATTTATTTAGTGGTTTGTAATTTAATTAGAACATATTTTGCACACACTGTTTTTCCCCAGTTTACAACAATAAACTATATTATAATATTAATACTTCTAAATTCAAATTGATTTAAAACGGATTTATATTCCTTCAAAATTCTTTCACTAGCACTTCTCAAATGTGCACAATTAGAATTGGGGTTTGCAAACCCCTGTATTGTGTTATAATATGCATCTTCTTTAATCCGGCTCTGCTCCCTTACATTAAAGTATAATGATCGTTCTCGATATAAAAGTGGTAGGAAAAATCAAATCTCCCCTATTTGTTGCTTTTGTGGAAAATTGAATGGAAATTAGGCATTGTAACAATGAAAAGACAAGGTGTACACGTTTTAGGGCATATAGCCAATATAATGGTCTCTTATCAAAGATGAATCTTATTAAATAGCGGCTTAGAGTGCAGTCTCTTGTAAGAGAATAAGCTTGGGGAGGATCTGGGCGAATAAGAAATTTATGTGACAATGGCTTTAGAGATGTAATTATTTCTAATTACGGATTATGTACCTGTTTATGGTTATTTCGTACTTAGAAGCCGTTAGTTTTGTTTAAAGATAATTTTATGTAAAGCAGTTTATTTTTTTTTTACACACTACCCTTTTTTACAGTGCTACGTTTTAAATGAAGTTAAATTTGTTTTTTTAAGTTGTTTGAGAAAAATATTTGTTGTTTCAAATTATTTACATTTTAAATTACTTTTGTAATAATGTTTAACATGTTTTACTATTCTGTTTATTGCTTTTTATTTTGGTTAATTTTTTAAATTGACAAAATCCGTACAAGGGAAGATAAAAATAGTTTTCTCGTAATGCCCGCCGCGAAAGTTTGATTTTCGAGCGCTATGCGACCGATTTTTGCACGTGTGTGGAAAGTACATACTTTCGCCCATCTTCCCTCTGTTTTTTCATTTTTGTAATCTAAAACGGTACAGTTTGTTTTAGAATTTTCTGCAAGTTTATTTATTTGAATAAAAGTAGTAATTAATATATTAAATTAAAAATCCATGCCTACCGAAATCACTCGCTTTACGCACATGTATCGAAAATATCGATTTCTTAAATTATCGTTTTTTGATTTATAAAGTAAAGTTTCGTTTATAATTACTTTGCTTCTATTAGAAATATTATTTGAAAAACGTTTCATTGCCGCATAAAATTAATTTTTTAAATTGGAACGCCCGGGAAATGAATCCATCGCCATAAAAAATAGATAAGAATCTGATAACTTTAAAATTATCCTTGCGTTTGTTTCGCAACGAGATTTTCCTGGTTCACTAAATCTGCGCGCTCCTTGTTCTCGTTTTATAAATGGCATTAAATATTAAAAGTTTTTCCAATTTAAAATCGGCGTTAATTTATTTGTAGTCGAGTTATTTAGATACAAGGCATAAGTGAGCTCGCCGAACTAAATTGGATATGGTAGTTTGTAAACCACTAAAAGTTGTGCCACGTTCAGGTTTGTACACGAAACTAAATCTAGTCGAAAAGTTTTCCAATTTCAACTTTTATTTAGATTACGATTAAATTTTTATATCGCTAATGACGCTTGCCACCGATATTTTTAATTGGAAATAATAACAATGGGCGTGCCTGCAATCGAATACGAAACGTACGAACAATGCTGGGCCGCGATTCAAAGCAACATCAAACGCACACATACACCATATATAAAAACCACTCACTCACTTTTTGCGAATGCGAATTTTCAAAACATCAAAAGATAACCCTATTATGTTTGCGATGATGCATTACAAATTACATCGATCGATTCATGTACGTAGTTTTTTTTTCCTCCCCGATTCTTTCTTTCAACTTATCGGATCCGCGGATTGATTAAAATATTATGATCCTTTCGGATTAAATTTTTTTTCGTATTTTGTGCGAAATATACAATACTGTGAAAAAGTTTTTAGAAATGCATCCTAGAACAATAAAATCAGCAAAATAGTACATAAAGTGAAAGAACGGAAGTTGGACAGTTGAGCCGCATGAGAAAGGAAATTAATTATTGCGAATCGTGCTTAAAACGGAGTGTGCGCATTCGAGCTCAAAGTGGCACATTCCGATCTCGGGAAAATGAAGCGCGCCGCTCCGCGTCGCGCTTCATTTGCCTCCCTCGCTCGGAAATGTGCCACTTTTCGCTCGAATGCGCACATCCTCGTATTTATTGACTTTATCTACTTATTTTTCGTTCTTGCAAATCATAAATCTAAACTTAGTTTAGTAAATCTTAATTTTACGTTCGAAAAACTTATTTGCCATAGCAATGAGTGAAAGGGAGCAAAAAGATACGACAATCTCGTCAGTGCGAGTGAGAGGGAACGATTAAAATGATATAAGTGATTTGACGTTTAATTTATTGACCTAAATTATTGTGAATCATGCTTAAAACCGAGTGTGCACATTCGAGCTCAAAGTGGCACATTCCGATCTCGGGAAAATGAAGCGCGCCGCTCCGCGTCGCGCTTCATTTGCCTCCCTCGCTCGGAAATGTGCCACTTTTCGCTCGAATGCGCACATCCTCGTATTTATTGACTTTATCTACTTATTTTTCGTTCTTGCAAATCATAAATCTAAACTTAGTTTAGTAAATCTTAATTTTACGTTCGAAAAACTTATTTGCCATAGCAATGAGTGAAAGCGAGCAAAACATACGACAATCTCGTCAGTGCGAGTGAGAGGGAACGATTAAAATGATATAAGTGATTTGACGTTTAATTTATTGACCTAAATTATTGTGAATCATGCTTAAAACCGAGTGTGCACATTCGAGCTCAAAGTGGCACATTCCGATCTCGGAAAATGAAGCGCGCCGCTCCGCGTCGCGCTTCATTTCCCCCTCGCTCGGAAATGTGCCACTTTTCGCTCGAATGCGCACATCCTCGTATTTATTGACTTTATCTACTTATTTTTCGTTCTTGCAAATCACAAATCTAAACTTAGTTTAGTAAATCTTAATTTTACGTTCGAAAAACTTATTTGCCATAGCAATGAGTGAAAGGGAGCAAAAGATACGACAATCTCGTCGGGTGCGAGTGAGAGGAACGATTAAAATGATATAAGTGATTTGACGTTTCATTTATTGACCTAAATTATTGTGAATCATGCTTAAAACCGAGTGTGCGCATTCGAGCTCAAAGTGGCACATTCCGATCTCGGAAATGAAGCGCGCCGCTCCGCGTCGCGCTTCATTTGCCTCCCTCGCTCGGAAATGTGCCACTTTTCGCTCGAATGCGCACATCCTCGTATTTATTGACTTTATCTACTTATTTTTCGTTCTTGCAAATCACAAATCTAAACTTAGTTTAGTAAATCTTAATTTTACGTTCGAAAAACTTATTTGCCATAGCAATGAGTGAAAGGGAGCAAAAAGATACGACAATCTCGTCAGTGCGAGTGAGAGGGAACGATTAAAATGATATAAGTGATTTGACGTTTAATTTATTGACCTAAATTATTGTGAATCATGCTTAAAACCGAGTGTGCGCATTCGAGCTCAAAGTGGCACATTCCGATCTCGGGAAAATGAAGCGCGCCGCTCCGCGTCGCGCTTCATTTGCCTCCCTCGCTCGGAAATGTGCCACTTTTCGCTCGAATGCGCACATCATCGCATTTATTGCATTTATTTATATTAATTTTTGCACGTATTTATATTTAATTTAGTCGCGTCAAAGAAGTTAGACTTCTAATGTGCGTACATACAATACGGTTAATTAATTTTTAGAAATGTTTTCTTGAACAATTAAATCAGCAAAATAGTACATAAAGTGTGTTTATAGTATTAAAATTTGTTTACTATCTGTTAGATGAAATATTCGTCTAAGGTAACTGCGGGTAATAAGGCCTAGCTAAGGGAAATTGGAAATTAAATGAAAAAAAATCGAATTTAATCAACAGATTTTAATAGTAATCATTTTTAAGATTTAGTTACCATAAAATATAAAAGAAAAATGGCAACTTTCACCATAAACAAAACCAAAAATTACTATTTTTAAAAACCTTGCCAGTAGGCCTTATTATACTACAGCAGGGCAATAAAGCCTACAGCTTTAAAAAATTTAAGTAATCAAACTAGACATAATATATTTGATAATTAAGTTTACTAAATACATGAATACAGCAATTGGAAAATTTCTTATCTAATAATGACTTATCTTAAGCAGGAAGATTATTTGTTAACGTTTGCATAGTAGTAGTCTCATTTTAACACAACATAATCTTTAATTTTGTTCTTGTGATGATTAAACATCAAGGGCCGGTGTGATGTACCTCGGTCATTGTCGATCAGTTGTATCTTGACTCTAGGATCAACGTGTAATAAATAAAAATGTAGGAGTATATTTGTTATATATTCTTCTTTATTTTATTTTGCTTCAGATAATATGCCTAGCAAGTCAAATCAAAAATTAATTTTTTTTTAAATTTTCGAATAGTTAAATTTCAGTATACGAGAAATGTTTTGTTAATTTTTGAAACAATTTTAGTGTTATATCAAAGAAAAACATTAATAGTTTGTATAATCTAAAAATAAATAATAAATATATACTTTTCATGAGACGGGTCTAGGTACACCACCCCTGTTATACCTAAGCCATAGTTCCACGAATTTTTAAATCTTAAAGCAATGTGAATAAGCAGTTGCTAATGCTTTTAAATTTTTTTATGAAGTGCACCTTATTAGTGCCCCAATACGGTGCAAATTATTTACTTAACAAATTGTTACATATACATTTTGAAAAAAATTACAAATAAAAAAAGAGTCAAGGTACAACGAGTTTCTTTACATATTTATATCCGTAAGACCTTAAAAATAATGTAAAATGCATTAGAAAACAATTAAACTTTGATACAAAAAGTAGAAGTATAATAAGGCCTATGGTTAAATTTAGTAGGTTTTAATAACCGCCGACCACGAAAATCAAAATAAAAAATATTTGGTCCATGATACGTCATTCAAACATTTAATATCATCGAAGCTTGAATGAATAAAAAAAATAAATGTGATTTTACATAGCTAAGTGTAATATTTCAAAAAATACTAACGATTGATTCGGACCGATTTTTATTATTCGTGTTGCCTGGCCGCGTTTTACGTTATATGATGCTACATTTGGGGCAGAAAGCGGAATATGCCGCCTCCACAAACTTGTAGAGACATCTTTGTTCAATAGGTGTTTGTGTGTGTGGCCTTAAGCCAAAGCGGTTATTTTAAATACGATTTTTGTTAATTAGGCCTTATTAGCCGACAGGCCTTATTACCCGCAAGTACCTTACACGATTTATTTATTTTGAATAAAATGTAACTAAAAATGTTGACGCAAATAAAATGCGAAACACAAACACATTGAATGTACCTACTTTTCATGTCCACAAATCAAACTATTCGGCGTGCTCTAAGCCTTTATGCATTTCGAATGGCCTACGTATTATTTTATCCCGGCCACGTCTTCGCTCGCGCAACTGCCAACGAATAAACTTTAAAAATGTGCTTTTGCCCTTTGATCTTTGTTTTTAATTGTTTCTATAAAAGACATCAAAGGCTGAATTATTTAAATTCACTTCGCAAAATGCTTGTAAATTTTAGTTATGGAATACAATAGGCGAATGTTTAGAATTTTAATGAATCCCACTTTTATTTTGTTACGAATGCCTTTGAAACGGTTTCGTCTAATTTTTACGTTTTCGTGTTTATTTACATGTAGGTGTTTTCGTTTGAACGAAATGCGCATTAACGCAATAGCAATTCGATTTATTCTTTTCGACTTTTGTTCGTAATGTTTAGGCGGTTTTTTATATTTTTTTTGAGTTTTATCTTATGTTGGAATAATTTAGGGTTACAAGTTTTCTGTGCCTTTCGTGAATTAATTTTAAAATTTTTATATTTATTTAAATAAGGTTAATTTCCAAAAAATGCAGAAACCCTATGAAGAATGAATGGGGAGAGTATCGTCATTTAGGCAGGATTAAACGATATTAGAATGTATTTTTCAATTTTTATAGACTGTACATATAATTTAGTTGGTACTCAAGTTAAAAAAGCCAACTTGGTAAACAACGGACACCCTAGTATATATATATACAGGCTGTTTGACGACGAACTTACACTATCTATATTGAAATTGAACTTTTTATAACTTTTTTACACACCCTGTATACAATAAAGCAGTTTTGGACATGTCACCAATTAGATTAACCTGTCTACTCATTATCCCGACAGGATATTTTTTATTTGGTATTGGGGATGTTCACATAGAATTTTCAATATAAAGGTCTGCACCTGTCAATTATTTATTAAAAAAATTAATATCTCAAAAAGTATACACTTTAGGTATAGGGTAATTCTACATAAAGTGACATTCAAATTTTACGTTGAATCGGAAAAGTTAATAATATACAGGGTGTTCTATTTAAAATAACAAAGTTGTTTTTTTTCATTTTTTCTTTTTTTAGCTTTTTACTTTATATTTTCTCTCTCACGGTACACCCCTTTTTTGCAACAAAATTTTAGATTTATTCTCGCATAAAAAGTTTTACTTCAAAAAGCAGCTCGAGGAATATTTTTATCAAAAATCAAACACACTGTTAAATGAAAACAAAACAAGAGAACCATCTTAAAATTAGTTAAAGAAGGCTAGGGCCGATCCTGTATATTGCAATAAAAAGAATAAAACTTGGTGTTCTAGGAATTTTATAATAGTGCAGCTTCATTAACTTTTAAAAATAAAATTTCATAGAAGAATAAAAAAGATTGGTTCCAACTGAATTTCTTCGGTGGTAATTCTAATTTGCAACAAAAGCATATTTATTTAGAAATTGTACGTGAAAGAAAGCTGACAATTTATGTTTGTAGAAATTTTATGAAATTACATATAAACCAGTTTCGCTTTGTTCGCTAAAAGTAAAACATCAATTCTTGCGCGAAGCTTTTCAGCCAATGCAAACTTTATAACGAAACTATAGAATTTTCTCGGAGGAGTAGTTGCAGTAAAGTTATAAAATAAAAAATTTAGAAACTTCCAAACTCGTGTATAATTAATCTTTGATATATAACGTTCTAAAGTTTGCCCTTTTTTTTTGTATGGCGCTTCCAGCTTACTGTGCGTATAACGTTACACAAGCTCACAAAATTTACGAAACTTTTAATTTCCTTGTAGTTTGCATATAATCATAATTTTATAGAAATAACCGCAAAACAAAGTAAAAGAGACACGTTTCGTTTTTTGTTAAAAAGCTCACCGAAGCTTCCTTACACTAAATTGAGCTTTTGTTAACAACTAGAGACCGGATTTCTGTGTTATTGCACATTTTGTTGGCCTTAGAAAATCAATATCTATCCGATTCATGACCTACAGAATGACGTCCTGTAATTTTATTTTGCACCAAAGTGCATATTTTGCACGTTTCGAGCTTTTAGGGCACGAAATTGTACAATGGATTAAATTTCGTCCTAAGAAGAAATTGCAATGAGTGGGAGGGTGCGAAAAGATACAAAAATTCGATAAGTGCAAGTGAGAGGGGATGATCAAAATTGCCTTATAGATATTAAGTGTAACATTTTTAACTAGTAATTAATTTTGTGAACATATTCGATTGATTTAATTTTTATAACATGTTGTACCTTGGTGCCTTTGTACATAGGGCAATTATTCAACTGCTTTTTTGTCTAATTTATTGGTCTAATTTATTGTGAATCATGCTTAAAATAGAGTGTGCACATTCGAGCTCAAAGTGGCACATTTCGATCTCGGGAAAATGAAGCGCGCCGCTCCGCGTCGCGCTTCATTTGCTTCCCTCGCTCGGAAATGTGCCACTTTTCGCTCGAATGCGCACATCCTCGTACTTATGAGATTTATTTACTTTATCCCTACCTCTTTTAAATTAAAAATTATATTTAGTGTAATAAATATGAATTTTATGTTCGAAAAATATATTTAACATATCAATGAGTGGAAGAGAGCGAAAAGATACGACAATCTAGTCAGTGCGAGTGAGAGGAAACGATTAAAATTATTCAACTGCTTTTTTGTCTAATTTATTGTGAATCATGCTTAAAACCGAGTGTGCACATTCGAGCTAAAGTGGCACATTCCGATCTCGGGAAAATGAAGCGCGCCGCTCCGCGTCGCGCTTCATTTGCCTCCCTCGCTCGGAAATGTGCCACTTTTCGCTCGAATGCGCACATCCTCGTACTTACTAGATTTATTTACTTTATCCCTACCTCTTTTAAATTAAAAAATTATATTTAGTGTAATAAATATGGATTTTATGTTCGAAAAATATATTTAACATATCAATGAGTGGAAGAGAGCGAAAAGATACGACAATCTAGTCAGTGCGAGTGAGAGGAAACGATTAAAATTATTCAACTGCTTTTTTGTCTAATTTATTGGCTTAATTTATTCTGAATCATGCTTAAAACCAAGTGTGCACATTCGAGCTCAAAGTGGCACATTCCGATCTCGGGAAAATAAAGCGCGCCGCTCCGCGTCGCGCTTCATTTGCTTCCCTCGCTCGGAAATGTGCCACTTTTCACTCGAATGCGCACATCCTCGTATTTATTCAATTTGTTTACATTCATTTTTGAATTTAAATAGAAAAAAAAGTGTAATGTACCCAAATAAAACGACGAACTTCTGTGCACATTCGAACAAAAAGTCGATATTTTTCCAAAATCAAATTGTAAAGGAATCTGTTGTACCTTGGTCTTTTTGTAACTAGACAACTTTTTTTTTAATGTTTGCGGCCTTGCGTGACTCATAATTTTCGATATTTCAAATGACACATTGACAGACAAAGTTAGCAGCACCTGGCCAATGTACTTTGTTAATGTATGAGATCAATTGAAATTTTTAATCGAAAAAAAGTAAGTCTTTTTATATTCTTTTTACTTAAATATCTTATTGATTTTTATTACCTAATAACAAATGACTCATTGTAATAGAAAGATTATTTATTAATGTTTGCATAGTAGTAGTCTGTTTTGGCACAGCATAATCCTTAATTTTATTTTTGAGTTTACGCATCAAGGGTCGGTGTGTTGTACCTCGGTCACTGTCAATAAGTTGTACCTTGGCCCTAAGATCAACGTGCAATAAATAAAAATGTAGATATAGCTTTGTTATAAATTCTTATTTTGCTTCAGATAATATGCCTCGCAAGTCTAACGAAAAATTTTAATTTTTGCAAAGTCAACCATTAAGTATGTGGAATTTTAGTATACAAAAAAGTTTTGTTAATTTTTGAAACAATTTTAGTGTCATCTCAAAGAAGAACATTAGTACACAGTAAAAAATTTCGGTGTAAAGTTGGACCCGGCGACTTTTACACGGCCGTGTGAGTGTGAAATTTTGGTGTGAAATTGCCTTCGTGTAAAATTTTCACTTTAGTAAATTTCACACGGTGTAATTTACTGTTTTACACCGTTCCGTGTTATTATTTATAATTTAACCAATTAAATTACTATTAGTGGTTTCTAATCTATGAAAATATATTTACAATCAATTACTTTTAAGATTTTTATAATTATTTATTATGAAACAATTATCACATATTTACAAACTATAAATAAACCTTTACCACTTATACTCCTGTGGCTTTCATAAGGTTCTTCATGGCTTAACGATGATAAATTTACGATAACGATAGATTCTGTATTATTTTGTTTAATTAAATAGGCATTGAATGTATCTTCAAAATCAACAGTCTCCCACAGCGCACAAACAGCAAACGGAATATTATTATAAACAAATAAAGAACGAATCTGAGCAAAAACTGGTAACTCGTTTTTGTCTCTAACAGTAATAAAATATTTAATTTTATATTGATGACCATACGTTAAATATTTAACATTACAAACATTTACATTTTTATCTCTTACTCTCTAACATAGGATCCACCGTATAATTAGATAAATTTTCAATTATTTTATTGTATTTAATAGATTTCCTTGGGCCTGTAACAACTTGAATGTTTACATTCTTGTTGCAAATTTTCTAACGAGAATATGATTTTTAACACGTTCGGTGTAAAAATCGCACTAAGTGTAGTATAAAATTCGGAATGGTTTGAATCCTTAATTTTATACCATACTGCGTGTAAATGCAGTTCATGATAATTTTTTATCAATAAATATAATTTGATTGTGTAGTTTCGGGCTCATACGATATTAGATTATACTATTTTAAAGAGTAATTGTAATTTGAATCACAAAATTCATGAAAATATTAAAAAAAGTAAAATAATTATCGATAATTTTATTTATATTTTTTATAATTTATTCATTTATTTATAAATATATTATAAGTCTATAACTAGTCGTTTGAATATCGCGCCAAATAATATATTTTCATAGATTAGAAACCACTAATAGTAATTTAATTGGTTAAATTATAAATAATAACACGGAACGGTGTAAAACACAGTAAATTACAGCGTGTGAAATTTATTCAAGTGAAAATTTTACACGAAGGCAATTCCACACCAAAATTTCACACTCACACGGCCGTGTAAAAGTCGCCGGGACCAACTTTACACCGAAATTTTTTACTGTGTAGTTCTTATAATCCAAAAATAAATATATAGTTATCATAGAACAATGGGTTTTATTTTGCTCAACGTGAATAGAGCCAAGGTACATTACCTCTGTTGTACCTAGGCCATAGATCTACTAATTTTTAAATCTTATAGCAATTTGAGTAAACGGTTGTTAATGTTCTCAAATATTTTATTATGAATACCTTATTAGTGCCCCACTACGATGCAATTTATTTTAGCAACAAATTGTTACTTATACAATTTAAAACAAAATTACAAGTGAAAAAAAGGCCAAGGTACAACAGGTTCCCTACTCTAATGGCAATTATTGAAAAATTAACCAGAAGAAATAATTCCTTTTAATTCAGCAAAGATATTTTTTTAAGCTTTTTGCATAAGAAAAACGGAATTTCTCAGGTCTGTAATCAAGGAACGACTAAGAAATATTACAAGCTCGCAAACGCTGAAAACTAACGAGAACCATTTACTCCTTTGAATTTTAACAATTTAAATGACTCGGTTCTGCACGTTGCCTTTTCTCTTTGTAACCCTATACTTTTTTTATTCGAAGTTTCAAATACAATTTTATTAAAAAATGTGTCCTATGTAACACTAAACTAAAGCCTTTTGTTCTACGAAACCTCAAAGCGTGTGATTTGGATTTTATTTAAAGCATTTTAAAATGCAAATGCGATTTCGGAGAAGGATTTAAAGGGTTCTCAAATTTCTACTAATGCTCGACAGGAAATACATTCGAAAAACTTTTTATTATATTTTTAATGAGACCGTCGAATTTTTTAGAATTACATACCTAGAATTTTTGTTAAATTGTTAAGTTTTTAATAATTCTGCTTTTACTAAAATTTGAGACAACTAGTAGATCGTTAAAACCAGAAAAAAAAGGTTTTCATTTTTGGTAAAATTAAATAAGGACTCTATATAAAATAACAAAGTTGGCGCCGAAATAAGGGTAGATATTGGCCCTAAAGATTTTTTGATTTTGCCATCGCAAAGTGCGCTTAAAGGTGCCTTACGAAAGTTTTTACAGGATTAATTTATCTCAACTTATAAGAAAGTTAACAAAAAGGGTTTTCCGTGAAAAATCTGCCTTGGTGGAAACTCTTCTGCATTTAAAACTTGTTTTTATTAAATATCTCCGTTGTTTCTAAAGATTTTCCTATACTGTTTGGTATCGTTAGAATCGTAAAAAAATAAGCCTTGCAATGGGCGCAAAAACGAATACATTGCCTACTTGATTTGACAAAGTTCGTGTCACTACCGGCCCAATTAAGGACCAAGTATAATATCTAAGAGCTTTAAAAATGTTTTTACAAAAATATAATTTTTCTAAATTTAATTATTTCCAGTTTTTTTCAAATAACTCTTGTTTTTTAAAAATATATTTAGATAACCTGAAATCAGTAAAAAAACAATATTTTTATTTATCAAGAAAAAAATAGGGTGCCCATTTAAATTAATAAATTTGGTAGCGAAATGGAGACAAATAATGGCCCTAAATTTTTTTTGAATTCGCCATCATAATGCACACGAAAAAAGTGTTCCGAGACTGTTTTTACAGAATTATTTTACTTCGATATTAAAAAATTAGAATTTTTATAAAATCAATAATTTTTGGTTTTTTTCTCAATAACTTTGTTGTTTATTTAAAATAATCCCAGGCAATTGCAAATATATTGTTAAAATGGAAAAATGTTTTTTTTTAAATTTATGCAAAAATAAAATGGGACTCGCATTTAAAATAATAAAGTTGGTGTCCAAATAAAGACAAACAATGGCCCTACAATTTTTTTGATTTTACCTTTGTGAAGTACGCAAAAATGCCTCAAGAATGTTTTTACAGAAATAATTTATTGTTAGATTATGGTAAAATAAAAAACTTCAATTTTTTAGAAAAATATTTATTAAAAAAAATGCATTAAGGACACTACCGTCACTTTGTATTGCAAGAAATCAGTCTTTTTAAATTAAACCTTAAAAGTGACATTAAAGAACATAAGATAGGAACTTTGAAATAATTTTAAAAATAATTTAAAATATTATAACTTACAAATTCCAATACAAAATTTTATTGTCATAAATTGGGCATTCAATTTAATGTAAGATTAATCCTCTAACTTTCAGAGTTTTAACTTTCCATGTTAAATTCGCATGTCCATTCTCTTTTGACGAGCGGTGTACATGTACCGCTTATGTTTTTGTTTCAAACGGAAGTTCTTTTTTCGAACATCAAAGGAGAAACTATTTATTTTAGCTTTTCGGATCTTGCAAAATTGAGCTTTGTTAAACTGTCCTAAGATGGCAATTTAACAAGAAGAAAGGCCATATTATAAATAAAAATGGGCAATAAAAGTACATAGAAAAAAGAGACATAATTTAGTGAAGGCAAAGAAAAGGAAGTTTAGTTAATAGTTTGTCGTACGATTGGGGGGCGGAGAGGTTTATAACGACACAATATTCGAACTAAAATTAATAACGGAAATAAAACGGAAATTGTTGTACTATGTATAGGAGAAAATTGAAGAAAAAACAGGCCGAAAGAGATGGAATGGCGAGGGTGTAGCAATCGATTGTGCTGCGCCCGGGCTGGATGCCAGGCATCAGATACCCGTATCACTAAATACCGTTAACTAGCAGCGTGTTGCTACGTGTCTTACCGTTTGACGCTTCGCTTCCGCTTATTTCATTACTTCCTTTTTGTTTTTCTCTATTCTTTTTAAGCTCTCACGACATTCGTTAGATGCCCAAATTAAAAAAAACGAGCCTTCGGCCTTTGAAAGTCCAACAGAACTGACACCCACTTTCGGAACGAAACCTCGACCGATTTATGTACTGCATAGTTAAAATTTCGATTTTGTTTTTTTTAAATCTGATAAAAGTGTTTCCGGTTTTGGACAATTCTATGAAAAAGTCTACTATAAATGAAAATTTCAAAATAAAAATTCTTTAGTAAATAGAGTGGCAGCACTATAGTACTTTAAGTTTCTACAAATGGCAGCATAGTTCCTTTTTTGTTTTTTTGGGAATACTTTGTAAAATTAACTATAAAAAGTACAAAGTGAGAATTTCAATATATAAACATTTCCTGCAAATATTGACCGGGGTAGAGCCCAGTAAATGACCGATTGATTCACTTAATAAATCAAGCAATTCATAAAAATTGGTAAAAATTAATTTTAAACACTATGCTTAGATGTACCTTTTTGTAGTTTTTGAAGTTATACTTCTTTTGGCGAGTTGATGGTAAAATTTTGCAGACGACAAAAGTTGCACGCATACAGTTAACAAAAATTTGACAGTGTCAAGTTAGACGTAAATTAATTAGTGTAAATCACGCTTAAAACCGAGTGCGCGCATTCGAGCTCAAAGTGGCACATTCCGATCTCGGGAAAATGAAGCGCGCCGCTCCGCGTCGCGCTTCATTTGCTTCCCTCGCTCGGGAATGTGCCACTTTTCGCTCGAATGCGCACATCCTCGTATTTATTACGTTTGTTTACACTCATTTTTGAATTTAAATAGAAAAAAAAAGAGTAATGTACCCAAATAAAACGACGAACTTCTGTGCATATTCGAACAAAAAGTCGATATTTTTCCAAAACCAAATTGTAGGGGAATCTGTTGTACCTTGGTCCCTTTGTACCTAGGGCAACTTTATTTTTTCTGCAATAAATAAAAATTTAGATATACCTTTGTTATAAATTCTTATTTTTTTTATTTTGCTTCACATAATATGCCTCGCAAGTCTAACGATAAAATTTAATTTTTGCAAAGTTAACTATTCAGTATGTGAAATTTTAGTATACGAGAAAAGTTTTGTTAATTTTTGAAACAATTTTAGTGTCATCCCAAAGAAGAACATTAGTAGTTCTTATAATCCAAAAATAAATATATAGTTTTCATAGAACAATGGGTTTTATTTTGCTTAACGTGAATAGAGCCAAGGTACATCACCTCTGTTGTACCTAAGCCATAGATCCACTAATTTTTAAATCTTATAGCAATTTAAGTAAACGGTTGGTAACGCTTTCAAATATTTTATGATGTATACCCTTATTAGTGCCCCACTACGATTGATTTTATCAACAAATTGTTACATATCGTCGGCGATACTGCAATACCGCGTAAGTACAAAAATAGCAAAATCGGGTTTTTGTACCTAAATTATGTAGTTATTTTTTCTGCATTTTTTGGTATATTTATTAATTTTAAAAAAAAATTCTTAACATAAAAAACGCATTTTTTCAATACTGCATAACTTGCGTTTCTTATTTAACTCAGTAACCTATGAATTTGAGCTTGATTTTATATTGTTTTAAACTACTGTCAACATTCTGTTATAATAATTAAAATATTTTTAGTAGATTATATTACAAAATACATAATGAAATAAATAATAATATAATTAAAATTAATATAAAAGTAAAAACTCAAGATGTTTCTGGTGACGTGCAATCTCTAACTAATCAAACTAATTTAGTCCCAGACCTTTCTTCAAATACAGGTTGTACGTCTTAAACTTTTTTTGATAGTTGAATAACTAATTTATTCAAGTAATAATAGTTGATTAATTTTCCAGTGAGTTTAATACAGTTATCAGAAGTAACCGAAAATACATGGTTTCTTGAAAGAGACATGCATAACAACCCTACTTTAAATGATGACAATAAGAAGAGAAAACGTATGGCTGAAATGAGTATTTGGAAACTTGAAATTAATAAAAAGCAAAGGATGTTGGGACAAATTTATATTGGTTATAGAAAAACAGAAGAAAGATATGTTCAAGATTCACTAAAAGGAAAGATAAAATTGGGTACAACGTGCAATTCTAAATTTTATCAAAAATGTAAAACATTTAAGTGCTCAATTTTTACCAATGAAATAAGACAACATATATTTAATACATTTTGGAAAATGACGTGGGAAGAAAAAAGAGTGTTACCTGCTGACTGTCATTACTCTTATGATCAGCTCAAGTTCAACTAATATAATAATAATAATTAATATAAAATTCAAAGTATATTACAAGTAACATAAGTGTTGTTCATTATTAAAATTGTATTATTCTAATGTTAATTTTATATATTTGTTATAGTTAAATACTTAACTATAATATAAACCAAAATAAAATTTATCTTTTTATAAATAAAGATACATTTTTAAACAATTTAGTATTTTATCTAAGAAACTTTTATTACTATAGCCTGAGATCCCATTTTAATGCTGTTTAAATCAATTTTTATATTCATATTTATTTCCTTAGATATTTGGATAGCACTTAAGTATTATTAACATTTATTGGAAATATTTTTTATTGTTAATTTTATTTTATTGATAGATTCAGCTTTCCATACGATAAATAATCATAATCTGAGCTTATATATTTAATTTGAAAGAGATTAGTTCAATAGTTTTTTTAATATTATGTTATTTCAATATTATGTTTTTTCGTTCTCCTATAAAATTGTATTTTTAGCAGTTACGCGGTATTGACAAATGTACTTACGAGGTATTGCAATTTTTAGTTACGCGGTATTGCAGTATCGCCGACGATATACAATTTAAAAAAAAATTACAAGTAAAAAAGGTCAAGGTACAACAGGTTGCCCTTCACCTATTTCTCAATTTACACGGAGAAAACCGTGTAAATCGAAAACAAGACAAAATATGTATAAATTGGCATAAAATAGTTGTAATTTTTTTTTTAGTCCATCCGTTTATCAAAAAGAACACTCCGTATCTATGATATAAATTATTTTTTGTAAAATAGAAATTTTTAACAGTGTCTGCGAAACGGTTTTCATTGCAGTCCGTGTGACTTAATAGTTGAAATTTTTAAACTGTCAGACGAATTTATCGAAAAATAATATAAAAGTATAAACATTTTACGAGTTCGGCTCATTAAAGTAATCCGAGCCCAGAATAAAATTAGTAAAAATTGCAAATCGAACATTTAATTAATTTCGGCCCACCCCAAAAAAAAACATCTAAAACAAACGTTGCGAAATGCCGCTGCACGGCACGCGTAATTTTTACAAATACAACGAAACATAAGTTTAAATGTATCCTTTTGAAATTCATAAGCGAAAAATACACAAAAGAAAAAAAAGTAATTGAATCGCAAAGAAAAAAAAATTTAAGCAAAGCCAAAGCTCCCTTTGTTTACTTCCGAAAAATTAATTTGCTACGATTCTTTAATTTATTTCGAGCATAAACCAAAAACAGTTTTCGTACGACTCGAGAAGATAATGAAGAAAAAACATTGATAAATCTAAGTCATGAATTTTAAAGAAGCAAATCTTTTGGACTCTGAATATTGTAAAGCCACTAATCCGCAATTTCGAAGAGGGTTTATTTTTTCTTGCATTTCCATTTAGATTTAAGGTTTTATATATTTTCTTCTGGTCTTATATTCACGACATTAAAAATTCCCTCGAGCAACTTCAAAACCAACTACCGGAAAATAGATACAATATGCCATTATAAAAACGAAACATGTCCGAAGAGGAGCGGAGAGACGATTTATAAATTCAAATCGTTTTATGAAATTGCGTTGATTATAATTCTGTTTTTATAAAAAATAAAAAGAGAAAAACTTATAAGATTACGTCGGGAACAAAAAGGTTTTTTTGTTGTGCCTCAAAAGAAGAAAGAAGCAGCAGAAAAAAAAGCTGATTAAAACAAACAATGCCGGCTCGCGATGCAAATTGAAATATTTTCGGTGCTCAAAGTCGAAGACGATATTATTTATGGGTTCGGGAAGTGGGAGGAGCGGAAAGAAAAACTTTCTTGGTTTTTCATGTGCGCTTATCGACCGCTACGGTCAGTTGCTTTAGGTATTAGGAAAACAATATTAGCGTTTGATTAAATTCGGAATTCGTTCGCCAAAGTAGTTTGTCAACATAATAAATAATTCAGCATCCGCACGATTTACTTGGCCATAAAATTTATTCTTAATAAAAACACTTAAAAACTTTTACTTTTTGTTTTTCGACGAATCGAATTACTGGCTCGTTTTTTTGGAAGTTGTACTTCTTTCGGCAGCGGCGCAAGTTGCGCATGCGCAGCTAACGAAAGTTTGACAATTAATTATTGCGAATCATGCTTAAAACGAAAATAACTGTTTAGAAACACTAAGTCAGAAATTCGGTATTTATGGTATACATGGAGTCTTGTAATTTTTAATTAAAATTATTTAGAAAGCAAATTAACTTTTGTGAAGCATGCTTAAAACCGAGTGTGCACATTCGAGCGAAAAGTGGCACATTCCGATCTCGGGAAAATGAAGCGCGCCGCTCCGCGTCGCGCTTCATTTGCTTCCCTCGCTCGGAAATGTGCCACTTTCCGCTCGAATGCGCACATCGTCGTACTTACTAGATTTATCTACTTTATCCCTAGCTCTTTTAAATTAAAAAACTGTATTTAGGGTAGTAAATATGGATTTTATGTTCGAAAAATGTATTTACCACAGCAATGAGTGGAAGAGAGCAAAAAGATACGACAATCACGTCAGTGCGAGTGAGAGGAAACGATTAAAATTATTCAACTGCTTTTTCGTCTATTTTAATGTGAATCATGCTTAAACCGAGTGTGCACATTCGAGCTCAAAGTGGCACATTCCGATCTCGGGAAAATGAAGCGCGCCGCTCCGCGTCGCGCTTCATTTGCCTCCCTCGCTCGGAAATGTGCCACTTTTCGCTCGAATGCGCACATCCTCGTATTTATTGAATTTGTTTACATTAATTTTTGAATTTAAATAGAAAAAATCGAGTAATGTACTGAAATTAAACGTCGAACTTTTGTGCACATTTGAATAAAAAGTCCATATTTTTTCAAAACCAAACTGTACACGAGTCATTCCATATAAAATTAATAAAATTGAATTAAAAAAAGTACCCCATGATTGTTAAATGTTTGAGGTACCAGAAATTTACCATTTATTTTTTATTGCATAACTTCTGATCAGTGGGAGAACCTGTTGTACCTTGGTCTTTTTCTACCTAGGACAACTTTATTTTTTTAAATATTTTCGAGCTTTCGTGAGCCATAATTTTCGATATTTCAAATGTCATATTGACAGACATTAACGTAAAGTTAGCAACAGCTGGCCAATGTACTTTGTCAATGTATGAGATCAATTGCAATATTTAATCGAAAAAAGTATGTCTTTTTACATTCTTTTTACTTAAATATTTTATTGATTTTTATTATCTAATAACAAATGACTCATCGTAATAAAAATATTATTTATTAATGTTTGCATAGTAGTAGTCTTATTTTGGCGCAGCATAATGTTTAATTTTATTTTTGAATTTAAACATCAAGGGTCGGTGTGTTGTACCTCGGACACTGTCAATTAATCGTACCTTGGCTCTAAAATCAACATGCAATAAATAATAATTTAGATATACCTTTGTTATAAATTCTTATTTTTTTTGTATTTTGCTTCAGATAATATGCCTCGCAAGTCTAACAAAAAATTTAAATTTTTGCAAAGTTAACCATTAAGTATGTGAAATTTTAGTATACGAGAAAAGTTTTGTTAATTTTTGAAACAATTTTAGTATCATCTAAAAGAAGAACATTCGTAGTTCTTATAATCCAAAAATAAATATAGAGTTTTCAAAGAACAATGGGTTTTATTTTGCTTAAATGTGAATAAAGCCAAGGTACATCACCTCCATTGTACCTAGGCCATAGATCCACTAATTTTTAAATCTTATAGCATTTAAGTAAACGGATGGTAATGCTTTCAAATAGTTTATGATGAATGCTTTATTAGTGCCCCACTGCGATGCAATTCATTTTATCAACAAATTGTTACATATGCAACTTAAAAAAATTATTAGTATAAAAAGGGCCAAGGTACAACAAGTTCTCCTACATGCAGTCTTGTAATTTTAAATTAAAAATTTTTAATTTTATAAATATTGTTTATTTAATTTAATTAAATCGTTTTATAAGAATGGATTAACTTTTGTATGTTTTGTACAAACTTCTAGAAAAAAAATATGAAAACTAAAGATTAATTATATTTCATAAATTTTGAAAAATTATGAAAGAAAATAATATAACAAAAATTAAAGAATTAAAAAAATAATTTTAATGGTTAAAAATAAAGTAATTAATTTAAAATGAGAATTCAAAATTTCCAAATGCCAGTGTTTCGAAACAGCAACAGTTTAACGTCATATACTGTTGGCTCTACTGACACGCTAATATATACATAGATATATTGCATTTTGGGGTTACGTATTATTACATATTACTTATTATTTCATATTAATCTATATTTGTTGTAAAAACAATTATTTAAATCTCAATATGAATATGTTTGAGTTACATTGGATTTAAGTTTTACTTATTTATTTATATTGTTACTTTTATAAATGCAATTTTCAACATAAATGCTTTGTTAATAAAATAATTAAAACAAATACTTTAAATTATTTATCCCTATTTTATTAATAAAAACTAATACCTATTGCAAATCTATTATTAATTAAACTAAATATTATTTACTTGTACCATATGTTTTAATTACATAACCTTAAACCATACAATTTCATTATTGCTAAATACAACGTTGCCGTTATTTTAGACATATAACGTAAATCATTCACATGTACCCCTAATAATTGGTATTTTTTATAATAGTTAAATTTGAAATTTTTTTAAAATAATCACGAAATTTAAATGTTAAACATCATTAAATTTTGTATTGATGACGTTTTTTTAAAATTTTTAATAGCAAAAAATGTGTCATCAAATTGACGAGTTCTCCATAAGACAACATGTATTGTTAATTTACATTTATATTTAAATAAGCTTTCTAAAAACTTTAAATTTTTTATAGAAAATTTCTAAACCAATTAATCTATCAAAATAAATGTGTAGAAAATAGTTTTCAAATACATATTACGTTTAACGCTTCAATCCCTTAAAACCGAGTGTGCGCATTCGAGCGAAAAATGGCACATTTTCGGTTTTAAGCACAATTTACAATACTCAACAAACATATATGTTCATAAAATCAATTATTTTTTAAAAACGGTACAAATACTTATTGATACAATTTTGATCATTCCTTTTCACTTGCACTTATCGAATTGTTGAATCTGTTTGCTCTCTGTTACTCATTGTAATAATACAAACAAAACTTTCATGTATCTCGTATTTTAAAATTATTTTTGTCACTTGTATTTAGGTTGCAAATATATATATATATACCACTACTGTAGTGTACTCCCGTAACATATATATTGTAACGGATTTCCCAATTCAAATCTAATATCCAACGAGAGCAAAAGCGGTTCGTACTCGGGTTGTGAATAATAACACACAGTTGGCCACTAAATTTACAATTACGATTTATTAACACAAAATAATAAACAAATTCTCCTTCACCAATAACTTAAACACTAGCACTTAACAATTATTTATTTACTAACTAACTAACTTACGGTTCTAATTCACTAACTAATTTATTTACACTCGTATATTTATTTAAACGATTGTCACTGGTATATTTATTTACATTTATTTATACGGCTAGCGATAGCGCTTACCTCGTAGATTCAACAAAAGTACGGAGTTAGAGCGTTGACACTTCACAATAACGGACTCGGTCGTAACTAAACCGAGGAAATGTTTCGGAGTTTATATATGTGTTGCTTAATCTATTCGGAAGCTTCGAGAAGTATCTGGGCCTTGGCGATACAGTGATTTCAAGGTAAAGTAGATAGAAAACTCTAGTTAGCTGTGTGTTAAAAGATTATTGGGATATCTACGCTTACTCAATATCTCACGGTCGCGCGCGTGAGATAGAAGTATCTTGCGGGTGATTAAGCAAATCTATCGAGGCCGCTTTATTCATTTATCGCGTTTGCTACAATATATATATATAATTAAAAAAAATATTTGCTTATTCCAAAAACATGGATGAAAAATAACTGTTTAATTCCTAATCGCGCCATAAGAATTAAACAATTTAAATAAAGTTTTTATACCAGATCACAGCAATAAAAAATAATTTTTTAATTTTTAATCCGAACATTAAAATTAAAAATTGAAAATCCAATTTTTTTTTTAAATTCAATATTTTTGAATTAATAAATACGCTACCTTGTTTATATGTATACATGCGATGTTCGTATCTTTTCACTCGTTCCCACTCATGGATAAAAAAAAGTTCTTTATCTTGTATATTTTAAGTTAAATTCAATAAAATACGAAGATGTGCGCATTCGAGCGAAAAGTGGCACATTTCCGAGCGAGGGAGGCAAATGAAGCGCGACGCGGAGCGGCGCGCTTCATTTTCCCGAGATCGGAATGTGCCACTTTGAGCTCGAACGCGCACACTCGGTTTTAAGCACGATTCACAATAATTCATGTACTTTTTCAGACGGTTAATTTCAACCGTCGAATTTTTATTAATTGTGTGCGCGCAACTCTTGTTGCCTGCTAAAATTTTCCTCCCAAGGCGCCAAAAGAAGTATAACTTCAAAAAAAAACAGATCAGCTTTGCGAGACAAAAAATGTATAATTGGAAGCTCGCACAAAATCAAAGGGAAACGAACGAATTTTTCATAATAATCCCCGAGAAGCCAAACATCGTATATTAACTTTCGGCCATAAAACCATCAAACATGGAAATAACACAACATATGTCCGCCATTAAAATCGTAACAAATGTACAAATCTGAACGACGTCGATTCGGTTCGATGGGGTTGGTTATGACAAATATCCCGTTGTTTGATTGCTCGTCCTCCCCCCGTTCGTTTCACTTTTTATGTTCGCGTCACTCTTCGGTCACTTTAATGCCCTTTTCTAGAACAAGGATGTGCATAAAAATAGAGCTTTTTAGGGTCGTTCCGCACCGCAGCCGCCTCCATCTGAGCCCCTAAATATTTTAACAACAAGGGCTCCCCAGAATAGAAAGTCTTCAAAAATGTCATTTTCACAACGTCCGAGTTATTTTACGGGCCATAAAATCGAAGCAGTGGCGGCGGCACTCGGCGTTTATGCGCATTTTTAGAAAACGACTTAAGGAAATTAGAAAACTCCGTCGATGCTCTTCGAACATTAAACACTTTAAAAAAAAAAAGAAGGAGGGAAGGAGCGGTAAAACGAATATTTATGTAATCCGTCCGAAATAGCCGTTAGCTTCGGCAAACATTCCGGGTCCTTTTCATCACGTTTCAAATCTTTTTTTGTAGGTACTATATATTATAAATAAATAAATTTTGAGATAATGTTTTTTCTTAATTGATTTAGAACAATTCGATTATTTATTATTTTTTAGTTGTAAATAATAATTATCTATATGAAATCGGCATTTACAAAGTTTGTACCTTTTATCTTTTGCTGTTTCAAGTCACACATTTAAATTTAGTTTAGTAAATATTGATTTTATGTTCAAAAAATGTATTTACCATAACAATGAGTGCAAGGGAGCAAAAAGATACGACAATCATGTGAATGGGAGTGAGAAAGAACGATTAAAATTATTTAACTGATATTTAGACTAATTTATTGGCCCAAATTATTGTGAATTGTGCTTAAAACCGAGTGTGCACATTCGAGCTCAAAGTGGCACATTCCGATCTCGGGAAAATGAAGCGCGCCGCTCCGCGTCGCGCTTCATTTGCTTCCCTCGCTCGGAAATGTGCCACTTTTCGCTCGAATGCGCACATCCTCGTATTCATTGAATTTTGTAACTTAATCTTTCTTTCCAATCAACAAATATAATTTAGTTCAGTATAGAGAAAACCGGGTATAGTTGTCTCACGGGTAAGTTGTCACAAAAACCATAACAGCAAACCTAATGAATTAATAAATTTGTTTACCCGTGTCAAAGAAGCCCGAGCATAATACCTTCTTGCTTACTTCACTTCAGTTCGCTCTGAAATACCGTAAAAGAAATATATGCATTCGTTTTTTTTGTACAGTGAAAGTAATTTTTGTGATTCTGTGTTGAGTTTAGTAAGTATATTTAAATTTTGCATAGTGATATACTTTTTCGTGTATTTATGATGTTTAAGATATGCTTTATGATAGCATTCATATGGTTTCTTGAATGACCATTGATTTAAATTTATTTTGGGAGTTAATTGTCTAAAACTGTTTTGGGGAAAGTTGTCTCAAGTTAACGGGGGCTAGTTGTCACATGTGCAAAGCAACACCATAAATATGTGCGGCCTTTTTTATTGGTTTCTAGGGGTTTTACTACATAAACGATTGGCTGTAATTCTATTTGTGACATTTTTGTTAACATAACCTAAGTTCGTTAGATAGAAGTTACTATTCGCTCACAGCAAATATTTTTTATTTTTTTCAATTATGAATAAGATATTTTTCGTTCCTTTCTTAGGTAAAATTTCTTACAAACAACAATTTATCTTTAATACAAATAGGCATTTGTTTTGTCGTTTTGTTTGTATTTTACCTTTTATTTAGTATGTGACTATTTACCCCAGACACGGGGTTAAAAGTCACACTTTTCTTTTTTCATAAAAATTATAATATATTCTCATTAGATAATTGTAAAAAAAATCTTTATTTTTCTTAAACTAGAATAAATACACTATCTATTGATATATAAATGTCATTGATAAATTAAGACCATGGGCTCTATAAATGCAAAAGAACAAAAATTGTGACTTCCAACCCCGGTCTCCCCTATATCGATTATATGTTTGAATCATGTATGTTTACCATAGCAATGAGTGAAAGCGAGTGAAAAGATACTCCGTCGATGCTCTTCGAACATTAAAAACTTTAAAAAAAAAAAGAGAGGGAAGGATCGGTAAAACGAATATTTATGTAATCTGTCCGAAATAGCCGTTAGCTTCGGCAAACATTCCGAGTCCTTTTCATCACGTTTCAAATCTTTTTTTGTCAGCAAAAGAAAGATACTTCGTCCAAATTGAATCAATAGCAACCTGAGTCTGGTTATATTGTATAAATTGACATTTTGACAGCCTTTGAAATCTAAGAGCCCTTTCAGTATTGCAATAACTAACCCTCTCGACTAACTTCACTTCTGATATTGTCTTTTTAACTTATTATTTATCGACGTCTCTTTTCGCAAAAAAGAAATGGAGGCGCCGTTTCGAAACTTACGTACGTACTTGGTCTTACTGCATTTTTTATTGCAAAAATTCAATTTTCCTTATACAATCTTTTATTTCCTTATATTTTACTGCGTTCGGGGTAAAGCTATCATGACAGTCCTTTGAGAATTGATACCGAACAGTTTGTGCAAGAAAAGGGTATTCTCTATGCAGTTATAACGGCACCCCCGTTTTCAGGACTTCAAAATACATTTGAAGGGTTTTCTCTAAAAATTGTAAAAGGATATCGAGCTTTTTTTGATTACTTTAAAGCGAACGGCTCTCAAACAGCCTTTTCCTTTAAAAAAGAGGTCCTTTAGGACAAAGCGAAAGGTGCACGCTTAAAGGTAAAAAACAACTCGCTTTTGCAAATTTGTAGTAAGTTGGACCTTTGACAAAATTGATTTATAATAATGGTTGTTACTTTTGTCTAATTTGAAAATTTATAGTTATTTTCTTCAAAATGTAAGTTTTTGGTACAAAAAAAGGCGTCTCCTTAATAAAAACTTTTTTTTCCGAATGGGAAGTAACACGGGTTTATTTTATATCCATATTAATGTTAAGAATTCTGACTTACACTTTGTCAGACTTAGAATTTTTTAGGATCATCCCAGAAGTTTTAAAAATTATTTTGAACTCTTTTTCCCAAGAATTTTAAACAGCACCTATCCGAAGCCAAAAAGTTTGTAAAATCCAAATCTGTATAGTTTTTGAAGATTTGTCCACAAATCACGGCGCTAAAATTAATAAAAAATTGTGTTACAAAATTAATCTAAAACTTCAACCCTTAATTACTCGAAAAATTAACATTGCGGTGTATACAGATTTTGCAAGTAACTTATGGGAAACCGTTCAGGATTCCGTATCCGAGTCGTTTTAATGATTGGATCGAAAATGAGGGCGCTACGATCGTTTATGTGAATCGAAGTGTACTTTTTTCAATTAATTTAATTTTCTCAAAAATTTTGGGGGCTGAAGGGGGAGCAGGAAAGAATGGCTCTAGCTATGTCCGTTTGGGGTCCATAGAAACGTCCTGAAAAAATATAAACCAAAATTTTTTTTTCAAAATTAGCAAAGGTGTTTTATCTCGAATTTGGCTGATTTTGGGGATTTTGGGTTAGCGCCGGCTTCCGACGCGTAGGGACTGGAAACGTTCAGAAATTAATGCATTTGACGAAATTCGCATAAACGGTTGAGTTAATGCATTTTGAAAATTGTAAATTTTAGCAAAATTTACATTTTGAAAGTTTCGAACGCGTTTTTCTCTTAGATTTAACATTGGGCCATACTGATATTTTTGGCTGGTCTTTTGCTCTTATAAACGGGCTTTCAGAATCTGGAAAGGTTTTAAAAATCGATTTACAAATAACCCAGCTACGATTTTTCACATTAGAAATTTAGAAAATATTAATTACAAGTCGCACTTTTTGAACTCTTTTTTCCCAAGAATTTTAAACAGCACCTATCCGAAGCCAAAAAGTTTGTAAACTCCGAATTTGTATAGTTTTTAAAATTTGTCCACAAATGACGGCGCTAAAATTAATAAAAAATTGTGTTACAAAAATTAATCTAAAACTTCAACCCCTAATTAGTCAAAAAATTAACATTGCACCCTATTCCAATTTAGCGCGTATCTTATGGGAAAAAGACGCGTTATTCGGAATCCTAATTTTTTTTAACAATCGGATCGAAAATGAGGGCGCTACGATCATTTTTGCGAGTTGAAGTGTATTTTTTTTGTTTATTTACGGACATCGAATATGCCATTTGGAGCTCGAATGTGCAAACTCGGCTTTAACAGCAATTCGCAATCATGAATTTATTTAAAAATTATTTAAGTTTTTTACCTAAAAGTTACAAAACCGAATTCCACCCCGGTACCAAATCTTGGGAAAAAAATATATTTTAAATAGTTTTCATTCTTTTAAATTTGTAGAATTTTTGTAAACCGTTTAAAAGAAAAATTGTATAAAATAAATAGCATATAAATAAAAATAGCATGTCTTTATAAAAAATTACATTAGTGTTAAACTTTTTGCGGTCTTATTTGTACTAGTCCACGAGTCTACAGCCCCCTCTCCCACCGTTTGTTAATCATTCTTATAAAGTGTAGTGTAGTTTTGTCTTTCAGTTTTTAGCACCAAACAATTTAAAATTGATTTGTAAATATCATTCACGAATTAACCATCGACTTTTCTTTATAAAAACACAATTTTTGATTCGTTGGTTTTATGGCCGGGCATACTTCAGAATTTACTTTGGCATTAGTTTTTTGACAGACAATAAAATAAAAACGGTCCCCGTTCGGCGCTCAAGTTTCGGCTTTCCAACTTATTCGTCAGAAGATTTAGTTGCTCTAACATGTGTTTTGTGGTGTGTAAAGCAATTTAGCAGTTTTTATTCGATTTGCATCATAAAATGATTTTTATAAGGTAAACCTCGTACGACAAAGATTAATAAAACGCGAGTCGAGGCGTACGCCAAAATTTACGGCTTCCATTAATCGAAACCGATCAAAACGCGACGATATCATGGCTTCTCTCCCCAAATCGTATTAATTGAATTGCTAAGTATTCTCTTAATTTCGGAGAAATTAATTTCGGCACACATTTACAAGTGTTAGTACTAAAGTATTGCAAATATTTAGTACAAGCTTTCCGGTCGAGGCGCACGACAAAAGGTATTTTCGCAACCCCATTATGTAAGTCGAGGAAATTTATCGCTTTGCCTAAGCATTAAGTGTCAGGATCGGAAAACTCGAGTGACCTGTGTAATTAAATATTAGCTAAAGAGTTCAGGGGTTTTTCGTCCCCCTGTATTAACCGTCACTAATGGTATAAAACGCCCCTACCGTGCGATTCCCAACATCTTCATTCAAATTAAAAACAGGAGGAAGTGCAGCAAATATGGAATACCAATTTGTCTTTCAATAATAAGTGGAAAAGAAAATCAATTGACCCAACAAAAAATGCATGAAATTATTGGAAAATCATTAAACTTCAATAATACAAAAGAATTAAACAAAAACACATAACAACCTTCTCAAAAATTGAATCAAACGAAAAATCGTCAAAAGCTTGTTTTTATTTAGAGTGCAGGTAATTTGTTATAATGTATTTTTTTTAGAAAAAGAAAAGCTACAATTCTTTCCGAATGAAAAATCGAAATTTAAGTTTTCGATTTGAAAGAGATGATTAATATAGACCAGGGGTCGGCAACCTGGGGTTCTGGAGCCGCATGCGGCTCTTTTAACAAATTTTGTGACTTTCTGCACATTCGCTAATATTCGATAATTGTTATTTACAACCCAAAACAAATAAACACATAATCTAATTGTTATAAATCAATTAAGAAGAAAAGTAATCTCAAAATTTATTTATTTGTAATATACCGGGTGTTTTATTCAAAGTGCCACAAACTTATAACTCCTAAACTAATAAAAATTTCAAAAAAAGTACAAGTATAAAAGTCTCTTTAATTTATTTCCCATCTATGCAATAACATAAGTATAAATTTTGTTCTACTTTTGGTTTAACCGGAAACGGTGTCAACTTTTTTATCTTAAATAAAAGGGTATTTATTTTTTTTATAATGGATAGAGCCCGTCGAGAGCTTTCCAAAAATCTTTAACAAGTTACCATTTGATTAATAAATAATTTCAAAACAAAAAAATTTTTTCAAATTTTAAAATAGAAATTAATTTTTTAAATTTTTGTTGAAAAAATTTTTACTTGTTATATATGTTTGGAAAGCTCTCAATGAGCTTTATCCAGTTATAAAAAAAATAAATACTCTTCTATTTAAGATAAGGAAGTTGACACCGTTTCCGGTTAAACCGAAAGTATAACAAAATTTATACTTATGCCATTCCATACACCGAATAAATTAAAGACACTTTTATACTTATATTTTTTTTGAAATTTTGATTAGTTTAGGAGTTATAAGCTCGTGGCACTTTAAATGAAACAGTACGTAATATTTTTTTAAATAATATTAAATATGTATTACAAATGAATGTATTTACAAACAAATAAACAGACTTCCGAAATACAAAAATATGAATAGACTTGCGTACATATATGGTAGAAACACCGATTTTGGTCACTATACCGGTTGTGGACATTTTCACCTTTATTTTGATATATGAAAAATATAAAAATTATAATTTTTCGATAATTATGGATAGTGCTACAAGTGTAATTAATACATATGTATATGTTTAAATACGATACAAACTTCAGTGATGTTTTTTTCTTTTTTTAGAAGTTATTTTATCAAAATTATTCAAGTGTCTAAAACTGAGCCCAACGTGTTTAAACCCGGTAGTGTTGCTATACGTAGCAAAATTTATTATTTGTTTAATGAAAAACAGTCATATTCATTTGTTTTGTTTTTTTTTGTAAATCAAAATTATAGACTTGTTCCGTCTTAATATTTTCTTATATATTGATATGTTTCTATTAACAATGTTTTTATAACCACATTTTTTTACAATAAATTACATTAAAAGCGGCCGGGACCTAATAATGTCGTTTTTTTAACGTTCCGCATACTAGGTGACTAAATGTTACATGCTATACTAAGTGGGGTTTGCCATACCCCGAAAATAAAATGAAATAAAATCTACAAAATTGTACTTTATGAGTTCAATAATAAGAAATATATTTCAATAACGAATAATGAATGGGTTTAAGCAAAACACATATTTATTTATACATTACAATAGACTTTTATTAATAAAAATACAAAAACTTAACTTTTTCTTCAACTTATAAACTATTGAGTCTTTTCTTGAGTACTAAATTCCAATGACACGTGTCAATTACGATACTGAATATTAAGAAAACCAAACAAGAATTTCATTCTTGCTTCCTTATTAAAATACAAATTAATTTCACGGCAATTTCTTAATGATTCGCAATAATTTAGACCAACACATTACACGAAAAGTTAATTGAATAATTTTAATTGTTCCTCTCACTTGCATTGACAAGAATATCATATCTTCTCGCTCCCTTCCACTCATTGCTATGGTAAATACGTTTTTCGAATATAAAATCGATATTTACTAAATTAAATTAAAATTTTTGATTTGAAGGAGCGCACAGTAAATTATACTATTATAATAAATACGAGGATGTGCGCATTCGAGCGAAAAGTGGCACATTTCCGAGCGAGGGAGGCAAATGAAGCGCGACGCGGAGCGGCGCGCTTCATTTTCCCGAGATCGGAATGTGCCACTTTGAGCTCGAATGTGCACACTCGGTTTTAAGCACGATTCACAATAAATTATGCCAATAAATTAGACAAAAAAGCAGTTGAATAATTCTAATCGTTTCCTCTCACTCGCACTGACGAGATTGTCGTATCTTTTCGCTCCCTTCCACTCATTGCTATGGTAAATACGTTTTTCGAATGTAAAATCGATATTTACTAAATTAAATTAAAATTTTTGATTTGAAGGAGCGCACGGTAAATTATACTAATTTAATAAATACGAGGATGTGCGCATTCGAGCGAAAAGTGGCACATTTCCGAGCGAGGGAGGCAAATGAAGCGCGACGCGGAGCGGCGCGCTTCATTTTCCCGAGATCGGAATGTGCCACTTTGAGCTCGAATGTGCACACTCGATTTTAAGCTCAATTACCAAACGTCCCGTTCAAACAAAAAAAAATTGTTTACGTTAATTATACCCCACCTTTCTATTTCTATTCTATTTCTATTGCAAATGTACAAGAGATGTAAAATAAAATATAATTTGCCAATTTCCAGCTATATGCTTTTAATTTAAATTACACAATTGTTTTGCAAAAATATTGCAATTTTACAGATATTTTTAACAGTGTACACAGAGACGTATAAATAAAATAAGGAAGAAGCTGGGGCATTATTAATTAAAAACAATGCGAGCATTATTTCGGCAAAAGTACTAATTGGGGCTGGCGGAAAAAAATAAATTTGCCATAATTAAGCAATTCAAAGGCGACTTGGGCGAAAATACTAAACGGAAACATAATAAGAAAACTTCAATATCGCGAGCCTCGGCCTCCGAAGGTTTGCCTAGCAATATTTCCAGTAAATTTAATAATGTTAGTGTCCTAACATAACGAGTGTAGTTGATGGACGTTTATTACTTGTAATAAAGTAGAGCTAGCGAGTATTATGTATAGAGCCAGTAAACCGGCACGCTTTTCGCGTCTCACTTGTGTGTGTACAAGGAAATAACATCAATTTTCTAATCTAAATTAAGATTCTAGAATTTGAATGCAAAACACGACTCTGTGATTTGCACTGTCTTCTCTGGTTATTAAATCCACCTTAATCCTTTAATCATGAACATCTGTGGCTTAAAATGGGCTTAAAAGACATTCTCTGAATTTTAATTAACGCATGGACAAAGGAATTATGGATGTACATGTGCAATTATTCAAGCTTTACAAATGCTCGAGTAGTATTTAATGAGATTAACCAGAGTCCTACACACTTTGGCTTTTTGCTATTGAAATTTTTTTTTTTTGGGTAGAGGAAGTGCGGCATACAGTAAAACCACTCTAACAATTACAGCGTCGGTTCTTGGTAAAAAATACATATGGATAGATGGGCCTGGTCTAATGTACAGACCACTTTATTTTGTGTGCCGGTGTAACTTTTAAAAAACGTTTAAAATTTCAATAATTTTGAATTAATAATTGTGGACATGCGTGGCCATCTTGCGTAGTAAACGGAAAACTACGCGCCTCCGCACTAGCATTATTTGAACGCGCTACCGCTAGATGGCCGCTGCATACAAGTCACCGCTTATATCCACCACGATTCTACATAAGATGAAAATAAGTTAGGGTTGTTGTAAAATTATGTAGTAAATGCATCTCTCAGTTTGTCTACTTTTTTGTACTTGTTTTTCTTTATTGTAACTGTTTTAGGGCGACTTCTGCCCATCAAGCGGAGAACTATCACTAAATATTAAATACAAAGAAAGTAAAATTACTGTGGAAATTTTTAACAGTGTAGGAGAACCTGTGTACATTGCTCCCTTTGTTCCTGTAATTTTTAATTAAAATTATTTGGAAAGTAAATTAACTTTGTGAATTATGCTTAAAACCGAGTGTGCACATTCGAGCTCAAAGTGGCACATTCCGATCTCGGGAAAATGAAGCGCGCCGCTCCGCGTCGCGCTTCATTTGCTTCCCTCGCTCGGAAATGTGCCACTTTTCGCTCGAATGCGCACATCCTCGTACTTACTAGATTTATCTACTTTATCCCTAGCTCTCTCAAATAAAAAAATTATATATAGTGTAGTAAATATGGATTTTATGTTCGAAAAATGTATTTACCATATCAATGAGTGGAAGGAAGCGAAAAAATACGACAATCTCGTCAGTGCGAATGAGAGGAAACGATCACAATTATTTAACTGCTTTTTGTCTAATTTATTGGCCTATTTTATTGTGAATCATGCTTAAAACCGAGTGTGCACATTCGAGCTCAAAGTGGCACATTCCGATCTCGGGAAAATGAAGCGCGCCGCTCCGCGTCGCGCTTCATTTGCCTCCCTCGCTCGGAAATGTGCCACTTTTCGCTCGAATGCGCACATCCTCGTATTTATTAAATTTGTTTACATTAATTTTTGAATTTAAATTTAAAAAAAGTAATGTAGGGGAGAGTGGGACACGACGGCCTCCTTCAAAAATTGGGTCAAAAATACTGTTTTTTCATTTTTGGTCAAATTATGATACCTCTGATATTTTAAAGATATTTCGCCATCGCCAATTCGCTTCATGTCATACGTTGATCTTTATTTACATACTGACGTACCATTACTGAACAATTAATTTAGATATTGACAAAAAAGACCAAAGAAATATTAAATGATCAAATTACAAACACTGTCAAGTTATTACCGCCAACACAGATAAAATCACATGTTTTAACGTTCGGAGCGCCACTCCATGCTAGCGTTCAAAACGATTACTAGCGTTCAAAGCTCTTACTATAACTACTGTCGGTAAAGCTGCATCGTATTTGGTGGTAATTTCAAATTTTAATTTTGCTAAACTACATTATTTCCACTACAAATCAAAATTGATTTGATGTAAATTTGCTATTTTAAACAAAATCAAGGTAGAGAGAGAGAGAGAGAGAGAGAGAGAGAGAGAGAAACAGGTTATATCAGCTTTTTAACGTTGAAAACAATTTTTTAAATTAAAAAAAAATTTTTTTAGCATTTTTTAGAGGGGGGCCGTCGTGCCCCAGAAAAAAAATTTTTTTTTTGAGTTTTGGAAAAATGTCGGTGAATTTGTTCAAAATAGAACAAAAGTAAACTGTTTTGATAGATGAGAGCCACAAAAAGAATTAATAGGCTTAAGGGGGCCGTCGTGCCCCACTCTCCCCTACCCAAATAAAACGATGTACCATTCGAACAAAAAGTCGATATTTTTTCAAAACTAAATTGTAGGGAAACCTGTTGTACCTTGGTTCTTTTGTACCTAGGGCAACTTTATTTTTTTAATATTTGCGGGCTTTCGTGACTCATGATTTTTGATATTTCAAATGCCACATTTACAGATATTAACGTAAAGTTACCAGCAGCTGGCCAATGTACTTTGTTAATGTATCAGATCAATTGAAATTTTTAATCGAAAAAAAGAGTCTTTTTATATTCTTTTTACTTAAATATCGTCGTAATAGAAGGATTATTTATTAATGTTTGCATAGTAGTAGTCTGATTTTGGCACAGCATAATCTTTAATTTTATTTTTGAGTTTAAACATCAAGGGTCGGTGTGTTGTACCTCGGTCAGTGTCAATAAATTGTACCTTGGCCCTAAGATCAACGTGCAATAAATAATAATTTAGATATACCTTTGTTATAAATTCTTTGTTTTTTTTTAAATTTTGATTCAGATAATATGGCTCGCAAGTCTAACAAAAATTTTCAATTTTTGCAAAGTTAACCATTAAGTATGTGAAATTTTAGTATACGAGAAAAGTTTTGTTAATTTTTGAAACAATTTTAGTGTCATCTCAAAGAAGAACATTAGTAGTTCTTGTAATCTAAAAAGAAATATATAGTTTTCATGGAACAATGGATTTTATTTTGCTTAATGTGAATAGAGCCAAGGTACATCACTCTGTTGTACCTAGGCCATAGATCCACTAATTTTTAAATCTTATAGCAATTTGAGTAAACGGTTGGTAATGCTTTCAAATATTTTATGATAAATACCCTATTAGTGCCCCACTACGATGCAATTCATTTTATCAACAAATTGTTACATAAGTATACGATTAAAAAAAAATTACGAGTGAAAAAAGGGCCAACGTACAAAATGTTCTTCTATACTTAACATATATTTTGTAATTTTTCAAAACAAATAGATTACAAATGTTTTGTAAAATCACAATATCAGATTTTAAGGGCGAAGAGAATGAAAGGGTTAAGAGATATTTTTGAATTTTTTGTCATGGATAAAGCTTTTATATTTTTCTATTTTCTATTTTTTGTTTGTTTAATAACGAAATTAGCGGCACCATCTTTTTAATTTAGAATAAGTTATTTAAATTTGTTTAATTATAAATAATGGCGAAAAAAAAATTTAATCCGGTAACAATTGCCTAGAATAGCGTTAAATGATTTTTTTAGGGCCGAAAGACTCGTTCCTTTACAACAAACGAGCTGCGCTACTGGGAGACCTTTTATGAAAATTTAATTTAAAGATCTTTAAGAAAACCTAACAATTTAGAGTATTTATCTACTAAAGCCCTAGTGTTTCGCTTTTATATTGCTTCTAGTTCACGATTAAATTCAATCCACGTACAAGGGCTATAAAAAGATTTGAAAGGGATTCTAAAAGTGAAATAGATAGGATCTTAGAAGTTTGAATAGAATATTGTAAAAGACCGTACCGTGAGAATCCGAGCTTTGTACAAAGTAACCACTTCGTCCGATTTTTTTTCGATTAGAACTAAATTTTTTCGTTGGAGAAAATTAATAACGTGGAGAATGCGAATATTCTGGGAGCGGGTAATTTTTGGTTTGATTCGAGACTGCATTTTTTACGGAGTTTTTATTAAGTCCATTTTACTATTGCCTCTCTTTCGGAATTGCTTCTGAAAAGGATTGCTTTAAATTGCGATGTCTGATCTTACGTTTTTTTTATGGCTGTTCATTATACTCTTAGATGGGCATTTTAAAAGTGTATCGCTCGAATTAAATAATAAAAATTCAAAGGGCGTCGTTTATAAATTTCGCAAATCTAATTAATTTTAGATAAAGGCTTAAATTATTGAATTAAATGCCTTAATTAGGGTTTTAATTTACTCCCATTGCCGATTTGTCCATAAAGATATTTTTTTAGTTTAAAGCAAATTGAAACTTTTTCAAATAAAATGATTTACAATAAGTATACGTCAATTAATTTTTATCGATAATATATTTCTTTCGGCCGTTGCCATACGAAAGCTCGCTAAACTTTACATATTTTTAAAGCTTATTAAATTGTTTTAAAAAATATTCTTTTACTTTACAAAATACAAAGTATTGAATTTATATAAGAAAGCATATATTTTTAATGCGCTTTAGAACTGTTTGTTTAGTGAAAAAAAGTAACTTTTAAAAATGCTTTGATAAAAAAAATAGAAATCTTACCTTGTAATGTTGGATGAAAGCTTTTAGTCCTTGCGTTGTTTCTTATTGTCGAAACACGAAGAAAGTCTTTCACTACACACGTGTACGGCACGACAACAAAGGATATAATTCACCAGAACCTGGAATTAAAAAAATATTTGTTAGATCTAGATTTAGCATTGATAAAATACACATTAAATTTTTAATCAAAATTGTATATCTTCTCATATGATCAAAGTTAAATGAAACTATTGAAATTATATTTCGGTTTCTATAAAAATATTCTTTGTGGATTAAAATGAAAAAACTTCAATACGGTTTCATCATTTTATATGGTACAGACATTAAAGACGAAGCCAAATAACGAACGTAATATAAAATCTGTATTAAATTCTATTTGGAACAAAACATTTGAATGGTAATTAAAATCCTCTATAAATATTAGTATTCGCAAATTGTAAATAAAAATTGCGACCAATTTTAATATTTAAAATGCACATTGAAAAAAGTACAAAAACAATTTATTTTAATACGAGTGATTATTATCTAAAATGATCAATTTACTTCTGATAAATTTTAATTCCTACTAATATATAAATGTGAAAGTGTGTTTGTTGGTTTGTTGATTTGTTGGTTTGTTGATTTGTCTTTCTTTCACGCAGAAACGCATCAACAAATCAATGTGATTTTTTGCATTGAGGTAGTTTATGGGCAGAAGAGTGCTATAGGCTACTTTTTATCCCAGAAAAATGCACGGTTCCTGTGGGATTTAACTTGACCACAGGTTAAATTATTTACAATTAATAAAAAATAAGTGACATTTCTATTTTAACCAATAATTATAAGTGTCAAAAAATAAGAAATTAGTACTTTAGGTCATACATGTGATAATTCAGAAGAAATATCAAAAAATTTCGATCCTGGTGTGATACAAAATCGTTTACGCACCTAGGGTGGAAAGTGTGACATTACAATCCGCGTGATAGTGTCTCTCGAGCTAATGGCAAGGGTGACAAAGAATGCAGAGTTGAAGTAGGATTCAAACTTTGCCTAAATGTGTAACAAAAAGCTATTTATTGTTTTGTTATACTTTTTAGTTACATAATTATTAGAGTGTCCTAAAATAATCGATATAGTTTTTACACTTTCACATAAAAATGTCGCAGAATACGTGCAAATAACAATTCTGGTCAAATCCCAGCCCGTAATTTTAATTTTAAGGTGTCTCGCATCGAATTTAACATTTTCCATTTAAATAACATAGTAAAATGATTTTTTATCACTATTCACTCCCGCAAACTATGTAATCATTTTTTTTTCTACAAATTCAATTAATTAGCCTTTATCAGCATTGAATTATCTACAAAAAAACTTACTAAATCAAATTTTTATTGTTGATATTTTACGTAGGAAAGATCTTACAAAGTTTAAATTGGTCGATAATTTACATTTTTTCATTTTAAAAGCCAAAGTATTGAAGTTAAGTCAAAAAGTTAAACGACAAAGGCAATAAAATACAAAATAGTTGTTAACAACTTTGTTGTATTATTAATATTATTTTTTTGATTTTTTAATTATAAAATAAACTGCCTGTTAAAACACTTTTTTTCAATTTTATAACAATGTGTTTTTTTGTAGAAAATTTAATGCTCATAAAGAATCATATAATTATATGAAAAAAAAATGATTACATAGTTACATACTTACTCGCACTGACGAAACTATCATATCTCTTCGCTCTCTTCTACTCATTGCTATGGTAAATACGTTTTTCGACCTTAAAATCGCTATTCACAAAACTAAATTTAATACAATTTGAAAGAGCAAAAGATAAAGTAGGCAAATTCAATAAATGCGGGGTACGTTCGAGCAAAAAGTGGCACATTTGTCGAGATCGGAATGTGCCACTTTTCGCTCGAATGTGCACACTCGGTTTTAAACACGATTCACAATAACTTAAGCAAATAAATAAGACAAAAAATTAATTAAATAATTTTAATCGTTTCCTCTCACTCGCACTGACGAGATTGCCGTATCTTTTCGCTCTCTTCCACTCATTGATAAGGTAAATATATTTTTCAAACATAAAGTTCATATTTACTACACTAAATATAAATTTTTAATTTGAAAGAGCTAGGGATAAAGTAGTTAAATCTATTAAGTACGAAGATGTGCACATTCGAGCGAAAAGTGGCACATTTCCGAGCGAGGGAAGCAAATGAAGCGCGACGCGGAGCGGCGCGCTTTATTTTCCCGAGATCGGAATGTGCCACTTTGAGCTCGAATGTGCGCACTCGGTTTTAAGCATGATTCACAATAAATTAGGCCAATAAATTAGACAATAAAACAGTTGAATAATTTTAATCGTTTCCTCTCACTCGCACTGACGAGATTGCCGTATCTTTTCGCTCTCTTCCACTCATTGATATGGTAAATATATTTTTCAAACATAAAATTCATATTTACTACACTAAATATAAATTTTTAATTTGAAAGAGCTAGGGATAAAGTAGATAAATCTATTAAGTACAAAGATGTGCACATTCGAGCGAAAAGTGGCACATTTCGAGCGAGGAAGGAAATGAAGCGCGACGCGGGCGGCGCGCTTCATTCCGAGATCGGAATGTGCCACTTTGAGCTCGAATGCGCACTCGGTTTTAAGCATGATTCACAATAAATTAGGCCAATAAATTAGACAATAAAACAGTTGAATAATTTTAATCGTTTCCTCTCACTCGCACTGACGAGATTGCCGTATCTTTTCGCTCTCTTCCACTCATTGATATGGTAAATATATTTTTCAAACATAAAATTCATATTTACTACACTAAATATAAATTTTTAATTTGAAAGAGCTAGGGATAAAGTAGATAAATCTATTAAGTACAAAGATGTGCACATTCGAGCGAAAAGTGGCACATTTCGAGCGAGGGAAGCAAATGAAGCGCGACGCGGAGCGGCGCGCTTCATTTTCCCGAGATCGGAATGTGCCACTTTGAGCTCGAATGTGCGCACTCGGTTTTAAGCATGATTCACAATAAATTAGGCCAATAAATTAGACAATAAAACAGTTGAATAATTTTAATCGTTTCCTCTCACTCGCACTGACGAGATTGCCGTATCTTTTCGCTCTCTTCCACTCATTGATATGGTAAATATATTTTTCAAACATAAAATTCATATTTACTACACTAAATATAAATTTTTAATTTGAAAGAGCTAGGGATAAAGTAGATAAATCTATTAAGTACAAAGATGTGCACATTCGAGCGAAAAGTGGCACATTTCGAGCGAGGGAAGGAAATGAAGCGCGACGCGGAGCGGCGCGCTTCATTTTCCCGAGATCGGAATGTGCCACTTTGAGCTCGAATGTGCGCACTCGGTTTTAAGCATGATTCACAATAAATTAGGCCAATAAATTAGACAATAAAACAGTTGAATAATTTTAATCGTTTCCTCTCACTCGCACTGACGAGATTGCCATATCTTTTCGCTCTCTTCCACTCATTGATATGGTAAATATATTTTTCAAACATAAAATTCATATTTACTACACTAAATATAAATTTTTAATTTGAAAGAGCTAGTAGTCCATTCAAAAGTTACATTATACCTTGCGTTTCTCAGAGGACGCAATTTTATTGTTGGGATGTGTAGGGAGGGTCACTAGAAGCTTAACTCCAAGTTTGTGGGGTTGCAACCCTTGTCCCGCGGCCGCCATATTAGAAAAGGGGTGCAAACTCCTTTTTTGCTATATCTCAGAAACTATCAATCTCCCAGGAAATTTGTAAAGACATAATTTGTGGCAAATCGAATTGTCTACAATTTTGTTTATATAATTTTTTATCATTAAATGAAAATTAAAAAGTTATTAACAAAAATAAGAGAAAATTTCTCAACAAATTTTCTTTTTGCTCTATAACTTTTTATTTTATTATTTTACAATAAAATGACCTCAACCAATCTTGTAGATGGTCTTTTAACAAACATTTTTAGCTATAATTTTTTAATTATATGCATTTATGGCGGTTTTCGGCGCTCCAAATTAGACCGAATTTTTACTACTCGTAAGAATCCCGTGAAAACGAAACGTCAGCCTTACCTTTAGATAATTTTTTTTAATATAATGCTTTTGACATTTCTTGCAACAATCCTATGTTAATACTTATTTATTATTGATCCTTTTCTTACCAGAAAACTTTAGCTGTTTCGTCGTCCCTATTTATTCTATCAATTGTGCTACATGTTTCGACACGTATAGACGTGTTCAATATTGTGAATAGTATTTTCAATTTCATAGGTACAATTAAGAGTTTTGTGGGCAGAATTTTTAATTCAGTGATAAGCATTTTGACTTTCTTTAAGTGTGCATCATGAGTGATTGTTTCATTTGTAAAAAATTTTTTGGGGACATTAAAGTAAGAACTGTGAAAGCTAAAGGAGTAAAAGCTTTGCTTGCTAGAGCAAAATCCAAAAACGATGTGGACAATGAACAATTTTTACAAACTGTTTCTGAAGTTATATAGCCCTTCAGGTTTTATATATGGAGATGTCATTGCTGAGAATTTGCTGTTTCTCCATGCTTTCTCAGGATGTGACACAACATCAGCAGCCTATAACATAGGCAAACTAAAATTCATAAAACTAATGGAGAAACATCTTGAGTTAGCTAGCGGTACAGCGCTATTTCTCAGTGACAAAGTCGATCCATCTTTACTCACTGTCATTGGCGAACGTTTTTTTCGTAGCTTTATACGGTGGAAATAAAAAGGATACTCTGGACAACTGAGATGTAATGAGATATAAACGATTCGCCAAGACAGTGACCAAAAATACATTCAGTCTATCATCGCTTCCTCCAACACAAGATGCAGCCCGTTTCCACAGTCTCCGAGTGTATCACCAGGTCCAGTCGTGGCTCGGAAAACACTGTGATCCTGAAGATTGGGGCTGGAAAAAGCATGGAAACATTTTGATGCCAATCCAAACTTCCAAGCCTCCAGCACCCCCCCGATCTAATGAAATTGATTTTCTGCAGATGCAAAGGAAATTGTGGAAGCATGTGCGGTTGCAGAAAAGCAGGTCTGAAATGCTCTGTAGTGTGCCTTAATTGTTTTGGAGAAACCTGCAGCAACGTGATGGAAATGTCTAAATTAATGGAAGAACATGAATTCGAAGATGAATTACCAACGATGACTCCAATTTCAACATCCGTCATTCCCCGAAACTTCATTTTGATACTGAATTTGATCCTGAACCGCAGCCTGGACCATCCAAAAAAATTAGAAAAGAATAGCTGGAAAATAACTATTAACATATATAATTATGCCCAACATTTTCTCGCCTAGAAGTTTTCCGTGGAATAGGCCTACTGGGGATACCACGTACGAAAAATGCGCCTCCAGACTCTACCTCATAGGTGGTGGGGAAAAGGGTCAATAATAAGAAAGTAATAACATAGGAATGTTTCAATAAATGTCAAACGCATTGTCTAAAAAAAAAGTTTATATAAAAGTGAGGCTAACGTTTCGTTTTCACGCCATTGTTACGATTAGTAAAAATCCGGTCTACTTTGAAGCGCTCGAAAACCGCCATAAATGCATAAAATTAAAAAAAATTATAGCTAAAAATGTTTGTTAAAAGACCATCTACAAGATTGGTATGAGGTCATTTTATTGTAAAATAATAAAATAAAAAGTTATACAGCAAAAAAGAGAATTTGTTCAGAAATTTTCTCTTATTTTTGTTAATAACTTTTTTAATTTTCATTTTATGGTAAAAAGTTATATAAACAAAATTGTAGACAATTCGATTTGCCACAAATTATGTCTTTACAAATTTCCTGGGAGATTGATAGTTTCTGAGATATAGCAAAAAAGGAGTTTGCACCCCTTTTCTTATATGGCGGCCGCGGGACAAGGGTTGCAACCCCACAAACTTGGAGTTAAGCTTCTAGTGACCCTCTCTACACATCCCAACAATAAAATTGCGTCCTCTGAGAAACGCAAGGTAAGGCCTAAAAATTGTAACATTTGAATGGACTATAGGGATAAAGTAGATAAATCTATTAAGTACAAAGATGTGCACATTCGAGCGAAAAGTGGCACATTTCGAGCGAGGAAGCAAATGAAGCGCGACGCGGGCGCGCGCTTCTTTTCCGAGATCGGAATGTGCCACTGAGCTCGAATGTCACTCGGTTTTAAGCATGATTCACAATAAATTAGGCCAATAAATTAGACAATAAAACAGTTGAATAATTTTAATCGTTTCCTCTCACTCGCACTGACGAGATTGCCGTATCTTTTCGCTCTCTTTCACTCATTGATATGGTAAATATATTTTTCAAACATAAAGTTCATATTTACTACACTAAATATAAATTTTTAATTTGAAAGAGCTAGGGATAAAGTAGTTAAATCTATTAAGTACGAAGATGTGCACATTCGAGCGAAAAGTGGCACATTTCCGAGCGAGGGAAGCAAATGAAGCGCGACGCGGGCGGCGCGCTTATTCCGAGATCGGAATGTGCCACTTGAGCTCGAATGGCCTCGTTTTAAGCATGATTCACAATAAATTAGGCCAATAAATTAGACAATAAAACAGTTGAATAATTTTAATCGTTTCCTCTCACTCGCACTGACGAGATTGCCGTATCTTTTCGCTCTCTTCCACTCAATGATATGGTAAATATATTTTTCAAACATAAAATTCATATTTACTTCACTAAATATAAATTTTTAATTTGAAAGAGCTAGGGATAAAGTAGATAAATCTATTAAGTACGAAAATGTGCACATTCGAGCGAAAAGTGGCACATTTCCGAGCGAGGGAAGCAAATGAAGCGCGACGCGGAGCGGCGCGCTTCATTTTCCCGAGATCGGAATGTGCTACTTTGAGCTCGAATGTGCACACTCGATTTTAAGCTAGATTCACAATAATTAATTTACTTTTTCCGACCCCTAACTTCAACTCTCGAATTTTCGTTTATAGGGCGCGCGCAACTTTTTACCAAAGAAGTATAACTTCAATAATAATAGCTTTAACTTTTAACGTTAAAATTCAAAATACTCGAGCTAAAAGCAATCCGATTAAAGCGATTTATGGTATTTAAAATAATTGTCAACATTGTATCACTCAATATAATACTCATCGTCATAATTAGCGAATAGTTTTGCATTGTTGTGCCAATAATTAAGGACGTGTAGAGTAACAACGATTTAACAACACAGGCAAATACGAATATTAACATTAAACATACACGTAGATAAATCAAATTACCCGATAACGGAAATATCATGCAAATTACATATTATTTAATCAACATTCATAATCTAATAATTGCAAAAGCAGCCATACAGGCGTTTCTAGACGAGCACCGATGTACAACAAAGTGCCTTTATGACGAGCGCCCCTGGTCTCCCTTCGCCTCTCCAGACGCTTATTCAAAGGAAAATTCATATTCAATTCGTATAAAGGTTGTAACTAGAAAGGAGCTGTTACACAATGTAAACATTGGGATAACAGATCTGACATGAATATAAACCAATCCCCGCAATATTTGTAATTGCGAAATTATAGAATACGAAGATAACATTAATTTATAGGGCGAAGAACTTTGATAAAATAATCGCAAATTACGATTGTATTTCTCTAATTGGCAGAGTTCGAAATTGAAGTTGTACGAACGTCCAAAATATAACCATTATGTGTGCGATCTTAAGCCATAACTTAGCCGAACTTTCTTGCTTGATCTGCTTTGGTCCAATAATATTATTCCTTCGGGATCTCCGACCACGCAAACAAAACTTACGGGACACTGTGTTTACGATAAATATCGGGTTGGCGAGAAAGTAATTTTGGTTTTTTAGGTTGAAAAAGAACTCAATTTTTTTTATATACAATGGATGCATTTTTATCCTTGCTAATATTATAAATACGAAAGTAATTTTGTCTGTCTGTCTGTGTGTCTCTCTTTTCACGCTTAAATCACTGAACCAATTTTGATGAATTTTGTCATAGATATATAATGGACCTTGGAGAAGAAATTTGTATGGCGCATCAATTATATCTTAAGTAAGGGATAAAAAAAATTGACTACTCGAAGTACTAATTCTACGCAGACAAAGTTGTGGGCATGAGCTAGTCAACTATAAATGTACTATTTTATTCAATGATTTTTACCATCTTTTTGGTAAAGTCATGATTTCACGCTGGTAGAAGCTTAGGCTAGTGTTCACTTTCCTATTCCCTATTGCAAGTTACGCGGCTAAAATGTGAACTATCAAAAAATGGATGAAAAAGAAATTGATGATTTTGAGCTATGGGTTTACAGAAAAGTACTAAGAATACTATGACCAGCAAACTAAACAAATATATCGGCACTACAAGAACTAGATATACAAATGAGACTTGGTACAAGAATTAATCAATCTATACTCAGATACTTTGGACATACCATGAGAGGAACACACGTAATGGAAAGGCTTGTTGTGGAAGGAAAGTACGCGGACGACGAAGAATTAGAAGATCTCGGACTAGATGGGATGACCAAATGAAAACACGAACCAAGCGCGAATTACAGGAGCACATACAAAGGGCAATAGAACTGAAGAGAAAGAGAGAGAATATCTGCTCTTTATCAGCAAAATACTCAACCAAGTGGGACTTTATGTTATCATAATTAGAAAAGTTTTTACCATTAAATAGTTTTGTAATTTTGAAATAAATGGTAATGCGATGGTAGAAGGTCAGAGCTATATGGTGGACATTACATCAATTCCCAATCAAACTCCAATCATTTTTGACGGGTTAAGAAGAATGTGTGAGGTAAAGCGCTGTCATGGGAGTACATAATGACTTTACAATTAGCCAATTCTGCTCACTTATCTTCGAATGCTTCTTCTAATTTTATCAGTTGTTGGCATCAAACATTTGAATTGATTGTTTGGTTTCTTGGAAGTAGCACAAAATAAACAAAATCCATATACAATGATACCTAGTGATGAGCAAAATTGGTCTTGGTCTTCGTCTTGCATTTTTGTAAGACCAAGACCAAGACTGTCTTTCTGCTAGCAAGACCAAGGCCAAGACTGAATAAACAAGACCAAGACCGATACCAAGACTATTACAGTTTTGGTCCTTGGTCTTGCTTTGCTCATCACTAGTAATACTCCGACATACGCTACCCGTCTTACACAAATTCGGAGTTACGCCATTTAATTTAATATAGTATTTATTATTACATTTGCATTGACTATCCTTGTCTTTCTCTCTAAGACGACCACCTCTACGAAAGATCAATTTGAGCAAGAATCGATAGGGGTCGTGTTAGAGAGATTTTGCTGTGTTTGGGACGCAATTTTTTATACGTCCAACTTGTTCCAATATTTTTAACTTTCTCAAAAATATTTGCATTGCATTTTCAGTCACCACTTTTAGAAAAAACTTAACAACATTATTGAAGTACAACCTAAACTAAATTTAATACATTTTGACCTGAAGATGGAAGGGTAATTTGTAAATTTTGAAATTTGCCAAATTTACGACAGATATTCACCTTTTTCGTTTGATCATATCCCAAAAATGTATCCAAGAATGCCATCATAAATACAGTACGTATTTACGCCTTGAAATTTTTGCAAAGAAATGCATCAACAAATACTGGAAATTGGCAAACAAATTTCGACGAAAAAAATTATAGAAATTAATTAATGGATCGAAGGCAACTAGCAGCATCTAAATTTTCTTAAGAAATATCCAATTAAAAAGCTAGTGGAAGTTTTCTCATCTCGAATATTTTGTTTCAACTACTTCGAAGGAGAGGGCCCCGCGTCAATGTAAACAAGAAGTCGGGCATCCAACTGATTTGTTATTCAGAAGCAAATGACTCATTATTGATTTTGCAGAAATCAGTCTCTGCTTCTTCTCGCCAAACACAATATTTGCGAATACTTAACAACTTTGTTCAAATACTTGATTAAATTACGAACCTCCGGATGTCCGTTCCAAGAAGCCATCTCCGAGCGATATCGCTCGAAATTTTCCCGCTTTTCATTGTTTTAATTAAAAATCTTGAGCTAACATAATTTCGTGCTTATTGTAATCGACAATTAAAATTTTAGTTTGTTATGTGAGAGAATTTACTTGTATTTAGACATTCGTTGCGGCACAAAATGTGTAGGAGAACCTGTTGTATCTTGGTCCCTTTCTAACCAAGGCAACTTTATTTTTTTCAATATTTGCGGGCTTTCGTGACCCATATTTATCTACTTTATCCCGAGCTCTGTCAAATTAAAAAATTATATTTAGTGTGGTAATCATGGATTTTATGTTTGAAAAATGTATTTACCATATCAATGAGTGGAAGGGAGCGAAAAGATACGACAATCTCGTCAGTGCGAGTGAGAGGAAACGATTAAAATTATTCAACTGCTTTATTGTCTAATTTATTGGCCTAATTTATTGTGAATCATGCTTAAAACCGAGTGCGCACATTCGAGCTCAAAGTGGCACATTCCAATCTCGGGAAAATGAAGCGCGCCGCTCCGCGTCGCGCTTCATTTGCTTCCCTCGCTCGGAAATGTGCCACTTTTCGCTCGAATGTGCACATCTTCGTACTTAATAGATTTATCTACTTTATCCATACCTCTTTCAAATTAAAAAATTATATTTAGTGTAGTAAATATGGATTTTATGTTCAAAAAATATATTTACCATATCAATGAGTGGAAGGGAGCGAAAAGATACGACAATCTTGTCAGTGCGAGTGAGAGGAAACGATTAAAATTATTCAACTGCTTTATTGTCTAATTTATTGGCCTAATTTATTGTGAATCATGCTTAAAACCGGGTGCGCACATTCGAGCTCAAAGTGGCACATTCCGATCTCGGGAAAATGAAGCGCGCCGCTCCGCGTCGCGCTTCATTTGCTTCCCTCGCTCGGAAATGTGCCACTTTTCGCTCGAATGTGCACATCTTCGTACTTAATAGATTTATCTACTTTATCCATAGCTCTTTCAAATTAAAAAATTATATTTAGTGTAGTAAATATGGATTTTATGTTCGAAAAATATATTTAACATATCAATGAGTGGAAGAGAGCGAAAAGATACGACAATCTCGTCAGTGCGAGTGAGAGGAAACAATTAAAATTATTCAACTGCTTTATTGTCTAATTCATAGATTAAACAGAGTAAGATGTTCCGATCAACGGTAAAAAAAGGGAAACAAAATTGCGACTACCGCGCCGCAATTGGCAGTGCAAAGGAACTACATATAATCAGCGGCAGATTCAAATTTATTATTTGATGAGATTCTCATTGAAAAACATATACATAAAAGAGGTGAATAAAACGAACTTACAATTTTTAACATACAAAGATATTTTATAAACCATTTGTTATGCTTTTTGTCATCATTAAGCCTAAAAAGAAAGTTTGAATCCAAAATCGAAATGTAAACAATTGTATTCAAGAATTTATTAAGATTTTGAAATAAAACTAACCTTATGGTAATAATAACAATATACATAAAAATGGCTTATAAAATAGCCTTATTAATTCTATATTATTAGAAAAATTTAATATGTATTACAACTAAAACTTACAATTTAATTCACAACAATCAAATAAATATGTTAAAGATTAAAAATTATGAATTTTTTAAGCATAAAAAATAAATTAAATTATAACAATGAGTAAATAGCTATATGAAAAACAATTCAACTTTGTGAATCATTAAAAATTATATACCTAAATTAAATGACAAAATAAATACTTAAATAATTAAGAAATTTCTTAGGTAAAATTTCTTACAAACAACATTTTACCTTTAATAAAAATAGGCATTTGTTTTGTCGTTTTGTATTTTACCTTTTATTTAGTATGTGACTATTTACCCCAGACACGGGGTTAAAAGTCATACTTCTTTTTTGTCATAAAAATTATAATATGTTCTCATTAGATAATGGTAAAGAAAAAGTCTTTATTTTTTCTTAAACTAGAATAAATGCACTATCTCTATTGATATATAAATGTCATTGATAAGTTAAGACCATGAGCTCTATAAATGCAAAAGAACAAAAATTGTGACTTCTAACCCCGGTGTCCCCTAATGTCCCAAATAAAACGACGTACTTATGTGCACTTTCGAACAAAAAATCGATATTTTTCCAAAACCACATTGTAGGTATATTGTGAGAAATTTTAATATCAAAGATAAATGCGTCGATGTACCGCACGGAAAAAAGATTGTAGAATAAAATATGTTGATGTTTATTATCGAAACAACACCCATTATAAATAATGTAGAATATCGTAGAAGTGTTGGATGGGTATAATGTGAACGGAAGTCAAAGAGAATATTACATCAAAGGGGTTGTGATCCATACCGCTGTCCGCAACCCTCCCCATTTCCGTCGGAGCTTCGTTAGGCAAAATAGGTTTAAGGCAAGATGCTGTTAGACAGCTCAAGAACAGCGGAAAAAACAACACGCCGCCGCCGAAAAAAAAAGATCATAATATTTATGTTTTGATTATTTATTTTTTTCTTCCCCTAAACGTCTTGTTTTTCTTAATCTCGACATTCGTTTCACGTTATTTCGAAAACGAGATTAAATATGCTAATTTTCTTTCATATTTAAATTTTTGATTACGTGTCTGAGGAAACGGCACACAAAAATAAACAAAAACAGACCCGTTTATACAGTTCCAGAATATAAATCCATTTAAACATAACTCGAGCGAAACTTGAAAAATCTTGTTTTGTATTCTTCGTTTCCAATACGAAATTGATAACGTACAATATTGTTATTTTTTTCTTTGCTTAATTGTAAATCTAAAATTCAATTCGATTAAGAAATCATAAAAAGTGTGAGTACTTATGTACCAACGTTAGAAGTTATACTTCTTTGGCGCGACTGAATTAACTATAACCACGTGTTATGTTGGGCGCCTTGCGTTTGTGTATTAGCTAGACCAGCGGTTTCTAAACTATATGTTAGTTAGTCGTTCTTAAAACATTCTAATTTTGGTGTCTCCCCACTGTACAGTTATTCCCCGATTTACAAGGTAGATAGATTCCGGAGAACCGGGGGTAACCGTGTATTACGATCATGCCTCAAACGGTCCTAATTACGGAAAAAAATATTTTGTGATACTTGACCTTTTTTTAAAATAAAATTATTTAGCTTTGTATCTTTTTAAAAAATTCTATAATTTCCTATATCGGTAACTTAGATCGCTACATCTACGCAACTAATCATTTTTTGTCTGATTTTAATTTTCAATAAATGATATAAAAATTTAATTTCTTTTAAACATTACTTAAATCACTTTACTTAATCACTTTTACGTTTTTATTTGTTGCAAAAACGAAAAATAAACAAAACATAACGCAGTGTTCTTTGAGTTTTCTTACAATTAGTAAGTGTAAAATAAATTGCAACACTAAAAATATTTTTGAGGGACACAAAGTCAAAAAATAAAAGAAAAGCCTTGAGTGGAAATTGTTTTCGTAATTGGAACTATTTGAGAGCTGATTGTAATTAATTTAAAAAATCGCTCTTTTAAGAAACGCTCTAATGCAGAGATGAGTAACACGTGACCCGCGGGCCGCTTGCGGCCCGTTAAACATGTTTATGCGGACCCCCAAGCATTATTAAAATTGAATTTATTTATTTCAATAAGTGTACTAATTCATATGTGCTGTTTGTTTTGCGTCTTAAGGGTGATACAATTTCTTAAATTATTAAAAAATGCGGCCTGCCAAAAAATTTTAAAATTTAAATTGGCCCGTGGATTAAAAAGGTTGCTCACTCCTTCTCTAATGTGTACTATGTAGCCATCTCCAGCCAGAACAGCCAATCTCGGGAGCGCGCTGTACTGACACCGTTCGCTCTTACATAATTAAAAAACGTATATTATTTAAACTAATGTCGGGCAATAAAATTTTATTTCGGAATATTGAACTTAAATGTATAACGCATATAGGTAACTAAAAATAAAATATTTGATAATCGTACTGAGAAGTTATTAAAATTTTCATTTGTGAAATGTTAATAAAAAGTATGATAATACACAAATGAAATTATTTTCTAATTTTTTTCTGAAATTATAAATATCTTACTATAAGATCTGAAAATTTTCGTTAAGTTATCTTCAACCGCTTTTTTGCAATTAATTTTTAATTAAAAGTACCAAAAATTTTAATTGTAAAAAAATTGTTAAATTTAAAATTTTCAAAAACTTTTTTAACGGATAATTATTAGTACCTAATAACTAAAAAAAAATTGAAAATAGTTAAAAGTATTTAAATAGAGTTTTCAGTGGTCGCCAAGCTGAAAACGCATTAACTCATAATTTTTTGCATTTTTTTTTAAATTTTAATTTTCCCGATTCCCCTGTACTATGATTTACAGAGGGTACACCCACGCCACTTATAGTGGAAAATTTTTTTCCTTATAGACCAGAGGTTCCCAATCTTTTTTATACTGCGACTTTTTTTACAGGTTGTAATTTTTTTGCGACGCCCTTTTAAAAGAATATATTTATTTATTGCTCTAGCAGATATTACTATTAATTAATTTATTTGTTATTTTTATTTAATTATAAGATACTCATTTAGTGTGTCGCGTACAGCCGACCTGTGCGAACATTGGGATCGTCGCGCGACATCCTCAGGATAGCCCCGCGACGCCCCATGACGTCGCGACGCACAATTTGGGAAACTCTGTCTTAACTCTGATACACAAGATAATTATTTTTGATAAGAATTATCGGCAATACATAATTAAATTTAAATACTTCCAATTTATTGTTCTTAAAACTTCCAAGAGTCTCGGTACCTAAATCGACAAGAAATTGTCAAAAGAAAATGACAGTAAACCGTAGAACGGTAATGAGTGGAAAATTTGTAAGACATAAGTTTGGCGCAAAGGAAACGATAGGACAATGAAAGAAAAGCGACAGAAATCGAACATTTTGGCTGGGGGCGGGAGGGAGGCGAACGTTATTGTTCAGTTTTTGACGCAAAACGTGAGCTGTCGAACAATGAGCTAGGAAAACCGCACACATATCAGTTGTGCAATGCAGGCATTGATCTTTTTACATTTTCACGTCGTCCTCCTCGTTTTTTTAGATTCGCGGTTTTCGCCGCGACATTCCTTTTGTTTCGCCTGTCTAAACGTGCGCGGCGGTTTTTGTCGGAATTTCGCCGGCGTGCAATACATCATTGTTAAATGCATTTTACGCTTTTTAAGCGTATGAACGCGCACGTTTCATGCAAAACGTTCGAATTGAGTGCGACGTCGAATGCGCCGAGGGCGCGTCGAAACTAATGGCGTTAATGTAACGTCCGCTAATTCTAAGGGTCGGCGGGCGGAAGCGACGGTCAGCGATGCAGATTTTCTGCATTACTTGCTAAGTGCCGAGATTATCGAGTTGGTCTTCGCAATTAACCAATTCAACCAATTATCATAGTCGATGGCGAAGTTTACACTCAAGTTTCTCCCTTGCTTTACAATAGTTCGCTATTAAATGCACTTGTAAGCCTTACCGCGAAATCCGATCGATTGCGAAATACAAATCAACGCAAATAATTAGATTTAGTTACAGCTGTTCGAGTTGTTATTAATTTACAAAACAGCGTCCGCTTTGTTCAGTCTAATAAATAAAAATTAACGTTCGACAATAAAACCTTTTAAAAATTAATGGGTATCGATTCTGTTTGACAACAGCTCAAAGCCATAGAAAGTGGAACTGTTATTGTTGACATTCAACTTTGATTTGTTCATTAACTTTTATTTCGATTTTGTAAATGCACTCCGGGTACATTCCATTTTTCTCGTAGATATAAAAGAGAAATTATGCGATGCTTTGTATTTTTTATTTAAAGCATAGTAAAAAGACTAAAACGGGTCCTCCGATTCAAAAATACCGCATCTGATCAAAACATTATAAAGTAGGTATAAATAAAAGTGGGAGTACTATATGTATTACTTTTTTAAGAACATAATTAAAACTTATCAAACTTTCCTCTATGAAAATATCTCAAAAAAGACTTATTTTTAAATTCACAAAATTTCGCTTATAACGCAACCACTGTAAATTTTTTGAACATGTAACTACCTGTTTGGCAAATCTAAAAATCAATACTTTGAAGGCTTTCACGATAAATCAATACATAAACTCCGCCCCTTTACTTAACGTTTAATGGACGCAAATGTGCCTTAACTTATAGGCAGCTTCAATACAACGTTCTTTAAATGTAACATATGTGCTTCAAAGAAAAATTCGGATATTTAAATTATGTCTTTAAAACATTTTTTTAAATGACTTTAATATTACGTAAAAATTGAAATTGCAAATATTTGTTTAATTGTATTTTTTATTTCAACTCATAAATTAATTTAAACTAATGTGTATTACTTTTTCCAGAACATAATTAAAGCTTATCAAACTTTTCTCTATAAAAATATCTTAAAAAATACATTTTTAAAAACACAAAATGTCGCTTATAACGCAACCACTGTAAGTTGTTTGAACACGTAACTACCTGTTTGGCAAATCTAAAAATCAATACTACTTTGTCGGCTTCGTGAAAAATCACTACATAAACTCCGCCCCTTTACTTAACGCAAATTTGCCTTAACTTATAGGCAGCTCCAATACAACGTGCTTTGAATGTAACATATGTGCTTCAAAGAAATATTAAAAAATTTAAATAATACCAGTCTGTAAAACATTTTTTTAAATAACAAATAAATTAATTAATATTAATATCTGCTAGAGCATTAAATAAATATATTATTTTAGAAGGACGTCGCAAAAAAATTACAACTTGTAAAGGGAGTCGCAGTATAAAAAAGATTGGAAACCCCTGATTTAAGATATCCAACATGATAAAATCACAGTTTTCTTTATTGATAAGTGTCCAAAAAGTATTTTATTATTTTTTGCGTGTTCAGTCATTTATTATAAAGAATTGTAAAGCATAGGAACGGCCGTTTTAGCAAGTTCAAAAAATTTAATTTTTAGCAGTTCATTTCTACCAAAACTATTAGGAAACAAATTATTTTCATCTTTGATGAACATCCCGAAATATTTAAATTATTTTATCGGTTTATAGAAGATTGTTATAGACAATTGTAAAGCATTAAAACGGCAATTTTGGCAAATTTCAAAAATTTAGTTTTTTGAAGTTAAATTTCCAATAAAACTGTTAATAAATAAATTATTTATCTTTAAATATCTTTGATAGTTATTCCGGAATTTTTCAAGTATTTTTACTGTTTATTATAGATTGTTATAAACAATGCTGAGTTATCAAAATGGCCACTTTAACAAATTTCAAAAATCTATTTTTTGCAGTTGGAGTTTCAACAAAACTATTAGGAAATAAATTATTTTCTTTATTGAAGGCTATCTCGGAATTTTTTAATTAATTTTTCGGTTTATAATAGATTGTTATAAACAATTGTAGATTATTAGAATGGTTGTTTTAGCAAATTTCAAAAATTTAATTTTTCGAAGTTGGATTTTTAATAAAACTGTTTAGAAATAAATTAATTTCTTCTTTGATAGCTATTCCGGAATTTTTTAATTATTTTTTGTGTCTATTATAGATTGTTATAAACAATGCTGGATTATCAGAACGGCCACTTTAAGAAATAAATTTTTTTTTCATTTGGATTTCCAAAAATAGTATTAGCAAATAAATTATTTTATTCTTTGATGGCTATTCTGGAATTTTTTAATTATTTTTTCGGTTTATAGTAAATTATTATAAACAATTTTAAAGCATTAGAACAATCAATTTGGCGAATTTCAAAATTTTGTCAGTTGGTTTTCTCACAAAACGATTAAGAAATCAATTATTTTCTTGGTTGATGGCTATTGCGGAAATTTTTAATTATTTTTTTGGCTTATAATAAATTGTTATAAACATTTGTAAACCATCTGAACAGTCGATTTGGTAAATTTCTAAAATTTAATTTTTAGAAGTTGGATTTCCAACAAAACTATTAAGAAATAAATTATTTTCTCCTTTGATAGCAATCTGGGAATGTTTTAATTGTTTTTTCTGTTTATTAAAGATTGTTATAAATTATACTAAGCTATCAGAACGACCATTTTAACAAATTTCAAAAATTTTATTTTTTGCAGTGAGATTTCCAACAAAACTATTAGGAATAATTTATTTTCTTTTTTGATAGCAATCCCAGATTTTTTAAATTATTTTTTCGGTTTATAATAGATTGTTATAAACAATTTTAAAGCATCAGAAACAACAGTTTTGGCAAAAATCAAAAATTTCATTTTTAGAAGGGTTTTTAACAAAACCCTTAAGCTATAAATTATTTTCTTCATTGATAATGTAATAATTAATTACAACCAACCCCGTTTTAAAAATCTGAGATTTTAGAGTAAATTCAAATTTTAATTAAACTATACGATTATTCGGTTAGCAAACAAAAGTACTGAGCAAGTAATGAAGCAAAATCATTCAATTTGCCGGTAGTGTTCGATCACACGTGCTTATGACGCGCTAATGATAAGGACGAAGTGATAATGGCATCGTCATAGCCAACTGCCCACAAACCACCGTCGAACGTTATATTATTATATACCTTCTGAATAGCTTGTTTATGATGCTTCGCTGGGAACTGGCATTGTTCGATATGACACAAAATGTATTGATTTATCAGGTTTCGTTTTACGTCCAGAATGTTATGTGAAATCCAATAGCCAATAGCGAATTTCATTTTTGAGCCTTTCGTCCGCACGAAATCGCTTAGAAATATACGGCACAATATTTGCGTTACCTTTACGCAAAGGATTAAATCGCGACGACGTAATTCCTCAGGATCGTAAGTAATTTTCAAGTTTTTTTGCCACCACATTCGATGCATTTTTTTTTAATCTTGCAATTCCGTAAATACCGGGTGTTTTATTTAAAATGCCACGAGCTTTTATTTCATAAAATAATAAAAAATCCCAAAAAAGTACTATTATATAAGTTTCTTTAATTTATTCGATTTTTGATGAACTTCCGGTTTCACCGTAAACCGTGTCAACTTTTTATCTTAAATAGATGGGTATTATTTTTTAGATAATTGGATAGAGGTCGTAGATGGATTTCCAAAAATGTATAACAAATTACCATTTTATTAATACATAATTTTTTTTTATATTTGATTACAAAGGTGTTTCAGTAAAATGCCACGAGCTTATAACTCCTAAGCTAATAAGAATTTTAAAAAAAGTGCGAGTATAAAAGTTTCTTTAATTTATTCGATCTAGTACTGGCATTAACCCCTTGACATACAAAGACGTCTAGAAGACGTCAATTGTTTAGGGTGTCATTGTATATTTTGACGTCTCTAAGACGTCAAGAACTGTATTCAATTTTATGTTCTGAAAAAGGTTTGTTTTCAACAACACTTTTGTTAAAAGGCACAAAATTGGCGATTTGGGAATTTTGTTATTAATATAATTCTGTAATATTTAATTGCGAATTGTCAAAGTAAATTAATTTTGTTAATGTGCTTAAAGCCGAGTGTGCATTTGAGCTAAAGTGGCACATTTCCGATCTCGAAAATAAAGTCCCGTCGTTCATTTGCTTTCGCTCAAAATGTGATTTTCGTCGAACGGCACATCTTCATTTATTCAATTTGTTTAAATTACTTTTTGGGTTTAAAAAGGAAATAGCAATGTATTCAAATAAAACGACATATGCGCAGTAACATATAGTTTGATAACCACTGGTCTAGCTATACACAAGCGCAACATAGCGTTGTTATATTTAATTTAGTCGCCCAAAGAAGTATTACTTTAACTGCGTACATAAGTACATGCACCGGTTTTTTTTACATGGAATGAAATTCAGTTTTAAACATTTAGCAAAATTATTAAAGTAAACTTGAAGAATAAATTATTTTAAGTTTTTAGACAACTCAAATTAAGTAAATGAATAACTTGGAAATTTTTTTAAATATATTTAAGAACTAGAGAAATTTTTAATTATCAATTTTTTTTGTATAACACAAATTGAATAAAACAAAACTTTATTTGGTAAATTTAAAAGGAAATTTTGATGAAAAAATTGTGTATTTTCAAAAAACTCAAATAGAGTAAATACAGAAATTGTGGTTTTTCAAAAAACTTTGAAGATCATTAATTTACGCAAATAAAATTAATATTGGAGAAAACTCAATAAATAAATTATCTTAATTGTTCAGAAATATTAAATTTATCAAAATTAAATACAGTCAAACCTCGATAGGTCGAAGTTGAAAAGAAACTAAAAATAATTCGCGTTATCACAAATTCGAGCTATCGATATAAAAATATTTTTTAATTTATGTTTTTAAAATTTACTTATTGTTTCTTTTTCTTAATAATTTCCTAGTGATTTTGTGCGAAAACCTAAATCTTGTGTCTTGAACAAGTTGTAGTTAGGCTTCATTTATGGAACAATTTAATTTTTAATTATAAAAAAATATTTATATAATATATATTATATGCATAAAAATTTTAGAATGACTTAGGTTAGGAATGTTAAAAAAAATTGGGAAACACTGCTCTACATATTTCAAAATATTTTAAAACTATTAATTATTTATTTTATGTTATTTGTGTATGCTCATAACAGTTAAGTTGAGCCAAATTAATAGATTTTATCGGACTCATTAAATTCGTTTTTTTTGTATGTCAAGGGGTTAATAAAAATTTCTTAATTGAAAGAGTAAGGTATTAATGTTTTTAATTAAAAAAAAAGATATTTTTTTAAATGTATTTATTGAATAAATGGTAACTTGTTATACATTTTTGAAAATCTCTCAATGAGCTCTGGTTAACTATTTAAATAAATTGATACCCTTCTATTTAAAATAAAAAAATTGATACCTTTTCCTGTTAAACCGGAAGTAGAACAAAATTTATATTTATGTCGGTGCATAGATCGAATAAATTAAAAACACATTTATACCTGTAATTTTTTTGAAATTTTTATTAGGTTAGAGGGAATAAGCTCGTGGAACTTTACTGAAACACTCTTGTAATCAAATATAATTTTTTTTTTATAATGTTTTTTAATTAATTGGTAATTTGGTATACATTTTTCGAAAGCTCTCGACGAGCTATATCCAGTTTTGTAAAAAAATTGTAACCCTTCTATTTAACACTTTAAATGAAACACCCGGTATATAAGCAACAACAATTTATCTCTTTCGTCTATGAATATTCAGACGAGCTTAAAAATTTTATTTTTGTTACTACTCGAAACTTTCCTCCTAAAATTGATAATTAATTAAAACCGACTTAGCACTTGTTTGAAGAAGTTCCTAAAATTTGATAAATTTGTAAAGAAACGCCTTTAATTATTCAAATCCTAATAAAATTATTAAAATATACAAACGTACTAGTTCGAAAGGTCAGCAGTAGTATAAAAATCGGCGGCTTGCACCTTTGCAATATTAGTTTTTCAAGGGCCCTTGTGCAAAGTCAAAGAGTGGAGCAAAGCCAAGGATAACCCACATCATCATTAGCACCGTCATGAAGGCGGCAACGCAATTAATGCTTTGTAAGAGCTTTGTGAAAAGAATGTTGTTCGGGATAAAGGAATATTCAAAGAAAGTTTAGGGCGAGAATTTATAATCTCAGAATCACAGGCGCTTTATTATTATTATTATTTCAAAAATTCTGTTAATTGCAAGCGAAAGGCGATAACTTTTCGCGGAAACGTGGAAAAGAGGACGAAAGTACTTTTATTCTAACTTTAATTGATTACGATTAAAGTTTAATTACAAGCGTATTTGTATTACTGTTTTCTGTTTTTGGTTTTTTGCAACTCTTTGTCGAGTTGCGACTTAATTATTTCGCTTTAAATGTGTGTCAAAATTATGAATTAATTTCCAATGAGAATTTTCATTCTGACACGCTTCTTCTTTGATAGCTTTTTTTGTTGAAAAATAGCGTTGTTTTTCTTATAAAATTAAAAGTACGAATTTAAAAAAAAAAACATCAATTAGATATGTAATTACAAAATCGATTAAAACGCATGTTAAAAGTTATTAAATTTATTGAAAAGAAAATTAAGTTAAAAATGGCGACTGTGATTTTTGAAGTCGTACTTCTTTTGGCGCCCTGAGAGTAAAATTTTAGCAGGCAACAGAAGTTGCGCGGCACAATTCACGAAAATTTGACAGTACGAAGTTAGGCCGTCTGCTATAGTAAATTAATTATTGTGAATCGTGCTTAAAACCGAGTGTGCACATTCGAGCTCAAAGTGGCACATTCCGATCTCGGGAAAATGAAGCGCGCCGCTCCGCGTCGCGCTTCATTTGCTTCCCTCGCTCGGAAATGTGCCACTTTGAGCTCGAATGCGCACATCTTCGTATTTATTCGATTTGCCTACTCTATCTTTCGCTCTTTTAAATCATATACAGTAATCCCTCAACATTCGCGAGGGTTACGTTCCAGAAAAACCTCGCGAATATCGAATTCGCGAATGTTAAGTCTATCTTAATGTGGAAATAGGGGGGTTACGTTCCACGAAAGTTGATATACGTTGTATATACATACAAAACAATGTACATATAAACAAGTTTTAATAATTATACATACGTATTTATTTACAACAGTTTTTTAATTAAGCTACCATCAATTTACTGAAATTAAAGTGTTAGGGTGTTACTCAACCGAATTGAAAAATAAAGAAATCGGTTGGTAAGGCTTGGGGGGGGAGCTGTTTGTTGTTATTGTAATTCTTTGACTCTCAGAACAAAACCAACACGAGATATGGAATTCATACTGCACAGAAAAAAAGAATATCTTGGCCCAAGTGAGAAAATTTCTTCGTTACTATTCTCTCGAACTAAAATACAAAATTGTACTTAAATAAAAAAAAATTCTTGTAACCAGAAATCACTCACTTTGTTTAAGTATACATTTTCTTGATATAAAATATTTATTCTTGAACTAAAGAAAAAACTTTCTTGCAAACAAGAAATTACTGTACTAATAAATGTACATTCTCCCCAAAAAAATTTTATTGTTGAACCAAGTATGACGAAAATTTTGTATTAAGAAATTTTTCTTAATTAAAAATTGTGGAAGTTAAGAAATTATTTTACGTCACACAAGAATTTTTTTAATAATTCCGCGAATAAGCAAGTCACAGCTCGCGAATGTCGAATTTTTCCGCATTTTAATAATCGCGAATAATCTAAACTCGCGATCACCGAATCCGCGAATGTTGAGGGATTACTGTATTTGAATTTAGTTTAATAAATATCGATTTTATGTTGGAAAAACATATTTACTATAGCAATGAGTGGAAGAGAGCGAAAAGATACCACGAACTCGTCAATTAGAGTGAGAGGGAACGATTAACATTATTCAACTGATTTTTCGTCTAAGTTATTAGCTTAATTTATTGTGAATCAAGCTTAAAACCGAGTGTGCACATTCGAGTTCGAAGTGGCACATTCCGATCTCGGGAAAATGAAGCGCGCCGCTCCGCGTCGCGCTTCATTTGCTTCCCTCGCTCGGAAATGTGCCACTTCTCACTCGAATGCGCACATCTTCGCATTGTTTGGATTTATATACTTGTCTCTTCGCTCTTTCAAATGGAAAGATTTTATTTATTTCAGTAAGTATTGATTTTATGGACGAAAAACGTATTTTTAGTGTAGCAATGAGTGCGGGCGAGCGAAAAGATACGGCAATCTTATACCATAAGTGCGAGAGAGAGGAAAGAATTAAAATTTTTTAACCAACTTTTTTGTCAATTTTATTGCTCCAAATGATTATGATTTTTAAAACCGTATTTATTAAATTTGTTTATACTTACCAATTTTTGGATTTAAAAATAAAAGGGTAATGGTCCCAAATTAAATGACATATGTGTACATTTCATCGAAATGTGCACATTTTCTCCAGACCAAGTTGTACACAAGCCTTTTAACTAAAATTTACAATAAGCAAGATTTCGCTTTTACACGGTTTACAAAAAAAAAATTCTAAAAATTTTTGAGAATGAAAATTGTTTAAAATATGCATACATTTTTGCTATACAAGATGTGTAAGTACTTTTGTTATTTATCAACTGACTAATTTATGCGTATTTTCCCTTGTCAGGGTTCTAATTAGGCCCTGTAAAGATTTTTTTTTAATTTTAAGGGCCGTAGTCCGAAATCTAACGTGGACTCTAAATGTATTTACACGTTTTTTAAAATTGGACTTCTAAGGGCAACCTAATAGGGACCTTTAAAGGTTTTTTTTACATTTTATATGTTGTTACATAATTTATTATTTTTTATTTATACAACTAAAAAATACTTTGATATATTTCAAATTAATAATAATGTGATATAACTTAACTCTAACTAAAATACTTGATATATGGACGTAACATTATTTTATCAATCAAGGGTACTTAAATACAGGCACCCATTTGTTTTCAGGCAATTTGCTTTTTAAAAATATGCAATTAAAGAAAACCAATCAAAATAAACATATTCGGGCTAATTTTTAAGAATACTCCGAAAGAAAATAATAAATGCTATTATACCATTTTAGTTAATTTAAATTTTAGTTTTAAAAAAATTAAATACTTGGAAAAATGATTTTTATCTTGAAATGACCTGAATCTTTTTAAATTCGAAATTTATTTATTGTTGTTGTCTTGTAATTTGTTAAAAAATGTAAATAGTCCACTAAAAATAATTACTTATAATATATTCAATAAAATTGTACTCAAATATCAATTATCAACAAAAATACCGAACCTCCTAAAGCCCTTCGAGCGATAAAAGTGAGTGGTTTTGAAGAATCTAACACCTTACGAAATAGAATGTTTTAAAGCGATTATTAACTATAAAAAGTGAGAACGACTTCAAAAAATTATCAGTCGATTTTCAACCAGCAAACCAAACATGTCTTTTAAGGTAATTATTAAAGTAATTTTTTTTTAAACTTTTAAGAATTTAATACAATGAAATTATTGCGTATTGGTGTGTGTCGACCATTTAATTAACAAAAAAAATTTTAGGTAGCAGTATTCTTGGCAGCTTTAGCTCTCGCCCAAGCCGGAGTCCCAGCCATCAACACCGAGTACATCCAAGCACCCCCAACCTCCTTCAACTACGCCACCTCCGTCCCGGCCCTTACGTCCGTCGTCAAGCACGCCCCAGCCATCGCCACCGTCCCATCCGTCCGCAATGAAGTCATCCACGTGCCAACCGTCAACAAAATCGCCGAATTAGTGCCAGCACACTCCATCGCCTACAGACGCGACATCATCGCACCCCAGAAGTTCGCCATCGCCGCCCCCACAGTCCAATACGCCGCTCCAGCTCTCAGCTACGCTGCCCCGGCCATCCACGCCGCCCCAGCCCTTAGCTACGCTCATGCCGCCGGTCCAGCTTTCGGTTACTCCGGTTCGGCCATCCACCACGGTGCCGGTCTCGGCTACGCCGGCGGTCTCGGCCTCCACGGAGCTAGCTTCGGCGCAGGCGGATACGGATTAATAAATACCGGTCTTCCTCATGGTCTTCCTTTCGGTTTGGGAGGTATCCACGGCGCTGGATGCTTGGCCGGAGCTTGTTAAGCTCGAAGAACTGCGCAGGACGTTTTATTAAATTAATTGAATTTTAATTATATTAATTGTTTATTTATTTTTGTAAATTTAATAAACGTACCAAAAAATTTAATTTTTTATTGTTCGAGAAGCTGAACGTCTTTTTTCAACATTTAACTTTTTGTGTACTAGTTAGTGTAAATATCGATTTTATGTTCGAAAAATGTATTTACCATAGCAATGAGTGAAAGAGAGCGAAAAGATACAACAATCTAATCAGTGCAAGTGAGAGAAAACGATTAAAATTATTCAACTGTTTTTTCGTTCAATTTATTGGTTCAATTTATTGTAAATCGTGCTTAAAACTGAGTGTGCACATTCGAGCTCAAAGTGGCACATTCCGATCTCGGGAAAATGAAGCGCGCCGCTCCGCGTCGCGCTTCATTTGCCTCCCTCGCTCGGAAATGTGCCACTTTTCGCTCGAATGCGCACATCCTCGTGTTTATTACATTAGTATAATTTACTGCGCGCTTGTTCAAATCAAAAATTTTAATTTAATTTAGTAAATATCGATTTTATATTCGAAAAACGTATTTACCATAACAATGAGTGAAAAAGAGCGAAAAGATACAACAATCCCGTAAGTGAAAGCGAGAGGGAACGATTAAAATTATGTAACTAATTTTTTGCCTAATTTATTGGACTAAATTATCGTCAATTGTGCTTAAAACCGAGTGTGCACATTCGAGCTCAAAGTGGCACATTCCGATCTCGGGAAAATGAAGCGCGCCGCTCCGCGTCGCGCTTCATTTGCTTCCCTCGCTCGGAAATGTGCCACTTTTCGCTCGAATGCGCACATACTTGTGTTTATTACATTAGTATAATTTACTGTGCGCTCCTTCAAATCAAAAATTTTAATTTAACTTGGTAAATATCAATTTTATATTCGAAAAACGTATTTACACATAGCAATAAGTGGAAGGGCGCGAGAAGATACGATAATCTTGTCAGTGCAAGTGAGAGGGAACGATTAAAATTATTCAATGAATTGTTCGTGTAATTTATTGGTCAAAATTATTGCGAATCATTAAGAAATTGCCGTAAAATTCATTTGTATTTCAATAAGGAGGCAAAAATGAAATTCTTGTTAGGATTTCTTAATATTCGGTATCGTAATTGACACGTGTCATGGAAATTTAATACTTAAAAAAAAACTCAATAGTTTATAAGTTAAAGAAAAATTTAAGTTTTTGTATTTTTATTAATAAAAGTATTCTAATGCATAAATAAATGTGTTTTAATTGAACCAAATCATTATTAGTTATTAAAATTATTGTTTATTGTTTAACTGTGATAAAGTACAATTTTGTGGATTTTATTTCATTTAATTAGCAGGGTATGGCAAACCCCGCCTAGTATGCGGAAGGTTAAAAGAACTACATTATTAGATTTCGGACGGTTTTAATGTAAGTTATTGTAGAAAAAATGTGGTTATAAAAACATTGTTAATAGAAACATATCAATATATAAAAAAACATTAAGACGGAACAAGCCCGAGTCGAAATTTAGCGCCGACATTGAGCCTCCTAGAGTCGGACTCATTCCAGACTCGGAGAATCAAAGTAGAGTTTATTGCTATGTTAAATTAGGTCCGACATTGGTCTCCAAAGTGGTACAAATTTCCATTTGTACCACTTTGGGGTTCAAAGTCGGATCTGATAGAAATTTAAATTAGGTCCGATTTTAGACCTCTGTACCCTATTTTATAATAATAATAATAATAATATGAATTTAATTCGCATTTAAAATGTTAAGAATACTTTTATTTAAAATACGTAGCTAAAGTTTAAAATAACAAATTAAAAATAACAATTTCATTAAAAAAAAAGAAGAATAATAATCATAAATATTATTATTAGTATTTATAATAATTAAACTAATATTGTATGTATATATATATATATATATTTATTTTGTATTTATAATATACAAATACATTGATAGTATAGAATTACCTAGTAACTTTGATAAAACAATATTCAAAATTATAAAATACCTGGATTACTCTGAGATTTTGTAGGATGGGTTTTACTTTCGGAGTTTGTAACTTTTTAGTAAGCTGTTGTTGTTTCTTTGGAATTAAAGACAAATCGGTAAAGATTAATAATAAGAGCGCACTTTTTAGGTTAGGTTGCCCGACCATAAGCTTTACTTGACTGGTGGACAGTCATCAATGTAAAAGAACACATGTAAATAGAGAGTGTTGCCACGTCTTTTTCATATAGTCGAACCTATTTAATGCCATTCTCATAAATTTAATAGACAATATTTTAAAAACATTTTAGTTATTAGTATTAACAGTTTTTTATTTAAATATAGATATAATTAATTTGGATGTTAATTCATAAACGTAATAGTGTAATAACCAATGTCAACGCTTAAAACCATAACTTACATAAAAGGTATTTAGTTTACGCGTACTTTATGTGTATAAATGATATGAAAAAATATAAACGTATTCAATTGTAATATAACAGCTAACTTGTGATCAACAAACAAATTACAATATCGAAAACAACTGGCAACGCTGCTCAGTTGATTTCGGTATTTGCAGCTATCGGACAGAGGTTCAAAATCACATCTCTTGGGGAATAGTAAGAGCTAGGGGCTTACAGTCGGACCTAGTCGGGTTACACTGCTATAAATCGGGTCTTTTTCGGACTAGGGGAATCTATGTAGGCTCTAAACATCGACTCGGGAGTCTATGATCTTGATTTACAAAAAAAACAAAACAAATGAATATTACTATTTTTCATTAAACAAATAATAAATTTTGATACGTATGGTAACACTACCGAGTTTAGACACGTTAAGCTCAGTTTTATACAGTTCAATAATTTTGATAAAATAATTTGTAAAAAAAGAAAAAACATCACTGATGTTTGTATCGTAGTGAAATATATACCTACATATTAATTCCACATGCAGCTGTAACGATAATTTTTATATATCTCATATGTCAAAATAAAGAGGAAAAAATCCACAACCGGTATGGTGTCCAAAATCGGTGTTTCTATCGTATTTGTTCGCGATTCTATTCATATTTATATTTTTGAGAAGTATATTTATTTGTTTGTATATTCATTTGAAACACATATTCAATATTATTTGAAAAAGTAAAAAAAATATTACATACTATATAAAGTGAAAGGTTTCTTTGCGGACACCTCTAATAACCGGACATCTCCTTTGACTGGACAAAATTTATAGAACTAAATTTTTGATTATGGTTCTACATGTAAATTACGATCTAATAACCGGACGCTCCCGTAACCGATTCTGGACACAAAATTTTTTCATTTTGTATTTTGTAAATTTTCCACAGCCGGACATATTAACATTTAATAACTTTAATAAATTATTATTAAAGAAATTAACATTTTTAACTTTGATTCCGAAGACGATTTGCTACTATCAACACTTGCTAGTTTGTTAAGAAAGTTCAAAGTATTAAAACAAGCAGATAGTAATATTGTAGCAGATTTTGTAGTTATAGACCAAAATATTGCCACAGAAAATCGTTATTTTGATATTCAAGTACGTATATGTCTCAACTCCGAATGATACGGAAGTGGAAAATCAAGTCGACTTTAATGAAGAAGTGTCGGATACCGAACATTGCAATGAAATAAATTCATACAATGAAGCATGGAAATTAGTTTATAAATTAAAAATATTTGTAAAAGATGATTTTACTGTATTTTAGCTTATAAAAAATTTAGAGTCACTTTCAAAATCAACTTATACGACAAAAAAATGTACTATTACATCAATCCAATATAATGGATTTTGTTCAATTAGGAAAACAGTATAACATTGTTCTTGTTTTTTTACTTCATATTTTACATATTAGAAATTTTTTCAATATGTACTTACATCTATTCCAATACTTTAAATAAAAATATTTTAAATTCTATTTTCTGTGCATGTAAATATACTCACTCTCTAATAATAACCGGACATCTCTAATAACCGGACAAAAATATCCTGACCGTAAGTGTCCGCTTAACAGAGCTTTCACTGTATTATAAATAAATAAATTTTGAGATTACTTTTTTCTTAATTGATTTATAACAATTTGATTATTTATTTTTTTTTTAGTTGCAAATAATAATTATCGAATGTGAATATATCGTCTCTTTCAAATCGAAACACGTAACATTTAGTCACCTAGTATACGGAAAATTAATAGAAAAACTTCTCTCCGATTCTCTCTATGGCTATTTTTATCTTCTTCTAGAAGTAACAATTTTTAGAATATTTTGGAGAGAAAATGATTGTTTTTTCTTTACCATACCTTCATAAAAGTATTTGAAATATCTAAGCAAAGAGACTTTTCGAATGCATTTAAAATTCTTTGCGTCAATAAAGAAAACGATCAAAAGCGCCCATCCTCTTTCTGCTTAGAAGAAAAAAAGCTAAAAGCAATATTTACTAAAGTAACATTCTTTAAGTTCCATTTAAAACAAATAGAGATAGTTAAAAGCGAATTTGTTGTATAAAAAGGGACGATCTGAAACCGACCATCTGGTTGGTCGCATGTACAGCAACAAGTCTTTCGAGCTTGGGCCTTTCTATAGCAAAAAAGTGTTGGAAATTGTTTAACAATCTTTTCGCTTAATTTATTATCAATTAGCAACGTAGAATAAATTTCTTATGAAAGTTGACAATGTAGTATGTATGTATTTATATTGTCCGAATGAGACAACTTAACATTTCTTCTTAATATTTTTTTTATAAAAGATAAAAGTTTTTTTATTATCAATTTTTGTTGTATTTTTATCAATTTTAATTCTCTATTCTAATTCAATAAAATAACTCGTAATTAGTTCTATGTACCTATGTATTTACTTATATAATTATTTGTTTTACATTTTAGTTGTCAACTAAAATAATGTAGGTACTGTTTAATTCAGAAAAAAATTGGATTTACGTCATAATTGATACGTAAGTCTGAGATTAAATCAAGTTAAAAAGTCAGCATAGCTCATGGAGTCGCTATGGTTCATGCTTCAAAAAAAAGCGAAAACGAAACCAAAGTTTGTCTTTCTTATTCAATAAAATGCTAAATTTGGTACACAGGAAATTATAAATATTTATTTACATTGCTAGCCCTCTAACGAAATCACTGTTTAATCTTTTGCTCTTATCTCAGTAAAGTAATGGGACTAATTGTTTTGTTTAATTTGCAATAATAGAATTACTGAACTTGAATTTACATTTGTTTCCTATACAATTTAATATTGACCTAGGCCAAAAATAAAGATTTTATTTAGAATTTGGACACGTTAACAGTTTTTATTACAGGACGATTGGATTGTTCAAAAAAACAACAAGTACGTTGCATACGTTTTGTCAGCACAATAATTCATTTAACTTCAACTGCCAAATTTTTGTTAACTGGGCGCGCGCAACTTTTGTCGCCTGCTAAAATTTTACTCTAAAATCGCCAAAAGAAGTATAACTTTAAAAATTTATTACAAAAAACGTCGATAGGTTTAGTCGCCAATTTTTCTTACAAATTCATAATTTTTTTCTTTAATTCCTTTTTCGAATTTGTAAAATTAAATCTTAGAAAGCCTCGATGTTTTTATTAATGTTTGACAAGAACGACGGAAGTTGGGGTCGTACAAATGCGACGAAATGTACTTTCATAAATTTTTAGTTTTTTTCGTTGAATTTTCCGTTTCGTTAAAGTTTACGAGAAAAATTAAACGTATTTTTATTAAATCTGCAACACGTACTTTTTTATTTAAATGCATCACCAGGAATTACTTTAGCCGAACGGAACAAACTTTAAAAAATCAAATCTCTGACATCTCCATTTCTGAACGAACTTAATTTTCTACAAAATAATACTTTGTTAAGTACCTACTCTGCAAAATAGAAATACCATTTCAAAGCAGAGACACTTTATAAAAAAAAACCTAATAAAACGGGCGCGCAATTAAGGTAATTAAATATTTTCCAGACATTTCTTTTAATGCCATAAACAATTAAAACTAAAGTAAACTAAACGCACAAAAAAGCGGTTTCATTAAAGCAAATTACTAAAAAGTAGTTTGTTTTAACTACGTTTTTTAAAAAGAATTATTCGACGGCGTCAAACTATAAAAGCTCTTCTTTATCGGTGAAAAAGCATCATTCGGTTAAAACAGCACAACCAACCATGTCTTTCAAGGTAAGTAAAAAAAAAGCAATGCACTATTTGTTAACTGTAAAAATGTCAACATAATAATTTCAGCTCGCCGTACTCTTCGCCGCCATCGTCGCAGTCAAAGCCGGAGGATATGCACCAGGCTTCTCCACCTTAGCTGCCGGTCCAGCTCTAAACTACGCACACGCCGCCCCAGCTCTCGGCTTCGCACACGCTGCCCCAGCTCTGAGTTACGCTCATGCCGCCCCAGCCGCCTCCATCATCGAAAAACGCGGCAACTCTTTCGGCTCCACGCTCAGAAGCGACTCCATCACCATACCGACCATCCAGTACAGCGTTGCTCAGCCCATCGTCAAGCAAATCGCCACCCCCGTTGTTAAACAGGTTGCTCTTGCAGCCCCAGCTATCGCTCATGCACCCCTCGCCCTTGGACACGGCGCCGGTTTAGGATTCGGCTTGGGAGCCACCGGATTTGCCGCTGGCGGTGGATATTTGGGCGGACACGGAGGTTTTGGGTACTCCGGCGGTTGTCTTGGAGGAGATTGTGGGTGTCTTGGTGGAGCTTGCGGTTGGTAAATAATTTTGTGTTGTGTTGTTTGTTATTATTATGTTTTTCTAATAAAAAGAAGTAATTTTTACTACTAAGAATTTTTTTTTTTTTGATTTAAAGATATAGAAGTACTACTTTCTTTTACAATTTTTGTTACATTAAAAAATGATCTGTAGATTATTAAGTTTTTCTTGGGCAAATATTTTTTTCGTTCTTTTCCTAGTAAATTTATGTGATGATAGATGTCAGTATAGACAAAATATAATAATCGATTAGATTTTCGCTTTTATTGGTTCGATTTTTGAATAAAAGACTGTGTCTTCAATTGAAAATGCTATGCTTATTAGATACCAAAAAATTTTGTCTAACTTCAAGAAAATGTCGAAAAACCAACATACATTTAGGAAAATCAACTCAAAACTGTCAGACATGTCGAAAACCGATATAAACTTTAATAAAACATTAAAAATGAGAGCTTGGTGTATAAAAAAAAGTTAGGGGTATTTTAATTAAAACAGCTGTTTTTATAGCGTAATTGGTGGTTCTATATTTTAGTAATTTAAAAATAATGAAAACTTAGTATATGTATTTTTTGAGTTAATAGCAAATGTGTAAATGATCGCTTGTATTTATAATGCTTTAGCACCGTCGAAGGGGGTTGTTTTGAAAACGAGCGCGACGTCGAAAAAAATTAGGCGACGTTTCATTAATTTTTTCGCAGAGAACAAAAAAGGTAAATTTTTTTCGTTTATTAATACAAAAATAAAAAATAAATGAATTTAATTTCTCACTTGCAAAAAAAAATTTTAAATAAAAGTAAAATTTAAAATACATATGGTATATCTTATTAAACTTTTAATAAATATAAACAAATAATTTTTTTATTATAGTACGGTCAAAACAGACAGAGAAAAATTTGGGTACACTATTAGAAATAAAGTGTCAAAAGTCTCCATCAATCCCATGCGTGCTTTAAAAAGTCATTCGGGGCAAAGATCACAATTTGAGGTTTTTTAGATTTTTTTCGAAAACTGTAGGTTTTATTAAAAAAGTAGTTCAGACAAAAAATATAGATCTTAACGTTATATACAAAAATGGTCCCTACACTTTTTTTTCTAAGAATTACCATTTGTGAGATATCGCGGTTCTACACTAAAGGAAAAAATTAAAAGGTCAAGAAAATTTCCTAAATCTTTGGGTAATTTTTGAAAGGCTGTATTTCAGTGAAAAGTGGTTGTATCTAAAATTAAAAAAAACTTTTTAAAGCTCCAATATTCTAGTTTTCAGATCATTTAGTCAAAAATTTTTAGGAGCCACCGTTATCACGCAAACTTACGCAATAGCGCGCAAAAAAAATTGCAAAATATTTTTCTTTGTATTTTTCTGTCCACGAACATGGAAATTTTTTCAGCTAAAGCTCGAATAACTTTTGGCACACATGGGAAATATGGGTACTTTTGACAACTTCTAATGGTGTAACCAAGGTCTTAACCAAGATTTAGCGATATCGGAATTTTTGTTATTTTAAATGTCTGTTTTGACCTGACTATACTTATGTCTGGAAAATATTATATTGGCTCACGTCATTTCGTGCAAAATACAGTTACTGACAATAGAAAACGCAAAAATTTAATGAAACACGCAAATCAATGCTAGAGCGATCTCTAAAGTGACATTTATGTGACAGATAATAAATATTTTTTGCAATTTGTATTATAAAATTATTTTTATTATCACTGCATGAGTGAGACAAAATATTATGGGCAACGCATGCCCTCGTGCGCAATCGTCAACTTTCCGCACTTGTTGCACAAAATACAATTTTTTTTTATTTAAATTAAAAACGTAGATTTCTTTTAATCGCCTTTGTTTCATTTCTTTGTTAATCCTTTTTTTTTAAACTTTCATTTCACACCATTAAGTGTAAGTTGGTTTAAAATATTTTTTGTCGAACAGTTTATAATGTTTTAATTATTGATAACTATTTTACTAAACTCTTGTAAATTTAGTCTTATTTGTTATGATTAATCAACAAATTAAGAATTGTTATTGCTAAATTCAAATTGCAATTCAAATTATCATAATCATAAATTCCGATCTGTTCGTTTAAAAATATTATGGTAACCGTTGATGGACGACCTAGTTCTCTCATTTTAAACTAATTTATGACAAAAACCACTTTTGAACTATTTGTTATTAAAATTAATAGTCTCGGGTCTTTTAAAAATAATAACTTATTCTTCAACTAAAATAGACATTTAGTTTTTTTATTAAAAAAATAAAAGAAACATTACAACAAACAACACCACAGCGGTCGTATTAAATTCTCAACAATCTACCAAAGACCTCCGCAGGCGCCTCCAAGACACCCACCAGAGTAACCTAAACCTCCATGTCCGCCCAAATAACCGCCGTTCAAACCGCCGTTCAAACCGAATCCCAAACCAGCCCCGTGTCCAAGAGCGAGAGGAGCGGCGGCATAGGCAACAGTGGGGGCGGCATAAGTAACTTTGCTTACAACGGGCGTAATTATGGGCTTAACGATGGGTTGAACTTGGGTGTACTGTACAGCTGGTGCGGTGAAAGAGTCGCTTCTGATGGTAGAACCGAAAGAAGCTCCGCGTTGCTCGTAGACGGAAGCGACGGGGGCAGCGACGGCGTACTGTACGACGGGGGCGACCGGCTGTACAGGGAGGTAACCTCCAGCATTAACGGCGACCACAACGGCGCAGAAGACAAAGATCTACGATTAATTTTGTAATAATTTAAAAATAGCGCAAAAACAAATTAAATAATTAAGCAAAAAAGTAGTACTTACTTTGAAAGACATGTTTGTTGATTTATTGTTCTTGGACAAATGATAACTTCTTGGGCAATTTTTTAGTTTTTATACTGTGGTGATTGTACATTTTTGTGTAATGTTTCTTTGCGCTTCAAATAGTTTTTTAATAACGCTCTTAATGATGCAAGGAAAAAACGTAAATTAAAAACATAGGTACTTATTTTAGAGGGCACATTCAAAATCCCAAAGATTAATCGATAGCGATCGTAAATGAATTTCTGCATCAATTAAATTAATTTATTGAGAAATAATCATTCAAAAATAATAAATTTGTATTGTTTACGAGAGAAATACATTTATAAACCATATACGACGCATCGAGCATATCTAAAGTGACCAATTTTTTTTTTCTGTTAATGGTCCAGTCTACCAAATTTCTTGCTGTATACTTTAAATGTAAATTTAATATGGCCCTCACGGCCTTTGATTTTCTTTAATATGCAAATTTGACAAAAAAAAATTATTAACCGCAAAAACAGTGTAAAACGCCTTTACATCCTATTTCTTCAACTTTTTCAACTTTTTACCAATTGAAGCAGAAAACTTGTGAAAAATGGGGATGTTTTTAAAATTTTTATAATTATATTTATTAATAAGTCATAAGCAATTAAAGTATGTGAATTTTGAACAAAATTTTCTTAAAATTGAAAGAGTTTGGATATGATTGACAGATCTTAAGCAGCTTATGCCTTGTAAGCTATTAAGGTCTATTAAAAACTTGAAGTAACAAAAGGTTGTCTGAAGAAGGCCAAAAACACCAATATTTTACTGACCAACTTTTTAAAATTATGTTACCTAATATTTCAAGATCTATTTACGTATATAAAATAATAGTATTTATATTATTAAGTAAACATTTATAAATCTTTGTCAATTTTGGAGGTTTTATAATATAAAATGTTCAACCACAATATAGATTAAAAAAATGTCATTTAACCCTTTTATCCACTTGCCCCTTCAATTAAGAATTATTAAAAAACTAATGATTAAATATGTATTTAAGAATTTGTTTGCTTAATTATGTATACGTTAGCTTGTAAACATGTGTTGCATAAGTAGTCGAACAAGGAGGCCATTTAAATTTACTTCATAAAAAACAGAGTTAAAAAAATTGGTAATTACTATTTCTCTTTAACTACTAACTATCTACTAAAGTTGAAAATAATGTGCGAACAATTTTCAGTTATTAATAAATGCTTGAACTTTTTAATAGAACATATCAGTTTTAAAAATAATACAAGATCTGAGACTCGCAAATAATCTACGAATAGAAATTGCATTATTTTATATACGTAAATAAATCTCATCATTATCAGGTAAAATAATTTTAAAAAGTTGGTCGGTAAAATATTGGTGTTTTTGGTTTTAATTATTAAATATAGTTATCAAAATTTCGAAAACTTCCACAGAATTTTACAAGTTTTCTGCTTTATTTGGTAAAAAGTCGAAATTTAAATCTTTATTTTTGAAAATATAGGATGTAAAGGCGTTTTACACTGCTTTTGCAGTTATTAATTTTTTTCTGCCAAATTCCCATATTAAAAAAAATTAAAAATTAAAAAAAATTGATCCAGATAGTCTCTATATATGGAAAAATTTTTCAAGTTTTTATCTTCAAAAATAAGGCCGCGAGAGCCATATTAAGTTCGCATTTGCAGTATATAGCAAGAAATTTGGTAAACTGGACCCTTAAGAGGGGACGCTTAGTAATCGTGCTTAAAACTGCATGTGCACATCCTCGTGTTTTTTACATTTGTCAAATTTATTCTATGCGCCTTTAATTCAAAAAATTTAATTTAATTTAATAAATATCGATTTTATATTAAAAAAACGTATTTAACGTAGCAATGAGTGGAAGAGAGCGAAAAGATACGACAATCTTGTCAGTGCGAGAGAGAGGAAGCAACTAAAATTATTTGAATAGTTTTTTGTCCAATTTATCGGCCTAAATTGTTGTGAACTATGCTTAAAAGGGAGTGTGCGCATTCGAGCTCAAAGTGGCACATTCCGATCTCTGGAATGTGCTACTTTTTGCTCGAATGTACACATCTTCGTGCTCATTAGATTTGTCACATTCATATTTTTAAATTTAGTTTAGTAAATATCGATTTTATATTGAAAAAACATATTTACCATAGCAATGAGTGGAAGAGAGCGAAAAGATACGACAATCTTGTTAGTGCAAGGGAGAACAAACGATTAAAATTATTTAAATAGTTTTTCGTTTTATTTATCGGTCTAAATTGTTGTGAACCATGCTTATAACGGAGTGTACGCATTCGAGCTCAAAGTGGCACATTCCGATCTCGGAAAAATAAAGCGCGCCGCTTCGCGTCGCGCTTCATTTGCTTCCCTCGCTCGGAAATGTGCCACTTTTCGCTCAAATGCGCACATCTTCGTGCTTATTAGATTTTTCATATTCGTGTTTTTAAATGTAGCTTAGTAAATATCGATTTTATGTTCGAAAAATATATTTGCTATAGCAATGAGTGGAAGAGAGCGAAAAGATACGCCAATCTCGTCAGTGCGAGTGAGAGGAAACGATTAAAATTATTTAACTGCGTTTTCGCCTAATTTATTGGCCTAAATAAATGTAAATCGTGCTTAAAACCGAGTGTGCACATTCGAGCTCAAAGTGGCACATTCCGATCTCGGGAAAATGAAGCGCGGCGCTCCGCGTCGCGCTTCATTTGCCTCCCTCGCTCGGAAATGTGCCACTTTTCGCTCGAATGTGCACATCCTCGTGTTTATTGGATTTTTTTATATTAATCTTTTATTCTTCCAGTCAAACAATTAAAAGTCCAATAATTTTAGATTTATTTTTTGTTTGAAAAAGATTAAAAATCTCAAACATTAATCGATGGCGATCACAAATGAAATTCTGCACCAATTAAATTAATTTATTGAGAAATAATAATTCAATAATAATAAATTAGCACTCTTTACAAGAGATGTGTTTTGTAAGCGGTTGCGTGTCCGAGACACTCGGCCCCGAAGCAGCTGCGTGCAAGACCTAAATGTCCAAGACCTGAGGCTGCAGCCAACCCCAAACCGTGTCCCAAGATTTCGGTACGAGCCAAGCCGATGCCGGGAGCGGCGGCCAAACCGAGGGCGGGTGCGGCCAAAGTACGATAGGCGAGGGGTTCGACCACGGGTGTAATGAGGGGTGCTGCAGCAGCATATTTAAGGGTCGGTTCGATGATGTCGCGTCTGTAGGCGATGGAGGTGGCCGGGGCTAATTCGGCAACTCTGGCGATAGCCGGGGCGGCAATGACTTCGGAGCGCAAAGCTGGGGCGAGGATGGCGGAGGTGGTGGCTGCGACGGTCGGGATCGAAATCGAATCGCTCCTGATGGTGGAGGCGAAAGAGTTTCCGCGGTGCTCGACGGTTGTGATGGCTGGAGCGGCGGCTACCACAGCGGGGGCGGCATATCGCAGTAATGGGGATGCTTCGTACGCCGTAAGGCCTGGGACTAAATTGCCAGCATTGGCTAAAGCTAATGCTGCAGCAAAAACTACGATCTATAAAAGAAAACAACCGATAAAAATTAACGAAATAAATACCCAATTTATAGTTACCATAAAAGACATGTTTACTGATTATTGGACGAAGGAAACTGATGCTGAGCTTTCAGTTTTGGAACTATTTATACTTAATTTAATTAAATCCCCGACTAGTTTTTCTTAAATCGAACAACTTTTCTTAGTACGAAGAATTAGTGAAGATGCAATTATACTAATTAATATGGGGGGTACAGATCTGCTCTTCCCTTGTTCAATTGTAAAAGGACGCCTTGAAAAACGATGTTACTTTCGAAAGTTCCTTTGATAAGAATTTATCTAAATTAAGATCTTTTAGTGCGACAACTTATTTGAATTAAAACTGCTAGTTTTACTTGAAAATATTTACTCGCGCTAATGCGACCTAATTAGAATAAGATTTTACTTTTGATTAATCAAATGGTATCTCTCTATGACTTCTTTAAGGAACTTAATTAGTAGTACATAATTTAATTGGGTTTTTTATCAAAATAAAACTAAATTTGCTTTTATACGAGTTAACTCCAAACAAACAATAATAAAACGAGCTATAATGTAAAGTTGGTTGGCTAAAACAGCTTTTGTGAATAGTTTATTCAAATAAATTGTTAATTTGGAACGAAACGCTTTAAAAAAATAGTGATGTACTTCGAGAAATATGCCTACATCTTTTTTATTAGAAAAAAAATTGGAACAAACTCTTAGAAATGATTTCTGCGGGTCATTTTACATATGAAAGTCTGAATTATTTATGATAAAATTTATTATAAATGATACTTTACTGCGTCACTAAGAAATAATTTAAAATCATTGGTGTACTCAGGGGAAAAGTCTGTATCTTTGTTATAAATTAAGATAACGGAATAAACTCTTTAGAAATGAATTCTACGGGTCCTTTTACGTAAGCAAATGTTAATTGTCCACAATGAAATTGATTATAAATTATACTTTACCCTTACATCTAAGAAATATTTTAAAAATAGTGGTGCACCAAGTGAAATATGCAATGCACCTCACTTATTACTGAAAATATTAAAACACACTCTTTAGATATAAATTCTACTGGTTATTTTACACACGGGAATGGTAACTGTTTATAACATAATTCACTATAAATGAGGTTATGTTCCTTATATTAGAAGAAGTAATTTAAAAATAAGGGTGTTTTTAGTGATATATGCTTGTATCTTTCTTATTTCTAAAAACACTGAAATAATTTCTTCAGAAATGCATTTTAAATGTGATTTATACATTAAAAGAAGTTAATTGTTTATAACAATTTATTACAACTGAGAATTTGTTTTGCTCTAAAGAAATAATGTAAAATTAGGGGTGTACTCCAGGATGTGTATCTTTTTTGCTACTGTATATATTGGAGCAAATTCTTCAAAAATGGATTCTGCGGGTCTTTTTACATAAGAAAATAATAATTGTTTATAACATAATCGATTATAAATGCTTTATCGCTTTGGTTCTTAAAATTAATTAAAAAATTATTGTGTATTTTGAGATATATGTTTGTACATTTTCTAATTCTCAAATTATTGAAATAATCACTTCAGAAATAGATTATAGATGTGATTTTACATAAACCAATGTTAATTGTTTCTCACATAATTGATTACAAGTAAGAATTCGTCTCGCTTCTAAGACATCATTTAAGATTAGAGGTGTATTGCAGGATTAATGGCTGTATGTTTTGTACTTCTCAATATATTGGGAGGAACTCTTCAAAAATAGATTTTGTGGGTCTTTTAACATAACAAAATGTTAATCGTTTACAACATAATTCATTATTAACTCTCTGCATACTAGGTGACTAAATGTCACATGCCATACTAGGTGGGGTTTGCCATACCCCGAAAATAAAATGCATTAAAATGCACAAAATTGTACTTTACGACAGTTAAATAATAAGAAATATATTTTAATAACCAATAATGAATGGGTTTAAGTAAAAAACATATTTATTTATGCATTAGAATAAACTTTTATTAATAAAAATACAAAAACTTAACATTTTCTTTAACTTATAAACTACTAGCTGGACCGCTCGGCTTCGCACGGGTGGCAAAAACGTTTACATGAAAATTTATTTTGTTCTATAGTCAATAGTTTTCGCAGCGTACGCGATGTAAGGAATTTTATGAGTAATTTTTTTACACCTTGGGTTACATTATTTGAGATTTCGTACGGAACCCTAAACTTTTTGAAAATCCAATATAGCCTATGTTACTCACGAAGAATGTAGCTTTCTAATGGTGAAAGAATTTTTCAAATTGGCCCAGTAGTTTTGAGCCTATTCATTACAACCAAACTTACACATCCTTCCTTTTATAATATTAGTATAGATCAGTGATTCTCAACTACTGTGCCGCGGCACTTTTGTGTGCCGCAAAATTCTAAAAGTGTGCCGCCAAATTAGTATCATAAACAATTTTATGCAGTGTGTTATAGGTAAGTAAATAATTTTTAAACTCATCTTTTTCTTTGTGTGCCGCCAAATCTTGAAATCGTTAAAAGTGTGCCGCAACAAAAAAAAAGTTGAGAATCACTGGTATGGATTAAGTCTTTTCTTGAGTACTACATTCCAATGACACGTGTCAATTACAATACCAAATACCGAAAAACCTAACAAGAATTTTATTCTTGCCTTCTTATTGAAATACAAATTAATTTCACGGCAATTTCTTAATGATTCGCAATAATTTAGACCAATCAATTACACAAAAAATTAATTGAATAATTTTAATCGTTCCCTCTCACTTGCATTGACAAGATTATCGTATCTTCTCGCTCCCTTCCACTCATTGCTATGGTAAATACGTTTTTTGAATATAAAATCGATATTTACTACATTAAATTAAAATTTTACCACACTAAATATAATTATTTAATTTGAAAGAGCTAGCGATAAAGTAAATAAATGTATTAAGTACGAATATGTGCGCATTCAAGCGAAAAGTGGCACATTTTCCCGAGATCGGAATGTGCCACTTTGACCTCGAATGTGCACACTCGGTTTTAAGCACGATTTACAATAATTTCGGCCAATAAATTAAACGAAAAAACAGTTAAATAATTTTCATCGTTTCCTCTCACTCGCTCTGACAAGATTGTCGTATCTTTTTGCTCTCTTCCACTCATTGCTATGGCAAATACATTTTTCGAACATAAAATCGATATTTACCACACAAAATATTTTTTTTAATTTAAAAGAGCTAGGGATAAAGTAGATAAATGCAATAAGTACGAAGATGTGCGCATTCGAGCGAAAAGTGGCACATTTCCGAGCGAGGGAGGCAAATGAAGCGCGACGCGGAGCGGCGCGCTTCATTTTCCCGAGATCGGAATGTGCCACTTTGAGCTCGAATGTGCACACTCGGTTTTAAGCACGATTTACAATAATTTCGGCCAATAAATTAAACGAAAAAACAGTTAAATAATTTTCATCGTTTCCTCTCACTTGCACTGATTAGATTGTTGTATCTTTTCGCTCTCTTCCACTCATTGTTATGGTATATATATTTTTCAAACATAAAAACGATATTTACCACATTAAATTAATTTTTTTGGTTTGAAAGAGCTATGACTAAAGTAAACAAATCTAATAAACACAAAGACGTGCGCATTCGAGCGAAAAGTGGCACATTTCCGAGCGAGGGAGGCAAATGAAGCGCGACGCGGAGCGGCGCGCTTCATTTTCCAAGATCGGAATGTGCCACTTTGAGCTCGAATGTGCACACTCGGTTTTAAGCTCGATTACCAAACGTCCCGTATTAACAAAAAAAAAATTGTTCACGTTAGTTATACCCCACCTAGTACACCGAAGGTTAATGAAATGTTGGTCCTCTTCTAAGATTTTATTTAAAAATAATTATCTATTTTGTTAACTATGCCTGTATTGTTTTTACGACTGAAAATATTGGAACTAACTTTTTAAAAATGAATATTACGGGATACGTTACATACGAAAATGGTCAATTTTACGAATAATGGTAAATGGGTAAATTAACCTGTGGGCTATTTTAAATGCAGAAACGTTAATGATTTATAATAAATTTGTTTATTAATGGAAGAAATATTTAAAAAATACTGGTGTGCCATGAGAGGTAATTGTGCATTATCTCCCATTTAATTTTCTAACTAAATTCTTGCAATGTCAAATAAACGGCATCAATTTTATTATGCGAGTAGGTATATTTAATAAATTAATAACCACAACAGCCGTTTACAAGATAAAATTTTTGTAAGCAGTAGCATGTCCAAGACAATCAGCTCCAAAACAACGACGTGCAAGTCCTAAATGTCCTAAACCTTGCGCTGCGGCCAGCCCCAAACCGTGTCCCACAAATTCGGTGCGCGCCAAGCCGATAGCTGGGGCAGCTGCAACGTTAACCACTGGAGCGGCCAAGGTACGATAAGCGAGAGGTTCGACCAAGGGTGCGCTGGCTACGATGGGCGCGGCGGCCGCATATTTAAGGGTCGGAGCTATGACGTCGCGTCTGTAACTGACGGAAGTTGCGGGGCCAAATGTGCAACCCTGGCGATAGCTGGGGCGGCAATGATTTCGGAGCGCAAAGCCGGTGCGGCCAAGATGGATGGAACGGCGGCTGCGACAGTTGGAACGGCAATGGAATCGCTTCTGATGGTGGAGGCGAAAGCTCTGCCGTGATGCTCGACGGTGGTGATGGCTGGGGCGGCGGCTACTACGGCGGGGGCGGCTGCGTAGCGTAAAAGCGGCGATGTCGCATAGCCGGTTAGGGCTGGTAATAAATTACCTGCATTGACTACGGCTAAGGTAGCGAAAAGACCTACAATCTTAAGAACAAAAAAAATTTAAAAATTTAAATAAAAGAAATATATCATTAAAAAGCAATTGTAAATTTAGTTAGAATTTCGAATTCAATTTATTTGGTAGCAATACCCATATTCTTATTGTTATTGATATTGCAGCAAGCGAAATTTATTTTTTGAATTTTTAAGTAAATTTAATCAAACGTGACTCTTTTAAAACATTTTTTTACTGCCCTTTCTTTTCTCAGTATTTAGAAAATTAAAAAAAAATTACAAATACCTTAAAAAACATGATTAATTTGTTATGGATTGATGCTGGAATAATTTTTGGCTCGGCTCTTATCTGTTTTATACACAAAAATAGATCCGGCAATCTCGATGAACTTGTACTTCTGATAAAGAAACACCTTTCATTTTACAAGATTTAAATAGCGTTAATCGATCTATAATTAGGTTAAAGATCAAGCATTGGCATTGTAACAAATGTATCTTTTTTCGAGATTTAACAACCTGTAATGGTTCCAATGAAGTATTTTAATACGAAAACAATATTATGGATGCTATCCGTGAAAAACAGAGTAAGAAATAGATAAAACAAATAAACGAAGTTTGTCCAGGCAAAAATAGTGTACCACAAACTTAAGTATGTACACTGTACAGTTAAACTGTATTCTATTCAACACCCTCTAAACCACTTATAGTGATCGAGCTATTCCAAGAGACGTTACCAAGATCAATCTTGAATTTTCTTTCAACCATGCAGCACCAGATTTTGTCTCTTGGAATAGCTCGATCACGATAAGTGGTTTAGAGGGTGTTGAATAGAATAAAGTTTAACTGTACATTAGGGTGGTCGTTAAAAAAATTTTTAAGCCCCAAAAACACCTTCCTCTTAATGAAAAAATACGATGGAATTTTTTTAACAAAAATAACACGTGCTTCAATACAATATAAGTTCATTTTTTGTTAAAATCGTAGTTTTTTGTAAGTTTCTTTTAAAGTATACGGATTTGAGCAAAACTTATAGGAACAATTTTGTAGGAAATTGAATTCTCTGTAGAAAAGGTCTTTTCATTTTCTTCATGAAATTTATATTTATGGAGATATTATCAATAATAAATTCATTAAATCCATATAGTTAACATTTTACGACCTACAAACGTCATTTTTTCTAAAGTATATAAATTTTGTAACAACTAGAATTTATTATAGTTTTACGAAATTATATATATTTAAGAAAGAATGACGTTTGAGGGTTTTAAAATGTTGACTATATGAAGTTATAGAATTTATTATTGAAAATATCTCTATAAATATGAATTTCATAAAAAAAATAAAAAGAACGTTTTTTGTAGAGAATTGAATTTCATACAAAATTGTTCCCATAACTTTTTTTCAAATCTGTATACTTTTAGAGAAACTTACAAAAAACTACGATTTTATCAAAAAAGGAACTTATATTGTCTTGAGGCACGTATTACTTTTGAAAAAATTTAAAAAAATTTCCCTGTATTTTTTTATTAAAAGAAAAATGTTTTTGGGCGTCGAAAGAAATTTAATTTTTAACGACCACCCTAATGTACATACGTAATGCGAAATGAGCCCACTATTAAAATTTAATTAAAAACACTTTATTATAGCATTTAAAACACCAATCAAAGTTTTATTACTTCACCCCTGAACTTGACCGTAAAATAAAACAACTCATATTTTGTAGTTCAATTAAGAATATAAAGTTCAATGTTAAGCTTTCATTACCGTTTAAAAAAAAATTAAAATTCGCTTAGCAAAACTAAATTTTGAGTAAAATTACAAAAAAAAAATGATCCCAGTTATTTTGGACAAAGAACGAGTTTTATTTTCTTTTTTTAAAAATCGATTAATTTTTTCAAAAATTTCAAAAAAGTTAAGATTCAGAATATCTTTGTGAAGCAACGAAAATTTTTCAAGGTATTTTAAAATAAGGAAACGAAGTTATTAAAAAAAAATAAAAAAACATTTTTTCAAATTTAAAACAGTCACCTAGCAACTACATTTCGTAAAACCACACTAACCAAATCTTCGCTTAATAAACTTAAATTCAAAATTAATCGTCCAATTAGCGATAAGCCCATCTTATCTTAATTCATACAAAGAAAATCCAAAAATTTGGTATATAAGCTCAAGTCGCCGCCGACTTCTCATTATTTTCGAATTTTCAAAACGACAACCATGCATCTCAAAGTAAGTGCCATTATTTTGTTATTTTATTTTTTTTACAATTCGCTCAAATCAATTTTTTTTCCTAGTTGATTGTTTTACTTGGAACTTTGGCGGTCGCTAAAGCCGGCAACATAGCGTTCGAATCGATCCCGACCGTGCGCCTAGCCGCCCCCACAACCCAAACCGAAATCGTAGGGCCTTCGTCTTTCGTCTCGACCTTCCGAAGCGACTTATCTTCCGAGCCGGCTCTCAGGCTCGCCGAAGCCGTAGCCCCAACCTTTACTTTGGCCGCGCCTGCGCTCACCAAACTCGAACATCTTGGCGCCCCAACTTTTCGCCTGGCCGAAGCTGCTCCCTTGGCGTTTGCTGCACCAACCGAATTAAAAATTGAGGCGCAAGTTCCGGCCCTTAAAACGGAACTGAAGAAGGCCGAAATTATCGCGGCGCCAGAATTGCGACTCGCCGAAGCCACCTTTGCCATTCCCGAATTGAAGACGACCAGGATCATTGCACCGCCCGAAAGGTTCATCGAGAGCCCCACTTTCGCACATATCAAAAGGGGGGAACTTCTCACGTCGACCTTCAAATTAGCCGAGACCGCTCCAGCTCGCTTTGTGGAGGTCAAAGAGGAACTCGTGGAGCCGGGGCTTAGGCTCGCCGAAGTCAAGCCCGAAGCGTTGGTGACCGAAGTGAAGAAGGCCGAAGTAGTACCAACTTTTAGATTGGTGGAGGCTCCTTTGGCCGTGGCCAAAATTGGACATTTGGCACCGGCCCTTTCGACGTCGTACAGGAGAGAAGTCATAGCTCCAACTTTGAAGCTGGAGGAAGTACCGGCACTTACGAAAATTGAGACTTTGGCTCCGGAGTTGAAAGTGGAAGCTGCGGGAATTGTCAAACCCATTGCGAGGGTTGGAACCCACTTGGGGGCGCTGCGTACTTGGAAAATGATTTGGGCTTAGCTCTTAAGCTTGAACGTCATTCGACTCCTCTGGTTATTAAAGAAAGTACCACTGTGTAAGTTAGAAAACGAATTGCGCTGTTTTGGTTCGTTTTAATCTATCTCAAAATTTGATAATAAATAAATAAATAGAATTAACTGGTTTGATTTTTTTAGATTTATTGACCTTTTATGTGAAAAAGGAACCAAAAATCAAAGTTACTTGATAAAAATTTATACTGTGGGAAATATTTTTTTGTAGTACCCGCTGTGAAATTTTGATTTTTGAGTGGTCGATTTTCCCATATCAGAATAGTGTATGGTTTCGATGTTCTTTGCTGCACGAGTGCGGAAAGTGCGTACTTTCGCTCTTCTATCGTCCGCTTTTTAAAGTTATACTTCTTTTGCCACTTGAAAGTAAAATTTTTGCAGCCAACAGAAGTTGCCCGCGCACAAATAATGGAAAATTCGACAGATTGAAGTTAGCCGTCTAAGAAAGTAAATTAATTATTGTGAATCGTGCTTAAAATGGAGTGTGCGCATTCGAGCTCAAAGTGGCACATTCCGATCTCGAAAATGAAGCGCGCCGCTCCGCGTTGCGCTTCATTTGCCTCCCTCGCTCGGAAATGTGCCACTTTTCGCTCGAATGCGCACATCTTCGTACTTATTGCATTTATCTACTTTATCCCTAGCTCTTCTAAATTAAAAAAATTATTTTGTGTGGTAAATATCGATTTTATGTTCGAAAAATGTATTTAGCATAGCAATGAGTGGAAGAGAGCGAAAAGATACGACAATCTCGTCAGTGCGAGTGAGAGGAAACGATTAAAATTATTCAACTGCTTTTTCGTCTAATTTATTGGCCGAAATTATTGTAAATCGTGCTTAAAACCGAGTGTGCACATTCGAGCTCAAAGTGGCACATTCCGATCTCGGGAAAATGAAGCGCGCCGCTCCGCGTCGCACTTCATTTGCATCCCTCGCTTGGAAATGTGCCACTTTTCGCTCGAATGCGTACATCCTCGTATTTATTGAATTTATTTATATTAATTCCTATAGGTACGTGGTTATATTTAAACGAGTAACGCCAAAGAAGTGTAACTTCTAACGCGCGTACAAAAGTACAGTTTTTTTTATTTTTTAAAATACTTCTAGGATTTAAAAAAATCTAATACTCAAAAAAGTACTTACTTATTGCAGTGTATAATATTTTATTTGGCATTTAAGATATTATCCCTTCGTTATTAACTGGAAGGGTTTTTGAAAATGTATAGATTTTGCCATATCTAAAAATTAAATTTATAATAAATTAGAATTTGAAAAACTAAGATCAATTATGAAAAAAAAATAATCATTTTGAGCTTTACAAAGCGCCGTTTTGGAAAATTAAAACATTAATTTTCTAATTGTTTGTAAATTAATTTTTGAACTGCTTAAAATAGATTTTTGCTTTGTAAAAATATTAAACTGCGCCTTGCGATTTAAACTTGGGCGTTATCGATAACCACTTTTTATATTTTCGAGGCCGTAAAACTGATATCGTATTTTAGTTTTAATCGAGACTTTGCAATGAAAATAACTGTTTTATGTTCTGTATTCTGGCTTAGTGTCAATTAAATATTTACCGTTTATTAATAATAATTTTGTGAGCGCTTCAGAAAACGTCGTTTAATGTAAGTTTTTTTATTAATTTTTTTTTGGTTCTGGTTTTCGAGTGGTTGCTTTTTGCTCCCGGAAAAATGAAACGCGTCGCTCCGCGTCGCACTTCATTTGCCTTCCTCGCTCGGAATGTGCCATTGTTCGCTCGAATGCGCATATCTTCGTATTTATTGAATTTATTTAAATTAATTTTTACACGTGGTTATACAGAGTGTTTCCGAAGATGTATCGGAGCCGAAAAGTGATGGTGGGGAAAAATGAATATAAGTTGTTTTTGAAAGAGACACATCAAAACGATCTTCTATAGAGAACTTGCAAAAAATGAATTTTATCTCAAAAACCGTTTTGGAACCGCTAGCTTTTTTCTATTTATGAATCAACAGTAACTGAATCGTTTAAATTTATTAGATAGCCCACGTTTATTTAATCTCGCAAGCTTTATTTATTATTCGATAAGGCTTTATTATAAAAACAAACTACCTTGGCTCAAAAATTTATCTTTGAACTTTATTTTGACCTATAATTTTGATTACGAATAAAAGACGTACTGATCTACCAGTATAAAATTGTTGTTTTATAAGTGTTCTATTTGTTTTATAAGTTATTTCTTGTATGTATTCTCTTCTATAAACGTTCTTTAAACAAAGAAACAATTTACATAATGAAAAATATAATAAATATATTGTAAACGCCGCTTAATATTCGAAAAAACTTAATAAATCGAAAATAATACACTTCGACTCACATAAACGATCATAGCGGCCTCATTTTTCATCCGATCATTAAAAACGGAACGGATTTGGTATCCTAAGATTTTTTTACACAGGATACTTGCCAAATCGGTATAGAACACAATGTTAATTTTTAAAGTAATTATGCAGTAATTATTCAGCATAAAATTGTACGTTAAAAAAAAGTAGCTCCGTTATTTGTAAACCGATCTTAAGAAACTATACAGATTCCGCTTTTACAGATTTTTTGACTTCGGATAGGTTCAAAAACCGTAACTATCTTATTTGAAATTTTTGAGAAAAACGGGTTTGAAGAGGCCAACTTGTAATTAATTTTTTCTTAATTTCCACTTTGAAAAATCGTGGTTCAGTTATTTGTAAACCGATCTTTACAAGCTTTTCAGATTCTGAAAACCCATTTACCGGAGCATAAGATTAGTCAATTGATCTACTGTATTTTTTACCACTTGCATTTAAATAAATTACAATTCATCTAAAACAAAGGGCCAAAGAGAGTGGCGTGGCGAAATGTGCACTAATGAGATAGCGACTTGGGTTTAAATCCACGCTACAATCATCGTATAACATTACACCTCTCTCCCTTGGATGGCAAGGGGTAACCAACAAGGGTAAAACTTCCCCAAAAAATTTGTCCAATAACATCTTTTGTGTCTTTGACACACGACACACGACAAAAAGCATAAGCGGAAAAATAGTCTAAGCCCGGATAGAGGCACGGCCCTTTAAGAAAAAAAAGGGTTAAAATGCGAATACAAAAATTTTAATCGAGTTTACGGAGTTAAATGGGAAGGTTATTCAAAAAAGAGGCATGACTGGAATTCTTATTAGGCTCTATTCATATTTGGTATTTTATTGGTAATTTTTTGAAAGCGGGAGAATTTGGCGTCCCAAATAATTGTTTGGGGACAACGACACAGATGACCTAAAAACGGAACAGACCCATTCAAAACGTGACATATGGTCACATTAATTATAACTATGGTAATTACTAAAATAAGAAAATCTAAATAATAATGGCTTCCACACGTCATTATTTCAATCATTACCATAGCAACTCGATTTGTTCCAAATACATTAAAACGCCAATTTTTAAAAATTGAAGACCCTATATTTTAGCCGTGTTATAAACCGTAGGTACACTTCCCTAAAATAATAACATAATTTTAACAGCTAAAACGAAAACTTGGTTTTTGCATTTTCAATTTAAGGTATTCACCAACATTAATTTCAAAAATCTATTATTCGAACTCCTACATCAATAATGCCAAAATTATAATTTAGTAATCATAATAAATTTAATAAACTAGTTTTTAATGATGAACGGCCAAATTCCGGCCCAAATATCCACGATTGATGGCCAAATTGGGCGAAGCAAAACTCAAATCTTGTCCCAAAAGAGCAGCTCTGGCGAAGGGTGCGGTACCCAGATGATCGACCCTGGCGACGGCAGGACCCACCTCCGAGATGACTTCTCTTCGTAGGGTGGCCGGTGCGAAATGCTCGACGCGTGCTGCGGCCGGAACCACTTCGAGACGATTTCCTTTCTCAATGTTGCAGGGGCGAAGTGCTCAACTCGAGCCAAACTTGGAGACAATTCAGAGATGATCTCCTTCCTGAGGACCGGAGCTGGGAAATGCTCGACTCTGGCAACGGTTGGCAAAATAGCTGGAGCTACTTCGGAGATGACCTCTTTCCTCAAGGTGGCCACTTCGGGGATGGCGAACGCCGGGGCGGCTTCTGCAAATCTGACGGACGGAGTGATGACTTCCTTTCTGAGAGTTGCGACTGCAGGGGCCAAGTGTTCCACTCTGGAGACGGCGACTTGTGGGATCGCTGGGGAGTGGATTTCCTTCCTGAAGGTGACCGCGGGAGCGAAATGCTCGATTCTGGTCAAAACGGGTTCGGATATTTCGGAAACTCGTACGGACGGAGCTACGATTTCTTCCCTTTTGATTTCGGTGGCTACGGCTGCTGGGGCGAAGCTTTCGACGCGGGCGAACGGTGGGGCGCCGTAGCGAAGGGTCGGGGAGAGGGCCACGGCTGGAGCCGTTCTTGCAACGGCTACGGTTTTTGCGATTGCCGGAGATGCTGCATATTGGAAGGTCGGGAAGGATTCGAAGGAGACGGCCGATTCTAAATGGCCAGCTTGGGCAAAGGCTATGCCAGCTACCAACACAACAAACTGAAAGAAAGAATTAATTTCGAACGAGTATTCGATTAATTTCAATTTCTTACCGTGCTAAACATTTTTGGTTTGTTGTAGGAGACGAATGATACTAATATTGAGATAATTTGGATCTTTTATACCTGTGCCAGCGCTTGAGATGTTGAGATAAAAATTAATTAGACTGGTTTATGCATAAATGTGTTATCGCGTTGATTTGATTAATTTCAAATTGGGATTTGATGCGACTTTCTAAAATTTTCAATCTTGCGGTGATAATAATAGCTTTGCTGATGGAAATTGATGCATAACTTAGATTTTGGGGAAATCATCCAATTTAATTCATGTTGTACCAAAGCAATACAGTTGAACCTCGATAAGTCGAATTTTAGATAACTCGAACTCGAACCCGAACCTGTTTCCCTAGGACTTGCCCTATCTCAACGTTAATATTTTTATATCGATAACTCGAATTTTGATAAACCGAATTTTTCCATAATTCGAAGCGTTTTACAATTTCCTAAATTCAAGTTTCCATTATTTAGCAATGAGTGGAAGAAAGCGAAAAGATACGACCATCTCGTAAGTGCGAGTGAGAGAAAACAATTAAAACTATTAAAGTGCTTTTTGGTCTAATTTATTAGCTTAAATTATTGTGAATCGTGCTTAAAACTGAGTGTGCGCATTCGAGCTCAAAGTGGCACATTCCGATCTCGGGAAAATAAAGCGCGCCGCTCCGCGTCGCGCTTCATTTGCCTCCCTCGCTCGGATATGTGCCACTTTTCGCTCGAATGCGCACATCTTCGTGTTCATTAGATTTGTCTACTTTATCCCTACTTTTTTCAAATCAAAAAATAAAATTTAATGTGGTAAATATCGTTTTTATGTTTGAAAAATGTATTTACCATATCCATGAGTGGAAGAGAGCAAAAAGATACAACAATCTCGTAAGTGCTAGTTAGAGAAAACGATTAAAATTATTGAAGTGCTATTTGGCCTAATTTATTGGTTTAAATTATTGTAAATCGTGTTTAAAACCGAGTGTGCACATTCGAGCTCAAAGTGGCACATTCCGATCTCGGGAAAATGAAGCGCGCCGCTCCGCGTCGCGCTTCATTTGCCTCCCTCGCTCGGAATGTGCCACTTTTCGCTCGAATGCGCACATCCTCGTGTTTAGTACATTAGTATAATTTAGCGTGCGCTCCTTTAAATCAAAAATTGTAATTTAACTTAGTAAATATGAATTTTATATTAGAAAAACGTATTTACCATAGCAATTAGTGGAAGAGAGCGAGAAGATACGATAATCTTGCCAATGGAAGTGAGAGGAACAATTAAAATTATTCAATTAATTTTTCGTGTAATTTATTGGTCTAAATTATTGCGAATCATTAAGACATTGCCGTGAAATTAATTTGTATTTCAATAAGGAGGAGAGAGTGAAATTCTTGTTAGGTTTTCTTAATTATCGATATCGTAATTGACACATGTCATTTTAATTTAGTACTCAAGAAAATACTCAATAGTTTATAAGTTGTAGAAAAAGTTATGGTTTTGTATTGTTATTACTAAAAGTCTATTCTAATGCATAAATAAATACAGTTGATCCTCTATAAGTCGAACCTCGATAAGTCGAATTTTTGATAACTCGAATTTTTCGATAATTCGAAGCGTTTTGCAATTCCTTATATTCAAGTTTCCATTAGTAGGTAAATATTTCGATAACTCGAAGTTAAATTTTACAACTTTTTATAAACATACAATACCTGGTAGAATTAAAGAACGGGTTTGTTCGGTATTATTGCTGGTCAAAATGGCTATCATAAAATAGGAAGCTAAGGTTGAAACCTACTACAAGATTTTGATGTTTTGACGTCGGCACTTCAATTGGATTTAAATACTAATTTATGTTTAAATGCTTTTTCAACAGTTATGAAATTTAAAATGGTTTTTCCGTTTCTTTTACAAGAAAAGGGTTTATTTTTGCCTTTTTGTTTTCGTTCTGGTCATTATTCGTCAAGCAGAAGTACGATCAAATGTATTTTTTATTGTTTATAGTTGTTAACAGTGTGTAACAGAAAATCTAAATGAATGAAATACTTTTTCTAAAATTATTTAGCGATCAACAAAAAGTGTAAACAAAAATTAAAAAAAGGCTAAAGGAGTGTCCTTTTTCCAACTTTGGTATACACGTAGTAAAAATATTGTGGTTTCGGTAAAACATTTAAAAATTTGTAGAAACCCAACATTTTGGATCAATGAAGCAAAAGACAATTTTAGATTACTTTCAAACCAACAATAAATAATATGTAAATAACCATATTACTTAAATACTTAATGAAAATAAATAATGATAATAATTGTTTACAAATTTTGGTTATTTTGTATAAAGGATGGTAAATATAGATATGTTATATACAAAGAAAAGTATTTAACTCCAATTTTTTTAATAACTCGAATTTTTGATAACTCTAATTAATATTAGTTTTCTTTCGACTTCGACTTATCGAGGTTCGACTGTATTTTCTTGCTTTAAGAATATTGTCACCAATTGTTTTAATCCAATGCGCAAGTCAATTTCAACAAAATTAATACAACCGAGGCTCAATAAACAAACCTTAAATTATTTTGGTAAGAAAAATATTTAAAACTGATTTAATTTCTGGGAATTATGGTGAAAAACCGATTTTGAGTACAAATCGTAAATTTTTGAAAATCTGCTATTTTGTGCTTTAATTTTAACATACCTCGAATTTATATTTTTTTTTAATTCATTTTATGGCTGTTTATTTATTAAAAATTGCTCAGCAAATTGTTAATACCAACATTTTTAATTTTTTAAAGATTAACTTCTTATTTTTTTAATTTTTTGCACTAATGTTTTATTTCTTGTAGATCACAAGGAATAATTGAATACGAAAATCTATAAAAAAATTTAATTTAAATTAAAAAAAATATTTAAGTCCTCTCGTGTGGGAAAAATTACGAAAAGGTACGCACGAATTATGTATTGTTCATAAAAATCTTTGATCTTTTGAACAACTTTGTTTTAGGTCATTATAAAATTAGTTTGAGTTAATGCGACTACTGTTAAAAAAATAATGGGCACGAATTCAAAGAAAAAAATATATACCGCTAAATTAGAGAAGTTACATGTTTAGTTGATTAGCAATTTTCATCATGTTTCATAAATAATTCTAAAACAATAATTTTTTTAAAAATAATTACATTTATTCTTAAAGGAAATAATGACATAATTTATACGTAACTTTATTACTTTCAAAATAAATTAGTTGTTACAAATTTCAATCCATCCCTCCATTTTTTTAATGGAACAAGCAAAATTTAATATCCCGTTATTTTACTTCCAAAAAAAAATGTGGAAATTAAAACCCATCGGAAAGGTACATTCAAAACACAAATAAAATACAAATTAAAAACCTTCAAGTTCGAAACGAGCCAGCATTAAACTTAATGGTACGTCTTTAAAAACCTCTTATGCGATCTTAATTCTTACAAACCCAAATCACCGACTAATTTTTTTATTTAAAATTCGATTACCTTCGTCCTTCCTCAAAAAAAACCAACAGAAATAAAAATAACTTTTTATTTTAATTAAAAAAATAAATAATTTTTGTGCTAACAGCTAAAGATTTAGTATGCGTATCCAAAACCGCCAACGCCGCCAAGTCCGCCAAGTCCTCCAAGTCCGCCATGACCGCCAAGACCGCCAAAAGCAGAAGCTCCCAAACTGTATCCGCCTAATCCATGGCCGAAACCGAAACCTGATCCGCCGCCGAGTTTACCAAAAGGCACGGACAAACCGGCATGGGCGATGGGTTGGGCGTAGCCGACGGCGGGAACGGCGGTGGCGAAACTGAGAGCTGGGGCGACGTGGGTCTTTCTGACGGATGGGCCGTTGACGATGTCGGTTCTGTAGGCGGTGGTGAGGGTTGGGGCGGAATGGACGGAGGTGGTGACGGCCGGGGCGGAAATGTAACTGACTGCTGGGGTCACTTTGGTGTAGCTGACGGCTGCTGGGGCTACGGCGTAGCCGATGGACGGAACTGCCTGGGATGCGAAGCCGAAGCCTCCGGCATTGGCGAGAGCCAAAGTTGCGCAGAGAACGATCAACTAAAATTAATTTTTCAAATTAAATGCGTCGTTTATAGTGTAACGATATGAAACTTACTTTGATGGACATTGTTGAATTTGCTGTTGTTTGCTGAATGATGAGAAGTACACAATGCGCTTCCTTTTTATATTGGTAAAAATGAAAGAATAATTATTTTAAGGACGATTAATAATGGAACGTATTTCCGAAGGAAATTAATGCGTTATTACGCTATTAATTAAAATGGAATGTCGCATACATACTACATAAAAAAATATTGTACGAATCGTTTTGGAATATCAAATGTATTTCTACATTATCTTCACAATAGACCGATATTGCGCTGGGATGTATTTATAGAAACATAACAATGCACGGGAACTTTATAGATTTCTATAGATTGTTATTCAAAGCATCAATGCCACAAAGGAGATCGTCAATTGCATACAATGTTTGCGAATAAAATATTCAGAATCCTATACCTATTATGAAAATGATAGAAGAAAAAAATTCTGTGTACCTTTCTGTTTTTCTTTTCCCAACATAAATATGTAATATTTACGGCGGTAAGACACCGCAAGGACAGTCGTCCAAAATTTATGGAAAAAAAAAGCTAGAGATAAAAAGATGTCTTCTCAGTTTTTTTCAAAAAAATTTTGATATCTGAAAACTGTGCCCAAGAGACGATCGAAAAAAGTATTTGGTTTGTTTGAAAGATTTTAAATAGACTTACTAAACCCTAATAATAATAAACTTCAATTTAAAAAAAAAATCTGTAGGAAATAAATAAAAAACAAGATGGTCATTTAATTATTGCAGATTTTGTTAATTAAAATTCATCTTTCACTGGAAAAAAATTTAATCAAATGTTTAATTGATTTTAAAAAAAAAACAGTGCTTTATATTTCTTTGGCATAACACAATTAAATATAAACACGTGTAAAAATTAATATAAATAAATTCAATAAATACGAGAATGTGCACACTCGGTTTTCAGCACTATTCACAATCATTTAGGCCAATAAATTAGAAGAAAAAGCAGTTAAATAATTTTAATCGTTTTCTCCAACTCGCACTGACGAGATTGTCGTATCTTTTTGCTCTCTTCCACTCGTTGTTATGGTAAACACATTTTTCGAACATAAAATCGATATTTACCGCACTAAATATGATTTTTAATTTGAAGGAGATACGGATAAAGTAGATAAATCTAATAAATACGAAGATGTGCGCATTCGAGCGAAAAGTGGCACATTTCCGAGCGAGGGATGCAAATGAAGCGCGACGCGGAGCGGCGCGCTTCATTTTCCCGAGATCGGAATGTGCCACTTTGAGCTCGAATGTGCACACTTGGTTTTAAGCACGATTTACAATAATTTCGGCCAATAAATTAGCCAAAAAGCAGTTGAATCATTTTAATCGTTTCCTCTTACTCGTACTGACGAGATTGTCGTATCTTTTCGCTCTCTTCCACTCGTTGCTATGGTAAACACATTTTTCGAACATAAAATCGATATTTACTGCACCAAATATGATTTTTAATTTGAAGGAGATACGGATAAAGTAGATAAATCTAATAAATACGAAGATGTGCGCATTCGAGCGAAAAGTGGCACATTTCCGAGCGAGGGAGGCAAATGAAGCGCGACGCGGAGCGGCGCGCTTCATTTTCCCGAGATCGGAATGTGCCACTTCGAGCTCGAATGTGCACACTCGGTTTTAAGCACGATTTACAATAATTTAGGCCAATAAATTAGACAAAAACCAATTGAATAATTATAATCGTTTCTTCTCACTCGCACTGACGAGATTGTCGTATCTTTTCGCTCTCTTCCACTCATTGATATGGTAAATACATTTTTCAAACATAAAATCTATATTTACCACACTAAATATATTTTTTTAATTTGAAAGAACTAGAGATAAAGTAGATAAATGTAATAAGTAGTGATGTGCCGGATCGTTAAAAATATATATCCGCGGATACGGATACAAATACGGCTCATTTGTGTTTAGATCCGCGAATACGGATACGGACCCCAACTTTCTTGCTCACAATCAGTCATAGAATTTTTTTGTAAGTTTTTTTTAAGTTATAAAAGTATATATAAGTTTCTGAAAGTGTGATTGTTTTTTTATCTAATATTAATACATAGTTAGCACTATTAATTCAATTAAAATAATTATATTAATTAAAATTTAGACTGTCAAGAAGATTTAAGTTTTGATCTCATTATCAAGATAATTTTATTAATATCTTATACCTTTCTATAATAAAATAAATGTTTAAATCTATTTTTTTATAAGCAAATCACAAAGATTTGTGATTGATCTTATTCTTAAGACAATTTAATTAGTACCTTTGAGTCACTATTGGTAACTAACTACAACAAATGTTTAAATATTTGATTTTTAATTTATAAATATACCAAGTGTGTGATTTTAAGAATGAAAAAATAATTTTAATAAATTTTAATAGTATTTCGTTGCTGCTTAATCACCTATATTTAAAATTTTGCATATATAGTTAAATTTAATAATGTAAAAGATCCGCCAAAAAGTAACGGATACAGATACGGATACGGATTTTTCTTCTCCGTCGGATATCCGCGAATACGGATACGGATACAGATATCTGGCACATCACTAGTAATAAGTACGAAGATGTGCGCATTCGAGCAAAAGTGGCACATTTCCGAGCGAGGGAGGCAAATGAAGCGCGACGCGGAGCGGCGCGCTTCATTTTCCCGAGATCGGAATGTGCCACTTTGAGCTCGAATGTGCACACCCGGTTTTAAGCACTATTCACAATTATTTAGGCTAATACACTAGGGAAAAATTAAAGGGTCAAAAAAATTTCCGATATTTTATGGTGTTTTTTGACAGGCTGTATTTCAGTGAAAAATGGTCGTATCTGAAATTAAAAAAAATTATTTTGGAGCTCCAAGATTCTAGTTTACAGATCTTTTATTTAAAAATTTTTAAGAGCCACTGTAATCATGCAATCTTAAAAACAAAATTCTTTTTTTAAATTAATTTTAATGTTGTTTGCAATAAAAATGTTTATTTTTTATTTTAATTATGATTATAAATTTTTTAGCGACAAAAAACGGAACCCTATGATTCTTTTCAAAAGTTTGATTGTGTAAAACAATAGGAAAGGTTGGGTAGATCAAATTGTAACTTTACAAAGTTTTTTAGGGTATATTCAGCTATTAAAGTCACGCTCAAGATTTGTCATTTCATAAATATTTGTAACTTAGCCGTCAATTTTCTAAAAATACTCTTTTTTTCATGTGTTTTCAAGTTTATGTTAAAGATTGAATTTTTTATAAAAGTCATAGCAGTTTCTTTTAGGGCGTTTATTCCAGTTTCCAAAACTGCTTTGCAATTTTTTGTACGACTATTGGTTACTGAGATATCAATGATGGAATACAAAAGGATCTTTTTCTATATAAAGTCTTGTATCTCGGTGAACAAAAATCGTATCAAAGTTTTAAAAAAAGAAACTTGAAGCTGAATAAACAGGCTATCCGTTACATATAATGGTTTAGCTGAAAAAAAAATTTGTAAGTCCGTGGGCACTAAACAAAAAGAAAAAAATTGCAAAATTTTTCGTGCGGACCATTTATTAAGATTGCATGATAACAGTGGCTCCTAAAAATTTTTGAATAAAAGATCTGAAAACTGGAATCTCGGAGCTTCAAAACGATTTTTTTTTATTTCACATACGACTATTTTCACTAAATACAGCCTGTCAAAAAACACCATAAAATATCGGAAATTTTTTTGACCCTTTAATTTTTTCCCTTAGCGTAAATTAGACGAAAAAGCAGTTGAATAATTTTAATAATTTTTTCTCACTCGCACTGACAAGATTGTCGTATCTTTTTGCTCTCTTCTACTCATTGCTATGTTAAATACATTTTTTGAACATAAAATTGATATTTATCACACTAAATATATTTTTTTAATTTGAAAGAGCAAGAGATAAAGTATATAAATGTAATAAGTACGAAGATGTGCGCATTCGAGCGAAAAGTGGCACATTTCCGAGCGAGGGAAGCAAATGAAGCGCGACGCGGAGCGGCGCGCTTCATTTTCCCGAGATCGGAATGTGCCACTTTGAGCTCGAATGTGCACACTCGGTTTTAAGCACGATTCACAATAATTAGACCAATAAATTAGACGAAGAAGTACTTGAATAATTTTAATCGTTTCCTCTCACTCGTAATGACGAAATTGTCGTATCTTTTCGCTCTCTTCTACTCATTGCTATGGTAAATACTTTTTTCGAACATAAAATCGATATTTTACACACTAAATAATTTATTTTAATTTGAAAGAGCAAGAGATAAAGTATATAAATGTAATAAGTACGAAGATGTGCGCATTCGAGCGAAAAGTGGCACATTTCCGAGCGAGGGAAGCAAATGAAACGCGACGCGGAGCGGCGCGCTTCATTTTCCCGAGATCGGAATGTGCCACTTTGAGCTCGAATGTGCACACTCGGTTTTAAGCATGATTCACAATAATTTTTGTTAGTTGTGCGCACGCAACTTCGTGGCCTGCTAAAACTTTACCCTCAATTCGCCAAAAAAGTATAACTTCAATAACTTTTTCGTCGATGTTCGTTTAATAATATTGAACAACTTAGTAACAACAATCAAAATCCAATAAAACCGATAGTACTCAGCGTTTGATTGCACTTAGGAAAAAGTTGTTTAAAAAACCTAATCGTTAATCGTATTCCAATTAAATATTTTAGTATAAAAAACGTCCCAATCGAATCAGAAGACATTCACACACCACAACACAACCAAACAACAATGTCTGCTAAAGTAAGTCTTTTATAAAAAAATAGAAATAACGTGATTAAATTATTTAATTTTTAGTTCATCGTTCTCTTCGCCCTTTTGGCCGTCGCCAATGCCGGTTACTTAGGTGGAGCCGTCAGCACTTTCGCTGCAGCCCCCTCTTACGGTTACGCTAGAGTTGGAACCCCAGCTCTTGGCTTGGCCGGTGGTTACGGACTCGGTTTGGGAGGATCTGGTTACGCTCTTGGCGGCGCCGGTCTTGGCGGAGTTGGTCTTGGCGGAGTTGGTCTTGGCAGAGTTGGTCTTGGCGGAGTTGGTCTTGGCGGAGTTGGTCTCGGTCTTGGAGGAGCTAGCTTTGGCGTAGGACATGCCGGTTTAGGATATGCCGGAGGCGCTATTGGTGGTGGTTATGGATACGGTCTCAGAGGAGGTCTCTGGTAGAGAATCGATTAGCAACAAAATTGTTAAATCTTAATATTTAAGAATTTGTGTTTTCTAAACAATTTTGTTAAATAAATTATTTATTTAAAACTTATTTTATTTGTAAAAAAAAAGGTAATTAGTTTTATGAAGTGATTATTTTTTTGTTAAGCGCTCTATGGTTAAATTAGTTTTGAATGGTGACTAATAATTGTTGCCCTATTGTCATTTATAAACAGAGAAAAAAATAACGGAAGAGTTTCCAAAAAAAATATTTTATTTAAAGTGTCCAAATTATTCAAATTTGGAAAACTTAGGCCTTACGTTTTATTTAATTAAAAAATGGGGTGTGTGTGTAGATTACCTCCCCGATGGTACACCCTGGGCAACGGCTCTTGCCGGCTAAAAATCTACACAAATAGGGACAGTAAATCTTTTAAAAATTTATAATTAAAAATATTATTTTTTAAAGTTCGTTTATACCTTTACATTTATTGATAATAAATGTGAAGAACACATTTCTGAGGAATTGTTTTAAATACAAGTATGTAAATTTGATTACGGTATACCTTTTTTTTGGTTAGGGTACGTCCCATCTATTGCTTTCTTTCTTTGGGGTAGCTGTAATAGTATCTCTAATCAAGAATCTTTAAACGAAAGCAGATTTTTTAAGTAAAACACTACTAGAATTCATTTCTGAAGGGTTGTTTTTAAATATAGGTTAAAAGTACCGGTTTTGGACACGTTAGGCCCAGTTTTAGACACTTTAGTGATTTTGATAAAATAACCTGAAAAATACGAAAAAAGCATCATTGATTAATCGATTAAATACGCTTATAGCAGTATCGATAATTCTTATATTTCACATTTGTAAAAATAAAGTGTAAAATGTCCGCAACTGGTACAGTGTCCAAAACCGGTGCTTCTACCTATATAAATAAAAAAAGTACAAAGCATTTTACGGGAAATAATTCTAAATTTTTAGACAGATTAATTTTTATTTTGTTCTTTTTAATTTCTTTGTTAATTTAAATCAAACCAAAATAATATTTATTAACTATTTCCATTTTAGATAAAATGGGATTTATAAATATGATAAAATAAGAAATTTAAAATAATAATGGCTGCCATACATTGTTATTTTAATCATTACCTTAGCAACACAATTGGTACCAAATATGTTGTATTATTTTGGAAATTAATGATTGGATTTTAATTCTATAGTTTTTTTTTATAAAAATTATATTAATAACAAAGTCAATTAAAAAATTGATTTTTTAAATATAAATTATTGTTTGAAATTGTTTGTCAAATGGAATACAAAGAAAACTTTAAAATGCAGTTTAAAATCAACTCTAGTTTTTTTAATTTTATATTTAATTAATATAAACTTTTTGATTTTAAACCTATAATTTTTTTAGTATTACTTGCAATATGTAAAATATAAATAAGAAGATTAAAAATTAAAAAATTGAAAATTGACATTTCCACTTAAAGAATTTGTAAAATAGATCTTATTTTGTCTTTCAAAATTTTTATTTTGTGATTATTTTTTATTTGAAAATACCTTATATGGAAGCAACTACTGGTCTATAGTTCTAAATAATTTTTTTTAATTTTTCATTATTTTATTCATAAATTTAATGTTAATTTAACAAAATTCAACTTCAAACTACAAAAATTTATTCTTATCAAAAGCAAAAATAAAACATTTTCTCAATTAAACTTTTCATTTAATCAAATATTAAAACTATTCTTAAGATTTTATAAGATCCTGTATATAACACTTATTCGACTAATTTTAACATAAACGCACAAACCTTGTAGTAAAAAAAAAAACAACAATTACAACCAATTCTTTACTTTAGTTAAAATAAATATGGTCATTGGACTGGAACCGATTCTACCCTTTTAACGAGGGGATAACCATAGAAAGATCAAAAGGTCGAGAAACCGTGACAAATACTTTGTGCTCGAAACTGATACCACCCTTAAATTAGCAGGGTAATTAAACTATCCCTTCGGCCGTCGTTTCGATCGAGCGATATTCGGTTCGGACGTTAAACGAAAACTATTCTTCCACAATTCGAACGCGCACTTTACAAAAAATTTCAATCCACTTTCATACTTATTAAAATTTAATTACTCCAAAGGACAAGTTCCTTCTTAAATCCTAATGGCGTCCTGGTTACGCTTAATGCATTCATAATAGTAAAAAGTCGAATTAAGTATAACTAGAAAAAGTATCATTAAAATCAACTATAAAAAGCAATTTCCAAGTAATATTACTCATAACATCAAATCGCATTCTTAAATTATGTTCTTTAAGGTAAGTTTATTTAGAATAATTTTATTAAGGGTTTTTTTTAAGGTGTTTTATTTTAGCTCGTCGCCCTTTGCTCAGCCTTAGCTGTAGTAAGAGCTGGAATATTTTCGGCTCCGTCCGTAGGATATTCAGTACCGTCCGTGCGATATTCGGCTCCGTCTGTCCGATACTCAGCGCCATCTGTCCGATACTCGGCGCCATCTGTGCGATATTCGGCACCAGTTCCCGCGTTGACCTACTCGGCTCCTGCAGTTTCGTACTCGGCTCCTGCAGTCTCGTACTCGGCTCCTGCAGTCTCGTACTCCGCTCCGGCCTCAACTTACTCGGCTCCTGCAGTCTCCTTTGCCACTCCGGCCCTCTCCTATGCTGTACCCGCTGTACGTGCTGTGCCTGCTGCACCTGCAGTTCAGTATTCCGCCCCTGCTGTTAGGGCCGTTCCTGCACTTAGGACTGCTGTTCCAGCTCTTCGCAGTGTGGGCCATGGATTTGGAGGCTGTGCGTTCGGCGGATGCCGTTCTGGCGCGTATGGCCGTTAATTACGCCGAATATTTGCAGTTGGACGCACGTCTACTCAAATTCTTAATTGTATTCTGAGAATACTTTTAATTGTTATTAAACGCATTTAGTTTTTTTTTCTAATTTTTTGCTTTATTTTGAGTGAGGACGGAAGATGGCCTAAAAAGTATGATTTTTGGTCGTTATCGTTTGAGATTATGAATTTTCAATTTGGAATATTTCAAATGGGTTAGATTTTTAGGCACAAAGATGATGGTATACTCATATCGGTACATGATGCATAGGTATAGGGCAGGGGTCGGCAAACTGCGGCTCGGGAGCCGCATGCGACTCTTTTAGAAAATTTTGGGGCTCTCTCAATATCAAAAATTTCTGTATAAAACCATTCCAAATTTTAGAAGCAATCTTTTTAGCAGCTCTTCCTTGTTTTTTTTTCAATATGGATTTGGCTCTTTGTCACTAAAAGTTTGCCGACCCTTTAGATAGGGCAATTGTAGATGTCCTAACTTGGCACAGTTGAAAATATTAAAAAGTATAATTTAAATAAATGGTAATGTTTAAAAGCACTAAATCGAAAAATTTCAGATATAAATACAGTCTTATAATTTTTAATTAATATTATTTGGAATATTAATTAATTATTTTGTAAAACAACTTTTTAAAAGCACTAAATCAGATATTTGTTTTTTTTTAGTATACAGACGGTCTTGTAATTTTTAATTAAAAATATTTAGAAAGTAAATTAATTATTGTGAACCGTGCTTAAAGCTGAGTGCGCACATTCGAGCTCAAAGTGGCACATTCCGATCTCGGGAAAATAAAGCGCGCCGCTCCGCGTCGCGCTTCATTTGCCTCCCTCGCTCGGAAATGTGCCACTTTTCGCTCGAATGTGCACATCTTTGTATTTATTAAATTATTAGATTATATTAATCATCTCTTTTGCACATCAAAAACTAACATTAGGATTTTATATTCGGGAAATGTGAATTATTCAGTCGTTCATTTCAAAAAGTACATTAACTTCTAAAAATAACTCACCAATGTATGCTTTTTTTTAATTACTGCGATTTTTTCCGCAACTTATCCACCGTGTAAATCAGAGAATAAGTGAACAGTAAGAAGACGTGCAGATTAGATTTTTTTAGGGGTTCGCATAAAGTTTGAAAACTACTGGTCTGAAGCCTCGTGTACCTCAGGCTTTTGATTTTGGTGTTCATTTCGTCCCCAAACTATTTTGTCTTGTACACCACGTCCCAATTTTTTCTGTTTTGGGTAGATCCCCTTTCCAATATTGATTTTTACAAATTATTACATAAAATCCACTCTCATGCACGCCCATTTACATCTCATGCAGCCCCAGTTTTTGTTTTCGCCGACATGGAATCCAATCAGGTCGGAGTCAACTCCTGGGGGTCGATATACAGGGTGTCACACGAATAGGTACTGAAACTTTACCGGATGATATTTAACACTAATCTAAACAATATATCCTAAATTTAAAAAATTTTGAGAAAAATTTATTTCAATTTTCTGGTAAATGGCAACACATCATTGTCTCATTTTGCTTTTAAAAGAGAGTGAGGTTATTTACTACGTGCTTTATGTCTAATTGTCATATGTGATAAACGATTTCTATAGTTTTTTTGATATTTTTTAAATGCCTACATATGCCTTTAATTGTTATAACAAACTTGAACAAAATTTTTAGGAAATATTCTAAATAATAAGGTATTTATTGTACATTATTTAATTGAAGTTTGTAATACCATAACTCAAAAATATAATACTTAAAGTCGCTTAACGTGAGATATGTTTTTGTTTAGTTTAAGGTCATTTATAAGTGGGTTAAGTTTTAGTATTTATTTATGGGACACCCAGTATACCACTTTGAAATCTATTATTTAAATAAACAGGCGTTAGTTTTTTAGATAAATATATATATTGTTAATTGGTATCGTTTAAGTCTTTAGGTCAATGATATCTAAACTTTATGTCACTGCACCCTCCCTAAAAAAAATTTAATCTTGACGCCTGGCCATTGTACACCTATTTCTTGATTTACACGGTAAATAGGTACTGGGAGAAAATTGTGTTTGACTTGAATTTTGTTTGTTAGTTAATTTTTCTTTCTATGAAGAGAAACATTTGATTATTAATTCATGTTTTTGTTGAGAGATAAAATTCTTAGCCTGGTGTGTTTGATAAACGTCGAAATAGTTTTGATTCCATTTTTATTCGATTAAAAATTGAAACTTGGGTGTTTTTAAAAGTAGGAGAAATAAATTATATTAAATGAAGGTCAATGTCTTATTGCAAATTTTAATAAAATCAAACCTAATTCGCATGAAATCAACTTACAATTAATAATTTGATAATTTTAAAAAATTATGTTAACCTCGTTGTTTTTAACGCATTAACATAGAAAAACATCTTCGGTTTGTTTTTTTTTAATTTGTAACATTTTATTAATTAATTAAAATGTCCAAACCTAACAGACAGCATCTTTTAAGTTTCTAAATATTAACTTAACTTATCAAGAAAAAATCTACAGTAATTCTACTGCGATTAAGTATATTATTTTTTTTAATTGTTGTTTTAAAATTTAAAATTGCAATATTAGAAATATAGACTCACCCTTTAAAAAAAAGAATGAACTTCAGTAGGCCACAAACCTAAAAATAGAAAGAAAAGAACGAATAAAAAAATGTATAAGTAATTCTAATTATTTTTTCGAAATTACAATTGTCATTAAAAACTATTTACTTTCCACGGGAAATTTAGAAAACGTCGCACATCACAATGGTAATTTGCGAAATCCGATCTCCTCGACAATTCCAAGCGAAAACATTTAAAAAAACGGAAAACGCAAATTCTTCGCGGTAATACTTTATTATCTTTGAAAACAATTAGATTTTTAAATTAAACGTCTAAGTTTTCTCGGAGGCTTTTTCTTTCCCCGGTCGAGTTGTAAAAGTATAAAACGTGTTTTTCGGAAAAGTAAACGAGAAATGTAAACGAATACTCCTCGTGTATAGTGCAGAAAGCTTTTAAAGATGGAATAAAATTCAATTCGCTAAATGCAAAAATCGAATTGCACACTATGTCCAAGTAAGTGTAAAATGTATAGAAACTTCGACGAACTTCAGGATAACTTAAAATTTAACGAATAATGAGGGCGCATAGACGAGACTCTTCGCATACATCGCATTTTATTATAGGAGCAAACTTTCCTAATTCGGTATTTTTCTTTTTTTTTGAAGTTATACTTCTTATGGGCGCATTGAGCGTAAAATTTTAGCGGGCAACGGAAGTTTCGCGCGCACAATTAATTTGATTAATTAGCTGTCTGAGAAAATAATTTAATTATTGTGAATCATGCTTAAAATCAAGTGTGCGCATTCGAGCTCAAAGTGGCACATTCCGATCTCGGAAAATGAAGCGCGCCGCTCCGCGTCGCGCTTCATTTGCCTCCTCGCTCGGAAATGTGCCACTTTTCGCTCGAATGCGCACATCTTTGTATTTATTAGATTTATCTACTTCATCCCATCTCTTTCAAATTAAACAATTATATTTGGTGTGGTAAATATCGATTTTATGTTTGAAAAATGTATTTACCGTAGCAATGAGTGGAAGAGAGCAAAAAGATACGACAATCTCGTCAGTGCGAGTGAGAGAAAACGATTAAAATTATTCAACTGCTTTTTCGTCTAATTTATTGGTCTAATTATTGTGAATCGTGCTTAAAACCGAGTGTGCACGTTCGAGCTCAAAGTGGCACATTCCGATCTCGGGAAAATGAAGCGCGCCGCTTCGCGTCGCGCTTCATTTGCCTCCCTCGCTCGGAAATGTGCCACTTTTCGCTCGAACGCGCACATCTTCGTACTTATTAGATTTATCTACTTCATTCCCATCTCTTTCAAATTAAACAATTATATTTGGTGTGGTAAATATTGATTTTATGTTCGAAAAATGTATTTACCCTAGCAATGAGTGGAAGAGCGAAAAGATACGACAATCTCGTCAGTGCGAGTGAGAGAAAACAATTAAAATCATTCAACTGCTTTTTCGTTTAATTTATTAGGCTAAATTATTGTAAATCGTGCCTAAAACCGAGTGTGCGCATTCGAGCTCAAAGTGGCACATTCTGATATCGGGAAAATGAAGCGCGCCGCTCCGCGTCGCGCTTCATTTGCCTCCCTCGCTCGGAAATGTGCCACTTTTCGCTCAAACGCGCACATCCTTGTATTTATTGAATTTATTTATGTTATTTTTTACACGTGGTTAGGGTCAATTATCCAGTGAATGAACGAAGCCAGTCAATGAACGTTGCGCCTTCAACTTGAAATATTAAGTTGTGATTTTTTTAATGGCACTTGTGTAAATTAATATAGTTAGAATAAACTCTGTCAGAGGACAAGAAATAAAATTTATTTATTTGACTATACCTGAATCAAATTATAACTGTTTAATCAACACGTGAGTACATTACGTGATATACTTCAAACTATGTTTAAGAATTTAGTATGAAATTGTTGTTTTATTAATGTTTTATTCGTTCTCTAAATTATTTCTGGTATGTATTCTCTTCTATAAATTATTCTTAAACAAAAAAACAATTTATATCATGGGTAAAACAATTAATATACAGTAGACGCAGCTTAATTTTCGAAGTAACTAAATAAATCGAAAATAATACACTTCGACTCACATAAATGATTGTAGCGGCCTCATTTTTTATCCTTTCATTAAAAACAGACCGAATTCGGAATCTTGAAACTTTTTTCCATAAGATACGTTTAAAATGGGTATAGGGCCGAATGTTAATTCTTTAAATAATTTTGGGTTAAAGTTTTTGTAGCTTAAAATTTTTCGTTAAAAAAAAGTAGCGCCGTTCTGTGTGGGCCGATCTTTAAAAACTATACAGATTCCGATTTTTCAGATTTTTTGAAGTGGGATAGGTTTAAAAAACCATAGCCATCTTATTTGAAATTTTTGAGAAAAACGGGTTTGAAGAGGCCGACTTGTAATTAGTTTTTTCTAAATTTCTACTTTGAAAATTCATGGCTCGGTTATTTGTGAACGGATCTTTACAAACTTTTAGATTCTAAAAGCCCGTTTATCGGAGCATAGGATTAGTTAAAAAAATTAATAAGGCCCAATGTTATGTCTGGGAGAAATGCGCGTCCGAAGTTTTTAAAATGTAAATTTTGATTTTTCCGAATGCTTTAACTCAGCCATCTTTGTGAATTTTGTCAAACCATTTCGTTTTTGAACGTTTCCAACCACTACGCGTCGAAATCCGGTTTTAACTCAAAATCTTTAAAATCGGTCAAAATCGAGAAAAAACTTTGATGTTAATCGATGTTTTTTTTTTGAAAAAAATAGAATTGCTTTATATTGCAAGGGGATGTTTCTACATACCCCTAGTAACTATAGCCGGTGTCATTTGTCCGCGCTTTCCCTAAAAAACAAATTTTTATGCCTTTTTGTTAAATGAAATTTGGCTTTAATATGAATTGAGGAAAAAAAAAATTTATGCAATGGATTTGCTTGAAACTTTTAGTAAAGGTTAGTATGATCCACAAATCTCTACAACCGGAGCCATTCTTTCCTGCTCCCTTTTCAACTCCCAAAATTTTGGAAAAAACTAAATAAATTGAAAAAAATACACTTCGACTTACAAAAATGATTGTAGCGCTCTCATTTTTAATCCCATCATTAAAAGAAACCCGGATTCGGAATTCTTGGACTGCTTTCCATAAGATACGTGCAAAATGGGCATCTATGTCCGAGTAATTAAAGGTTGAAATTTTAGATTCATTTTGGTAGCACAATCGTTTACGTTTAAAAAATTGTAGCGCCGTTATTTGTAGACGGATTTTTAAAAACTATACAAATTCCAATTTATCAGACTTTTTGACTTCGGATAGGCTCAAAAAATCATAGCCATACCATTTGAAATTTTGGAGAAAAACGGCTTTGAAAAGTTGGACTTGTAATTAATTTTTACTAATTATCTTTTTTGAAAAATCTTTTGGGGACCCACCATTAGAAGTCTAAGTACAATAGAACTTATGTTCGTCACAGTATGAATAAATATTTTGAGGTTACTTCCGACTTATCATCTCTCCTTCAATTTTATTTTATTTTGCCCTTTCCGCCTCGAATTTGTAAAAAGAACCTAACCTAGAGAAATACCTAATATTCTCCATTTGCAATGCACTGTTCATTTACTGGGGTGCTACTGTTCATTCACAGAACATTGTCTGTTAACATACTGGGTTGTTAGTCCATTTTTTTCTACATTCTATTATACCTTTTAATAAGCCATTATTTTACAACTAAATTGTTAGAATTTGTTTGACAATGTTTATATTTTATAAAACAAAAGCTCATTTGTAGTATGCAGTTTTTTTAAATTAGAGGAATATTTATAAATTAAGTTTTTGATGACCGTAATACTAAGTGTTCATTTACTGGACAGTTGACTCTATATGTAACTTAGTTACGTCAAAGAAGTATAACTTCTAACTCACCGGTTTTGTTTTTTAAATAAAACTAAGCAAATTTATATAGGTATGTTTGTTTTTTTATTCGATAAATAATAAATTATTACATGACGTACATTGTCGTTGGATTTTTACCAGAGAGCGCGTCCCAAGCATCCCCCGTAAGCGCAAGCATTAAGGGGTGCCCCGAAATGGCCCGCAAGGCCGACGGAACGGGCCAAAGGTAAAGGTGCGGCGACGATCGGTGGGACGAAGTTGTAGCTGGCGATTGCGGGTGCGGCGCGGATTGCGGGAAGGGCTGGAATGACGGGAGCGGCTGCGATCACGGACGTCCTGATCGTTGGGATTACGGGAGCAGCAAGGGGCAAGGCCGGAACTGCAGTGGCGTACCGGAGGGTTGGTGCCAAATAACCTGCTCTGACGACGGCCAAAGCGGCGCAAAGTACTACGAACTAAAAAAAAAAATTTGATTTACATTTAGATCAAAAAAAAAAAATTGAAATACCTTGAGAGACATGACTGCTGATGTTGATGCTTGTAGAAGAATACAATGATAAGGTTGTGGGTTGCTAGTCTTTTATACTGATGACAAAGGACGTACTTTTAATGCTATAGATCGTATTTACAACTTTTTCTTTTGTTTCGTGGTTTAATTATGGGTGCTTAAAGATTAATCAAATTACGTTTAGGTACAGGATTTGGTCATGTAGACGTTTTATTACTGAAGAATGCTTGCATAATGTTAGTTTAACACTAGATATACCGGCAATTTGACTGTAACTATTTTTACCGACACCAGTCATTTTGACTGGTGACGGTAAAAATTTATTGCTGTTTTAGTCTTTATATATTTTCAAAAAATGATAAATTACTTCGGTTAGGTTAATTTTAAAACATTTTATTAATTCTAAATTATTTAATCAGTTTATTAATACATAATTATATTCAAAATTCTAAACAGAAATTAACTGCTGTGTGATTTAAGATCAAAACATAATATACATATATGCATTTCTTTTTTTATTGCAGAAATTTTATTTCAATTTTGAATCTGAAATCTATTAAGTAGTAGTATTGAATTCGCCACAATTTTTACATATGCAGATTTTACTTTGAGTACATTTTCCAAAAACACAGAATATGTATTCCGTTTTTTCATTTGTTGGGCCTCAAATATTATAAAAAAATTAAAACTAATAATAGAATTACTTCCAAAAAAAAGATGATCTCAAAAACGTCGCTGGGCTAGACAGGAAAAAATGGAGTACTATGGGGTAGGTCTATATCCAAAGCAAAGTAGAAAAAAGATGAAAATAGGATTATATTTTTCTATGTATTTAGTTTTCTTACTATAGAATATAACTTTGAATATCACAGTCACAAAATAAGTCAAAAAAATAGCACAAATAAGACGCTTCAGACTTCAATCAACGACTGAAAATTAGTGATGAGCAAAACAAGAACAAGACCAAGACTGTAATAGTCTTGGTGTTGGTCTTGTTCTTGCTTATTCGGTCTTGGTCTTGGTTTTGCACAAATGTTTCTAGTCTTGGTCTTGGTCTTGCGAATTTAGTCTTGGTCTCAACCATTTACATGCAACTTTTTGGCGAATTTTTCAGACCTCTTAATGGTATAAGTTAAAAATTATGTACAATTTATAGCTATTTCATAAAACTTTATTTTACTGCAATCGAATAATATCAAAAAGTGATCTTATCTATAGAGTTTAATCATTTCTACTTCTTCCCTCATTTTGAAATTGTTTTTGTTTAAATAGAAAAGACACTCCACTTACACTTACCGAAATATACTTCAATTTATAGGTAAAAGTCAATAAGAAAGTATACAATATGCAAAGATTTTGGAATTAATATTATTTATAAACAAATCCGAAAATATTTTACCGATATAACAATTATCTTAAATACTAAAATTTTCTGTCAAACATACGAGTTTGTCAGGACTTTTAAAGACAATAGTGTCGATAGTTGTGAGAGTTATGAAAACTTGAGAACTTACCCTTCTTCCAACGAATAAATGGATCTTTTAGCGAAAAACATTGTACATGGTATTTGAAAGGAGTGAAAATATTGAAAAAAATTAGTTTGTCTCTATACTTTAACCATGTGTTATCCAGACATAGGAACAAAAAACTCTTACTCCGAGGACATTCTTGTAAATTCCTGTTGTCAAATAGTAGTAAAGTTACTTTATATTTAGTATTAAAGTCTAGTAAAGCAAATTGAAAATTTCTACTACAAAAATGTTTTGTTCCAAGAAAAGAATATATTAAAGTTACTTCGAGTAGTTTAACTCATAAATCCACCGGAAGTAAGAATTTTTGGTTTAGTCTGGCGTATTTGGTCTTGTTCTTGTTCGATTGGTCTTGGTCTTGGTCTTGCTAGCATAAAAACAGTCTTGGTCTTAGTCTTGCAAAAATGCAAGACCAAGACCAAGACTGCAAGAACAAGACCAATTTTGCTCATCACTACTGAAAATGTTTATATTGTAATCAAGTTATCACTAGTTTTCACTAGTATCAAGAGTGTTGCATGGCATGCTAAATTACGCAGTATTTATATTTCATTATAGCAGCGTATACTCAGACAGAAAAATGCATCAGTCATTTTGACTGGTTTGGTATAAGCACCGATGCTAGTCGCAAACTATTTGATTTTGAATTAAAAAATAAAAATGAATGCCTAATATCATTCATTTTATTATCGCAACAAAACTCATGAAAATGTTTTTTAAAAAAAAATTAAGATGAAGTAGGAATTTGAACGTAAAAGGGTTAAACCAGTTATTTTGACTGGTATGGTAAATCTAGTGTTAACAGATGTTTACTAAAATTAATGCTAAGAGTAAAACGCGAGTCTCACAGATGCAGCATCTTGCTTACAGGGTGGTTTAAATATAATGCCCTGACATTGGCTTGATTTTGACGAAATGCATTTGAGTCATAATTTGCGCAATTTTTTAATGTTTTTTTTTAGTGTGATTTGTTACTAACTCAAATTTTGTTTATTTTAGAAAACGTATAGTCAAAAAGCTTAATTTACTTCTGAGTTTTTTAAATAATTATGTTGAAATTGGTAAGGTCTTAGGGCAGGTGTAAAGGGATGTAGAAGCCTGCATTTTTTCGATTTTTTTCTAAATTCAATTTTAAGCCCTAAATTTTGTGCTCTGCGTGCATTTTATAGAATGCGTTTTCTTATCCCGTCAGCGAACCAGAAATTTTGCTATTGATTTTATTTTGCATTGGAAATATAGCCGTTTGCAATTCGCATGTTGTTAGCGAGGCCCGTGGAGAGAGTCCAGTTATTGCCAAAAGGCGCCATAGTTAACACGTAACGTAATTGGCTGTTAGAAATAAAGCGACTTTGTGTCGCACTTTTATTGGTCGAGCTAAAGTGCGAAGCGGTGGGGTAGTTGCACTTTACTCAGTCAGTGGTGCGTGTTCGAAGGTGAAAGGCACGCAAATTTGAGCGTCGTCATTTGGAAGCTCCAACGCCGAGAGGGTGGACGTGTTTTTTCGGCGCTCCGTTATCCACGATCATCCGTCAATGTAAGGACTTGGAGTAATACTTTTTTGATTTATCTTTTATCTTGCAACCCATCCTTTTGATATTTAATAATATTTAAGTCCAAATTGAATCGATTATTATTATTTATGACAGGTGGTAATGGAAAATTAATCCATATGTATTTTGGCCATCCTTACAGTTTTTGTCCAACTTTTTTTAAATATTGATAGATTTTAATTATTTAAACAAATTTATTTATGTATTTAGGATTATTTTTGAAAAAAAAATATTTAAACAATAACTTTTGATTTTAAACAAAATGGCTGTAAATTAGAAGCTTTGTAAATTTAAATTAATTAATTCGAAACTTGCATTTTAATAATATTTGCTTGACTTTTTGATTTTGTGTAACACGCCGACTTTTTTAATTAATAACAAAAGGGCAGATTGTTGACTTTTTAAATTATTTTTGAATTGTGATTATTTGTGTGCATGCAGTTATCTTCGATCATCCTGTAATTTAAGGACTCTGCGCTGGTTTTTTTTTATTTGTGTTTTATTTTACAACGCATTCTTTTAGTATTTATTAATATTTAAATCCAAATTGAATCGATTATTGTTATTTAAGACAGGTGACAATGAAAAATTAATCTATATGTATTTTGGTCATCTTTATAGTTTTGGTCCAACTTTTTTTAATTATTGATCGATTTTAATTATTTAAACAATTATATTTGAGTATTTTTGATTCTTTTTGAAAAAAAAATAAGTAAACAATAAATTTTGAATTTAAACAAAATGGCTGTAAATTAAAAGCTTTGTAAACTTAAATTAATCGAAAACCGCGTTTTAATAATATTTTGAGACTTTTTGATTTTGAGTAACACGCCGATTTTTTTAATTAATAACAAAAGGCCGGGTTCTCAATTTTTTAAATTATTTTTGAATTGTGATAATTTGTGTGCATGCAGTTATCTTTGATCATCCTTTAATTTAAGGACTCTGTGCTGATTTTTTTTGATTCGTGTTTTATTTTACAACGCAATCTTTTAGTATTTATTAATATTTAAATTCTAATTCAATCGATTATTATTATTTATGACAGATGGTAATGAAAAATTAATCCATATGTATTTCGGCCATCCTTATAGTTTTGGTCAAACTTTTTTTAATTATTGATCGATTTTAATTATTTAAACAATTATATTTCAGAATTTTTGATTCTTTTTAAAAAAAAATATTTAAACAATAAGTTTTGAATTTAAACAAAATGGCTGTAAATTAGAAGCTTTGTAAACTTAAATTAATTGAAAACTGCATTTTAATAATATTTTGAGACTTTTTGATTTTGAGTAACACGCCGATTTTTTTAATTAATAACAAAAGGCCGGGTTCTTAATTTTTTAAATTATTTTTGAATTGTGATAATTTGTGTGCATGCAGTTATCTTTGATCATCCTTTAATTTAAGGACTCTGTGCTGATTTTTTTTGATTCGTGTTTTATTTTACAACGCAATCTTTTAGTATTTATTAATATTTAAATTCTAATTCAATCGATTATTATTATTTATGACAGATGGTAATGAAAAATTAATCCATATGTATTTCGGCCATCCTTATAGTTTTGGTCAAACTTTTTTTAATTATTGATCGATTTTAATTATTTAAACAATTATATTTCAGAATTTTTGATTCTTTTTAAAAAAAAATTTAAACAATAAGTTTTGAATTTAAACAAAATGGCTGTAAATTAGAAGCTTTGTAAACTTAAATTAATTGAAAACTGCATTTTAATAATATTTTGAGACTTTTTGATTTTGAGTAACACGCCGATTTTTTTAATTAATAACAAAAGGCCGGGTTGTCAATTTTTTAAATTATTTTTGAATTGTGATTATTTGTGTGCATGCAGTTATCTTTGATCATCCTTTACTTTAAGGACTCTGTGCTGATTTTGTTTGATTTATGTTTTATTTTACAACGCAATCTTTTAGTATTCATTAATATTTAAATTCTAATTCAATCGATTATTATTATTTATGACAGATGGTAATGAAAAATTAATCCATATGTATTTCGACCATCCTTATAGTTTTGGTCAAACTTTTTTTAATTATTGATCGATTTTAATTATCTAAACAATTTTATTTGAGTATTTTTGATTCTTTTTGAAAAAAAAATTGATTTGTGTTTTATTTTACAACCCATTCTTTTAGTATTTATTAATATTTTGATGCAAAATGATTTTATTATTATTTATGATATGAGGTAATTATTTTTGGTTGAATAGTATCTAATTTTTGACGCTATTGAGCGTCTACTCTGCAATTATTTATTTTTGCAACGGCCAAAATGCAAAAGGCCTTGTGTTTTCGATAAGCAGCTGTTATATAAAAACACACGAAGGCCGAGCGCCTGAATCAAATCAAACTGATAGCGCTTTATCAAATTTAAAAAATTCATATTAGAATTACCTTCGATGCGGTCGACTTGCGAAGACCTGCTTTTGTATTGCAAAATTAATTTTCTAAAACATACCCAAGTCGACAAATAACTTAGGTTTTAGTCCTCAAAGTGTTAGATTTTGAGGTTTTCCACCATATAGAGGACTATACAGACGTTTACAACTAGTGTTCTAAAAAGTTGCATTTAGACGGTAATATTCGCGGCTGCAAACTCAATGAGACCAAAAATAAAATTCAAATTTTTAGAAAAATTTTAAAATCAGAAGACGAATTTCAAGACATCAGTCATGAGGAACACTATTAAAATAAGAAATTATAATTTTTTGAACTTATACGTCTTGAGAATAAAATGTTAGCAGGCATCGGAAGTTACGCGCGCACAGTCAACGAAAAATGCGACAGTTGAAGTTAGGCCGTCTGCGAAAGTACATTAATTATTGTGAATCATGCTTAAAACTGAGTGTGCACATTCGAGCTCAAAGTGGCACATTTCGATCTCGGGAAAATGAAGCGCGCCGCTCCGCGTCGCGCTTCATTTGCCTCCCTCGCTCGGAAATGTGCCACTTTTCGCTCGAATGCGCACATCCTCGTACTTATTAGATTTGTTTACTTTATCCTTAGCTCTTTCAAATCAAAATATTAAAATTAGTATGGTAAATATGGATTTTATGTTCAAAAAATGTATTTACCATAGCAATAAGTGGAAGGGAGCAAAAGATACGACAATCTAGTCGGTGCAAGTGAGAGGAAACGATTAAAATTATTCAACTGCTCTTTCGTCTAATTTATTAGCCTAAATTATTGTGCATCGTGCTTAAAACCGAGTGTGCACATTCGAGCTCAAAGTGGCACATTCCGATCTCGGGAAAATGAAGCGCGCCGCTCCGCGTCGCGCTTCATTTGCTTCCCTCGCTCGGAAATGTGCCACTTTTCGCTCGAATGCGCACATCCTCGTACTTATTAGATTTGCTTACTTTATCCTTAGCTCTTTTAAATCAAAATATTAAAATTAGTATGGTAAATATGGATTTTATGTCCAAAAAATGTATTTACCATAACAATAAGTGGAAGGAGCGAAAAGATACGACAATCTAGTCAGTGCAAGTGAGAGAAAACGATTAAAATTATTCAACTGGTTTTTCATCTAATTTATTGGCCTAAATTATTGTGAATTGTGTACACGGGAAAATCACGTGCGTCGCTCCCCGTCACCCTTCATTTGCTTCCCTCGTTCGAAAATGTGCCACTTTTTGCTCGAGTCCGCCCATCATCGGATTTATTGAATTTATTTGTATTAATTTGTGCACGTGATTATATTTAATTTAGTCAAGCCAAAGAAGTATAACTTCTAACGGGCATCAATAAGTACACGCACCGGTTTTTTTTTTGTTGACAAAATCTAACATTTTGAGGACTAAATATAATTTAATGGCACTATTATATTTGCGCAAGATTAGCTATGTTTTAATTTGATTCTATCAATAATTGGGGTTTAAATCGCCGAAGTAACCCTTTTTCCTTTTTCTCGCGCCTACTATTTATTTTAAAACAAATTTTATTAAATTTGCAAACAATTAAACAAGAATCAAATTGACCAATGGCATTTTATTTTAATGTTTCAAAAATTTAATAAAATCAAATTAAATTATCAATTAATTATCAAGAACAAGATTACTAACTCATCATGTGTTTTTTTGAGAATAATTTTCCCATAAGTACCTTTACATTTTTTACACTTTTTACTATCCCCCAATATCCCTTACATTTATTTGAGAAAATTACCTAGAACGATTTGGTTTTTTCAGGTCTAATTTAATCAAAAGTAATAACTGGGGAAAAATATTGTTATAGCAATACGAATAATGTTATTAATGTAAGAAAAAGATTAATTATTTTTTTTATTTAGGTGAACTTAATCAACGAATGGAGACAATTTTGAACCGAAGATAAAATGTGAATTTCTTCAAAAGATTGACATCAGAAGACAACTTTGCGGGCATCAATTTCGAAGAACATCAGTCATCAGAAAAATCATTGTTTATGAGTAAAGTAAGAAATTATTATTATTAATTCTCTTTATTTTCGTGTGTGCTATCGTCCCACATTTGGCGACAGAATATCTTCATCAGAACTACTAAATCGTGACAGAATTATTTTTTCATTTAATGAGCATGGAACGATTTTGTTCAATTGCGTTTTTAAGGAGATGAAAAAGTTAGTTTATTTCCTCAAGATGAGACTTTATAATACAATTTTGAAATAGTAGGAACTATATTAGGAAAAACCGCAAAGTCTAACATTTTAAACACTAAAACCGAAGTTACTTTTCGGTTTTGGGTATAATCGAAATACAATTTCGGAAAATGCTGGCTTCTTTCAACTAATTTGTGGTCTTTTTTCAGGACGAAACGTTGTCCACGTGCTTTTTTTCGGGAAACCGTCGCGAAAAGCTTGGACTGTCAAAAAGCTCGTCGTTTTGTGAGTGCGCGGAGTGCGTATTTTGCGTTCGTAGTTATTTAATCGTATGATTATCCTCCCAGTTATAAATATGTTTGAGTCCCTTAAATAATCAAAACGTGCGTTTTTTAAAAAGTGTCGAGTCCAGGACGTGGTGTTCGCAAGAGTGTCGGATGGGGCTGTTGGTGAGAAGATGCCGAGGAAGGATGGCAATGGTGGTCAGCCAAAACCCCACATTGCGAAGTCATCTTTACTACAAAGGACAACACGGTAGGTTCGACCAGCGAGGGACAAGAGGCTTGGATTCTTCAATAACGATGAGTCTTGTTAAATTGTTCTTGCAGGAAGTGTTTCTGGTCCTGGAGCCCTAAAATTTTTAGCTCGCGATTTTTATTTAAAAAATTAGCAATTTTTTCTACAGAATTGAAGGTTTTTTGGGATTTAGAGGAGTTTAAGTGTTCATTGTTGATAACATTATAACATCCTAACTGCGCCTTTCTGGAAGAACCAGAACCGTTTAAGAATATCTTAACTAATTGGTGTCTTTTATCAAATAATTTAAGATATTAATGAATTTATAAATGTTTAGGTTGTTATTGGGTGTTTGTTAATGGCATTATTTTTTTTTTCAGTTTTGTTCAATTTGATTTTTAACTAATTTAATTTTTTGCAAATGTCGTTTACAACACTCAATCCAAAATTGAAAAACACACGTTTTACGATTTGCAATTTTGAGGCTCCAGCGGGATGATTTTATTGCTTTTTTTATTTGTATGTCTTTTTTTACTTATAATGTTGAAACACTGCTTTTTTTCAAAAATTAATGAAATCTATTCAACTTTGGAATTTGTTTCTAATTAAATTGTATTAAATTTAAATATTTGCTGTGGCGCTGCTTTTAAAATAATAATTGTTATAGCAAAATTATAATCGACTCAAAGTTTTTAATGAAATTGTGATTGCCTTTTAAGAGCGTTTAGTAATTTTGAAAAAGTTTAACGCTGTTGTTTCAAGTTGACCAAAGTTGTTTAACTTCACACTTTTTCTAAGTCGGTTGCTTTTATAATTTTTCTTAAAATTTAAATATTTGTTTTACAACTGATTACAAGTTTTTAATTGTTTAAAAGAAATGATTTGTTATAATAAAACTTTGGGTAAGTTTACCCTCTTTTTATTTTTGTTGGATTGGGCGCTTCACTCAACAAATCTATAAATATTTTAGATGGGCTCCATGAATCATTTTTAACTAAAAATGCTATTTTTTAAGGAACATGGTATAAAATGATCACCCTAAGGGCGAATGGCCGTAAGTCAAAAATTATCTAACAAAATATTGATGATACTTGACACGATACGTTTCATATAATACAATTTTAATTGATCAAAAAAGCGAATTAATAATCGCTTGAAAGTAGGAACAATTGTGGTACAATGGGACGAAAAAGTTATTTCAATTTTTAGAAAAATCTGTGTTTTATATTTATAATTTTTGCTTAAAACAATTAAAAACAGACCTAAAAGTGTTGATTGAACACAAAAAAGAGATTAAAAAAATCTTACATAAATTTCAAAATAGAAGCCCTCGAATTTGTTTGGTATTTGAATATTAATCGTCGTCATTCCATTGTACCCCGTTCTATTGAGCCCCAACTGTCCCTACACCTAAAAATATTTATATCGGGCGTGCAGAAGGCAAAATGATAAATTACTAAAAAGAACAAAATCTAGAACCTTTTCCAAACAAAAATAAATCTAAAATTAGATTTTTTGTTTTTTGAATTGAAAGATAGAAGATTAATAGAGGCAAATCAAATAAATACGAAGATGTGCGCATTCGAGCGAAAAGTGGCACATTTCCGAGCGAGGGAGGCAAATGAAGCGCGACGCGGAGCGGCGCGCTTCATTTTCCCAAGATCGGAATGTGCCACTTTGAGCTCGAATGTGCACACTCGGTTTTAAGCACGATTTACAATAATTTGGACCAATAAATTGAACGAAAAAGCAGTTGAATAATTTTAATCGTTTTCTCTCACTCGCACTGATTAGATTGTAGTATCTTTTCGCTCTCTTCCACTCATTGTTATTGTAAATACATTTTTCAAACATAAAAATGATATTTACCACATTAAATTGAATTTTTTGGTTTGAAAGAGCTATGAATAAAGTAGACAAATCTAATAAATACGAGGATGTGCGCATTCGAGCGAAAAGTGGCACATTTCCGAGAGAGGGAGGCAAATGAAGCGCGACGCGGAGCGGCGCGCTTCATTTTCCCGAGATCGGAATGTGCCACTTTGAGCTCGAATGTGCACACTCGGTTTTAAGCACGATTTACAATAATTTGGACCAATAAATTGAACGAAAAAGCAGTTGAATAATTTTAATCGTTTTCTCTCACTCGCACTGATTAGATTGTAGTACCTTTTCGCTCTCTTCCACTCATTGTTATTGTAAATACATTTTTCAAACATAAAAATGATATTTACCACATTAAATTGAATTTTTTGGTTTGAAAGAGCTATGAATAAAGTAGACAAATCTAATAAATACGAGGATGTGCGCATTCGAGCAAAAAGTGGCACATTTCCGAGCGAGGGAGGCAAATGAACCGCGACGCGGAGCGGCGCGCTTCATTTTCCCGAGATCGGAATGTGCCACTTTGAGCTCAAATGTGCACACTCAATTTTAATCACGATTTACAATAATTTGGACCAATAAATTGAACGAAAAAGCAGTTGAATAATTTTAATCGTCTTCTCTCACTCGCACTGATTAGATTGTAGTATCTTTTTGCTCTCTTCCACTCATTGTTATTGTAAATACATTTTTCAAACATAAAAATGATATTTACCACATTAAATTGAATTTTTTGGTTTGAAAGAGCTATGAATAAAGTAGACAAATCTAATAAATACGAGGATGTGCGCATTCGAGCGAAAAGTGGCACATTTCCGAGCGAGGGAAGCAAATGAAGCGCGACGCGGAGCGGCGCGCTTCATTTTCCCGAGATCGGAATGTGCCACTTTGAGCTCGAATGTGCACACTCGGTTTTAAGCACGATTTACAATAATTTGGACCAATAAATTGAACGAAAAAGCAGTTGAATAATTTTAATCGTTTTCTCTCACTCGCACTGATTAGATTGTAGTATCTTTTCGCTCTCTTCCACTCATTGTTATTGTAAACACATTTTTCAAACATAAAAATGATATTTACCACATTAAATTGAATTTTTTGGTTTGAAAGAGCTATGAATAAAGTAGACAAATCTAATAAATACGAGGATGTGCGCATTCGAGCGAAAAGTGGCACATTTCCGAGCGAGGGAAGCAAATGAAGCGCGACGCGGAGCGGCGCGCTTCATTTTCCCGAGATCGGAATGTGCCACTTTGAGCTCGAATGTGCACACTCGGTTTTAAGCACGATTACAAAGAAATAAAATTGGTGACGTAACATAGCGTTAAAACTGTCATCAAAACCGAAGAGGATCATTTTTCCCCGAGGGATCATTTTATACCACTTTTCCCCTACATCCAATTGTATTGAACTTTTTTTTTGTTTTAAAATAGTTAGGCCACAGTGAATAATCTTTGTGTTAAATAAATCATTGCAAAAAACAAACAGAAAACATTATAAGTAACCAAAATAACATTTGTGCGTAAAACCAGAAACACTTCTGCAATTTGTGCTCTCGAAAACGCATCGTAGGGATGTCCGCTTGGAAAACCAAAAGGTTTCCAAACCACATGACCACGATGTTTTTTCTTTTTTGTATTGCCTTAATAACCGACAAAAAAGCGTCTATCGCTGAATCTTTTGTCGACGGAATTTGCTCAAATTTCGAGTTTTTGGTGTTGCTCGTTGAGTTTTTTGGTTCGCTTTGCCCCCTCGCCCACAACTGTTGTATTTTTGTGTATAACACCGAAAACACGAGTAGGAGAGCATTTCCGTTTATTGAGTGCAATTTTTTTATGTCTGCACTGCAGTTGGGACTGACCACTTTTGCAATTTTTAACTTCACAAAAAAATTATGGATCAATTAAAAGATCATGAAATAAAGGATACAACCGATAAAAGATCTCTAATTCTTGCAAAATTAATTGAAACAGTTCAACCAGTCGGGTGGTCATCCCTCTGCCTGCACAATGTTCTCATTTTTGTATTTTTGATATTTGTGCCGCCCCATGATCACGCTGGCTGAACATTGGGGCACCTTTCTCTGAACTGCCGCAATTTTAAATGAGACTTTGCTCATTTATTTTTTTTTGGCATAAAAACATGGTCGAATTTAAGGTTGCGGAAGAGGGTGGCTTAGAATTTCGCTCAATTTTTCAGCTTCTTCTTATCCAAACGCGAGCTATGGTAAAATCTAACCGAATTTAAAGCACTTGAAATGGTATCCGCTAAGAACCACTACTTTACGACCAAAAAATTTATGACTTTTGTACGCCAATCTACAACCCTTAATATTAAATATTTTAAAAAAATAATTTGAACACAACATTTCTAACGTCATGTACTAGAATCTCTTTGGAGTAATATTTTCAATTTTTATTTCCTAACAGAGTAATTTAAGTAAAAATTATGGCCTTCAGTCCCGTTACAAACAAGGTTTTTGTTTGCAAATTTTTTTATACGCTGTATAAATAAATTGATAATTCTGCTCTAAAGAGAATCTAGATAAAGGTTCGAACTATTATTCTGTAGAACACCTGTTTGGTTTTATTAAAAATTGAGTTATTAAATGGCCGCGTGAGATAGGAAACATAGGGTTTTTGAGTATCGAGACCTCAATCAACAAAAAAAAATCACATACGCGCTCAGAATTTTATTAATCTATCAAATCGCCAGAATCGACTCACAAAAATTTCGCGTAAGCGTTATGTCCAAGACATTCGCCGAACAAGCAGCCTCGTGCAAGAGGCAAAGGAGCGGCAATGTGCGTGGAAACGCCAAGCGTGCGAGCTAAGGGCGCATGGAGCGCCGTCGAATCCAAGGCGATGGAGGGTTCGGCACGAAGCGTCGAAACGACCGGGGCCGAAGCCACCGCGTATTTGACGGCGGGCGCCGAAACCACTTCGGTCCTGTACGCAGAGGTCACGACGGGCGCCGCTGCGAAATGATCAACCCTTGCGAGTGCAGGCGCCGCTGCGATGTCGATGGCGGGCTCTGCAAATCGTAGCGTTGGGGATAGGAAGGTCGCTTTTGCGATGGCAACGGCGGCCAAAACGATAACACCCTGTAAAAAATGGTCTATTTCGATACGCAAATTTTAAATATTTAATTTTTACCTTAACAAACATTTTGGATGGTTTTTTTGTTGGTTTTGCTCAAGCGGAAAACTGATGCTCGTTGGAAAATTTATCGAGCTTTTATAGTCGAAATCGTTCGTTTGGTCGTTAACAAAAAAAAATAACAATTTAGATAAAGATTTTGGTCTGTGAGTTCCACTTAGGCTAAAAACAGGTTTCATTTAATTTTGTTCGAATTTTTCAAAGATCTGATGTTTTGATGATTATTTTTAAGATTGATCTGTTTAGAAATTGCCTTTTCGGTTTTTCGATGAATTATTTTCGAAAACACATCAAAATTTTAAGTTGTTTTCCTTCGATTTGTATTATTTGAAATTTATTATTCAAAATTCAATTTGTTTTAATGCCAAGTCGAGTAGTTTCATATCTCAAGATTTAAAGGTATTTTACTATTTGATTTGCAATAAAAATTTTATTCGGCACTATTTTTTAAGTGGCGTTTTATTAGGTGCTTTGATTTAACAACAAACTTATTGCAAAGATGTTAAGAACTCGAAATTTAGTGGGGAAACATTATTTTACAAAATACAACTTCGTCAAATCTGAAGTAATCTCAAAATCTCACAAAATTTAAAGAGCAATTAAAAACAAATTTGGTAAAGATATCGTTGTCGTTGATCTCACAAATAATCAATATAAATATAACGAGAAATTTAGTTAAGACATCAGTTCCACAAGAATCGTCTAAAATGAACGCCAAGGTAAAAATTAAATTGCTTATTTTTTCTTTTTTTAAATTTAATTCGTTTTTTAAAAATCACAAATTTCGACGTATTATAGCTCGTCATCTTTTTCGCCGCAATTATCGCAGCAACCCATGCTGGAAATTTGTTGCCAACCTTGCGATATGAACCGACCATCGGCTACGCAGCAGCCCCCGCCATCGCAAGAGTCGACCACATCGCCTCTCCCGTGGTAACTTCGGCTTACAGAACGGACGTGATAACGGCCCCCGCCGTCAAATATTCTGTGGCTTCGGCTCCCGTCATTTCCACACTTCGTGCCGAACCTTCCATTGCCTTGGCCTCGTCGGCAATCCATGCGCCGCTGGCTCGCACTTTGGGCGTTTCTGCGCATCTCGCCTCTCCGTTGCCTTACGCCCGAGGCTGTCTGTTCGGCGACTGCTTAGGACACGCACAATTTTTGTAAATTTTTTATGTGTATTTATTGATAGACACTTATTTAAAAAAAAATAAATAAATTGATAATAAAATTATTAGGTTTATTTTTGAGGAACTGGAATGAAATGAAATATGGTATCTACCCTTTTGCATTAACGTTAAAGTTTTTAAATTAAAGTTAGGTTATTTTTTGGTTCAAAATGTGAATTTTTCTAATTTAGTGGGAATCTCAAATATCTGCGGCTTGAAATTATTTATTTCGTAGAAACAAATAATTTTGAAAAAAATGACTCAAAGTGCGCAACTTATTTGGTTAAAAAATTATTATAATTAAAAGGCCACGTCGGGAAGGAGTTCGTTTTTTAGTTTTCGTGCCGGTTTGAAGAGCACAATTTGTTTTTGGCCAGAACCTTTACTTTTAATATTTGCTTTGGCAAATAGAATTTTAATTAAAATTTATATTAATTTTTTAATTAAATATAGGAGACGTCGGGCAAATTTACTTTTAGTACAATTGTTGCGGAAGGAATTTTCCTTTTCCGTTTGGACGTTTAAGTTTTGAGTATTTTGACAAAGTTATTTTTGGGCTGTGACGATTTTCGTAGTTCGCTTAGCTAATTCGTAGATTATACGTAATCGGTTTAATTGTTTGTTTTAATTCAATTTATGGGGTTTGATTTATGTTTGCAACAGAGAATTTTTTGTATTGTAAATTCGGTATGTTAATTTTTATAAATCCGAATTTTTTAATGGCTTTATTTTTATTATTTTTTAAATAACTGTTTAAAAGCACAAAATCGCAGAATTTGTTTTTCTAGTATAAATACAGTCTTGTAATTTTTTAATTAAAAGCATTTAAAACGTAAATTAATGTGATTGTGAATCACGCTTAAAATCGAATGTGCACATTCGAGCTCAAAGTGGCACATTCCGATCTCGGAAAATAAGCGCGCCGCTCCGCGTCGCGCTTCATTTGCTTCCCTCGCTCGGAAATGTGCCACTTTTCGCTCGAATTCGCACATCATAGTATTTATTCCATTGGTCTAATTTGTTCTACACACCTCAAGTCAAAATTTGAATTTAATTTAGTAAATATGGATTTTATATTTGAAAAACGTATTTACCATAGCAATGAGTGGAAAAAAGCGAAAAGATACGACAATCTCGTCATTGCGAGTGATAAAAATAATTAAAATTATTCAACTGCTTTTTTGTCTAATTTATTAGCCTAAATTATTGTGAATTGTGCTTAAAACCGAGTGTGCACATTTGAGCTCAAAGTGGCACATTCCGATCTCGGGAAAATGAAGCGCGCCGCTCCGCGTCGCGCTTCATTTGCCTCCCTCGCTCGGAAATGTGCCACTTTTCGCTCGAATGTGCACAATCTTCGTACTTAATAGATTTGTCTACTTGATCCTAGCTCTTTCAAATAAAAAAATTAAAGTTAGTGTAATAAATATCGATTTTATGTTCGAAAATTGTGTTTACCATAGCAATGAGTGGAAGAGAGCGAAAAGATACGACAATCTTGTCATTGCGAGTGAGAAAAAACGATTAAAATTATTCAACTGCTTTTTCGCCTAATTTATTGGCCTAATTTATTGTAAATCGTGCTTAAAACCGAGTGTGCGCATTCGAGCTCAAAGTGGCACATTTCGATCTCGGGAAAATGAAGCCTGCCGCTCCGCGTCGCGTTTTATTTGTTTTACTCGCTTGTAAATATGTCACTTTTTGTTGGAATGTGCACATCCTTTATTCGTTCAATTCAAGTTATAATTATTTTATTAAAAAATTGAACCGACATCAGTTTTTTTTTAATAGTTTATTACTCACCTAGGGAGGAAAGTATAGCATTCCAATCCGCGCGATATTGTAAAACGCAGGCCGAAACGTCATATCTTTCGTCCCGTGGTGAGTAGGTATACAATTTTTTATCACACCAGTATCAAAATTCCTTGACATTTCTTCCAAATCAACATTATTACATGAATTATTTAAAGTAGCCATTTTTAATTTTTTGACATTTAAAATTATTGGTTAAAATAGAAATGTCACTTATGTGTTATTATTTTTTACTTTAACATTAATTGTAAATAAGTCGTTGTTAGGTAAGGCAAAAAAGTGTGACGTACCCGCAAAAAGATTGACGCATGCGTATTGATTATTTAACTGGGAGGGAATGTGGCGCTTTCGTTCCGCAAAATAGGGTCCGAAACCGCGTTTTCGATCTTGGTGTATTAGAAAATAATCATATTTGCAATTTCTTAGTTTTTTTTTTTGAAATCTGTTAATTTTTTTTTAATAATTTTTTTATCAAATAAAAAACTTAATAAGGTACATTAAGAAACTAATACAGCTACATTTTTTTTACTCCTTTTTTTAAAGTTAAAAAAAAATCTCACCATTTTAAGTTTAAAACACATTTCAAGTGCTCAAACAGTTTATTTGACGAGAGAAAAAACCAACATTATATAATGCATTAAAGATCATAATTTTAGTACAAATCTATCTTCTTTTTAAGTTGATACAGCTTCCATCTTTAACTATTTATTAGTTATAGTCACTTTTATGACAAAAGGTCTGAAAACATTAAAAACCAGTGAATATTAAATAACCATTAAAGGGCTGAGAATAGAACCGGTGTCAAAAAAACACATTTTTGAAATTTAACACGGCCCACTTAAATTTAATAATTAAAAAATATTTTTCTAATTTTTTTAGCCTTCCGCCGTACTAGGTGACTAAATGTCACATGTCCCGAAAATAAAATCCACAAAATTGTACTTTTTGACAGTTCAATGATAAGAAATATATTTTAATAATTAATAATGAACAGGTTTAAGTAAAAGACATAGTATCTTCTCTCTCCCTTTCACTCATTGCTATGGTAAATACGTTTTTCGAATATAAAATCGATATTTACTAAATTAAATTAAAATTTTTATTTGAAGGAGCTTATGGTAAATTATACTAATGTAATAAACACGAAGATGTGCGCATTCGAGCGAAAAGTGGCACATTTCCGAGCGAGGGAGGCAAATGAAGCGCGACGCGGCGCGCGCTTCATTCCAGATCGGAATGTGCCACTTTGAGCTCGAATGTGCACAATCGGTTTTAAGCCCGATTACCAATAATTTTGGCCAATAAGTCAGACGAAAAAGCAGTTGAATAATGTTTATCGTTTTCTTTCACTCGCACTGATGAGATTGTCGTATCTTTTCGCTCCCTTCCACTCATTGCTATGGTAAATATATTTTCGAACATAAAATTGATATTTTTGATTTTAAAGGGCTAAGAATAAAGTAGACAAATCTAATAAGTACGAAGATGTGCGCATTCGAGCGACAAGTGGCACATTTCCGAGCGAGGGAGGCAAATGAAGCGCGACGCGGATCGGCGCGCTTCATTTTCCCGAGATCGGAATGTGCCACTTTGAGCTCGAATGTGCACACTCGGTTTTAAGCAAGTTTAACAAGCGTCCCGTTTTAACAAAAAAAAATTGGTCATGTTAGTTACACCTCACCTCGTACACGGAAGGTTAAAAATTATTTTGATTTTAATCAAAATTATAAAAAAAGCTGTTTTTACTCAAATATATTTATTCTCGCACAATAAATTAACTACAGATTTTCACATTTCGCAAAATTAACCGTACAAAGAACCATGATATCCAAGTTTAAAAGAAAACTCACTTTTGTAGTGTCTTGGGATTTCGTTTCTTATTATTTCGGATATTTCGAAAATATGTATCTTGGTGAATCTCGTTTAAAGCAATCTTTTGGAACTATCAATCTGAATAAATTGCAAAATATTAGATTGTTATAATTAATAATTTGCTTTTATACGTTTACAATTAAATTGTACAAAGTACAAAATATTATTAAAAATTACATTTATTATCAGAAACACTTTGGGAAAAGAGTTTTTATATAAAAACTTTATTTTTATTTTATTTTTATTTAAAACTAGTTTAAACTAAGATCGATTAAATTAAACATTTTATTTTGAGTAACTAACGTCTAGTTTTAATAATTTTTATCTCCGAAAGTGCAAATTTAACGATTTTTCTAAAAAAATCACACGGTAACTTTTTTTTTGGCGATGATAGATTTGTTTCTGCAAAACTCGTATAAAAAAGTCGTTTAAAAATACACACGCTGTATATGAGATATTATAAGATTTGTTTTTAACATCGGGAATAGTATAATGATTAGCGAATGCCTTTTGGTTTTATTCCATTTATTTTATATTGTTATTATTAACCAAAAATTAAAAAATATAATCAAAAATCTAAGGATTAAGGGCCATAACGGGCTATCTTAAAATTTCAATATTAGAATAATTACATTTTTTTAATAAATTATTGTACAATGTTAAGCCGTAAGCCAATTGATGTTTTTGGATGAACCTTAATAAGAACAATTTGAAATTCAAAAAAAAACAAAACCCCATTCAATTAGATTAAGGGAGCTGTCAAGCTCCCAAATATTTAATATTATATGTTGCAACATCGTTAATAAAAAAATATTTATTTTTCTTTTAAAAATTGAACGTTAAAACCTTTGATATATTTGGATGTAGGTCGACTAGAAAATTCTGAATTATCCAAAAATTAAAATTTTGTTTGGAAATCTCTTTGATTGAGGGAGGAATCGAGTTCCAAAATTTTTAATATATTTGTCAGCCTACTCTATACAAAAATAATTAATTTTTTTTTTAGAAATTGTACAAAATTAAGTTTTGACTTTTTCCAAAAATTATTCGTACAAAAAGGTGTTTTGGTATATTTAATTAGCATATATAAAAAACAACTTTTTCAATCGTTCATTTTTATTGATTCAAAATAATTTAAGTGACTACATTTAAAAAGATCAACCGTACAAAGAACCATGGTATCCAGAATAGCCAGTATTATATCCAAAGCAGCCAACGCATCCAGCACGTCCCAATCCTAAACCGCCGGCGTACCCATGGGCGAAACCTGGAGCAATTCCAAGGGCTGGGGTGGCTGCGAAACCGATAGCTGGGGATGCGATTCTTAGGGATGGAGCTAAATACCCAGCGTGGGCAAGTGCCACAAGGGCGAAAAGGATAACGATCTATAACAAAACCAGTCAAAAAACATCAAATTTAACGGAAAAAAAATTGTATTACCTTTCCAGACATGTCGACTTGATTTTTGATCAAACTACTTTGATAATGCGATGCCCAATCTTTGGACGGTTCGACTTTTATACTAAATAATTAGTGACTTAATTATAGTTGTTCAAACTACTTTTATTTTTAATTAACAAGTCTTATTTCAATTACATAATAATAAGACTACCACATTATTAGATTCTATTTTCTTTTTGCTTCACGAAAAGTTGCCTTAATTTTAAATCAATTAATTTGTAACTTGATCTCGGGCTAGATTCGATATAAAAGACCAAAGTTTGAAGCTTTTCGACATAACACGACGAAACCTTCTCAGTCAATCATGTTTGGAAAGGTAAATAATCATATTATTTTTTTGAGAGAATTAGTTATTTAATTTTTGGAATTTGTTTTCTTTTTTTCGTTAAAGATTGTTGTAGTTCTTGCAATCATTGCTGTTGCCAGCGCCGGAGTTTTAGGGCCAGCTTTTAGAAGCGGATATGCCGTAGGACCATCTGTGGGTTACGCCGGTTCCTCTTTGGGAATTGGCCATGGTTTTGGATATGCCGGCGCCGGTTTTGGACTGGGTCGTTCTGGCTGCGTTGGATGTTTTGGACACGGAGCTTTGTACGGTTAAACATATCATGAAAAATTCATTGTGCTAATTTATTTCTAAATAAATATTTATTGCGAAACTGATTGGATTTTTTTTGTGCTGCTTTGGTGATTGAAAAACGATGGGCTTGTTAAATTTTGATTGTAATTGACTTGCTCACAGACTCGATGAATTTTAGGACGGTTCCAAAAAATTTGTCGATCGGACTTAAAATTCATAAAAAATTGGTTACAAATTTTTTTGCATCTCAACTATGTGTTTTTAAAAAAGAAATAATTTAATGTCTATTTGGGTGTTTTTTTATTTAAAAAGAAAAGTTATTTGTTTTACAAAAAAATTACAGGTCGCTGTTTGTGAAGGAACCTTTAAAAATTTTACAAATTTGAAATTCTCCAACTTTTTGAAAATCCATGGTTTTAAAAACCTATAGAACTGTTGTTTGAAAACTTTGAAAAAATTTAATTTAAGACTAGCTTTAATTTTAATTTCTAAAACATTCTAATGTTACATCTATAGCAGTATTTTTTGGTCCGCTCTAGCGGTTACATCTCCCCGGACAAATAGACAAATTGCAGCCCCTTAAGAATTTTTATATAGGGTCATTTCGCCAGTTTGCGACCACTCAACAGAATTATTTAATTCAAAGTAAAATATCTGCCTAAATTTTGTATTTTTTAATGTTGTTTTTTTTTACGTTCTGTGGCATAGGTACTATTCATAATTAATTTGTTAATAGTTTTCTGTAATATATGATTTAAATAAATAATAATTATATGCTTAAAACTAAAAAAAGGGCGATTTCGCCGGTTTTCGACCAGATGGCTAAGTTGACGGCCCGTTGCTAACCTTTTACCTTAAACTTTTGCTTTTAATTTAAAAATTATTAATTACACATATATCTAATATTTAAAATTAGTCGCATAATAGGGTACCAAAAAAAAAACAACTAAGTGCGAATACACCTTATATTTTTACTAAAAGTTACATATTCGCACTGTCCATTTATAAAATGCAATTGATTTGAAACATATCGTTCATGACTATTTTTGTACTAATTGATTATTTGAAGTAAGATGTGCTACAATTTGAATAATTACCGAAAAAGGTCGCAAACTGGCGGTGGCCGGAGAACCGGCGAAGTGGCGCTATATATATTTTAAATAAAGGTACCTATTTTTTATTTTCAATAAAAATTAAATTATGTTCAAACAAGTTTTAGAAATTCTGTGTTTATTTTTAAAAATAGTGTAAATATTTTTAGTGTTTTAGATCAGCCTTTTGCAACTTTCTTTTTACCATGTCCCACTTAGTCTTTCTAAACTTCTGATGCTTTTTAACATATATATTTTTTTTTAATTTCAAAAATTAAATTATTATTTAAGTGAAGCCCAATTATGATTTGTTTGGGTTTTAAGCAAAACTTTAATAGGAAAGTAGGAAAAAAATAACAAGTACATTTTCAAAACATATTATAATTTCGAATTGCTTTCCTGACTAATACAATTGTCAACATGTGGGGCGTTAGGACATACTGTTTTAAACATAAACAATATAAATACGCGACTGTAAATTTTTAGCAAACATAAAACTCGATGTGCGAAATTTTCTATTAATTGGAAATTTGACACATCAATATTTTACCAACACTTTACGCCCTGGGCAAATGTCCGGGTTGCCCGCCCCTAGAGCGGACACTGTATGCTACAGAAAATGTTTTGCGTTTATTGTACATTGTTTTATTTGGGTAAATTGCTCTTTCTTCTTAAATCAATTGACAATAAGCAACTTTCGAAAGAATCGTATGTGCACATTAAATCAATGATTACTTAAAAAAATTACCTAAAACCTATTAAAACTATTTTAATCGTTCATTCCCACTTCTACGTAAGAGACATTTGTATCTTCTCACTCTTTTCAACTCATTGCAAACATTAAAAAAATTAATTAATGTGTATTTTGAAATTGTTTTCTTTTACTTGTATACATGTGATGTGGGTATCTTTTCACTCACTCCCACTCATTGCAAATAAAAAAATATTCTATCTTACGTATTTCAAGCCAAATTTAATGAATACAAAGATGTGCGCGTTTGAGCGAAAAGTGGCACATTTCCGAGCGAGGGAAGCAAATGAAGCGCGACGCGGAGCGGCGCGCTTCATTTTCCCGAGATCGGAATGTGCCACTTTGAGCTCGAATGCGCACACTTGGTTTTAAGCACGATTCACAATAATTTAGCCTAATAAATTAGACGAAAGAGCAGTTGAATAATTTTAATCGTTACCTCTCACTCGCACTGACGAGATTGTCGTATCTTTTTACTCTCTTCTACTCATTGCTATTGTAAATACTTTTTTCAAACATAAAATCGATATGTTACACACTAAATATTTTTTTTTAAATTGAAAGAGGTAGGGATAAAGTAGATAAATGTAATAAGTACGAAGATGTGCGCATTCGAGCGAAAAGTGGCACATTTCCGAGCGAGGGAGGCAAATAAAGCGCGACGCGGAGCGGCGCGCTTTATTTTCCCGAGATCGGAATGTGCCACTTTGAGCTCGAATGTGCACACTCGGTTTTAAGCACGATGCACAATAATTTAGGCTAATAAATTAGACGAAATAGCAGTTGAATTTTTTTAATCGTTTCCTCTCACTCGCACTGACGAGATTGTCGTATCTTTTTACTCTCTTCCACTCATTGCTATGGTAAATACTTTTTTCGAACATAAAATCGATATTTTACACACTAAATAATTTTTTTTAATTTGAAAAAGGTAGGGATAAAGTAGATAAATGTAATAAGTACGAAGATGTGCGCATTCGAGCGAAAAGTGGCACATTTCCGAGCGAGGGAAGCAAATGAAGCGCGACGCGGAGCGGCGCGCTTCATTTTCCCGAGATCGGAATGTGCCACTTTGAGCTCGAATGTGCACACTCGGTTTTAAGCACGATGCACAATAATTTAGGCTAATAAATTAGACGAAATAGCAGTTGAATAATTTTAATCGTTTCCTCTCACTCACAATGACGAGATTGTCGTATCTTTTCGTTCTCTTCCACATTCGATCCGAATGTGCCCACTCGGCGTTAAGCGCGATTCACAGTAATTAATTTACTTTCTTTGACGGCTAACTTCATATTGTCAAATTTTTGATAGCTGTGCGCGCGCAACTTTCGTGGTTTATTAAAATTTTACTCAACGCCAAAGAAGTATAACTTCAAAAAAGTGCCGAGTCAAAATTTATAACAAAAAATGTTTTAATTTTCTTTTGTTTTATTTCATATCAAAAATATAATTGTTGCTACTAAAGGATCTTTTTATCAAGTTTGCAATTTGAAATTGCTGGGCGAATAATTACCAGGGCCCTATTTTCTTTAAATTAACGAAGATCCGTCTTGCAATTCGATAAGCGGTGGTTAGTTTAACGCCTGACCGCTTTACTTAACATAGTTTAAGATTAGATGCCAATTAAACTAATTTATCGAAATAGCAGATCAATACAATGTCAACACCGATCTAATAATTACATCGGATTTAATCGTTCCTTTGAAATTAAATTGTAATTGGAAATGGGCACTTGGAAAACTTCCAAATTGCTTTTTTGCACTTTCGGCACATTCCACAATCTTGTTACCTTCATCAAACTAAATATTACATTTTTATATCTGGTACTGAGTTTGTATATGTATATTTTTTTTTTTGAAGGGCCTCAAATTTAATTTCATATTAAATTTTGGATTTAAGACTTTCGCGGTACCAGAATTGATGTTAGACCTTCTGGAACTGGTACTAGCACTGCAACCGACACTAGAATCTTCAGTGATCGTCACTAGCACTAACCCCAATTACTGACACTGACACTAGTCGAGACTTTCCGATTAATGCCGCGTTTTTCTGTAGCAGAATGCCGGCGTTTGGCGAACGTTTCAGTTTGCGTTTTCAGATCTGGACGTTGTAATACTAAAACCATTGCATTATGTTACAGAAAGACGCGGCATCTATCCGGAAATCTCAACTAGTGTCAGTGTCAATAATTGGGGTTGATACTAATGACGCTGCTAAGATAGCGCAGATTCTAGTGTTAGTGACAGTGCTAGTACCAGCTCCAGAGGGTTCAACATCAATTCTGGCAAATTTTATAATAATACGATCAATTTGTCTTATAAAAACACGTTAAGACAAGATCTGATAATAAAAAGACTGATAGATACCGAAACGTTTACGCAAGCACACTATAAAATTACTCGAAATTGTATCACATCTTCAAAGCACAGTGAAACAACAAATTTTAGACAATAATTAATATATTTTGATAAGTCCCAATTATAAAATTAAAAATTACACCAAAAAGAAATGAAGGTTGCGTAGTATTGCCCAAATAAAATAAAATCGTCGGGAAAATCGCTAAATATGGTCTCGAAAACTGTAAAACTGTATTTTGTCAGTCACAATATTATCGATTTGCATCGCAAAAAAGGAATTTATTAAGGCTTAATAAATAGGTACTTAATAAATGCTTTTAACATAAAATATTCAAGTTTAAAAGAAAACTCACTTTTGTAGTGTCTTGGGATTTCGTTTCTTATTATTTCGGATATTTCGAAAATATGTATCTTGGTGAATCTCGTTTAAAGCATTCTTTTGGAGCTATCAATCTGAATAAATTGCAAAATATTGGATTGTTATAATTAATAATTTGCTTTTACCATATACTTTTACAATTAAATTGTACAAAGTACAAAATATTATTAAAAATTACATTTCTTATCAGAAACACTTTGGGAAAAACTTTATTTTTATTTAAAACTAGTTTAAACTAAGATCAATTAAATTAAACATTTTATTTTGAGTTACTAACGTCTATTTTTAATAATTTTTATCTCCGAAAGTGCAAATTTAACGATTTTTCTAAGGAAATCACACGGAAACTTTTTTTTTGGCGATGATAGATTTGTTTCTGCAAAACTCGTATAAAAAAGTCGTTTAAAAATAAACACGTTGTATATGAGACATTATAAGATTTGTTTTTAACATCGGGAATAGTATAATGATTAGCGAATGCCTTTTGGTTTTATTCCATTTATTTTATATTGTTATTATTAACAAAAATTAAAATATATAATCAAAAATCTAAGGATTAAGGGCGATAACGGGCTATCTTAAAATTTCAATATTAAAATAATTACATTTTTTTAATAAATTATTGTACAATGTTAAGCCGTAAGCCAATTGATGTTTTTGGATGAACCTTAATAAGAACAATTTGAAATTCCAAAAAAAAAACAAAACCCCATTCAATTAGATTAAGGGAGCTGTCGAGCTCCCAAACATTTAATATTATATGTTGCAACATCGTTAATAAAAAAATATTTATTTTTCTTTTAAAAATTGAACGTTAAAACCTTGGATATATTTGGATGTAGGTCGACTAGAAAATTCTGAATTATCCAAAAAGTAAAATTCCGTTCGGAAATCTCTTTGATTAAGGGAGGAATCGAGTTCCAAAATTTTTAATATATTTGACAGCCTACTCTATACAAAAATAATTAATTTTTTTTTTAGAAATTGAACAAAATTAAGTTTTGACTTTTTCCAAAAATTATGCGTACAAAAAAGTGTTTTGGTATATTTAATTAGCATATATATAAAACAACTTTTTCAATCGTTCATTTTTATTGATTAAAAATAATTTAAGTGACTACATTTAAAAAGAAGATCAACCGTACAAAGAACCATGGAATCCAGAATAGCCAGTATTATATCCAAAGCAACCAACGCATCCAGCACGTCCCAATCCTAAACCGCCGGCGTACCCATGGGCGAAACCTGGAGCAATTCCAAGGGCTGGGGTGCCTGCGAAACCGATAGCTGGAGATGCGATTCTTAGGGATGGGGCCAAATAACCAGCGTGGGCAAGGGCCAAAAGGGCGAAAAGGATAACGATCTATAACAAACCCAATTAAAACACGTCTAATTTAAAGCAAAAAATTATATCACCTTTCCAGACATGTCGAACTGATTTCTGATCAAATTACTTTGAAAATGTGATGCTCGATCTTGGAAAGTTTTGCTTTTTATACTTGCGAAGATCAATTATAAGTTAATTATTTCTTAAACTAGTTTTAATATTATAATTATAATAAATGTTCTTAATTGCGTTTTCAAATGCAAATTCAAATCTCGAGAAGTTTAAATTCGAGTTTTGTCGGTGCTGAATTAGTTTTGCAGACGAGAAACGATCTTTTTCGTAAATTAAAAATGGAATTTTTCTGTAAAATTAATAAAAAATCGAATTGTTATTAATCCATAGAATTGTCGTTCTTGCTGGAACTAGGATTATTAAATTTTATCACAAAATAAATAACGAAATGGCGGACTTCAAAAATAAAAGAGATTTGTGTCAGGCACAAATCGGGCTGCAAAATGGAAAGTTAGGGATGAAAAAAAATCCTGGTACCGGCGAGAACTCCTGATGTGTGGAATAACGTGTAAAAATTTGAGGCCAATGGGTCAGATAGAATTTTTTTTTCATTCGGGTCGGCCAAAAAACATTTTTTTTTGAAAAAGCGCTTTTAAAATTTGAATAACGGATTTCTTAAAAAAAAAACTTGTACTTATATTAATCGTCTATGCCTAGGGCGTATATTATGCTTTTTACAATGTAGGAGAACCTGTTGTACCTTGGTCCCTTTGTACCTTATGCAACTTTATTTTTTTAATATTTGCGTGCTTTTGTGACCCATAATTTTCGATATTAGCAGCAGCTGGCCAATGTACTTTGTTAATGTATGAGATCAATTGAAATTTTTAATCGAAAAAAAGTAAGTTTTTTTATATTCTTTTTACTTAAATATCTTATTGATTTTTATTACCTAATAACAAATGACTCATCGTAATAGAAAGATTATTTATTAATGTTTGCATAATAGTGGTCTGATTTTGGCACAGCATAATCTTTAAATTTATTTTTGAGTTTAAATATCAAGAGTCGGTGTGTTGTACCTCGGTCACTATCAATACATTGTACCTTGGCCCTAAGATCAACGTGCAATAAATAAAAATTTAGATATACCTTTGTTATAAATTCTTCTTTTTTTTTATTTTGCTTCAAATAATATGTCTCGCAAGTCTAACGAAAAATTTAAATTTTTGCAAAGTGAACTATTAAGTATGTGAAATTTTAGTATACGAGAAAAGTTTTGTTCATTTTTGAAACAATTTTAGTGCCATCCCAAAGCAAAACTTTAGTACTTCTTATAATTCAAAAATAAATATATAGTTTTCATAGAACAATGGGTTTTATTTTGCCTAATGTGAATAGAGCCAAGGTACATTACCTCTGTTGTACCTAGGCCATAGATCCACTAATTTTTAAATCTTATAGCAATTTGAGTAAACGGTTGGTAATGCTTTCAAATATTTTAAGATAAATACCTTATTAGTGCCCCACTACGATGCAATTTATTTTATCAACAAATTGTTACATATACACTTTAAAAATAAATTACAAGTGAAAAAAGGACCAAGGTACAACAGGTTTCCCACTCGCAATATATTTTACTTTTGAAATAAGTAAGAAAAAATATCAATTTTATCAACCCAAGTTACCCGGTTACATCAAAGAAGTATAACTTCTAACACGCACCGATTTGTAATTCACTCGGACCTTAAGCCAATCAAAATTCTCTCAATGTTGTTTTTTTTTTAATAAAAAAAAAAATATAAAAATGAAAAGACTCAATCTTTACTAAAACAATTAAAATTGCAATTTTAAGCAAAAGCAGTGCGACCAAACAGTTTATCATAAGCGACAAACCATTTATATCACTTTTCCTTTTTAATGATTAAAAGCGGGGGCTCCTCCGCGCAAGTGTTAAGCAGAACACAAAGATAATGAATTGCTAATCCCGCGGGAAGATCTAGTTTCTACATGACATATTGAAAAGATGAAATTTCAGCAGTTTACAGCAAGTAAAATTTCTTTCCGATTTATTTCCAACTTCTTATCATAACGTCATCGACTTCATAAATTTTGTCGTTTAACTGCGGCCCTAAAAATTAATCTTTCATCAATCATAAAAATTTCCACGAAAATATGGAGGTTTTCTTTTCCTCTCGCGTTTTGCGATTATAAAACTTTAATTTTTTTTTCGTCGCAACTTCGTGGCAATTTAATTTCGAAAACCGACCGCCCCCACATGACAGATCTTTATTTCATTTGATTTGCAGTAAATTCTCCATTTTGCACTTTTGTCTTACGAATTCTTTAGTAGATCTTTAATTTTCTGTTCCGGCATAATTAAGGAAACGCATTAAAACTACTTCTCACTAATGAAAATAAAGAGATGTTTCAATTTAAAAACATTAATTTAATAAAACCACCCAAACTAGTTTGTGGCTGGAGTGAATGGTAGAAAACTGTAAATTACACCTACTTGATCCGACAATCTTTAAGAAAATCAGTGCATCCGCTTTTACAAAGTAATTTGTTAAGTACTTTTCTAATTTGACAATAAATTGTTAATTAATTCTTACGCAATTATAGATTGTTGTGTTTTTTGTAATGGAAGTTTTTGCCTTAAACCAGTGGTTTACAAACTTTATGTTACTGCGTTCCCTTTAAAAAATTTTAGTTTAGTTTAGGGTCATTTCTAAGTGGGTTAAGTTTCAGTACTTATTCGTGGGACACCCGGTATACATAACGTGACCAATTTTTTTCCTGTTGAAACGGGACGCTTGGTAATCGTGCTTAAAATCGAGTGTGCACATTCGAGCTCAAAGTGGCACATTCCGATCTCGGGAAAATGAAGCGCGCCGCTTCGCGTCGCGCTTCATTTGCCTCCCTCGCTCGGAAATGTGCCACTTTTCGCTCGAATGCGCACATCTTGGTATTCATTAGATTTGCCTATTTTAACTTTCGTGAATTCTTATGAAAAATTTTAATATAGTTTAGTAAATATCGATTTTATGTTTAAAAACGTATTTTTTCTATAGCAATGAGTGGAAGAGAGCGAAAAGATACGATAATCTTTTCAGTGTGTGTGAGAAGAAACGTTTTAACTAATATATTGTTTATTTTATTGTGAATCACGCTTAAAATCGAGTGTGCACATTTGAGCTCAAAGTGGCACATTCCGATCTCGGGAAAATGAAGCGCGCCGCTTCGCGTCGCGCTTCATTTGCTTCCCTCGCTCGGAAATGTGCCACTTTTCGCTCAAATGCGCACATCTTTGTATTTATTGTATTTGGCTTCAAATCAATAACTCATGTTCAGATTTTCTATTCGGAAAACGTTGTAGCGTTTATTTTTCTGCAATAACTGTTTATAAGCCAAAATCAAAAATTCGGTGTGTTCGGTATAATTGGGGCATTCCAGGCCAAATCGGCCACTTTATTTGGGTGGCCTTTTTCGATTTTTCTCTAAATTGTAGATGTTTTTGAAATCGATGAAAAACACGTTCACGATATTTTCAAATTTTTTTGACCATCCGTTTTTGAAAAATGATTTTTTTTCAAAAGGAGTTGTCCCAGTTTGAAATAATTTTCTTTGATCTTATTGAAATTTGAATCATCAAATGAGGACTAAATATCATGATGAATAACACAAAAAAATTGTTTATTGATTAAAAGGGAAATGAGCAAGAGCATATCGAATTAAAAATGAAAAGTTATCATAACTTTTTTGTTAACAGAGATAATTGAATTTTTTTTTCAAATTGCTGTTTATAGTTAATGAAAGCATCTAAAAAATTATATCAAATTTTTTAAACATGAGTTTTACAAACAAAAAACTTCATTTCAAATATTGATTTGAAAATTTGATAACGTTATACCAGAGTAACCATTAATTTTATTGACTCAATTGATAGACATTTAAATTCTTAAATTAATAAAATTTTAAAAGTTTTGGTTACCCGAGTATAATACGTCGATTTTAAAAGTTGAATTTTTTTTTAAATTAAAAATGTCTTATTTGAGTTTGAAAAATGTTGCTGTTGCCAAATAAATCTTAATAAAGTTAATAAAAACTGTTTAAGAAAAGTGAACACTGAAAATTTGTTGAACAAATTGCAAAATGTTAGAATTGCTATATTGAAGAGAGAGAAACAGGCAATTATTGTTTTTGAAACTTATTAATTTTTTTCTCTCAAATTATGTTTAAGAATAAATAAATTTATCAGTTTACAAAATTTAAATTAAATCTGAAGAGTTTTATCCAAACTGGGACAAGTCCTTTGAGTTTCTTTTTTTAAATCCTCACAACTTGGCAAAAACCCTATGGCATCTTTTTTTTTTAATTTTTGTTTTTAGAAGTTCTTTCCGGAAAAAAATGATTTTAATCTAAGTTATTGCCTTAATCGTTTATTGTTAGTTTAATTCAAAAAGCTTTTTTTGTGATTTAGGCCCTATTCGATTTTTTTGAAACGAATTTTAAAAAACTTTTGTAAATATAATTTTTTTAAATTAACCTGATCGTTGGTAAACATTTATTTCTATTTGCTTTTTTTAATTCAAAATTTGGATTTTTTTAAATTGTATGTTCTAACACAATTTAACCATAAAATATTCATTAATTTATCTATTCACCAGTCTTTAAAGTTTTAAAACAAAATATTTCTTAAGTAACTTTTTCTATAAAAAAATAATAATTCAAAAAAAATTAATTGAGAACATAGTATTTAGTAAAACTTGATTTTAGAAACAAGAAAAACAATAGAAATGAATGTTTACCGACGATCAACTTATTTTAAAAATTGATCTCTAATGAAATTTATTTGATAATTGTTTTCATAAAATCGAAGAAGGTACACAACTCTATATTTTTTTGGAATTAAACTAAAAATAAACGATTAAGGCATTAATTTAAATTAAAATCATATTTGTTACTGAAATGGCATTTAAAACGAAAATTTAAAAAAAAAAAGATCCGATTGGTGCATTTTTTGCAAAGTTATAAATATTTGAAAAAAAACTCAAATTTTCAAGAAAATTCATATTTCAAAAACAAATGTTCTAAAATATTTGTAAATAATCATGAACGTGTTTTTTATTAATCTCAAAATATTAAAGTTTGAGAAAAATCGCTTCATTTGCCTTCCCCGCTCGGAAATGTGCCACTTTTCGCTTGCATGCGACCATCTTTCTACTTATTAGATTAGTCTACTGTATCTCTAGCTCTTTCAAAACAAAAAATTACAATTAGTGTAGTAAATATCAATTTTCTATTTGAAAAATGTATTTACCATAGCAATGAGTAGAAGAGAGCGAAAAGATACGACAATTTCGTCATTACGAGTGAGAGGAAACGATTAAAATTATTCAAGTGCTTCTTCGTCTAATTTATTGGTCTAATTATTGTGAATCGTGCTTAAAAGCGAGTGTGCGCATTTGAGCTCAAAGTGGCACATTCCGATCTCGGAAAAATGAAGCGCGCCGCTCCGCGTCGCGCTTCATTTGCTTCCCTCGCTCGGAAATGTTCCACTTTTTGCTCGAATGTGCACATCTTTATATTTATTGGATTTGCATATATTGATCTTCTCTTCTTCAATTCAAAAAATGAAAAATCAAATTTTTGTTTTATTTTTTGTTTGAAAAAGGTTATAGATTTAAGTTATCATGGTGCTTTTCTGCACGCCTAATTGCAGCGAGCCTGATAAAACCTTTTGGTATGAATCCATTAAGCTTATTATAAATATCATTTTTGAAAATTAACATATTTTTGACTTCGAAAATGCATTATATTTGAAGCTCGTTTTAGCTCAATTTTAGAAGAAATAAATTAGTAAATGAAGTTTGAAACCAATTTTGTTAGGTTCTTATTACATTTTACATTAAAACAAAAACAAGTAGACTTACATTTTGTATTTTGAGAAAGTAATAATAAATTTGATTTAAAAATTGTAATGTTTTTAAATCATATTCTCTTTTTCTTATAATACTTTTAATTTATTAAAAAAATGGATAGAACTAAAATAATTGTTTAATGCATAAAACGCTGAAAATTTTTAATTATTTTTAAAAAATTTAACATTTTATATTCGAGTAAAAATGAAATATGGCGATATGGCCGCACCGTGTCTGTGACATTTTTAATAAATTTAGAATCGCCGCACCACCGCTTGACTACCGCTGCGACATTTGAAGAAATAGTCCTCGAACAACCAAAATATCTAAAATAATGAATCACTGCAACACTGCTGCACCATAGCCGCACTAAATTAAAAAATGTTAATATGCAGCAAAAAAATGATGCAAATATACCTAATAATTAATTAAATGCCAAAGTGAAAATTATTGTTTAAATATCAAAAGAATATCTATTTATGAATACGTATATTTATTAATTGAATTTTATCATTTACAACAGATACAAAAACATAAATTGAAAATTATTAAAACTATTTTGGAAATGGTGCAACTATGGAGCAGCGGTGGTACACCAAAAAACAAAATTTTGCCGTGCGGCAGGGCTGTGCGCCAAACGACTGCGGTGCAGAGTTGTTGCGACACCGGAAATAAAACTTACTAAATTTTTTTTTTAAACTAAATTTTTATTATTAGGCAGGGAAGTATTTGGTTAAATTCTAAACCTATTTTATTCGTTTCTTTTAGTTGGTTACTTTATCATGGATGCGGAAGTTGAAATTTGACATTATTCATACGTTTTCCTTATAGTACGTGCCAAAATAAATTTTAAAAGTATTTATGGCACAAACTCCACTGATTTTTGAGCGCTTATATAAAATCATAATATTTTATTTTAGTTTGAATAGGGGTCGCTCTCCGAAAAGCCCCATCAGACCTTAAAGCTCGAGAGCAAAATTCATCAAACCTTAGAGCCCTATAATAAAGCCAAACCGATCAACTAAAATTTTAGAAGGAGACAAATTAATATCAAATTTTGTAAATTACTTTACTTTTTTTATTAGAAAATCGTTGAGTTTGCTTTTATAGCTACGTGATTACTTCCTCTTGTCGAAACACAAAACTAGTTTGAACGGGAAGCAATTTAATGGACAAATAATTTAATTTTTAAATAAACCGAAATGTCATTTCTTCGCCCTTAAGCAATATTTATTTTTTCAATGCAAAGTTAAAATAAAGCGATATCAAAAATCAATTCGTTCGTCGGAAAAAAGTAAAAAATTTATAACGAAAAAGAAATCGTTTCAGCCGACATTAAATTTTTACAATTAATTACCAATCAATACTTCAATCTACTTTGCTCCTTAAAAAATTCTCATTAATGATAAATCTTCCCGGTATTTCCATTACATTAACTTCAATTTTAAGCGGCGAACGAAAGTTTACGTTAAAAATGAATTTTACCTTCGTCCAAATCAGTATAAAAAGGCAATTAATTAATAAACAACCATTAATTTTCATTGAACAACTATCCAAAGATGTTTGCTAAGGTAATTAATTATGTACTTCCTTTTCTTTTGTAGGTACTTATTTTTTTTTAACTTTGGAAATTGATTTTCATTTCGTAGCTTTTCGTACTCGTCGCAGCTTTAGCCGCAGTCCAAGCTGGCTTTTTGGCACCGGCCGTCCCCACTTACAGGTACGCCGCTGCACCCGCCATTGCTACCTATAGGACTGTAGTGTCTGCGCCCGTCGTTAAATATGCGGTAGCCACCCCCGTAATTCGTGCTGTTCCTACGGTTCGCCTTGTGCCAACCGTTTCCTACAGGGCTACCCCTGTTATAAGGTACAGAGCAACCCCTGTGGTGCGGTATGGGTATTCTGCTGGGTATGCTAGCAGTTACGGACTTTGGTAGAACGTATTTAAATAAATAAATTATTTATTTCTTATTACTTTTTTTCTTTAATTTTTTTTGCGAGATTTAGTATTAACGCCTTGACATACAATGACGTCTAGGAGACGTCAATCGTTTAGGGTGTCATTGTAGATTTTGACATCTCTAAGACATAAAGAACTGTATTCAATTTTATGTTCCGAAAAAGGTTTGTTTTCAACAATAATTTTGTTAAAAGGCACAAAATTGGCGATTTAGGAATTTTGTTATTAATATAATTCTGTAATATTTAATTGCGAATTGTCCAGAGAGTAAATTAATTCTTGTAAAGTGTGCTTAAAGCCGAGTGTGCGCATTCGAGCTCAAAGTGGCACATTTCCGATCTCGGGGAAAATGAAGCGCGCCGCTCCGCGTCGCGCTTCATTTGCTTCCCTCGCTCGAAAATGTGCCACTTTTCGCTCGAACGCGCACGTCTTCGTATTTATTCAATTTGTTTAAATTACTTTTTGGATTTAAAAAGGAAACAGCAATGTATTCAAATAAAACGGCATGTGCGCAGTAACATATAGTTTGATAACCACTGGTCTAGCTATACACAAGCGCAACATAGTGCGTTGTTATATTTAATTTGGTCGCGCCAAAGAAGTATTACTTCTAACGTGCGTACATAAGTACATGCACCGGTTTTTTTTTACATAGAATGAAATTCAGTTGTAAACATTTAGCAAAATTATTAAAGTAAACTCGAAGATTAAATTATTTTAAGTTTTTAGACAACTTAAATTAAATAAATTGGAAAATTTTTAAAATATATTTAAGAACTTTAGAAATGTGTAATTATCAATTTTTTTTGTATAACACAAATTGAATAAAACAAAATTTTATTCGGGAAATTTAAAAAGAAATTTTGATGAAAAAATTATTATGTATTTTCAGAAAACTCAAATAGAGTAAATACAGAATTTGTGGTTTTTCAAAAAACTTTGAAGATCATTAATTTACGCAAATAAAATTAATATTGGAGAAAACTCAATAAATAAATTATCTTAATTGTTCAGAAATATTAAATTTATAAAATTAAATACAGTCAAACCTCGATAGGTCGAAGTTGAAGAGAAACTAAAAATAATTCGCGTTATCAAAAATTCGAGCTATCGATATAAAAATATTTTTTAGTTTATGTTTTTAAAATTTACTAATTGTTTTTTTTTCTTAATAATTTCCTAGTGATTTCTTGCTAAAACCAAAATCTTGTGTCTTGAACAAGTTGTAATTAGGCTTTATTTATGGAATAATTCAATTTTTAAATATAAAAAAATATTTATATGTTATATATTATATGCATAAAAATTTTAGAATGACTTAGGTGAGGAATGTTAGAAAAAGATTGGGAAACACTGCTCTACATATTTCAAAATATTTTAAAACTATTAATTATTTATTTTATGTTATTTGTGTATGCTCATAACAGTTAAGTTGAGCCAAATTAATAGTTTTTTTCGGACTCATCAAATTCCGTTTTTTTTGTATGTCAAGGGGTTAAGGGTGTCTGTCACCAAATTTCGTCTAATGCATATTAAAGGGAAACTTCCATTTCCATTCAATTTCCGTATTTTTGAAGATAAAAAGTTTAAAATTTTTGTAGAAATAAAGACCTTTTTTTTTAAGTACGATTTTTAATTTTTCATTAATTAAAATGTTTTGCCCAAAATAATAATAAAGTGTAAATCAAACTAAACCTCTAAGCGTTCGTGTGCTTTTAAAAATAAAAATATTTATTTAAATCATTTTCGCAATCTAACGTTTAATTTAGGAAATTTTCGTAACGATTTTATTATTTTTTAAATTATTTTTATTAAATGGTTATAAGCAATTGAAATTGGTCAGTATAGGTACTATTTCAAAAACTTATAGAGATTTGCGATAAAAAAGCTTTATGCAGCTTATGGTTGTTGATCATATGAAAAGAACCATCAATTTTTACCAAAATTGACGTACTTCAATTGCTTATTTAATAAAAATTTATTTAATAAAAAAATTTTCAAAAAAAATCAGATTACAACAATTTAGTAAGCTTTTTTGTTCGATTGGTAAAAAGTTGAAATCAATATCTTTATTTTTGAAAGCACTGAAAATTTAGTCTGTTATTCACTTTATTATTTTTTTGGGTAAAATAGGCTGATTTATCAAAAAAAAAAATATTTCAAAAATAGGGCAATAAGAGGGGAACAGAATTTCTATTTAAAATACGATCGATTGAACGATATTTTTTCATTTGAGTGCAAATAAAACATCTACCGTCACGAACCGAACTAAAAAAAACAATTAATTAATTTTAAAAAAAATTATTTAAACTTTTAAAACATTCACTCTTGTAAACAGTAAACAAAAGCTGAAAGTGCACATTCTCAATAATTATTTTATTTTTTTAACTCAAAATTGCAGGACCGTATTTTACCAAAGACCAAAAAAAAAGAAAAAACTAATTAAAAAAAAAAACTAATTAAAGAACTCCTTAAAGGACTTCTTAAAGGACTCCTTAAAGGACAGCGTGCGGTATCGAATAAAAAAAGACCTAAAATCCGTTTTTGGACATTATTATAATTATTTACGACAAACAATGCGCAAATATAATAACATAAATTATATCAAACACAGCCATTTATGCATGCGTTTGGCGTTGAGCGAGTATTTTGTAAAATTATGAAAGACTAATATATATTTCTGCACGGTTGATTTATTTCGCTTGGCCTCTGCACGATTATAGTTTTGGTTCAAAAGGTCCGCATACAAACCAATTCCACAACACGCGACAAATTCGAAATACCGCATTGCAATATGCAAATAATACAAGACGATTCGCCCAGATTTCCTTAAATTTTTATTTTGTTCGGGGAAAAGTATTATAAAATGATCCCCTTAAAAGAGAATAGTCGTAGGTCAGAAGTTTTGGGTAGACGGTTTATCTGTTTAAGTATTTTACTTTCTTTAATATATTCAATGTATTATTAATATCCGATTTATTGTTTAAACGCCTTCTAAAAAATCATTTTATACACCGGGGTGTCCAAAATGATCCCTGTGCTGTGGAAAAGATGATCTTTGGAGATCTAGTCAGCAGATCATCTACAAAAATCATGTTTGTGACATATTAAATAAAGAAAACAAATATAGAATAGTTTACGACGTTTCAAAGTTTTGTTTAATTTGATTTTTAACTAATTTAATTATTTTCAAAAACCGTTGACAACCTTATTCAAAATTAAAATACACATGTACTTACGATTTGCGATTTTGAGACTTCAGCGGAATGTTTTTATTGTTTTTCTTCTTTTCATGTTTTTTACTTATAATGTTGAATCACTGTTTTTTTTTCAAAATTAATGAAATCTAGTCAACTTTGGAATTTATTTCTAATTAAATTGTATTAAATTGAAATCTTTGCTGTGGCACTGCTTTTAAAATATTAATTGTTATAGCAAAATTATAATAAACTCAAAGTTTAATAAAATTGTGATTGCTTTTTAAGAGCGTTTAGAATTTTTAAAAAGGTCAACACTGTTGTTTAAAGTTGACCAAAGTTGTTTAACTTTACACTTTTTCCAACTCGGTTGCTTTTAAAGTTATTCTTAAAATTTAAATAGCTGGTTTTTACACCCGCTTACTGGTTTTTAATTGTTTAAAACAAATAATTTGTTGTAAAAGAGCTCTGTGTATGATTATTAATAAATTATAATTAAAAAATTATAATTAAAAACTTATTTGGACATGTCAAGCCAGATCGCTCACATTTTTAAGCGACCTCTTTCGATTATTCTCAAACTTTTATATTTTGAGATCAATCAAAAACACGTTTATGATTTTTTACAAATATTTTGGATTATTTGTTATTGAAATATGAATTTTCTTAAAAATTTGAGTTTTTCCTTTTCAAATGGTTATAGTTTTCCAAAAAATGCACCAATCGGAACGTTTTTTCTTTAAATTTTCGTTTTTAAATGCCATTTTAAGAGACAAATATGATTTTATTTTAAATTAATGCTTTAATCGTTTATTTTTAGTTTAATGCAAAAAAAAATTTCGAGTTGTATACCTTCTTCGATTTTTTGGAAACAATTCTCAAATAAATTTCGATAGAGATCAATTGGATAAACATTAATTTTTATTGTTTTTCCTTACTTCTAAAATCAAGTTTTTCTAAATCGTATGTTCTCAATGATTTTTTTTGGATTATTATTTTTTTTTTATACAAAAAGTTACTTAACAAATATTTTGTTAAAAAACTTTAAAGACTGATGAATAGATAAATTAATGAATGTTTTATGGTTAAATTGAGTTAGAACATACAATTAAAAAAAGTCCAAATTTTTGAATTAAAAAAAGCAAATAAAAAATGTTTACCCACAAACAGGTTAATTTACAAAAAATTTATATTTTTAAAAGTTTGTTTAAAACTTGTTTCAAAAAAATCAAATATAGCAAAAATCGCAAACTTTTTTGAGTTTAGATTAAAATCAATTTTTTTTCTTGAAAGAACTTTTAAACACTAAAATTAAAAAAAAAAGGATTTTATAGGTTTTTTGCTAAGTTGTGAGCTTTTGAAAAAGAAACGGATGGTCAAAAAAATTTGGAAAAATCGATTTCAAAAACATCTACAATTTAGAGAAAAATCGAAGTAAAGTGGCCGATTTGGCCTGGAATGCTCCAATTATACCGGACACACCAAATTTTTGATTTACTGCTTTAAAACAGTTAATTTACCAAAATAAACGCTACGTTTACTAAATAGAAAATCTGAATATAAGTTATTGATTTAAAAGAAAGAAGGTTCTTGTAGCCAAAAAAAATAAATACAAGGATGTGCACATTCGAGCGAAAAGTGGCACATTTCCGAGCGAGGGAAGCAAATGAAGCGCGACGCGGAGCGGCGCGCTTCATTTTCCCGAGATCGGAATGTGCCACTTTGAGCTCGAATGTGCACACTCGGTTTTTAGCACGATTCACATTAATTTAGGCGAATAAATTGAACGAAAAATTAATTGAACAATTTTAATCGTTTCCTCTCACTTTTACTGACAAGATTAGCATATCTTTTCGCTCCTTCTACTCATTGCTATGGTAAATAAGCTTTTCGATTATAAAATCGATATTTGCTAAAGTAAAATAAAATTTCTGATTTGAAGAAGCGTAGGATAAATTAGACAAATGTAATAAATGCAAGGATGTGCGCATTCGAGCGAAAAGTGGCACATTTCCGAGCGAGGGAAGCAAATGAAGCGCGACGCGGAGCGGCGCGCTTCATTTTCCCGAGATCGGAATGTGCCACTTTGAGCTCGAATGTGCACACTCGACTTTAACCACGATTGCTAAGCGAAAAAAATTAGGCAAGTAAGTAGGCCGATATTGACATATTACTCAAAAACTAACTGGATAACGTTAGCAATGTGATCAAAACTGATGAGGATCATTTTAAGCCAAGAGATCATTTTGTACCACTTTCCCCTATATGCATATCGATTTCAAATACTTCTTGACGAAGTTTGAAGACGAATCAGACAACAAAAACAACAACTTTTTCAATCTTGCAACACCATGAAATTCATTTTGGGAGCAAAAATCAAATGAAGCAACCTCATTTGTACAACCCTAGTTTATTATAAACCAAAAGGAAGTTTACAAGAAATTATGAGCTACAAAATTTTACAAATAACCACCATGTCCTCCAAGACAGTTGCCCAATTGACAACCACCGACAGAGTATCCTCCAAGATGAGCTCCGCTGAAGCCAAGACCGCTGTTGTAGCCAAGACCGCTGCTGAGGCCAAGACCGCTGCTGAAGCCAAGACCGCCGTTGACGATGCCACCATGGGCAAGACCGCCATGACCAACGCCGAATCCGAAACCATGAGCCAAAGGTGCGTGGGCATAACGGGCCACTGGAATGGGTGCGTGGGCGATGGTGGCGGTTCCGATGGCTGGGACCTGTGTGATGGCCGGTACGGTTCTGGCGACGGTGGTCGGGACATGGGCGACGGTTGGTACGCTTCTTACAATTGGGGTGGATCCAATGGCGTACCTAACGGCGGGGGCGGTGAGGACCTCGGTTCTGTATTGGGATGTGATGATTGGGGCTCCATGTGCAACTCCGGTGGTGATGGCGGGGGCGACGGCGTAGTTGAGGGCTGGGGCCAAATGGCCGGCTCTTGCGAGAGCGAAGATTGCACAGAGAACTGCCAACTGAAAGAGCAAAATTTATAGTTTTTTTTTTTTGCTAAGGGTTGAAAGCAATTCGCACTTACCTTGAGAGACATGTTGATTGTGATGTGTTGAAGTGGATGGCCGTTCAAAATCGGCTCCTCTTTTTATACTCGAATAATTCACACTCGCTTTAATGAGGTTCTCAAACAACTTTTACGCGCGTAAGTGTCTCCGATACCTTTGGGGATCGAAGCTAATGAGGGAGCGAATATGGGACAATCACCATTGGGTTTTTTGTCGGAATTAATCTTCGCCCACGGTCTTCAAAAGTACTTTAAAGTATAAAAATGGATCGCAACTAATTGGATTTCAAGTATTCATCTAATCGGTGTTTGTTGACGAGTTAAACTCTTCCCATAAAAACGTTTAATGTTGTTTTTTTTGGCCGCGTTCTTCCTCGACGTTACATGGACCAAAGCCTCGCAAATCTCACAGATCTAATTTTAATATAATTAATGTAAAACCTTGGAATCTCCGCGTCTCGGACGGACTCGCAAAAAACCTTCAATTATTCTAATTTAAATACAATTACGATCTATGTAACTAATGATTAATCTTCGAGCGGTGGATCTTTGGGTTCGGCGTATAAATTCGCTTTGTATGAAGTGCTTTTCGTGGGACTCGTTTTATTTTAATCGGAAAATTTGATCGTCTCGAGTTGCAGTACATAATTATTTTGATCCCAGTATGTCTGTCAAGGTAATTATTGCAGATTTTTATTTATAAGAGTATTCACGTTGAGAATAATATGATGTCGTTCTAAAAAATCGGATTTTTGTTTACATCAGTGGCGGAGTTTGAAAAGGTAGTGCAAAAACTAAGAGAAGTTGTTTTAATTTTAATTAATCTTTGGTTATAGATAAATGATGTTTTTGCTATAATTTTTTGAAGTTATACTTCTTTTGGCTAACTAAAATTCGAGCCGAGTAAGATAGTAAAATAAGTATTGTGAATCACGCTTAAAACGGAGTGTGCACATTCGAGCTCAAAGTGGCACATTCCGATCTCGGGAAAATGAAGCGCGCCGCTCCGCGTCGCGCTTCATTTGCCTCCCTCGCTCGGAAATATGCCACTTTTCGCTCGAATGCGCACATCCTTATATTTATTGAATTTGGCTTAAAATACGTAAGAAAACGGTTTTTTTAATTTCCAACGAGTGGGAGTGAGTGAAAAGATACGAACGTTACATGTATACAAGTGAGAGAGAACTATTTAGAAATAAATATTAATCAAAGTCTAATTTTTATTTTAGCAATGAGTGGAAAAGAGTGAAAAGATACAAATGTTTCATAAGTGCAAGTGAGAGGGAGCGATTAAAACTGTTTTAATAAGTTTTAGTAACATTTTTAACTAATCATTGATTTAGTGAACACATATATCGTTTTGAAAGTTGCTTATTGTGAATGGCACTTAAAGCCGAATGTTTACATCCTTGTATTTCTTGAATTTGTTTAAATTAATCCTCTCTTTTTTAAATCAAAAATTTTAATGCAGATTTTTTCTAAAATAACTGCTTAATAGCACTAAATCAGAGATTTGGTGTTTTTGATATAAATACAGTCTGACTATTGTAAATTAAAATTATTTAAAAAGAAAATTAATTATTGTGAATTGTTCTTAAAACCGAGTGTGCACATTCGAGCTCTAAGTGGCACATTCCGATCTCGGGAAAATAAAGCGCGCCGCTCCGCGTCGCGCTTTATTTGCCTCCTCGCTCGGAAATGTGCCACTTTTCGCTCGAATGCGCACATCCTGATATTTATTGAAATTGGCTTAAAATACGTAAGAAAAAGATTTTTTTAATTTCCAATGAGTGGGAGTGAGTGAAAAGATACCAACGTTACATGTATACAAGTGAGAGAGAACTATTTAGAAATAGACATTAATCAGTCTTATTTTTATTTTTGCAATGAGTGGAAAAGAGTGAGAAGATACAAATGTTTCATAAGTGCAAGTGAGAGGGAGCGATTAAAATTGTTTTAATAAGTTTTAGTAACATTTTTAACTAATCATTGATTTAGTGAACACATCTCATCGTTTTGAAAGTTGCTTATTGTGAATGGCACTTAAAACCAAACGTTGACATCCTTGTATGTCTTGAATTTGTTTAAATTAATCTCTTCTGTTTTTTAAATCAAAAAGTTAAATGCAGATTTTCTATTTAGCAAAAATTGTAGCATTTATTTTTCTAAAATAACTGCTTAATAGCACTAAATCAGAGATTTGGTGTTTTTGGTATAAATACAGTCTGCCTATTAATAATTAAAATTATTTAAAAAATAAATTAGTTATTGTGAATCGTGCTTAAAATTGAGTGTGCGCATTCGAGCTCAAAGTGGCACATTCCGATCTCGGGAAAATGAAGCGCGCCGCTCCGCGTCGCGCTCCATTTGCTTCCCTCGCTCTGAAATGTGCCACTTTTCGCTCGAATGCGCACATCCTCGTATTTATTGAATTTAGCTTAAAATACGTAAGAAAAAGGTTTTTGTAATTTCCAATGAGTGGGAGTGAGTGAAAAGATGCGAAAATTACATGTATACAAGTGAGAGAGAACTATTTAAAAATACACATTAAATCAGTTTCATTTTTATTTTTACAATGAGCGAAAAAGAGTGAAGAGATACAAATGTTTCATAAGTGCAAGTGAGAGGGAATGATAAAAATTGCTTTAATAAGCTTTAATAACATTTTTAACTAATCATTGACTTAATGAACACATACCATTGTGTTGAAAGTTGATTATTGTGAATGGTACTTAAAGGTGAATGTGCACATCCTTCTATTCATTGAATTTGTTTACATTATTCGTCTCTCTCTTTCAAATCAAAAAGTTAAATTCAGAAAATGTTGTAGCATTTATTTTTCTAAAATAACTACTATTAGGCACTAAATCAGAGATTTGGTTATGTGTACGAATGCTTTTAACAGAAATATGTGACGAATCTCAACAATGCAGATATGAATCAGGAATATGAATATGAATATTAATGAAAAGATAGAGTGTTACGCTTAAACCGCCGGAAGATGTCACTAGTGATAGCAAAGCCAATCATTTTATTATATGTGCATAATTCAGTAATTTATTTCAATGTAAAATAAAAGTCGAAAATGCATATACATATCTTCGTTTAAGTTCTACCACCACGTAAGTCATTTTTGACGGTTTTGACATTTTAATGCCATTTATGTTAAAAAATTCGGTTTTATTACAAATTATTACTAAAAACTAATGTTCTATATTTAATAAATCTATTATAAAGTATACACAAATTAAAAATGGCATTGTAATGGTGTGTATGTAATAATTATGCAGTTTTTTCAATCTCCTGAAATTTACTATTTTTGACATACAAGGTGTTAGAACTTAAACGACGATATATGTACATTTTTATGAATTAAATTTATCTATTTTTTACAACATAGAGACACGTAACATATTTTTAATGAACGAATACACTATTTTACGTAAAAATAATTATTATTTTATAAAATAACTGACCAATTTACACTTATTTTGATTTGTTTTTTATTTACACATTTTTCTCGGCAACTTATCTGCCGTGTAAATTGGGGAAGCGTTGAACAGTAGGGAGGCGACAAGATTAGATGTTTTTAAAGGTAGCGCGGTAACATATAGTTTGAAGACCACTGGTCCAACTATACACAAACACAAAGTGCGCAAAATAACACGTAATTATATTTAATTTAGTTATGCCAAAAAAAGTTTGACTTTATGCGCCGTTTTTTTTTAATTTCCAACTCATATTCAGATTTCTAAATTTAGTCATTTGAGAGTTTGTACCACTGATTTATATTCTTCTTATATTGTATTAAGGATGTACGAGCAGGGTACTGGGTGGGGATAGACCGATCCCGGCGCGCGGTAACGGTATGGCCGCAGCATTTCGTATGGCAACACTGTGATTATTATGATTATTAAGACAATGTTATCAGTAAATTCAAAATAAACGTTGAGTATAACACGTGCGAATATAAAATTATAGAAGGTAAAATGAAATAGAAAACTATCTATCGAGATGAAAATTTACCAGAATTCCTAAAATTAGGTTAGTATTTTTCACACTTACTTTGCTTTAATGGTCTGTAGTGTTGCCATTTTGTTTAAGAGCTAACAAAAGTAAGCTAATTTGCGTAAATATCTCTTAATTTAGTCGGTTTAGTATGGTTTTTTATTTTTTTAATATCTTTATGAATGTATTAACTTTTAATTAGATAGTTTTATTTTCATATTCTGGGACGATTTTGGGTAAGAATTATGAAAACATGTCGTCTATCCGTCACTTTGCCATAAGACTAATATTAAATATGCTTACTTTTGAAATCAATTATTTCTTTAAATAGTCGGTCAACCCTCTTCAAATTTTGAGAATTTGTTTAGACATATTTAAACTTCATATAAAGAAAAAATCAAGCATTTTGAGCAAAATGACTCGTACTCGTACATCCTTAAGTGAGCTAAATTTATTTAAGTTTTATAAATGACCGCTTTAATTTTAATTAATTTTTAAAAATAACAATTTTGATAAAATATTAAATTTATTAGTCTGTCCCACAATCAATCGTTTTGGATTTCTGCAGTCCTGATTTACTATATTTTTATATTTTGTTAGGTTATTTATTATTAAAACAGGCAAAATGGCAATAGATTAATGATCTTGCCATGGTAACCTAATAAAATGTCACTAACAACAAATTTAATGTTGCCCATGTTTTAAATTTGATACCGACTAATCAGCATCATATTTTTGCACCACTGGTTTATTGTATTTCCATATTTTGTTAGGTTATTTTTATTTATTTATTATTAAAACTGTCAAAATAAGTAAAGAGTAATGATCTCGCTATGGTAACCTAATAAAATGTAAACAACAACAAATTTAACGTTTCTCAAGTTTCTTTGATACCAACTATTTAGCATCATATGTTTGCGCCACTGTTTTTCTAAAACTATTTATTATTAAAAAGGTCAAAATGGTAACATAATAAAATGTTCCCCCATCAACAAATTCAATTTGTTTCAAGTTTTACATTCGATATCGAGTAATGTGCATCATATTATACTTAACGTGAATAAAGCATAGATCTTTTAAAAAACATCTTGAAGTTAATCACCAATATTTATTTTAGTCGATCTTGATTTGCATAATAATGGCATTTGCAAGAATAAATACCGTCTTGGCGAAACCTACGTTTCGAATAAGCATTAAATTCACGGACGAACCGGAAATAAAATTTCAAATCGCTCCGCTTCTACGCCATGCACCTGCTGCATCGAAAGAAGTAACAACCCTCTTACTTAATCAACAATCTATCAGCGACAAATCAACCCCATCACAAACTAATACGAATTACCCCAAATACGAAACTCCCAAAATCGAAGATAAATTTTCTTTGCCACCTCCAGCCAGAAGTTACGGATATCCAGAACCAAAAATCAAATATCGCACGCCCCTGATCCAAATACCCACTTTTCGTCGAAAGCGTCGACGCCGAACCAGTGCCCTTTACGGGCACCGAAGATCCTCTCGACGCCATTCTGCCCGATGTGGAACGCTTGCATCAATTCGCCCCAACAGCAAACGTAAACAATAAACAAGCGATCCCAAAAATTTTTAATCGAGAAACGACAAAGTACTTTTGGCAAGGACCAAATTTCGACGACGACGAACCCGATTCTGGTAGCACGATAAAATATCGGGCGGCTAAAGTTGAAAATTTGAATGGAGGCAAAATGTGTTACCCGATGAAATACGTTATGTGATCGAAAAGGTCCTATCTGAAGACGAAGAGCCTTCCGCCGAAGTTAAGTACGTTTATTTATCAGAAAATGATTACCGAAGAATTTATGAACTGCTCGGTGCAATTCCAAAGAGAATTTCGTACGAACCTGGGCGCAGGAATGCTGGAAGAGCTTTCTCAAACAAAGAAACGTAGATTTGGAGGATGTTTCAAAAAACTGCAAGCCAAAGATCAGTTTAACGACTTTTTACTTTTGTGGGTGGGTGTAGTTTGCAAAATTTGTAAATAAATCAATTTTTAAGTAGTATATTTACTATTATTGTTAGGTATATGATATTTGGACTAATATCAAAATATAATTTTACATAAACAACGAAGTTTTCTTTTAAGTTAATTAAATAATTATTAATTATTACGTTTCATTTTTGTAATAACAAACAGGGCGTAGCAACACAATTTGCAATTTATTGCTCATAACAACGCATTAAACTGTAAATTAAATTTTCATTGGTTTTGCCCAGCTCAAAGCTATTTAATAAACTCGAAAATTATATAAAACGTTATTCTAAACAAACATTATTATTAAAAAAAAAGTAATTTAGAAAATAGCTCGGGAGTACTTTAATTGCATTTATTTTGCTAATAATTTTTGAAAATAGTATTGTCTATTAAATCTTTCAAAAAGTAAGTGCCGAATGATCCCTCGCCAGGTATTAATAATATTTTGGTTCTTGCACATTTATATTGTCTTGGCTTTTCTTTCGGAAAATTCTAGTTAGCAGCTAGAAATTGTTTTTTTATTGTAATTTTTGAATAGTTAATTAAATGGAAAGTGCGGACAAAGTTTACAATTTTGTTGTTACTAAGCAACCAAGTGTTTTAATTCTGATCAGTTCAGTGTGAATGATTTGATGGAGATTATTGAAGGTCTCAACTTTTTTTGGAAAAATTGTATTTTATACAGGTTTTTTCAAAATACGCATTTTTGGATATTGTAATTTGTAATAGATTAAGTATTAATCTAATCTTTGAGAAGTATAGTGGAAAACATTTGGTAAACTATATCAAAATCTTTAAAAAATTTATCGAGTCTAAATTAAAAATTTTAAAGTTGTTTTCAATACCATATTTTATCAATTAAAAAACACTTTTTAATTATGTTGTCAACAATTCATATAAAATAAAAAATTGTTAGAAGAATAAAATCATAATTTTGAAATTTTTATTCTACAACATTTAGAAACAAAAATAAAAGATTAAAACTACTAGAAAATGTTAATAATAAAAAGAAAATCAAGTATGATTTTAATGTTATCCCTTATTTATACTTTTCCACCTCAGAACTAAAATAGTTCAGTTCAAATTTAAAGTAAAAGTTATTTAAGACAGGAATAACACCCCCAGATATTGCCACAATAAAAATGCTTTGTTTTTATTTAATAATCCAAATAAAAAATAACGTTCTCTTACTAAAAACACCCTGTATATGTGTAACTTTGTAGTTCTATTTCGAAATTTTTTCAAATTTAAATAATTTTTGACAATAAATCTGTCATTATGATCCGAAATAACAAAGTGTATTATTATGCTAAACTATTTTTTTTAGACAAAAAAAAATTGACCGCATGAAGATAGAATTCTTTTTTAATTAAAAAAAATAGAACGTATCGGAATCGCATGATCAGACCGGGCGCAAAATTTTTGTCATAATATAGAGTAAAAGTACCAGTTTTGGACACGCTAGGCGCAGTTTTAAACACTTGAGTAATATTGATAAAACAATTTAAAAAATACGAAAAAACATAATTGATGTTTCTATCGTAGTTAAAGATACATTAATTACGCTTATAGCAGTATCGATAATTCTTATATTTCACATTTGTCCAAATAAAGTGGAAAATGTCCACAACTGCTACAGTGTCCAAAACCGGTGCTTCTACTCTAAACTATTTTAGACATTTAAAAAAAAAACAAATGTGTTACACATTTTCATAATTTAACTTCTATTGTTAACTATCAAATTTTAAAAAAATTGAACTATAAAATAATTTTATTGAAAATTTATTTAAAGCTCAAAAGAAAAATATACTTATCTATGTTCTTCATGAAGTTATAGGTATTCAATAATTTTTTCGGTGATTGGGCACAAAATGCCCCATAAGAATGAATAAATGTTAAAAAAATTAAAGTTGCCCTAGGTACAAAGGGACCAAGGTACAACAGATTTCCCTAAATCACGGGTTTAAGGCAAAACGATATAAACAATAATTATTTGTTTTTCTCCGGAAAAGCTATGTTAAGCGTGGGCACCACGCACCCCTACGACGTACCAACAATATAACGCAAATTTTTGTTGCAAGCTGCACTGTAAACGTACCAAGACGTCGTTTCGCTAAAATATAAATTTAAAGTTGAATATTTCTCAGACGAGCACGCTCGTAAATGTATTCTCCTTTAGAAACAAAGCAGGAACTGACAAAATTGCAAAGCGTGAATTGTGCATCGCAGTTAATTCAAATGCAAGCTGTTCCGTTGCAATTCGCGAAAGCTCAAACGTTAATTTTAAAGGGGCCGAAAGAGCTAATCCATGCAAACGGTGTGTAAATTCTATCGGAAACTCTTGAATTGTCCCGAACAAATACGTTTCCCTGTCATTTTAACATTATTCCGAAAGTTTATACAAGCCAAGCTGAACTTTGGCCGCTGACCACGATATTTCGATAAATTGAAATAACGAGTCGAGAAGTTTTCCCTTGTATTTGTTATTCATGTGCGCCGGGAAGTTGGAACGTTGCCCATTTCGGATTCATTATAATAGTCCGACGTTATTTCAGTTAACCTTGTCTGCTGCATTTTGCTCCGGCATGCCGAAGAAAATGGAAAATTTGCACTACAAATGAAAGCGCTGCGGCGAGCGCGCGCCTCCAAAATTCTATACACGATCCGCCAAACGGAATTGTAATTCCAAAATGGTTAACATTCGAAGCCCAAATTCAATACAGTGCCTCGCTTATGTTTTGCATCTCGATGTTTGCGCGCCGAATTGCAAAAGCTCGATTAAACCGCAATCTTTACGCTCTAATTTGATTTCGCAAAATTTATACAAGCGCCAAAACGAACAAAATAAATCTAAAAAATTTGGAAATACATAGAGGGTAATGCGACCAATAGATGGACGGTTAAGCAAATTTTTATATTTTGTTTAATCTTCCGTGTATTAGGTGGGGTATGACTAGGGTGAACAATTTTTTTTTTTGTTAATACGGCACGTTTGGCGACAAGCTTAAAACCGAGTGTGCACATTCGAGCTCAAAGTGGCACATTCCGATCTCGGGAAAATGAAGCGCGCCGCTCCGCGTCGCGCTTCATTTGCCTCCCTCGCTCGGAAATGTGCCACTTTTCGCTCGAATGCGCACATCCTCGTATTTATTACATTTATCTAATTTATCCTACGCTCCTTCAAATCAAATATTGAAATTTAATTTAGTAGGTAAGTATCGATTTTATTATCGAAAAATGTATTTACCATAGCAATGAGTGGAAGAGAGCGAAAAGATACGACAATTCCGTAAGTGCAAGCGAGAAGGAACGATTAAAATTATTTAACTAATGTTTCGTCTAATTTATTGGACTAAATTATCGTCAATCGTGCTTAAAACCGAGTGTGCACATTCGAGCTCAAAGTGGCACATTCCGATCTCGGGAAAATGAAGCGCGCCGCTCCGCGTCGCGCTTCATTTGCCTCCCTCGCTCGGAAATGTGCCACTTTTCGCTCGAATGCGCACATTCTCGTATTTATTATATTAGTATAATTTATTGTGCGCTCCCTCAAATAAAAAATTTTGATTTAATTTAGTAAATGGGTGATTCTCAGATAACTGTGATTTTTTATGTCCAGTATTTTATTTATCATCCAACGTAGTTTTTTCTTATTGAGAAATCATTAATATTATAAATCTGATAATTATCTTCAACCTACATTAGGTTTTGGAACATAAGTGATCTTGGATTACTCGTAACTTACGAAAATATACTCGAAATGTCATTACCGTGGCATGCCCGATTCTCATTTTTCAAACTAAATGTATAAAGATAAAGTTGATCTCACACTATCAAGTTTCAACAAATTCCATCCAAGAATTCAATTTACCATGGAAATTGAAGATAATTGTTCTCTTTGTTTTTTAGATGTAAAAATAAATAGATGTTCAGATGGAAAATTAATAACGAATTGGTATCAAAAGCCTACCAGTTCAGGGCGATTATTAAACTACTATTCTAATCACCCAATGAGTCAAAAGATAGGTGTAATTTAAGGTCTTATGGATAGAGCTTTACGTTTAAGCCATGAAGATTTTTATGAAGATAATATACCACGCATGAAAAATCTTCTTATTAATAACAATTACCCTATAAAACTCATTAATCGATTTATAAATAATTATAAATTGGTAAATAACAAAAAAGATGTCCAACAAATAACAACATACTTTAAATTTCCTTACATCAAAGAATTGTCCAGTAGTATTGATCGTTTTATTAGACCAAAAGGTGGAAAACTAGCATTTTATAATATAAAAACAATTAATACAGTTTATAGCAAATTAAAAGATCCAATTCCTCTTCTTCAACAATCTGGTTTGATTTATAAAATCCCATGTAGCTGTGGAAGTAGTTACATTGGTCAAACAAATCAGAGACTTGAAGAAAGATTAAAACAACATAAAATGATTGTAAAAATATAAATTATGTTAAACCAAACAAAACAGCATTAGCTATGCATCATTTTGATGTTGGACATCAATTCCAATTTGAAAACGTTTCTATTTTACATCGTGAACGAAATAAACATAAAAGAAATTTAAGTGAAATGGTTTATATCAAAATTAATAAAACTGTAAATTTGCGTTCGGATACTCAAAGCCTTAGTTTAATATATAATGACATCTTAAATAAAATTAAAACATAAAACTAAAATTAATCATAAAATTTAAATCAAAATTATACAACTACAAATAATTTCTTTTTAGAATCATAGTTACAGCCTTTCATGTAATTATTTAGAATCATAGTTACAATCTTTCATACTTTTTTAAAAAATTTTTCTTTTGACGCATATAATTATTTAGAATCATAGTTGCAATCTTTCATATTTAAAAATCTTTCATTTTGACACATGTAGAATTATTGAGATTTTTAATGGTTAACTTTCTTTTTGTGTTGTTAAGGTATTTTATAATTTATATTATTTTATAAAATACTTGTAGTTATTGTTGATAAAGTTTCAATAAAGAAACGAAACGTTGCAAGTTAACAATTTGTTGTTTTATTGTGTCCAATTCCAGTGAGCATTAACATAAATGTATAAATTTCTATCGATATTCGATTTGTAATTTAAAAGTTACTTCTCACAACTTAAGTCTAATATATACTCCATTAAATTATATTGCAATTATACGAAAATAATGTTTGGTAAAAATGTCCGGAATTTTTATTCAATTTTTAAATTTGAAATGTTTGCCGCCTAATCGTCATCTTAATTTAGTTTCGTCCACTTTTTCTGGCGGCATTTTTAGGAGGTACTATTTGTGCAATGTTTACAGCTGTGTATTTATTTTGAAGTTTCAAAAATATAATTAAAGTAATTTGGTATATTTTGAAAAAGGTATGTCATAAAATTACATGTCAATACCGTGGTATTGAAATTTACAGTTATTAATTTGATGTTTGAATCAATTATAGTAAATTTTTATTTACTTTTACGTAAATAATCGAAATTATTTAGGAAATTATTTTATTTATCTGCATTATAAAGTTAGGTTCATTTTAAATTCAAATGTCATTACCATGTCACTACCATGGCAAAAATAAGAAATAACTTTTAATTTATTTTTTCCTCAATGTTTTAACTTATTTCTGTATTTATTTGTTATAGTTTTGTTCAAAATTTTTGACAGAATAACAATTGAATGTAAATTTTTCAAAAAAACTGGCCCTCAACAAATAGCAAAAAAAGACTTTCTAAATCGTGGTCTAGCAGAATTGTACATTGTACTTATGCCTTATACATCACACGGAGAAAAAAATATCCTTAATATAACTATCTAACGTATACCCAATTGACGTATTGTTCTGACAAGGATTCGAATGTCTAATTTAACGATATTTATAAGTCAATTTGACAATTCATAGTATGATCAAAACAGCTCTACATAGTATACTTATAATAAGGATTCATTTATTTGATTCAAGCGTTCAAACGAAAAGCTCTCGTGAACGTGTGCAGTATCCGTCGTGTAGGTAACTGGATAGTTAATTTGAGGATTTTAATACCTAAAATAGGGATACGTATGGTTATTATAACGATATTTTGTTCTCCGTGCATATCCGTTAAATCACTATGACAAGAATCTTTTGAATGTCTAAAACAGTAATACGGATCGTTACTATAACGATCCGCAATAAGGAAACTCTGGATAGCTAAATTAGCTATACGGCGTATTCTTGTAAAAGATAACTATCCAACGGATAGCTATAATAGGGATACGTATGGTTATTATAACGATATTTCTTTCTCCGTGTACCTATATTTAAAAAAACAATATGTTTAAAAATAAAATTAATTTATTATTACAAAAATCTAACAATCAAAGGTTTTTAAATTAAGTTCAATTTTTTTATTTGAAGGAGCGTGGGATTCATTATACTAATGTAATAAATACGAAGGTGTGCGCATTCGAGCGAAAAGTGGCACATTTCCGAGCGAGGGAGGCAAATGAAGCGCGACGCGGAGCGGCGCGCTTCATTTTCCCGAGATCGGAATGTGCCACTGTGAGCTCGAATGCGCGCACTCGGTTTTAAGCGTGATTCACAACAATTAATTTACTTTCTTAGACAGAAAACTTCATACTATCAAATTTTTATATAATCATAGATATGTATATTTGTAAAAAAAAAATTATTTCACAATTTTATACTTAAATTGAATGTAATTGGTTATTAAAACAATTTTTGCCCATCTATTACGGGGGTTGCCCTACAAACCGAAACGTTTTTAGTGCGGCACTAAATTTCCTCCGCGAAAAGTTTATGTCCTCAAAATAAAACGACTCCGTATTATAATCAAAGAGAAGACAAAGCAACTAGGAACAAAATATCCGTAAATCTGGCACTACTTAAACGACTTTAATTAAGCAGAGTAATGAATAACTCTCATTAACATTTTAACACAAAATTCTTGAATTACCTTCGTAGTTTTAATACTCTAAAAGCAAACGCTAAGATAACATAAATCACTAAATTAAATAAGTCTCCTCTGGTTTGCGAACTTAAATAACAGTTCTCGGTCCTGCTTTGCCTTTATTTCTTTCCAAAATTATCCTTCGATATTCCATTATTCTTTTTGACATAAATAAATCTGTTGTAAAATGGTAAAGCGATCGTTAAGTGTAGGAACCCGAAAGTCGTCCAACTTGTTTCTTTATTAATGTACAGTGGGGTGGATCAAATAAGAAAAAAAAATTAATTGGTTTTTCTATAATAAATAAAAAAATTGTTTGGGAACTCGAGAATTTAAAAAAATCTTATTTTAAATATTATCTTAATTATTTAGTCTTCTTTAAAAATTCGTTAGTCAATATGGCGTAACATTTTTATTTAAGTGTTATTATTAAAATTTAATTAAAATCAAAATTAAAAAACCGAATTGGAATCTGCTGGAATGTGCACACTCTGTTTCAGCATGATTCACAATAATTTAGGGTAATAAATTAGACGAAAAATTAATTGAATAATTTTAATCGTTCCCTCTCACTTGCATTGACAAGATCATCGTATCTTCTCGCTCCCTTCCACTTATTGCTATGGTAAATACGCTTTTCGAATATCAAATCGATATTTACTAAATTGAAATAAAATTTCTGATTTGAAGCAGCGCGGGATAAATTAGATAAACGTAATAAATACAAGGATGTGCACATTTGAGCGAAAAATGGCACATTTCCGAGCGAGGGAAGCAAATGAAGCGCGACGCGGAGCGGCGCGCTTCATTTTCCCGAGATCGGAATGTGCCATTTTGAGCTCAAATGTGCACACTCGGTTTTCAGCATGATTCACGTTAATTTAGGCCAATAAATTAGATGAAAAATTTATTTAATAATTTTAATCGTTCCCTCTCACTTTTATTGAAAAGATTATCGTATTTCCTCGCTCCCTTCCACTCATTGCAATGGTGAATACGCTTTTCAAATATAAAATCGTTTTTTACTAAATTAAAATAAATTTTCTGATTTGAAGGAGCGCGGGATATATTAGATAAACGTAATAAATACAAGGATGTGCACATTTGAGCGAAAAATGGCACATTTCCGAACGAGGGAAGCAAATGAAGCGCGACGCGGAGCGGCGCGCTTCATTTTCCGAATATGTGCCATTTTGAGCTCAAATGTGCACACTCGGTTTTCAGCATGATTCACGTTAATTTAGGCCAATAAATTAGACGAAAAATTTATTTAATAATTTTAATCGTTCCCTCTCACTTTTATTGAAAAGATTATCGTATTTCCTCGCTCCCTTCCACTCATTGCAATGGTGAATACGCTTTTCAAACATAAAATCGTTTTTTACTAAATTAAAATAAAATTTCTGATTTGAGGAAGCGTAGGATAAATTAGACAAATGTAATAAGTACAAGGATGTGCGCATTCGAGCGAAAAGTGGCACATTTCCGAGCGAGGGAGGCAAATGAAGCGCGACGCGGAGCGGCGCGCTTCATTTTCCCGAGATCGGAATGTGCCACTTTGAGCTCGAATGCGCGCACTCGGTTTTAAGCGAGATTCACAATAATTAATTTACTTTCTTAGACAGCAAACTTTATACTGTCGAATTTTTGTTAGCTGTGCGCGCGCCACTTCCGTTCATGCTAAAAATTTTAATTTCTAAATGCCAAAAGAAGTATAACTTCAAAAATGAAAATTTTTGATTTTAAAGGATTATTTTTTCAGTTTAAACTTTTTAGAAACATCAAAAAATTGCCCAATATCATCACGTTCTTTTTTTCAAAACTAATTATATCAGCAAAACCATTATTTATAACGTTATTTATTTTGTATGAAAACAACTAATTAAATAATCATTAAACAATTAAATAAAAAATAGTAATGCATTTTATAATCAAAAAAATAATAGTAATTGATATTCTTTGCTATTGTTTAATTATATTTATTCTAATTTGTTTAAAAGTACGTTCGTAAAATATTAATTAAACCTTTAGAAAAATTTTGCGGAAAATTACCAAGTAAAATGTTATCAACAAACAAGCTCTTTATCGCTATTTTGAATAACATTCGTTTCCAGAGCCAACGCATTTGTGAAAGTTCTGTTAAAGCGTAAACAACACTCCGCAAAATTTTAATTGTAATTACGGATAATCGCAGTGTAAAAAAAAGTTGGTGTCGCCTACAGTGTTCCTACCCCCCAGGAGCATCCCTTATGTGAAAATTATTAATGTAAGTTTTTTTAAATTACTTGTCGATTTTTAGTGATTTTCTTGGGTAAAACTAGAGATATCTTCCAAAATTTTGTATTAGTATTTTCAGAAAAAAATTAATTGGAAAGCCTTAATTATTTAGCCTTTGTTATTGTTCAGAGAAAATGACTAAGCATTTCGGGTTATTTTCCAATCGACTTTATCGCACTTTTACCTGGCCTTTGAGATATCAAATTATTTGTGCTTTTGGAATATTTAAATGTTTTTATTTATCGATGAATCTTTAATTTAAGAGGTTACTTTTACGAGTTCGGTTAAACCGAAAAACATTTAATTAGCCTTTTTTTCTCAAGGGTGCGCAATTATACAATTAAATTATCAAGCCAAAATTTATAAACAAAACTGTTTTAAAGATTTTTTAAAATTAAAAAATTAAAAATTAAAATAAATAAAGTTCTATCTTTGTTTCCTTTTAAAGATATCTTTCAAAGCTTTTCTGATTTAAATTTTTTACAGTTTTATACATACATTTAATCTTTATATTCCAGTGGTTTCTAAACTTTATGTTATGGCGTGAATTTGGGGCATGCCAAGCCAGATCGGCCACTTTTTTAAGTGAGCCCTTTCCATTTTTTTCAACTTCTATATTTTGAGATTAATGGAAAACATGTTCATGACTTTTTACACATATTTTTGATCATCTGTTTTGAAATATAAATTTTTTTGAAAATTTGAGTTTTTCCTTTTCAAACTTTGCATAAAATGCACCAATCGAGTCGTTTTTTTTTAATTTTGGTTTTTAAATGCCATTTCAAGAAACAAATAGGATTTTAATCTAAATTAATGCCTTAATCGTTTATTTATAATTTAATGCCAAAAAATTTGATTTACCTTCTTGGATTTTTTGGAAACAATTCTCAAATTAATTTCGATAGAGATCAATTTTTAAAATAAGTTGATCATGGGTAAACATTAATTTCTATTGTTTTTCCTTGCTTCTAAAATCAAAATTTTCTAAATCGTATGTTCTCAATTAATTTCTTTTTAGATTATTATTTTTTTTATAATAAAAGTTACTTAATAAATATTTTGTTAAAAAACTGGTGAATAGAAAAATTAAAGAATATTTGATGGTTAAATCGAGTTAGAACATACAATTTAGAAAAATCCAAATTTTCGAATTAAAAAAAGCAAATAGAAATAAATGTTTACCCACAATTAAGTTAATTTAAAAAATTTCTATTTTTACAAGTTTCTTTAAGTTCGTTTCAAAAAATCGAATAGGTATGGGATACAACACAAAAAAAAAACTTTTTCGAATTAAACTAAAAATAAACGATTCAGGCAATAATTTATGGTAGATTAATTACAATTCTTTTCTTGAAAGAATTTTTAAAAACAAAAATTTAAAAAAAAGGATGCCATAGGTTTCTTGCCAAGTTGTGCGCATTTGAAAAAGAATATCTCAAATTTTGAAAATAATTCATTTTTCCAAAACGGATGGTCAAAAAAATGTAAAAAAATCGTCGACGTGTTTTTCATCGATTTCAAAAACATCTACAATTTAGAGAAAAAGCGAAAGAGGGCACCCAAATAAAGTGGCCGATTTGGCATGGAATGCCCTAATTATACCGGACACACCAAATTTTTGATTTAGTGCTTTTAAACAGTTATTTCAGAACAATAAACGTTACAACGTTTCCCAAATAGAAAATCTGAATATGAGTTATTGATTTGAAGCCAAATACAATAAATACAAGGATGTGCGCATTCGAGCGAAAAGTGGCACATTTCGAGCGAGGGAAGCAAATGAAGCGCGACGCGGAGCGGCGCGCTTCATTTTCCCGAGATCGGAATGTGCCACTTTGAGCTCGAATGTGCACACTCGGTTTTATGCACGATTCACAATAATTTAGGTTAATTAATTAAACGAAAAAGCAGTTGAATAATTTTTATCGTTACCTCTCACTCGCACTTACGAGATTTTCGTATCTTTTCGCTCTCTTCCACTCATTGCTATGGTAAATACATTTTTCGAATATAAAATCAATATTTACTAAATTAAATTAAAATCTTTGAATTGAAAGAGCCTAGGATAAATAAGAATACAAAGATGTGCGCATTCAAGCGAAAAGTGGCACATTTCCGAGCAAGGGAGGCAAATAAAGCGCGACGCGAGCGGCGCGCTTTTTTTTCCCGAGATCGGAATGTGCCACTTTGAGCTCGAATGTGCACACTCCGTTTTTCGCCACGATTAACAATGATCAATTTACTTTAAAAAAATTCAAGTAATTCTAAAACCGTAGTTGCGCTTTCAAACTGTCTCTTTTGGGTTTCGCTTGTTTTTCATAATTTTTTACTTTTTTCATTAAGAAATTGCCATGAAATTAATTTGTATTTAAATAAGAAGGCAAATCTCGCAAATCTGGCCGTTCTGGCTCTTTTAGTTTTGGAAAACAAAAATTATCCAAAAAAGAGTATTTTTTATAAATTTTTTTTCAAAGTCCTGGGTGCTTTACCCTTCTAAACACTTCGCTTTTCCTACACAAATTAATCCATTAGATCCGAATTTAAAAATTATTTTTTTTGTTGCATTAGTGTTAAAATAATCTGATCTATAGTAACAATTTCAAACATTCTATTAGTTTTAATAGTATATTAAAAAGCGCAATAAGAAAATTCTTCGTGTAATCTAAACTAATATTATTAAAATTATTATTAAAAATTATTATTATTAAAATTTGTTTGTCTGTTTGGTAGAAGTAATCTTTTACTACTAAAAAGTTACACTATCCTTAAGTAATAACGTAAAACGCCCAGTGAATGACCGATGTATGCGCAGTGAATGACTGATGAATTAAGTCGCCTATTAAAAACAAGTAATTCGTAAAATTATTTTAAACACCTAAGATGTATCTTTGTGTTTTTATTTTATAAAAGTTCTTTTTGGTATTTCATAAATCACAAGTATTGCAGGCGCTTAGGAGGGTACGCCTATCTTTTTGCAAAAATTGTATGGAAATCCTGCAAACTGCAATATAAATTTATTTTTTTTTAGTTATACACTTAATTATTACTTTTATTTCTTCTACTTAAATAAAAGAGAAGTCATACAAGATTGTATAAATAAATATATCATGAATATAAATTATTTTATGCATTTGTTATAAAAACTATTTTTTGTAACGGTCATTGACTGGCAAGGAGTCACATACTGAGCGGTTTACTCTATAGGTCATATTTTATTTTAATAAATATAGGTTTTTAGTTCGAAATCGCAATGTCTGTCTGTCTGTCTGCCTATTTCAATCCTGCTTGGATGTAGGCCTCTTCCAATATTTTCCATGCGTGTCTGTCCTTCGCTTTCTGCATCCAGTCATAGTTAGCCACTCTTTTTATGTCGTCTGTCCATCTCATAGGGGGCCTTCCCTGAATCTTTTACCCTGTCTCGGCCTCCACTCCACTACCACTTTCGTCCATCTGTTGTCTTCCAATCGCGCCACGTGTCCTGCCCACCTCCATTTTTGTCTCAATGCTCTTTCTATTACGTCTTCCACCTTTGTTTTTCCTCTTATCCACGTATTTGTTTGTCGATCTCTTAAGCTTATTTTCAACATTGATCTCTCCATTGCTCTCTGTGTGGTTGCTAATAGTTGTTTGTTTTTTTTTGTTAAAGTCCATGTCTCAGCAGCATATGTGAGAACAGGAAGGATATTTTGGTTGAACAGCTTAGTTTTTAAATTTTGTTCGATGTTACTTTTAAAGACTTCTCTCCAACTGCTAAATGCTCTCCAGGCTTGAGAAATTCGTCTGTTTATCTCTTCTTCTTGTTTTTTCTTGCTCATGCTGATAGTCTGCCCTAAGTAGATATGACTTTCCACTTCTTCAATGATATTGTTTTCCAGTATGACATTGTTTTTTGTGCCTTCGTTGTTCATGGCTTTTGTTTTTGCATGGTTTATTTTAGTCCTACTTCCATTGACGTTTGCTGCAATTCAGTTAGCATTTTTTGCAAATCTTGGATATTGTCTGCAATGAGCAAGACGTCGTCTGCGAATGTAAGATGATTTATCTTTCTGCCATTAACATTGATACCCTTATCGTCCCAGTTCAACTTTTTGAAGATGTCCTCTAAACATAGTGTAAATAACTTGGGAGATATTGTATCACCCTGTCTTACGCCTTTTTTCATTTTTATAGGGTTTGTTTGCGTGTGGAGTTTAACAGTTAGGGTTGCCATATCGTATATATTTTTGATTAGATTTGTATATCGGTGGTCTATTCTGCTGTTTTGTAGTGAGTTTAAGATAGCTAGTGTTTCTATTGAATCGAATGCCTTTTCGAAATCCACGAATATTAAATACAGTGGCATGTTATATTCTTGTGTTTTTTCTATTAAACTTCGAACTACTTGGATGTGGTCGTTAGTACCGAATCCTTTACGGAAGCCGGCTTGTTCACATGGTTGATATTGGTCAAATTTCACAGTCAGTCTTGTCGTTAAAATTTTTGTTAGTAATTTGTATATTTGCGATAGAAGACTTATTGGTCTGTAGTTTTCCAGTCTTGTTTTGTCGCCCTTTTTGTGTAGCAGAACTACCACTGCGTTGTGCCAGTTTGCAGGTATCTTTTCTTCCTGCAGACATTGATTAAATAAGTTCTTTAATTGTTTCATTAACTGATCTCCTCCTGCTTTTAACATTTCGGGAAGTATTCCGTCTTCTCCGGCTGATTTCTCATTTTTTATTTGTTTTAAGGCTTTTTCTATTTCAAACATTTCTATATCCGGGATCTCCTCCGAGTTAACGTTTGTTATTTTACGGTCTTGGAAAATTGTTGTTGGGTTTATTTTCGTATCATATAGCTGTTCGTAGAATTGTTCAGTTCGTTGTAAGATTTGGTTTTGATCTGTGATAAGGTTTCCGTTTTGGTCTCTTATGGCTGTGATGATATCTCTACCGAGCATTTTCTGCCTTCTCCATTCTTTTGTTCTGCCGCTATTTGTTAATGCTTCTTCTATTTTCTTTTCGTGCCATAGTCTAAGGTCATCTTTTATTGCCGTTCTAATCCTTTTATTTAATTCGGTAAATCCTGTTGTATACCTCTTGTGTGTTTTAGCCATTTCTCGTCTCTCTTTCATCATGTCTTCTGTTTCTTTGCTCAATTTACTTTCTACTTTCGGTTTTACTTTTGCCATCTTTTCCATAGCTTTAACCATGCTTTCCGTAATTTTTTCGCATTTATCTTCTAGGTTGTCGCTTTCTTTGATATTAGCTTCTTTAAGTTCTTTTGTCAAATTCTCTCCATATTTATCCTTGTTCTGTAATATTTTACGTCCTTCTATGCACCGTTTCGCTTTACGAATTTGTCTTGACCTCTCTAGTTTTCCATTTATACACAATTTGCTTCTTACCAGACGATGATCACTACCAACATTTACTGTATTTAAAACCGAAACATCTCTAATTATGTTTTTATGTGAAGAAATTATGAAATCGATCTCGTTTTTGGTTTTTCCGTCCGGACTCCTCCATGACCATTTTCTGTTTTTCTTTTTCTTAAAAAAGGTGTTCATTATATACATTCGTGTTTTTTCTGAGAAATTTACTAACATGTGTCCCCTTCTATTTCTAATGTCTATTCCGTAGTCTCCAATGCAAGTTTCTGTGTTTTCTTCTTTTTTACCGACCTTTGCATTGAGGTCTCCTATTATTAAAGTATATTGCGTGTGATTCTCCTCAATGCATTGCGTTATTTCTTCGTAAAACTCTCTACTTCTTCATCTTCATAATCTGAGGTAGGTGCGTAGACCTGTATAATTTTTAGACTGAATTTAGACGATATTTTTATGATGATATATATTATTCTATGCGTTCTTGCTATAAACTGTATGACGTTGTTAGCAATTTTTTTATTTATTAGTAGTCCAACTCCTCCTTCAGATTTATCTTCTTGTCCTTTATAAAATAATGTATGACCAGATTGTAACTTGACACATTTTTCCCCCCTTCTCCTTACTTCACCTATTCCTATTATATCCCATTTAATAGGTTCTATTTCTTTTTCCAGTTCTTTTAATCGATCGTCTGAGAGTAGGGATTTAACATTGTAGGTACATACGAATATTTGTTGGCCGGATGCTGTAATTATTCGCTTATTGTCTTTGGGTTTTGCTGTGTTTCCGATATTGTAGTTCGAGCTTTTGCCCCCCCCAGAATCCATGGGGCTGACCGTCTTATTGGTGTGGGATTTTGAGCAACTAGCTCTACCCACCTGGGGTAATTTTGTTTTATAACCCGACATTTCATTTGGAAGGTTTTGGCTATGAGTTACCACGCTTGCCATGCGTGTTGGTAACTTAGTGGTGGTCTAACTTACTAAGACCGGGCATGCTCTTTTTTTTAATGGACCATGCTATCAACGTAACCCCACATTCAGTCACGTCTTGGTTACCTAGCCATCGATTGTTGTATCAACTTACTACTGCCTTGGTTCCCACATTTCGCCATATCTAGCTACTCTCACTTAGTTTGGTCTGCAGGTCAATGCAGTGTTCCGGGGTGTGGCACTAGGAGCCATAAGTGAGAGCTGGGTACCCTGTGAGGACCAGTCGCATGATCCATCTCCAGTGTAAAAACCTTTGATGTGACCGACCATAACGAAAGGTACTACCTCTACAGCGTAACCCCATACCACCCCTAACCCCATACCACCCTAGAAATCGCAATACCCGTGCGAAACCGGCGCAGACCAGCTAGTAACAAACAAGTTTAGCCTTGTTGATAAAAATTGCGGATCGTTTTGTGTTTCCGGCGTAAAAAAAAATTTGAGGGTAAATTACATTTAATTCTCATTAAAGAGGGTTTTGCAGTGCTCCCACATATTTTATCCCCATTTCCTTTTAATCATTTGTCTGAAGCTGGGTTAGTAAACTTGTAACCAGCACCCATTATAGAGACTTTGCAATAAATCTAGCACTAAACCCATTATTATGCCATCAAAACGAGAAGCACATTTATTTCTCCATTATAAATTCAGGGTGCAATATACCCCCACATTGGAAGATAAATCTCGGGCCATCGCTTGAATATAGTTTATGCGAATGGTAACTAAATTAGAAATCTTTAATCTCATTTTAAGATTAAAAATTGCGGGGCTTTTTTTGCGTTTCACGTCGGGGAAAGTTTTTTAAATTTCGCCTTTTGAAGTCGCGATATCTCGAATTGTTTGCATAATTTCGCGGGACGTAAATAATTCTAATGCGATCCGCGAGTGCTCCGAATCGATTTCGAGATTTAATTAAAATCATATTTGCGATTTACATGTGAAAGATTTATCGTTCTTGAACACCCTGTATTTACTTATTTGGTTACAACAAAAAGAGAAAAGCGAGTGCAATTTAGTTGCTTTTTTAAATTTTTAAAAAATTTTAAAGTAGTTATTTTAAGTCCAAAAGATTGGAATTTTTGTTATTTTAAATACAATTGCAAAAATTGACGAGTGTGCGATAATTCGTTTAATTATACTTTTTAATTATTTTTCTTTAATCATTATATTTAGACAGTAAATTAATTATTGTGAATCATGCTTAAAATTGAGCGCGCACATTCGAGCTCAAAGTGGCACATTCCGATCTCGGGAAAATGAAGCGCGCCGCTCCGCGTCGCGCTTCATTTGCCTCCCTCGCTCGGCAATGTGCCACTTTTCGCTCAAATGTGCAAATCTTTGTACTTATTAAATTTATCTACTTTATCCTTATCTCTTTCAAATTAAAAAATCATATTTGGTGCGGAAAATATCGATTTTATGTTCAAAAAATGTATTTACCATAGCAATGAGTGGAAGAGAGCGAAAAGATACGACAATCTCATCAGTGCAAGTGAGAGGTAACGATAAAAATTATTCAACTGCTCTTTCGTTTAATTAATTGACCTAAATTATTGTCAATCATGCTTAAAACCGAGTGTGCACATTCGGTTTTAAACACGATTACGAAGCGTCCCGTTTTAACAAGAAAAAACTTGGTCAAATTGTTAGGTATATGTTTACAAAAAACGCAAAAAATCACTAGAAAAACACTAAATAAAACAGTCGCACATTATCTTAAAATGAACAAATCAAAAAAACACTATTTAGTGCGAAATACAAAATAAAATAATAAAATATTTAGCAAGAAATACCGAGGTTTAATTTTCGGTACGAGTCCGAACGCGGTTGATAATTCGGATAATCGCGAATCCGTATAACTGAGGTCCGGATAATTGAGGTTTTACTGTACTTATATTTATACTAGTCAGAAATAAGCTAAACAATCTAATTTAAAAAATTAACAACGGATTTACACGAAGTACACAAATTAACTCATCAAAAAAAATATATATATATGTACTAAAAGCACTAACAAAAATTTTTACATCTTATGCTTAAATTCAGGGATGTAGTAGGCGATGATATTTACTACGTAGGGTGGGTTACGAAATATAAAATTGTCACAAGATTTATAGCCATCATCCGCTAGTCATGGGAATCACTTAAGAAAAAGAAGTATTAGCGGTAATAAGCAATAAGACACGAAAAAGTCACTGATAAAGACTATCTAAATAAAAATTGGCGGCAAAAACAAAAATAGTTAATATAAAATTATTCAAATTTAATTCTAATTAATCACAAATTATTTTAATAATTAATTAACACGATTTAACACAATACAACTAATTTAAAATCAAAAACTTGATATTTATTATTAATAATAAATATTTCCGGGATAAAAGTAGCCTAAACCACTCTTTGAAAAGTCCTCTACCCACCAATTAAAACCCCGTAAAAATTGATCCAGCCGTTGTGGAGATGACCGCGGACAAACAAACAAAAAGAGAGACAGACAAAAAACGCGCGTTAATATACAAATAACCATATGGACTTAAAAAAAAGCCTTTATTTTGAAATCGCAGACGCATCAATTTTAATTGACATGTGCAGATCTAAAACAAGAAAATGGAAATGCAATAAAAAACACTGACCTTATTTTCTTCGAAACGGCTCTTTGTCCAAAGTCCGGCGACCACTTTGAGAAAAGTACGTGCGCGCAAATATTAAACTTTTAAATCACCACTAAAAGTATTTTCGCATTAGACACAGCACAATGTAGTTTTTTTATATTTTGTTTTTTTTATATATATTACACGCTTACACTAAAGACTTCGCTGTACTTTGGCGCGAGTCCAAGAAACTATAAAGAAAACGTCATAAATTCAAAGTGCACAAATTAAACGGTTTCCCCAAGTTTAATTAAGTAAGAGAAATACGTCGAACTATTATCTCTCCCTTTTTTTAATAAGACCCCTTTAACATAATTAGAACAACAAACAAACAACCCCTTAGGAATTTAAGCCTAAAGTTTTAAGCCCAAACTAAGTTTACTCTGTACCAAACTTTGGGAAAGTGCATGATCCTTAGGGAACAAGAAAGCTCTTATAATCTTACTGTTAATTAAATATTTTAATACTTTTTCTACATTGAATTAACCCCGAAAGAAATCTCTGGCCGTCATTTCGAAACGATCGACGTCGACCCTAAACAAACCGAAAAAATTAAAAGCCAAAGGGCGTTTTGAAAATTATTAAGCCGATTACCTTTTTTTAAGCGGTAGCCATAACTTTAAACACTTAGATTTTGAGAAAAAGCACAGCTAACGAGTCCTTTTCTATCCTACTTCAAAATTTGCGAAGTAAACAAAGGAAAAGTCGAATAAACACGGGCATCCTGCGCTCCTTGTGGATACTAACTGGGAATACTTTAACGAAAACAGGATAAGTCGGGAAACGCAGGCGCAAAATCAGAATTTATCATTCCCAAATCGACATAATGGACGTACGCCATAATTTTTGTCCTTGTTGTTTTTTTTTCTTCGTGCGGACGAAAATGTAAAGGACAGACTTGGAGGAGAGGGGCGATGCGATAAGGGCGGCTAAAAATACTACGTCGATCTTGGGGAAGAAAGAAATAAAATTCTGTTTTGTCTATTGAGCCTGGCGCCTACAGATGTTAACGGTTACATTATTGCAAACAAACTTTCGAAATAGGACAACAATAATCAGAAGGTCGTTTTGTTTCTTTTTTTCTACGATGGCCCCCCTAAAATAATAATAGGGAAGTTTTTTTTTATTGTATCGTAAAAAATATATATGAAATAACAACGATAAAACTTACAATTGGAGACATAAAAGAATCTTCATTAACACAAATCTGCGAGGGCCTACATTTTTCGGCGTTTTATTATTTTCGGTGGAGGGTGACCCGACCAATAGATGGGACGGCCCCCCCAATAGATGGACAAAAATTCGTTTAATAACTAATTACGTTAAATTTGTTGTCCATTTATTGGAGAAAAATTTTTAACCTCAACCCAATAGATGGGCATCGAATTTATCTTTTAAATTTTTGTTATATTTTTTTCATATTTGTATGAAAATATTTATTAGTATTTACATTTTTCGAATTATATTTTTTTGAAAGATGGCTGTCAACAATAAATGTTACAAAGTTTATTCTTATTCATCGGATGATCTAAAAATTCATTAAAAGATGTTAATGATAAAGATAAAAAAATAAAAAATATATTATATCGTATTTTGTTGATTTTATATATTAATATTATTATATTAACATATAATTAATATTATGTAGTGTGTAAGAGCAAGCCATTTTTCAAAAAAATAGAATTACTTTTTCATATATTTTGAAAATTATTATCCTATCTATTATGTGTTTATTGGTTATTTTTATTAAGTTTAAGCTATCTGTTATTAAATTTAAAAATTTAATTTTTCTTTATTAATACCTATAACAAGACAAAAATATTATTTTTAAAAAGCGTCCATCTATTAGGGGTGGCCGTCCATCTACTGGTGATATGACGTTTTTTCTTTAAATTTCTTTTTCTTATAAACTACTACTTTATACAAGATTTTTATTATTTTTGTTCGAATGGACATTTTTATAATTTTTGTTTTTAAAAGTTTCTTTAAGAAAAAAAATTGATTTTAATCTAAATTATTGCCTTAATCGTTTATTTTTAGTTTAATTCCAAAACGTTTTTTTTTTCGTGATGTATGGCACATTTGATTTTTTCGAAACTTTAAAAAATCTTTTGTAAATATAAATTTAATTAAATTAACATGATCGTGGGTAAACGTTTACCTATTTCTATTTGCTTTTTTTAATTCGAAAATTTGGATTTTTCTAAATTGTATGTTTTAACTCAATTTAACCATCAAATATTCTTTAATTTATCTATTCACCAGTCTTTCACCAGTTTTTTAACAAAATATTTATTAAGCAACCTTTTTAATAAAAATAATAATAATCCAAAAAAATTTAATTGAAAACATACGATTTAAAAAAACTTGATTTTAGAAGTAAAAAAAATAGAAATAAATAGTTACTCACGATCAATTTATTTTAAATATTGATCTTTATTGAAGTATATTTGAGAATTTATTCCAAAAAATCAAAGACGGTATACAACTCGAATTTTTTTTTGCATTAAACTAAAAATAAACGATTAAGGCATTAATTTAGATTAAAATCATATTTGTTTCTTAAAATGGCATTTAAAACGAAAATTTTAAAAACAAACGATCCGATTGGTGCATTTTTGCAGAGTTCATGATTTTTCCAAATTATTTTGACCATTCGTCTTTAATAATTTTTTTTTTATTTACTACCCTCGCTCGGAATTATGTCACTTCTCGCTCGAACGTGCACATCCTCGTATCATTTGATTCGCCTATAATTAATCTTCTATCTTCAATTAAAAAAATTAAAAATCTAATAAAGGTCATTGCCAAATTAACATGGAAAAGTGCCCCTGACGATATTTAGCTAATTTTTTTTATATGGTGCATCTTAGTATTAGTAATAATTGCAGAAAATTTAAGTCCCGGCCCTTATGGTTTTTAAATAAAGAAATACTTTTTATTTTTTAAAAACATTTTTTTCTCAAAAACGATTTGACCGCTCTATTTGTGCTTTGGATATGTTATAGACATATATTCAGCCCATTAGATAAAAAAAATAAATTTTGAATTTTTTCAATAAACTTATTTTTTATATAATTTAATTTTTCAAAAAAACATTTTTGATACTTCTTAATTAGGGACACCCACCATTTTCGCACAAGTAATTACCTGTTTACTTATCTATACCATATATTATTTTCAAATTTTTTTGTTTTATATAACAAAGTTCAATATTATGAAAACCGAACTAAAGTGTACGAACATTTCAACGCAACGGTCATTTACTGGTAGGGGGTCACAAACTGGTCGGTTCACCCATAATGTTATAAAACATTTTTCAGCACTCATGAATACTAATTTATTTTTCGAGAAAAAAATCAAACGTCCCATATACTTACAGTTATGACTTTGGGTGCTTTTTTCTTACAATTAGATAAGGTATTAAAAACAAATTCGCCGCCCCTGGCGAAAGTTTGGGAACTCGTGCGATGAAAACCAAATTTAATAAATACTAACAGACTACCGATGAAGATTGAATGAAATTATTGGATTTTTAATACCCTTAATTAAAAAATTTCGCCAAACATTTCATTCGGATTTTTGTTAATTAATTTAAAGCTGTTGGGAGTTTTGCAAACTAAGCGAACACAGCAAACTATTTAAAAACTGTTAGTTTTTTTCCTTCTTTTAAATTTCATATCGCCGTTTCCAACGATATTAAAAAAAAAGTACAAACATCCTTTTTATATAGTCGTTCATAACACACAAAGAGATAATATAACAAAGCATAACAACGTAGAGAAAGTAATTCGTCCATATTCTAATTTTTTTCTTATTTAATGAAGGGATTTTTATTCGAGAGAATAAAGCATCGATTCCGTTTCTATTTTGCCTTCGAAATTGGATGCACAATGATGGAGCTCCTCTGATCGTTGCAGGCAAATGTCAATATGTATTGCAGAAATGTATTTGCTTCGCTTGTAAAATATGCCGTTTTGCTATCTCGATTTTTATTCGCCTTTAAACGATACGCGTTATTTTGCATTTTAAAAATGAAAGAGTTGTTTTGCGTAAATATTTACGTTTCGAATCGAATAAAAACACAAAGGTACGTTTAATAGCGCCCCTTTTAAATAAACACCCTGTAATTACTAAAAAATACTTGCGAGCGCGAATTAGCCTTCCATACTTTTCTTGTTAACCAACGCATTTAACGCAAAAAACAAACAATTTGAATTTAATTATTATTTTTTATTATCGTGTGTGGCAGGGGCGTTTCCACCCAACTGGCTTAGGCGGGGGTAATTTTAAAAAAAGAAAAAACTTAACTTGTTTGTTTGAAATATTGGTAATTTTTTAAAAATAAAAATAAATGAGCAAACAAAAAATTCTTAGGGGGTAATTACCTGATTACCCCCCCTTTGAAACCGCTATTGGTGTGTGGAAAAACTTCTTGGTTCTGTTCCGGAAGATAGGTCTTTAAAATCGCTTATTCGATTAAAATTAATTATTGAAGGAAATTGTCTTAAATTTATTTTTCAGAACTAAATTCCATTGGTCTGGTTTTCTGTTTCTTTTTTATTTATTAAAAATTGTTAATATGAAATTAAGTTAAAAGAAATTATTTTAAATAATTTTTGCAAATAAGTTTTACGAGGAGTTTTGCATTAATTTTCTTATCAAAATACCTAACGTTAAAATAAATAAATCCAGCTTTTACTCTAAAAGGAAAATTTCGGTTTTGTCCATGTTCAACATAATTCAGGAAATCGCATTAGTAAAATTTCTTATTTACTTTAAATTTACATAATTTTACATAGCAATACATTAAATCTACATGGGCGTATTTACAATAATATATTTACAGTTTTAACAAAGAAAACGGTATGCCTTAAAGTTATGTAACATTAGGACCGCATCGACAAAGAAAATAGTATATTTTAAGCAGTGATTTCCAAACTGTGGGACGCGTCTACCTGAGCGATAGCGGACTAGTGCAAACGGGGGCGAAAATATTGTAGAAATTTTTTAATAACTTCATTATTGTGAATTGTTCTTACAGTCGAGTGCGCACATTTGAGCTCAAAGTGGCACATTTCCAATCTCGGGAAAATGAAGCGCGCCGCTCCGCGTCGCGCTTCATTTGCTCCCTCGCTCGGAAATGTGCCACTTTTCGCTCGAATGCGCACATCCTTATATTCAATGAATTTTTTAAATTACACTTTCTTTCTAATCAACAAATTTAATTTAGTGTCAGTAAATATCGATTATATGTTCAAAAAAACGTATTTTTACTATAGCAATGAGTGGGACCGAGCGAAAAGATAGAACAAAATCATAAATATGAGTGAGAGGGAATGATAAAAATTTATTACTAATTTTTCGTCATCAAAATTATTGTAAAATGTTGCTTAAAACTGAGTGTGCACATTTGAGCTCAAAGTGGCACATTCCGATCTCGGGAAAATGAAGCGCGCCGCTCCGCGTCGCGCTTCATTTGCTTCCCTCGCTCGGAAATGTGCCACTTTTCGCTCGAATGCGCACATCCTTGTATTTATCACATTTGTCTAATTTATCCTGGGCTCCTTCAAATTAAAGATTTTATTCAAATTTAGTAAAAATCGATTTTATATTTGAAAAGTGTATTTACAATAGCAATGAGTGGAAGAGAGCGAGAAAATACGATAATCTTGTCAATGAAAGTGAGAGGGAACGAAAAATTAAAAGTATTCAATTAATTTTTCGTCTAATTTATTAAAAATATAGATAATTATATTATTTTCTTTAGCTTTTAATGAAAAATAATTAAAAACATAACTTTTTTAATTTCAATATATTTTTCATTTTTAACAACAGAAGTTAGATTTTGCAAATGTATAACACAGTTTTTTTGTCTTGAATAAAATCTCAAAAATAAGGTGGCGGAGGGGTTTTTAAGTAAACGTGACGTTCGCACTTTATCAATTTTATTTTAATATTTTTCTTAACTTGCTAATTTTTTTTAACTTTAATTTGTCGTTTTCATAGAAAGTTATTTGCTCAATATATATTATGTGCATCGTTTTTAAACAATTTATTTTCTATGGTAACGAAAAATGAATATTAAAAAAAGTTCAAATAAAATTGATAAAGTCGGAACTTCACGTTTCTTTGGGCTCGCTCTTCGCCCTTGCCTCATGTGGTCCCGCTAAGCAAAACCCCCTGGCCGATTTTGAGCTTATTTAATGAATGGCCCTTTATGAAAAAAAGAAGATAAAATATTATAATAGCTTGTCAATTAATTAATCAAAAAAACTGAACTCCATACAAACTCAAAATTTTTTCAAATTTGAATAATTTTTGACAATAAATCTGCCATTATGATCTGGAATAACAAAGTGTATTATTATACTACACTATCTTTTTAGAAAAAATAAACGACCTTATTAAGATAGAATTCTTTTTTAATTTAAAAAAAAAAATACAACGTATCGGAACCGCATGATCAGACCGGGCGCAAAACTTTATCACAATATAGGGTAAAAGTACAGGTTTTGAACACGTTAGGCCCAGTTATAAACAATTGAGTAATTTTAACGAAATAACTTGAAAAATACGAAAAAAACATCATTGACGTTGCTATCGTAGTTAAAGAAACATTAATTCTTATATTTCACATTTGTCCAAATAAAGTAGAAAATGTCCACAACTGGTACAGTGTCTAAAACCGGTGCTTTTACCCTAAACTATTTGAGACATTTAAAAAAAAACAATGTGTTACCGATTTTCAAAATCTAACTTCTATTGTTAATTATAAAATTATAAAAAATTTGAATTATTGAATATTTTTTATTAAAAATTTTTTAAAGCTGAAAAGAATGATATACAACTTCATATAATTATTTATATTTTTCATAAAGTTATACTTAGGTATTCAATAATTTTTTTTATGAATTATACCTATATAGTAATTGCTTACTTTTATATCATAGACACATAGTATTTTTTTGACGTTGGATGTATTAAAAAAATTAATTATTTTCGTAAAAAACTGTCCACTTTATGCATATGTTGCTTTGTTTTCGATTTACGCGGTGTACGTTGGGGAAGCGACAAGATTAATTTTTTTAAGAGAGGTGCAACATACAGTTTGGAAACCACTGATTTTAAGAGAATAAAATCTCTAAGTAAAGAGTATTACCTACAATACAGGATGTCCCCTTCCTTATGCATACCTTAAAGAATATATTTTGATTTTACAAAAAAGATTTAATTTACTTTTACAATAATTATTTGTAAATTTGATTAACCCGAAGACAAATTAAAATTCTTCTAACATTTATACAAAAAAAAATTAAATAATTTAATTCTCCTAAAAGATTTGTTATTAAAAAAAATTAAAATATTTATGATCCTTTTGCTTTTTACAAAAATGTTTAACATTACGATTAATCCATTTAATTTTCAATTTTTAAACACCTTTCATTTTAAATTTAATTAAACCACATAATTGTATTTTTTTTAAAGAAATGTTCAATAGCATAAAATTGATTTTTAATTATACTCATCACATATTCATGGACTTTTATTCAAAAAAATTAAATTAGGTGCTGCCCATTACAAGCACAAAACTTTGAATAATTCAAAATCATTTAAAACATTTAAAATTAATCAATCTAGTTCCAATGATTTTGAAGTAGGACATCCTGTATATCAGTGTAAAACGCTAAATCACTTAATTCTTAATTTTGCCGATTTATTTAAATTGCACACTTTAATTTTGACATTTTTATAAAAAAAACAGTAATTAAAATAATTCTTAATTATTACAAATACAATAATTGAAGAGGCAGCTGGATGAAGGGGCTTTGTGTAAAAAATGTAGTTTTCAGAAAACAACAAATTTAACACTTTTATTCATAGTGTTCCATAAATATTGTGTTACATAACCCTTTTATCAATTCGATTTCTTCTAAAATGTGTCATATGAAGAGTTTATGAATTTCTCTTAGCTATAAAACATTTATCCATAACAAACAATTCAAAAATGTCTTAACCTCTTCATCCACTTCCTCCTTCAATCGTGGTAAAGAAATAAATAAAAAAAAACTTCAAAAAAGATAACGTCGACCCTAAACTCTAAGCCTCCGATAAAAATTTTGGAAAACCAAACAATTTATGTGCAAAGTTGCGTTGTAAATTCGACAGATTATTTTTTAAAAAATAATTCCTGATGATGCTGTTTGCGCAAAAGTCTGAAACTAGGCGTATTAATTCGAACTTGACTATAGCCATCCTCTTCCGGCGAAAAAGTAGACAAAACATTTTGCTGAAAGCCCTTTGTACTGTCGAGAGTGTACGGAGCCAGAGTAGAGCCAATAAATTTTCCAACTTTCGGATTGTCGAGACTGTTTTCGCTTATTCGCAGAAGTTTATGCTGGTCGTGAATATTTCCAAAAACTTGAACTTTTTGTTCTGGAACGTCGTGCGTTCGAATATCGCTCGCCAAAATCAAATAGGGATTTATTTGGATTTGATTTTCGTAGGGTGGAGCGGCCGTGATTTTAGGGGTAGCCTGCGTGACTATTAATTGGACCAAATTCCTGTCCTTCAGTGCCGAAATCCCCGAATCATGAGAAGGGTAGAGGGATAATCGAGATGTTTCGTAGTCTTCGTCATAAAGGGGCAATTGCGTTTGCAAATTCGAATCGGACGGATAATCTTCATAAACGTAATCGTAGTGTCCGGGCCTTGCCCTTATTCGATTTTCGACGATTTGTATCGGCCGAATTTGTTGCGTTCGGACGCGATACGCTCCCCCGTCAGAATTTTCGTTTTGCGCATATTTTACGTCCGCTTTGTACCCATTCTTGTCGGCTACGTACGACACTATTTGCACCCTGCCGTCCGGCAATTTCACGCGATATTCCCCGTTCGTCGCTTTCGCGTTTTGCTGCTGGCTGTGCGAGAAGTCGTCTCCGGAGCTGGTCTCGAACCTTGTACGAAAAGGCGTACACCTTCTTCTCCTGCGGAAAGAAAGACACACGAGATTACTTTGCAGAATTTCATGTTGCATTCGTGCCCCGATTTCTTTTCAAAATTTTGTACAATTTGTTACTAAATTATGTTTATTTAACCCGCCGGCCCTCGCCTCTTTGATTCTATTAATTCTTTGAAATTCGCTTTTGTAACATGTTCCTTAGTTAACAATTGTTCGAAAAGAATAGCGAAAACGCGTTGATTTCGATGGACAAAGGATCTCGTGACCTTAACGAAGTCGTGACGACCCGTTATGAAATTTTAAATTAATTTAAAGACCAGCCACAATTTGCAAATTACATTCTAAATGTTCGTATTATTGTGATTTGTTGGGCAATGTGCGGAATTGTTTACTTGTTTATTTAAGCGTTGTTTTTTGACGGGTTTAGAGTAGGGGAACCTGTTGTACCTTGGCCCTTATTTCACTTGTAATTTTTTTTAAATTGTATATGTACAATTTGTTGATAAAATGAATTGCATCGTAGTGGGGCACTAATAAGGCATCCATCATTTAAATATTTGAAAGTATTACCAACCGTTTACTCAAATTGCTATAAGATTTAAAAATTAGTGGATATATGGCCTAGGTACAACAAAGGTGATGTACCTTGGCTCTATTCACATTAAGCAAAATAAAACCCATTGTTCTATGAAAACTATATATTTATTTTTGTATTATAAGAACTACTAATGTTCTTCTTTCAGATGACACTAAAATTGTTTCACAAATTAACAAAACTTTTCTCGTATACTAAAATTTCGCATACTTAATGGTTAACTTTGCAAAATTTAAATTTTTCGTTCGAGTTGCTAGTCATATTATCTAAAGCAAAATAAAAAAAAATAACAAATTATAACAAAGGTATATCTAAATTGTTATTTATTGCACGTTGATCTTAGGGCCAAGGTACAATTTATTGACAGTGACCGAGGTACAACACTGACCCTTGATGTTTAAACTCAAAATTAAAGATTATGCTGTGCCAAAATCAGACCACTACTATGCAAACAATAATAAATAATCTTTCTATTAGAATGAGTCGTTTGTTATTAGGTAATAAAAATCAATAAGATATTTAAGTAAAAAGAATATTAAAAGACTTACTTTTTTTCGATTAAAAATTTTAATTTATCTCATACATTAACAAAGTACATTGGCCAGCTACTGCAAACTTTACATTAATGTCTGTCAATATGACATTTGAAATATCGATAATTATGGGTCACGAAATCCCGTAAATATTAAATAAAATAAAGTTGTCCTAGGTACAAAAGGACCAAGGTACAACATGTTTCTCTACATGTAACGTTCGTATCTTTTCACTCCCTCTCACTCATTGGAAATTAAAAAAACCTTTTCTTACGTATGTTAAACTAAATTCAATAAATACGAGGATGTGCGCATTCGAGCGAAAAGTGGCACATTTCCGAGCGAGGGAGGCAAATGAAGCGCGACGCGGAGCGGCGCGCTTCATTTTCCCGAGATCGGAATGTGCCACTTTGAGCTCGAATGTGCACACTCGGTTTTAAGCACGATTTACAATAATTTAGGTTAATTAATTAAACGAAAAAGCAGTTGAATATTTTTTATTGTTACCTCTTACTCGCACTGACGAGATTGTCATATCTTTTCACTCTCTTCCACTCATTGCTATGGTAAATACATTTTTCGAAAATAAAATTGATATTTACCGCACCAAATATGATTTTTTAATATGACAAAGATAAGGATAAAGTAGATAAATCTAATAAGTACAAAGATGTGCATATTCGAGCGAAAAGTGACACATTTTCCCGAGATCGAAATGTACCACTTTGAGCTCGAATGTGCTTAACGAAAAATTTAAATTTTTGCAAAGTTAACCATTAAGTATGTGCAATTTTAGTAAAGGAAAAAAGTTTTATTAATTTTTGAAACAATTTTAGTGTCATCCAAAGAAGAACATTAGTAGTTCTTATAATCCAAAAATAAATATATAGTTTTCATAGAACAATGGATTTTATTTTGGTTAATGTGAATAGAGCCAAGGTACATCACTTCTGTTGTACCTAGGCCATAGATCCACTAATTTTTAAATCTTATAGCAATTTGAGTGAACGGTTGGTAATGCTTTCAAATATTTTATGATGAACACCTTATTAGTGCCCCACTACGATGCAATTCATTTTATCAACAAATTGTTACATATAGGGGAGTGTTCCCGGGTATGAGACAGGTTCCAGATATGAGACAGTCAATTATTTTCATTATGCAATGTCAATATGGCCGATCTGATTACTGTCAAGTACTTCTTTGGTCATCAGTCAGTTTTTGTACTAACACTGAAATGAATCGACGCATTGCTTATATCAACTGCAAACATCGTATGTAAAATTGCAGGTTAAAAACGTTTTTAATTTTTTCAAAATGTTATTTTTTTCATGTAAATCAATTGAAAAAGGAAAGTGTAATGTATAGCATTTAGTGTTTTTCTTATATTTTACGATCCATTATTGGATTAGGCCAATATGTGGTTGGAAAACAATTTTTTAAATTTTCAAAATGTCGTCATTGTCCGGGTGTGAGACAGCATATTACCACCACCCAAGGGTTCCAAAGCAAAAACATCATTAGTATAAAGTTGTTGCCGAACAAATTGAACGCTGTTAACAACATCAAATGCAATATTTGCAAGCGGCCAGTTCTTTTGAAGTCCGCAAACACGTGTGCAAGCATCTACACATGCAAACATTGCGACGATTATGAAGAGGAAAGTGATAAATAAAAATTAGGGAAAGCATAAAAAATTATAATTTTGAAATAAATATGAGGTTTTTACGTTATATTTTACAATTTTTAATGTATTTTTGTAGGTGTCTCATACCTAGATACAAATTTTTTTCTTGTCAAAAAACTGTCACTTAGAAAATTGGTCATAAAATTTTGCATGTTAATGGAATCACAAAACTTTCTGCGGATAAAAGTTGTGTATTTTCATTACCTTTCCAACAATGAATAGAACACCCGACTTTATTTAACCAGTAAAAAATTTTGGCTTATAAACAAAACCTGTCTCACAACCGGGTACACTCCATTACAATTTTAAAAAAATTACATGTAAAAACGAGCCAAGATACACAGGTTTCCCTATAACCTTATGCAAGAATTAATATAAATACAAGGATGTGCGCATTCGAGCGAAAAGTGGCACATTTCCGAGCGAGGAAGCAAATGAAGCGCGACGCGGAGCGGCGCGCTTCATTTTCCCGAGATCGGAATGTGCCACTTTGAGCTCGAATGTGCGCACTCGGTTTTAAGCAACATTTTACAATAATTTTGATGACAAAAAATTAGTAAATAATTTTTATCATTCCCTCTCACTCGTACTTATGATTTTGTTCTATCTTTTCGCTCGCTCCCATTCATTGCTATGGTAAAAATACGTTTTTTTGAACATATAATCGATATTTATTGAACTAAATTAAATTTGTTGATTGGAGAGAAATTATAATTTAAAAAATTCAATGAATACGAGGATGTGCGCATTCGAGCGAAAAGTGGCACATTTCCGAGCGAGGGAAGCAAATGAAGCGCGACGCGGAGCGGCGCGCTTCATTTTCCCGAGATCGGAATGTGCCACTTTGAGCTCGAATGTGCACACTCCGTTTTAAGCAATATTTTACAATAATTTTGATGACAAAAAATTAGTAAATAATTTTTATCATTCCCTCTCACTCGTACTTATGATTTTGTTCTATCTTTTCGCTCGCTCCCATTCATTGCTATGGTAAAAATACGTTTTTTTGAACATATAATCGATATTTATTGAACTAAATTAAATTTGTTGATTGGAGAAAAATTATAATTAAAAAAATTCAATAAATACGAGGATGTGCGCATTCGAGCGAAAAGTGGCACATTTCCGAGCGAGGGAAGCAAATGAAGCGCGACGCGGGCGGCGCGCTTCATTCCGAGATCGGAATGTGCCACTTTGAGCTCGAATGTGCACACTCCGTTTTAAGCAACATTTTACAATAATTTTGATGACAAAAAATTAGTAAATAATTTTTATCATTCCTCTCACTCGTACTTATGATTTTGTTCTATCTTTTCGCTCGCTCCCATTCATTGCTATGGTAAAAATACGTTTTTTTGAACATATAATCGATATTTATTGAACTAAATTAAATTTGTTGTTTGGAAAGAAATTATAATTTAAAAAATTCAATGAATACGAGGATGTGCGCATTCGAGCGAAAAGTGGCACATTTCCGAGCGAGGGAAGCAAATGAAGCGCGACGCGGAGCGGCGCGCTTCATTTTCCCGAGATCGGAATGTGCCACTTTGAGCTCGAATGTGCGCACTCGGTTTTAAGCACGATTCACAACAATTAATTTACCTTTTTGGGCGGCTAACTTCATTCCGTCAATTTTCGTTTGCCTTCTAAAATTTTATTCTCAACGCGCCAAAAGAAGTACAACTTCGAAAACATCAAAATTATTGAATTTACATCTCTTGCACAAGTTAATATTAATTCTATAAAGTAGAAAACATTTTACTTACTTCCAGGAAGCGTTTTTCCTTAATACTTACATCGGAAAGCGAAGATTGTATATCGCTCGTAAGTTTCTTATTTAAAACTTTTTCAGCGTGCGCCGCCAAAGCTTTTAAAGCTTGAGGATTTGCATTGGAATCGTCCTAAAAATAAACAAAACTTATAATCGAACTTTCGCATAGGTACCGATTTTTCTCGCTCGTTACGGGATACATTAATAACGAGCCGGAAAAGCAGATAAAACATGTAACGCCTAAAATATTCATAAGTTTGCCTATTTAAATATTATGAATTTTGCCTTTTAATTCCCTTCAGTCGAAATTCGAGTTCCGGCGAACGCATTACGGGCACGTCACAGACAGAGAACAAGAAGAATAATCGTCTAAACACGTGGTTGCTTTCCGGAAATGTGGAATATGTAAACTTTGTGTATGACGGCTTTCTCGAATTTAATCGTCCTCCACGTAAATGCAGGCTTGATGCGATTTCCAAATGCAATTATTCGATAGTTTGCTTCGGGAAGCTTTTCTAAACGTGAAAAATCGCACTTAAAGAAGTGCGCACCCCACAACTTTTCAACTACAGTCAAGTTCTAAATTGTTAAAAGAGTGTTTTGTACGAAAACCTTTTCGTATGTCTTAAAATTGTCCTTTAGTTTTTATTGGTTTTTATTCTAAATACAGTAGACGCCGCTTAATGTGATCATTTTGAGAATTTCTGGGGGAAGTAAAGGTTGAAGTTTTAAAATCATTTTTGTAGCACAAAATTTTACGTTTAAAAAAATTGTAACGCCGTTATTTGTAGACGGATCGTTAAAAACTACACAGATTCGGATGTGCCAGACTTTTTGGCTTCGGATAAGATCAAAAAACTGTTGGCGTGCTATTTGAAATTTTTTAGAAAACGTGTTCGAAGAATTTGATTTGTAATTAATTCTTTCTAAATTTTCACTTTGAAAAATCGTAGCTCAGTTATTTCTGAACGTATCTTTAAAAACTTTTGATATTATGAAAGCCCCTTTATCGGAGCCTCAGTTCAGATAAAAAAATCAACAGGGGCCAATGTTAAGTTTAGGAGAAAAACAAGTTCGAAGCTTTCAAAATGTAAATTTTGCTAAAATTTTTAATTTTCAAAATACTGTAACTTCGCCGTCTCTGCGAATTTTGTCAAATCCGTTCATTTCCGAACGTTTCCAACCCTAACACGTCGGAATCCGGTCCTAACTCAAAACTCCCAAAATCGCCAAAAATCAGAAAAAAAAATGGACTAACATCTATGTTTTTTCTCGATTTTAGCCGATTTTGGGGGTTTTAATTAGCGCCGGTTTCAGACGTACTAAGGCCTAATACGTTCAAAAATTAATGCATTCCGCGTACTTCTAAAAAATAAAAATGTTTTTGAGTTTTAAAAGTTTCATTTTAAAGCCAAATTTAATTGTTGAAAAAGGCGAAAATTTTTGTTTTAGAGGAAAAGCGTCGGAAAATGGCACCGGCTATAGTTGCTAAGGGTATGTAGGAACATTTCTTCGCAATATAAAGCAATTCTATTTTTTTCATTTTTTGCCAAAAAAACATGGGTTTTTTCAAAAAGAAAAACGTTTTTCTCAAAGCTTTGAAATAGCACGCCTGTGGTTTCTTAGGCCTATCCGAAGCCAAAAAGACTGCCAAATCCGAATCTGTCAAATTTTTAAATATTGGTCCGTAAATAACGGCGCTACAATTTTTTTAACGTAAAATTTTGTGAAAAAAACTGGACCAAAAATTGCAATTTTTAATTACTCGAAAAATTAACGTTGCGCCCTATACTTATTTTATATGTATCTTAAGTAGAAAAGTCTCAAAATTCCGAATCCGTCTTGCTTGTAACGATTGCGTCGAAAATGAGAGCGCTACTATTGTTTTTGTGAGTCAAAGTGTATTTTTTTCGATTTATTTAGTTTTACCAAAAAATTTAGAGATTGAAGGAGCAACAAAAAAGAATGGCTTCAGCTATGTCGGTTTGGGGCCCATAGAAACGTCCCGCAAAAATTTAAAACAAATACCTTACCTAAAATTTTTCTCCTCAAAAAAAGCCAAAGGGTTAATCCATGTTTTTTCCCGATTTTCGCCGATTTTGGGGAATTTGAGTTAGGACCGGATTTCGACGTGTTAAGGTCCGATACGTTTGGAATTGAAAGATTTCTTTCTAATTATCAAAGATCAAGAAATTATTGCATTTTTAATCCCTTATAGTAATCCCTGAAGTAATAACAAATACGTTTGTAATATCCTGTATATTACGTTTTTCGTTTAACAAAATAAATCGATAATTTTATTGAAAATAATCGAGGTTCTTTTAGTCGGTCTTATCGTTTTGATATCTGGTAACTTAGCTTTGGGGGTCTACGGATATGTTGTATATCAGCACTTACATAAAACTTGCCATTTCTGAATCATTTTGAATACACAACGAAGTCGAACGGTTGTGTCTTTTTATTATTATAAATTAGTGCATCCAATTCTCATTACAAGCCTTCATTTAAGGTAAATAGTAATTCTAATGATTTCTTTTAAAGTTCATACATTTCGTAAAAGATTTCAGCTAATAATAATTTTTTCAGCTCTTTTTCTCGTTTTATTAATTTTATTTTCTTATGTGTTTAGGAGACACCAAATTTCACCGTCATCAGTGCGAAGGCAATACCCGGCGAGGCAAGCAGAGGTATCGGCCAAAGTGACCACATGTGCATTCGGACTTCTTTCAGTCGACTCGTTTGAAGGATGTTTTACAGCTCTTTATAGAGCTCAAAGGTAGGTCCCAGTTACTTGGGTTTGTTAATAACCCTTTTTCTTCTGTAACTGTTTTTGCCTATGGTTTTTATTTGTAACATGGACACTCGGACTTGTGTTATAATTTTTCGATCATTTGACTTTGAAAATTCGTTTCTATTACCGCAATTAACTCTTGAGTTACAAGTCAAATCGTACCATTCTGTTTTAATGCGAAACCATTAAAGATAAAGTATCATAGATTTTAAATTCAAAAAACCATAGGTGTACTATTTGACATTTTTGAGAAAAATGGGTTTGAAGTGTTCGACTTGTAATGAATTTTTTTCAAAATTTCCACTTTGAAAACTCGTAGCTCGGTTATTTGCGAACAGATCTTTAAAAACTCAAAGACCGTTTATCGGAGCGTAAGATCAGACAAAAAAATTAACAGAACCTAATATTAGGTTTCAAAAAAAAACGCGGTCGAATTTTTCAAAACGTATGTTTTATTTTTTTGCTGGTGTCTTGCGCTTTATCACTTTATCTAGATCACATTAAGCGGCGTTTACTGTATTATAATTTTAAAGTTCTAAGTAACTTATTTAAAGAAGAGAGCTATAAAATATTAACACATTAATACATAAACGGTTTCTTTTAAAGATAAAAGAATTACAGGCATTTTGTCTATGAAATGTGATCATTTTAACTTTTGGCGTTTTTCTAAAGACAATATTTAAATGGGTTGTAAAAAGTGTTTGTAATTTTTGACCTACGCTTAACCTTCCGCATACCAGGTGACTAAATGTCACATGCTATACTAGGTGGGGTTTGCCATACCCCAAAAATAAAATGAAATAAAATTCAGAAAATTGTACTTTATGACAGTTAAATCATAAGAAATATATTTCAATAATCAATAATGAAGAGGTTTAAGCAAAACACATATTTATTTATGAATTAGAGTACACTTTTATTAATAAAAATACTAAACTTAACTTTTTCTGCAACTTATAAACTATGGTGTTTTTTTTTGAGTACTAAATTCCAATGACACGTGCCAATTACGATACCGAATTTTAAGAAAACCTAACAAGAATTTCATTCTTGCCTCCTTATTGAAATACAAATTAATTTCACGGCAATTTCTTAACGATTCGCAATAATTTAGACCAATAAATTACACAAAAAATTAATAGAATAATATTAATCGTTCCCTCTCACTTGCAGTGACAAGATTATCGTATCTTTTCGCTCCCTTCCACTCATTGCTATGATAAATACATTTTTAGAATATAAAATCGATATTTACTAAATTAAATTAAAATTTTTGATTTGAAGGAGCGCACAGTAAATTAAACTAATGTAATAAAGACGAGGATGTGCGCATTCGAGCGAAAAGTGGCACATTTCCGAGCGAGGGAGGCAAATAAAGCGCGACGCGGAGCGGCGCGCTTTATTTTCCCGAGATCGGAATGTGCCACTTTGAGCTCGAATGTGCACCTCGGTTTTAAGCTCGATTCACAGTAATTTAGACAAATAAATTAGACGAAAACTCAATTAAATACTTTTAATCGTTTCATCTCACTCACACCGATGTGATTTTCGTATCTTTTGGTCCCTTCCACTCATTGCTATGGTAAATACGTTTTTAGAATACAAAATCGACATTTACTAAATTAAATTAAAGTTTTTGATTTGAAGGAGCGCACAGTAAATTAAACTAATACAATAAACACGATGATGTGCGCATTCGAGCGAAAAGTGGCACATTTCCGAGCGAGGGAGGCAAATGAAGCACGACGCGGAGCGGCGCGCTTCATTTTCCCGAGATCGGAATGTGCCACTTTGAGCTCGAATGTGCACACTCGGTTTTAAGCTCGATTCACAGTAATTTAGACAAATAAATTAGACGAAAACTCAATTAAATACTTTTAATCGTTTCATCTCACTCGCACCGATGTGATTTTCGTATCTTTTCGCTCCCTTCCACTCATTGCTATGGTAAATACGTTTTTAGAATATAAAATCGATATTTACAAAATTTAAAATTTAAAAATTTTTTGATTTGAAGGAGCGCACAGTAAGTTAAACTAATGTAATAAAGACGAGGATGTGCGCATTCGAGCGAAAAGTGGCACATTTCCGAGCGAGGGAGGCAAATGAAGCGCGACGCGGAGCGGCGCGCTTCATTTTCCCGAGATCGGAATGTGCCACTTTTCGCTCGAATGTGCACACTCGGTTTTAAGCTCGATTCACAGTAATTTAGACAAATAAATTAGACAAAACTCAAATAAATACTTTTAATCGTTTCATCTCACATCACTACCGATGGTGAATTTTCGTATCTTTTGGCTCCTACTTCCACTCATTGCTAATGGTAAATACGTTTTAGAATACCCCAAAATAAAGAAAAAAATCGAATTTACTTAAATTAAATTAAAAATTTTTGAATAATGGGTTTTTTAACCCGAACACAGTTTTTTAGATAAATTTATTAAATAAAACGAATTTAAAAATTACGAAAATGTTTTTTTCACATTCCAGCGAGGGTTTTTTGAAGCGCGACGCTTTTAGGAAACGCGTTTTTAGAATTTCGAATTTGCCCCTTTTAAAAGCACACTCGGTTTTAAGCTCGATTCACAGTAATTTAGACAAATAAATTAGACGAAAACTCAATTAAATACTTTTAATCGTTTCATCTCACTCGCACCGATGTGATTTTCGTATCTTTTCGCTCCCTTCCACTCATTGCTATGGTAAATACGTTTTTAGAATATAAAATCGATATTTACTAAATTAAATTAAAATTTTTGATTTGAAGGAGCGCACAGTAAGTTAAACTAATGTAATAAAGACGAGGATGTGCGCATTCGAGCAAAAAGTGGCACATTTCCGAGCGAGGGAAGCAAATGAAGCGCGACGCGGAGCGGCGCGCTTCATTTTCCGAGATCGGAATGTGCCACTTTCGCTCGAATGTGCACACTCGGTTTTAAGCTCGATTCACAGTAATTTAGACAAATAAATTAGACAAAACTCAAATAAATACTTTTAATCGTTTCATCTCACTCGCACCGATGTGATTTTCGTATCTTTTCGCTCCTTCCACTCATTGCTATGGTAAATACGTTTTAGAATATAAAATCGATATTTACTAAATTAAATTAAAATTTTTGATTTGAAGGAGCGCACAGTAAGTTAAACTAATGTAATAAAGACGAGGATGTGCGCATTCGAGCGAAAAGTGGCACATTTCCGAGCGAGGGAGGCAAATGAAGCGCGACGCGGAGCGGCGCGCTTCATTTCCGAGATCGGAATGTGCCACTTTCGCTCGAATGTGCACTCGGTTTTAAGCTCGATTCACAGTAATTTAGACAAATAAATTAGACAAAAACTCAAATAAATACTTTTAATCGTTTCATCTCACTCGCACCGATGTGATTTTCGTATCTTTTCGCTCCCTTCCACTCATTGCTATGGTAAATACGTTTTTAGAATATAAAATCGATATTTACAAAATTTAAAATTTAAAAATTTTTTGATTTGAAGGAGCGCACAAAAAGTTAAACTAATGTAATAAAGACGAGGATGTCGCATTCGGGGAAAAGTGGCACATTTCCGAGCGGGAGCAAATGAACGCGACGGGGAGCGGCGCGTCTTTTTCCCAGATCGGAATTCCACTTTTCGCTCGAATATGCACATGGTTTTAAGCTCGATTCCAAAAAATTTTTTTAGACAAATAAATTAGACAAAAAAAAATTTAAATATTTTAATCGTTTCTCTCACTGCCCCGTGTGATTTTCGTATCTTTTCGCTCCCTTCCACTCATTGCTAGGGTTTAAATTTACTTTTTTTAGAATATAAAATCGTTTAATTTACTAAATTAAATTAAAAATTTTTGATTTGAAGGAGCGCACAGTAATTAAACTAATGTAATAAAGACGAGGATGTGCGCATTCGAGCGAAAAGTGGCACATTTCCGAGCGAGGGAAATGAAGCGCGACGCGGGCGCGCGCTTCTTTTTCCCCGAGATCGGAATGTCACTTTTCCGAGCAATTTTAAGTCGATTCACAGTAATTTAGACAAATAAATTAACAAAAACTCAATAAATATTTTAATCGTTTCATCTCACTACCGATGTGATTTTCGTATCTTTTGTCCCTTCCACTCATTGCTATGGTAAATACGTTTTTAGAATAAAAATCGATATTTACTAAATTAAATTAAAATTTTTGATTTGAAGGAGCGCACAGTAAATTAAACAAATTTAATAAAACGAGGATGTGCGCATTCGAGCGAATTTGACAAATTTAGCAAAATCAAAAATAAATCGCACTCACCGCCCGATTATTTTCGTATCTTTTGTTTCCACTTTGAGGTAAATGTTTTGAAAAATGATTTTACTAAAAATTAAAAATTTTTTTATTTAAACGCACAGTAAGTTAAACTAATGTAATAAAGACGAGGATGTGCGCATTCGAGCGAAAAGTGGCACATTTCCGAGCGAGGGAGCAAATGAAGCGCGACGCGGGCGCGCGCTTCATTTTCCGAGATCGGAATGTGCCACTTTGCTCGGGACAGGTTTTCCGATTAAGTAATTTAGACAAATAAATTAGACAAAACTCAAATAAATACTTTTAATCGTTTCATCTCACTCACCGATGTGATTTTCGTATCTTTTCGCTCCCTTCCACTCATTGCTATGGTAAATACGTTTTAGAATATAAAATCGATATTTACTAAATTAAATTAAAATTTTTGATTTGAAGGAGCGCACAGTAAGTTAAACTAATGTAATAAAGACGAGGATGTGCGCATTCGAGCGAAAAGTGGCACATTTCCGAGCGAGGGAAGCAAATGAAGCGCGACGCGGAGCGGCGCGCTTCATTTTCCCGAGATCGGAATGTGCCACTTTTCGCTCGAATGTGCACACTCGGTTTTAAGCTCGATTCACAGTAATTTAGACAAATAAATTAGACAAAAACTCAAATAAATACTTTTAATCGTTTCATCTCACTCGCACCGATGTGATTTTCGTATCTTTTCGCTCCCTTCCACTCATTGCTATGGTAAATACGTTTTTAGAATATAAAATCGATATTTACTAAATTAAATTAAAATTTTTGATTTGAAGGAGCGCACAGTAAGTTAAACTAATGTAATAAAGACGAGGATGTGCGCATTCGAGCGAAAAGTGGCACATTTCCGAGCGAGGGAGGCAAATGAAGCGCGACGCGGAGCGGCGCGCTTCATTTTCCCGAGATCGGAATGTGCCACTTTTCGCTCGAATGTGCACACTCGGTTTTAAGCTCGATTCACAGTAATTTAGACAAATAAATTAGACAAAAACTCAAATAAATACTTTTGATCGTTTCATCTCACTCACACCGATGTGATTTTCGTATCTTTTTGGTCCCTTCCACTCATTGCTATGGTAAATACGTTTTTAGAATACAAAATCGACATTTACAAAATCGACATTTACTAAATTAAATTAAAGTTTTTGATATGAAGGAGCGCACAGTAAATTAAACTAATACAATAAACACGATGATGTGCGCATTCGAGCGAAAAGTGGCACATTTCCGAGCGAGGGAGGCAAATGAAGCGCGACGCGGAGCGGCGCGCTTCATTTTCCCGAGATCGGAATGTGCCACTTTGAGCTCGAATGTGCACACTCGGTTTTAAGCTCGATTGCCAAACGTCCTATTTTAAAAAAAAATTGTTTACGTTAATTACACCCCACATAGTACACGGAAGATTAATAGCAAAAATTTGTCATTTTCATATCAAATTAAAGAGTTCTTTTTATGACAACATGTATTGTTAATTTCGATTTATATTTAAATAAGCTTCTTATAAACATTAATTTTTTTATAGAAAATTTGTAAACCAATTAATTTACGTTTAACGCCGCAACCTCCTCAAATTATTTTTTTATTTAAAAACTAAACAGCTGGGGAGCTAAAAATTTCCAAAAGTATTATTACTAATAGGATACATTACAGACAAAAAAAGCAGTTCATTATCTGCGGGGGCACTTTTCCCATGTAAATCCGGTCAAACGGCCTTTAGTAGTTTTCACAAAGTATTTTAGTTTGCAATATACAATGTGTTTCTAAATTTTTGGGGTCACGAAAAGTGTTTTGTCTAAATGTACAATCTATTCCAAGCGCCTAATTTATTTTGGTTAATTATAATAAATATAAACGTTTAAGGAGTACGATTAAATCTTGGTCAGTTTCTCGGACAATGGATTGCAAAATCTGCAGGCAACATACTGGGCCTCCGAGATAAAAAGAGATCTCGTCGGCGCGATAAAAATCTCAAATAACAATACCATTATTGCGATATACTCCTACAACAACAATTTCTACAGTCAACCGGCCCGATATTATAAGGAACGAAACAGTTATGTGCATAACACTAACGACGTTTATTGTCATAATTTGCCTTCGTACAAGAACAATGCAACGACTCGCCGTTTAATAAATAAATTTTACGGCTTTCGTTACTTCTGTCTCGTTCGTTCCGAATATGGAAGGCATTTTAAGTGAACGAATAATAATAATAACAATTTTCCGCCGACCGAACAACTAATAACAAAATTCCTTCGCCTTTTCAATTAAAACGAATAAATACCTTTGGGCGCTCTCGAGCCATTTTTAAACGTTTAACTTGTTTTTAATAGAAATTCTAACGTTTAACTTTAATGGTTTTTGATAATTGTGTATGTGGACCATCCACAATTTTACGAGTAGAAGGGCGGTTACCAAAATATACAGCCTGTCGGACGAATAAGTACCGGAGCTTAGCCCACTTATAAATGACCCTAAATCGGACAAGAAATTTTTAGAAAAAAATTAATTACCAAGCTTTAAGTAATTAGACTATGTTCTATGTCAGAGAAAATGACTAAGCATTTCGGGTAATTTTCCGATCGACTTTATCGCACTTTTACCTGGTCTTTGAGATATCACATTATTTGTGCTTTTGGAATATTTAAATGTTTAATTGATTTTTGATCGATGAAGTAAATGGGCAAAATGGGATAATGTTTTTATTATTTCATAATCAAAAATAGTATATTACGTCAACTGTAACGGTTGTTTTGGGTTTATTGATTTATTTATATCAAAAAAGCTCTCGATGCAACAAATCGGTCATTCATTGGACATTTTACCCTATCGAATTTTAAAAATTTCAATAATTTTAATTTTCCGTGTACTAGGTGGGGTACAACTAACATAAATATTTTTTTTTTTTTGTTAAAACGGGACGTTTGGTCATGGAGCTTAAAATTTTAATTTAATTTAATAAATATCGATTTATATTCAAAAAATGTATTTACCATAGCAATAAGTGGAAGGGAGCGAAAAGATACGAAAATCACATTGGTGCGAGTGAGATGAAACGATTAAAAGTATTTAATTGAGTTTTCGTCTAATTTATTTGTCTAAATTACTGTGAATCGAGCTTAAAACCGAGTGTGCACATTCGAGCTCAAAGTGACACATTCCGATCTCGGGAAAATATGCCACTTTTCGCTCGAATGCGCACATCCTCGTGTTTATTACATTAGTATAATTTACCGTTCGCTCCTTCAAATCAAAAATTTTAATTTAATTTAGTAAATATCGATTTTATATTAAACAAATGTATTTACCATAGCAATGAGAGGAAGGGAGCGAGAAGATACGATGATCTTGTCAATGCAAGTGAGAGGGAACGAATAAAATTATTCAATTAATTTTACGTGTAATTTATTAGTCTAAATTATTGCGAGTCATTAAGAAATTTTCGTGAAATTAATTTATGGGTGATTCCATTCTAACTGTGATTTTTTGTGTCCTATACTGTTTGTTCTCACTGGTCATACATTATAAATCTATTAATAAAACTTTTGTATCAATACGATTATCATAAACATATTTCATCACGTTTCTTGTATAATATAAGTTGCAGTCCAAAGAAAACTTGCAATATCTCACTTAAATGTCAGTACCGTGTCATGTCCTTTTCTAAAATTTACCTATAAATCGGTTATTTTTTTTGTTGCAATAAATAATTCAAACTAATTAACTGATAAATCTTAATGTATATAATCAAACTTAGAAATTAACTAATTGTTTTTTAATACATCAATTTAAGATTGAATTCTGGCTTAATAACTTTTGTCCTCAGATTTAAGCAAATTTTTAAATTTGAATGTGTATGACTCGTGCGCCATTTACCTCGAAATTAATGAAATAAATAATAAGCCATATTGAAAGTACGTTAACTGAGTTATGTTTACAAATATCACAAAAGTGAAATTCTCAAGCGAGTTTGTGTTATTTTAAAACTCAATTTTTAAAAGATGATGTCATAAATTTACTTGTCAGTACCGTGGCATTGGTATACTTAATTAACGATTAATTTTTTTCATCATAAGGAATGAATTTCTGTACCTATGACTAGCCTAAATTATAGGGTAATAGGATATTATCAAATTCATAATCAAAAAATTACAGTTGCTATTTTAATTTAAAATGTCGGTACCGTGGCAGTCGGTACCGTGTCAAAAAATAATAAAAATTTATTTATTTGTTAATAAATAATATTTACTATTGGCGGAGAAGTTTAAGAATTAAAAATGCTGTAATAAAAATCAAAAAAAAAATTTCGTTAAGTTAATTTTTGTGAAATGTGTTAGATTAGAGTTGATTAATGTTTGATATAACTTATAATGTATTATTTGTTATACATAAGTTACTATGGATTATTGAAATGTTAAATAATCAATAAAAAAGAGTTTTAAAATGGTACAATACAATTCATAAATGAATTTAATAATTTTTCTGAAGAATGTCTACCAAATGTATTTTATGTCAGTACCGTGGCATGGAAATTATAAAATATAATTCTCATTCTCGATATTTTAAAGTTGTAGCAAAATCCTCTCGCACTTTCATTTTTACTATCAAATAGAATAATAATATGCATGAAAAATCCAAAAAAATTTAGTTGTAAAATTCAAAAATTTTTAATCAAAAAAGTAACAGAACAGAATCACCCTTCTATTTTAATAACGAGGCAAGAATTAAATTTATTATTTTATTTTTAACTATTAAAATTATATTTTTTAATTCTTTTATTTTTGTTATATCATTTGCTTTAATAATTTTTCAAAATTTATAAAATCTAATTAATTTCTATTTTTCAAATTTTTTTCTATAAGTTTGTACAAAACATAAATATTAATCCATTTATCTAAAATTTATAATAAAATTAAATTAAATAAACAATCTTTTTATAAGATTAAACAATTTTTGATAATCATAATAAATATAGTTAGTCTCATAAGCATTTTTAATCATTTAATACAAAGCATTTCTGAATGAAATAAATCCAAATTTTTGCTCGGGACTATTCCACCTCAACCTTCTTAAATTTTTTGAAAATATTTTTTTCTCAAAAACTGCTTTTTCGATTTGATTGTGCTTTGGATATGTTAGAGTATATATTTGATCCATCATTTAAAAAAAAAAATTTTAATTATTCCAAAAACTATAATTTTTGTACATTTAAATTTTTTAAAGTAACATTTTGGGTACTCTTGTATTAGGGACACCCACCATTTTTTTATTAGTAATTGCTTATTTACCAATCTATAACATATATTTATTTCAAAATTTTTTGTTTCAGGCAACATAGTTCAATATTCAAAAAATCAGATAGCGGTGTAAACATATTTCAATACTAACTTCATTATTTCGGACAGCGTTAATTCTATTTGTTATGTTACAGCTCTTCAAAATAATAAATAGCTTTAAAAATAAAAAAATAGAATAATAGAATCTGCAATTCTAAAAAAAATTATACAACTGATTTAGATCTTGGTAGGATACATTATAGACAAACAAATCAGCTCAATACTATCTGCGGGGCCCTTTTCCCATGTAAATCCGGCAATGGCCTTTACTTTCTATTATAAATATTATAAAAAATAAGATCAAAATTGTTAAAGAATTCTGTAGAAAGAACGGAAATTCCTAATTAATTATTTTTTGCGAGATTCCTCGCGAATATTTGTGGAGACCCAAACTTTTTTTTAGAGAATTCCGTCCGAAGTAATTTTGTAATCGGTATCATTTTTAAAATCGCCCACTTTTTTGAGTAGCTCGTATAGAATAGAAAACGCAATAACGTGCTACCGAAAATTTTGAAAAAGTGAAGGCACAATTAATTCAACAAAACATTTTCTTTATTCACTCCAAAATAAAATTGCAAAGTACATAATTAATTAAAACCATTTTTATAATCCGATGATATTAAATAAAGATTTCTAAAACGTAAAAGTCGGTATTAAGAAAACGAAAAAAAAATAACAAGAAGAAAAAACTTTTAATTATAAACATGAAGAAAAGTTAACATTTCTCTGCAAGTTTTTCTCCGATATTTTTATAAAACCCCAATCAGAGCTTAAAGCTTTAAATGTTAAAACAGAAAATTCAATTAAAATTTTAAGCCCGTATAACAGGCAAGTCAATTAAGAAGACTTTATAATTTTATTAAAGTATAAAAATTGGAGAGTCCTCTTAAAATTTTAATTTTATTATAACCTACGGGATCACCCTCGGAAAAACTTCCCGATCGTGTTTTCAAATATGAATTAGAAAATAAACCGAAAGCCGTTACATAATTCCTGATTAAAACGTCACTCCGCATAAAATAAGAATCGGGCAAACTTTCTTGCCACAAAGATAACTCCTTATTTCGCCCAAATTATAACAGTTTAGCTTCTTAAGGCGTATTAAAGCTTCTAAAATTTACATATATGACCCAAATTAAAATTCAGGGAGTTAAGAAACTTTTGTAATTCACTAAAACTCGAGTTTGCCTTTGGCGGCCCGCCCCCGAAAACTTTTCGACTAATATTTAATTTCGTGCGCGCCCGGAAATTTTTTATTAATTTCGAAATAGTCGCGAGAGAAATTTCGTCTTGCGCGATGCGCGCGTTCGGACAATAAAATTATTTCACGTAAGCATTTTCATAATGTGCTTAAGAAACGTTTTAATTAGCGCATTTCTCTTCGAGAGAGGAAATCGACGATCTTGTGTTTTTTTATTAATTAAAAAATGCACTAAAATTTTAATTGATAATTAGCAACGAAATTTAATTTTTGAATAAAAATTTATTAAATTTTAATAGACGTTGGCGCAACCCCGCCGCACGCCAATGTGTTATTTTTCGATAGCGTCGCTGCACCACCGCCACACCACTGCTTCACGCTTTTTTGTGTTATATATAAATATAATGTGGTATAAAACATTTTTTTTTCAAACGCAAATTAAAATTTTGGTAGAGCATTTCAAACAATATACAGTAAAATCTCTCTAACACGACCAGCGTCGGTTCTGGCGCAAATTGAAATTGAGAAGATAAATTAATTTTTGTGAATCATGCTTAAAACGGAGTGCGCACATTCGAGCTCAAAGTGGCACATTCCGATCTCGGGAAAATGAAGCGCGCCGCTCCGCGTCGCGCTTCATTTGCTTCCCTCGCTCGGAAATGTGCCACTTTTCGCTCGAATGTGCACATCCTTGTGTTTATTGTATTTGGCTTCAAATCAATAACTTATATTCAGGTTTACTACTCGAAAAACGTTGTAGTGTTTATTTTTCTGAAATAACTGTTTAAATGCACTAAATCAAAAATTTGGTGTGTCCGGTATAATTGGGGCATTCCAGGCCAAATCGGCCACTTTATTTGGGTGGCCTCTTTCGATTTTTCTCTAAATTGTAGATGTTTTTGAAATCGATGAAAAACACGTTCACGATTTTTCCAAATTTTTTTGACCATCCGTTTTGGAAAAATGAATTGTTTTCAAAATTTGAGATATTTTTTTTTTAATGCTCACTATTTGGAAAAAACTTATAGCATCCTTTTTTTTAATTTATGTTTTTAAAAGTTCTTTAAGAAAAAAAATGATTTTAATCTAAATTATTGCCTTAATCGTTTATTTCTAGTTTAATTCCAAAAAAAAATTTATGGTGTATGCCATTTTCGATTCTTTTGAAGCGAATTTTAAAAAATTTTGTAAAAATATAAATTTTTTAATTAACCTGATCGTGTGTAAACATTTATTTCTATTTGCTTTTTTTAATTCGAAAATTTGGATTTTTCTAAATTGTATGTTCTAACTCAATTAAACCATCAAATATTTTTTAATTTATCTATTCGCCAGTCTTGAAAGTTTTTTAACGAAATATTTGTTAAGCATTTTTTTTAATAAAAAAAATAATAAACCAAGAAAAATTAATTGAGAACATAAGATTTAGAAAAACTTGATTTTAGAAGTAAGGAAAAACAATATAAATGAATGTTTCCCACGATCAACTTATTTTAAAAATCTCTATCGAAATTTATTTGAGAATTGTATCTAAAAAATCGAAGAAGGTATACAACTCGAAATTTTTTTGGCATTAAACTAAAAATAAACGATTAAGGCATTAAATTAGATTAAAATCCTATTTGTTTCTTAAAATGGCATTTAAAAACAAAAATTTAAAAAAATTATGACCATTTGAAAAGAAAAAACTCAAATTTTTATGTAATTTCATATTTCAAAAACAAACGGTCAAAATTATTTGTAAAAAATCATGAACGTGTTTTGCATTAATCTCAAAATATAAAAGTTTGAGAAAAACCAAAAGGGGTCACCTCAAAAAGTGGTACATCAGACTTGGCATGCCCCAAATACATTATTGTAATTTTTAATTATAATTATTTAAAAAGTAAATTAATTGTTGTGAATCGTGCTTAAAATGGAGTTTGCACATTCGAGCTCAAAGTGGCACATTCCGGCGCCAAAATTATATTATTTTTAAAACGAGCCGCAGTAACAACGTTTGGAAACCACTGGAATATAAATATTAATTTTATGTGTAAAATTGTAAAACAATTAAATCTGTAAAGCTTTGACAGATATCGTTCAAAGAACACCAAGATAGAACTTTTTATTTACTTTCAAGAAAAATTTAAGCTTACTAAATATAATTTTAATTTTAACATTTTTGGCAATTAAATGTTTTTCTAAATTGTAGGGGTTTTGAAATCGATGAAAAAGGCATTCACGATTTTTCCAATTTTTTTTGACCATCTGTTTTGGAATAATGAATTATTTTCAAAATTTGAGATTTTTTTAGAAATGCTCATAACTTGGCAAAAAACGTATGACATCTCTTTTTTTTTTTAATTTATGTGTTTAAAAGTTTTTTCAAAAAAAAAATGATTTTAATCTAAATTAGTGCCATAATCGTTTATTTTTAGTTTAATTCAAAAAAGTTATTTTTTTGTTATGTAGGTATGCCATATTCGATCTTTTTGAAACGAATTTTAAAAAAACTATTGTAAATATAATTTTTTTTTAAATTAACCTGATCGGGGGTAAACAATTATTTATATTTGATTTTTTTAATTCAAAAATTTGGATTTTTATAAATTGTATGTTCTATCTCGACTAAACCATCAAATATTTTTTAATTTATCTATTCATCAGTCGTGAAAGTTTTTTAATAAAATATTTGTTAAGCAACTTTTTTAATAAAAAAAATAATAATCCAAGAAAAATTAATTTTTAAGAAAAAAAATTCACAGTCCAACTAGAAAACTTACTTTAATTGGTAAGCCGGACAATAATATTGAATACAAGAAATAATTTTTTGATTTAATAAGGAAAATTATAATTATTGAATATTATGCTTGAATTTGTTTTTATATTTTTTTTAATATTGTTTCCTTTGTCCAAAAAAATTAAAATTTAGGTATTATATTTTATTCGTATTCTTATCGACAGGGGGGCGAGCGATATTGCAGCGTTCAGATTATTTCTAGAATATTACAGCGGTAGTGCAGCGGTGGTGCGGCTGTGGTACGGTCATTTAAAACACGTGCAGCGGTGGTGCTGTTATATTTCATTTTTACTCTGGACCCAGATAAATTAATTAGAGATTATAAAATGCGACATCTTTTTAAAGGGGGACTTCGATTATTTTTCCGAAGCTTAAAGTAATTTACCTGCTCGTGAAAACGTCCAACCTGTTTATATTTGTGCTTCCTGACAACAGAAGCGTAAGGATGGCTATCAATGGAAAGCCTATTATCTCTATCCCCGTTAATGTTCCCGGAATTCCCATTAGGATCGTCAGGATCGGGAGGTGTCTCTGGGAACAATACGGGACCTGTGTTTCCGCCACCCCGAATCCGTACCCCGTACTTTGGCTGATAGGGATGGGGGTTGAAGTTCCGTGGCTGTAGGAAAATCTCCCTCTCGTTTTCCTCCACGCTTTCGCTTAATGCGTGCAAAAAGCAGAAGGACACATAGAAAAGTGCCGCTTTCTGCAAATTAATTCTGATTTAGTTGGGGAAACTTAGAAAAATATTTATTATGGGATTACTCTCACTTTCCAAAATTTAAAGCCGAACCATAAATCACGAGTTTTATTTAGTTCTTGTGATTAATGTTAAACGGTCGTGACTTGTTACAATTTCGGCTGTCGCAAGAGTTCGTTTTGTAAAATTATTTTTCTAACAATGTTTGTCTTAGTTTCGCATTAGTTTTAATGCGGCCAATGCGAATCGTAAAACGTCCAATTTTGCAAAGGAGTTTTGCAAAGCGAACTGACGCTTTTCCCACGATATATCGGACGAAGTCGTTAAATAATAGTTTAAGTTTAATTTGATTGTATTTGCATTTAATTAAAAAATAATTCTCATGTAACACTTCTACGGAACCACATGTTACATTCATAACTGGTTCTTTAAATGACTTTATTAATTTTCAAATGGAAAACCTAATGTTTGCAAAATTGTAAATTTTGAAAGGGTATGATTAGGTTTCTATTAAAAACCTACATAAATATTTACAAAATTGCGCAAAAAACAAAACGAACCCTTTCGATTTCAAAAATTTACAATAAAAACCGCCTTACTTAAAAGTTTCTATGAAAATAATATTTAGTTTATAAGCATTTCCTTCTTCGTTCCAAAATTTAGTTCAAAAAAACTTTAATCAATTTTCTTGAAGAATTAAACATCGATTTTAAAGGACAAAATAATAAACATTGTCAGGGGGTCTTGGATAATTTAATTAATTTTTACTTAAAGACTACTGATAAAGTAATATATAAATCGTAATCTCTATCTTTAAGTTATAAAAGATTAAAGAACCAGAAAAAATGAAAGAGTTTGTGAAATTTTCAAAAAGCTTTATTTCAATAAAAAAAATTGTTGAATGAAGATAAATTACAATGCACTTTAACGCTTCTCGTTTTATTCTTATATCATTTTTTTCTGATAATAGTAAATAATTTGTTATTAACATTTAAAACATTTGTAACATTATTTTTAATGAAAATCTCACAAATTGCTTTATTTTTTCAGATTCGTTGATTTTTTTAATCAATTGATATTTTACTTGAAAGTTAACAAATTACTTTATTTAGACCACTTAACAAGATATTGTGTACTGGTTCAGTCCAAGACCTTCGCTTGTAAATATTATTTACTCAAGACAAGAAAGATCTCAAAAATTTCAACTACATTACACAAAGCGAGATAATGTAATGACCGTCTCTTTAAAGTTTTCTTAAAGTTTATTTTTTATCGATTTCAAAAATAAGTCTCTTCAAGACAATTAGTTAAATAATCAACGTTTCTTCATTCAAATACAACATCACCTTAAATTGAAATTGTACTCACCTCAAATAACATCTTTCTTTGTATTTATTTAGAATCTCGATTAACACTTTCTGCGATGATACGCTTAATAACACAATATTGTCATCTTCAACTCCAACTTCAAAAACTTAACTTAGAATTTTTAATGAATTAAGAATAGATATGCGAGCATTACTGTAGAATTAACATTACATTAGCAGTGGTCCATGAAATGTGATTTACCAACTTATAAAGTTCCCACTACTTTCCCATAATATGCAATAATTGCGTTCTTATAAATCTGAATGAAACAACACGTGTTTTACGATTTTTAATAAGGCTCTGTGAATTTCGAGCTGGAGAAAAGTGATTGTTGAGACTTATGCTAAACTTATACTGACTTTTATTTCGATTTTGAAATCGAGTGGCTTCCTCAATTACTAAATTAATTTTTGCATGTTTGGGTAAATTTGTTTTATACTTCTGATAAGCTTAATAGATGAAGAATGTATTATTTTTAAAACTAGAAATCAATCCAAGACTTTTTAGATTATAATATTGTTAATATTACAGTATTGATCAAAACTAAACAGGTTTGAGAATTCTAAAAGGATCTATGCTTGTAATATGTATATCTCTGAATTCGGAATTTTATTATAAAGTGTTCACACGAAAATATATTTTAATCTTATTACATAAAAGATTTCTTTATATCAATAAAATATGTAAATAACAATTGCACCAATGTGTTCTACTAAAACGATTTCATTCAACTGAAAAGAATTGTATAATTAGAATTAGTTTACTTGCAATAGAAAAATATTCGGTAAATACATTATTTTATATTATCTTATACTAAATTTCTTAACTTGGCTTCTTTAAAATTAACCTAACAGTAAATTGATCAAGATCTAAATACGAAATTATTCGACTAATCTTATAAATATATATTAAAAATTTTATAGTAGTTATTACGATTGTTTCATAATTTTATCAACATCAGTAATTTCATCCAGCTCCTTTAAAAACTGTTGTTCAAATAACATATATTTTTTGGCTTCCGTTACAGTCTGATTAAGGTGATCTATAACTTCATGGGCCTTCGACATTTTGGTTATTGTTGGACATAATTTTTTAAACATTCCTGCCTTTTTCTTATTGTCCATATATGTCCGAATGTCCTAAAAATTACTCAATTACTATTAATCACACAATAACTCAAATACTCTACATTGTTTATTTGTTGTTCTAAGTTTTTTACTTGTTGTTCTAAAACTCTGATTTCTTCATCTGAATACTGTTTCTCATGCACTTTATCAGAATCTAACAAAACATTTTTAGGAATGTAAAATACTTCAGATAAAATTTCCTAAAACATTTAAATATATAACTTAGAAAAGAGCAAAGGTTTCGCGTAGTACAGGCATATCCTTCATCGAATCCTCTACATTATGAAAAGCACTGCTGTATCTATCTCTAAACTTTACACTTTGCTTTTCCATAATAACTTTTTTCATAATTGAACTTAACTCTTCTGAAAGAAGTTCTGTATCTGAAATACAAAATCAACTGTTAGATTTGAGGTTAGAAATAATACATGATAATCTTACAATCTTGATAGAACATAAACGGTGTAAAACCAAAGTACTGTAAAGCATATTCAATTTCGGGATTATCTTCGCCCATTTTTTTAAATTATTACACTATTTTATAATATATTAAATGTTTACTTGTCGGTTTTATTGAGTCAATTCCAATTTTAAAAAGAAAACTGTATAGCCAACCCTTTATTTTAACTTGCCATAAACTTCAAATAAATTAACTCTCTTTGCCCAGGCGGGAAACTTTAAAAATTGCAAATTAAATTAAAAAACAAGTCAATTATAATTAAAACATTATATTGTTAATATACATATAATTTTGTACACAATTTTGTATTAAAATAAGACAATGTGTATGAAATAACACTATTTTTAAAGGTACATCAGTCATGATTGTACAAAATAAAGTAATGGCTATTTAAATTCTTCAAATACTTTAGAAAAATAACTACTATACCCAATAAAAATTTCACTTAAACAATTAACTCGAGTTACAATTAAATATCACTGTTTCATAAGTACAGGCTACTCTACAGTCTTAACAAAATCTAAGATATTCCATTTCACATTGCACACGTTTTGGTACGTTCATACAATCATGATAATACTGAGATAAAACTATTATTTCAAACTTCAACAATTAGTAAATAGCCTGTACTCTTAGGTTTAATTTAACTACAAAACTTAGAAATAATGTCCATGCTGATTGGTAAGATTATGTGAGTGCACTTGAACAAAATGTTGTATAGGATGTGTTGTTACCGGAATCATTTGTGTAGGATCAAACATTATCGCAGGTTGACACATTAAAATCGGTTCTGTCAACTCCAATTGTGGAGTTGTAACAACAACCTGTGTAAATTGTGGAAGAGATTGTTGAACATCAAACTTAAATTCTCCTGGATTATGAAACGTTTTAATTTCAGTAAATGGACTTAGAGTTACGGGTTCCATATTAAATAACTGTAGTTGATTTTGTTGTAATATTGGATCAGAATCAGCTTTCGCAAAGATTTGAGTATCTTCTTCATTGGAATCATTTGTAATAGGTAAAACGTCATTGTTGATGACCACTTTTGGTTTAGCATTCAAGCCCTTTTGTACCATTTCGGCTACTTTTTGTGAGAGCAGCTTCTCATTGGGTTGTATAATTGGCTTTGGAGGTTCTGGTTGTGGATCACAAGTGTGCACAAAGTATGCAAAAGGAATTTTTGTGTCCACAACATGCAGATGCGTAAAATTGATCTGAAAGTGTATTACTTAATATCTGCCAACAAATGTTTACATCCAAACACTTACTTTAACGACAACATTCAACCCACTACGAATGTGTTTGTTTTTTCGTCTTGTTAAAGGGTTATCAGTTAGAACCTTGATATCCAATGTAGCTTTGCATCGTCGAGCATCGAATAGTAATTCCTTTTGCACTTGTCTACTAGTTTGAGGCCAACATTGGTACTGTTTTCTAAACCTTATTTTCGGTCCAGTATTTGATATTTTTTTCACCCAAATCGTACTGGTGGCATTCGAGAATAGATCCACCCATTCATCACACAAGGTATTAAAGTCGTCACTGTTTCGACGAATATGTGTACGAAATTTTACTTCGAAAAACTTTGACTCGGACCATTTTGTATGAATTATATCGAATCTACGATTTACAGTTGACAAAATACCTTTAAATTCACTGTAAGCCAATTCATCGTCCGCCATTTTCTCCACTGTTGTGGACTTAAATATCGACCAACGACTTTTATATTTTACGATTTCCTTCCTTAACTGTTCATAGCATTAGGTTTACAATCGTAAACACATTGCGTTTTGAGGATTTTAGTTTATTTGAAGAGTATTGTTGATATTATTAAGACTTAGTAAATCTGAAACATAATCATTGAGATTAATACTAATCTAAATTTAAACATAATTAATAAATACAAAATACATAATGACATGCATTCCAAAAGCAATTTTTGAGGTTACTTACTGTCATACCACTCAATCATTAACAAATATTCTTTTTTGCATGCGATATTGCTATTAGTTTAATTTTATCAAGTCAATAAGCCATATTATTATAAAATTATATTGTATTAAGTTTTATAAGTGCCCAAATTAAAGTTATTTTGAAAGATAGCGGGATGGTAATATAAAAAACTACAATCAGTATATGAAACAGTTCACAAGTATCCTAGCAGATGGACATAGCATTAATAAAATAATCTTTTTCTTTTATATTTCAAAAGTGGGTTTAATAGACAAAGTATTTTCATAAATTATTTCCCATATGAATTAATTTTTTTAAGATCAGTTTATATAATTAAACATATTCTTCTTTTTGTTTGTTATTAAGAATATTGGAACACATATTTTGTTTTCCTTATTTATTAATTAAAATAACGTAAAAGTTTTAATTATTTATTGTGTTTTTATTAATATTTATATAAATTTTGGCGCCTGATCGCTAGGCAACAAATGGTGATTGTTTTCTTAAATTTAGAATATTTGTTAACTATGTTTATTGTTCTTCTTAGTATTTGACGATGCCTATAATTTTATTTTTCACTTGTGAATTGTTGTTCTTATCCATGTAGCACTTTAGAAATATTTCCATCTACATCATAGATCAAGCGTTAAGTTTTAAATGCAATGCCTAAAAAGCAATTTCAAATTTATGAATTAATCTTACATTAAAGCTACTTACTGGTTCTTTATATTATACTATCAATTCTATATTAGTGTAATTGTTTATGCTTATATGCTTAACGAGTAATATATCAGCAAATTTGGATTAATTAAATAGCACTGCGACTTCATATAATATTTGATAATTTAGTTGTTCCTTGGTTACACTAAAAGTCACATTGTTTCTTCAACTCCATTTATGTGTGGGTTTTATAAAGTTCCAGTAATATTTGTCCTTAGATTAATCGTTTATATGCTTAACGAGTAAAATATAATAATTGTAGGGCATGAAATTACAATTCTATGTAGTCACTTCAATACGGAGTTTGAGAATTTCTGGTTAATCGTTCATCGAGCGACAACCATTGGTTCAGTGATGAACGATGAGTCCATGAAGGATCTTCCTGGGCCAGGAACCAGAAGAAAAAGAGGAAGACCTCCCAACACGTGGAAAAGAGGAATTACCAAAGCAATACCCAAAAGGAACCTGTCAGAGAGAGATTTCGAGAACCGAGAGGCCTGGAGATTGTATGCCACAAAGCGTCATCAGACGTTATAAAACTGCTTTATGTATGTATAGAGATATTCTTTAGCTTGTAAATTTTTTTTATTTATTTGTTGGTTCCTTTGTGTGTTATCGAGCTATGATAAATTGTTTGTTCCAAAATTTAGTTTGGGAAGTCATACCCTTGCAAGAAATTTGCCAGTAATATCATGGTTATTAGCGTGATTGTAATTAATCCTATTGTTTATTGATCCAAAAGTTGCTTCTCATCGATCACAACCATTTGTAACCTTTCTCTAATTGCTGGTGTTAGTTTCTAATAACTCATTGTTTCTGTATCTTACAGCTTTCGTACAGCATTTGTGTTAACAATTTTCTTTTATTATTTCACAGGAACCAATCTCCAAGTAAAGAGGTCCCACATTGCAAGGCACCCTCCTTCCGGGATCAATTTTGGAAATGTCCAACTTATCGAAAGTCTTCTAAAGCAGTCTATGGAAATCTTCCGTGAAAGGTAGACCCCCAGTGTTTGGGTTGTTTTTAACCTCTTCTTTTGTGATAGTTTTAAAATGCTATTTTTAGTTTCTTTCACAATTAATTTTTGTCACCGTTACCTTAAATAATAAATACAGTATATATAAATTAAATGATAGCTTAAAATTGGTACTAGATAAAGCATCTTAATGACTATCAAACTCCTTATTGTGGAGTAATGATTTGTAAAATCAAACATTTACTTCTGTAAATTGGAGAAGACAACCTTAGACGTCGATATAATTCGAGAATTATTTATATAACAATCAGCTCTTCTTTTTAATAAAATATTTGCATATCCAATACTAATAGACTCTTGTTTCGGGTTCTAAAAATAATTTTTAAATGAAGCGAAGTTAGGCAACATACATCGGTATCAATAATTCGAGGGTGTATATAAAATCCATACAAATCACTTGCTATTGTTGTTTTCAAGGGTGCTCTCAGACCTAATATTCCATTAATTCTTTCTTTATAGTTTTAACAGATTTACCGAAGATTATTCTGCATGCAATTGTTGCCAGTAATATCGTGGTTATTAGGGTGATTGAAATTAATCCTATTGTTTATTGTTGATTCAAAAGTTGCTTCTCATTGATCACAACCATTTGTAAACTTTCTCTAATTGCTCGTGTTAGTTTCTAATAACTCATTGTTTCTGTATCCTAACAAAATATAAGAATTAACTAACAATAGATAACAGTAATTATTATTTTAAAAAATTAAAGGACCCAACTTACTCATAATAACATTTAAATTACATTTTATAGGTTTAACTTGTACGCAGATTCTTCGTGATCTCCATATAATAACAACTTTTGCACTGATATCGGAGCACTCTATAAGACTTTAGTAGCAAGGAAATAATAACTAATAATTTACCATTAGTTCTATCTTTTTCTTTCCTACTGGCATCCTCCAAAAGTGTTTTTAGGCCAAGTTTTTCTATAAATCGCTTCATAAATAAAATTATTTCTATATAGCTTTACTCGATAGGTATGATCATTAATATTGTAGTTATGCTTGTAATTAATCCACTTGTTAATAGTAATAAATTCATTGATGATCCATCTTATAGCGCAATGATTTGTAGGTAAACATTTTTCAATGGGTTATTTTATATTTCCACTTCTTATTATAACCAAAATTTATTAATAATTACGTGTGTTAATCTTTAATTCATGGTAATCTGAAATGAAAAGGTTATGTATTAAATATTATAAACTTTTGCAAATTAAACAATAATTAGAGAGATGTACTCATTCCTTATTAATATGTAACATAACCAAAAAAGTCATGTCAACAAAACATTCGATCTGCTGTGGCTCATTATCCGGCTACGGGAGTTTAATAGTCCCAAATAATGAAAAATAGTTTGATTTTAATTTCTTTGTAATCTGTCATGTATTATATAAGGAAATAATTTGCATCACCTGTGAATCACATTAATATTTGTTTAATGTAGTAATTAATTGTTATTTATAGTTAATTATTTACTTTTCCCACAAGATAAAAAATCAAATCCCATTTGTTCAAATGCGTCAAACGAAATAGACAACCTCTACGGTCGTGTTTGAAATAATAGCGGCTACTTTGCAAAGTGTAACCCGTGTATATTAGATGGCGCTAGTTGTGTTATTTGATGTTAAAAATTATTCCCACTTGTAATGTAAGTTTAGTTTTATTTATATAACCTCGAAAAATTGCCATGTACAGAAATGTAACTAGGTCGTTAATTTTGTATTCCAGGTTTGTAAATTAGACAATATCAAGTATCAAAACCACCTTGTTCGGTACTTTGAAATTTCAAGCTGATTTTAGAGAGCCAACCTGCGTCGACCAAACTATGCGAATGAGAAGGCCAATTTTAGTTCAGAGACAACGAAATAAAAACTGATATATCTTTTGACTTGCATAGCTTTGACACTCGACTCTAACCGATTTATTTAAGTGTTAATAAATGTAATTTTTGTAGGGTATGGAATTGCATCGATGGAAGTATAATATCCAATTTAAGGATAATACTTATTGTGGAGGATTGGTTCACCGTGCTTGCACAGTCCTGACCTGAGGAAGAGTGTTTAGTTTAGTGTAGTGTTTAGTTTAGTGTGGAAAACTATTATATTTGTTGTTAGGAACTCAACAAACACAGAAGGGCTATTTTAACACACAAGGGAACACTTGTAAATAGGTATTTAGTTATTTTTAAAAATATACAAACCACCCTACCTTCATTTAATTATTGAAACGTGTTTACAATGTTTATTTTTACAACTTTCATAAACTATGTAATGCCTCCACAATTATTTATTCTTTCAACTTGTTTAAAATTTACATTAGGTTCATTTTTTCCTTATTATACATGTATTACACATGTATTTTATTGTAAGAAATTGAATATTTGTTTGGTGTTTAATTTTAAACTAATGAATCCTGTGTAGTTTGTTAACAATTTCTGTGTGCGTCTTTAAGACGACATTATATTAGGGCCACATCTTTTTATACTTTATTTTATAAGTGTTAACAAATTTAATTTTGGCCAGATGAAGAATTGAATGGATGTTACTTCAAAATTCAGGATCTTTAGATAATACACTTTATCGAGAGCCAATCACCAATTCACCGCGAGATCAATCCACGAAAGATGACTGGTGGACCAGTGAAAAAAAACGCTTAGTTTTAATTTATATATTGTTATTTAGTTAATAAGTATGGGGATGTACAGGGGGGAGACTTGGGAAAATAAATATAATTTCTGTACACGTCTTTTTCTTTATTTTAAAATTTAGCTACATAAAAAAATATAAAAATTAGAGGAAACTTTTTCAAAACGCTTTAAAAATTTTTGGTTTCGAATACCTCCTCATATATCATGTGATCCTGATACAAAGTGACAAAATTTCGTTCGGTTTGCAAAATTAAGAAAATCAAAACGCTCTAAAAAATTTTGATTTCGAATACCTCCTCATATATCATGTGATCCTGATACAAAGTGACAAAATTTCGTTCGGTTTGCAAAATTAAGAAAATCAAAACGCTCTAAAAAAATTTGATTTCGAATACCTCCTCATATATCATGTGATCCTGATACAAAGTGACAAAATTTCGTTCGGTTTGCAAAATTAAGAAAATCAAAACGCTCTAAAAATTTTTGATTTCGAATACCTCCTCATATATCATGTGATCCTGATACAAATTGACGAAATTTCATCCGGTTTGCAAAATTAAGAAAACTATAGCCGCAGGCAACAAAAAATTTTGAAGAAAACTTGGACAAAATGCACCAAATTGTATCGATTTGTAACAGGAGTACAGAAGTGAGAAAAAGTTAGCCAAAATAGATTTTTGCAAAAATTAATTTTAAATCGCAAGTTACGGTCGGCCGAGTCGGCCAGTCGGCCGAGTCGGCCGAGGGTTTATCTTAGAGATTTTTAAAAATATTTTTCAAATCACGAGTATCCTACGGTCATTCGTCATTCGTCATTCGTCATTCGTCTCGTTCGGCTCGTTGCTCGTTGGATTTTTCTTAGAGATTTTTAAAAATTTAACTTCGACCGGTATGGGAATCGAACACGAGACCTTTTGAACAAACAACCGATCGCTAACCATCTGAGCTATGGCGTTCTTATAGCAAGTTTGTGTTTTAAACCTTATAAATGGTAAGTTCAAATAACATTTGTTAAAATGTAATGATTCAAATTGCGAGTGGCAGTCGGCCGAGTCGGCCGAGTCGGCCGAGGGTTTATCTTAGAGATTTTTAAAAATATTTTTCAAATCACGAGTATCCTACGGTCATTCGTCATTCGTCATTCGTCTCGTTCGGCTCGTTGCTCGTTGGATTTTTCTTAAAGATTTTTAAAAATTTAACCTTCGACCGGTATGGGAATCGAACTCGAGACAATTCGAACAAACAACCAATAGCTGCCCAACTGAGCTATGGCGTTATACACTAAATTTTGTGCTTTAGTACTTTAGTATATACGTTTAAAACCAATAATTTTTGAAGTTATAACTTTAAAAATTATTTTTAAATATTTACGTAGTTAGATGTGAACCCCACTCACTTAGATTTAATCCCACCTTTTAGCTGGTCTTACAATTAATTTTTATTAAAAGACATGTAACGATAAAGACTTTATTGTATATATTAAAATTGGTACATTTTACACATTTTATTACAATAAAAAGTTGCAACCCTAACGATTGTTTTTATTGGTATAAATTAAAAAGGAACCTTATGGGCGACATATAAACCAAAAGTGATTTAATTTGCACGTCAATCTTGGGACTGCAACTTTTTTTACAATTGGTTATAAATTTAATACTACCAATAAAAGGAAAAAGCGTGAATGTGTTTTAAGTGGGTCTGAAAAGATAAAATAATAATATGTGGGTGGGGTGGCGTTGTTATTTTATAAAAGTAATAATAAATAAAAGTTAAGTGCCCTTCAAAGTGCTACATAAACAAAAAGGAAGACAACAAAGAAGAAAGGTAAGTATTTAAAAGATAAAGAAGTGAAATATTAAAAAAAGAAGTCCAAAAAATATTAAGTTAAATGAAAAGTATAAGAAGTGGTAATTTTTAACAAATTCCAATAAAATCTAAGTAAAAATGAATTAATTTTGCAATATAATTCAAAAGTTCACGAAAGTTCGAAGAATAAACAAGACGGGAAAAATTAATAAGAAATAAAAATAATAACATTCAAAACGCATGGTCCAATAATTAAATGAAAAGAGGGTGGCTTTAATATTATTAAGAATTAATTAAATACGTACAAAGCAATACAAAAGGTAGCTCAAAAATGATGAGGGGTATTTATAGAGCAAACGCAGACAAGTTCTAAAAAATTACCGAAGTTAAAATAAATAATAAACTAAAAATTAAATAAATTGTGTCAATAGAATAGAAAAATATACAAAATAAGAGATGAGAATTAGTAAGATAAGTAAGTAGAAGTAGGAAAATAATTTTAATGTCGCAAGTTGAGATGTGAATAACAAAAATAATGTAACATAAGCAAATTATGTTTCTTAGACATTATATCTTAAAACTTATTATAAATCAAAACGACCCTTTTAGTTTATTTTTTTCTCTCTACACACTACAAATTTATCCCACCTTCTGTAATTATGTGAGTTGTGTGCGTTTGTTTAATTTCAATTTTTACTTTATCACCTTCCATAAATGAATATATTAAAAAAAATGTTTATTAAAAACTAAGTTCTAAATATTCGAAAAGAATATATTATTAAATTTTTAAGTTTAAAAAATAATTGAAATGTAATTATTAATTGATTATTATTAATAATGGTGTTTTACTCCAAATATATTTAACCATTTTTAATAATAAATTAATGATTAAAAATTAATTTCAAAAAGAAACTGTTGACTTAATTTCTTTCTAAAATATGTTATTAAGAGTTTGATTTAAAGAGGATAATTTAACAATGCAATACTAATTCAATTATCCATAACATACCGATTACTGTAAAGATACTTGAAAATCAAACAAATAAGTAAGTAAAGCCAAAAATATGTGTACGTGTAAATGTGTGTACTTAGCAACTATCCTAATACAATGGATCAAACAGCAAGGACTCGTGCACAGCACAAGTGACCTTTACTGTTATCAACTAATTTACATCTACGAAGATATAATGTCTAAGAAAACATCAGAATTCGTTTTATAAACCGCGTTGCTGTATTATTTTTTTTAACCAAAATAGAAACACCGCATTAGTATTTCTTGCAAAAGGGTATGACTACCCAAACTAAATTTTGGAACAAACGATTTATCATATCTCAATAAGACATAAAAGAACTAACAAATAAATAACAAAATTCTTACAAACTAAAGAGTATATATCTATACATAATATACAAAGACGTTTTCATATCGTCTGATGATATTTTGTGGAATCCAATCTCCAGGCCTCTCGGTTCCCCAAATCGCTCTCTGACAGGTTCCTTTCCGATATTGCTTTAGTAATTCCTCTTTTCCTCGTGTTGGGAGATCTTCCTCTTTTTCTTCTGGTGATGTCATTCCTGGCCCAGTACGATCCTTCATGGGCTCAGCGTTCATCAATGAACCAATGGTTGTCGCTCCATGAACGATTAACCAGAAATCCTCAAACTCCATATTGCAGTAACATGAAACATGGAACATTTCATGCCCTACAAAAATTAAATTCATTAATACTTATACATATTAAAAATAAAAGTAACAAACCCACATATAAATGGAGTTGAAGAAACAATGTGACTTGTAGTGTAACCAAAGAATAACTAAATTATTGAATGGAGGTTAACTGTGCTTAAAATTTGCTTAATTCTAAGTAAATAAACACGGACATGGTTGTTGTGGATTATATTTTAGATCTGTAAAACATACAGATTGAGATTACTACACCATTTAACTTTTAGAAGTGGAATTTGTGTTATTTTGAAATATTCCACCAAGGATCGGCGTGAATGCATTAAAGAGGTAGTTGGTAAAATTAATTGAAGTTTTTAGAAAATGTTTACTTTTAATACATTTAAGGAGAAGGATTTGGAATAGTCGTTTACTTATTAAAACTTGAATAACTTCGTGGATCCAATTATTTGTATGAGTATGTAAATACAATGGAAAAAAAGACAAACGTCACTTTCCTGCATTATGTATGGAAAGCTGTAGATTATATGTCCTAATAATATTAAGTAGCAGTGCTATTTAATTAATAGAAATATTAAGGCCTAATACTTTCCAGAATAAAAGATTTCCGGGCGCAGCTCAAAGATAAAAAAGTTATTGCGTTTTAAACGTTGCACTTTAACGTCAAATTTAATTTTTCAAAAAGGCCAGAAAATTTTGTTTTAAAGGGAAAGCGTCGGGAAATGACACCGCCTATAGTTACCAGGGGTACGTAGAAACACCCCCTTGCAATATAAAGCAATTCTATTTTTTTCATTTTTAAGCCAAAATTCATGGGTTAAAATCCATGCTTTTTCAATTTTAAAAAAATTGTAGCGCCGTTATTTGTGGACCGATCTTTAAAAACTATACAAATTCGGGTTCGGCAGCCTTTTTGGCTTCGGATAGGCTTAAGAAATCATAAGCGTGCTATTCCAGAGCTTTGCAAAAACGTTTTGAAAATCAAAAAAGCATGGATTTTAACCCATGGTATTTGGCGATTTTGGCCGACTTTGGGGGTTTTGAGTTAGGACCGGATTCTGGCGTATTAAGGCCTAATACATTCCAGAATAAAATATTTCCGGGCGCAGCTCAAAGATAAAAAAGTTATTGCGTTTTAAACGTTGCACTTTAAAGTCAAATTTAATTTTTCAAAAAGGCCAGAAAATTTTGTTTTAGAGGGAAAGCGACGGGAAATGACACCGCCTATAGTTACCAGGGTACGTAGGAACACCCCCTTGCAATATAAAGCAATTCTATTTTTTCATTTTAAGCCAAAATTCATGGGTTAAAATCCATGCTTTTCAATTTTAAAAATTGTAGCGCCGTTATTTGTGGACCGATCTTTAAAAACTATACAAATTCGGGTTCGGCAGCCTTTTTGGCTTCGGATAGGCTTAAGAAACCATAGGCGTGCTATTCCAGAGCTTTGCAAAAACGTTTTGAAAATCAAAAAAGCATGGATTTTAACCCATGGTATTTGGCGATTTTGGCCGACTTTGGGGGTTTTGAGTTAGGACCGGATTCTGGCGTATTAAGGCCTAATACATTCCAGAATAAAAGATTTCCGGGCGCAGCTCAAAGATAAAAAAGTTATTGCGTTTTAAACGTTGCACTTTAAAGTCAAATTTAATTTTTCAAAAAGGCCAGAAAATTTTGTTTTAGAGGGAAAGCGACGGGAAATGACACCGCCTATAGTTACCAGGGGTGCGTAGGAACACCCCCTTCCAATATAAAGCAATTCTATTTTTTTCATTTTTAAGCCAAAATTCATGGGTTAAAATCCATGCTTTTTCAATTTTAAAAAAATTGTAGCGCCGTTATTTGTGGACCGATCTTTAAAAACTATACAAATTCGGGTTCGGCAGCCTTTTTGGCTTCGGATAGGCTTAAGAAACCATAGGCGTGCTATTCCAGAGCTTTGCAAAAACGTTTTGAAAATCAAAAAAGCATGGATTTTAACCCATGGTATTTGGCGATTTTGGCCGACTTTGGGGGTTTTGAGTTAGGACCGGATTCTGGCGTATTAAGGCCTAATACATTCCAGAATAAAAGATTTCCGGGCGCAGCTCAAAGATAAAAAAGTTATTGCGTTTTAAACGTTGCACTTTAAAGTCAAATTTAATTTTTCAAAAAGGCCAGAAAATTTTATTTTAGAGGGAAAGCGGCGGGAAATGACACCGCCTATAGTTACCAGGGGTGCGTAGGAACACCCCCTTCCAATATAAAGCAATTCTATTTTTTTCATTTTTAAGCCAAAATTCATGGGTTAAAATCCATGCTTTTTCAATTTTAAAAAAATTGTAGCGCCGTTATTTGGGGACCGATCTTTAAACACTATACAAATTCGGGTTCGGCAGCCTTTTTGGCTTCGGATAGGCTTAAGAAACCATAGGCGTGTTATTCCAGAGCTTTGCAAAAACGTTTTGAAAATCAAAAAAGCATGGATTTTAACCCATGGTATTTGGCGATTTTGGCCGACTTTGGGGGTTTTGAGTTAGGACCGGATTCTGGCGTATTAAGGCCTAATACATTCCAGAATAAAAGATTTCCGGGCGCAGCTCAAAGATAAAAAAGTTATTGCGTTTTAAACGTTGCACTTTAAAGTCAAATTTAATTTTTCAAAAAGGCCAGAAAATTTTGTTTTAGAGGGAAAGCGACGGGAAATGACACCGCCTATAGTTACCAGGGGTGCGTAGGAACACCCCCTTCCAATATAAAGCAATTCTATTTTTTTCATTTTTAAGCCAAAATTCATGGGTTAAAATCCATGCTTTTTCAATTTTAAAAAAATTGTAGCGCCGTTATTTGTGGACCGATTTTTAAAAAACTATACAAATTCGGGTTCGGCAGCCTTTTTGGCTTCGGATAGGCTTAAGAAATCATAAGCGTGCTATTCCAGAGCTTTGCAAAAACGTTTTGAAAATCAAAAAAGCATGGATTTTAACCCATGGTATTTGGCGATTTTGGCCGACTTTGGGGGTTTTGAGTTAGGACCGGATTCTGGCGTATTAAGGCCTAATACATTCCAGAATAAAAGATTTCCGGGCGCAGCTCAAAGATAAAAAAGTTATTGCGTTTTAAACGTTGCACTTTAAAGTCAAATTTAATTTTTCAAAAAGGCCAGAAAATTTTGTTTTAGAGGGAAAGCGTCGGGAAATGACACCGCCTATAGTTACCAGGGGTACGTAGGAACACCCCCTTGCAATATAAAGCAATTCTATTTTTTTCATTTTTAAGCCAAAATTCATGGGTTAAAATCCATGCTTTTCAATTTTAAAAAATTGTAGCGCCGTTATTTGTGGACCGATCTTTAAAACTATACAAATTCGGGTTCGGCAGCCTTTTTGGCTTCGGATAGGCTTAAGAAACCATAGGCGTGCTATTCCAGAGCTTTGCAAAAACGTTTTGAAAATCAAAAAAGCATGGATTTTAACCCATGGTATTTGGCGATTTTGGCCGACTTTGGGGGTTTTGAGTTAGGACCGGATTCTGGCGTATTAAGGCCTAATACATTCCAGAATAAAAGATTTCCGGGCGCAGTTCAAAGATAAAAAAGTTATTGCGTTTTAAACGTTGCACTTTAAAGTCAAATTTAATTTTTCAAAAAGGCCAGAAAATTTTGTTTTAGAGGGAAAGCGACGGGAAATGACACCGCCTATAGTTACCAGGGGTGCGTAGGAACACCCCCTTCCAATATAAAGCAATTCTATTTTTTTCATTTTTAAGCCAAAATTCATGGGTTAAAATCCATGCTTTTTCAATTTTAAAAAAATTGTAGCGCCGTTATTTGTGGACCGACCTTTAAAAACTATACAAATTCGGGTTCGGCAGCCCTTTTGGCTTCGGATAGGCTTAAGAAACCATAGGCGTGCTATTCCAGAGCTTTGCAAAAACGTTTTGAAAATCAAAAAAGCATGGATTTTAACCCATGGTATTTGGCGATTTTGGCCGACTTTGGGGGTTTTGAGTTAGGACCGGATTCTGGCGTATTAAGGCCTAATACATTCCAGAATAAATAATTTCCGGGCGCAGTTCAAAGATAAAAAAGTTATTGCGTTTTAAACGTTGCACTTTAAAGTCAAATTTAATTTTTCAAAAAGGCCAGAAAATTTTATTTTGAAGGGAAAGCGTCGGGAAATGACACCGCCTATAGTTACCAGGGGTGCGTAGGAACACCCCCTTCCAATATAAAGCAATTCTATTTTTTTCATTTTTAAGCCAAAATTCATGGGTTAAAATCCATGCTTTTTCAATTTTAAAAAAATTGTACCGCCGTTATTTGTGGACCGATCTTTAAAAACTATACAAATTCGGGTTCGGCAGCCTTTTTGGCTTCGGATAGGTTTAAGAAACCATAGGCGTGCTATTCCAGAGCTTTGCAAAAACGTTTTGAAAATCAAAAAAGCATGGATTTTAACCCATGGTATTTGGCGATTTTGGCCGACTTTGGGGGTTTTGAGTTAGGACCGGATTCTGGCGTATTAAGGCCTAATACATTCCAGAATAAAATATTTCCGGGCGCAGCTCAAAGATAAAAAAGTTATTGCGTTTTAAACGTTGCACTTTAAAGTCAAATTTAATTTTTCAAAAAGGCCAGAAAATTTTGTTTTAGAGGGAAAGCGACGGGAAATGACACCGCCTATAGTTACCAGGGGTGCGTAGGAACACCCCCTTCCAATATAAAGCAATTCTATTTTTTTCATTTTTAAGCCAAAATTCATGGGTTAAAATCCATGCTTTTTCAATTTTAAAAAAATTGTAGCGCCGTTATTTGTGGACCGATCTTTAAAAACTATACAAATTCGGGTTCGGCAGCCTTTTTGGCTTCGGATAGGCTTAAGAAACCATAGGCGTGCTATTCCAGAGCTTTGCAAAAACGTTTTGAAAATCAAAAAAGCATGGATTTTAACCCATGGTATTTGGCGATTTTGGCCGACTTTGGGGGTTTTGAGTTAGGACCGGATTCTGGCGTATTAAGGCCTAATACATTCCAGAATAAAATATTTCCGGGCGCAGCTCAAAGATAAAAAAGTTATTGCGTTTTAAACGTTGCACTTTAAAGTCAAATTTAATTTTTCAAAAAGGCCAGAAAATTTTGTTTTAGAGGGAAAGCGTCGGGAAATGACACCGCCTATAGTTACCAGGGGTACGTAGGAACACCCCCTTGCAATATAAAGCAATTCTATTTTTTCATTTTTAACCCAAAAATTTAAATGGGTTAAAATCCATGCTTTTTCAATTTTAAAAAAATTGTAGCGCCGTTATTTGTGGACCGATCTTTAAAAACTATACAAATTCGGGTTCGGCAGCCTTTTTGGCTTCGGATAGGCTTAAGAAACCATAGGCGTGCTATTCCAGAGCTTTGCAAAAACGTTTTGAAAATCAAAAAAGCATGGATTTTAACCCATGGTATTTGGCGATTTTGGCCGACTTTGGGGGTTTTGAGTTAGGACCGGATTCTGGCGTATTAAGGCCTAATACATTCCAGAATAAAATATTTCCGGGCGCAGCTCAAAGAGAAAAAAGTTATTGCGTTTTAAACGTTGCACTTTAAAGTCAAATTTAATTTTTCAAAAAGGCCAGAAAATTTTGTTTTAGAGGGAAAGCGACGGGAAATGACACCGCCTATAGTTACCAGGGGTGCGTAGGAACACCCCCTTCCAATATAAAGCAATTCTATTTTTTTCATTTTTAAGCCAAAATTCATGGGTTAAAATCCATGGTTTTTCAATTTTAAAAAAATTGTAGCGCCGTTATTTGTGGACGGATCTTTAAAAACTATACAAATTCGGGTTCGGCAGCCTTTTTGGCTTCGGATAGGCTTAAGAAATCATAGGCGTGCTATTCCAGAGCTTTGCAAAACGTTTTGAAAATCAAAAAAGCATGGATTTTAACCCATGGTATTTGGCGATTTTGGCCGACTTTGGGGGTTTTGAGTTAGGACCGGATTCTGGCGTATTAAGGCCTAATACATTCCAGAATAAAATATTTCCGGGCGCAGCTCAAAGATAAAAAAGTTATTGCGTTTTAAACGTTGCACTTTAAAGTCAAATTTAATTTTTCAAAAAGGCCAGAAAATTTTGTTTTAGAGGGAAAGCGTCGGGAAATGACACCGCCTATAGTTACCAGGGGTACGTAGGAACACCCCCTTGCAATATAAAGCAATTCTATTTTTTTCATTTTTAAGCCAAAATTCATGGGTTAAAATCCATGTTTTTTAAATTTTTAAAAAAATTGTAGCGCCGTTATTTGTGGACGGATCTTTAAAAACTATACAAATTCGGGTTCGGCAGCCTTTTGGCTTCGGATAGGCTTAAGAAACCATAGGCGTGCTATTCCAGAGCTTTGCAAAACGTTTTGAAAATCAAAAAGCATGGATTTTAACCCATGGTATTTGGCGATTTTGGCCGACTTTGGGGGTTTTGAGTTAGGACCGGATTCTGGCGTATTAAGGCCTAATACATTCCAGAATAAAATATTTCCGGGCGCAGCTCAAAGAGAAAAAAGTTATTGCGTTTTAAACGTTGCACTTTAAAGTCAAATTTAATTTTTCAAAAAGGCCAGAAAATTTTGTTTTAGAGGGAAAGCGACGGGAAATGACACCGCCTATAGTTACCAGGGGTGCGTAGGAACACCCCCTTCCAATATAAAGCAATTCTATTTTTTTCATTTTTAAGCCAAAATTCATGGGTTAAAATCCATGCTTTTTCAATTTTAAAAAAATTGTAGCGCCGTTATTTGTGGACCGATTTTTAAAAAACTATACAAATTCGGGTTCGGCAGCCTTTTGGCTTCGGATAGGCTTAAGAAATCATAAGCGTGCTATTCCAGAGCTTTGCAAAAACGTTTTGAAAATCAAAAAAGCATGGATTTTAACCCATGGTATTTGGCGATTTTGGCCGACTTTGGGGGTTTTGAGTTAGGACCGGATTCTGGCGTATTAAGGCCTAATACATTCCAGAATAAAATATTTCCGGGCGCAGCTCAAAGAGAAAAAAGTTATTGCGTTTTAAACGTTGCACTTTAAAGTCAAATTTAATTTTTCAAAAAGGCCAGAAAATTTTGTTTTAGAGGGAAAGCGACGGGAAATGACACCGCCTATAGTTACCAGGGGTGCGTAGGAACACCCCCTTCCAAGATAAAGCAATTCTATTTTTTTCATTTTTAAGCCAAAATTCATGGGTTAAAATCCATGGTTTTTCAATTTTAAAAAAATTGTAGCGCCGTTATTTGTGGACGGATCTTTAAAAACTATACAAATTCGGGTTCGGCAGCCTTTTTGGCTTCGGATAGGCTTAAGAAATCATAGGCGTGCTATTCCAGAGCTTTGCAAAAACGTTTTGAAAATCAAAAAAGCATGGATTTTAACCCATGGTATTTGGCGATTTTGGCCGACTTTGGGGGTTTTGAGTTAGGACCGGATTCTGGCGTATTAAGGCCTAATACATTCTAGAATAAAAGATTTCCGGGCGCAGCTCAAAGATAAAAAAGTTATTGCGTTTTAAACGTTGCACTTTAAAGTCAAATTTAAATTTTCAAAAAGGCCAGAAAATTTTGTTTTAGAGGGAAAGCGTCGGGAAATGACACCGCCTATAGTTACCAGGGGTACGTAGGAACACCCCCTTGCAATATAAAGCAATTCTATTTTTTTCATTTTTAAGCCAAAAAAACATGGACTAAAACCCATGTTTTTTCAAAAAGCAAAACGTTCTTTTCAAAGCTTTGAAATAGCACGCCTATGGTTTCTTAGGCCTATCCGAAGCCATAAAGGCTGCCAAATCCGGATCTGTATAGTTTTTAGAAATCCGTCCACAAATAACGACTCTAGAATTTTTTTAAAGTTAAAAATGAAAAAAAGAGAATTGCTTTATATTGCAGGGGAATGTTCCTCCGTACCCCTAGTAGCTATAAGCATAGCCATTTCTCTCCGGTTTCTCTCTAAAACAACATTTTTCGCCCTATTACAAAACCAAAAATAATTTTCAAATCAAACATAAAACACGCAATAACTTCTGGGTGAATGACAATTACCCTGCTTTGGTCCTGTTAAAATAAGGATCTTATTCATACGTGAAGTAATTATACCGATTTTTTTTTTAAATTCGTTCTTTATTTAAATCGCTGACTAATTTTAAAATTTACATAAAACGGCTTTAATCGTTATTGGTCGTAAAAATGAACCGTCGATTTTACAAATAAAAACTAAAGCAAAAGGAGAAAAAGTGATAATAAAACCCAAGTAGCTGGGGCCTACCTGTTGTCTCTTGAAGCTGCAGGAAAAAAACATTTTCCGAAATACTTTCCAAGTATCGAATTGTACAAGTGCAAGTGCAAGAGCAATGCCTACTTCAAAAAGTTGTTCACCTAAAGAGCGTTGAAGGTGGTGTGAGGTCTCTGTATGTATCTATATTTTGTGCTGTAAAATAAAGAAAGAATAAACTCTTACGTTAAATGTTTAAAAAAATAACAGATCAAACAAATTTGTAAAATTAATATTTACTTAAGATTAATAGTTGTAGCTTAATTAGAATTAAAATGATGTGCAGTCGAACCTCGATAAGTCGAAGTTGAAGGGAAACTAAAAATAATTAGAGTTATCAAAAATTCGGCTTATCGAGGTTCGACTTATGGAGGTTCGACTGTATTTACAACAAAACACAATTATTGGTCTTTATTTTACATTTAAAAATGATTGAAAAATCGAAACTGTTATGTGAAGGCCGATTTACCTCATATTATTGACCCCCAAGTCAAGTTGTCTGTTATCAAAAGTGACAATGCCTCGATAATGTTTTTCAAAGTTATTGAAATCTCACGTAACGGCTGTTTAATCTAATAATTAACAAACAATTTATTTAAACATAAATAAAGTTTCAAGCACTAATAGGCCAGGAACAAAATTAATTAAGATTGCAAAAAAGATCAATACCAATCCAAGTTTACAATGTTCCAATACTAAGGCTATTGTTTTTTAGACTTGTTCAAAACCAAAAAGTTCGACAGTTTGTAAAGGTCCTTTCACAAATGATCGATTTAGGGTTTGTCTTTGTTCAATTTTGAATCGTAAAAATGAATCCATAAATGTAACCTTTAATAACTCGAAAATTATTATTAAAAGGAAAAGTAATTCGGTTAAATTATATTATTGCAGGGGAGTATTATGTTATTATTATTTCAGAAAAAAATGTAGAACCCAAGGTAGCGCATGTTATTAAAAAAAACATTCCATTCGAGAAGTAGGTAAACAAGGCTGAGTATTTTTTTAAAATACAATCAACTTATTATTTACTACCCCGAAAATTGTTAAACTATTTTCTCGGTTAAAATAAATTATTAAAAACAATTTTTAAATAGAACAAAAAAAACACTCACCGGGAAGGGGCCGTTTCTGCGTTTTCATATTCCTCGTAGAATGGCGACTTAAAAGCATATTTTCTCAACACTTTTATTAATTAAACTAAAATACTAAATACTAAAATGCCTTATTTTAAGAGGTTTTGAACTGCTTGGCTAGCCAACGCTTAAATGACTAAAATTATGTTGCACAAAGGCGTTAGGTAAGCAATGCGTAGGTCTCGTATCTTATCATAAGGCCACGAAGGTAAGCTCCGTTTAATATTCAAGCGATAAAATAATCACGACTTTTAAAAATAAAATTATATACGTACCGGATGCTAACAAATAAACAACAAATAATTTGAAAACTATTTCTGTGATGTGAAAATATTCGCAGAAATAAAACAAATCTATTTCGTTTGATTACAAAGTAAAGGAATTAATATCTATAATTTTTAAATACAGATATATTAATATCTAAAGCAAGAAACGTTTAATACGAATATGTATGTATTAAGAAACAATTAATAAAAATAAGATTTTGTTGAATCACCCCTAAAATAAATCCGGGAAAAAATAATTAGCATTGGCATTGGGATACGAAGCCAAGCGGTTTTACTACGTTTGGGCGGCCATTGGACTAGTGAGACAGGTCAGTTTACTATTTTCATTCATCAGCCAAGGTCATCTGCACATCGATGGCCGCGGATGACGTCACGTCCCAATAACCAAACTTAAAAAACACAGAAAAAACTTAACCTATTTTCCGTATTGTAGAATGTTGCAATTAAAAAATGTAAGAGAAGAAAAATTAGCTATATAAATTTGTATAAATAAGTGGAGTTTAATTAAATTGCAAGCTTTTAGTTTTCAGCAACCTACAACGAAAGAAAACATTTCATCCGAATTAAGGCAAGAATCAAATGGACGTTACTTGTGGTTAAATAACGGTTAAATAATGGTTAAATAACAGTGGACATAGTTGCTAGAGCTTTTAGATGTATAAAACATGCAAACTGAGATTATCACAATTTCATCTTTAAAAGTGGAGTTTGTATTGTTTGAAACATTGTACCAATGATCGGTGTAAATATATCCAAAGGTATTCAATAACGTTAATTAAACATTTAACATTAACACCTGCAGTTATTAATAAACCATGGCAAATATAATGATAAGTGAATATGCTAGAATTTAAAATGCACAGTTGAAAACAGTTTACAAATTTTTGTATTGTAGGATAGGTCAACAATGAATCCACTACGGATAAGAATTGGATTAAATACAAGCACAAGTACGATATTAATAGCAATAACTACATATACAATACTGGCTGCTAATTCTGCTGAAGTTATATGGAATTAATTCATATGTGAAGTAATTTATAGAAATATTTAAATTTTGAAAGATCCTATAGTGAAGGAAAAAGATAGGATTAATGGTAAATTATGGTCATTATTTTTGTTATTTCCTTGCCATTGATGAGCACGAGCAATCTGTGTCAAGTTCTTACGAGACTATTGCGATGCAATTTAAATGTTATGAGTAAGTTGGGTTCCTTAATTCTTTATACAATAACTGTTATTTATTGTTAGTTAATTCTTATATTTTTTTAGGATGCAGAAACAATGAGTTATTAAAAAAATAAAACAAGCAATTAGAGAAAGTTTATGGATGACTAATCTAAGAGCAGCAAATTTTGAATGAATAATAAACAATAGGATTAATTACAATCTCGTTAATAATCACAATATCACTGGCAATAATTACATGCAGAATAATCGCTTGTAAATCTGGTAAAGCCATTGGAAAGAATTTATTTATTGGTGAAGTAATTAATGGAATATTTGGTCGTACAACAGCAGCAACTGATTTGTGTGGATTTTACACACCCCGGAATTTTTGATACCGATTTATTTAATTGTATGTTGTGATGTTGGATTCTTTGCTTATTTAAAGTAAGTAATGTTGCCTATTTATAAAATTATTTAACAATTATTTTTAGAAGTCGGAACAAGAGAATAATCTAGTGTGGTGTATACAATATGGGCACAGCTAGAAGAGGGTAAAAGTGGCCATTTCCCATCCTACAAAACTCATTGCCCATTCTAGAAAATTCAACAGTATTCAGCTTGCAAAAATTGAAACCTTCTGGTGGACGATCAGCTGACCAATAAATGTGCACACTGGACTTTAAGCACAATTCACAATAATTAATTTACTTTCTAAGAATGAATTAAAATTTACCAAACAGTATTTATAACAGTAACACCGAAACTATAACTTGGCGTTTTCAAACAAAGTTTATAACTTTTTTCAAATCTAAAATTTTTTGCTGGCACTATATTTAACTGAAAAGAAGAAAATTAATACTTGACTTGACATTAAAACTGATTGAGTTTTGAATAATAAATTTGCAATAATACAACTCAAATGAACAGAACTCAAAATTTTGATGCGTTTTCTAGAATAATTTATCCAAAAACCGAAAACGGTATTTCTCACCAGATCAATCTTAAAAATAATCATCGAAACATTAGATCTTAGAACAATTTTAATATAATTAAATTAAACTTATTTAGATTAAGTGGAAATCACACACCAAAATCTAAGTTGTAATTTTTTGTTAATGGGCCAATTCACGATTTCGACTATAAGAGTTCGAAAACTTGTTGTTTGGAGAATGTCTTGCACATTTTTATGAGGTGATTCTTGCAATTTGATAAATTATTAAAATCGTGAACGCGTGTGTGATTTGTTTTATCGATTAAATCGAAATAAGAAAGTGTTGTATGTACTCAGGAGAATTTTGAATATTTCTTATTGAATACTGTTAGATTTTCTACGCAATCGTTTCTGGTTCTCATATGATTAAAAAAACATTCATATTTAGTTATTTAAAAAACTATACAATTAAGTTTTTGTTAAAAAAATAACATTGTCAACCAATTTATAATTTATAAGCTTTTCACTTGAATCTTATATGAGAGTATTTCTTAAAATTCTAATCAAAACTAATATTTTCAATAAATTTCCATTGTAATAGTTTTAGTTGAAGAGTGCAACAAGATCTCTGTTTAAAAACAACACTATTCTTGTTGCCAATATTCCACTCCCGATTGACCTATTTTAAGTTCTTAAGGATGTTTGTATAATGCTGTGTATTTATTTAATATAAAAGTATGAATAAAAATTGGAAAGGTATATCTAATTTTCTAAGTGCTTACATATTTAAAAAAATAATGTCTGCTTTCTGTGTTTCACAAAAACTACAACTTTTTTGAAATTAAATTGTTAGAGCCATTCTGTCCTTAATAAATAAATGCAAATAATTAATTGTGATGGAATAAGCAAAGGGTTTATTTAATAGAATGACTGAATGAAATCCAAAACACAAAATTCAACTAAATTTGCCTTTAACACTTTGATTTTGGTTGCAAAATCAGTTCTACTCTTAAAGAAAAAGAAATTAGGTCTCGCCAAAGAACAATATAATTCTACAATAGTAAATTAAGCATGTACGATTCTTTTAATTAAGATATTTGTTTCTAGAACCGATGAAAATAATTTGGGAAATACTTATTTAGCCGTGGTCAAAACTTATTTTGAATTCTTCAGTTTTTTCCGCTCTCATCGATCCCTCGGTCTAGTGGCCGTTGAAAACAATCGAAGAGCTCCCGTTCTAGATTGTTCTAACGGTTTTTTCTTAACGGTCGTTACAAAACGTTTGGTGAAAGTTTTAATTAATTAACAAGTAATAATTGTGATACAATGCTGAAGACACGACTTAGACATAACAAGAGTTTTCAGGGATCTTTGGTAAATATAATATGTTCTGAATTTAATTATATATGTGTAATTACAGCTTGAAAATAAAATGAGTAACTTTTTTTATCAGTACGTTATTTAAAACAAAATTATTAACGTAATTTGTATATTAAACCATATTACACCTAACAATTTGTATTTTTAAAATAAACTAGTTGAACTAAACATTAAATTTCAACTATCGAAGCACCTTCAAACTCATCGGAAGGTCTTCGGACAAAAAGGAAATGCACAAAATTAACTTCTTAAGCTGTTGTAATTTGATAAATTTGTTTTAAACAATATACTGATTGAGTCCTGATAAAAATGTTTAATAATTAATTATTTAAATTATATAATTATTATGTTTGGTACAAATTTCAAGATTTTAACAAAATTTGGACTATTTAATTTGTAATTTAAACGAATTGTTTATTTATTTTATTGTTTGTTCTATTCCTTTTTATTTTTATTAAACACGACACTTGTTGCTTGTTGGAAAGAAGGGGAATCCCGTTTCTTTGTCGGTAAAATTGTCTTTTGCTTCATAGATCCCAAATGTTGGGTTTCTACTAATTTTTCTAATTTATCATTTTTTTGAAAAATTATATTTTCTGAATTTAATTATTCTTGAGTACATGATTACTAACATGATAATTAAACAAGTAATTTTTATTATCGGTATGTTAGTTAAAGTAAATTTTTTAAAGTAATTTATATATTAAACTATAATACCCTCAAAATTTGTGCTCAAAATTTATTTTACAAAACACCTGTTGATAAATGAAAAGAAGGGGAATCCTGTTCCTTTGTCGGCATTTGCCATAAAGGGGGCCCAATGAATAAGCTCCTTTTATGAGGGGAATTCTACAGAAGTCACACTAATTGTAAGAAGTCTTGATAGCTTAGTTTTTTAATTAAAATGTTGTTAATTTTCTATTGAGGCAAATTAATAAGCGTGTTTTTACACATTGTTTTTCTGGCACAATGTCTTCTACATTAAACAACTTTTTAGAACCGATAAAAATAATTTCGATAAATGCTTCTGTAATCGTGCTCAAAACTTGATTTTAATCCTTAGCTTTCTTCCGTTCGTATCGATCCATCGGTCTAGTGAGCCTTGGAAACAATCGAACAACTACCATCGATTATTTTCAACGGTCTTTTCGTAACGGTCTTTTCTTGTTTAAAACGCCCAAGTTTACACGTTCATGAATAGTTTTAATTAGTTAAATAATTTGTAAAAATTGTGATACGCGGTTAAAACCGAGAATTAGAAACGAAAAGAGCTTCCAGGGATGCTTGGTAAATATAATATGTTCTGAATTTAATTATATTTGTGTAATTAACAGCTTGAAAATATAATGAGTAACTTTTTTATCAGTACGTTATTGGAAACAAAATTATTAACGTAATTTGTATATTAAACAATATTACATCTAAAAATTTGTGTTTTTAAAATAAACTAGTCGAAATAAACATTAAATTTCAACTATCGAAGCACCTTCGAACTCATCGAAAAGTCTTCGAAGTCATCGGAAGGTCTTCGAACAAAAAGGAAATGCATAAAATTAACTTGTTAAGCTGTTGTAATTTGATGAATTTGTTTTAAACAATATACTGATCGAGTCCCGGTAAAAATGTTTAATAATTTATTATTATGTTTGGAACAAATTTCAAATTTTTAACAAAATTTGGACTATTCAATTTGTAATTTAAACGAATTGATTATTTATTGTAGTGTTTGTTCCATTTATTTCTATGTTTATTAAACAAGACACTTGTTGCTTGCCGAAAAGAAGGGGAATCTTGTTCCTTTGTCGGCATTCGCCATAAAGGGGGCCCAATGAATAAGCTCCTTTTACGAGGGGAATCCTACAGAAGTCATACTAAGTCTTGATAGCTTAGTTTTTTAATTAAAATGTTGTTAATTTTTTATTGAGGCAAATTAATATGCGTGTTTTTACCGATTGTTTTTCTGGCACAATGTCTTCTACCTTAAACAATTTTTTAGAACCGATAAAAATAATTTCGAAAAATGCTTCTTTAGTCGTGCTCAAAACTTATTTCTAATCCTTAGCTTTCTTCCGTTCGCATTGATCCATCGGTCTAGTGAGCCTTGGAAACAATCGAACAGCTATCATCGATTATTTTCAACGGTCTTTTCTTGTTTAAAACGCTCAAGTTTACACGTTCATGAATAGTTTTAATTAGTGAAATCATTAGTAAAAATTGTAATACGCGGTTAAAACCACCAATTAGAAACGAAAAGAGCTTCCAGGGATGCTTGGTAAATATAATATGTTCTGAATTTAAATATATTTGTGTAATTAACAGCTTGAAAATATAATGAGTAACTATTTTTATCAGTACGTTATTGAAAACAAAATTATTAACGTAATTTGTATATTAAAACAATATTACACCTAAAAATTTGTATTTTTAAAATAAACTAGTCGAAATAAACATTACATTTCAACTATCGAAGCACCTTCAACTCATCGAAAAGTCTTCGAAGTCATCGGAAGGTCTTCGAACTAAAAGGAAATGCATAAAATTAACTTGTTAAGCTGTTGTATTTGATGAATTTGTTTTAAACAATACACTGATCGAGTCCTGGTGAAAATTTTTAATAATTAATTATTATGTTTGGTACAAATTTCAAATTTTTAACACAATTTGGACTATTCAATTTGTAATTTAAACAAAATGATTATTTATTTTATTGTTTGTTCCATTTATTTCTATGTTTATTAAACAAGACACTTGTTGCTTGCCGAAAAGAAGGGGAATCCCGTTCCTTTGTCGGCATTTGCCATAAAGGGGGCCCAATGAGTAGACTCCTTTTACGAGGGGAATGCCACAGAAGCCATACTAAACAGTATTGATGGTTTAGTTTTTTTTATTAAAATGTTGTCCTCTACATTAAACAATTAAATTAAAAAAAAAACGTGTACTTATATGTACGAGCGTTAGAAGTTATACTTCTTTGACGTAACTAAATTAAATGTAACCACGTGTTATGTTAAACATCTTGCTTTTTTTTATAGCAATACCACTCTATTGAACATCTATTCCTTGATTTACACGATAAACCGTGTAAATCAAAAACATAATTTCTTGTATGTCAAAACCAATTCAAAGGAAGAGTTTCAACCAAAACCTAATAAGTTTCGGTTGCAGCTCGAGTTGGGACTATAATTAATAAATACTAATTTATTAGCATTTATTAATTATAGTCGCAACGACCAAAAGGCGATGATACTAATTTTTTTGGTTTATTTCAGCATGGAATGAAGATGCGAACTTCCGCGGTTGTCGCTTAATTTCGTAGTCTTTTAAACGAGTGTGCCCTCCACCTACAAGTAGTGGTCCCTTAAATAAAAAAACGCGCGTTTCCATTTTTTATAAAGTGTTTTTTTTGTGAGTGCCATGGGTAGCTGATGGTTGGTATGCAGAGTAGGCGAGCTGAGGATTTCGGTGGACAGCACTCGGGTCAGCCCAAACCCCCGGCGCACAAGACACCTTTAACTGGGACATCAGGTAGGTCCGTCCAGCGTTTGGGACGTTGGAAGAGGAGGAAGACACTTTTCGGTAAGTACCTTTTCAAATTGCCCATTGCAGGTGGTGAAATTGGATGGTGGAGACCTATTATTTTTTTTTAATTTTTTACTTAGGAAAATATGCGCTGCGCCTGGGTTTTCGTTGGGGTGGGTCGCGGATTTAATACAAATTTTTAAAAGCGAAATGCCCTTCAGGCTTTTATAAAGTTTTGAATCTATTTCAAAATCCCAAATCTTATGACTGATTGTTAAAGTTTTTTTTCAATGTTTTTTATATTCAATTTTTTTAGTATTCAGTCGTAAGATTTTCAAATTGTTTATAGCGTTTTTTAGAGCAGGGTTAGGTCTCCACCTAAATGATTTGTTTAATTATTTAATAGCCATTTGTTCTTGTTTCATAAATATGAATATTTGTTTTTCTAAATTTAACATTGTTGTAAAATTTTCAAATGTTTGCAGTCTTCTTATTCTTAAATGGTTTTGTTAATATTTTTGTAACTTTTTCATAACCGATTATTTTTCTTTTTCAAATTGGGAAAGATTTGTAAATATACAATTATGCAACTTGGTTTTTTAGTTGTATTTCATTTTCATTTTCAATTTTAATTCAGTTATTAAATTTGTTTAACTTATTAAAATTTTGTATTTTATATGAAGTTTGTAAGATGCTTTTCATTTCATTTTTTGATTAAAATATTTTTTCAATATCATTTTGGAAAAAATGGTAAACCAAGTTCTCAAATTTGTAGACAAATTAATTTTAATAACAGTTTGCTTTGTTTTTATTGTAATCCAAATGAAGTGTTATCGATGAAAATCAAATATTTAAATTCTAATTATTATTTTCAAAACAATCAACCAAAAATTTATTAACCAACTGTTTGGTTAAAATAAAATGGCTTTTGCATTAAACTAGGCAAAGAACGAAATAAAAATTCGGAGAGTACGTCTTTCAGAATTGGATGTTCGTTCTTCGTTTAGAAACCAGTTCACCCCTGCAATTTTTTTTTCTTTTTTTATATATCTGTGTATGGGGGTTTTTAGTAAGGGCGGATTTTTTTTCAAAAGCCACTTTTGAATTAATTTCCAAACTGCTCAAAAAACTCCCGAGTTGATTCAATAAGCTGCAAAAGGCCTTCGTCCTTTTGCAATCGGAACTTATTCGAACTTTTGGGTTTTCGGTGTTTAATGTGTTATCTTTCGTAAGGACCCCTGCGCCCCCCTCGATTAATTTTAAGAATTTTTGATTTTTGTAACACACCTAAACCCAAAAAGCGAGAATATTTCCGATTATTGTTTCAACACTTTGTGCAATTCGCCGGAAGACCAATTTTTGCAAATTAAATAAATATTCGAAACTCGAATATTTTGCTTTTTAATAAAATGGATTGGTCCGAATGCGATTGTACAAAAAAAATGTTTTATATTTGTGTATGTTTTATATATTTGTGTGCCGCCCCGTGCCACGCTGGCTGGGCACGGGGACCCTTTAGAGATCGCGTTTTTTTAAATGCTACCACTTTTAGAAAGATTTTGCAAAACTTTGGGTGCAAGCTCTTAGTTTTTTTTTTAATTTAAATTTAATCTTTTTAGAGGTGGTAGAGGAGGGGGCATTCGATTTTTCACCCTTTTTACAGGCGCGAAAGCTTTTAAGGTCAGAGCATAGACGTTAGACTTCTTGTTTGGGTTTTTAAATGTTGGCTTCCGTTCACTGCAAATGGAAGTAAAAAAAAAAGTAAACGCACAAGTTTTTTTAAACACTTTAGCATTTTAAAATAAAACACTTCGATTTGCAGTGTTTGGAAGTCTTCGAGTTCCTTTCCGCTTTGTCTTCAAAAAAATAAGTTTTTGGCTTCCCGAAAGAGGTGGCCAGAGTGCGCTTGATATGGCCTTTTGCGTTTAAGAAATTAAAATCAAAAGTTAAATAAAACTTTGGGGGAATAACAATGCGACTGAGTTTTAATAATCAAATGTTGGGAGAGTTGAGTCTCGCGAAAGCAATAGCTTTGGAGCTAAATCGCAAATTACCCTTTGTAAAAAAAAGACAGAATTATTTTTTACGAACTTTCGGTTGCGGGTTAGTGTTTGTGAATTTTCGTTACCGAAATTGCGCTTGCGGATATCTTTGACTAAATGATGTGTTTCCTTTTCAGCTTTTTTTATTAATTTTTTTTTTAAGATACTTAAGGCACTTAATCTATTAACTTTTGCTTTTCAGAGCGTTTTTTCTTACAGGGGGTTTTTTTTCAGGGCGCTTAATTTTTTTTTAGGGCGCCAATTGTGACTTATTACACGTCACTTTTATTTACGCTCTTAAATGTATAGCTTTTACCTTTTGTATTTATCCGTTCTGACTCTCCCACATTTGTGTTTTTCAACTTGAAAAGTCTGGACCTTTTGCCGGCTAAGCTCGACTTTTTGAGTTTTAGGTGCGCCAAAAATAAGGGTGGGTTTGCGCTACCGCATTTAATTTACTAATCTCAATAGATGATCTAAATCGGGTCCGAAAAAAAAATATTTCTTTGAAACAATTTAATTTTTTAGTTTAAGAGGTTTAAAAGTTGGAAATAGAAATAAAAGATTTTTTTTTATGAAACAAAAGGTAGGTACTTAGTTCAATATTGAAAGAAAAATAATTTTACGAGTGAACTACCTTAGGGAGAGGTTGGGGCAGGTGTAGGGGAGGAGGAGCCTGCAATTTTTTTTATCAATTTGATTTTCATTAGTTATATAATGTAATAAATACAATTTAGCAATTTTTTGTAAAAATAGGGATTGAAAATTCAGATCAAAAGGGCATTGTGCTCCATCGTCACAACGCTTCGTAAAAAATTATAGGAGCTTGATGGGGAATTGATTTGTCATCCACCATATAACCTCGACGCTGCATTATCAGTTTACCATTTAATTTGATCGTTACAAAACTATTTAAACAATAAAAATTTTACTAATGATAACTTAGAATCGCACTTTGTTCCGTTCTTTGCTGATAAGCGTTTATTGTTTTAAAAAATTTCAACTTTGAATATCTACCATATATATCTTTTTAACCAATCGTTAAAAAGAACTCATGTTTGTTCTAAAAATTTACTAATTTTCTGTTTTACAATACATATTTTACAAAGTCTTCATTATTGCAAATTTTTGGAATTTTTATTTTTGTAAACCGTGTAAAAAAAAGTACCGTGTAAATCGAGGGATAGGTGTAGTGTTTAATGTAAGTTTTGGTTAAAAACCGAGTGTGCCAATTGGTCTCGAGAAAACGTCAATTTTTCCATCGAATGTGCAGAAAGTGATTGCGTCTCATTAAACCAGGAGTTCCCAGACTTTTTGATCAACGGGCCAAATATTACAAAAATATTTTTTAGCGAGCCATAATTCCTTTAAAATAATTATCGACACACAAACATTCAGAGTAGAGAGTATGAACAAAAAAAAAACACAAACAGGGGCACACCTTAGTATTTTGGTCGTACAACTTTTAACGCGGTGCATAAATGTGTTAACGAATTTTTAAATTAAAAAAATTACCAATAATATTCGAGAGATTAAAACACGTACGAGGGCCAGCTTGCAATAGCTCGAGAGCCGTTGGTGGCACGCGGGCCGCACTTTGGGTACCCCTGAATTAAACCGTACAATTTCTAAAATTTTTTTTTGGTAGTTTTGAGAAGTGTCAAACGTCTTTAGTTATTTTTATGGAATTTCGTACGTAAATTTTGTTCATTTTTATTTTGTACCACGCCATATATTAAGTTTTTTTCCTCTATTTCGATTAGCTCAGAAAATGATATAGCTTTTTGTTTTGCAATGTTTATAAAGCGTGATATTTAAATAAAATAACTTAACGAACTGGTTACAGCTCTTGTTGTTAAACCGTATAAATGTTGATATGAAATTTATTTTTTAAACAGCCGTTTTCAAAAACCTCCGAACAAACATACAAGTTTGCCATAATTAAAATAATCAATAAGGATCGTAATTTTATATCGTCAAGTAAAAGAGATTCCAAAATATAATTTCCGCAAATACGATCCTGTGTTATTTTAATTTAAACAAACAGCACAATAAATAACAATTTGATCAAATAGAAATAAGTCCAAATACCTTGAAACATATCCCGATCCGTCTTCCCGCAGACCGCACTAAAGGACCACCCACGTCAACATCGGTTGCAGGCACAGGCTAGAAATTCGCACGTGCAAAAATGAATCATTTCACTTTGAAAAACACCGCACTACTAACGATTCGGGTAAAGGCGAGTAAGGCGCGTTCGGTGAGACTCGACGCAAGCGAACGACTTCGCCAATAGGAAAGCAGTTAGCAACTACTTATCGCACGACTTTTGCAAGGCCGATGCTCTATTCTAGATCTTTTAAGAAGCACGATTTTTCGCTTGCTATGAGTGGGAGCGAGTGGAAAATAGTCGAAATTCAATTACGGCGTAACATTAAAACTAGCCTCTAAGGGAGCGTTCAAGTATTACGTAACGCACTATGGGGGATTCGACAATCGCGTTATGCAACATTTTTTTTAAATTTAAATAAAAATCTAAGGAATTAAAATTAAAAGTTGGCAACTCCTTTCGTTTATGTATTGCGAGAAAATGGTCAATTGGTGTTACGTAACGTTTAGGACTGGGGTGAGCCTGAAAAAAATTACGGCGCGTTACATGGAGTCAAAATTCTTCAAAAATGCGTTACGTAATACTTGAACGCTCCCTAACCCAGGTTCGTACAATAGAAATGACACCGAAATCGTTTAAAATAAATTCTATTTGCGTTTTGGACTTTTGAATTTGTTTAAATAAACTATAAACATTGTAATTTAAGGAATACGTTTTCAAAAAATTGTAAACATTTTTGAAACTAAATAAATTGAATTCTATAAAATCAATAGCATTGAAGAGGATTAAAAAAATAATTTAATAATAAGCTACACAAATACATATTTCGTATAAATATATATTTCAAAAATTTCAAAATTTTAAATAACCAAAAATTTTTATTCCAAAAATATTGCTAAAATAAAAATTTGAAAAACTGTTACAGGATTTTCCCTAGGTCGTATTGTCTCCTACACACTGAACCTTTGAGAATTAGTTAAACTATAACAAAGCGCTTAATGTCTCTAAAAGAAAAGTCAAAAATTTTACATAGGTGCTGTAGAGTCTTAAGGAGCAAAACAATATCTAAATCCAAAATTTTATATATATAGGTACAATAATAACTCGTTTAAAGTATAAGATATTCGCCGTTGAGAATCGAATGAGACTTTTTGAAGTGTATGCAAAATGTATAGGTATTTAAAAGATACCACTATACGTAAAAAGGTGGATTTAAGGATTGACGGAATTGACAGAATTGAATTTATGCATATGAAAAAACGAAATATGTCGGCCTTCGAATCATCTATTTTTCGTTTCAATATTTTTTTTTTTAATTTAATTTTTTGCTTCGGGTTGGGTTAAGGCAGGTCTAAGGGTGGAAGATCTTGTATATATTTGAAAATTGATTTTTAAGTCTTTTTTCTAAATTATTTAAAAATGCGTATATCGAAGTTAATCAAAGAATTCCACGAAACAAATTATTACATAAATAAATCATCTCCTTGGACGAAAACTTTTTGCTAATGATCAAAATCTATGGATAAAAGATAACTTTTTGATTTTTACTAAATTGCGATTTACAATAAAGCAGTAAAATTTAATCATTCATTTTGAATTTCATAAAGAGTTAATTTTAATATAGTTTTTTCTTACTAAATATGTCTAAGGCATTCTAATAAATCTTAGAATTTTGAAATGTTTTGTCTTTTTCTAAGTATTATTCAAAAAGCAGTAGATAATTAATCATAGAATTTCAGAAGACGTTTTAAAAATTTAATATTTCACTTGATTTTTTAATAAAATATGACAACATTACTAATTGATTTAGAAAAATGCTTAGTAACAAAAGGCATCTGATATGTTCAGATAAATCAACGTATCCTTTAAATTAATAAAAGATGTGAACTATACTTTTACTAAATCATGTTTTTGTCGAAATTTTCTATAAAGATCAACGAATCGTGTTTATTTTTCAAATTCATTTTTAATACAGAAGTAGAAATTATTCATTTGTTTTACAAACTTTATGTTGGAAAAGTTTAGCCCTTTTTGACTCAAAGGATTACAAAATGGGTGAAAAGATCCTCGCAAGAAATTGCTGAGGACGTGTGACAAGTCGTTTTCCCAGGATTTTTTTTTATGTCATGTGTCCTTTACTTTAAATAATTTATTTGAAATCTTTTACGTTTATATTCGACTTTTAGCGTTTCTAAGCAGAATTTTTATTTATAGTTCGGCGTGTTTTTGCGTTTATATGCGTTCGACTTGCGTCTCGTAGCGTGTGTATGCGTCTTTCTGCGGACTTATCCATAGTTTTAAGTTTCTATTGTCCATTTTGCGTTTATATCAGTTATTTTGGCCTTGGAACATTTCTATGTTCACATTGATTTATTTGATACGTATCAAAGTTAGTTTAAAAATAGAAATACAACGATCGCAACTATGTTATAATTAACAAAGGGCGCATTAAAAACTAATATATATCCCAAAAATTGGACCTTTATTAGGTAGATTGGTGTACACCAAATATGTTTGAATGTGGCTAGCTAAAAATTAGGTATGTGTGATATATGCCCTCTTTTCTTCCTAGCAGAAATATTAAACCAAATTAAAAATGATTGTTAATGAAAGTTTATTTTTGGCTAGGAAAATATAAACTACAACGTCGGTCGAGCTTCAGCCCCTTCGAGAAATTTCCTGAAATGAATGAAGATTCTCGCAGCAAAAAATGGTACTTATTACGAGAAGAAAAAAGCCCAATTAAATCTCGTCGTGGAAGGATACCGGAATGGGCGAAAATACTCAACCAAAAATCTGCCGAAGAAGTGTTGCTGGTCCATTTTCCATAGTCTGCATAGGAGAAGAAAGAAAATAGTCTATTTATGTTGAACTTCAGAAATTGTTAAATTTTGGGCGCGAAAGGTGTTTTGATTTAAATATGTGCGCGAGTGCCCACTCTCTTGGATACCGGTGAGAGAATGATGCTGTCGTTTTTTAATAAAAAATAGTGCGGAAGTGCCCTTTTTTGTGGATCAATGGAAAAGATAAGAAAAAATTAGCCGAGATCATCTCATCCCTGGTCCCAGCTGCAGGACCACATATGCTTTGCCGAAGAGGACTTCCTTCAATCGGAGACCGCAGACAAAATACCAGAATCTTCGTTCCAGGGCTGGTGCTTTTTCTTCCCTATTTGGAGATCCTTTGAGCTACATGGGAGAGTATTTTTCGAGCTGCCAAAAGGACTATACAAATAATATCTGTATGTAAGAAACGTAATTTTTTATTTTTCCATTTGTTATTTTTGTTTTTATTTTGTGAATGAAAGAATGAATGATCTTACACTTTTTTAAAGTTTTATATTTTATTTGTTCAAAATGAATTACACTTGTTTAGTATATTTTCAATTGTATTTTTGAGTTTATTTCCGAATGATGCGAAGATTATAATTTACGCATTGAAATCTTCGCTCTTGTTTTTCACCTCGGTTGTTACATTAAACACTTTCACTCAAAATTCACTACTCTATTAGTTTCAAGGACTTTGCGAATCTAAAATACTTTATTCACTTTTTGTATTATTCTAATTTTAAGATGGAATGTGGAACTGAAAAAGTCGAAGAATGTGCTCTTTCAACGAAAATTTTTTATATTTTAACATTTAAATTGCTCAAAGGAATTAAACTACCTTGGTATTGCCCTTCATTGTAGTTAGATTCTGATTAAATTTAATTAAAAATCAAGTCCTGTGACAGAAGAATGGGCTTGCAACGGTATAAAACCAAGATATTTAGTAATTTTTGTAAGAAGCCCCAACGAACCAGCAATCTGCTAGGAATCTTAGTTTAAGTGTAGATTTTTTAAATTGTTGACATCAACTTGAAGGAGAGATGGGCTTGCAAGGTATATAAAAAATATCTTATAAGAAGTATTTTGTATTTTTACAAGCCCCATTGAGACAAGGAATCCGATGGAATCTAGTTTTTAAGTTTTAATTTTAATTTGAAAATTGTTAAACTAGATATTCAACTTGAAGAAGAATGGCTTGCAACGATATATAAACAAATATTTATAATTTTGTAACAAGCCTCTCTATACGTCAAGGAATCCGCAAATGGAATATTTTACACTTTTTAATTTAATTGTTAAAAATAACTTGATAGAAGAAGATGGGCTTGCAACGTATATAAAAATTATATTTATAATTTTGTAACAAGCCCCTAACGAAAGGAATCCCTATGGATACTAGTTTTTAGTTTAGATTTTAATTTAAAATTGTTAAACAATCAACTTGAAGAAGAATGGGCTTGCAACGAGTATATAAACAAATTTTATAATTTTTGTAACAAGCCCCAACGACAGCAATCTGCTATGGAACTAGTTTAATTTAGATTTAATTTTTAATTTGTAAAACAATCAACTTGAAGAAGAATGGGCTTGCAACGGTATATAAACAAATATTTATAATTTTTTGTAACAAGCCCCAACGACCAGGAATCCGCTATGGAACTAGTTTTTAATTTAGATTTAATTTTTAATTTGTAAAACAATCAACTTGAAGAAGAATGGGCTTGCAACGGTATATAAACAAATATTTATAATTTTTGTAACAAGCCCCAACGACAAGGAATCCGCTATGGAACTAGTTTTTAATTTAGATTTTAATTTAAAATTGTTAAACAATCAACTTGAAGAAGAATGGGCTTGCAACGGTATATAAACAAATATTTATAATTTTTGTAACAAGCCCCAACGACAAGGAATCCGCTATGGAACTAGTTTTTAATTTAGATTTTAATTTAAAATTGTTAAACAATCAACTTGAAGAAGAATGGGCTTGCAACGGTATATAAACAAATATTTATAATTTTTGTAACAAGCCCCAACGACAAGGAATCCGCTATGGAACTAGTTTTAATTTAGATTTTAATTTAAAATTGTTAAACAATCAACTTGAAGAAGAATGGGCTTGCAACGGTATATAAACAAATATTTATAATTTTTTGTAACATGCCCCAACGACAAGGAATCCGCTATGGAACTAGTTTTAATTTAGATTTTAATTTAAAATTGTTAAACAATCAACTTGAAGAAGAATGGGCTTGCAACGGTATATAAACAAATATTTATAATTTTTGTAACAAGCCCCAACGACAAGGAATCCGCTATGGAACTAGTTTAAGGTTAGATTTTAATTTAAATTTGTTAAATAATTGGAAGGGACGGTATTCTGGATTTGCAATTTCTTTTTTTAACTTATTTATTTTTTGTACACCTTTCCGTATTTCATTTCGGGTATTTCGAGTTCACACATCTAACACTTTAATTTTTTTTTACTTAAGTAATATAATGATTTTTCGTAGTTGCGTGAATGTATGAAAAGAATGCGTGTTTTTATGTTTAACCATGTTCTTTGAGCAGGAAATTTCAATCCATAATGCAATTAATTTCGTCACGGAATGATCCAAGAATAGCGACAATAATCAACCAAAAATTTGCGGAAGAAGTCTTGCTGGCCCTTTTTCCATATTCTGCATATAATAGGTGAAGGAAGAAAATTATCTATTGTTCAATTTCGGGTTATTTTTAATTTTTTTAAAATTTTATTTAAAAAAAGCGCGAGTGCTCCCTCTCTTGGATACCGGTGAGAGAATGTTGCTGTCGTTTTTAATAAAAAAAAGCGCGAGTGCCCCCTCTCTTGGATACCGGTGAGAGAATGATGCTGTCGTTTTTAATTAAAAAAAAAACGCGAGTGCCCCTCTCTTGGATACCGGTGAGAGAATGATGCTGTCGTTTTTAATAAAAAAGCGCGAGTGCCCCCTCTCTTGGATACCGGTGAGAGAATGATGCTGTCGTTTTAATTTAAAAAACGCGAGTGCCCCTCTCTTGGATACCGGTGAGAGAATGATGCTGTCGTTTTTAATAAAAAAAAGCGCGAGTGCCCCCTCTCTTGGATACCGGTGAGAGAATGATGCTGTCGTTTTTTAATAAAAAAAGTGCGTGAGTGTCCTTTCTTTGGATTTCAAGAAGAGAGAAAAATGAAGCCAAGTGTCATCGCAAAGTGGATCGGTCCTGAAAACCAACGTTTGCCTTGTTGAAGATTACTCCTTCCTCTAAGATGTCGGCATCTTCTTCGTAGAGCTGGTGCTGTCGTTTCTTTGGCTAGTGGGTCATACCGAGCTAGAAGAGGCGACAATTTATGGCTGCTTGAAATTTAAGGTTTTGCATTACGTATGGCATTCTTCTTCTTCGGCACAAGGATTTTATCATTTATATTAATATTTCAGCTAAGTATTTGTTTTAATTGTTACTTACATTACTAATTATTTATATTGTCGCAGTTTACCTTCAGAAAAAGCCACGTTTCCGTTGGGTATAATATTTTTGTAATCAAGAGAATTACTGGAAGACCTAGAAAGAGATGGAACGACAACTTAGATGCGGAATGACATTATACTGAAGAAAGAACAGGTGTAAGCCTATATAGAAGTAGGAAGAAGAAGAAGAAGAATTCTTTTAATGAGTATTTAACTCAGTTTTGACGGTCGGTTTGTACAAAGCTGGGAAAAACGTTTGAGCCCAATTTCGACTCAAAGGATTACAAAATGGGTGAAAAGATCCTCGCAAGAAATTGCTGAGGACGTGTGACAAGTCCTTTTCCCAGAATTTTTTTCTAATGTCATTTGTCCTTTATTTCAATAATTTATTTGAAATCTTTTGCGTTTATATTCGACTTTTAGCGTTTCTAACCGGAATATTTATTTGTAGTTCGGCGTTTATATGCGTTCGACTTGCGCTTCGTAGCGGATGAATGCGTCTTTTTGCGGACTTATCCATAGTTTTAAGTTTCTATTGTCCCTTTTGCGTTTATATCTGATATTTGGCCTTGGAACATTTCTATGTTCACATTGATTTATTTGATACGTATCAAAGTTAGTTTAAAAATAGAAATACAACGAACGCAACTATGTTATAATTAACAAAGGGCGCATTAAATACTAAGATATATCCCAAAATTGGGCCTTAATTAGGTGGATTGGTGTATACCAAATATGTTTGAATGTGGTTAGCCAAAAATTGGGTATGTGTAATATGTGCTCTTTTTTCTTCCTAGCAGAAATATTAAACCAAATTAGAAATGATTGTTAATAAAAGTTTATTTTTGGTTAGGACGAACTTCAGCCTCTTTGAGAAATTTCCTGCAATGGATGAAGATTCTCGCAGCAAAAAATGCCATTTATTACGAAAAGAAAGAAGCCCAATTATAATCTCGTCGTGGAAGGATACCGGAATTGGCGAAAATACTCGACCAAAAATTTGCCAAAAAAGTGTTGCTGGTTCGTTTTCCATAGTCTGCATAGAAGAACAAAAAAAATTATTTATTCATGTTCAATTTCAGCAAATTTTTAAAACTTCTTAATTGTTTTTTCATTTTAGTAACGCCAGAAAAGGCATAACCCGAAGAAGAAAAAAATCATCGATAATGAAACCGAACTAAATAAAAAATTAGAAGACTGTGGTTCCAGAAAAACGATCAAAGTTAGGCCCTTTGGAGGACTACTTCTCGCTCAAGTATAAGTCCCCAAAAATATTTAATCCTCAAATAAAAATCCTAATCATTTCAGAGAAATCTCGACAAGGCAACAGAACTTCTTCAAAATGCTCGACGAAAAAATAGAAAGTGTAAGTTACTTTTATAAATAAAACTAACGTCCCCCGCAATTAATTTTTTTTTTAATTAAGGGTCCCGTTTACGATTCTGCGAGTGAATCAGAACGTGGAGCAGAATAATCTTGATGAGAGACTGGGTGACTGCATGTGTCGGGTCTCGTTCTTTGCCCTCGACTCCATTGCCCAAGCAGAAGGTCTCGGATAAATTTTGGAACGCTGATGGCCTTCGATCCGTTGAGGTGTCGATGAGGTCCACCATGGAAGCCATGAGAATGACTGACCGACAACATTCCCAGATATCCCCGAACAACATTCATCAGTATTAAGGTGTGGCCCAGCCTACTTACAAGCAGGCCACTTACACTCCGGTCTACCAGCAACCTGGAGCTGCTGCGTACTCTTCGGTCATGCAGTACCAAGCTCCTAGTCTCATGTACATCAATCAACCTAATTATCCGGCGAATCCAAAGCATTACCCCAGCTATAATGAGCATAGAAGCCTGATCAAAATAGTTTATCAGAATCACTCAGTGAAGCACATACCGTACGAGCAGCTCTAGGTCACTTACAGTCCTATCCATAAAGTCTATGGTCCTCCAATTTTCAAGAACAATCTTGGGTACACCAACGGGCGAGCTCACAGTTCAACAGCAAATCTACAACCAACAGATTCAATATTAACAATCCAGAGAGTACCAACAATAGAGGCAGAGCAAAGTGCAGATGCTCCTTCAGGAGCAGGGCTATCAGTTGGCCCAAAGTTTTCAGAGCGGTGTTCATATTCCTATCGTAATGCACTTAGCAGCAAACAGACGTGAGTCCTTTGCACAGAAAACAATACGAAATGACGTGATTACAAGAGTGATCTTTAGCAATTAATTATCTCGATGTTAAAGGTATATTTGCATATATCTATTGTCTTACTATCGTAATTGTATCAGAGATATATTTATAAGTAAAACGAGATTTAGCTATCGTTAGGATGCAGAAGTTTAAAATTCATGCTACATAAATTTAACGTCATGGACATTGACCACTTCGAAAAGCCAAAGAAAACCAAATTTTGTTCGGAAGAAGAAATTTAAATCGGAGCTTAGTTAATTTTTTTGGACCGACAGAATTGTTTATATATTTGGGCGAAACGCAGAAAACGTTTTTAATTAATGAGAAGACATTTAATTTTGGTTGATTTCGAACCAATTTTATTATTTTTATGATTTTTGGATAGAAGAAAACGATTTATATTTTGATAAAATATTAGGTTTTAAGCTCAGAACAATTATTTTTAAAAGATTTTTATTTTTTAGTGTTCTGGAAGAAGTTAATTAGAGTTATTTTTTTATTTAATTACGCTATGGATTGAGCGTTTTTGATTCAAAGTAGAAGCTGGATTTGATTTTGTTTTCCTCAATTTTGGATGAAGAAATTTAATTATAATTTATCCAGATGTAAATTTGTTATTTTGCTTTTGGATGGACGAAAACTTAATGCATTTGGGACTTATTTTTAATTCGTGGATTTTGATTTATTTCTTTTTTGGAAGAAGAAATTGATTCTTGATTATTTCTTTTGGATGAATATGAATCTTTTATATTTTGGTAACTATTATTTTGAAACAAACTAATTCGTTTTTAAATAGTTTAATATTTTTAGGTCCTTGAAAAAAGATTAATTAAAAGAAAAGTCGTACCTTTATTTTTATTTTACATTTGATGTAAATCACAAATTTAGAGCTGTATTTTGGTCCTTTGGTTCTTTCAATTTTGGAAGAAGAGTAGATCTTCATAAAAAATACATTTGTAAAATTCTAATATTAATTATTAGACAGGTATGTCCTTTTTGATTTGTTTAAAGGGCTTTGTTATAAAATGAAACATTTGGCGGACTAGCAAATAAAATAAAAACAATGCCAAATTAGATTGTAAAACTTATTACACGTTTAATTTTATTTTGAATTGGTTCGTTTTTTAAGTACTTTCAATTCCACTTTGTTTTTTTGGTAGACAATTAAAGACTTATTATTTGTAATAAATGTTTTTATAAAGTAATGTTAAGATCTTGAAAATTAAAAAATTAATTAAAAGTCGGTCTCTTCGAACCTGTTTTTCTCAATAATTTCAAATAGCACGCCTATGTTTTTCAAGCTTGTCCGAAACCAAAGAGTGGTAAATCCAAATCTGTATAGTTTTTAAAGATCTGTTCACAAATAACGGCGCTACAATTTTTCCAACGTAAAATTTTTGCTACAAAAATGAATGTAAAACTTAAACCCTTACTTACTTAAAAAATCAATTTAAAACTCCACAAATAGTAAATACATTATTCAATAATAGATTTGTTATTTATTGGCGGTACATAAGAGATAAAAGATAATTAATTTATTTTAAAAGCATATTACTTATATACTTTTTTTTCTTAATCAAATTTATTCGAATAATTAGCCTTTAATTTGTTGAAAAATGCTAACCAACGAATCCATCACTTCTTGTCCGCAAGGAATAATTTGCTCTTTTGGAAGAGCAAATCCGTAACGTCCTTTATCCCTTAATTCATAAACAAAGGAATTCTCAAGTGTCGATTCGTGCCTAAAGCCCAATCTAAACTTGATCCGCTTGCTATACCTAAAATTTGATATCTTTAATTATCTTCAACAATATTATGAATCGGAGTTTTACTAAAATCTTTTATGTTCAGTATTCTGTATGCAGTCCCATAACGTTTGGCTAATGCAGTCATTGCAATCTGCCCAATTTTATGCTAAAAATCAACATGTTATTAGAAGAATAGTCTCATTGTTAGATTGCATTATCATTAATACCAATTCTTGGTTATTTTCGGGAACTTCGTTGCCTTGATGTCCAAATGGAATTAAAAGCACTTGGCTGTACGAATGAAAACTTATGTAACTATCCAAATTACGAGCAACGGAACTAATATATTGAGACAGGGATTTCGTTTCTGATTCTGAAAAAGCAGAAGGCCCTGCGTATATTTCACTGCAAGGATCATTACTTGCACCCCCATGCATCCAACGATAGTCCCAGTTACGATTAAGATCAACACCAACGCAACCTTCTATAGGTCTTCTGTTTTTTCGCCAAAACCGTGCCTGTAATAAAAAAACAATTTTATGTTATAATATTAAGAAACCATAAGAAATCTATATACTACAAGCACTGCTACTTGTCTTTTTTGTAATGGAATTGCTTTATATTTATGCCGGACGTTTCTTCAACCAATAAAATTTTCGATCCTATCATTAAATACGACATGGTTTCAAAATTTTGAGGTTTATTTCCATAAGATACGTTTTGTTTTTTTAAAAGCATAGGCGTGCTATTTGAAATTCTCGAGATAAACGGGTTCAATGATTTTTTTCACAATTAACGTAATTTACAGTTTTTTTTAAGTCAGGAGTATTGTTAAATTTAAAGAAGTACAGTTGTCGATTGTGGTGCAAACCCAAGTGTGCAAGTTGAGCTCAAAACGACACATTTCTGAGCGCTGTCCTGCTTTTGCACGAAAAGAAATGTATGGCAACTATAGTTAATACAAAACTAAAACCGTTGCACGTCAATACTATAAATGACGTCACGTCGCGTACAGTGTTGTCAAACTGTGAGTTTTGCCGCGGATTATAGAATTCAAATGGTTTGTTCTAAAAAGAACAGATTTTTGATCGCTTTGTGCACTATTTTTAAAATTCAATAAACACTAAAAAAAGGCGAAAAACAGTTACAGGCAGATCGTGGCGAACTGTCAATAACAACAACGCAACGCCGCAACTTTGAGATCATGGCAGCCAATATTTCAACAGCGGCCAAATTCAAAATTGAATACAATCGTATAGCCCCAAACGATCTGGCAGGTTGGTAGTGCTGATCCACTTTAATGACGTGCAACGGTTTTAGTTGTGTATTAACTATAGTCTCATAAGTATGGTGTTTCTCACTATACCAGTTCTGTACTCTCACAACGGGTCCAATAAGTATGGCGTTATTGACTATGCAATGTGGTGAATAACGACCATTACAAAGACAAATGCCATCGCTTGGAAATGATCCATCGAAAAGATTTGTCGATAATCAATTTATATGCTCGGTATTGTACAAATTTAAAATTTACTTTATACCTTGACATGTGAGTGCACGTAACCATCTGGATTTATAATTGGAAAAATGTACCAATCCTTATTCCTTGCGATTGCTTTAACAGCGGAATCTTCACTGGTTAACAGTTCATTTAAAATATACGTAATGGTGGCAGGACTGATCCTAAATCAATATACATATATAAATTTGTTATTTTAGTAATAGCAACATGTTTTTTACCATTCACGTGCGTGTATACCGCCTTCTATAAATACTCCTTTATTGCCACTTTTGAAAGACACCTTGACTCCAACTATGGGTCTACCTTCGTACGATTTCCCACCTTGAATTAATGTAACAACTTGGGGGTATTTGCTGGGTAATTCTTTCAACCAATTATTAATCTTAAAAAATTAAAAAAATCGAATTTGCAAAACTTATTGCTGTATACAGTCGAACCTCGATAAGCCGAATTTCTGATAACTCGAAGTATTGTTAGTTTCCCTTCAACTTCGACTTATCGAGGTGCGACTGTATATGGATCCGAACTTACTGTTTCCAACGGATAATAATTTCTCCAATCGAATTTTCTAGTTGCATTAGCAGGTTGTATTTGATCCACCAATTCCTGAACATTTTTTATTCGTGTACTGCTGGTCAAGTTCAGAACAGAAGAAAATTTTTCGAACCCACGTTGAAGATGGGGAGGAACCATTATATCGACGGGTTCGTTTAAATTTGTAACCCCTGACCAAAAATCATATCCAATTGCGTTATTTTCAAGATTTTTCAGAACCTCTAGTTGTTTTGTGGTTTCTGGTATAATTCGATGGACATTGAAGTTGTCGTAACGTACTCGAAGATCTTCTGCAAATGCAAAGTGCATGCATGGTAAAATTAGTAGGAAACTTAACATTTTGGAAGCGTTACTTTTGTGGTAAAAATTTCTGCGTTTTTATAGTAGCCTTTTTATAGTGTATTTTTATATTGTTTTTGTATCTTTTTTATGGGCTTTTAACATTTTCTACAGGAGTGTCGTGCACGTTTATAAATTTAATATTTAGTATTTTTTAGTTTAAATTTAAAATAATTTATAGCTTTTTAGCATGTTTTTAACATTAATATTTTCATTTTGCAATGTATTTAACAATAAAGTAATTCTTTAAGTATTATTTTGTCGTCCATTCTTTATCGGTATAGTCTGTGTCAAATAACTTTGTATGACTAACATGGCAAATTTTTTTCTCGTTAAAACGGGACGCTTGGTAATCGTGCTTAAAACCGAGTGTGCACATTCGAGCTCAAAGTGGCACATTCCGATCTCAGGAAAATGAAGCGCGCCGCTCCGCGTCGCGCTTCATTTGCCTCCCTCGCTCGGAAATGTGCCACTTTTCGCTCGAATGTGCACATTTTTGTAAATTAAACTTTCTTTCCAATCAATAAATTTAATTTAGTTCAGAGTAAATATCGATTTAATGTTCGAAAAATGTATTTTTACCATAGCAATGAGTAGGAGCGAGCGAAAAGATACGACAAACGCATAAGTACGAGTGAGAGGGAAGGATAAAAAATTATTTACTAAATTTGTTAAAACGGGACGCTTGGTAATCGTGCTTGAAACCGAGTGTGCACATTCGAGCTCAAAGTGGCACATTCCGATCTCGGGAAAATGAAGCGCGCCGCTCCGCGTCGCGCTTCATTTGCATCCCTCGCTCGGAAATGTGCCACTTTTCGCTCGAATGCGCACATCCTCGTATTTATTATATTTGTCTAATTTGTCTACGCTCCTTCAAATCAGAAATTTTAATTTATTTTAGTAAATATCGATTTTATGTTCGAAAAACGTATTTACCATAGCGATGAGTTGAAGAGAGTGAGACGATATGACAATCTCGTCAATGCAAGTGAGAAAGAACAATTAAAATTATTCAACTAATTTTTCGTCTAATTTGTTGGCTTAAGGAGGTTGAGGTGGGATAATCCCAACCAAAAATTTAGAATGTTGTCATTCAGAAATGCCTTGTATTAAATAATTATAAGACTAACTATATTTATTATGATTATTCGAGAATTTTTAATCTTATAAATATTGTTTATTTAATTTCATTAAATAATTTTAGATGAATGCATTAACTTTTGTATATTTTGTACAAACTTATAGAAAAAAATATGAAAAATAGGGATTAATTATATTTTATAAATTTTGAAAAATTATCAAAGACAATGATATAACAAAAATAAAAGAATTAAAAAAAATAATTTTTATAGTTAAAAATAAAGTAATTAATTCAAAATTAGAATTAAAAATCTCAAAATTCCAGTGTTTCAAAACGGCAACACTTTAACGTCATTTACTGTTGGCTCTACTGACACGCTCATATCACAGATTAGATAGGATACAGATTTCTCACTGATCCCCAATTCTATTGTTCTCGTTTGTAAGGCATAAACCTCTGCACACAGCAAAATGAGCCTCTGCGCAAGAACATATGATCGAAAAGCCACCATAGGCGTTTGTACGGGTTTCTCATACACTGTTACAAATATTCTTATTTTTCACAAAAATATTAGGTTGTACAAACCTTACAGAGCATTACTTATATAAAAATTAGCGCAAAATATAATTTAAAAAGTTTGAAATAAGTAAAAAAAAATACTGTAGTATAAATAAAGTATTAAAAAAAACCTTTTATAACAAATCGCGAAGAAACTTTGTTATACTTTGTCCGGCGAACAGAAATAGTTAAGCCACTACCACAAATGTGCGGTAAATTTAAATATAATTTTTTCTATTGGCTTAATTTTTAAAGCACGTAACACAAGGAACCATATAAACATTTATGACCTGCAAGAACGGGGACAAACTTGATTATTAATTTGTACTGTGTGAAACTGGGCACTGCATACATTGGTTCAATTTAGTGGGGCGTGGCCTAACTATTTCTGTTGGCCGGACAGTGTATAATTATAATAATTATTAGTAAATTACTGAATAAACACAATACCTGTATAAGTAACCATAACACTAAAGGTATTTTCTTTTTTTAGAATTACGGACAGTGCGCCTATGTGAAAATTTTCGCGGATGTCTGTCACCTCTGATTTTCAAATCTCAGAGAACAAAACACTGAGATATCTGTATACTACCTAACCTGGGCTAATATATAGATATATTGCATTTTGGGGTTACTTAATATTTCATATTAATCTATATTTGTTCAAAAAACAATTATTCAAATCTCAATATGAATATGTTTGAGTTATATTGAATTTAAGTTGTACTTATTTATTTATATTGTTACTTTTATAAATGCAATTTTCAACATAAATACTTTGTTAATACAATAATTAAAACAAATGCTTTAAATTATTTATCCCGATTTTATTAGTAAAAACTAATACCCATTGCAAATCTATTATGAATTAAACTTAATAAGCTCATTTGGCTAAAAACAAGCTCATGCAATGTGGCTCATAATAGTTGTAAGATTGTACATCTTTGAGACCTTGGACCAAAAATAACAATAACTAAATTCAGTCACAAGAAATAGAACTTTTATGACAGAGTTTTCGGTTCTTATCCATTCAATGGAAAACGTCTTGCTTGACAAGCCAAAGACATTCAGTTGTCATCATTTTTACTATTCAAATCAATAAAATGGTCCCAATGTCCATTTTCACTGACCAGCGGCCAACTTTGGATTTTTCAGGGAGAGAAGATGTACTTTACTATCGATGTAGGACCACTGTTGGACCATTTTGAACTTTTGGCCAGAACCCCCTATCTTCATGCACTATCACACTTTGCAAATGGTCGAATTAATTTGCAAATGTACAAAATCTATAACACTTCGTATAAACATCCAACACAAGACCATTAAAATATTATTTTCCAACTTTTTCTACTTAATAGAAACTACAAAACCTCCCTTTTTTTAATTTTATTTTTGGTACTTAAGCAAATACATTCATTTAGGCTACTCCATCAGCTTGCTGGAAAATGCTGATAAAAGAGTCGAGCGTCTCTTCGGCAGTCGGAATAATTTGTTCTGCCGGTAAAAGGAACCCATGAGATCCAGTATCTCTCAATTCATAAGTGTAAACTAAACGAATATTGTGCTCGTGTGCAGCCCAATCAGAACTACCACCGCTTGCAACATCTACAATTATTAACAAAAAAAAAAATTAAACCTCTGCGAGATCATCCCCCAAAAACAACTTACAAATGACTTCGGGAATATTTCCAACTCTGTATTGAGTTCCATAACGTTCAGCCAACTTCTTAGCGGCGTTATTACCAATTACATGCTATAAAATCGTTTTATGCTCAGATTCAAAGTAAATTAGATTAAAAGAAACTTACCAATTCTTTGTTATTTGCTGGCACTTCGTGTCCGGCATGTCCATAAGGAATCAAGAGCAATTGGGAATAGGAGTGGAAAGCAATGTAAGCATCCAATTGGTCTCCAATGGTGTTGATGAATTCAGAGAGTGATTTGGTTTCGACTTCTGAGAAAGGTCCGCTTCCGGCGTGGGTATCTAAGCAAGGGTAGCTACTGGCACCTCCGTCCATCCAATGATAGCCCCAATTGCGGTTGGGATCAGCTCCGAAGCAAGTTCCGTAGGGTGTCCTCGTTTTTCTCCACATACGATTCTGTTTATGGTTTCAATTAGATTATTTACATTTACAAGATGACATTCAGGTTTTGGAAATACAGATGTTGATAAAGTTCAGTATGGAGATAGTTCTTGATGTCAAGTTTACGTATGCAAAGTAAAAGAGCGCAATGATCAAGCGTTTTCGAGAAATTAATGGTAAAAAATTGATGGCTAGATCTGTTTGTAGTAAACCAACGCAAAACTGATTTTATGAAGTGCTAGTATAGCGCAGTTGTCAAGTGTCTGACTTTTAGACGTACGAATAACGAGTTCGAACTTTTTCGGATTTAAAAGAAAGATGATTAATGAAAGAAAATCGATTGAATGCGATGTATTTGCGCATTCGAGCAAAAAGTGGTACATTTCCGAGCGAGGGAAAAAAATTTGGACTATATCTTAATAAAAGTAAAAGCACTTATCATAGATAGATGTGGACAGAATAGGCCTAACACAAACAAAATTGGAGGATATAAAGTAGTCGACCATTACATTTATCTCGGATCATATGACACAACAACTGAAATAAAGAGACGTATACAAATGGGTAAAGACGCCATGGCTAAGCTGAACAGGATATGGAAAGATGAGCAAATAACTAAAGCAACCAAAATAAAAAAAATAAAAGCACTGATGTTCTTCATTCTACTATATGCATCAGAAACTTGGACGATAAAAGAACGCGACAGAGGAAGAATTGACGAATTCAAGATGTGGTGTTGGCACCGCATGATGAGAATGTCCTGGACTGAAAGAAGAACAAATGTCTTCATCTTACAAGAACTAAATAGACAGCAACGACCATCTTCTACAATATACAGGAGGATAGTACAATATTTTGGACATGTCGCAAGAAGAGGTAGTAATAGTCTAAAAAAATGGTAATACAGGGTCGCATAGAAGGAAAACGGCCCGCGTAAGATCACCAAAGAAATGCATTGATCAAGTTAAAACCTTACTGGAAGGCCTCTTCACCAACTCGCGCACGACGTGATAGATAGAAACGAATGGAAACAAATAATCAATACTTTAAGAACCTCAAAAAACGATACCATTTGACCACGATACTTCTACATAGAAGTAATACAGCAGAGAGAGAGAAACACTTGAAAATACGCCTAAAAATATTTTTATCTGGCTCTTCCCTATTAGAAGTGCAGAAGATCATCATGATAAATTACTAAAAAGAATAAAATCTATAAGGGCGATTCCATGCCAGATTTGATAAAGTTGCACCAGTGGGTAAATTTTTCGAAATAACCTTGACGGTCGTTTTAGTATATGTCAAAATATGCCTAAATTTCGATTTTTAGCTTTTGGAATGGTCACCGTTATATGTAATCGCCGAATCAATTTTTCGGCCAAAATTGAAAAATCTAAATACAAATTTCGAATTTTGACCATAACAATGATAGAATCGATTGTAAATTTTTTTGAAAGGACATAAGAGATTGAAAATTTTCCGTAAAATTTGATGGTTTTTGAATTTTTCTGATAACTCACGACGCATTCGCAGTATACGCAAAAATGTGGATTTTTTTTTCAAAAATTCATATCTCCAAAACTGATATTTTTTTTGTGGTGAAATTTTCAGAGAAGATAGCCAAAAAGATGTACTTTCAAATGATTAAAGTGTGATTTTTGATATTTTGAGTTTAATGTGACTTATAGGCTAAATACGTTGAAAAGGATTTTTTTTAATAGAGATATTCCATGTCAAAACCGAAGAAAATTAGATCACATCTCCCGATTTAGTTTAAATTCGGCACACGATTTTCAGCTGATCATATATGATTGTGTACCAAATTTCATTTGGCCGAAAAATTGATTCGGCGATTATATATAACGGTGACCATTTAAATCGACATTTAGGCATATTTTGACATATACCAAACGACCGTCAAAGTTATTCCGAAAAATTTTACCCACTGGTGCAACTTTAACAAATCTGGCATGGAATCGTCCATAATCTTTTTCAAACTAAAAATAAATCTAAAATTCGACTTTTAATTTTTTGAATTGAAGAATAAAAAATTAATATAGGCAGATCCAATAAATACGAAGATGTGCGCATTCGAGCGAAAAGTGGCACATTTCCGAGCGAGGGACGCAAATGAAGCGCGACGCGGAGCGGCGCGCTTCATTTTCCCGAGATCGGAATGTGCCACTTTGAGCTCGAATGTGCACACTCGATTTTAAGCACTATTACTAAGCGTCCCGTTTTAACAAGATGAAAAATATTTTTATCGTTCGCTCTCACTCGTACTTATGCGTTTGTCGTATCTTTTCGGTCGCGCCCACTCATTGCTATGGTAAAATATTTTTTTTGAACATTAAATCGATATTTACTCTGAACTAAATTAAATTTGTTGATTGGAAAGACAGTTTTATTTACAAAATTCAATAAATACGAAGATGTGCGCATTCGAGAGAAAAGTGGCACATTTCCGAGCGAGGGAGGCAAACGGAACGCGACGCGGAGCGGCGCGCTTTATTTTCCCGAGATCGGAATGTGCCACTTTGAGCTCGAATGCGCACACTCGATTTTAAGCACGATTACCAAGCGCCCCGTTTTAACAAGAAATTTAGTAAATAATTTTGTATCGTTCCTCTCACTCGTACTTATGCGTTTGTCGTATCTTTTCGCTCGCTCCCACTCATTGCTATGGTAAAAATACGTTTTTCGAACATTAAATCGATATTCACTCTGAACTAAATTTCCAAAACCTCCTTAGCAAAAAAAAACAAAACTTACAGTATTGTGTGTATATTCATAACCATCAGGGTTGGTGCTTGGGAAAGCATACCAATCGCGGCTTTCGGCAACAGCTCTGATTGCAGGGTCCGAGCTGGTCAACAGTTCGTTTACGATATAAGTCAAAGTGGCAGGTCCAATCCTAAGTTAACATAAATTTAATTAAACAATCCCGTTTCATCACGAAGAACTGTTACCATTCGCGGGCATGGATACCACCTTCGAGGAAAGCGGCTTTGTTTCCAGGCTTGAAAGAGATCTTAATACCGAGAATCTCCCGTCCTTCGTAGGACTGGCCACCTTTCACCACGGTCACAACGCCGGGGAACTTCTTCTCCAACGATCTCAACCAGTCGTGGATCTGTAATTGGAACTCTCAACATTTTTTCCTAATTTTTCTTTCGAAACCACTCACGTGCTCCAAGCGCTGGTAGCTCTTCCAGTTGAAGGCGCCGTTGCTGCGAGCGGCCGCCGATTGTTCGCGATCGATCAAGGTTTGCACGTTTTCAATGGAAAGGGTGCTGTTCAATCTTTGAAGGGCGAGGTAGTCTTCGAAATCGTATCTGAGATGGGGTGGTACCATTATGTCCACGTTGCGACCGATCGTGGTCACGTCGGTCCAGAAATTGTAACCCAGATGGGTTTCTTGGAGTTGTCTGAGGTTGGCGAGCTGGAGGTTGGTCCATGGCGTCACTCTGTACACTGAGTAGTTTTCGAAACGTAGGGGAGATCGGGCCGAGCCCAATGCTGCCACCGCCAACACTATCAATAATGACTTCATCTTGCTGGAAATTGTGAAATTAAACAAATTTTGTAAGTGCGCCACAATCTGGAACTTACCTGCAAGTTTTTGCAAACAATTGGCCTTCAGTCTGAATCGTATCTTCTTTTATACCTCATAAACAAAGATCGAGATAAGTTTGAAGTAGTTCTTGAAATATACAATAAGTTGCGATAAAAATATAATAATCATTTACATCCGCATCGAATCGATTAGAAATGTATGTCTAAAAATTTCCTTATTATTAGACTTTAAGTAGTGTTAAGTGTAAAAAAATCTAAAAAAGTATTTACTAGTACAATTCAAGTGGCAGACGACATATATTTTTTTTAATTTTCTTAAGTGAAAACTGAAAGGAAATATCAGGAGATAGTCGAAGTATCTGTCGATCAAATCGAGGAAAACACTTTAGCCCAAAGTGGATAAAAAACTCTTCAAAGTTTCAATTCGTTTAATTTTAAATTTAGTCTTTGGAAGTTGTTGGAAATTTTATTTATGGTAGTTTGCACTTTATTAATATTTGTGAGAAATGATAATATTTAATTAAATTGATAATCTTAATACGTCGAGTAAACATTTTAAATGTATCCAAAAATTACGCATTTATTTGTGGAAATAATTTATACAATCTTAAAAAATATTTGGTAAGATACTTTTTTTATATCACTTAGCACTTTGGCATTTATTAATATTTTTTATACCAAAATAGTTATAAAACTAATAATAGTAATGGATGAACATGTGAAGATACTTATAATGAGACTCGATGCACTTTTCTAAATCCATCAATTTCGTCAATTTTTATTTTGTGTTTGTTCATATGTTGATCATTTTTAAATTTATGGTATCTAGATCCCAAAGTGATCGCATTAAGCGACGTCTACTGTAGTGCACCGAATTTCAATATAAGTGTTAAATACATTACAGTCTCTGTCTATTTGTAGAAACAGTGAGTTGAGGTTTTTGTGTTAAGGTAACTGATCCAAATAAGACCCGGTGCCCAATAAGGCCCAGTTTTCAAATTTCCCGCTTCCTGATTTCGAATCATTGTCAAAGCTCGTATTAATGTACGTGACCATAACTTACGCACAATCCTACAGCAGATAGAACTGATTTTCAGAAATTCTTATCAACACCAACATTTAAAGTAAATAAGTCTGCTCCACGCAAGAAGTCCTTGAACTACCGAGCTCGAGAAGTAACCATAGATATATTTGTTGTTTAATAACACTAATAATAATTTAATCTAAATATATTAATTATAATTATATTATTAAAATTGATATTAAGTTAATTTATATATAAAGAAATCCTTGGGCCTTATTAAAACATAGGTTCCCCAATAAGGCCCAATCGACATATTTTTATATTTACTCAAGGTTTCTTCTTTTGTTACAAAAGAAAAATTGTTACTTTTATTTTGAAAATTAATATAAATAAACATTTTGATTACGAAGCATTGATCCATTTTTTTCAAAAACCTATTAATTACGCCTTTATAAACTTAAGGTAGGCCTTATTTGGGTCCGTTACCTTACTATCCACAATTATTGTGACTGATGATGAGTAATGAACATTAGAATTATAAATTCCAAATCACCATCTATTGCTAAAACATTTAAATGTATAAAAACTTACAAATTTAACAATATCTAAATGATTAGTATTCTTTGGAATTACAAATAAGTCGAGAATTATTTTTTTGAGTTTTTTCAGACTAAATTAAATATTACAAGTACCAGTCTATTCAAATTATAAAAGTGACAAATGCATTTTTGAGCTTGAACTAACGAAAACTCAAAAAAATTGTTTACCCAGAAATAATACAAAGTTAATTCGAGAAATTAAAAAAACCGATGTTCCAAATGTAATTTAAAAAAATTGGTTATCATAGACTTTCTTTCTTTATTTAATTTAGTTTATCGTTGTTTTTTTTTTCAAAGACCATCCAATTAACTTTGTACTTGCTTGTTCTTCGATCAGCTTAAAACTGAGCAAAGATCAAAAAATCTCACTATTTTTGGCTTCGATTTCAATTGATTTGTTCATCTGCATTATCACTTTCTTGTCTTTTACTATTTAGTTTTTCTATCGTGACCATTTTTAATCGTTGTTCTTCTTCAGGTACTTCGGTTTTCAATCTGGAAATAAATGATGTAGACAAGAAGCACAAAAAAGAGGTCGTGAGCTCACCTCCTGTTCTTTACAGGATAAAGTAATACAGTAAAACCTCTCTTCAAGGAACAATCGCGGGACCAATGATTGTAGATGGGTATCCGCTGAGAAGGGGATCTAATTACATTGTTTTCGTATACTTTTCTCAACCGGGACCTTTTAAATGTGTGTGTTAAAGAAGGGTGTGCGTTAAGAGAGGTTTTACTGTACTTACAATGGAAACTCACGCAACCCGACGACGCAAAGAAAAATTCGAAGCAATACAGTACTTAACAAACCTGCACCATAAATAAAAACCTGTTTTGGTAAACTAACCTTCCAAATTGTTCCCCATCACCAATTGTTTCTGGTAACTGTTGATTCAATGTTTCTGGCAAAACTAAGCTCAAACAACCTCCAATAAGCGCCAAAATCCCAAAGATAATAAGTGGAAAGGGTTTCCAGGCCTCGCTCTTGAAAAAAAAAGTTGTATCACATAAGAATTATTTCGCATCCCCAACTCACTGTTAAATTAATGAGGGGTGCGAATATCGATCCAACCCTCGCCGAAGTCGAACCTGCGCCCAATCCCGCATTGCGAATTACGGTCGGAAATTGTTCGGTGGAAAAAATGTAAATCGTGCCGTAACTTGCTGTTATGGCCAATTTGCCGGTCATAGCCAATGTTATGGTGAGCCAGGTCAAGTCTGAAGGAGTGTGTGGATTAGTTTTGGCCTTCGATTAGAAAAATAAGCTCACCGTTTGGTACGGCCATGGTTAACAGTAAAGCAACCCCTGCTGTGACCATGCAGCCGCATAAAATGGTCTTACGGCCCCATGTATTCAAAGTGAACAAAAGAAATGTGTAAGCTGGTATTTCAACGGCTCCAGAAACTACAAAATTTAAGTAGTCGTTTCCGCCCAAGTTGCTCGTGTTCCATGAAAGGCCATAATACGTCATGCTATTTACCAGCCTAAAAAGAATGCAATAAGTTGATGAATGTGGTTTAAAATATGTTAAATACCAATCAAAAAATATAATCAGGGACCTTCTGCGCAAATTGGGATGTCGAAAGATATCTAAGATGGTGGCTTTTTTTTCGTTGGCATCTTTTGGCTTCGTGTCGCCGAGGAGTAAAGATTCGAGCTGCTCATCGGTGACTTTCACTTTGTTTTCTTTGGCTGCGATTTGGATAAGCTTGATGGCTTCGGGTAGTCTATTTTTGGTCAGGAGCCAACGGGCTGACTCTGGTATGAACCTGGAACGTTATAAAATTGATTAACGATTGGGTAATATGTAAAAATTATAGAATTAATGGAAAACTTGTGTTGATTTCGAACAAATCTAGTGACATAAGTATTTCTACATTGCTACCGAAATTGTACCATACAGATGAACAAAAGATATAGAAAGTAATGGAGGTCAAAATTAATATTAAAAAAACGAAAATAATTTGTAGATGCAATCAATTACAAATGGAAAACCGGAAGTTCGTAATGGAGGGGTTCGAGATTGAAGCAGTAAATAAATTTGAATATCTAGCAGTTGGACCAATTACATTAAAGGCGAATATAAAGAAGAAGAAGGGGTTATGATAGCAAGTGATGAAAACCCGAGTCGAAAAATTGGTACGTTTTTAGGTCTCAAAAATGAAATGAAGTCTCATTATGTTCTCATTCAACCATTATTTTCAGAATAAGTCTCATTTGAACCTCAAAAATTTAGATTTAGAAACTAAGTCTCATTTAGTTCTCAATCTCAATATATTATATGAGGTCTAACTGAGTTTGTCGTCATATTAAAATTTAACTATACTTTAGACAAGTCTCATTTTGGTCTCATTCCGGAATATTACGAAGTAAATGAGACTTATCCCGGCCATGAGTTTTAAATTGTGAGGTCTAACTGGAGACAAACCTCAAAATTGATTTTTGAGACCTAAAACGTACCAATTTTTCGACTCGGGAATAAGGATATAGAAATTAAAGAAAGAATAATGACATGAAATTGAGCATTCCAAGCGAATACAAAAATGCTTCAGACTAAAATACTTGAAAAGAAAACAAAAATCAACATATATAAAACAATAATAAGACCAACAATATTGTACGGGACGGAAACCATAATAATCACAAAGAAACTGAAGAAGACTTTAGAATATTCGAGAGGTAAATTTGGAGAACAATGCTAGGACCTGTAACAGTAGCAGAAAATGAATACAGAAGCATGACGAACTTCGAAATAAAACAAGAAATGGAAGAACATAAACAAAGAAAATAAAACAACAAAGAGTGAGATGGTTAGGTAGTCACGTATGGAGAGCTGACACAGACAAGACAATTTTCTCGATGTTGGAATGGAATCCAGTCAGTAAGAGAAGAAAGGGGAAACCAAGATCAGCATAGATAAAAGAAGTGACAGAAGACTTTAGAAAATAGATTAGTAGATGGGTACTGATCACACCCGTATCCGTATATGATCTAGAAAACTCGGACCGGAGTGGCTGTAAAGGCCACTATATATAGGGAAACTTGTTGTGCCTTGGTCCCTTTGTACCTAGGGCAACTGTATTTTTTTTAATATTTGCGGGCTTTCCTGACCCATAATTGTCGATATTTCAAATGTCACATTGGCAGACAAATGTAATGCTTTCAAGTATTTTATGATGAATACCCTATTAGTGCCCCACTACGATGCAATTTATTTTATCAACAAATTGTTACAAATACAATTTTAAAAAAATTACAAGTGAAAAAAAAGCCAAGGCACAACAGCTTCCCTATATATATCTTTGAATCAACATTATTTTCGTTCAGAATAAGTTATTTCGGTAAGTCGCCCTACTAATTTACAAAACAAAAACAACATATTAAATTATCTTTGCTTATTCTTAACTTGTTTACAAGAGTGATTATTTCATTTTGTGAAATTTATACTTATATTACAATTTAAACAATTTTTTTGTAGATGATTTACCGTCATACCCATTCAAAGAATTTAATGAACATAAAAACAAAGTCTACTGCAATAATCTAAAGTTCACAAAAGATTTAGTTTAGAATAAATATTATGCAGCTATTTTTAAATTGCAGTTATTTTTAAAATTAAAATTAAATACAGTATAAAAGAATTGAAAAACAATACCTTTAAAGACGCTTGCCCATACACGTCCGTTCAAATACTTACCACCAATAAGAAATGAAGACAACTCCAGGAACGGTTAGAGCAATTTGCAAATTTCTCCAATCGGTAATGAAATAAGCAAAAGCGGCCGTAAGCATGTACCCAGTAGAAAAACATTTGGCACACGACTCCAGCGAACAGTCTATATTTTGGACCCACCATTTCCATTGCTGAAATTAAACATGGTTCAAAATCAAAAAGCTAGTTCCATTTCATAAGCGAACCTATGACGTACGCTACAAGAAATACTCCAGATGTTGTGGCTCCTACCACCGCCCTGGATAATGTATAGGTCCAATATTCTGGCGATATCGCAGCCAAAATTCCAAAAGCCACTTGAACCACTAACGATATAAAAAATATAATTTTTCTTCCACATCTAAAAAAGAGAAAGTCATTGATGAGGCTTAGAAAAGAATGGAATGGATGGGCACGAGTCGCTAATGAAGAAGAAAAACTAAAATCTATAACGTGACACCGATCATGGCCAAAATGGACCATTTGAATTGATGGATGTCTAACGTGACCAAATTTTTCCCGTTAAAACGGGACGCTTGGTAATCGTGCTTAAAATCGAGTGTGCACATTCGAGCTCAAAGTGGCACATTCCGATCTCGGGAAAATGAAGCGCGCCGCTCCGCGTCGCGCTTCATTTGCCTCCCTCGCTCGGAAATGTGCCACTTTTCGCTCGAATGCGCACATCTTGGTATTTATTGAATTTTGTAAATTAAACCTTTTTTCCAATCAACAAATTTAATTTAGTTCAGAGTAAATATTGTTTTAATGTTCGAAAAACGTATTATTACCATAGCAATGAGTGGGAGCGAGCGAAAAGATACGACAAACGCATAAGTACGAGTGAGTGAGAACGATAAAAATGTTTTCCATCTTGTTAAAACGGGACGCTTAGTAATAGTGCATAAAACCGAGTGTGCACATTCGAGCTCAAAGTGGCACATTCCGATCTCGGGAAAATGAAGCGCGCCGCTCCGCGTCGCGCTTCATTTGCTTCCCTCGCTCGGAAATGTGCCACTTTTCGCTCGAATGCACACATCTTCGTATTTATTGGATCTGCTTATATTAATTTGTTATTCTTCAATTCAAAAAATTAAAAGTCGACATTTAGAAAAAATTTTGTTTGAAAAAGATTATAGATTTTATTCTTTTTGGTAATTTATCATGGTGCTCTTCAGCACTTCTAATTGGGGCGAGCCTGATAAAAATATTTTTAGGTCTATTTTCAAGTGTTTCTCTCCCTCTGCTGTATTACTTCTATGTAGAAGTGTCGTGATCAAATGGTATCGTTTTTTAAGATTATTGAAGTATTGATTACACTGGCACACAAAAAAAGAAAAGTGGTCAGTACATTTGACCAGACCCACTTAGGGTTATGTATTTGGATGCCCTGAATCCAAATTTGAGGTCAGTTTACCCAATATACCTCTAAAATTTTGAGTAAATTGCAAAAAAACCACTAAAAATTGCAGTTATGAAAATGAAGAAAATTTGATTGAACTAGATCAAATCTTCCTTATATGTATATTTTGATGAGATGAATCCAAATTCAGAATCTCTTAATCTCGATCATTTATATATTTATCCAAAATCGTAAAAAATAATAAAAAAGTAGTAGAACATGGCCAACCGGAAGGTAGGAAAGGGAGAGGACGACCAAGGAAGAGATGGAGCGAAGATGTGGAAAACGATCTGAAGGAGCTGGGTTTAAGAACTTGGAAAAGAAAAGCCCTAGACCGAGACGAATGGAAGAAGATCATCGAGCAAGCCAAGATCCTACAAGGACCGTAACGCCAATAAAGAAGAAGAAGAACATAGCCAAAAATATCACAAGCATACAAAAAAACGTGGTCAGTACTTTTGACCAAACCCACCTAGGGTTATGTATTTCGATACGCTGAATCCAAATCCGAAGTCTGTTTGGCCCGTACACCCCCAGAATTTTGAGTAAATTGCAAAAAACTGTTTAAATTGGCTAAAAATTGTAGTTTTTTGCAATTTACTCAAAATTATAGAGGTATATTAGGTAAACCGACTTTAAATTCGGATTCAGGGCATTAAAATACATAACCCTATATGGCTCTGGTCAAAAGTACTGACCACTTTTCTTTTTTTGTGTGCCAGTGTTATTTGTTTCCATTCATTTCTATCTATCACGACGTGCCCGAGTTGGTGAAGAGGCCTTGCAGTAAGGTTTTAACTTGTCAATCCATTTCTTTGGTGATCTTACGCGGGCCTTTTTTCTTCTATGCGACCCTGTATTATCATTTTCTCTAGACTATTACTATCTCTTCTTGCGACATGTCTAAAATATTGTATTTTCCTCCTGTATATTGTAGAATATAGTCGTTGCTGTCTATTTAGTTCTTGTAAGATGAAGATATTTGTTCTTCTTTCAGTCCAGGACATTCTCATCATGCGGTGCCAACACTACATCTCAAATTCGTCAATTCTTCTTCTGTCGCGTTCTTTTATAGTCCAAGTTTCTGTTGCATATAATAGAATGGCGAACGCCAGTGCTTTTACTATTTTTATTTTGATTGCTTTAGTTATTTGCCCATCTTTCCATATTTTGTTCAGATTAGTCATGGCATCTTTACTCATTTGTATACGTCTCTTTATTTCAGGTGTTGTGTTGCTGATATATGATCAGGAGATATATGATTAGAAAATCTAAAATTAAAGAATCCATTACCTAAAGATTTGTGCTGCCCAGGTGATAAAATTAAATAGTATAAGATGAAAAAGAAGATACAATTGATCCATTTACCACCGAAGTAACAAGCTATTTACATCGAAGCCTCAATGAGTCAACTGAAAAAAGTCCTCCAGTTGTGAAAACCTTTTCCAAAATTTTGTGTGGAAAAGTATCAAAAAGCAAGAAAATAGACAAAAAAGTATTTATAGTGGTGGCGTGCAGAAATCCAAAATATTCTTAAAAAGAAAAAAGATGCTTTTAAAAATTGATGGAAACATCGTAACGACTATGAAGGTCCAAGCCACCGTGAAGAATATCAAAATGCAAAAAAAGAGACAACGAAAGAAGTTGAAATTGCAAAAGAAGATGCCCAAATGAAAATCTGGAGACTCCAGAAGGTCAAAAGGACATCTACAAAATTTCAGCTCAAAGAAATAAGAATGGCCAGGACATAACGTATCAAAAATATATAAATGACAACCAGGGACAGTTGTTAACTGATAATGTGCATTGATAAAGTCTATTAGTACAGGAATTAAACGATCGAGTTGGCAAGAAAGTAATTTCGGTTTTTTTTAATCAATTATAAATGAACCATTTTGTTTAATGATCTTACACCATCTTTCTCGTAACTTCATGATTCCACGTTCATAGGACTTCTGGTCCTTATCAGTAAAAAAATGAAGCAAGTTCGATTTCAGGTCATCGTCATTAATGAAATTTTTACCATTTAAAGAGTTTAAAGAGATCGAAATAAATGGAAATTTGATGGTGGAAGGTCAGGACCAATATGCGGAATGTAACATCAATCCCCACCAAGCTTCAATAATTTTTGAAGAGTCACTAAAAATGTGTGCGGTCGAGCGTTGTCATGGTGAAACATAATGCCTTTACGATTAACCAATTCTGGGCATTTATTTTTAATTTTAATAACTTCATGAGTTGAAGACAGTAAACATCCTAATCAATCGTTGGGGGCAACTCAAAATACACAACACCTTTAAAATCACACAAAACTCTTCTTTTTTCATGAAATTCAGATTTGAATGTTGTTTGCCCGGGTTTCTCACACATAAACATTTTCAGTTAATGCTATGATCCACAACCCATATTAAATTATTCGATGAATAAACGCTCCTCAATTTGATTTTTAAGAAAAACGACAGGTGCCCTTTCTCAACTAACCGATTCTTAAATTAAAAAGACCAAACAAACCTATCTGAGAGATCTCCAAATACGATGGAACCCAACATAACTCCCAACATAAATATCGCATCTCCTAAAGCTCGTAAGTAAGCTTTATCACAAACCATATTCCACTAAAAAAAGTCTTCGTATAAGAAAGATCGTTATTATTATTAACTTAAAAAGTAATTATACCTCTATGACAGTACTGCTTTCGTACTTTCGATCATCATAAATGTATCCATCACATGGAACGATTTTATTATTGTCAAACATCGAGCACGATGAGTATTTTTGAGATTTATTATTGTATGGAAATGATACATTTAAAATCTCTGACGGTAACACATAGCTGGCGTTAGGCAGTTCTGTGGGTAATTGGCACCTAAAAATTGATGTTTTCAAATTGAGCATATTGAAGAGAATTATCAATTAATACCGATAATTAGGTTGAGCTTGTAAAAAAACATTTCCCAATTTATGGAAGGCACATAGAATTGCAGGAAGGCACAGTAATAAGTAGATCCTCTTCTGGTACCTAGAATTTTGATTATTTTATATCTACATCCCAGTTCAGCTCAAACAACATCAATTTTTTGAATTAGTCACACCATAGAAAAAGGAAATGTGTATTTTATAAAATGCAAAGGAATAACAAATGGAACTTATTAATTATATACAGTTATTGTAATTAAGAGATTTAAAATTTAATGTGTTGTTAGACATAAGAATCAATATTGATAATTTTTTCAGTGAGAAATAGTAAAGACTTTTATGATGTATATTCAACTTAATTTTTTTTATTTCTAGATTTGATAATTCACTCTTTTTTGAATAAAAGTTGCAGAGTACACATCGTAATAAACATAAAACAAGTTCTTATTTCTTAATACTTACTAAATATACTTTGATTTATGTAAATTAAGTTTTGATTGTTATCCTATTGACAAAAGATAAACGTATTCTTGTCTTGAAAAATAAGAGATATGTTATGTACATCACTTAATGAGAATTCTTATCATTTTTGTTCAAAAAAGAATTGATTTTCTGAATGCTCTCTTTTTGATATTGGAATAATTTCTTTTTGCAACCCTACGAATTAATTACCTTCCAAAGTCGCCTAGAATTGGTATCACTTCGTCGTACCCCATTGTTAGAACTGCAATTAGAAGATATTAACTAACGGAAACAACTACAGCCATCTCTTGATTTACATGGATTGTTCGTTCCATTTAAATTTTTTTAAGCGATTAAAAACTACGTAATTTACGTTTTCTGTTATTCTTCTCTTCTTTGCCTTTTTGTATCTGTAGTCAGGTTTAGGCGATTTCCCCGGTTAAATTTTTGTTGTGAATGTTTTAAAGATTCAAGGGACCTACAGTTTTACGTGGGTTCCGAACCACGACAATTTCTAGAGAAACTTTTCTGTTTTCTACTATTTACTGTTTTCTGTTATTAAAACAAATATTGTAAGAAAAAACAGTATACAGGCTTTGCCTGGGTGAAGTTTTTAATGACTCATTTTTTTAATAAAAATTTATCTGACCAGCTAAAATAAGATAGCGTCGATTAAGACGGCATAATAAAAGTGCCGTGTAAATAACGTTGTAATTTACATAATACAAAAACCGTGTATAAAAAGTACCGTGTAAATCGAAGAATAAGCGCACATAAAAGTTTTCAAATTATCAAAGTAAAATCGATGGGAATAACTCTACTTTGTAAAACTTAATAATAAAAATTAAAAATAAACATGTACTTACTTAAGATTTATTCAAAAATAACTAAAATCTATTTTTAAAAACAGAAGATAATTAAAGAAAGTAATTTGTAAAACTTATAATATATTTAATTTTATAAATAAGCACACTTGTATAGTTTTGTAAAATGGTAAAAACTTCATATTTAATTAATCAAAAAATACTGGCCATCAATTAAAATTCAAGAATAAAAATTAATAAATTAATTAACTATAAAGTATTGCAAAACATTTTTATATTTTCAAAATACTATAAACCTATTGACACACATAAATCTTGCATCAAAATACTGTTTTAAATAAAAAAATTTAAAAATATACACCGACAATCACAAAAGGTTCCCACAAAAATATTACTGAATTGTTAGCACTTGGTAATTCAATTGCCAGTTAATGGCAATTGACGAATTTAATTGAATAGCAAAATAATCACATAATTCGCTTACCTTGTAGGCGTTGCTATAACCCGCTGTAAGGGAAGTCTACGCACGTCTGTGCAGCTCTACGGCAGCACGCGTTTTTCGGGTCTATATTTGTAAAAACAGTCGTTCTATCAAGTTGACTCAGCGATAGATAATAGAATACTTTAAAATTTTACTGGTCCACTATTTACGTATATCACACCATCCACCGGCACATGCGTACCTCTTACTGATAACAAAAATTTGAAATTTATTGCGGTAGAATCTCTAATCTTCTTTGATAAACTTTTATCGTTCATTAATATTTTATTTTTTAATTAAATTAATTATTATTATGCAATCTGGGTCATCTCAATGTTCTGCGTAACCCAATTTCTTCGATTGATTATTTACATAGTAAACGTCCCATTAACACAACAAATCTGCTTGAAATTATTTATAAAAGTTGTTTACATTTCTGATTATGATTTTTTAATAATTCTATTCCACATAAACATTTATATTTGAATTAGATTGCGGATAAGTGGTGGCATCTAGTGATAAAAATTGGGACGGAACTCTGCGTCAATGTCACTCCTGTCAACCTTATTTCCTTTTGTTCTTAGGGTTAGATTCCTGTGAAACGTATTAACCATTATTCAATTTAACCCACAATTTATCGATTACAATGGCGGTCAATGACGTTTGTTGACTGTAGTCATTCAGTTCTTACCCTTATTAAAAATCTTAGAAATTTTAAATGTTGGGGATGTATTTGATTTAGATTTTAGTGTGTAAAAATTCGGAGACACGAGAGGTATACTTAAATTGCATAATACCACTGCACTTTTACAGATTTTCCAGTTATTGATTTTTAGAAATTAGTAATAGATATCCTTTGATAATTTATGATTTCTGGTAATCCATTTATCTATAATTCAGTACTAATTGTAAGTTAGCTTATTAGTTGTCTTTTTACTACACATGTTAAACCGAGCTTCTTATCAATCCCTAACCTACATGATTTATCATAGCATTGACATAGATTTATAAATTGTAGGTAACACAATGTCGGCTGCAGGAACACCTTCAACGGACCCTTGGGTCATTGTTAGCCGAGAGAGAGCAAGATACGAGGAGCAATTTAGAAGTTTAAAACCAATAAATGGAATCATTACAGGAGACCAGGCTAAAGGTTTCTTATTACAGTCCCAATTACCGCCCATGGTTCTTGGACAAATCTGGTAAACATTTAGTCTTAGTTTGGTACTGGTTGTTACACAATCTTTGTAGGGCATTGGCAGACACAAATGCAGATGGAAAAATGGATATAAACGAATTTTCTATTGCCTGCAAGCTGATAAATTTAAAGCTACGAGGCTTTGAAATACCCAAAGTTCTTCCACCTAATTTAATAGCTTCTTTAAGAATGCATGCACCGCCAGCTATCCCTCCTTTGCCAATAAACATAAATCAACCTCCACCAATACCACCCGCACCTCAACCTTTGATAAACCAGCAACAACCTTTAATTAATCAACCACCTCTTATCAGTCAGCAGCCTTTAATAACTCAGCAACCATTAATTAACCAACAGTCATTAATAAATCAACAGCCTCTTGTCACTCAACAACCACTAATTCCAAATTTGAGCAATTCGTTAATCTCTCAAGCTCCGATAACTTCGAGCGGCATTCCAACTGGAATAGTTCCACCAATTCAGAGTGGTTTACCTGGGACTCAAAGCTTCATTCCACCAGTTGCAACAAGTCAGCCATTGGGCAGTTTTGGTGGAGGATTAATTCAAGGGACTCCTGCTACAGTTCCTGTTATACCTACGGTTCCTACAGGTACATCTTTAGTATCGGCAATCTCGGGTCCTCCTTTAACTTCAGTACCTCCTTTGGTATCGGCACCTCCATTGGTTCCAGGACCATCGTTAATTTCAGCAGCGCCTTTGATATCTAGTGCTCCGTTAGTGTCTGGTAATATTCCACTAATACCCGGTCCACAGGGTGTTCCCGTTATTCCACCGGCTCCGGGTAGTGTTCCATCGGCTCCTGGATCCATTCACAGTGCTACAAGTACTCCGAGAGCTAGTATTTCTAGTGTGGATCGTTGTGCTTCAATCGATTCACCGTAAGCTTTATTTTTTAGTACTTTTTAAATAATATAAATTATTGTTTTTTAGACTATGCGATTGGTCTGTTCCACATCAAACGAAATTGAAGTATACTCAAATTTTTAATACAACAGACAGGGCGCGGACTGGCTTTTTGTCTGGTGTACAAGCTAGAAATGTAATGGTGCAAACAAAGTTACCTCAAAATCTTTTGGCACAGATTTGGTATATATTAATGATACTGCAACTGTTCCAAAATAAGTAGTCAATTTGTTTGAATACAAGTATATAATAAATAAATACGTAGATTTAGGGTTTATACAATAATTCATTTAAAAATAGACAAATTGGACACTTATTTTGAAAAAGGCAAACTTTTAAGCTAAAAGAGATTAACTAGGATTTTTTTTAGGGCTTTATCAGATATGGATTCGGACGGTCGCTTAGGTTGTGAAGAGTTTGTGTTAGCAATGCATTTATGCGAACAAGCAGCCCAAGGAACGGCTCCTCCTGTAACTCTTCCGCCTGATTTAATCCCGCCATCCTTTAGACGCGGGACCAGAACGAATTCCGTTTCCAGTCAAGGTAGTGGAATAGTGGAACTGGATCCAGCATCTAGTCTTCTTACGAGTTAGTTTTATAGATAATTTGAGATAAAGAATTAAGTTTTATACTTATAGCAACTTTTGAAGATAAGCGTAAAGAAAACTTCGAGAAAGGTCAAGCTGAGCTGGATCGACGAAGGAAAACTCTTTTGGAACAACAACGAAAGGAGGCAGAGGAACGTGAGCGTAAAGAAAGGGAGGAAATAGATCGTAGAGAGAAAGCTAGACAAGAGGCCGAACGTCGAAGAATGGAAGAGCTTGAAAAGCAAATGCGCGAGCAACAGGAGCAGGAAAGGCTCAAAGAAGAAGAGCGCAAACGGCAAGCCGAACAACGAGAAGCTGCTAGAAGGTAAATCGATTTCTTTCTAGTTCTGAGTTAATAAATTATTCGTTTGTTTTAGGGAAATGGAAAGGCAGAGACAATTGGAGTGGGAGAAACAAAGATCACAAGAATTACAGCAGCAACGCCAAAGAGAACAGGAAAACGTTTTAAAACTCAAAGCAAAAAACCAAAGTCTAACAATCGAGCTCTCTTCGTTAAATGAACAAATCAAAGAACTCTCACAAAAAATATGCGATACTCGGGTTGGTGTCTCTAATGTTAAAACTACAATCGACGGTATGCGTTCTACTAGGGATTCCCAAATGCAAGAAATGTCACAATTGAAAAACAAGCTCAAAGAACAAAACGCTAAATTATTAGCATTATCGCAAGAAAAAGTAAAACTCGAAGCTAAAAATAAATTAAATCAGCAAATGATGGAACAGAATCCAGACCATAAACAAGCTTTCGATAATAAAGAAATAACGATAAAGAATTTACGCGAAAAAATAGAAGACTTACAGTCTCAAATTCAGACTAAAATGTCGGACATCGAAAATAATAACTCGCAGCTGCATCATCTTAGAAGTCAGCTCACGACGCTCGTTGTGGAATGTGAGCAGTTGTATCAGATTTATGAACAGAAAAGAGATAAAGTTTTGGAGATGAAGAATGTTAACCGAAGCACTGATTATTCTTCGACTTGGAAAGACGATGCTGATTGGGGTGATACAACAACAACGAACGACGCCTGGCCTGTTGATAATTGGGGCTCTAATGCGACCACAACAACTCCTACAACTATTACAGCGATTGCTGTTAGATATAGGGCGATATATGAGTTCGTAGCTAGGACTCCTGATGAGGTTTCATTTCAACCTGGTGATATAATCAATGTAAGTTAATTAATGATCAAAGGTATTTAATACGGAGGGTTTAATTTGTAGGTGCCTGTTGAACAAACTGGTGAACCTGGATGGTTGGCTGGAGAAATTCGGGGACACACTGGTTGGTTCCCTGAATCTTATGTCGAACCTGTTGAGGGTGTCGGTGTTCGTGACATGAGTTTGTCCACGAGCACAACAGTTGAAGAGCCTATCACTGAAGAGATTGAAACTAAAAGACTAGAGTAAGTATTTTTTAATCAATCGTAAGGAAAGTTATTCGAGATACAAAGAAAATATAGATGGCGGCAGCAGTAACCATCTCACAATATTTTCAATGTTTCAAAAGTTCGTTAGTTAAGGCTCTACAGCACGTATTTCGCGGTCAATGTAAAATATTTTTTTAGGGGAATAGCTGAGATACCAGAAACCATATCAGAGACTACTGAAATCCCACCATTAAGTGCTGAACCGGAACCAATACAAGAACCAATAAGTGAAGAAGAAACAGAATCTTACATTGCTAGCTATCCATATCAATCGGTGGAGCAAGGTGATCTTAGTTTTAATGCTGGAGATGTCATTATCGTAGTAAAGAAAGATGGTGATTGGTGGACCGGCAAGAATGGAGAGAACATAGGAATCTTCCCCAGTAATTACGTTCAAAAATACGAACAACCTGTAAGTAAATAGATATATAGTTTTTGTGTGCTTTATGTTTGTAAAATAACGTGTGTAGACTTCAACTACTAACACTGTTACTCCTGTGGCTTCTGAGTCCCCTACTTCTGCAACCATTGCCACTAATGTTGAATCGGTTACTGCAGCGACTGATGCGGAAACGAGCGCAGTTGCTGCAATAACTACGGCACCTATTGATTCAAGCACTGCACAAATGGACAATGAAGTTTCTCAAATTAATGAAAATAAAGAGTCTGAAAAATCTCCAGATTATACTACTTCTAATACTCAAGTATGTATAAAGATTTGTTTCGTAATTCAACAGTTTGCTAACTTGTTATTTGTTTTTCAAATCTAATTTATGGTTTTCTTTTTTTTAGACACTCAGAGGTACTAAAAAACCCGAAATAGCGTCGGTGATAGCTCCTTATCAATCATCTAGTCCCGAACAGTTGTCATTGCAACGAGGGCAATTAATAATGATTAGGAAGAAGACAGACTCGGGTTGGTGGGAAGGCGAATTACAAGCAAAGGGTAGAAAAAGACAAGTCGGTTGGTTTCCTGCTAGTTATGTTAAAATATTAAATAGTAGTGGTAGAGCAAGCGGACGTACGACTCCTGTGTCGACTACTAGAGTTCAACAGGAAGTAGTTATCGGTAAAATCTTAAGAAACGAAAAATTTGGCCTTAAGTTAATTTTCGCTCAATTTTAGATAAGGTAGTGGCTTTATATCCTTATACAGCAGCAAATCCTGACGAGCTTAGTTTCTTAAAAGACGACATAATTAGTGTAACTGCACGTGAAGAACCTTCTTGGTGGAGAGGGGAGCTTAATGGCGTATCTGGTGTATTTCCTAGCAATTATGTGCAACCATTGCAGCAATGTAAGTAATTTTAATAATTTTTCAATTTGTTTACAAGGAAAGGTGTCGGATTGTCCAATTGATGTTTACTCAAAACCTATACGGAATTAATTTAAGGGGTCTCCCTAAAATAAAGTAGAAGTCTCTTTGAATTAAAAAAGATGGATTAAAAAATTCAGCTCCGAAAAATCAAACAATTAAAAGAATGAAAAATTTGGTTGAATTTTATATAAATTTTTTCATCTCAAATCTAGATGAGCAAAAAAAATTGTACAGTCCAAGACCCTTCTTGTTACACCAAAAAATCTTTATTGAATTTTTAAATTTTTATATTTTTATCAAACGTACATTTACAACTCTTGCTTTTAGCACAAATCCTTTGCATTAAAAAAAATTGATATTAAACATGTTTGTTTTTAGTATTGAAGAACATAGACATTGAAAATGATAAAGATATTAAAAAGAAAATTATTTGTTTAGCTACATTTGTTATTTTCACGTAAATGCACTATTTTTACTAAATTAAAAATTTCATAAAGATTTCGAAGCATTTAAAATTTTGAAAGTGAAAGTTTTTGTTGTGTCGAAACAATAAAAACTTTCAATGCATTAAATAATCAAAATTTTAGATTAATTCTTATTCTTTGCATTATTTTGTAGGAATCTGAACAGCACCCATTCTACTAAACGAAGCTGAATAATGTTAAAGATGGAGTAGTTATTAGAATTACAGTATTTTGTGTCCAATTGTTATTATAACTACTTCTGCTACGATATAATAGTTAAAGTAATACGTAATATCATTTTAACAAGATATTAGTGTTTATTATTACTAATGCAAAAAAATGAAAACATTGATCTGATAAAAATTAATTATACTCAATATTTGTGATAGTTTTCCAATTCTTAATTCTAATTTGGAAATATCTTGTTAAAAAATTTGTTTGTAAAGGTCTTCATCATTTTTGCATGGCTTTTAATAACAAAAAAAGTACTGTTCTTATCTATACATATTTGTGTGATTTGTTTAATTTGTTTTAATTGCAGTTTGTATTTTTATAATGGTTTTAGAGCTACGATTGTAATTGTTAGGTGGCATTTGAGAAAAATCTCTTGAGTTTAGTAGGGTGGGTGCATGTTTCGGTAAGTTTTTTCTCATTATCAAGTATTTCTTTTTTATTATTTTAGTTTTTTTAAACATTAAACTAATTTTGCACCAACCACCCTGCTAAACTTTTTACATGCCATGTTATTGCTATTAAGCGATTTATGGACATTAATTTTTGCTTATAGATAATTTAGTTAATTGTATCTTTTTTAAAAGACAAATTGAATTTGTGTCCACTTTTATTGAATATTAGGTTTTTATTTACTTTTAATTGATATTTATTGGTATTATCTACGTTTACGATGAATAATGTCTAATTATTTTAACAACTCCAAAGTAATCATTTTTAATGCTTAAGAAGTAACTTCGAAACAGTATTGTTATACCAAAATTTAAAAATTGATGTCTGTAAATACACGCCTCAATTATTAAACAATTTATCTGTTGATAGAAGTTGTTACTTTGGGGTTCTTACAGAATCTTTTACTTACTTCTATTTCATGCTTAAAACAATTTAAATGGCTTTGCAAATACACATTTAAAATCTATAAAATTTTCTTCACAAATAAATGTAACTGTTATGTAATATAATGTGTTATCGATACGAGTTTCTTGTTAAATGCTTTTCATATTAGCCGATGGTCCAGAAGACAAAATGCGCAAGGAATGCATAAAAGAATTAATTCAAACTGAAAAGGCCTACATCGACGACATGACTGTTGTTTATAATGTGTTCGAAGCCCCTTTAAGAATGAGCAAAGTTATCGGCGAAGAGGAAATCAATGGCATCTTTGTGAATTGGCAAGAGATATTGCAATGCAATAGGAATTTTTTAAGAGATCTTAACGAACGATGGGAGTCTAACAATTACATCATCGGAGATATTATTTGTTCTCACGTTAGTGATAAATGCATTTTATTTTTATTTTTGTAAATATTAAGTTTTTTTAGCTTCCGCTTATGACTGCTTATATTACCTTCTGTGGAAAGCAACTGGAAAGTGCAGCTTTGCTTCAGAAATTGACTGAAACTTCCACGTCGTTTCGAAATATCGTAAAGCAATGTCAAAGTGATCGATCTACAAAAGGAATGCCTTTGAGTTCGTTTCTCATAAAGCCTATGCAAAGAATTACGAGGTATCCCTTGTTGATTAGTAAAATTTTAGATAGTACATCAGTAAATCATCCAGGTCTGTTTGAATACTATAATACATTAATAATAATTTTTTTATTTCATTTATTGTTGTAGATTATACATATCTAATAGATGCGCATCACATAGCCGACGATTTCCTAAAACGTTTAAACGAGAACGTAAGACTAAAAGAAAATGAGGAGAGACTGCAATGGTTACAAAATAATGTACAAACAAATGAGTTTAATATTAATTTTAATGGCAACACTAATAAATTAGGGCCTAGAAAATTATTGCATTATGGATTATTAACGAAAGTAAGTTGTACTGATATATCAATGAGAATTGTATTCGTTGATTTTGGTGGTTTTAAACCGATATAAAAATAATCCATATAAGTTTTGGACTTTTGGATTTTCAAAAATGATCAAAAATTTTACCACAAAGAAGAACAAAAGTTAGAGAATAATCTTTTAATCCAACTTACTAGTTCGGTTAATTTAGATTTTTAATTCGTAAAAGCTTATAACAGTTATTTTTTTTAAATAATTTTGTTTCTTTATTTTAAAAAATCCTTCATCAATTTGCTTCAGAGTTAAAGGTCAGAAAAAACAAAAATTTGGTGCTTGGTAAAAATAGTTATCTGATTTTTAAAAAAACACTTTTTTAGTGTTTAAAAATATTCATTTAATGTATTTTCAATTAAAAATTTGGGAAGGATCAAAATGAAAATCTCAATTCTTTCAGATACCTTTTTAGTTACTGGGAAAGTGGTACATTTCTCTAGAATGTGCACATACCTCGAATTCATTGAAAATATCTGTATTAATGTACCCTCTTTAAATTAAAAAAAAATTAATCTAAGCTTTTTAGTATTGATTTTTTTTGTGTTGCGACTTAGAATTGTTTCTTTTTTTACACGTTCAATAATTGTTAATCCTTAATACTTAGTACTTAATTATATATAAAAATTTAGAATGAAGTGATCATAATGAAAACATTTCATATAATATGTGAGCTTTTTAATATACAACTTAATAATATATTTTTTTAGGTGAAAAGTGGCAAAGAGCTTGTTGGAATTTTACTAAACGATTTTTTTATGCTTGTACAACCTAGCAAAAGTTTCGGAGCTTCACAATTTAATTTTCAAAGAAATAGTAATATTATTTACAAGTTATACAAACAGGTAGATTTTTTTTAATAAACAACATGAATACTGTATTGTTAAATTAATTTGTAGCCAATACTTATTAAAGATCTGAAAGCAACTAAAGCCAGCACGGATAACGTGGAAAGTGGAACCGATGCTAATCGAGTGTTAAAGGTTCAAGATAAGAAGCAAACCATTAGTCTTTTAGCCTCATCCGTAAACGATTGTAGCTTGTGGTTAAAAAGAATCGAAGATGCAAAAGAAAAATGTATTAAACTTATGTCTTTTTCTAAAATTCGTCCAAAGTCAAGTGAGTGTATTGGTTTTTCGTTTAATGTTAAATAACTTATTGCCTCTTCTGCTTTTGTGGAAAAGTTTACTATTCTTGTGTTATGTTTTCAAACAATGTTGGTTTTTTAAATATCTGATTTAATTGTACAAAGTATTGAAGATTGTGTATGTATGTAGCGCCCCAAGGAGGGGTATCCTGTGGTCGTCTGCTGGTGCTTGTGCAAAAAGGAACTCGCTTCATTAGAGCTGGTAAGATATTTTGAAACTTTTACTGCATGCTAGTTTTAGTTCACAGCTTATGTCGATACTGGCTCTTGGTAACCATCATAGACGGTTGGGAAATTATTCCTAAGAGTTCTGATAAACTTGTCAAGAAAAAAGGTATTAAACTTAGCAATTTTAGTGATCTATACTTTGTACTAAATAAAATTTGTTAATCTGGAATTTTAATAATAGGTAAACCTCATTCGGACAACATTTATTGCAAAGTAACACTTGGAGATCAAGAACAGCTTACAGATATAGCTACAGACAATATTATTAATGGAAATGTTCCTCAAAATGGGGCCCCTCAAGTTCCAATGTTGGTTTGGAATTATAGCATGCAGTTTTTGCTTAAAAATATAAACGAAGAAGTATTAACTATTGTCGTTTATGAGCTGTGTTCATTTCAGCCCGATGGTAACTGTTTACAGTTTGTTATTTTAATTATTATATTAATTATCGTTGTTTTAGAATTTTTAGGTCGAGCTGAAGTAAAAATAATTGACATATATCGTGAAACTGGAAACACCAATGGTCCAATAACAAAGAAATTAATTTTACATCAGGTCGAGTCGGGTGAGCTAACAATTAAGTTAGATATGCAAATGTTTTCTAATGATTATTAATTAAATTAATATAAAATGAAATCCTAAGATTAGTAAAATGTTATGGGGTAGTTGTTAAAGAAAGGCTTTTGATTAGAGCGAAGTAGATGAAATCGAATTGTAATCAAACCACTTTGGCATTATTTAATGATTTGAACTTTAAATAACCCAGTGATTATATTTTTTATATTAAGTCCATTTACCACTTTATTTAAGAAATATTTATTATTTATAATATACACTTGTATATTAAGTCGACAATAATTTATAGAATAAGGCTGTCTTTTTGACATATTCTTTTATATTAATTGCATTTCCTGATTGCAATTAATATTGATTATTCTTATTTTATTGGTATTTTTTCTTAAATTAATAACAATTCTTCTGACTATTTGCTCACTAAATGATATATCTTTATTGCAAATTTTATTATATGAAAACTGCCAATAATATTAATATATTAGTACAGGGACCTTATAAACAACTAACTCTCAAAAATACTTCCATTTTCATAGCTTTAAAATAATATACATATTTGTACAAATTAGAATATGCTTTATATCGACATTTCCCAAATTGTGAATGATCTGGTGGTCCTAGATATACCATCTTAGTAATCATGTTTTCAACTTTTTAAAATGACTTATTAATAATTAAAAATATTAATGGTTTTAGAATTCATGCAGTTTGAGAAATGTTTTATATGAATTATTTAAATATTATACAATTTTTGACTATCTCTTTAATTTGCATAATATACATACTCAGCAGCTTATGCAATTGTTGATATTTATCAATGTTTATTCTGTACATCTACAATAAAAATATACAACAATGAAGTATTATTTAAATATTTATTACTACAACAGTTTAACAATAATTATTACACACATCTACTACATTTTGAAATAGCATCAACAACTTAAGTTTTGCTATCATTTTTTCTTCATTAATTCTTCATCTTGTGCAGACATTTGCCCAAGTTTTTTACCAATTCTTTCGTGAACATCTAAAAACTTAGCAACACATCTGTCTAAACAAACCGCTTCACCTTTTGCAACTTCCGAATCACTATAAACAGGGGGTATACATTTTTTATGACATACCGAAGTTAGTCTATTGTACATGTCTGCCATCATTTCAATTTCAAGTTCTTGAATTAATTGTAACTTTTCTGGTTCAATTTCTGCCATTTTGAGTGACTAATGAGAATAACGAGTTTTACTTCTATCGTATTCGCCACTATTTGATGCTAACATACGTTCTCTTATTTTCATATGCTCAGTTCGCTTATCGATAATGCTGTGCCTTGAAAGGTAAAAACCGTAAATGCCTGATACAACAATGAATGCCCTACAATTATACCATTAAGTAAAATAATTTAATTGAAAGTATTCTGAATATTTACCAACTTAATCCTATTTTGCTAGCATTTCCTAATTGCATAATTATAAAAAACGACTTTCTGACAATTCCTGGACATGCAATTCGATTTTTTGAGAAAGTAGGGTTAAATCAACACAAGTTCGCGTTTCTCTTAACAGAGAGCACACCTATCGAAAAGCGGAATATATAATTTTTTTAAACTTATCATTGAGATTATCAGTTACAATTTTTTTAAAATTATAATTACAATTATTAGTACCTTTAATACCATATAATCAATGGCCCCAAAGGTTACCAGTTTCCCTGTATAATATAAAAAAGATACAATTAATTTTAAGTACCTTTATCTAAAAAACGTGCATTACAAATTATTTACAAGTTTCATATTAAAAAATGCATATAAACAATCATGAAGTATAGACAAGAATTAAAATACAGAGGGTAATTTTAATATAAACAAATTTGCTAGTAATTAAGTAAATTTTAAAAAAGGTTACTCTATTAATTTTCCAACAAATATATATAAATTTATAAAATTGAATACAAATAAGTAGGCATTAAAAAAATAAATCTCACACCTAATACATGTAACTCAGTCTGGAACGAACAATGGCTGCTTTTTAATATAAACTTAAGGTTTTAATTGACCTTGTTATTTTATGTCTTTAGAAATCTGTTTAATTTAAACAATTTAAAATAATATAATTTTATTATATCTCATATATTTCTTTTATACTATTAACTAAGGAATGACTGGTTAAAACTTTATTACACTATTACCCACTCGCCTGATAAATCCGATGTAGAAGGTTCTCTATTTCTCGACTCTTTCATTGTTTCTACTTCTTGCAGTTGCCAATGATTCGGAACATCCAGACAGCCTTTAAAAAGATTTAAAATTAAATTGTGTTTAAATAAACAAAAACGTATTGCATACCAGGGATATCAGGGTTTCTTGTGCTTGTAATATCACGAGAACTTGATGGCATAATCATAATATCCTCAGAATCAATCTTACATTCAGTTTTATTAGTAGAGCTTGAAATAAATGTGCTCTTACTTTTCTCTATAACATTTTTTCTACTTTTTATTGGATTTGTACTACTCTTTTGATTTACTGTTGCAATTTTAAATTTATCAAAATGTAATATATCGGCTAGCATTTTCTCCTTTGTTTCGATATCACTTTTAATACTATCGATACTTCTGTAATCAGGTAAAATTTTAATATTACTTGTTGGGATTGGTTTAGACTTGGAACTTTCAATTCTCGGAGAGCCATTACAATTCAATCCTAATTGAGCAGTAGATTGGTCAAGTTTTTTGTGTCTTTTGTGTTTAAACAGTATTATATCATCAAATTCTTGGTTTGATATTTCATCATAAACTTTTAATTTTTTTAAATCTTTATCAGATTTCCGAGGTGATTCTGAAGCTTCTTCTGCTGCTATTACTGATATTGCATCAGTGCTAATATTAAATTCGTTTTTTATGTTATCAGGAATTGCTGATATTATAGCGCTTGTATGAAGTTTTTGCGTAAGATCCTTAATTGAAGTACTTAAGGGCAGAAAACTAGTTGACGCAGATAATGCTTGTTTGCCTTCTACAACTAATCAAATCATTAGAATTATTTTTTAAAAGATAAAATTTGGAATACCGTAGTTTACTTCTGGATGACTAGACAAACGAATTAGGCTTCTTCCTCCTTCCAAAACAAAGATCTCATCTTTGCAAATGGCAACACATAAAATACTACAATTTTATAATTAATAATCTTAAAGAAGATTGTATTATATTCATTACCTTCGTAAATTACTGACAGTGCTATTAACTGTTAATTCTATAGGATTCAAAATGTACAGAACATCATTATTGTATGTCACCAATAAGTTATCACTAAAAGGTAATAAAACTCCAAAAGCTGCTTCTCTTTGTGGTAACAATTTTTTAAGATTCTTTGATACAGGATTTATGAGTTGAATTTCAGGGCTTTTTTGATTCAAAAGATCCTATTAAAGTAATTTTTTGTATTTGAAATATTTTATATATGCATCACAAAAATACCTTAAAAATTAAAGTCTTTTGTACTTCTCCCACTACATCGGCAACCCATATTCTTAATCCTGGTCTTATGCAATACAGTAATGCATCGTTAGGACGTAAACTAGTTTGATTAATAATTCCCCCAAAGTTACCCAAGACTTTACGATCCCGTTTGCCCACTTGTGTTACTTTCCATTTGTTTTCTTGTTTACAAATAATGCTTCTACAAGTTGTTGATATGAGCAATCTTTGCTGATAGTAACTAAGTTGAACAACTTCATAAGATTCGTTTAAAATTTCTACAGATTTACATAAATGCTATGGAGAGATTATTTAAATTAAGTAGGTAATAAAAAAGTAACTCATTAAAAACGACTTTACCATATAAAAATCTATTTCAGTTAAGACTATACGTCCATCTTTATCACCCGAAAATAATTTCATACCATTTTTAGACCATTCTAAAGCAGAAATTGGGGCACTATGTAATTCCGAAACAGTGTATCTTTCAACTTGCTTATTTTTGGGTTGTAAATTTTCTGGTATTGTATCAGGATGTGATTTTGGTACTTGAAATATGTAAATTTCTCCGGCAGTATTTCCACAAGCAATCATATAATCCACAGTCGAAATAATTTTAATAACGGTGATTCCATGCCCTGTTTTCTAAGTTTAATTTGTCCATCAAGTCATTTAGTTTTAATAGAACATACATACCTCACAGCGAAGCTTTTGAAAATCATTCTTTCTGCGATTGTACCAATAAACTAATCCAAAATTAGTGCCAAGAGCTATGTATTCGGGTAAAACATCTATGCAAGTTAAACAAATATCATACGTGAATAGACCATTTTGTGCTTTAGCTGGTAATATATTTAATAAATCGCTTAACGGAGCCCATTCTTTTAATGTACATGTCATTGTCCTAAAATAAATAATTAATATTACAATAATATTAATAATTCAAAAGAAGTTTTTGATCATTGAATTTACCAGATAAAAGTACAAGGTTAATTGACGGTTTTCCCAATGTGTAATAAAATTGTATTTCTATTTTGATAACATTCCTTCTGATGTATGTATTAAACCAATGATTGTTCTTTAATTACACATAATTTAATAAAGTATAACAATAAATAAATTCAATTAATATTGAAAAAGATAAACTGGAATTCTGTACCATAATTGGGTATTTGTATGACCAACATAATAATTGATATATAACCAAAATTATCAAATCTATTTTTAAATTTAAATAAAACTCTAAAAACTTATTGTTAAACTTGATTAATAAAATTTACATGAATAAAATAAGATTTCAAACTTACAAAATGTAATTCTCTTTTAAAACTTATACATTGATAAAAACCAGTAACTTATCAAAAAAACTTAGATTATAAAGAAGCTAAAATTATGATTATCTTCTGAAATGTTTTAAATTTGCATGCATCAATCATTTCATAATTACGTAGAAGAGTTAAAAAAAGATTTAATACTTTTTACAGAGAGATCTGTTTTTTTAGTCTGTTTTGGTTTCCTCTTTCTGGAAATGGTAGTTTGTGTTACAAATTCCTTACTATCCTGTCTAGGATTTATTGCCATATGTAACTTCATGGCTAAGTGGTAATCTAAATGGTTTTGAAAATTTTCAATTACAATTAGTTTATGACATTGAGGACAAGTTTTCGTATTCTCTTCATTAACCACTTTCTTTGAATTTAAAAATTTTTCTAATATTGGATTTATTCTCATTTTTACGCTCTTGAGCATTTCTAGTTGTGCTTTATTATCATCTGTAACAGGAATACGAATGTTTGGGACTACATTGTTGACATGAGTAGAATTAGAGCTTGTAGCAACTGGTACCAAAGGTATTGTAGGTATCATAGGTTTATAAAGTTCTGGAGCGCTTATTAGAGGCATTATAGGAATTTGGGCAATATCAGTGTCAGGATTTGCCAATAAATTGTCATCCATTGTTTCTTCCCATATTCGTGAAGAATCAAAGTCTCTTTTAACAGGGCTTACATTTGGTTTCCTATCAAAATAATTTAAGAAAAAAGATGATTTAGTAGATTCATTTTCTACAACATTGCACCCTATTTCATTGCTTATAGAATCGTTTTCAGAACTACTATCACTTTCGTCCTTATTTTCCGTTAACAACTCAATATTTGCAGGACTTTCAGGATTCTCTCCTATATTTGTATAATTATCCTTTTCTGATTTATTATCAACAAGATCACTATTGAAAAAAGAAGTGATTTTATTGACATTTCGACAGTCCTCAAATTTCCCCATACTAATTCCTAAAAATTTAATGCAAAACGTGCCATCTTTTCTTTGGCAATGCCTTTCAATTATTTCAAAAGCATCTGATGTAATTCTATTCAATTCATACGATTGTAAGTTGTGCGTTCTTGAACTTGACTTATCTTGGCCAAATATTTCTTGAGAGAAGCTAACAATCATGTGTTTCGGTCTACGTTGATTTTCCTCGTAATCTTTCTCTAAGCGATCGACTATTTCTAATGCCAGTTGGTTCAACCAGTGTTTGATTGCTGTCTCATCTCTTAAAGCAGATTTTCCTGGAAATTTTTTACAACACCCAATTGATGTAGATACTAAACGTGTTGTTACAGGATCAAGATTAATTCCTCTTGCAATATTATAAAGCCAAGATCTAAAATAAAGCAATTGCATTATGTGAAAAACTTAAAAAGCATTCCTACGCAATTTTTTGATCGTAGATCTGTCGTAGACTGGTTTCTGTACATTGTTTGAGATCTGCAACGTTTTTGATCCCAAAGACTTCTACTAAATTTGAACCAAATTTACCTCCTAAACCAGGTATTTTTTGTATTGGTATAGTTTTGTAAACTTCTTGAACATTATTATGTGATAATATTGTTTGCTTATTTGGCTTATTAAATCCAGATGCAAGCTTAGCCAATATTTTATTATGTGCAATTCCAGCAGAACATGTGTAGCCTACAAAATAAGAATAAGTTATTTAATAACACAGAGTAGTCTACATTAAACCTGTTTCTTCAAATACAGTACTTCTTATTTGATCTGCTATTGCTGCGCCAGCAGCCAACTTTAAGTTACTCTCTTCGTATAGTCCACTATTATAAAGAGTATTTAAAAATTCTGCAGTATCTCCATTTGCCACAAAAGTATTTTTTAGTTGATCTAATGTTACTTTGTTAGCAGAATTTTGAATTTGTTTATCGACAGCTTCAGTTATATCGAGATAAGCTTCATCAACTGATGCCCTTTCTAATAATGAAGTATATCGTTGCAAAATTTTAGCAACTACTTTACCTGCATCTCGGTACCTAAAAAATAACTTTGTCTATGTTGTATGTACTCCAATTAGGTAAAACATACTTTGATAAATCTGCTTTTTCTCTGACATTTGGTACACTAACAAGTTCAATAATAGGACATTTTTTCTTAGCTTCGTCGCCCCTCATGTGTCGTGTTACTCCATATTTACGTGCTTCGTAGTTAACAGCAATTATTCTGTTTAAAAAGATTGTTATTTAAATATAAAAAAACCGTTAAATTTAACTTTTACACACCCTCCACCTTTCCAAGCATTATATTGTACTACTGCTATGGGTTTTCCTTTTAATTTCGGATCTAATTGTTCTTCAACTTGGCAGTAAAAGCAATCCATATCAATAAGCAAAACAACACGATTTAAATGAGACATGTTTTAAAATCGATTTAAAAACACTATAAGCAAAGTAAGATACAAAACTAACCTAAAAATACAATGATAACATAATTTGGCGCTAGTTGTTTTATAGAATTAATGTTGGTCTAACTGTTCAGTTAAAATCCTAACCTTCTGAAGTTAACTTTCAAAATATAACCTAAAATTTTTTTTATCGTTGGTGTATATTTTAGATAATTGAATCATTTAAATGCCGTCAAAGAAGAAAAAATACAATGCTCGGTTCCCTGCAGTAGGTCAAATATTTTTAAATAAATTTTAGAAGTTATTCGTTTTATTGTAGGGGCGCATTAAGAAAATTATGCAGACAGATGAGGAGGTTGGAAAAGTGGCACAAGCTGTACCTATTATAATTTATATCCTTTAATGCAATATATTTTTAGTCTTTATTTACTTTTATGAAAATTTTCCTTAATAATACACACCTAGAACTTTGGAACTTTTTGTTGAATCATTATTGATTAAGTCGATGCAAATAACACAAGCACGAAGTGCAAAGACTTTAACACCTTCACATATGAAACAATGCATTTTGTCTGAGAGTAGGTTTGATTTTTTAAAAGATTTAGTCAAAAATATACCGGATCCTAGTGCTCAGGAGGATAATGAAAATAATGAAAAAGAAATCTTAGATTTTTCGGTATATAAACCTACAGAAGACGAGAAATTAAAATCTCCAACAATTGAAAGTAGTCAAATAGAACAAGGGCCGTCTGCTAGTAGAATACCAGTGATTCAATATGGACCAAAGGTAGTTGGAATGGAACAACCTAAATTGAATTTTTCTGTGGATAATTTAGTACAATCCTCACCTCCACCACTGTTATTAACCTCATCTTCGACAAGTCCGGTGGTACTACCTCAATTAATTAGTAATGTAAATAATAAAAATATTATTAAGAATGTATCGGCCACCACTACTCAAATAGAATCAATCCCTAATAATGTACCACCTCTAATTCCACTTTCGCATGGTAACTTTTATGGACCTAGCAGTGGTGAAAGTAATCTTTATATTGATGAAGATTATGATAACTAATAATTTTTATTAGTCCGTTTTATTTTTTAAATTTTTATTTAGATTCGGCGATTAAATCTGTTTAACTTCACTTTTATTCAAAATTAAACAAAAATATCATTCTGCATACTTAATTGCTTAATCTAAATATGAATTTTATAAAGATTATTATTCAAGAGTTTCTTCTTGCAACTTTTTTGTAAGCCAAATTGATTGAATTTACCTTTGTCACAATTAAATATCGATGGAAATCTATATAAATTGTTTTGTGTATTTACATACACATTCAGATACGCATATGTGTATATTATATGTACTGTATTAAAAAACGTGTATTACAAATTGTAGTAAATATTTGTGAATGATCTTCTAGAATTACTTAAGTACTCATATTTAGTTATAAGTTTTAATATATACAATTTATCAATACGTAATGATTTTAAACTTAAATCTAATATTGCATTTTGTGTACAGATTATGTATGGATTTATATATTTACAAATAGAATAATTAAGGTAAAATTTGAAATACAATATTTGGGTAACTATTGATAATGAAATCGAAAATGAAAATTTTTTTTCGAAAACTAATACTCTAACTGTACATTTAATTTCAATAAATAATTAAAATAACTTAAAATCTATTGTGGGTATAAAAAACTAAAACTATCAACTAGATTCGTTCGATTCGTATAAATTTTCGCAAGCTTCCAACAGTCTTAATACTGGACTAATATTATACGGAAACAAATCTTTTGAAACCAGTCTGTTAATTTGCATATTTAATCTAATTAAAACTGTCATAGTGCTGCTCAATTCGGTACTACCGCAACTCTCGCAAGTACCAACAAACTTTGACCAATTTCGCCTAATGTACTTCAAAAATCGCAATAAATATAATAAGAAGCACGTCTCGTTACTAACCAAATAATCCAATAAAACATCCGAATCGTAGCTTACAACTTTTAGAAATTCTACAAAAGTAAGAACGGGATCTAACATATTTACTAGATCGGGGAATACTGCATTGCGGTAAGATATACCAACTGTTATATCTAAGGTACAAACCATTGATTCAATCATGTAATCATCTTGATCACTAAATAAATGAATCAATAGTTTAGAAAACTGTGTTTCAGGATGAAACTCTAGACTAGTCTTTATAAAGGCATCCACTTTTTTTAGAACATCTCTGATGGACCTCTCAATCAATTGCATGTCTTGATAATAATCGTAATCATCCGAACCAATACTGGAATCCGAGCTATCGCTCCTCGTCTCTTTAACTGTGACGGCAACCGATTTCAAAACAAGCAGCACCATTTTTTGGAGCAACGTCTTATCCACTTGCGTTTGCGACGTTTGAGAGTGTAAAATTGTACCTGCGAAGCCATGAACTCTGTATCCGTCTCCACATCTAAAACAAATTTAATTAGATCCATTTAATCGACTTCAAAGGTAAACTACTTACCGATAAGGCAATTTTTCCAAAAGCCTGGCATCCTTCACATATCGTACAATTACATATGCTAACTTGCATATATCATCAGGTAGCATGTCTTGCAAGGCCAAAGTGCTTCCATAGCACAAAATTTCATTAAACAAAGAGAGAAGTTGTTTCCATATAATGGCAGGTAAAAACGTATTATTTAATAATAGAGAAGCAAAACTTTCTAAATGAGTATAAAATGGTTTGGTGTCAATTATACTCAAATTTGCTTTAACTGAAATTGTGCTTTCCCATAGAGAGAAGAAAGCCAGAATGCAGGTCAAAGAATCAATACTGTTATTGGTTTCTATCAAATCTTGAATTTTTCCTATCAAATAAGACCATTTCGTTTCGAGACTTCTTATAATAAGGCCTTTGATTGAAGAGGTATCAAAACTCTCCGAGTCACTGTATTGAACGGTGGTACAACTCAACGTGGGCACATCAATTTCAATTTGTTGACTTATTGACGCACCATCCCTGGATGAATGGGGTTCTTCCAGTACATGTATTTCGACGTCTTTCCATTCCACTACACGTTTAATCACTTCCAGCCCAAAATTCATCTTGTCGTAGTCCACATAATCCAAACACAGATAGCTTACGATAATTTCCAACCACTCATTATTTTTAAAAGATTTAGTCAAAAATATACCGGATCCTAGTGCTCAGGAGGATAATGAAAATAATGAAAAGAAATCTTAGATTTTTCGGTATATAAACCTACAGAAGACGAAATTAAAATCTCCAACAATTGAAAGTAGTCAAATAGAACAAGGGCCGTCTGCTAGTAGAATACCAGTGATTCAATATGGACCAAAGGTAGTTGGAATGGAACAACCTAAATTGAATTTTTCTGTGGATAATTTAGTACAATCCTCACCTCCACCACTGTTATTAACCTCATCTTCGACAAGTCCGGTGGTACTACCTCAATTAATTAGTAATGTAAATAATAAAAATATTATTAAGAATGTATCGGCCACCACTACTCAAATAGAATCAATCCCTAATAATGTACCACCTCTAATTCCACTTTCGCATGGTAACTTTTATGGACCTAGCAGTGGTGAAAGTAATCTTTATATTGATGAAGATTATGATAACTAATAATTTTTATTAGTCCGTTTTATTTTTTAAATTTTTATTTAGATTCGGCGATTAAATCTGTTTAACTTCACTTTTATTCAAAATTAAACAAAAATATCATTCTGCATACTTAATTGCTTAATCTAAATATGAATTTTATAAAGATTATTATTCAAGAGTTTCTTCTTGCAACTTTTTTGTAAGCCAAATTGATTGAATTTACCTTTGTCACAATTAAATATCGATGGAAATCTATATAAATTGTTTTGTGTATTTACATACACATTCAGATACGCATATGTGTATATTATATGTACTGTATTAAAAAACGTGTATTACAAATTGTAGTAAATATTTGTGAATGATCTTCTAGAATTACTTAAGTACTCATATTTAGTTATAAGTTTTAATATATACAATTTATCAATACGTAATGATTTTAAACTTAAATCTAATATTGCATTTTGTGTACAGATTATGTATGGATTTATATATTTACAAATAGAATAATTAAGGTAAAATTTGAAATACAATATTTGGGTAACTATTGATAATGAAATCGAAAATGAAAATTTTTTTTCGAAAACTAATACTCTAACTGTACATTTAATTTCAATAAATAATTAAAATAACTTAAAATCTATTGTGGGTATAAAAAACTAAAACTATCAACTAGATTCGTTCGATTCGTATAAATTTTCGCAAGCTTCCAACAGTCTTAATACTGGGCTAATATTATATGGAAACAAATCTTTCGAAACCAGTCTGTTAATTTGCATATTTAATCTAATTAAAACTGTCATAGTGCTGCTCAATTCGGTACTACCGCAACTCTCGCAAGTACCAACAAACTTTGACCAATTTCGCCTAATGTACTTCAAAAATCGCAATAAATATAATAAGAAGCACGTCTCGTTACTAACCAAATAATCCAATAAAACATCCGAATCGTAGCTTACAACTTTTAGAAATTCTACAAAAGTAAGAACGGGATCTAACATATTTACTAGATCGGGGAATACTGCATTGCGGTAAGATATACCAACTGTTATATCTAAGGTACAAACCATTGATTCAATCATGTAATCATCTTGATCACTAAATAAATGAATCAATAGTTTAGAAAACTGTGTTTCAGGATGAAACTCTAGACTAGTCTTTATAAAGGCATCCACTTTTTAGAACATCTCTGATGGACCTCTCAATCAATTGCATGTCTTGATAATAATCGTAATCATCCGAACCAATACTGGAATCCGAGCTATCGCTCCTCGTCTCTTTAACTGTGACGGCAACCGATTTCAAAACAAGCAGCACCATTTTTTGGAGCAACGTCTTATCCACTTGCGTTTGCGACGTTTGAGAGTGTAAAATTGTACCTGCGAAGCCATGAACTCTGTATCCGTCTCCACATCTAAAACAAATTTAATTAGATCCATTTAATCGACTTCAAAGGTAAACTACTTACCGATAAGGCAATTTTTCCAAAAGCCTGGCATCCTTCACATATCGTACAATTACATATGCTAACTTGCATATATCATCAGGTAGCATGTCTTGCAAGGCCAAAGTGCTTCCATAGCACAAAATTTCATTAAACAAAGAGAGAAGTTGTTTCCATATAATGGCAGGTAAAAACGTATTATTTAATAATAGAGAAGCAAAACTTTCTAAATGAGTATAAAATGGTTTGGTGTCAATTATACTCAAATTTGCTTTAACTGAAATTGTGCTTTCCCATAGAGAGAAGAAAGCCAGAATGCAGGTCAAAGAATCAATACTGTTATTGGTTTCTATCAAATCTTGAATTTTTCCTATCAAATAAGACCATTTCGTTTCGAGACTTCTTATAATAAGGCCTTTGATTGAAGAGGTATCAAAACTCTCCGAGTCACTGTATTGAACGGTGGTACAACTCAACGTGGGCACATCAATTTCAATTTGTTGACTTATTGACGCACCATCCCTGGATGAATGGGGTTCTTCCAGTACATGTATTTCGACGTCTTTCCATTCCACTACACGTTTAATCACTTCCAGCCCAAAATTCATCTTGTCGTAGTCCACATAATCCAAACACAGATAGCTTACGATAATTTCCAACCACTCATTATTTAAGTTTGTTTTAGTTATTATTAAAAAGCTACTTATAATGCGTGTTAACAAATAAATTAAATATTTATTCCTCCTGTCTATTAGCGATAGTAATTGTTCGATTATGTTAAGTTCATTACGTACTAGCCTATTACAAACTTCTACAATTTGCGAACAAATGTAACCCTTGTTATTTTGTTTTAAATACACATCGAAAAGTAGTTGGAGATTTGACAAGAGTTGTAATAATTTATTTGTAGGCCATTCCAAAAGAGAAGTTGTTTTAATACCGTTTAAATCCACCGAATGTTGATTTTCAAAAGGGTTCCTTAATAAACTATCTGATACGCCACATAAACACTGTTTAACTAAGGCATTTTGAATAATTTCCAAATCTTTATAATCCCAATCGTTATTTGCACCGTTTGAAGGCACATTTAAATAAATATTTGGTGCAGGTGGGATAGAGTTATTTTCTTCTTCGTTTATAGTTCGACAACATTGTTTACCATTTTCTGCCAATACACCATTTAAATGTATATTTATATTATTAAGTGCTATATCAGCTTCGTTTACGTGCGATATAGATAAATGTAGTGCCGACATTCCATTTTCAGCTAAATTGTGAATGTAGTCTTGCTCATCTACTCCTTCTGGTTCCTCAGCTCGTCTTAACTTCTTCTTCACTGGTTGCTCCGAGCTCATTTTGTGTTCTTTATATCGTAGAACCATTAGTGATGTTTCAAATACACAAAATAACTAGTAATCTGCAAGAATTTGTATTATAATAAAGTGAAAAAATTAGAATTAGTTTTAATACCTGAGTGCTGATTGGGTTTCATGTTGGGTAATATTCCGTTAATTAATTTACTTTGCACAAATTAGAACACTTTTTTACGTAATTTACACATTTTTATTGTTGTAACTCGAATTATTTCAATCGAACTTTTAATAAATGTATTGCTTGGGTACTTATTGTCAACATTTACACACATAACTCCATTGCGTAGAACAAGAAGCTAAAATCAAATTGGCATCTACATTTATAAATTATTTTTTAATACTTTTAGATTGCATATTAAAATAATATAGTTTTCTACAAATAATTAGCAAACAAATTAATAAACATCGGAGCCCCAAATATTTACTAAAGTAATTTCTATTAATTTATACCCAATTATTAAATATCAAGATAGATATTAAATTGACTATAGCCGTTTAAGTATGCTACAGAATGTGCTAGGTTGCCATATTTATAACTACTACCTGTATTTTCAATTTCTCTTCAAATAGAAAAATTAATAACTTAAGCTTTTTATTATTATTCAGTATCAAATTTTAAATACTAATAGATTACTTTTCAGTAAGAATTTTTTTGAAAACAGAATAGCAGCTTAGAATATATAAAATCATTCATTGGGCGTTTTGCGTAACACAGGAGAACGTTCGGTTATACGCATTGACGTTGAAGATTTACCACTTTTTTTTTAAATCGAAATAAAGAAGAAGTTAAGTGTTTGTAGATAAGGCGATTTTGCTAAAGATATATTATTTAAAATATTAATTAATTTAATTCCCGGGTGACTTTTTGAAATACTTTTATTTAGGCGTGGCTAATACATTATCTGCATTGGAATATCGACATCTGCATTTTGAAGTTCGCATTAACCCCGTAAGATGACGCTCAAGATTATACCAAAATACATAGTGCTATATTTGTTTAATTTCGTATTTAATTGAAATATGTTGTGGCTTGGCAGTGTATGGTGAATGTTTACGTATGTATTTAATTTAAATAATTATTAAACTATTTATAAAACTTGAATATGCTATTGATGAATCAGTTGTTTTGGCGGGGGTGTAAAATGGCTACCTAGTGTTGTGGAAGGTGTTTTAAACGTCATGAAACAAACTACTCTAGTTAATTGATTTTAATTAAATAAGGTGACCGGATTTAATTGCTTCAAATAATGTTGTAAACGATTTGTTCATTTCTAGTTATTCACCCAATAAGTTCTTATCGCAATTGTAATTTTTATATTTAGGTTAAATACCAGCATTAATATCCTACTTTACATTAAAGAATCTGTTTTTTTTTCTATAAATTTTTTCAAATTTTAAAACACAACTTTCTTTATTATGCATTCCACATTGAAATATAATTTTAATTAATTAATTAACACATACTTTAAAGAACTAACATAATTTACTGCCCAATTAAAAATAGTATTGAATAATTCATGGTAAATCTTCTGCAGGTACATGTAATGTCAACAGCAAATGACTGAAGGTGTTGTCGGGGCAATGCCCGTTGTGTCGGGAGAGTGGAGGTTGCGGCAGTTGGAGGCTCTGTTTTTAGGTGGCCCAGTTCAAGCCAAGGGCCAGAGTTTTAGTATCGAAACATTATTAGATGTATTAATTGTTTTATACGATGAGTGCTGCAATTCTAGCTTACGACGAGAGAAAACTGTATCAGATTTTATTGAATTTGGTAAAAATAATATTTTCGATATTTAAATCGCTTCTTATACTTTTAACATGTTTTAATTTGTAGCAAAACCAGTAGCTACATGTATTAAATCGTTAAGACTAACTAGAAATGACTTTGAAATAATAAAAGTTATTGGAAGAGGTGCATTTGGTGAAGTGTGTGTTGTTAAAATGAGAGGTTCTGATAAAGTTTTTGCTATGAAAATTTTAAATAAATGGGAGATGCTCAAAAGAGCTGAGACTGCTTGTTTTCAAGAGGAACGAGATGTACTTGTATTTGGTGATCGAAGATGGATAACCCATTTACACTATGCCTTTCAAGTGAGATCTTTTTAACTATTTTTTTTTAAATCTTTGTAATCTACAATTCTCTGCAGGATGAAAATAATTTGTATTTAGTAATGGATTATTATTGTGGAGGTGATTTACTAACGTTATTAAGTAAGTTTGAAGACCGTCTTCCAGAAGATATGGCAAAATTTTATATTGCTGAAATGGTGCTTGCTATAGATTCAATTCATAATCTTCGATATGTTCATAGGTTTGTTTTAGAATTTTAATAATAGTGCAATTGAAGAGTAAATTTTTTGTTATTACAGAGATATAAAACCAGATAATATATTACTAGATGCAAATGGACACATACGATTAGCCGATTTTGGCAGTTGTTTAAGACTTAACGAGGATGGTACAGTACAATCTAATGTTGCCGTCGGTACGCCCGACTATATTTCTCCAGAAATTTTAAGGGTAAATACTATTATAATGTCAAAGCTAATTTTAGAATTAAAATGGTATAATTATAGGCTATGGAAGATGGCCAAGGTAAATATGGACCAGAATGTGATTGGTGGTCTTTAGGTATGAACTTTTTGCGTTTTATTGTTAAAAACTTCTGATATTATTACTTTGGTTTATTAATTTTAACTACGGGAAGAGGTTTTGAGTTACAAAACACTTCCAAATTAAATCTATACGATTCATTAAGTGTTTTATAATTTAAGGGGTCTGCATGTACGAGATGCTATTTGGAGAGACACCTTTTTATGCGGAAAGTTTAGTGGAAACCTACGGCAAAATAATGAATCATAAAAACTGCTTTGATTTTGCAACAGACATTGAAGTCTCGGATGCCGCAAAAGATCTAATACGCCAGCTAATCTGTAGTCAAGAATTTCGATTAGGTCAAAATGGAATACAAGATTTTAAGGTAGCTCTTGTATTATATTTAAAGGCGCACCCGGAATGCTAGCGTGGGGCGCGGGGGTTTATTTTTATATTTACAAAGGAAAATTGCAATTTCTCTGTATTTAATTAAGGGAAACTGCAACTCTAAATGATAGAAATAGGGTTCTTATTCTTAAACCGATTGTGCACATACCTCGTTTCAATAAATTGTTTAATTTAATTTCCTTTTTTTCAAATTAAAAAAAAAACTATTGAAACTACTAAATTTAATTTTTTGATTTGAAACTAACAAACGAATAAAACGAAGTGTGTGTCCCTTCGAGCGGAAAAGTAGTGCATTTCCCCAAGATTGGAAATGTTCTATTTGGAGCTTGAATATGCACACCTGATTTTAACTATTATTTTAAATAATTTTCTATAAAGTTTTGCACTTTTTTTTATTGCAAAATTAACTGTTCAATAAATCTTTTTAATTATGGCTACAGTCCGGTAGCCCTCCTTCTGGGTGCGCCACTAATTATGCTTAAGTAATTATATATTAATTTAGTTTGCCAATGATGAGAGTTTCTGTATGATTATTTCCGTATAATCTTGGTCCTTAAGGATGTCAATTTTTGGTACTGTAAAAATACGGACAAATTGTTAAATAATTCTAAGCACAAAATAAATTGAAAGCGCGCGTAGGTTTTAGCACTTTTATATTAATTTTGTGGTACAACGAAACATATACTTACACATAATTAACTGTGATTCTTCTTTAGTAATCTGAGGCAATTTAAACGAATTATCAGGAGGAAATAATTCACGCTTTAATTGTAATTGATATAAATGTTTAATTTTAGAATCATGCATGGTTTGAGGGTGTTGATTGGGAAGGTCTCCAAGACAGTACAGCGCCTTATATACCAGAAGTTTCGAGTCCAACGGATACCTCCAATTTTGATGTTGATGACGCCGATATTAGAGTATCAGATGCAGTGCCTCCTACAACAAATTCTGCCTTCGCTGCCCTGCATTTACCTTTTATAGGTTTTACTTTTACTCAAGGATGGTATTAATTTTTCAAAAAATTTTAAATTCTACTCTAACTTTATATTTACAGTTGTATATCTGATTTGGGTAGCATTTCTACAAACGTAAATTTAAATAACTTATTAAATAATTCGGAAAAAGAAAATAAATTGAAACATGGCAATATAATGTCTTTAGCCTTAAATCAAGAGAAAATCGAATTAGATAAAAAGATGTCACCAGACAGTACAAGGAAATTACAAGACGAAATTAACGTACTTACAAAACGAAATTGTGAATTAGAATCGCAACTGCGTAGCTTAGAAGCTGGGCATTCGAAAGACATAAAATTAGATTCCATCGACGGTGGGGAAACACCCAAATTTAGAGAACTAGAAAACATCGTACGCATCCTTAAACAAGAGAAAGATGAAGCTTTAAAAGACAAACAAGATCTTTACGAAAAAATTAAATTACAGGACAAAGAACTTAAAGATGCGTTAGCTCAAAGAAAATTAGCAATGGCTGAATACTCTGAGGTATCGGATAGGTTATCGGAGTTAAGGCAACATAAACAGAAGCTCTCGAGACAGGTTTGTGGCAATTTTAATAAAGTAATGATACAAATCTTAATGAAAACTCATTTTAGGTTAGAGACAAAGAAGAAGAACTTGAAACTGTAATGCAAAAAGTAGATGCTTTAAGACATGACATTCGAAAAGCTGAGAAACTTCGCAGAGAATTAGAATCACGAATCGAAGAAGCTATCGCCGAAGCTACAAAGGAACGAAAATTACGCGAACGTTCAGAAGAATATTGTCGACAGATGCAAGTCGAGTCTGACAGGTTACGAGTTAGAAGCGACATAGGATCGAGGGATCAGCAGGATGCTCAAAGACTTAAAGCCGAATTGGAGAAGCTAGAGGTACTTTATTTATTACAATTCTTTGGATTTCTAAAATTAATTTCCTTTTCAGCTCCAATACAACGAAGGTCTTACACAGCAACAGGCAAGGTATAACTTAGAGCTGTCTTCTTTACGAGAACAACTCAATGAGACTGAAAATCATCGTGATCTTTTACAACGAGAGGTAGGAGTTTTCTTAATGAAATTTTACGATAATTTATTTTATTATTTTAAATTTATTTTAATTTAATTACGCGTAGGTGCAAATGTTAAAAGAAAGACAAGAAAAGGCTAGGGCTGAAGCACTGTCCGATTCCGAACAAGTAATAATGGAATTAAATCGTCGACACGAAAGAGAAAAAAATATTTTACTCGAAGACAACAATAAATTGCATGTTAATGTTAATTTAGTGAGTTTTTTATGTTTTATATTTTTTTTCGTTTAAATTGTTTGTTCGTCATGTATTTTACACGATTTCTTTTCTAGTTAACCGATCAGGTGGCACGACTACAAGGCGAAAGAGCGGCTCTTGAAACCGAATATGATCAATTGAGGAATAAACAGGAGAGCTTAGGACAATGGGAATCTCAATTATCGGAAATCATTCAATGGGTGAGCGACGAGAAGGATGCTCGATCATATTTACAGGCTCTTGCTACAAAAATGACGGAAGAATTAGAATATCTTAAGCATTCAGGTGTTTCTAATGCGATCGGAACTGGTGATAAGAACTGGCGCAATCGTAGATCACAAAAATTAGATAAAATGGAATTACTTAATTTACAAAGTTCGCTGCAGTCTGAAATACATGCTAAACAAACTATCAGCGAGGATCTTAGTAAAACGAGAGCAGAATTGTTAGCTGCCCAAAAGTATGTATTTTTCGTCATAAAACTATAGTTGAAGTTTACATCTCTCGTTATTTATACTGTATAATATAAATCATTTAAAACTGTATCATCATCATCTACAAGCAGTGGTGCACTCAGAATTCGTTCCCATTTTTTTTTAATTATTGCATTGGGGGGCACCACTGAATGGTAGAAATATGGTCCTTAATGTTTGATTAACTAGAATGATATTATGAATTATGGTTAGTGCCACATTTCACTCGAATTTGCACACTCAACGTTAAGCACTCTTCACATTAATTTATTTACTTTTTTTAAATTATAAAATTGCAATGGCGCATTCAAAAGTCCTTTTATTTTTCATAATAAATGGTTTTCTTTAAAGAATTGACTTTACAGTAAATTTTTATTAACTATTGCGGGTTAGGGTGGTGACTGCAGCCCAGTAGTCTTTCAGGGAACTATTCCTGGATACTATTTTTTAAGTTGTTTTTATTTATGATTTAATTATCGATTTACATCTTATATTTAAATGTTATTTTAGGGAGCTAAGAGATTTTAAACAACGAAACGAGGCCTTAAACACAGACTTAAAACGAAAAGATAAACAAGTCAAAGATTTACAAAATCGTTTGGATTCAGGAGAAGGATGTGAGTTATTTTTCAATATTTTCATTTACATATACAATTTTAATTTAGGGTAAACTGAGTGGGTGGAAGGTTTGATTTTAAATATTCTAATTTTTATTTAATTTCCATTCGAATAAAATTAAACCTTGATCGTATAACATTGTGGCCCTTTACGAAGTAGTTTCTTTAGTGTGGGCTACAATGTATATTAGCACTCCTAGGCAAATAGTAACTGTATATGTGTACAGTTCGATCATGGTTACGGCAGATTCCTCTGGTGATTGGCATCACTTCGTGCTTCTGGGGCATCATGTTACTTCTTTTACGACTTTATGGTTCACAGACTATTGCTTAAATACTAACTTTTCACAAACACACAGTAGTTCCATGATTAAAGGAAGAGTAGTCTTCCTTAGATATGTCTTACGAACAAATTATTTGTAAGCAGTTTTGTTTGAATATTTTTGCATCAAAGCCAAATCATGTGCCTAGAAATTTTTTACGAATTTGTGCCTTTAAAAAGGATTATCAATTACTTCAGGGAACTTATAAATAATCAGTTTCGATGGATATTAGATTTATTTTCATTTTCTCTATTTTGTTAATCGAAGACATTTTTGTTTAAATTATTTCACGCATTACTTCTCTGAAGTGTAGTTTATAGTTATGGTGCTTGAATGTAAATATTCTGTTATAGAATTTTGTAAATTATCTTGTTATAGCCCTTTGAGTTAATAAACATAACTCTACATCTACGAATTGAGGGTACGATGTGGCGTTATAGTTGTATTAACTTATCTTTGGACATATTGAAAAGCCCATTGGTTACAAATAAATAGTTTATAATATTATATCAATTGTAGTAAACTTAAAAGTTAGCTGATAGTGAACCTTAAAAAATTAATACATTTTACAAGCAGCAAGTATTGGAATGCCGTCCTCTGTTCAGCAACAAATTAAGGGTTCGTTATTAAACTTTTAAGCTAGCCTTATTTATTAAAACAATCTGAGCTTAATTCTGTTATATATTTATAGCTTGGAGTGCTAATATTGCATAAGAGGTGTTTTTATTTTACTTTATTTTTATGTTTCTGTGTCTATGCCGCTAATCAGTTTGTCTTGTTTTGTTCTTTAGCAAATTTGTGTGGTTTTCGATGACGTTGTTTTATTTAGTTTACAAAGTACTTAAAATCGCATTAATTCTACTTTATTTTACAGTTTTGGAACGACCGTCTTCTCAAATGTCTTATTTGGATCAATTCCTTAAGGAAACGAACTCTTCCCAACAATCTCAACAGCAGTTTGAAGGAAGCAATGTTCACGGGCTGCTGTACCAAGGAGGCTCCATGGAATCAGAAGATGGAGATATCGAGGACAACCGTGCTCTTAGTATTGCTAGTTCAAAAAGTAATTTATCCGAATTAAGTTTGGTACGTTTTATTGCTTTACTTTCGAATTGTTTTTCGTAACTTTTGTAAATTTAAAGCACGAGCCACAATCTCCACTAAAAATGAAATCTCATCAATTTCTGGTGCGAACATTCTCGAGCCCCACCAAGTGTAGTCATTGCACTTCTTTAATGATTGGTTTGATGAGGCAAGGAATGGTATGTGAGATTTGTGGATTTACTTGCCACACATCCTGCTGTGCTCATGTTCCACCAATTTGTCCTGTGCCTCCAGATCAGAGTAAGAATTAATTATTTAGTGAAGTTCTTTGATTGAATTCGTTTTTTAGCCAAAAGACCATTGGGAATTGATCCAACGCGAGGTATCGGAACGGCTTACGAGGGGTATGTAAAGGTTCCAAAGCAAGGCGGAGTGAAAAAAGGTAAATTAATTTTATAAGTACAAAAATTAATTTTTAAATGATCTCTTTGTAGGATGGGTCCGGCAATTTGTGGTAGTATGCGATTTTAAATTATTTTTGTATGATATTTCTCCTGACCGTAATGCCCTACCAAGTGTTCACGTAGCTCATATTCTGGATATGCGTGATCCACAATTTACCGTGACCAGCGTCCGTGAATCCGATGTCATCCACGCAAACAAAAAGGATATACCTTGCATCTTCAGAGTATGTCAGAATATCTGAGTTGTTTGAAACATTCTCATAACTAAATTTCTAGATAACGAGCTCGTTGATGGAACCACCAGGACCACGTAATTCAACGCTAATGTTGGCCGATTCGGAGGGCGAAAAGAACAAATGGGTGGTTGCTTTATCAGAATTGCACCGCATATTAAAGCGTAATAATCTTCCAAATACAACCGTACTTGTAGCAAGAGATCTTGTAGATAATTCGTTAGCTCTAATTAAGAATACTTTAAGTGCCGCAATAATTGATCCTGATAGGGTCGTTATTGGAGCTGAAGAGGGACTTTATTGTGTAGATCTGGATAGAACGGGTTTGTATTTTTGTAATTCATCTAACAATTCAATTTTCGTTAATCTTATAATTGTAGAAATTGGACGGATTGGTGAAGGAAAGAAAATTTATCAATTGGAATACATTAGCGAGGAGCACTTGTTGGTGGTTGTAAGTGGTAAACAGAGACATGTTAGGCTCGTTCCTATCCGAGCTCTCGATGGTGACGATACAGAATGGATAAAAGTCGCCGAAAGTAAAGGTTGCTCGACTTTAGCAATTGGAGCGGTTTTGCATGCTCCTCTCACTTTTAGTCTTTGTGTGGCCGTTAAAAAACAAGTTTGTATTGATTTTTAATTGCTAAAAAATATAATAACGTTATTCTTATTGTAGCAAAATTGTTCTGCGATAATAGTTTATGAAATAACAAGAACGCGAACTCGACATCATAGATTAAGGGAACTCGGATTGTCGGTAGCTGTTCAATCTCTACAATTGCTCTCTGACGGAAGATTATGCGTTGGATCTTCCTCGAATTTTACTATTTATAGTTTACAAGGCGATCAGCCCCCTATGTGTAAGTATCTATTATTTTTTTAAATAGTTTTGAAGAAGTGAAAATTTAATATGTTAGGGCAGGGTTTTCCAAATTTTTTCTGACTGAGAACTATTTTAACCAATTCAAATGATGAATTAAATTTAGATAATAGTACTTTTATTTTGTGCTCCGTGCCAAGAAAAATTTATTTATAAATGTAATAATATGAATGGATTCTTTTTATAGGAGAACTACTAATTTTAATCGTAATATTGAATAATTTATATAAGTATGAATTTTAATGAAAAATATTTTTTTAAATCGATTCATTTTAGCTTTACTTCATCCTGAAAATCCTTTACAAGCGACTTTATCGTGTAGTGGAGTCGAAGCTCTTCGTGTTATTGAGTTACCTCGAAATGAATATCTGCTTGTGTTTGGTACGTTAGCTGCTTATGTGGATAGACATGGTCGTAAGTCGAGGGATCGAGAAATTATGTATCCAGCACTTCCTACAGCAATTTGTAATGTTTTAATGTATTTTTGCTTGGTTATAATGTTAATTGAAAGTGTTGTAGGCTATCGAGATGGACATTTAGTTGTTTATAGTGAGACTCACATTGATGTCTTTAACTGTGCTACGGGTGAATGGGTACAAACTCTTAATATTAAAAAAGCAAAGCCTTTAAATGATAGCGGTAGTCTTTCTATGTGTGTTTTACACGATATATGTCACTTGTTGTATTTGTCAAATATACATCAACGTAAGTGATCTACGATCATTTTCACCAGGGGTGGGCAAAAGCTAATCCGCTAAAATTGCTCACCCCTGATTTACACCATTCTTATTTACATTTCAAATATAACTTAAATGTCGTTTTTCGTATTGAAAAAAAAATTAATTTGAATGGTGTAAATTCTGGATCATTTTGTGTTATTATTCACTTTATAAATTTTTAGGAGAACTGATTAATTTAGACAATTTAATATTACAAGATAGAGAGGGTAGAAATGTACAAAGACCTAGAAGACGATTTTCGTTACGAGAAGGAAATAAAGCTCAACGAATGTATGTTTTAAAAAATAATTATCTAGATTATTTTGAATAATGTTTATTTTAGGAGCATGGATCGCAGATCAAAATTAATATCTGCCCCTACAAACTTTAACCATATTAGTCACATGGGACCTGGTGAAGGAATTCAAAGACAACGACTTATAGATCTGACCACTAGTCTTGTTGATTCGACAGATCATAGTTCAGGGTACTCCACAGCACAATCGAAGGTAATACAATTTTTTCCTAGAGTTATCACAAAATGTTTAATCGAACTTTTAAATAGCAGTCGAATAAATCTGTGCCGTTGCCTCCAAAGCATGGCGAGCGTCGTAGGCCAGAAATATCAAACCCTACGTTAATAAAACCTACATTTCCTGCGTACAATAGTGCCAAAAGAGTAGCACCACCGAGACCGAGAGATCTTCCACCAGCTTTACCACGACCTGCTGATCCGTCACCTTCCCAGATCCAACGAGCATAGGGAGCATGTCTTCGCTTCACGATTTGATTAAAGTAGGTCGATACGCTTGTGCGTCTTTGAAAAAATAATTAAAATATTTTGTAGGGTCCCGAGAAGAGCAGTCCTCGACATTCGATAGCTAGTAATAATAGCTCCAATTTATCCACTCCACCTTCACCTCAAGCGGAACATCACAGTTCGAGTTACGAAAGCTAAATAGTCGTACTTTTTAATAATACTTTTAATATATATATAAATATATGAAATAGCCCTAATATAAGAACGGTAAGAAACAAACACAAGTCACAATATGCATTTAAAAATTTTTGAATATTGGCTGAACATAGTTTTAGATTTATTCAGGGTAGGGCATTTTAACAAAACTATGAGATAAGCTAGAAATGTCTACCCTGTATAAAATAGACTGAGCTTGTTACCTCGGTATAGATTTTTAATGAATTACATTTAACAGTTAAAAAAAGTTATCATTAAGAAAGCATAAAAATTACCGTCACAGTGATATTTTATATTCGTTTATTTATTAACTATAAAAGTGTATGTTGTGGGCTATGTACTTATATATTTTGTTTTCATTTTTATTTATTGTGTTTGTTTTTATTAAAGAAAAATTATTCTAGTACTAATACTAATAATAACAGTCAATTACCTTTGGTGTATAGGAGTGCTTGCAAACACTATGGCCTGTTGTCTTTTTTTAGTTTTTTTTTGTTAATGTTATATTTTAAATTTGTTTTATCTATTGTAATTAATAGTACAAGTTCGACTTTAAGTTATTTCACAAATGGTACATACTTACATAGCAAGACAATATCGATACAGTTTGTGATCGTTGTAGGATTTCAGGGTTAGCACACATTAGTCCTTTTTAATATACGATTACAAATTAAACATTTGCAGTAAGGGAGACATCTTATACTTAACATGCATGAAATGTAATAATGGTATCGGTTACTCTTTTTGTTCATTAGAAACGTATTTATTTTAAAAATATAGTAAATTAATTATATTATCAATTATAATAGTATTATCGAGTTATAACGTTAGAACTATCTAACTTGACTTCTATTGAAATTTAATCGTTAAAACGATTGTTTATAACACTTTTAGCTTTTTCGTCTTTGAAGCGATTTTTTTTAAAAAACGTTTTAACTATACTCAACTTTAGTCTGTAAAGATCTAACTTCGTATTTGTGTTGTACTTTTTTTAAAATGTATTTATTATTTACTTAATATATGACAGTTTGAAGGTTTCGTTTTTACTCATTAATAATTGGCCTGCCACTAACGTATTGACTGTTATTAAAAATAATTCATACAGCTTAATTTCTACTCTAAATTATAAAATCTTGAAAACAAAATCCCTTAAAACTATCGATGTACAGTTTTATTAACTGTATTTTCTAAGAACCGTAGACCAATTATGTTGATTTAGTTGGGGGTCTGTAAATGCCAACAACCACTGCGTGGTCACGTTCATAAGGCTCCAGAGTTATTTGTTCTTGCGGTTTTAATTTATCGGCTTGTAATTTTTTAACTTCTGAAGCAAAAACAGCTTCCGGTTGAGCAGTGGAGTCTATACAAGAGGCTTTGATGGATATCACAAAATGCCCTCCGTTTCTCAGAAAATGGTGTGCATTTATAGCAACTATTCTAGCCTGATCAGGCTGTGCTACATCTGCAAAAATTGTATCGACCATGCCGACCAGCATTCGATACTTATGTGGGTGTCTCGCATCTTCTATTATTGGAATTATGTTTGTGCGTTTTTTAGCTACATTAATCAAGTCACGGCCTGATCTATGCGAAAATTCAACTGCATAAACTAAGCCCTCTGGTCCCACAAGATCAGAGACATGAGAAACTGTTGTACCAGACGCAGCACCTAAATAAAGAACTTTGCTTCCTGGTTTGATGTAAATTTGATCTACGCCACCCAAAATTGCTGCTGCCAATTTACTTCTAAAAGGATTCCACACTCTATATTCGATTTTGCTGCCTCCTTCCTACAAATTATCAGGTAAAATACGCAATGTTATTATTGAAAGTAATTAATACCTCAACAGATATTCTTTTTTCTCCATACACTTCAGAACCGGGTACTAAATTTAAGGTAACTAGAGCATCTTCTTTGCCTCTTGCTATAAATACTCCTTCATGTCTATGTGGTTCAATAACTACAGTTTTTCCTCCTCTAAAGCCCCCAGGTTTTCCGCCTCGGCCACCACGGCCACCTCCGCCACGGCCTCCTCCACCTCGACCAAAACTAGGGCGACCACCTCCGCCTCCTCTACCTCCACGTCCACCACCTCTGCCTCCACTAAAACGATCACCACGTCCTCCACCACCGCCGCCACGGAAACCTCCACGTCCGCCACCACCACCTCTTCCTCGTCCTCTAGGTGAAAAATCTTAAGAATAAATAAAAACAATATTTTATTATTGTACTCGTTTTGTTATAATTAATTTATCTGTTTTACCCATGATTAGAACTTCTTTTCAGTGAATTTTTATTAATTTTTTCTTCTTCTTTTTGCTGGTGTAAACACGTGTTCTCACAACATTAGCAACATAACCTCAATTTTAATGAAATACTACGCTGGTCAAATAATAACTGTACTAAAACTTTCTCTTCAAAGTTGTGGTAATTAAGCAATTAAGTAAATGTTATGTTTATTGGAGGTAATCTATTTACTCGTTATTGCCTTAATTATTAATTTTTCAATAAAAAAGTAAAATATTTCGAAGTTGACCCATTGACTGTGGGTCACTTTTCCTTTCAAGTCGGTTGTGTTTGTGGAATGTTTTTGAAAGGATGACGCTAAGTATTCAACGCGGGAAATCTCTGGAAAATATTACAGAAAATGTGAAAATACAGTTAATGCCTTTTAAAATAGCTGCCGATGAAAGTGCTAATGTAAAAGATATGTTCGATGTAAATTGTAAAGAAGAAGCTGATGGTAAGTTTGTTGTCAGAGCATTCTAACCTAAAAGTTGTTTGAAAATACATTTTTTTGTTTATTAACTTAGGATTTACAAATTCGTTTCGAGGATACCCTCTTAAAGGAAAAAGAATTAATATACCTGACGGTTACAGAGGTATAGTATTGAAGGAAACCAAAAAACCAATGTCGGAAAATGATAATCGTAAACTTTATGTTTTAAACAATTTCAATTCGATTTTCTATTGGAACTGGGGAAAGGAACCTAGCGAAAATGATCCCATTATTCAAGTTTTTGATCATTGGATTGATATCGCCGAAGCTGTAAGTATTTATTTTGTTAATATCTTATTTTAAAACTATTTCGTTTAGTTACATTCACCAGTAACTTCTTGCGACCCAAGCGAAAAAGAATAAGTTAAGATAGGTATATGTTTGTGTGTATATTTTGCAAATCAATTTTTTATAGTACAAATCAATCAGTATAATAATAAACATCACAATATCAGTAAGTAAATAATATTTTTGACTAGTCTTCATTATTCTTAAAGTAATCTAAATGCTCATTAATCACAACATAATAATTCTTATAGCATTGGCAGGCATCATCTTTGGTTTATAAAAATGTTATACATATATGCATATTTCATTACAAAGAATTATTGATCCAACAACATTGTTATAATTCATGGAACGTCTTGAAAGTTGTCCATTGCAACGGTGTTGGTTTTTACAATTTGGTCGAACCATAATTTTATTATTGAATTGGCTAATAATACAGTCTAAAATATCTTATGGCTTATTCTATATGATTAAATGACTTATCTATATGTACAATGACATGAAACTCACATGAAAAATTAGCTAATAGATGTTCATATAAATAAGATATATAAAAATGAATTAATTGCTAGATATATTTCTTTCTCCTTCTCTCATCATTTCAGCATGTCTGAGCCTCTTTTGTGATTCTTGTTGCTGTTTGATAAACATGCTCAGACGATCCAATAAAAATTGTTTATCGTGCCCTTCTAATACTAATTGATTTTTTAAAACAATCACCATATGTCGATTTGCGGAATTAACTGCCCAATAATAATAAAGTAAAAGTGTTAGAATTATTAGTGCAGGCACAGCAAATCCTGCCGTACTTATAAAAAACAGCACATTTTGAATCCAGCCTGGAGCAAACGTAAACATGAGCGTAAAGTAAGACCAAACTGAAGTCAAACTTCTGAACGGACCGCAAGATTTTGATGGAAGCAATTCGCCTATTGCAAATGTTATCGGCAATAAAGCAAATACGTAGCTTATAAGTAATACAATCATAAACATAGAATTTGAACGTGAGGCTCGATAGATGGTAATGCTCGGAGCACTGTTAATTAAGCAAGCAAATTTCTTTATGTAGAACATTAAAAAACATACTAGTGTCGCTATGGCTGGAAGCAAAGGAGAATAAAAACAACCAAGCCAACAGAGCGTTTGAGAATAAATGACATCGAGGACATGTTTGGGTAGTTCGAAGCTTTGTAATCCTATAAATTTAGTAAATTTGTTATTAAAATTCCTAGCAATCATGGCACGTGGAAAATTAACAAAAAATGTTAAGAGAAAATGAGTAGCAAAGTCTGTAAGGACAAGTTTGTAAATTTGTTGTCCTACAAAGGTTTCCCAGCAAGTACTACAATCTGAACTTATACAATTTTCAATATTATCATTATTACACGATACTTTGGCATATAAAGACGCGTACAGTACAAAAAGAGAAGAAAGTCGAAGGAAAACTGTTCGCACTAAACTTATACGTAGAACATTAATTGGATTGTACTTTTCAAAAGCTACTAAAAAGGTAAAAATCATCGGTACTATTATATTTAAAAATACTATCGTTAATGATGGAAGAAACTCGTAAAGCAAATGCTCGATATTGGAATTAAACAAACTCTCTACTCCAGTCGTGTTGTAAACTTTTTTAGTGGAATAATCGAACACGAAATAAATACACGCCGCTGCCACTGCAAGAATACATAATACTATTAAATTAACTATAAATCTGATGACGAAGAGCTTTGTGCGTTCTTGTTGGGTTCTATTTTGCCTTTCTTCTTCGTGCCTTTCAATTTCTAAAAGTCCTTTGATTTCATGGAAAATTGCTTTGTGCTTTACATTGGCAGTTTTTTCGTTATGAATACAGAAATCCCATCCACCAAAAATTAAATTACAATACTGATAAAATTGGCCTTCGCCTTCCACTAAACGTTCTTTGAAGCCTTTCGCAGCTGATTTAACAATTGCAATAAGAGAAAAGGCAAAGTATATAATTGTTACACAGATATACGCTAATGGCAAGTCATAATACATAATGGTGTTTCCAATGGTATAATTAAACGTCTGATTTGAATATACACCATAAAATAAAATCGTCCGCTCCATTCGTCCTGTGCCTTGCACTAAATCTAATACAATATTGCTATTGGTTGTCTGATTAAAATAAATCGTGGAACAGCAATTCTTACATTCCATATTATTATTATTATTTGTGAATATTATTTGTGGCAGAATTATAAATAAAAATACTGTCGTAAATATTCCAAAGTTGAGTAGCAAAAGCCATTTTATAAAGAGGAAATATGCAACGATACCTGTCCCACAATTCCCTTCGATTTTTTTTAAATCTCTTCTCCACAGTTCCAATTTCGCATAAGTTTCTTTCACTTGCGTTACTAATTTTTGCCAAATTTTACGACGTTTCCATTTTAATTGTTCAAATCCTTGCAAACGTAAATTTGGTTCTCTCTGCAATAAGATTCTTTTATTAATTAATATTTAAAATTGATGAGATATAAGTACCTGCAGTTTGAGTTTCATTTCTTTCTTTTGTAACATGGGCATCGGCAAGGCCTTAATTTCCATGATTTCTTCCCACGTTGTTTGTTCATTTGATAAGTTTTCAGATAAATCGGGTAACATAGAAACTTGGACATCAGCTGTGGTGGATGCTCTACGAACTGTTGAACTTCTTCGTGATCTTAATGATGTTTGTCTGCGGAATGTCTTTGTGTCTGTTGATGTGCGTATCCTTTTGATTGTTGCTGCAAGACATGTAATAATTAACGACGTTAATTGATTTTCGTAAGAGATTACCTGCTGCAACACGGGTTTGTTTACTTGGCAGCAAAGTGGCTAACTGTTTGGGATCTCTTTGGAGCACCTCAAAATCTGTATCTATGGAAGGATAGCTTTCTTGGTAAAATTCTGCCCCCGCTTCTTCCCATCCTTGCGTACGAGCTTTCTTTTTATTTTTGTCACCTCCAGACATAACTGTCTCAAAATGTGCTCCTACAATTAGAAATTAGGGTCAGACTTACTAAACGAGGACTATCGTTAAAAAGTATTTATTGCGTTAGTTTCGTACTAATATATTCCGAATTTAATAATACTAACAGTGAAAATTAAGCATGGGAAAAAATACAAATGTTTTTATTTTGGTATTTTAGAACGAAAATGAGCCATGACACTTACGTAGTTAAGTTCATATATGTTAGCTGGCGCTTTCAAGTCAGCTGTAATTTTGAAATAAGCGCTAGACCAAGCAACAAATTGATTAGAGTTATATTTTAAATTAGTCCACTGCATTAAAGATACGATATAATGATAATTAACTATCCCTATTATTTAGGATTAGACCTAGATTCTCTATTTTAATGACCCTTAGAAGTGGGAACATTTTGTGCGCAATAAAATGTTACATGGGTTCAGCCACTTTTGTATAGAGGGTAACAGCGTACAATATTCTTTACAAAAATAGATCTTTATGATTGTTAATTTAATTAATTCAGATTTAACAAAGATATTTATAAATACACTAATGTTATTAATGTACAAACATTGTTTAGAATTAAAAACTTAAGCATTAACAACTTAACTGTCAGGATTTTTAGACATGTTGATTTACACTACGAAATTCCAAGTTGTACCTTTAGCACGTTTTTCACAAACTTATTGACACTATCAGAAGTTATCTCAATTCCATATTCCATCAGTACAAATCTATGTTATTGTAAAATTCTGTTATTTTCCGTTGGCTTATTACGATAGCATAACAGTCAGACCCATTCTTTTAAACTCGGTGAGTCAAGGAGTTGTTATGTTCAACAACTCGGACCCCGTGCATGGGGCAGTCTTGGTATTTCTTATCACACCACAGAGCAAATCGTTGTGATAAGAATTTTAGATGGAATTCGACAAAGCATGGCTCTATTAAATATAGAACTTTTAGAAAATTGAATATACGCTTACCTAACAACCAATTACCAGCTTTCGTACATCAGAAATTTGGTACATATGATTTTTGGACTTGTGTGCTTACTTCATATAGGAGTAGTAAAAATCATCCTGTTGGTTTTGCAGAATGGGACTTGAAGATGATAGAACAACTGTAATTAATACGGATTTGCAAGTGCACGATGTTAGAAAATTAAGAGTTATGCATACTTACATCATGCCTGTTATTGTTAGAGATAACACTAATCCTCTAGCCATTATGATTGCATAAATGGGAAGTGACTTTATTAAAAAAGAAATAGACTTTAAATCTGAATCATCATACACCTGTGTCAACCACTTTACAATTTAATGTTAAAGCGAAGACTATCCTTATTTGTAATAGGTTATTATAAACAATAAATTTCTCTCTTATTGCCGATTATAACATCTTTTGAAAACTAAATCAACAGCAAAATAGTACTTTGATCGAAAAAGTTAAGGTTATGTTTTTGCTTTTTAGAAGGGAAATCTTTTAATAAATATTTTTTCATTAAGAGAAACTTATTGTTATTTATTATACAACGGTAACGCTTATTACTAATAGTTACAATTTACAGTTATAAACAAATTACAATACTTGATTTGAAATCAATTGAATTGGACTTGAACCAAAATTCAGTTATTTTAGTATTCTCTTTATTAGAATTCTTACTAGCTTATTGTTATTAACAATTAGCATCTCATATTTTACTAAATTAATTGTATTAATGATTGGAATAGTTTAATACATAGATTTTAGGTTACCTATAAAAAAGTTTATAAGTATTTTAGGAATTTTTTAGTTTTATAGCAAAAAAAGTAGTTTAATCATTTAATTTAAGTCTATTAAATACTAACATATATAAATAATAACATATTTCAAGTAAAATTAGGTAATTTTTAAATATTAAATTCAAAACATTTTCATAAAACGCGCTAAATGTGACACGAATGAGTCAACGAACATTTCCGAACGAGGGTTAGTATATAAGGCGGTCGTTGCCGAATGCATTCAGTAGTGTTTGTGCGTTTGTAGTTGAAACTACACTTCTCAGTTCGGGAAATTACTGTTACGATATCAATTCGAAAATATGTGCATTTATATTTTAAAATACGGGAAAAACTATAGAGCTAATAGGTTTTTTGTGAAATTATGGTTTATGGAAGAAATTCGACTTTGAACATTTTCGCTCATCATTGTTAAAATGGCGTCGGAGTGAAGTTCGTTCCGCCTTCAATTGTTTTTTAATGGGTTGGCAATACACAAATGGCATCAATTGACATCTGAAAGTAACTAACTGAGTAAGTCACTATTATTTTGCTTATCAAATTTATTTTTGGTTATTGCAAGTACTTGTTAATGTGATGGAGTTGTGAAGTGTTTTATTTTGAGTACAGTTGTGATTTAAACTTTTTTGCTTTGTAGTTACTGTTTAAAAATTAGGTTTTTAAAGAAACTGTTTAATATTTATTAATTTTTTTTCGGTTTGTTCTTGAACTAATATAGTAGAGTTTGGTTAAGGTGTTTAAATTGCATAATGTTTGTTGTTTAGATTCAAGCTTTGTTTTGCTTTTGAGTTTCCTAATATCGGAGATAAATATTTGTATATTGTTTTAGGATTCGCACTTGGACTTTTTCCGTCGATGTGATTGATACTTTGGATTCTAATTTAAGGAATACATTATGAATTGATTTGAGATCTATTTCGTTATTATGCATATTATGTATTGTGAGTTAATTTAGGAACGATTGTATTTGGAACTTACTTTAATTATTGTATTTTAGGATTATTGGAAGACTTCTTTAAACCAATTGTGTACGTGAAGCTCGAATTATTCTTTTATTGCTAGAAGTACATTTTGATTTGTACTTTTCCTGCCTGATTTGATTTTCCAAACTTTGGATATGAATTTACAGCAGCAGAATTAACCACCAACCTTGAAACGAGCATTTTTAGGTACTATTAAAATTTTATATAGCCTTAGTTTATCAGAAAATCGTAAGACTGTTCTTTTATAAATTTGTCTTGTTTTCAATATTTTTAGTATTCAACAAACGACAACCAACAAACTTGCAGAAAATCACATGCAACACAATAATCTAAATAGATTTTCATCAATTTTGATTATTCATTCTTGATTTTTAATAATATTAAAGTTCTTTTATTATTAATTATCAATATTGCAATTTATTTACAATAATTAAAGAAAAATATCCTTTTTTATCCACTGAAGTATCCTGGAATCTAATTTTGTTCTGTTTTACAGGTTATTTTCAAGGGATGTTACAAATAACTGCTTATGTTTGAGAGGAATTTCCACTTAAAAATTATATAGAAATTCTGAAATAAATTAAATACTTTTTTCCAAGTATTAAATTTGGGACGAAGGTTGTCCCTTTTAAATGTTACATACTTTTATTTGGGCGTGTGATCTGTTTACCTGTTTGTGTATAAAGAAATTCGATAAGAAGAACCTGAGAATATCTAGCCATTGCAGGGCTAAATTAATGATATAGGGTTATGGCAAGAAAATTTAAGCTCTATTTGCATGGATATCTATTGCACATGAGTATAGCCATGAATATGCAGGGGGTTACAAAACATTTGATTTTTTTCTTATTTAAATAAATGTGTGTTCTTTTATACTATTTATTTCAGGACTTGTACAATTTCTGAAACTGACTTGCTTCATTGTGTATCAATGCCGATGGATGAAGTTTTAATTACATATTTTATAATTTATATGCTCTTTTTAGCATTATTACTCGGAGATTCTACTTCTTACATATTTACCATCTTTATATATATTATAGCTACAGTTGCTGCTCAAGGATTTACTTTCAGAATTGGATTAACTGAAAAATTAATAACTTTTATTTCAGGCTGAGGTAGATTGTATGTTAACAAAGTTATTTGTTGGGCATCCAGTCAAAATGTTATTTCTGGAAGAAGTTGGCCTCTTCTTCCAGATAATTGGGCCTTTTTTTCAGCACGATAGGGCCCGGTGCTCTTACGTTTCTCGTGGAAATCGTCGCGAAAAGCTGGACTGTCTAAAAGCTTCGTCGTCAGTGAGTGCGCGAACCGAATTTGTTTCGTAGTCTTTCAAACGAGTGATCACCCTCCCAGTACAAGTAGTGGTCCCTTTAATTCAAATTATCGCGCGTTGTGTTTTAAAAAAGACTTCTTCGTTGGTGATGAAGCTGCTGCTAGAGTTGCTGAAAGTGCGGGTCCACTCGGGAGTGCCTGATGGTCCAGGAGGATGTGGAGGAAAGCATTGGGGACAGCCTCAACCCCCCTTTGCACAAACCATCTTTAAATGGGACATCAGGTAGGTCCGTCCAGCGTTGGGACGTTGGAAGAGGAGGAAGACACTTTCCGGTAAGCGATTTTTCTTTACCATTGCAGATGGTGTTTCTAGTATTCAGGAGTCTCTAAAACTTTTAGCTCGCGATTTGTTTACCTTCCAGAAATTGAACGGACTTCGGAACAATCGGGAGTGAAATGTGGACGCCGATAACGTTAAATCATCCTAATTGCGCCTTTTTGGAAGATTCAACTGAAAAAGAAAATCATTTTCCGAACTTACACAGAACAATTAAAGTAATTTTTTTAAATTCAAATTTTTATAGTTTTATGGCAAAAAAGGACCTGAATCAATTTTCAAAAAAGTACACTTGAAACAATTTGTGGAAGTTGGTTGTGGCAAATGGCATTTTTAAATGTTTATTTAAATTTTTGATTCTAGTATTGTTTAATTTAATTTACTTTTTGCAAATGCCATTTGTTCAACCGTTCAAAATTGAAATAGGTACAGTCAGGGTTGCAATTTTGGGGCTCCTGTCGGTTTTTAATATTTTTAATTTGTTTTCTTTTAGATTCTATAATGTTCAAACTTTTAATTTTGATTGCTAATTAAACAATATTCCAAATTGTTTTATTCATTTTTCAACTTAATCAATTTATTGTAATTATTTGAAATCAATAATTTTGGTTCTGTGGTTTGTGCTTTTTCAGATTTGTTTGATAATTTCTAAATTAAGATTTATTTGAAAATTCAAGTAAAGTTTTGATTTATTTCAAAGGATTTCTTAGTCGTATTTTCGGTTTTGAATTGTTGCTAAAAATTGGTCAACTTTCCTTCTATTTTTGTTAAATTAAGGGGGCCTAACTCAATAAAATTTAGAATTAAAAAAATCTAATCCTTTTTTATTCTATTGATTTATTTTCATATTGATTTGAATTTTGTTTTATATCTCTCATGTGAATGTTTCAAAAAGTTGTTCAATTATAACTTGAATTTTTTAAAACCATTTATTGGCACAATTTCATTATAAATAATTGGGGTAAAAATTGCACCGCAACGCAGAACCAAATTGTAAGCTGAGAAATTGCATTATTAATACAATAAATAAAATATAGCCAAAATTGGAGGTGAATATTTCGTCTCTATCATTTGCAAAAATGAAAGAACGAAGTGACATTAAATAATTTTTGTAACTAAATAATTTCATTAAATTATTGTGTCGAATTTAATTGAGAAAAGTAATAAAGAAATTTAAGTCAATTATCATATGGAGGAACAGTATTAAAATTAAATATAATGCAATTTTTTAGTACAATTTAAAAGAACACCATGTTCGAAATTCAAATATAATGTAATAACAATTCGTTGTTATTGACGTTATTTTTCACATTGTTTGCAAATGTACTAAATTAATATTCAAATTTTCGTAATTAATTTTGTCAGCGAATTAAAGTATACCTTCATTCAAAACCAAAATCAAAGAACATTATAGGAACCTCAATTTATTTCACGTAAACTAGAAACACCACTGCAATTTTTTTACTTTTGGAAATGAGCAAAGTGGATGTGTGTGCAAAGGAAATTTTCCGAGCTGCATTTCCATAATGCTTTGTTTTCTTTTTGTTTGATTGTCTCAATAATCTGCAAAAACAGCGCGAATCGCTTAAGTTTTTGCAAATGGAAGTTGCTCAAGTTTCGAGTTTTTGGTGATGTTATCTTTCGTAAGGACCCCTTGCCCCCTCGCCATTTTTTATTGTATTTTTTGTAACTCTGAAAACTCGGGAGGAGAGCAACAGGTCCATTTATTGAGTTCAATCCATTTTCTGTGCAACGCAGTTGGACAGGCCAGTTTATTTTCTTATAACTTCATCTCAATAAATTGTTGTTAATTTCCATAGTTAATAACTTTTTAAATTCAATTTTGAAACTGGTCATCCTTCTGTTGTGGCGCAAATGTGATATTTGTGTATTTTTTGTATATTTGTGTACCGCCCCATGTCTACGCTAGCTGGGCATTGGGGCACCCTTAGAATTCGCGATTTTTAATGCTGCAATCTTAAACGAGAGTTTCTGTTTCTTTGTTATCACACATTGGTCTTAAATTCAAGTTTAAGATTGCAGAAGAGGGTGGCTTAGCATTTATCCCCAATTTTCAGATTTATTTAATTTTAAGACTAGGAGGAAAATGGTTCAGCAAAAAATGTTGTTTTAAGGGTTGAACCCGTATAGTTTTTAAAAAAATGCGTTTTCTAATACCGTGGGGGGTATTAGCTCGTTCCTCTTGCGGTTTCTTGCGTCTTGCGCCCATTTATTTTATTATATGTAACTAATCCATTCCTTTTCAGGCCTTTTTATTACTTTTTGAAATACAATACAATATACTAATGAATACTAATCATTTTTTTCAGGTCTTTTTCAGGGCGTCAAAAAAATATGCGGTTTAATTAGCGCGTTTTGGTTTTCTAACATTGTGGGGGGTGTTAGATCGTTTTTTTGTGTCTTGCTTCATTTTCGGTCTTTTGATAAAACATTAGCTTTTGTATAGGCAGGGCTTTATTACTAATCTATTCTTTTACAGGTTTTTTTTCAGAGTTTAGAATTATTGTATTAAATAAAATGGATGGTTCACAATATAAACAAGAAATCGCCAGCACAATAAAGAAGAGAGCATGAAATCCATTAGTATGAATTAATACTTATAATTTCAAAACGAAGACTGGGAATGATCAAAAAATCAAAATCTTTTGTTAAATATAGGTAATTGACAATCATACATATTGATCTCATACAGAATTTAATTTAATCCAGTCATGAAATTCAAATATTCTATATAATTCGACCAAAATTATAGTTATAGATATCAAAATGAAAATTTAATCAATTAAAAAGGCTTAAAAATGCAGTCAATAAATCCAAAAATCTTGTTCCATCTTTGATTGAAATATTCAAATCTAAAACAAAAAGTAATATATTTTATTCATGAATGCTTCTTTGTAGATTATTATTTACAATTGGTACTAAAACAACTGGTTTATGCATTCTACTTCTTACTCAAAAACTTTATCAAAACAAGTACAAAAAAAATGGATCAATACTGAAATCATTACAAGAAAAGCAAGCTTATTTTTTGGAAAAATTCTCACAAACTGGTGGAGTGCCAAGAACTGAACAAGTTCTACTATCAATGTTTTTGGTGCAGCTTCAAAAAGAACATGGTTTTTCTGTTTCTCGCTTTTATAACGAATTCAGCCAATAATGAAACGATGAGTTGACGAGATAATATACACCAACAAAGACAATTCTAAAAAATTAATGGATTTAGTCTATAGTTATTTAATTCTTATATAAACTCACTTTTTGAATCGTAAAAGCATCCACTAAAACCAGCTAAAAAAGTGCTGTAGTCCTTTATTTACATGCTGCTCTTTATTTCTGATATTTTATTTGGGTACTTTACATCGTAACGAAATATATAAATTTCATTTTTCGTCCTGTTTCCCCAAGGGCAAGCGCAATACATTTTATTAATGCTATATTAACTAATTTGCTAGGGTTGACATTAAATTTTATTCAAATTTCTTTTTAAATGGTGCTTTCTTGCATAATCTTTAATTGTAATACTTTTTTGAGAGATGTCGCAGAAGACATGTTCACACCACACAAAATTTTTGATAAAAACAATATGATTCACTCTACAACTATTTTATTTTAGTTTACGTTATTAATTAATCAATTTTATATCATTATATTATTAATTTATATAAAAATCTATATTTTATTTCGATCATAATGTACATTTAACAATCATTATATATATTATATTATTGAATTAGTAATAGTGCTATTTACAAAGTGTTAACAGCCCCTACGATGTGTACAGGTCTTCCTTTATATCTCTTAGAAATATCAGCTTCCGTTTGCTTCTGAAGTATTTTAGTATTGTCAATTACAAGGGTAATAACAGGTTGAATTTTTTTAATCTGCAATTGGGCATCTTCAATTTTTTCTTGTAATAATCGTTTAGATATGGCGATGCGCTCTATGACACTTAATTTTTGATTTAATCTCGTTGTAAGCATATCAATATATTTTGCGGAATGTTTGATGTTGTGCAAGTGTTGTGTTCTTTCGTTGGTTAATTCTTTAAGAGCAGTTTTAACATGCCCAATCATAGATGTTACACTCTCTAGAGTTTGTAATTGTAATATAGCTGGTGCATCCTGCATTTGCGATATCGATAATAAATCTGATTCGTTGGACATTTCTAATAAACGCATGGCTAAAAATGCCTCCAATTCGGAGAGATCTTTTAGGAAAAGATCTCTTGTTTTAGGATTATCTAAAACGGTGTAAGCTTCATTACCACGAGCAATGCCAATGTCATTTCCTGAGTTATCTATTATAACTGGAGCTTCTTCAATTTTACCATCTAAATCTGAATGTTCGACTATTTCAAAACCATCATCGATGCTCACATTATTCCAATCAATCGAACTGTAATTTAAATCGTCACCAAAATCTATACCGTCAGAATTATCAGAGTCTTGTTGCATTTCTGGGACTTCAATGCTAGATGGTTTTTTACCATAATTATATTCATAAGTGGTCGTATTTCCATGATCAATAACATATCTTAACAATGGAAGAACATCACTTGTATCGTTATTATCTGAATGATATTTAATAAAAGCTACATAAACATCGACAGCTTCTTTTACTGTTTTTGTTTTATTTGCAGCTTGTTCATATAATTCTGGCAACTCGGATAATAATCCCAGCAGTTCTTTTTTAATATTACTACCAGGTATTCCCATTTGTTTACAGATGATGTTAAATTCATTTTGTGTTACTAATTCAGTTTTGCTGTATTCCTTAATTTTTTTCTCGCTTTCTATTTGAGCTTGCTCAAACTTAGCAACTTGCTTACGAAGACTGGGTACTTCAAAATTAACATTACGAATCAGTAACTGAGCAACTTCGGCCAGATATAAGCCATCCTGTTGATAGGAATTTACGATATCTTGCCAATCCTTCATACGCTGTGAACCATATCTACCAAACAAATTCTTGGAGTCTGCCTCTGTTTCTTTTAAAATTTCAATAATTTTTAAGCAATGAAAGTAATTAATGTGTTGTCCAGAGAGTAGTTTAACAATGTCCTTATGTTCGGGCATATCTTGGATAGCATTGTTAATTTTCTCTCTGATCTTTAATGTCTTGTTTTGCCAGTCCTTGCTTACATGTCTTCTGCTAATTAACCACTCCAATAATTTTGTGGTGTTAATATCAATTGGGATATTTTGTTCATCCATTTCTTATTATGACACAAGATTTTATAAACATATGGAAGCAAATGTAACCTACAAATTTAGATATTTGTTGCCATCTAGCGGATTCATGTGGGACTCCAATTTGAAAATGGTGCGCGCTGGCTTAAAAATTTAAATTTGTGGTGCTAAATAACCGATTTTTGGGATTTTCTATGAGTTAATGAAATGGATTAACGTTTGATTATTTATTACTGATAATAACTTGTTCACATAAATGTTCTTAAAGCTTAAAGACATTTGTATCTATACAACTTTATGTATATGTTAATGGAAGACAGACCATGGCAATTTATTTAAAAACAAGATCTTTTATAAAGACAAACCTCAATAATCATAAGTACATATAAGATTAATTTTGTCTTTATAGAATATCTTCAATACATTATATTTATTTTTTAATTTTAGCTGACACTTTATCTACAATAGTAACTAATAAAAATAATTTAAACTCGAAGAATTTAAATATAATACATATAAGAAATAGTTTCTTAATACGAATCTAAATCTCTTCATAATAGACTTTTAGAATTATCAAACTCAGTCTGGTTACAAGTTTAATTAAATTTATACGACATTCCTAAAACTCGATGCATTAATGGTATTTTATTTCCTAAATATTATAAGTTGGGAAACTTAAGCCATCTATTTTCCAAACCATATACACGAGGAACTGTAACGTTTAATGTATTTTTAATCAAATATTAAGTTATTAATTTAATTACGTAAATATTTAGATAAATATGCAACGTTATAGGGGTATACCTAACACACACATGTACGAATTTAATTCATAATTTTCTTGTATTGACAATATGATATGGTGCAGTTAAGTACTAATACAAGTTATTTAATAGGAAACTTGTAGAAGTGCGCTTAAAAGGTTTAATTGCTATTTTGATATGTTATATCTATGTTTATAACAATTTCCATTCTAATATCGGAATAATTTTCTTATTCATAGATACATTCAATTTTTAATGAAAAGCTATCACTATCCGAGTACACTTTTTTTTGATTTAATCAAATTCATATCGATCACCCTCCGTACTTTTTAATAATTTAATACGACCCTGAGCAATTTAAAATCGAATTTCAAAAAATAACGAATTTAAGTACGCATTGTTATATTTAGAGAAGTATCTTATTCAAATTATCTTTAGAATTAACCCTTTACAACTAATTGAACGAATACGAATTTGAAAAAATCGAAATATAATTATTCCATAGCATTATACTGAACTTTTTTAATTTTGAAATATCTGAACACACCATAGCCAGTAACAGTAGCTAAGACAGCAACGGCAAGTGTTGAACCTACAGCAATCGGAGCTGTTTCATCTCTAAATCCAAATTGAGCGTTACAATCGAAAGCTGGACCAAACTTTGCCCCTTTGTACATAAACGGTTGTAGTTGGTAGGTTCTTAAAAATATCTTGCCACTTATACTCGCTGGGTTATATTCACCTTCGGGGAATACTAAATCGACAACCGATTCTTCGCAGGCATATGATTTACCAACAGGTGTTGGGAACAGCATTTGTGAATGCGATAGTCTGAAAGACTTGGCTGGAAGAACTGCAAAATAAATTGCGTAATAAATGAAGTAGGTTTGTTAACGATGTTCTTACTGTGGTTTCTAATACTGTGGTATCTTTCTAATGCAGTGCTAACAACAAGTTCTATTTGGCTTACGTACCATCGTTCACCTCCAGGTGTCTGCAATTTAAACGATCATTATTTGGTTGACTAAGAATTGGGGGTTAAACCCACTTTAGCAAAATTCCAAATCATAGTGTAGCCTTTCCATGTAATTCTCATCGAAGCAGTATCTTCATACTTGCAATTACCTTCAATGACTGCATCCTCCATCATGTAGGTATCATCTGTTTCAAGACCTGCATGTGACTTAAAGTAAACCTACAAAGGTCATCAATTGTAAGGAGAAATTAACTCTTATAATTCAGCGATACGCACCTCTATTAGTCCATCTACTTTTAGCATAATACAAACTGCACCATTGGCACCAGTAACTTGATATAAAACGACCCCCTTCGTCGCCGTAGTGGCGGCCACATTTGCCACTTTGGAGCCATTAACTATCGTTGTGAAATTAATTGAATGCTTTGTTTGACGCGGTGGCTGATTTGTTACCATGTAGGGCAATGTAATTGAACTAACTAAACATAATGTTGTTGCACCTAAACAATAATAGTCAGCAATAATGAATAATAAATCAAAGGCGAAATCACTTACAGACTAAGAGACAGCCCAAACAGGAGTCCGTCTTTTTTGTTGCCATGTTTCTTACGAAAAAAATAGCATCTCACTGTTGAAAGCAAAGGATACGTTCTGAATGAAATTTGTTACAAAAGGAAAGAACTAAAACCCTTATCATCTGCGCAGAATTATACAGCTATCAATAATTGTGAGATTGCGCCCTTAAGAAGGTTGTGGGCGATCTGTGCCCTTTTTTTGTTACTTTCAAATGTAGGTGGTAGCTTTAACTTAACTACCGCATGTACGTTATCAACTAAAAAAAATAATTTATTAACTTGATCCGATAGATATAGCTTTTACTTTGTTCAAATCCAAAATTGAGACATTTCGTGTGTATATTCTTTGGCCATTACTTATTACATGTCGATTTTAAGCAATTTATTTTTGTTTTTGTTTTATTATGATTCATAATCGGTATATTTTACGTTATCATAGTTGTTTTAAAATTAATAATCTTTAAAATATTAAATTTTATCGATTACTTTTCTTTTTAAATTTTGGTTATTTAAAATCGTTCTTGTTTATCGTCGTGCAATAGATGGCGGTAGAGTGCACAAGTTGACTTTTTATGTCACCAATTCAATTTGTTAAATTTAGTCATAAAATAAAGTATAAAGTGTTTAATTAATTATTTACGATTGCTTCAGTTATTTATCTAGAAATTGAATTGAAATGAAGCTGAGAAAATTGTTAAAAGTAGTAAGTAATTTGACGCCTGCGTGGTTACGAACAACCTTGTCACTGACGTCACGCATAACAGAACGAAGTTCGACATACGATTGTCTTTCTTCTTTGGACACTCGTTGGTAGGGCGACGGTACGTTTGTCGTTGTTCAGTGTTGATGTATATGTACGGGACCTCCGCCATTTTGTTAACGTAAAACTATGCTCATATGAGGTGTGTTATATTTTGGAGGATTTTAAAGTGGCCAGGGGTTTATAACTGGTGAGTTATAATCAGAACACTTATAAATGTAGTGATCTAAATTCGTTAGTTGTGTGTGTTTATTATTTCCGTGTAAATAGTAATCGTGTAATAGCACCCCTATGTGGTCGCTTTCTCTTCCAGTATAATGGTTAAATATTACATTCCACGGTCTTGTTTAACTTAACTGTACTTAGAAAATACGGTATCGAGTTACTGCACAGACTTTTTCGAAATAAGTGTGTAAAAATATTAGAGGAAGTTTCTTTACGGACTATATTCGCTTGTGTGACAATTTGGCCTTATTAGGTAGACCTTTGACTTTTTTATTTGCTTTAAAATATTGCCATGCACAGTTATTATTTATATTGGTATCGTTTTCGCAAAGCATTTAACCCATTCTAAGTGATAATTAATAGTTAAATTCTTGTAGGTAAAAATGGAAGCAGAAGTTAATGTACAGGTTTTGTAATGTGAGGTGTAATGAGTCATCATTTGAATGATAGACCTGGGGTCAACAATTTCTACTTTCTTATTGTCCACCTGTTTTTATCTTGGCCGATCTCGTTAGAGCGGAAGTTTTTTTTTCAGATTTATGTTTAATAAAACAATTATAATAAACGTTCGGTGCTGTGGCCCACATTATGGCTAAATTAAAATGCATCGTCGATGTAGAAATTCTTCTCGTCTTTGATAATAACTTACGAAACAAAGAATATTCTCATGGTTTATTACGGACAATTTTCGAAACGTTTACATAATTATTTAATGTTATAGAAAATTTAGATAATACACTTTTTTATGTACGAATCAAACTTTTACAGTTAATTGTTGACTTACATAATTTGAAGCCGATTTACATGTTTTCTCCTAATTGCATTTTGAAATTGAGAGTTGTTGATTGTTATATTTAATAACTATGTGTGGCTTAAATTTATTGGTCTTTTTTTTTGTAGATTTGATTGGGCAAATTTTTCTTAAGCGAGAAATTAGAACAGCCTTGATAAGCTAATAAAGTTCATTATTTCTATTTACAATTGACAGCAATTATGGAGACTTATTATTAAAAGGAATATCATATCGACACTAAGAACTCGTGTCCCAATGAAATGCTCGTTTAATTTTCCTTAATAAAAATTTCTTAGAATTTTTACATCAGCAATTTTCATGTCAACGACTTCTGAATAATACCAATTTTTCTTTAATAATTTCGATTTGTTTTAAGGTAATGTGAAGAGGGGCACTTCACTGAGTGGGGACCATGTCGACAGCCATGCGCTCCACTCTACAAACAGTGCCCGAAAGTTTGGAAGTAACTCGAGGTGCCGATCCTTCAAGTGGTGCTAAAACCCCTGCCAAACTTAGCTCAGAGACTGCAAAGGCCCGTACCACTTTCAGCTACCACACACCATCAGCCACCAATAAGGTGAAGTACTTTCTATATTTTTAAGTAAATCAGGTATCGGTTGAAGGTTTTAGGTAACAGTATTTTTAAAATAATCACCTATATATTGTTCTCTTTTTCTTTTTTAGGTTAGTTTTAAAGGAATTGTTTCAGACACCCACTTTTAATAAGGAAGTGTGTTAAACTATTGTTACCTTACACTTTTAACTGGTACACGATTGAATTTGCATATAGTTCGTAGGAACGATTAGAGAGCTTATGAGAAGAATTTAAGAGCACAGTTAGCTAAGTTTTAGCTCGTTCTCTTTTATACTAGACAAGTCAATGTTGACTTTGGTGGTGGTGATGGTTACGTGCTAAGATGTTGTTGCATAACGTTTCCCTAACTCTTTTAAATATTCAAGGACTCAAATTAGAAAAATCTATTTTTAATACTGTATAAGAAATAACAAATTCATGAGGGAGATAAAAATAACTAGACCATTTCAAGTTCATTATTATTAAAGCTCCAGATGTATTGATCGTAGTAATTTTACCTAATTTGTCGGCATCAAAAGGTGTATCAGTATGTATGTGACAGTCTATGTGAATGCACAGGCCTGTAAGTTTTGTAGAATTTTAGAATTAGATGGCAGCATCGTGATTACTCGTATAAATTAGCTCTGTAAGGTAGCAGCAAACATAAGACATCATTATCAGCTTAGAGTAGATAAAAATAGATTAAGTATTTGTTTTAAAATTTCTTAATTACATCTTTGGTTCGAGTCTGTTTGTTTTAGGATCTTGTAAGGATTTGGTTTTTTGTCAACGTCAGACATGTATTCTTGATGTACTTTTACATTTAAAAGTCTTTGACCAATTTTTCTGGATGGACCTAGATCTATCCACTTCTATTTGCTATGTTTGCACAAGTTTCATTAAAATACTGGTCTTATTGCGGTAAAATAAGAAGTTCGGTGTAGCGCTTTTATAAAAGCGCAGCTCTAGTTCTTTTGTGGTGTTAGAATGTAAGAGGGGTGCCTTTTGAAATAGAAATAGAAATCACTTCCAACTTAGCTATCGCATATTTCTGTTTTTGATGGCATTAAATTTACACTTAAAGAAACATTTTTAATTTCCGGGACGATAAGAACATTTCTACATTATTTATAACTTTTGTAAAAGGTAGATGAAATCGGGGAGAGTGGTGTTAAACTAATTAGATAATGGGGGATATTTAATGTTTTTTTTAATTACTTTAAAGCAATTAGGGAGTTGGATTGTAATTATCTATTCAAGGTTGTTCCGTATAAATTTTCTAACAAGTGGCATTTGCTAATTGTTATTGTTTTTTATTGAAGAGTTAATTTATTAATTTTCAAGTTTAGGGACGTGGTAAAGGTCGTCGGAATTCCATATATCGCGCAAAACTTTGATGTATAAATTTCTAATCGAACTTTCACCTGCTTTCACTAGAAACCGTTCGTAACGATTTTAGCCAATAGTTAAACAAACGATAAGTGTTATTATTATTAATAGAGTCAATGATAGTGTTTGATGTCACCTTCATGAAAGGACACAAACCGAGAAGAACAATAGATTTGGTTTAATGAACGGGAGAAGGGCAACCTTCGAATTTAAACTCTTTCGCTTGACGCGATGGCACTCTTGGGGTAGAGCCGTAAAGGGACGTAGATTATAGTTGTAATTTGACTTAACCCTTTCGGGGAGCTGCTTTAAAAGTGTTTCAGGTGAAACTAATTTCGTGTTGAACGGGGGGTTGTTTTTAAAAGCAAAAGTTACGTTTCTGAACCGAAAAGCACGTTCCGTAAAAAAGTTGTTCAACTGGGACAACCTGCGGATGACCACACCTTGTTCTTAAAACTATTTTTGTGGCCTTTAAACATCTTTAAAAAAATTTAATCGAATCGATCAATTAATTTTTATTGGTTTGGAGTTTTTTAAAAAAAATGGTACTTATTAGAAAATGGGCCTTCAATAATCGTGAACAAAAAATTGAACATGTAACCTAACAGTAATGGACAAGTTTTTTTTATAAATTAAATTTGTAAATGGATTGAAAGGATTTGAATTTTTTTAAAAGTTAATTATTTTTTAAAACTTTTAAAAAAAGATATACTTGGGCAACTCGATTATAACAAGGGTTTTGTAGATTTTTGGTTGAAGTTTGGAAAATTGGAAATCTCTCTTCGTTTAAATTTAATTATATACAACAGTAAACATTAACTTTACAAATTTTAATTAACCGACAGAATTTAATTATGTAATCGAAAAAATAATTTTTGATCCTTAATTTGTTTGAGAAGAACCAACGTGTTATTCTATAGACACATGTTTTTTTTACTAAAATTTATTATTTTTTAAATAATGTAGTAGAAATTAACTTATTGAAGAGAATGTCGATCGTGTACCACCAGTTTGTCAGGTGTCAATAAAATTAGATGTTTTTAAATTGAATCTTGCTACTTATCAAAAAATTGTCGTTTATTCTTTTAAATACTAAAATACCACTTTTCTGATATTGAAATTGCACCACTTTTCGATTGCATTGCTTACTCAGTACTTGGTACTATTATTGTTGAGTTGAATTAGTTAAATCATCAATTTATATGAATGAGAAACGTTTTATATTTTTTTTAAAATATAATAAAATAATATTGATGTAGACAGGGTGATTGGAAAGTAAAGGGACACAGTTTAATTGCAGCTTCCACTGTTCAATTTACTGTTAGTTATAAAGTGCTTTCTTAAGAAGGCAGTATGGCCCAGACACTTTAGACCAGTGTTTCGCAACGTTGGTCCCACGCCCCACATGGGGACAATTTTTAATTATCTACCTATTATATGTTTTGAAAATTTACTTATTGTTTTTTTTTATGATTTCTTTGTGATTTCTTGTTAAAGCCTAAATCTTGTGTCTTGAATAAGTTTTAATTAGTCTTCATTTATGGAATAATTGAATTTTTAAATATAAAAAAAATATTTATATGTTACATGGGAGGGGGGACATCAAAATTTTAGAATGACTTGGGTGGGGTATGTTAAAAACAAGGTTGGGAAACACTGCTTTAGACGAAATAGGAGTCAAAATTTGGAAAAAGTTAAAGTAAGGTAACGGACCTAAATAAGGCGCACCTTAAGTTTATAAAGACATAATAAGTTTTTGAAAAAAATGCATCAATACTTCTTAATTAAAGTATATTAAACTTCAAAATAAAAGTAACAATCTTTCTCTTTTAACATATACGAGCTTTGACAATGATTCGAAATCAAGAAGCGGGAAATTTGAAAACTGGGCTTTATTGGACACCGGGCCTTATTTGGATCAGATACCTTATTTTTTTCTCATGTACGATGAAATCCTCTATCTAGTCTAGTTTAAAAGTACTAAATTAGAAATGTGGTTTTTGGTAAAAATACCCTACTATAATTTTTAATTACAAGAAAAGCGAGAAGTGGTACATTTAGTTCAGTTTGATTTAATTAATATTATTTGTAAGAGAGAAGAAAAGATAAGCAAATTCAATTATTAAGAAGTATGTGCACTTTCAAGCGAAAACTTTTTCCTAATAGAAAATCTGAATTTGAAGGATTTGTTATTAATATAGCCGAATCCAATTAACACGAAGATGTGCGCATTCGAGCGAAAAGTGGCACATTTCTGAGCGAGGGAAGCAAATGAAGCGCGACGCGAAGCGGCGCGCTTCATTTTCCCGAGATCGGAATGTGCCACTTTGAGCTCGAATGTGCACACTCAGTTTTAAGCACAATTCACAATCATTAATTTACTTTTTGGAAGTTTTCAATTAAAAATTACAAAAACATTTTTATGGTACACAAACCAATTCAGTGATTTAGCGCTTTCAAACCTTTTCCGAATATAAAATCTAAATTTTTGGATTATATTTACTTGTTCAATTAAAAAAAGAGAGCTCGGAAATTAAACATTTTCTGCTCGAATGTGCACACTGGACTTTAGGCGCAATTTACAATAATTAAATGTTGTTTTCAAATTTCGTTAAAAATTATAGATTTTTGTAATCAACCAAATTTCTGATTTTTGATTCTAAATATCTTTGGGAATTGATGAGAATTCTTCAGCTATTTTATACAATAATAACAACCGCCATATAACTAAATCCAAATTTTTAATTATTTTTTACAATATAGGCAACATTAATTTTTTTTTATCTTTAAGTTATGACATCGTTTGAACTAATCGGTCGGATACTGCAATGGAACTAATCTCTTTTATTTTCCGACCACCCTGTATATTGCGAACCAAACAGGATCTCTGACACGACAGGGAAATTCAAAATACTCGTCAAAGCAAAGAAATAATATATTTAAATAATTTGTAATTGTCAGCCTTGGAGATCGATGAGTAATTAGAATAAGTTGACGCAATTCTCTTAATATAAAGTGTGTTTAATGCATTTTGGTGAGCTGTGAAAATTTTTGGATGCTCGCTGACGATGCTATCAGGAAAACAATTAAATGTAACTTTTGTTGCTGACCGAAATATAAACAATACTCGTAGGATTAAGAATATCATTAAACATACATCACGTTGGGACTTGAAAAACTATTTCTGTCACATGAGCGAGAATTAATTTTCGAAATTCGTCCAAAAATTAAACCAGCGGCGCGACCCTCTCTCGGGGGCACCGCAAGTCGAAATTCCTGAATTATGCAAGGCTCTTTGCGCTTTAAAAAATTAATTATTCGTTTGCATTCTACGTTTTATAATTGCGTTTGTGTTTACGTTTACCTCATTCCTTAAATTGTTAACGCAGTTCGAAGTTGGCGGTGGAAGAGCGCGCTTCGTCTCTCGCATTGCCGCGGTTTTATTTTTTTTCTAATTTTCGAAAATTGGTAGAAAGTGTAGGGAATGTGCCTCCGCTACCTACTTAGTGCTAATTTTTTTTGTAAAAGTAGTGTCTCCGCTTTGTTCGGTTTTTCGAAGTGCTTCTCGCGGCTCTAAAGTTTTCGATTGGTGATTTTGAAAAATTTGGAACGAGTTTTTGGTTTTCGTTAAAAAATTTTCGAGTGGAATTTTTTGAAATTATTTAAAAAAAAAGAATAGAAAAGGTAACGTAATGTTCACGGGTGTAATGCCTGCAAGATAAACGTTTGTGATATTATAAGAAAGGATCGTAAATCTTAAACTATTACTCATTAATCCAGTTTTACGTATCTACGTTCCTGGTTTTACATTTAATTTAATAAATTCGAAAAATAAGCTACAAAATAAATATTGAATAAACGCGCGTGTAGGTCTAAGTGGTCGTCCTTCGTGTTACCTTCCTTCTGAATTAATTTTTCAAACAATAACGCAATCTTCCTTCTTCGAAATTTATGGAGTTACACAATTAAAAAAATAACGATCGTTCTTCCATAAAAAAAAATATACAGGAAGCAAAAGCCCGACCGTATTAATTTTACGGTACTCCTTAATTGTGTTAACTTCCTCTTTTGCCTTTTTAATTATTCAATATTAAACTTTCTTAATTATCGCATTAAAAAAAAAAGAAGACGTCTTTCGAAATTTTCCCCGACTATGTCGCACGAACTTTATCTGAGCCCCGACCTTTGGCTCGTAAAAAATCAGATGACCCACATGCGAAGATAACAATTCCGATTCACCCTTAAATCAATCGTAAAACCAAAATAAAACGACCATTAGCGTTACCTGTACACCTGTTCGGCGTAAATGTTAAGGTCTTCGTCGGCGTAAGTGCGCGAAGAAGGAAAAGAATCGATTTTTCGCGTTTTAAAGAAGTAAAGAGGCATCGTGACGCAAATCGCACTCGAAACTATTCCATTAAATTAATTGCATGATTTCTTTAAATTGTATAATAATTTTTAATATTTGTCTTCGGCAGTGGCGGGCCCACAATTTTTTTGTTTTTAAATAGTTTTTTTCTATGGTTTTTATTGACGAATTGATATTGCTTTTGATTTGTATTTAATTGGGGGACGGAGGGCTGGGAGCGCTAGTGGTTTTTAATATTAAATTTTTTTTTTTTAAAAGCGCCATGAAGCTGATTTGGTGCGTCTGGTATAAGAACGGTTGTGCAACTTTTAATTGAAAATTTCCAAAAAGTTAATTAATTATTGTGAATCGTGCTTAAAACCGAGTGTGCGCATTCGAGCTCAAAGTGGCACATTCCGATCTCGGAATGGCGCGCGCCCGCGTCGCGCTTCATTTGCCTCCCTCGCTCGGAAATGTGCCACTTTTCGCTCGAACGCGCACATCCTCGTATTTATTGAATTTTCACATACATCTTCTCTCTTAGAAATCCAACAAGTTAATTTATTCCAATAAATTTAGATTTAATATTCGGAACAAGTGAAAGAGGTAATTTTTAAATAACTGTTTAAAAGTGCCAATTCACTGGTTTGGTGTGCCTGGTAGAAGCATAGCCTTGTAATTTTTAATTAAAAAGTATCAAAAAGTAGATTAATTATTGTGAATCGTGCTTAAAATCGAGTGTGCACGTTCGAGCTCAAAGTGGCACATTCCGATCTCGGGAAAATGAAGCGCGCCGCTCCGCGTCGCGCTTCATTTGCATCCCTCGCTCGGAAATGTGCCACTTTTCGCTCGAACGCGCACATCCTCGCATTCATTGTATTTGCCACAGTCATCTTTTCTTTTCGAAATTCAACAACTTAATTTAATCCAATAAATTTCGATTTTATATTCGGAAAAAGTGAAAGGGCTAATTTTTTTAAATAACTGTTTAAAAGTGCCAAATCACTGGTTTGGTATGTCTGGTATAAAGCACAGCCTTGTAATTTTTAATTAAAAACTATCAACTATCATTATTGTAAATCGTGCTTAAAACGAGTGTGCACATTCGAGCTCAAAGTGGCACATTTCCGATCTCGGGAAAATGAAGCGCGGCGCTCCGCGTCGCGCTTCATTTGCCTCCTCGCTCGGAAATGTGCCACTTTTCGCTCGAACGCGCACATGCTCGTCTTCATTAGGCCCGCGCAATAACAATGCTTTAACATTTTCCCGTTTATTATTGATAATATTTCGTTTGTTGTGGTCAATGTCGGTGGGTCATGTAATCAAAAAATCGCAAATTCAATCAACAATTTGACTTTTTTTTTTAAAAAAGAACATTTTTTGTTACAGTGTACGTCACATTATACATATTTGTACCTACAGTGTACGAAAGCATTAGTTTTGTGTCTTAAGATTTATTTTGTTTGTTATAAAAACAATTTTTTTTAAATTGTTATGTAACATTGTGTTTGCATTTAATTTAATTGAAATTAATTTTTGTTTTCTAATGTGTACTATACTCTATCCGCCCCACAGAAATAGTTAAGCCACGCCCCACTAAATTGAACCCATGTATGCAGTGCCCAGTTTCACACAGTACAAACTAATAATCAAGTTTGTCTCCGTTCTTGCAGGACATAAATGCTTGTATGGTTGCTTGTGTTATGTGCTTTAAAAATTAACCCAATAGAAAATTTCTATTTAAATTTAGCGCACATTTGTGAGAGTGGCTTAACTATTTCTGTTGGGCGTATAGAGTATACATCCAGATTACGTACTGAAACACTTTCTTATTAATCGTTTTGTTTTGTTGTTTTTTGGTCTCTTTGCTGGTGTCTTTTTAGTTTTATTATCAGTCGATCAATGTTATTACTTAGTACGGACTTCTGAGTGATCACATTACGGGGCGTCCCCTGTATTTAAAAAAATATTTTTTTAAATTTATAATCGGATGGATGCAAGGTACGTTTTTGGCCGGCGATCGTGTGTTTTCCGGGATCGAAAATGTGCCATATTTTTCTCCAATAGGCTGACATTTTTGTTTCTTCGATTTTCTCTTTAGTTTAAAAAAATCCAATAAAACCGGGCCAAATTTAATTGTTTGGTTTTGAAGTGTGAAGATTAACGTGAAAAAAAATTTAATTAACATGATGGATGTGCACCTTCAAGCGAACGATGCCACTTTTTTCTCGAATAAACACACTCACCTGTAAGTACCATTCACAAACTTAAATTACTTTAAAAAAAAAATTAATCAAAAATACTTATACCGGTAACACCAAATCTCGGATATAGTGCTCTTCCATAAAGTTATTTAAAAAAAATAAGGCTTAAACTTTTTCCGAATATAAAATCGCAATTGCAATAAACGAATGTTCTTAAATTTAAAATTCGAGCGGGAATTGGCATTTCTTTCCAGCGGCGCCCACAATTTCCCAAGATCGGAAATGTGCCATTTTCGCTCGAATATAGAACTCAGCAATATACAATTTATTCTTTAAGAATTTTGAATCAAAAACAATAAAAGAACTTTTTCTTGGGGTTTCGGCAATTTTTCAAAGTTCGACGATCCTCTCTCCGGGTGCGCCACTGATCTTGTTATTATTTTTATAGATACTCTTTAAGTAAAACCAGTGACGTACATTATAAACTGATTAGGGTACATATTTTAAGAGATGGAATTAAAAAACGTGGAGCTCTTAGTGCGTGTAAAGTATGTATGAAGTATCTTGTGTCGGTGGTAGTAAAGTGGACGCAGCAGAGGCCATCAAACATAATTGCCCTACGAGAGGCCCCCCAGCGTCTGTGAAACATCAGATGATGCGTTTCTTAAGGAGATCCAAGTCTATGGTGAGGCCTCCGTCTTCCACCGAGAGACAGCACAGCCAGAACGGCCGCCACAGCGACACTCACAAAGTCCAAGTGGCTAGGAATGGCGTGGTCGTTGCCATCGTAGACGGTTTGCCTTTTGTCGTAGGCGCTAAGAACAAAAAGGTATACTTCTTACCAATTTTCGTTCCTTTTTAGTCGTCGTCCCGAGCTATGACTAATTTATTTTGAAGTAAAGAACCAGCTCGTCCGCGTGTTTTTCATTAAACTGGTCGTCCTGGAAGCTTTTAATGGAATTAAATTGGAGCCCGCTCATTTGCAAGAGTAACCCATAAGAGGAAGATGCTCTTAAAAATTTGCAATGGCAACTAACTGATACAAATGCGTAGTTTTATTTCAAGGATGTTTAAATTTTATTAGTTTTATTATTCTAAGTACTTTCTATTTATTGACAGTAATTATCAAAGGAAACCTAACACGTTTGATAATTACGTCAAAAGCGTAACTGTTTCCTTTTTCTTGTAGGTATATACATGTACGCAGAGGCATTTTACTTTGTTTATTTATTTAAAACAATGATGTTTGGTACATATGTATAATAATTTTATAATCAACTTTAATTGCAATAAGTCTGTCATTTAGAGACGTAGTTCTTGAACATGGGGAACGCTTACTCATTAATTAATTCTTATTATTCGTACCGAAGTTTCGGTGCTTACGTTATCCTCACCGATATATCGAACCAAGAGAGGAGTATCTCGATAGAACACAAGGAAATAGAATATTTGGTAGAGAAGGAATCAGTTCATGATCCAGAAGTGGATTGTCCGAGATGTGTCCAAATGAAATGGAAAGAATTGAAATTGAAGGAAATGCAGACGGAACGATTGGTTAGAGAAACATTTTTTCTATTAGGATTCAAACGGAATTAACATTCGTCTCGAATAAATACATAAGTAAAGGAAATCATCTGAATTTCAAACAAACTTTGATGAGGTGCGATGTTCATAAAAGGCACACGTTTTCTAAAGGATACATTATATTAATAATTTAGTATTCATAATGTATTAACGTAAGTTATGGAATGCATAAATTTAACTTAATTCGCGTGCATGTACAACGTGGAGCAGTGCCGGATTAACTTTTAGTTTGATAGAGCTGTAACCTGGTACCTACCGAAATTTTTTAAAAGGCTTTTATCGATGTGTCACGATCCAGCTTTTCTTGTATCTTTTATTTTAAAAAAGTTACGAAATCAGTTTTTTTTTAAATCGAATTTCATTTTCTGAGAGAATTAATTGACAATTGGATTTTTTTTCAAAAATAAACTTGTTAGGTTAGTTTATATTTAATTTTATTTAGAAAATCTCGGAGAAATTTAATATGTATATTTACCAAATGGTCTTTGTAACAATTCGTAACGCCCATTATGTTTGTGAAAAAATACGTTTGAAAACGAAATAGATGTTAATTTTTTAGTGTTTAACACATTAGATACAGACAAAAATTAATAATAGAACAAATTTAAATATAAATTTTGATCTATGACTGAATAAAACAGTTTAAATTTGTTTAAGATAATTTGACAATAGTTAGAAGAGTAAATTTAAAAAGGTCTTCTTATATTTTTATCTTGAATAACGTAGCAAAAAATTATTTAAATCCATTCAGTAGTTAGTTATTTTTGCGCTCCCTTCTATTACAATTATGCAAAATTCTGTTTTGGAATCTTTAGAAATGTAAACTCCGGTGTCTTTATATTCTTTTGAGATACTGTTGCAACTTTTAAATATTTAAAACTCATAAACTTGTCTACATAAAATAGGTCTAAATTTAAGTAAAACGAGGAAAAGGATATTGACCACAACACTTCTTTTTTCTTCATAATTTTAGATTGAAAATTTTATGGTAACTTAGTTATTTGTAACAATAAATTTTCTTGTAAGTAATCATAATTACTTTACTTAATGATTAAAAGTTCCTCTTGGCTTGAATTTATATATTTTTGACCTCGTCGTTTTCCAGATAGCAAATTAACACAAAATCCATAAGAATAACAAAAGCTATCCGTTTTTTACTTAATTTTATTCAAAACCAAATCGTAGCAAAGATTGGGCACAATTTGAGAGCAAACTGATGTTTCAGAGCGTAACACAAAAAACATTAATTTTATCTCGTGACACAATGATGGAAGGTCCTTTTAAAAGTTTTGGGTTCGAACTATTTTGTACTTTCACAAATTTATTTATCTTTTCGAAATTTTAGTTATTACTGGTACAATCTTGGTCGCTCGTTTAAACTGAGCCGATGGTCGAAAGCTTTAATGTATTTGTAAATATAATACAATTTAATAAAGTAAATTTTGTAAAAATTACAGAATGAGTACATAGGACCAGAAAATGTATTTTCTTGAGAGGCTGTTCTATTTAATCCGGTACTGACTTGGAGCTTTTAAAATAAAATTAGAATAACAAAACTTGGAATACGTGCTCGTAGGCAACTTTATTAACTCGCTCGAGAAGTGGGTTGCATACGTCCCTTTGCCGTTTGAACATTTTTAGCGGCAACGTAGGCGCGCACTTTTTAATTATTAAATCTAATTAGGCGAAAGAACGATGCTTTTAAGTTTTCAACAGCGAAAAAACAAAAAATCAAATCGCGGAGGTAACGCACTCTCGAAAGTGAAAATGCGAAAGGTCAAAAACTTTAATTTTTTCATTTTTGGAAGTCGCGGAGGCGTTTTCAGATGATGTATCAAAGAGAAATCTATCGTGTGGGTTAAATGGAATTAGAGCTTATTAACTCAATGTTAGCGTTCGTTTAGTAATAAATAATTAGCATTAGTAATTCAAAAATATTACTGGCATTTAATCCACATAACAACAGTTTACACTCGCAGATGGTTTTCTCGTTTTTTGTCCTTGGTAACATATACAAAATGTGTTGGTTTATTATATTCGATACCTATTAAACGTGATTGCTTTAGTAGTTATCTCGATTACTAGCAACGTAGTACATAAACAGAGAGAGATTTTATGAATATTTATGTTTAGAGGTGTTTGCCTTTCATTAATGGATAATTATGTTAATTATCTTAGTTGTTGTTTTTTTGGCGTTGTATCATTTGACGTTGTGCATTTGATTTTATCGTTTCCTTAACAATGATTCACGATTAATCATCATTTTTCAATAACATATCTTTTAGTTTGCAAAAGCTCTAGCGTTAGCTAATGTGTATAATCGTTAGACAATGACAGGTAGTGAAGCCTTACGTAAAGTGTAATTTTCCGTGTCGCAATTTAACGCTAAAATAATTATGCTATTACATTGTGAAAAAAAAGTTCTATCTGTCAGCGTACAGCTTGTAGCGTAGACGTGTTTTAATAGTGATAAGCCTTCTTATCTTTCCCTTTGATAAGAAACCACTCGATGTGTACCAACCGCACCTGCTTATGTGTGAATCAAAGTTTGCTTCGTACGTTTTTCCATTTATTACAAATTACAATAAATGTGTGATGTGGCTATACAGGAAGAGCTTTTGTGTGCAGGGTATTCCCCTAAGCCGATTACCGAAAAACAATTCATAAAACTTCTTTATGTACAGCAACGGTGAGCGAAATATGAGCGAAAGTTCTAAAACTCCAGAAGAAGAAAATAGCTCCATCTGTTCCGAAAGCGCCGCTCGAGGAAACCACGACATCGGCCTGCGCCGCCTTAAAATTGAACGCGACAGAATTACGTACGCTGGTAAATACATGGACCGCTACAAGGACGAGTTCAACAAGAAGCCCTTACCGCCGCCCAGAAAAAACAACGCTCTCAGCGCCCGATTCAAAGACATCGACGGTAACATACGCCCGCAATCCGCACCCCCTTCTGAAGCCGAGGACGCCGGAAAATCCGGCAGGAACGTCAAGTTGCTCGAAATCATCGGCAGTCCCGTTAGCGAAAGTCGGAAGGTCATCATTAACAGTCCCGTGCTATCATCCAAGACCAACAATGCCACTCACGAGCTCAACAAGGCCGAAAACATGTCCCAATTGACCAGCTACAAGTTGGTGAGCGACGCCAAAATCAAATTCAAGCAGAGCAAATCGTACGACGAGTCGCCGAAGATGGAGAAGAAAACGAAGAAGAAGAACAACGATTTAAACGTCTACACCGTCCAGCCCTCGCAAAAGCCATCGACGGACCTAAATCACAAATTTTCAGCGTCCAGAGGCGAACCAAATTTGGACACGCTCAATCCCCTGCAGCAAATCGAAAATTACATATCGATGTGCGAGGCGGAGGCCGTGAAGAAACAGAATCTTCAAAAGTTCGACGAGATACTCAAGAAGAAGAATACGAACAATTTGAACGGACCCTTAATTAACAAAGAGCACTCGCAGGACATCGATTTGAAACAGTTCGAACACATTCAGGAGCCTTTGAAGAGCTTCAATGAAGTCGAAAATCTTTTAAGGCCGGGCCTTAGTGACATGCAAGCAGAAAATGCGGAAACCTTTGACCGTACTGATAAGACTAGGAATAGTACCACCGGGGTACAAAGGAACGAAGTCAAATTAAATGTTAAACTTGCTAGGGCTTCTTCCGATGCACAGGAGCGCGTTCCGATTCAAAGAAAAAAACCTGTTACCAAAATTAGACACCATAGAGTTAGTTCGCAAGACTCTCAGGTATTTTTGCTTTAAATATAATTTTGGAGCGAATCTCATTAAGTCTTAGAGGAGTAGTTGTAAGTTTGTCGATAAGAAAAACTAGTCTCGTAGATGTATAGGTTTCTTCTTTTTTAAAATGAGTTATTTAGGGTTGATCTCAAATTTAGCCAGTTTAATACCTAGTTTTATATGGCACGACTTTATCGACATCTTATCTTTGTTATCAAAGTGCTAAAAACAAATAGCTGGAATTGAGCATAGAATTTTAAAATTAATAATAAGCCGCCATCCGAGTGCAAGTGTTTTGATGAGTTTTAATGTTTTGTTTAAAGTTCAAAATTGTTAAACTGTGATAACATAATGAAAATGTTTGGTTGTAGTTTGTTCAAAATTTTCGTAGAGATATCGAGATTCTTTTATCGAATCATTTGTGGTAAAGACAATAGCAGCTTACGAAAATGGGTATTGTTCTTGTTTTTGTATTTCCGATCGATTAAGTGTTACAATTTTAATTATACGTGCTTTTTTTATTGACAGGGAGGAAATGATAGTTCAGTGGAGTCGACACGAATTGGGACAGTTTCAACTCGTAATAGGACACGTGCAGGAGAAGAACCAACCATTGGAAAATATAAGCTCCTCAAGACTATTGGCAAAGGCAACTTTGCCAAAGTCAAGCTCGCCAAACATGTACCTACGGGAAAAGAAGTGGCCATCAAAATTATAGATAAAACACAACTCAATCCTGGATCTTTACAGAAATTGTTTAGAGAAGTATGCGTTCTTTGTTTACAAAAGGAGTTTGCTATTTAGACACAGTGAATTTGTTGCGCAAACAATGGATGTCGTCAAATTAATTGTGTTAAATTTCGGTTGCTAAACAGAGGAAATGTGGTCCAGCAGAGCCTAAAAGAATATTGCGCTTTGTTCTAATTTTGGCAATTTTTTTTTTTAGAAATTTTTGATTAAGCATGAAAAATACAAAAAAACTCATTCAACGAGTTTTTCGATGGTACATTGGTTGCTTCATAAAATTGGTCTCGAAGTTTGAAGAAATTGAATTTAACTCTGTTAAATGGACTGTATTAATTCCATTTATTTTTAGTTTTTATCAGATGATTACAGATTGATAAAATTAATATTTAATATTTGCAATAATTCATGATTTGTTCTCAATTAGTTTTTATTTTATATAAAATTTAATCCTTGAATTGCTTAGAACAGTGGCGCATTCGGGGCGAGGGTGCCGAGCTGAAGCCCTTTTTCTAATTCAATACAAATCAATTAATGTAAAAATTATTTGGAAAATTACAAAGAATAAACAAAAACCTAAAAAAATAAATTGTGGGTGCGCTAATGTTCAGAAAATATCTTCTCTCTTTCAAAACATAAATTAAAGGACTTGTCCCAGTTTGGATAAAACTCTTCAGATTTAATTTAAATTTTGCAAACTGATAAATTTATATATTCTTAAACATAATTTGAGGGAAAAAAATTAATAAGTTTCAAAAACAAAAAGTTATAGCCATATCTTGAATTCCCATTTCAGTGTCAATAATTGCCTTTTTCTCTCTTCAGTATAGCAATTTTCACATTTTGCAATTTGTTCAACAAATCTTCAGTGTTCACTTTTCTTAAACAGTTTTTATTAACTTTATTAAGATTTATTTGGCAACAGCAACATTTTTTCAAAATCAAATAAGACATTTTTAATTTAAGAAAAAAATCAACTTTGAAAATCGAAGTATTATACTCGGGTAACCAAAACTTTTAAAAGTTTATTAATTTAAGAATTTAAAAGTCTATCAATTGTGTCAATAAAATTAATGGTTACTCTGGTATAACGTTATCAAATTTTCAAATCAATATTTGAAATGAAGTTTTTTGTTTGTAAAACTCATGTTTAACAAATTTGATATAATTTTTTAGATGCTTTCATTAACTATAAACAGCAATTTGAAAAAAAATTTCAATTATCTCTGTTAACAAAAAAGTTATGATAACTTTTCATTTTTATTTCGATATGCTCTTGCTCATTTCCCTTTTAATCAATAAACAATTTTTTTGTGTTATTCATCATGATATTTAGTCCTCATTTGATGATTCAAATTTCAATAAGATTAAAGAAAATTATTTCAAACTGGGACGACTTCTTTGTATTGGATTTTTTCAAATGAAATAGCGAAGATTAATCTAGACACATTCAATAAATACGAAGATGTGCGCATTCGAGCGAAAAGTGGCACATTTCCGAGCGAGGGAGGCAAATGAAGCGCGACGCGGAGCGGCGCGCTTCATTTTCCCGAGATCGGAATGTGCCACTTTGAGCTCGAATGTGCACACTCGGTTTTAAGCACGATTCACAATAATCAACTTTAAAAACAATCGAATATGTACATAAAATTAATTAATTGTTAAAAACGTTATTAATACCCATTGAGGCAATTTTGATCATTCCCTCTCAGTTGCACTTGTGTGATTTTTATATCACTTCGCTCTCTCCTACTCATTGTAAAAATACAAATAAGAAATTTTGAATCAAATACAATAAATACGAGGATGTGCGCATTCGAGCGAAAAGTGGCACATTTCCGAGCGAGGGAAGCAAATGAAGCGCGACGCGGAGCGGCGCGCTTCATTTTCCCGAGATCGGAATGTGCCATTTGAGCTCGAATGCACACTCGGCTTTAACTACAATTTACAATATTTAATTTAATTAAAAACTAAGGACCACATTTCTACCATCCAATGGCGCCATAATTAAATATAAACCAATTGCATGGTTAAACTGTTAATAAAAAAAAATTAAATGAACAGAACTTTTAATGAAATTCAAATTTTTTAGGTAAGAATAATGAAGATGTTAGACCATCCGAACATAGTGAAACTATTTCAAGTAATCGAAACAGACAAAACATTGTACCTGGTCATGGAGTATGCATCCGGAGGTGAAGTCTTCGACTATCTCGTACTTCATGGAAGAATGAAAGAGAAGGAGGCACGAGCTAAATTCCGACAAATAGTCTCTGCAGTTCAATACTGCCATCAAAAGAAAATAATACACAGGTGCACACATTTTTTCATTTGAACCTGTTGCTCCTCGTACACATCATTTATTCCATTTTGTCCGAAAAATTGTACATCAGGGTTTCCATCTATGGTGTTTAATTATGGTTAACTTAATTGCGGCTTATTTACTATGGATATAATTGTTTCGGTGGTCGTTTTAATAGTATTTAACGCACAATTACATTAATCTAAATTTAAACGTTCCATTTAAAAATCTATTAAATATAATTTTGCTTTTTTTAGAGATTTAAAGGCTGAAAATTTACTTCTGGATAGTGAAATGAACATAAAAATAGCCGATTTCGGATTTTCGAACGAATTTACGCCTGGAAATAAATTAGACACGTTTTGTGGTAGTCCACCCTATGCCGCTCCAGAATTGTTCCAGGTAAGCAAATTTGTTACGAATAACATTGAACGGATTAACCGGTTTTAATTTTAGGGAAAAAAATACGATGGTCCAGAAGTGGATGTATGGTCGTTAGGAGTAATTTTATACACATTAGTATCGGGTAGTTTACCATTCGATGGTTCGACGTTAAGAGAATTAAGAGAACGTGTGCTGCGTGGGAAGTACCGTATTCCATTCTATATGAGTACAGACTGCGAAAACCTACTTAAAAAGTTCCTCGTGCTAAACCCTGCCAAAAGGGCGAGCCTTGAAACTATTATGAAAGACAAGTGGATGAATGCGGGGTATGTGGGGTCAGTTCTTTTACATTTTTCTAATATTTGTTGTCTCTCGATGTTTGCATCACTAGTTGGGAATGTCGGTGTCGTTGTCCTATTTGCATGAATTTATTTAAAAGGAAAAAAAAAATATTCAAGTCTGGATTTAAATTGTTGTTCTTTTTTTGTAAGGGAGAAGGTGTCTGTCTATTCATTTATTTAAAGTAGAAGTAGTTAGAAATTGGAATATGCATATAATAAGTGGAGATGCGTCAAATATGTTGTTGATTTTTACAAAAATACGTGGGATTAGCTAAATGCTGAAGCAAAACGAATATTCGACGCATCCCTATTTACAAATCTCTCTATATTATGTTGACTACAATTACAAATTTTTTAGGTATGAAAATGAGGAATTAAAACCATATGTGGAACCTGAACCAGACATGAACGATCATAAGAGGATTGAAGCCTTAGTATGTTTGGGTTACAATAGAACGGACATAGAGAATTCTTTGGATTCGGCGAAATACGACGACGTATTTGCCACATATTTATTATTAGGAAGAAAAAGCATCGATGTAAGAAAATGATTTAAATTAAATTCTGTGAAAAATAGAAACGTCGTATTCTAGCCCGAGAGTGACGGCAGTCGTAGTGGCAGCAGTTTATCTCTAAGGAACATCTCGGGACAACAAGCAGTGGGAGCAACTCAACCGACAGCACAAAGTCCTTCGCATAGAGGAGTACATCGCTCAATATCTGCTACTAATGCAAAGCCTAATAGAAGAGCATCTAGTGGTGGTAGGTTCTTTCAAACGTTTGTAGCACAGTGGACTTCGAAAGGTTCTTTTTTAAGTTGAAAAATGGATTAATGCGACATCCAACTTTCTAAATCTACTGTGAACATAAATAAGCCGATTTAATTTAAATTTTTGACGGATATTTTATTTTAGGTGAAACTTTACGACAAGGTCCACAACCACAGGTTCCTACCCCTCAAACTAATAATCATCAGTCGGGATTTAAGAGGCAGAATACCGTAGATAGTGCGACTATTAAGGAAAATAGTTGGAGAGTACAACCTCGACCTGCAAGCGCGCAGCCTAAGCCGGCTACAGAGAATAGTACGTTTCTATGTACACCTAAACCTCTTTTAACACGTTCCCAAAAATTACGCGTAAATAGAATAGAAATAGTGTGGCATGAGAAAAAATGCATTGTATTGTCTTCTCATATACGTGCAATATCTTTTAATATTGTTTAACGTTAACTGGAATTGGACACTTTCAATAAAACATCTATTGTTAAATTTGCAACGTTTCGTTTCTTTATTGAAACTTTTTCGAGCAACTTAACATCACAAAAAAGATTTTAACCATCAAAACTCAAAAATTGAAACGTTGCAAATTTAACAATAGTTGTTTTATTGAAAGTGACTAATTCCAGCTAACGTTAAACAACGCTATGTATTATTCTAAGAACCGTTATTTATTTTTTCTATTGAACAGAATAAAGGTACATATTCATTTACAGTTTGCCTGCAGTCCAGAACTGCGGATCAGTCAAGGGCAATTACATATACAGGCCATTTATAGATTACAGCCTTCAGTTTAAGTGAATCTTACAATACACTCTGTGTCGATAGCCTGTATAAGTAATTGACCTTATCTAATCTGCAGTTCTGGACTGCAGGCAAACTGTAAGTGAATGAGTAACTTTATTCTATAAAATTCTTCAAATTTGCATCAATTACGGTTGTTTTCTAACTCATCTTATACTTTGTTAGTTGCGTGACTAAATATTTCTTAAAAAGAGCTTGAAGTGTACTTTTTCAAGAGTTCAATAATGATTAAAGTATTGTTTCAGATGTACAGAGCCCAGGTAAGCCACGTACGGTCACTAAAAGTAATACGGTAACGACGAAACAACCTCTTACTTCAGGGGGCTCTGTTGGTCGACGCTCAACCATCAATTACGAAGCAAAAACGGCTAGTAACGAAAAGACGAACATGGTTGCCGAAACTCCTGGGTAAATCATATTCTATTTATTTTTTTTTCTATATGCTTAAACGCCAAATATAATTTTAGAAATTTCATTAGAAAACTAACACTTTCAATTTGAATTAATGTTTCTAGCTGTTTTCTTTTATTTAAAAAATTTTAAAGCAATATTTTTCGATCTAACGAGCTTAAAGGCTTTGGGTTACTTTATCTTCTTATACTAATAATTCTTATCTGCTGATGGCACGTGCTGCAGTGGGGCGATGGGGGGCACTGGGGATAGTCTGAGACCTAATAAGGGGCACGTCAAGTCTGCTTCAGTTAGCAGTAGTGCAGGTGAAACCACTGCAGATCCACTGCGTTCTAGGTATGTCTTTTCGTGTAATCTAATGGGCGAGGGGCTCTTCTTTGTTTTGTATATTAAAACTAACAGCATGCCAATTTATTATTATTTTATAGTTTTACACGAATCTTTTGTAGTTGGCAAAAGATTAACGAAGTGAACGATGTAGATTTTAAATTAAATGTTTTGTAGCAGTCGAACGAGTGCATCGCCGGCACCAACAAGGCAACCAGCATTTCCTCGCAATACATCTTCTCGAAGTACATTTCATTCTGGTCAAACAAGACCTAGAGCAACGTATGGACAAGGTTCTCCAGGCGATTCGCCGCATTCGGCTAGGACGTCATTCTTCTCTAAAATTAGTTCGAAATTTTCTAAAAGGTATGTTAAGAAAAATTAAATTTTTCTAGAAAAATAAGTTCCGCTTTGATAATGTTGCTTAATTACGTTAATCGATTAACTCGCTTTCGCTTAATGACCTGTTTTATTTGTTTTGTTATTGACTTGATTGCTGTATATTTTATATACCAATTTTTTTTTTTGTATTAATTACTGACCGCTGTTGTCAATTATTTAGGAAAGCTACGAGCAAATAGAATTAACAAATGTAAGATGAATGTTAAATCGATTACAGGATTTCGTTTCAATAAGAAATAATGTGTTTACAAAAGGAAATTGATGAAATATTTATGCTTTTTTTGAAAACAGCGGAGGAAGCTTTGCTTTGCATTTCGTTCTGCTTTTTGTAATCGATTAACTATTTATCCTGATGTTTGTATGCTTTTTCCTTTTTTTACTATCTTATTAAATTTTAAAGGAATTCATGTAATTCTTGTATATAAAATTTAAAAAAAGGAGTACATACATAGTATTTGTCGATGCATAAAACGATTTTTTTCGTAACTAACAAGATTTATAAGTGATTCTCTGAAAATTGTCTGATTAATATCGTTGCAAAAATATAAAATAAAAAATTATTAATCATGGGAGATTATTGTTAAATATAAATATGTCCTCATACTTACATTGATCACCAATCAGTTAAGGCGTTTTTGGGGGATTAACCAATTTTTTATTACTTAAAATCGTACAAACTCGATCCATGTCCATAATAACAAGTAGAAAAAAATTCAAGCAGTAACAACAATCATAAAGTTGCACAAGCCTTATAATATCGAAATAACACTTATTCATTATTTATTAAGATAGTTTTTCTTATGATAATATAAGATGGAAATTAAAAGATAAGCCAATAATAAAATTAGTGACGCACATGCGGTTATTTTTTATATCTCAAAAAATTTTCTTTTGATTAGTTATTATCGAATTGACTTTGTCGTTAATTGGAGAGGATTCTTGTCCTCTAGTCTGATGGCTCTACCCTCTATTTGCGACACTGATTACATTATTCATTTCATAGTGTTTGATTATAGCAAGAAATTTAAAATTGTCGATGAAAATTATAGAGGAAGCGTTTTTCTTTTTTGGCCTTTTGCTTTTGATTAAAACCCATAAATTATTAAAGTTTTTCTTTTCATGATCTTTCTACTCGGAGATTTATTCACATGGATTTGTTTAATGTTTTTGTTACTTTTTCGATTTTCTCTAATATTAGAAAGAAATGAAAAAAAAATGTGAACTGACGATAATCCATGAAAGAAATATCATAAATACAATCCAACTTTTTTGTAGCAAGCAAGAATTTATATGAGGACACTTCTCGGAGAATCACTTTTATAGAATTTATATTAAAAAAAAAAACAATTTATAGTGGAATTTTGTACATTGTAAATGTAAAATTAAATAAGAAAATGAACAATACAGAAAATTAATTTTGAAGAAATGAACCAAGTTTCACTATTAATATAATATAAAAACCAATTATGGGTATTGATTGCTCTAGTCTTTCTTCAATAATAAAAAACAAAAGTATTGAAGGATTGCTAGTTACAAAAAAAAAAAATTGTGAACTTTTACTTAAGTGTAGAAGATTTACAATTTTTCCCAATTTTTTTTGAAATGTATGGGGTTTGTGTGTGTGCGTGGTACGTCCCTACCGGCCATGCTATTTGCTCAAGATTGTTTCTGGTTCAGGGCCGACCACTGAGGCCGGGGAGGACGTACCATGCCATACGAAGACATCTTCGACTAAAGCACCAACCGGAAGTATATGCACCGTCGTATTATTATTAAACTATAACTAAAACGGAAAGAAGAATTGCAAAAGGAAAAGTGATAATCAAATAAGTGCATTTATGTTAATTTCTTTAAAACAACAAAAAAACTAATTTTGTGCAATGGATCGTATTCTTTAAAAAGACTGAATGGATTTTTAATCAATTCTTTTACTAAATACATAGTTCTTTATTAGATAAATTGGCAGAACAATAGCTCTAAGTAATTTTAATCATAGATTTAACATTATCACTAGGTTATTGCTCCAAGAAGATATTGATAGTTATTAAGTTTGAAGTATTTTCATTGTAGGACTTTAAAAAAAATTGTAGGATAGTAAATTTAGAGAGATAATTTTAAAAATGATTCTTCGACATGTTTGTTCTATAGCTTAATCAAATTTCTTTTAACGGAGAGTTCTTTAATTTAGCTCAATCCTATGGCTGCTGTGAAAATGGTGCTTACAGAGTAGACTTATATTTTATTTTATTTTTGTTTTACATTTAAATTTTAAATGACTCGACTTCTGTTGTAGTAGCACTTTCTTTTTCTTGTGTAAAATGGAACGATGATGTGCTTCCTGCTGTATCAAAAAAGATTGATTCGATTTAAACTTGTTCCATTCAAATTTTAGTTTCAAATGTACTTAAATAATTCTTGATTGGTTTTTGTAAACTTATAGTGAAGTATCTCGTCTGAAATATTTTGGATTTTTTGAGAGAGCTTCCAAAATAGTGCTTACTCTGTTTTTAGAAGTTGTTAATATAAGATTGAAAAGGTTGAAATAGGCAATTTACAAAAATTTCAGAAGTTTTCAGAGGCAGTTTTTATAAAAACAAGCCAATATCCTAGTATGTATCGGAAAAGGAAAATTTCAAAAAAATTGCCTACGAGATGTAGGTAATTAATTTTTATTTGCAGATAGTAGAATATTTGCTTGTTTCTGTAGAAATGGTTCACATTATCTTACGATAGAGGATGCAAGGCATTTTAATAATTGCCTTTTTCAACCCTTTAAAAACCTATTTACAAATTTTTAAAAAATAGCATTTTCGATTCTCTTCCAAACAGTGCACATTATCAATTCAATTTCAAAATGTTTCTTGAGATAATTTGCTATAAGTGAGTAGTGTACATACTAGTCAATTACCTAAATACTATTTTTGCATTATTGATTAGACCGATAGTCTTGATATTGGTCTTAGAAATGTTACAATTAAAATAATGTATTCTCCTGCAATTGGTTTTTGTGTGCCTTTCTTATGACAAAGCTATGTAATAAATTTAGAATAGTCGTAGAGGAAAAAATAATTGTGTAGCTAAGTTTAATTACTAGAAAACATGGATTATAGTCTCAATAAGAACTTTATTATTTTCAGAGGATTAGAACCAGGTCAGACAGCTAGTAAACATGGCACCTCACCTGTCGTAGGGTAAGTTACAATTAAGGAAACAAAAAAGCACAGAGGGCGTACTGTTCATACATTAATTAATCGCTTTATTAATTGGATTAAAGAAAAAATTAATGATCGCTTTGCGCCCGACTTACTCCCCGAAAGGTGTGGGAAGGAGCCATGATTTTGAAAATTGTGAACTCTATTGTTAAGATTGGGCGTCTCTGTTGGATTGTTTGATGATATTTTGATTTTAGGGTGGGTGCGACTCAAGATGACGAACAAGTTAAACCTCGTTCCTTAAGATTTACATGGTCCATGAAAACGACATCGAGTAGAGACCCATCAGAAATAATGGCAGAAATTCGTAAGGTACTCCATGCTAATAATTGCGATTATGCACAAAGAGAACGCTTCTTATTACTTTGTGTGCATGGCGATCCTAATACGGATAGTCTCGTTCAATGGGAGATTGAAGTTTGTAAATTACCTCGTCTTTCGCTTAATGGTGTACGTTTTAAAAGGATTTCAGGTGAGCGATTTGTCTCTATGTTCTACTAACTTAAGAACATAATAATGAGCAATGTTTCGTTGCAGGTACCAGTATTGGATTTAAAAATATTGCTAGCAAAATAGCGAACGAATTGAAACTGTGACTGCCTGTATGTGGGCCGGATGTGTCTACCGAGCCACTGTAAGAAACCGAATAAGTTGCGTAGCAATTTCACTTATTCAGTACTTTTGTTGTATTCGTACTATATTTATAATTTTAAACTATCGCTAAACGGGTACAAAGTATTTATTGATTGATACACGCCGATCTCGGCATTTCAGTTTTTATTAACATTTTATTTTAGTTAAATTCTTTCTTCGTTTTAATCGTAAAATCGGGGTTCCAGTAAATTTATTTTATTTCGAAAATGTTTAGTTTAAGACTGCTTGTATGTCGTTATTATTATCTTTATTTTTTATTATTTTTTTCGAACATGTGATAGAAAACACATACGGTGAACGGTTACGCTAACTTGTGCATGCCAATTATTTTGCAATTACAAAAACAAGTCAAAAAGGGAAAATTAAACGCCGAGATCTCTTGTTCATTAATTAATTCGAAGGTATCGTTTTAGGTCAATTTTTAATAAAATATCTCGTTGTTTATTTTAACTAGAAAAGATTCGATTTCATTATTTATTAACTATAAGTTGTCGGTTATTTTTGAGTAAATTTGAAGTAAAATTAATTACTCGTTTCCTAGATAGCGTTTAAAGATTAAAAAAAAAAGAAGTAAAACCGAAGAGTGAATATTATACTCGGTCACTCAAATTGGCACCAAAAGAGGTATTTGTCAATACGCTGCAGGCTCATTAATTAATTGTCTGCTTTTTCGTTAGTTCTTTCGTGAGTGTTTAGCTCATCTATTGCTTTTTAAAGCATGTAAATAAAGGGAGAATGTCTGTGTGCATGCGAGGAAGTGCGTTTAAAATAATGTATGTGTGTGCGTGTATCTTGTTATTATTAATTATTACTTATAAAATATATATAAAAAATATATGCCGCATTTAAATTTGATAGCAAATTTTCCAGCAATGGAGAACACTGAATGTGTAATTGTACATATTTAAATAGTTTGTATAATCGCGATTCTAATTTTTTCATTTTTCGATCGAAGTATCATTTTTTATAAATGATATGTATATGTATAAATAAATAAAATAGATTTATGATCTGCCAAATTTAAATGCGGACTAGATTCAGATATTCACAATGCAGGTTCATTTTAAAAAAAAATGTCAGATCTGTTATGCGTGTACTTAGATATTTACCATTGGCTATCTGGACTGTGGCTCTTTTTATTCACTCGTTCTCTGCGTTGGTTAGGATTCGTTTTAAAAAGCAATACCCTTTTCGTTGTGTACATCTATTTTAAGTGTTGTATACATTTTCCAATTATTTCTTTGATTTTTACTTGCTTCGTTTATGTTTTAATTTTAATTGCTGGTGAATAAAAAGACTACATATATCAAAAAAAAAGAACATAATAATGTAGTAAAATAAATATATTTAATTGTTAGAATGACAGTATAGAGTAGGAAATACACTGTAAATTAAGAACAACATTGCTTTCCATAATACTACTACAATAATTTCACAGGGGATGGGCACTTATGTTAGTTAAAGCTATTGATCATTTATAATAAAAAAAAAGAAGCTAAATCACATATTGTCTTTAGTGATCCCCACATTTTTTATTGACAGTTTTCTAAATCGAGGAATAAATTACCAGTAAGTATTATTACTTATATTTAAATGGAGATGTAATAATTAATTATATAAATACAAAAAGAACTGTCTATTTTTTAACTAAAGACCAAAAATGAGTACAATTTTGCACGGCGAGAAAAATGTATATTTGATCGATCAATACAATAAGATGTAGTATTACTATTGGTGTTACAGGTAAAATATTAGTATTTAAAAGCATTGTTACTACGTTTTAAATATTATAACAAATAAATGTCTAGCAGGAAAAAGAAATAGGAATTTTAATAATAAAAAGATTTTTTTCGTATGTTTCAAAAAGTTCGTATTTTTCTATCAATTCAAATTGTATCTATCAATAAATTTTTCAGTTCTCTGCATTATTTAGTACTACTTGTATAATTTGATTATTTTAACACATTTATAAATCTTGAGATCTTTAAACTAGTTACAATACTTTCGTATACACATTTTAATTTTACTATATTTTTCTTATTTTTTTATTCTTCATCCCTTTTATATTGAAAAAGTAAAATACAAGTGGAACTTTTTCCCATCGGTTTTTTTTTAAAGATTTCAAATAGTTACCCTGTTTTTTAAGACCTATCTGTAGTTCGGGGATTCTAAAGATTTTAAGCATTCGTTCGCAAATAACCATCTACGATTTTTCTTGGTCGAATTATGTCACGGAAATGAGCCAAGTGCTTCAACCCTTAATATCTCGTTAAATTAACATTATGGCTCATGTGGATTTTGCACCTATTTTACGAGTCAAAATTTCAGAATACCGAATCTGGCAAGTTGTTATTGATAGCCCTAATTATAAAGGCACTAGGAATTGATTTTTGAGTTATAGTAAATTTTATATGCGTTAAGTTTTTTGAAGTTTTTCGTTTTAAATGTTTAGTAGAGAAATATGACTGACTATAAATAGTAGGGATCATAGGAACATTCTATTAAAATTAAGAAAATCCATTTCTGAAAATTTGTTTTGTGCATAAAAAGCAAAGAGACTAGCGGTCTCCTTTTCTCAAATTTGGGGGTTTTGAGTTAAGATAGGTTTCTGTTGCATTGTGGCCCGATATGTTCGAAAATGGACATTTGCGCGAAATATTTAAAGCTAAAAAACTTATAGCAATTTAAAGTTTTGATTTTAAAGTAAAATGTATACTAGAAAAATTTTGGTGTTAAAGGGGAACCAGGGAAAAATGGTTCCGGCTAACAATTCTATGAGTTCATAAGAATATCATTCAATTTTTCAAGTGCTTTTCTCAACGTTTAACGTTGTGTTTTATTTATTTTTTAAAATTTTCTTATGCTTTCATAGGTGCAGATTTAGAATCTTACAATTAGCTGTGAAAATATCTTCGCAAATAATTACGATGCGAATTTTCAAACGCAAAACAAAAAATAAAGAGTAAAATTTTTTAGTCTTTCTCAAAAATTTCAAATGCTAATTAACTCTTACGGTAGATTTCCAAATATACTTCAAAATTCCATTATAGTCATTGTTAAAATAAAAAATTAAATATATTATACTAATTTTAACTCTTTCTGTAAATTTCTTTGGTTCTAGACTACGAGGAACTAATATTAATTCACCAACTTAATAGACTTCTCCATACAAAATTTCATAATATATTAAAACTCTTTTGTTTATCATGAGTGTTCTTTTTACATTGTTTTAAAAAACTTTCAAGGGGCTTATTAATTAAAATTATAATTTGCCAGCATCTTCTTTCAAGTTCACGGTTTCATTTAGCACCAACTAAAAATTATATTACAATTAATGAAAACCAATATTAATGTTAGCTAAATTAAATTACCACATCTGCACTAGTATCTGGATCGACAGAGAAAAATCCAATGCGTTCAAATTGAAACTTATCAAACACCTTTGCAGATTTCAAAGATTTATCTGCATAACTCTTTAAAATTTTCAACGAATCCAAATTACAATCGCTAAGAAAACCTCCAGGAACTTCGGTAGTATCTTCGGGATTCTTGTGTTTAAATCTGCATTTCAACATGTTTAGGTATAACAAAATTATGATACCATAAAAATATACTTACAAGGATTTATACAATCTGATCTCAATACCTACAGGATTGCTAACCCAGTGAATAAAGGCCTTAGGTTTAACGGTAGTTTTTTCTACTTCAACACAACTACAAATTAATCCTTTCACGTTTCCACTTGCATCTTTCTCCAAGCCTTTAAATTGCAAAATAAATCCAGCATGCCTCAAACCAACTGGTTGATCTTTAGTTAATCGTCTATATCCCTTATCCATCACCTACAATATTCCTTGTTTACATTCGATAGAAATACTTTAATCAATGGATTACCTCGGCAAAATCATTGCGTTCAATATAAATTATTTTATCAAAGGTAACACTGTGAGATCCTAGTTCTGGTTTATTTGGAAAATTAGGAACTGGTACATCAATCGCTTTAGAATGTGGATAATTATCGATTGTTATCTTTAAAGGGTCTAGAACTACCATTACCCTAAAATAACATTGCGTAATGAAGTTACAAGTTGAAAAAATTAAAACTTAAAGCTACCAGGCTCCAGCCCCACAACCTTCTATAATTAAATACAGATAAATGGCAATGTCAACTAATTAATGAAAAAAGTATAAAAACTTTTTGGAAACATGAAAAATAAAGAAATTCTTGATGGGCTACTTCGAAAGTAGTTTAATTATTGTAAATTGCGTAAAAATAAGTCCAAGTGAGGCTGGAATCGGCACCGAATATAATTAGATCTTTGTAAAATAAAATCTACACGAATTACCTGGGTGCCGTATTGTTTAAGTAGTCGCGGACATAAGCTTCTAACATGGCCGGATCAACAGTACTTTGAGCACCCGTGACTCCAAGCTGGGCACAAAAATTATTAATCGATTCTGCTGGAAATCCTCGCCTTCTTAAGGCAGTTAAGGTGAATAGACGGGGATCGTCCCAATCTGATATTCAAAATAAAAAATTACTTTACTACACATAATAAAATGAAACAATCGGAAATAAAATGTTATTATCGCCATTGTAAAGTTTAACACTTCTATACAATCGATGATTAATGTTGTATAATTAGTAAAGAAGTGAACATTTTACAAAACCGACGTGGCATTTTATTTCGCATAAAGTGGAGGAATTCTCATGTCCAATTTGTGTGATTTTTATACAAATAGGCAGGTGAACTCTCTCACTAATGCTAAACACCTAATTAACAATTTATTAAGTGTTTTTGAAGTTGTATAAGGTAACACACCTTTCACCACCCCTTCTGTAATTAACTTGGCTATCTTTCTTTTAGATACAACCGTGTAATTGATATTTAATCTTCCATATTCCCATTGGACTGGACAGTAAATATTCAAAGCATTACACAACCAATAATAACTAGATCTCCTACAACGAACCAATTTAAATAAAATAATTAAATTTCATTCTAAAATCGTACCTCGATTGAAATTCTTTAGTACACAAAGAATGTGTGATGTTTTCTATGCTATCACATAAACAATGAGTGTAATCATAAGTTGGATAGATGCACCAACGATTACCAGTTCGATGATGAGGCGTAAAACGTACACGATAAGCTACAGGATCTAATTTGCCTTCCTCTAACGTTATTTTCATTCTTAGTGTAGCATCACCTTCATCAATCTTACCATTTTTCATATCCTTTTATAAAATCGTAAATACTATTTCTCTGTTAAATAAAATTCATTTGAATTGTTACCTCAAAGAGTTGTAGGCTTTCTTCGATGGGACGGTCTCTCCAAGGAGATGGTTGGGGATTAAAGCCCTTCATTTCCTCTGCAGTTTGATGACACACATATGCAGATCCTTCTTTTATTAATTTAACAGCCCAACAGTATAACTGGTTAAAATAATCAGATGAATGCGTAATTTTTGCAGGTTTATATCCTGTTAATATAATACTTAATTGTTACTCCTTACTAGGAACCAAAATAACTTACCTAGCCATTCGACCATATCTTTAATGCCGGTAAAAAACTTCTCTTCCTCCTTTTCTGGGTTTGTGTCGTCGTACCTCAAAATACATAAACCACTATTGGCGGCTGCGTAGCCAAAGTTTATATTAATTGCCTTAGCATGCCCAATGTGTAAAATACCATTTGGTTCTGGTGGAAATCGTGTTCTAACCTGTTAATTAATAATTTACTTAAAGAAACTGACAATCTAAATAATTGTACCTTTCCATCAGTCAATTTTAAATGCTCTTTGATAAGTTTCTGTGTGTTGTTTGTAACAACATATCCATCACTTTTTACGTTATCACCAGGTGCATGAAAATTGACTTTTTTCATGACATCAAGTATTGTTAAGGATGTATTTCCTTCACCTACAATTTCAAAGTAGATTTAAATAATTTCTAAATACTGCTACGTTCTACCTTGTGTTTCAATTTTATTTGTAGCACTATTTTTAGGTTTATTGTCAGTTTTGGTAGGTTTGCTGGTTTTTTTATCACTTTTTGGAAGAGGAGCTAGATCTAAATCAGTCTTTGGTCCTAATAAATCAAAAACCTAAAAAGATTTATTTAAATCAAGATTATTTTTTTGATTTGTTTATTTACCTGCACGTCAACTTCACTTTTAACTGCTTTTCCATCAGCCCATGGCAATTCAGTCCTAACCTGTTGCATAATCTGCCCCACATTAAAACGATAACGTTTTTCTAACAATTCCTTCTTATGCTTCGATAATAAACTCTCTACTGTTTTCTCAATTTCTTCTGGGCTCACCACAACACCAACTCCACAGTATTTTTCAAATTCGTTTAGATTTACGTTATTTATATTCGAAATAAGGTATTCGATTGCTTTATCAATTCGTAGAGTAGAATCTAATTTTTTTGTAACAACATATTTAATGAGAAAGGACAGCTGCTCGATGATCTGGGATTTAATTTTAGTAGCCAAATGATAAAGTAACATTCCGGTACCTTCAGTCAGAACTAGGCCACGCACCTTCAAAGATTTGTTAAGACAAAGAGAATTGAAATATGAACTCGTATTACCTCATGCAGTATTGTGCATAATGATTTGGTAACATTTGCATTTTTTAAAGTTTCTTTAGCTTTTTGTTCACTTAAACCTAATTCCATAAAACTTTTAAGTAATTCTTCGTTATCTTTAGCCATCATTAATCAAAACGTTCGCCGTATTTAAAATTGAAAGACACGTTAAAAACTTAGGTTAGAGAGTGGCACCAACTTATAGAGAGTTTTTTTTTATTACCAAATTTCTAATTTCGGTAAGGTTAGTGGACGTCAAATGTCACTTTGTTGCATAATTACTCATTAAATTAAGTTTAAAGCGTCCAGAATTATACAAAATGCTAAAAAGTTCAAATATTTCCCCATATATTAAAGCAGTAAGTCAAGTGGTAAGCACCAATTTATCTGGAGGAACACCTGCAGTAAAACTACCCAAGAAAGCTGTAACGCTCTCAGCACCAAATGGCTTTGATAATTACGCATTAAATCGCACTCAACCGTTTGGTAGAATTTTGGTAGTATCAGGACCAGGAGTATCTAATCATATTCGTTTTGCACATACCGACATCAATGTTCCTGACTTTTCAGCATACAGAAGAACCGAAGTAAATTCTCCAACAGCAAGAAACAGAGATTCTGACGATGCTCGGAAAAATGTCACCTATTTGGTCGCTGGGGCTGCATCCCTGGGTGGTATATATTCAGCTAAAGCAATTGTTACACAATTTATAACATCAATGAGTGCAACTGCTGATGTATTGGCTTTAGCTAAAATAGAAATTAAACTTGCTGATGTACCGGAAGGTAAATCAGTTACTTTTAAATGGAGGGGCAAGCCTTTATTTATTAGACATAGAACGGCTGAAGAGATTGCATCAGAGAAAGCCGTACCTATTTCAACCTTGAGAGACCCTCAGCACGATCACGAAAGGGTAACACGGCCAGAATATTTAGTTGTATTAGGAGTTTGTACACATTTAGGGTGTGTACCTATTGCCAACGCTGGAGATTTTGGAGGATACTATTGTCCTTGCCATGGATCTCATTACGATGCTTCTGGAAGAATTAGGAAGGGCCCTGCTCCATTGAATTTGGAAGTACCAGCACATGAATATCCAGATGAGGGTACCCTTATTGTCGGTTAGAGAATTAATAGTCAATTTTATTATTTATGTAAGTGTAAAATGTTTATGTAACAATAAAAAAGTGTATTAAGTTTATATCTTTTAAGCGAACCGATTGAGTATGTTAATAAATTTTGAACAAACAATTCATTTAATTAAAAAGCAAATAATCAAATAATTGATCAAACACACCTTGGTTACGATTTTAGTAAACATTTATGTCCGGGCAGTTTATATGAAGTGACAGCATCTTTTAGATTTTTTTATTTCGGAAATGGTGAGCGGAAAAGAATTTCGTGCGAATGTTCGCAAACCTATGCCGGGTGCATCGCAAAAAACTGATTCTCGTATTGTGCCAGCATTTACAATACAAAGTATGCAAAAAAATACATCTGTTTTACCGCCCCCAAAATGTAATGTTATGAAGGAAAAACCTTGTAAAAAAACTACGTTTCGAACGTATTACAAAAGGGGCGATTTACCAATAGCTCTTGATGCTAATCGAGCAATATCATGGAAGGTATACTGATCAATAATATTCTTCAATCATACCAAATAAAATCAACGTTTCTTAGGTTGATATTAAAAAGTTGGATTATCACCATTATCTGCCCATGTTCTTCGAGGGATTAGGGGAGACTGAAGAACCTTACAGGTTTTTTGCTCAACAAGGAATTATGGACTTATTAACTTACGGTGGAAGTAAAATATTTCCTTGTATTCCACAACTTATCATACCCATTAAAAGTGAGTTATTTAAATGATACTTCTGAATTTAAGACGTGTTTTAAAATAGATGCTATGAGCACCAAAAATAAAAAAGTAATGTGCAGTACTATGAAAGTTTTACAACACTTGGTAAAGTCGGGCGATATGATTGGAGAAGCTCTCGTTCCCTATTACAGACAAGTTCTTCCCACACTTAATTTATATAAAGAAAAGAATGGTAAATAAGAATGCATTATTTTATGAAATAGTTATATTTGCACTTTAATCGTTTCAGTGAACATCGGCGATGGTATCGATTATAGTCAAATGAGAGGTGAAAATATAGCTGATATAATTAATGAGACTTTGGAGGCCTTAGAAAAGTATGGAGGCGAAGATGCTTTTATAAATATTAAATACATTATTCCAACATATGAATCATGTATGATGAATTAAAATAACTTTTAAGTTATTACTAAATTCATTGTAAATTTCAAAATTATACATTAAAAATAAATTAATAACTAAACACTATGTATAATTTGTCCTAACTAATACAAGTAAACAGCAAAAACGACAACCACACAGAAAATTGTTTCCTGAAAAGCATTATTAGTTTAATATTGTTTTAAATATTAATAAATAAACCTTACATTCATAAACGTGTCACTTGTATAGCCGTCTGTTTCAGAATCCCATAAACATCTCACACCACATTTAACACCTGCACCTTTGAGTTCTCCGATAATTACTTGTACAATGTGTTTATATCTTTTCATTTTCAATTCTAAACATATTCATTATAGTTAGTAAGTAAATAAATAAATTAGAAATATTACCTCTGACGGCTGTATTGACTTCGTTAGCTATGCTGACTGTCCATTTTTTAGCACTTCCACTGTCATAATATTTTCCTGTAAGTTTTGAAGAGACAACACTACGAATTATTTCCTTCACAGGATTTCCTTTAAACCTAGAATTACAGAGTTTATTTTCGGTATTATTTTAAATAACATATAGCTATACTTGTCTTTTAAAGTAGGTGTAATTTGATAGGAATGAAGTGCTGGAACTGAATCAAAACTTGCTTGTTTTTGTGTTGAAACTGTTTTAGCACCTGTAGCCTTTGTGGCATCACTTGCCATTATAGAAAGGGCATCTTGGTGGCCAGGTGCCTTAGCCATTTTTATGATTTAATTAACTAAATGCAATTGAAGATATAGTAAAAGTGTTAAACATTACTTCACAGATGATTTTTTGGGACGAGATAATAAAACGCTGACAGATATTACCATGGAAATAAACAAACAACAGAGGAAATGCTGACATCAAACGTTGAATTTTCAAACTATTCTTAACCTCAAAATTCAAGTAATCAATTTCTTAATTTTGTTAATAGCTTGGAAAGAATTTAATAATAGATATACACCAAATTTTTATTAGAAGCATTTAATATTTTAAATTCCACATTTCTTGCTTCCAGTTGCTTCGAATAATCTTTGTGTAATTGTGAGAAAATGCTATGATTTGCAGGATTCACTATTTTAGGTACAATGTGGAAATATTTAAATCCTACAATTGAAGTTTAAAACAACGCATTAAAGTTGATTAATTGTATTTTACCAATGCCTGAGTTTTCGGTTTGAAATTTACAGATTTCTCGCAGTAGTTCGATGCTTTCTATGACACCATGAAAATCAAAATATTGTAAATTTGGGCACCTTATTATTAAGTTTAATATCAGATCATCAATTATTTCACGATTGTTAGTCATGTAGAAACAGACATTTTCTAAGAAATCTTATGATTACAGATTAACTGGTTAATATATTCAGTATTTCTTACCTAAAATGTTACAATAGTTTTTAAGAAGCAAATCCACAGTTTTACGATATTGTCTACTCCTTGATTGGTCCCATGTTCTTCCACAACTTATTGAAAAGGTAGTCAAAGGTATTTTTGAACTTAACAAGGGATTGATATCTTCAAAATGGCAAACGTTTACTAAAAAATTCAATACTTTTGTAAGTATCTATTAGTAATATTAAAAAGAGGCAGTTACTAAAATAAACTCCAACTTTCAGCATTGGACATTGAGCCTGTAAAGTTTTCCACATTATTTCTGGTACGATTGAATTAAAATGGGCATGTTCTCGTACAAACATATCTAAGAATTTGAGTTCTTTATTTTTACTTATGATGAGTGCATCCATAAGTCCTTCGCTTAAGGCTGAGTAATCAAGTTTTAAAACTCTTAGATTGGATAGCTGTTCCAAGCAACTCATAAATGCTACTGATTCATAATTCGAAGAACGATTTGCATGGCTGCAATTGCTAATATCTAAATAATTTAGCGTTTTTGTTGATCCCAAACAAGCAGCAAGCAATTTAATACATTCAACTTTGTTAAAATTTGCATTGAAAAAAGTTACTTTTACCAAATGCTGTTGAGATCTAAAATGTTAAAAGTTAATAGCTTGGAAAAAGGGAACAAAAAAAGTTTGCCTTAAGAACTTAGATAGGTGATAAATGATTTTCTTAAACCTGGGTATTTCATACCAATCTACAACTTTAACGGAGTTTAACTGAACATAAGAATCCTGCAAAATCATTATATAACGGCATGCTCGTTTGGAAAATTCTTGTAAACCATGTTGCATCCAACGTGCAGGCAAACGTGGATTTGCCCAACAAAATTCCATTGCCTTAAAATGCACATGATATAGCTTTGTGGCTAATTCAGTGCTGGGTTCTAATCAATACAATTAATTAAGATATAATAATGTTTTTTATTTAAATCGAAGCTGTACCACTTAAATCTGAATCAAGATGTACGACGATATTTTTCCAGAGACTTGGAGAATTTAAATCTTGCCTCCAATAAGCGCAAACGTTGGAACACGATATACGGTCCTTCCTTGATAAATAAGAGAAAATCTCGATTATTATTTCTGGGGGTAAATCGTTAAACGAGGCCATTTTAAAAAAACGATAGTATTTTAATTAATCTTATTCCTACATGTTTTGGTACTTTTTAAAATTTAATCAGACATTTGCCAAAAATTACTTTTTAATAATCATTTCTTTTTTAACTTTTACCTACTTCATTTATTGTTTTAATGTAATCTAATGATATCGATAATACGGATTGCATTACTTAGGAAAAAAAAGATTTTAAAGAAAGTTTACATATAATTTAAAATTATTAGTTTGAATTATATTTTGAGTGGTTTTCGTTGTTTTGTAATCTGCAAGATGTCGTTGAGATCACTATAAATACAGATGTTTCTGGGGGTAACGGAAAGACGCCATTATAATTATATTGTGTAAGAGTGAAGTAATCTTATATTTTTGATATAAATGCGCTTATGATGTAAATTTAATTATTAACTTTATTGTCGAGAAATAATCGAAGATAACAATAATCACAACTAATAGGGTTGACATAAAGTCTAACCATAAAACGAATGCAAGTTAATAGATTACCATAATTGGCTGTAATGCATTAATTAATAATTTATTCTAGATGATCGTCTTAATTTAGATTAGTTACCAATTCCACGTGAAACACGCACAAATGAAGCACTAATTGTGATGAAAGATTGTGTTCCGTTATGAGTGATTTTAAACCAAGGTTTTTAAAGCCATCTGATACTTCGAGCTTCCTCGATAAAGGCGAAACTACTATAGTAGAAATCGAGTGATTTTGTCTATAACAAGTTCTTGTCCCAATCTATACAGACTCAAAGGCAAAGATTGCCAATTTTTAACAATCGTAATCACATATTATACCTGTTGGAAAAATATCAAACTTTAATTCTGGTTGGCGAAACCGGCTGTGGTAAGAGCACGCAGATTCCACAGGTACGATTAAGCTTCTCTTTAATTAGCATTTTATTAGCTCAAACATACATGTATCCTGGTTTCAGATTTGCCAGTACGAACCAACCTACTTCTGTCATTTGTAATTTTGTTTGTTTTCCCTTGTTTATGTATCGTTGGAAGTTAGTCTTTACTTTTGTATGTATGTTTAAAACTAGAGTTAAACTAATTTAAATTAAAGTCGTAATTAGTTTTAGTACTGTTGTGTTCAAGATGGTTGGGCCCTCGTCTCAGATTAGCAAAATTTTACTGGCGCTCTTCCTTTTAATGTTAATATTTTATATATGGATGGATTGTAATCTTTATCTTCGGATTCAAAATTTTCCCAGAGAACGTGATATGAGTGATAACCAAACATCTAGTTACAACGAAGTCAGTTGGATTGGCTGCGAAATATCACCTCTATGTGATGTCACTGTTAAAGCTCTACTGTTAGATCATACGAATCATTATTTATTTGCTCCGCTTGTAACCATTACCGATAAGATATTACGAATATCAGAAACACTGTGGATTACGCCGAATTCGATCAGTGTCTTCCACATATTCATTGCCATTATTAGCGCAAAATGCATATCGACCGATAATTTGGCTTACAGAAGGATCGGTGTTGCATTATTCGAATTTAGAACGTTTCTTGATGACATGGACGGGCATGTTGCTAGAGCTAGGAAACATATTAAAGGCGAAAGATCAGAAATTGGTACCAGTGGATATTATATAGATGGTCTTTGCGATGCTATTGGTTGTGTAGTATTAATGATCGGTACATTTGTATTTCTCAAAAACAATCCTCCCAGGCGTGGATATATGCAACTTCCGGCTATAGTACCCAACGATAGTAAAGATAGGGAGTCTGGTATCATTTACAAAGCCAAAGTAACAACTAAAAAAGTTATAAGAAAAATTTGTTGCTTTTCTGTTCAATTATTAATAAGTTCCACTGCTTGGAATCGATACATTGCTCTGTATCAGGATATCCTCGAAAGGAACGACGTCTCAAAACAAGAATCTGTAAGGCAAGATATTGTTTTTAAAAGTTCCTTTTTCTTTAGTGTCGCTTGGCTGTGGCGGATCGTTAACGTTCACAATATGATTCATTTTATGTTATTGGCGGTATTTTGTGATAAATTGTGGGAATTCCTGAGAGGTATACAGTACGTTGGTTTTGCGGTTTTGCTGTGCGTTATTTGTATTACTGAAATGCACTTACTCGATGTACAGAACTTCATTTTTCGTAATTTAACGGGTAACAGTACAAATTATTGAGACGTAATTTTTTAAATGTTAATAAAGAGACTCGGTGGCGCATCCGGAATTGTGTTTGAGGGACTGGTTTTTTTTTAGGAGTTTCCAAAATTTTCTTTTTATTTTTACATTAATGAATTGACCTTGTAGTTGATTTATGTTCAATTATGGCGTGGAGAGTATGTATTAATTATTGTCAACCGTGCACATTCGAACTCAAAATGAAGATTGCCGCTCCGCAACTCTAAATTAAAAAAAAATATGTATTAAATTAATTTTTTTCTAATTTCGAGTGAGAAGGTTAATGTAGGGAAATGTAATAAATACGAAGATGTGCGCATTCGAGCGAAAAGTGGCACATTATCGAGCGAGGAAAGCAAATGGAGCGCGACGCGGAGCGGCGCGCTTCATTTTCCCGAGATCGGAACGTGCCACTTTGAGCTCGAATGCGCACACTCGGTTTTAAGCACGATTTGCAATCATTTTGGCGCTAAAAAATTAGTAAATAATTTTTATCATTTCCTCTCACTCGTACTTATGAGTTTTTTGTATCTTTTCGCTCGCTCCCACTCATTGCTATGGTAAAAATACGTTTTTTGCACATATAATGGTATTTACTGAACTAAATTAAATTTGGTGACTGGAAAGAAAGTTTAATTTATAAAATTCAATAAATACGAGGATGTGCGCATTCGAGCGAAAAGTGGCACATTTCCGAGCGAGGGAGGCAAATGAAGCGCGACGCGTAGCGGCGCGCTTCATTTTCCCGAGAGCGGAATGTGCCACTTTGAGCTCGAATGTGCACACTCGGTTTTAAGCATGATTCACAATAATTAATTTACTTTCTAAATAATTTGAATTAAAAATTACAAAATTGTATTTGCACCAGAAACATCAAATCCCTGATTTAGTGCTTTTAAACAATTATTTTAGACAAATAAATATTACATCGTGTTCCAAATAATTTCCCGAGTGCTTAAGCACGATTCACAATAATTCATTCACTCCTTTTTTTTTAAATTAATTCTTTCTAATAACTTGTCAAGTAGTACAGAAGTGAAACTTCTTGCCTAGGTTTTTATTGCTAAAACAAGGTCAATGGGGGGACAAGCGAGGCCTAAGGAAACATAGATGTGCCTAGTGATAACAAAAGTTTCAGTAAAAAAAACTTTCTGTCGAATTCTTATGAAGAAGTCCCCGAAAGTATTTTATTGATTATTATTATTATATTAGCCATGCTTCCGAAGAGTATTTGTTTAAAGAAATTAATTGAAATTGAGTAATTATTTGCGGTTCCTATTTTTGTGAAGGTGCTCTAAAAACAAAATTTTTAAGATCTTCTTTGGACAATCAATCTCACAAATTCTCTATGTATATAAATCCTCCGTACTCTTGTTTGAATTCCAAAAAGCAACTTTACTCGAGCAAATGAGATTTACGAATTGAATAAGTTTTATATGGTGTATGTTTAGGATATATATATATTGTACATTTGTAAGAAGTTAATTAATTAAAACGTTTTGTTAAACTTATCAAGTATTATTCAATTTTTAGTTTTTTACATTGTTATGTTTTGAGCTAATAAACATTTTGCTTATTCGATTCTTTCTTCTAATCCTATCCTTTATTTCTCAGTATATGATTGAAGCAGAATGGCCAGGACAAATAGGCATATGCGAGCCAAGAAGAATTGCCGCACTAACTCTAGCAAATCGAGTTGCGGAAGAAACTGGGACACTGGTCCAAGGAACTACTGTGGGATATGCTGTACGATTCGATGCCTGCCTTAATAAACCCAAAATTAAGGTAAAATTGTCTTCAATTCATTAGATACATATTAATCGTAAGTGTTTCAGTACATGACAGAAGGAATTTTATTAAGAGAGATGATGAGTGACCCTTTACTAAAAGACTATTCTGCTATTATGCTCGATGAAGTGCACGAACGAACTCTTTACACCGATCTTCTAATGGGGCTGATGAAAAAAATTCTTAGAGTACTCCTTTGAAAAATTTACCATTACTATCACAATTACAAATGGTTTTTTTTTAGAAACGAAGAGAACTAAGACTTATTGTTGCATCAGCAACGATGGACGCTAAAGAACTTCATACATATTTCAATAATAATTCCGAAGACAAAAAGAAAGACACTGCTGTCATAATGAAGATATCAGGTCGACAGTTTCCAGTTCAAATATATTTTATGAAAGGTAATTAATTAGAAAACCGAATATAAAATTGTAGTTATATTCGCAATATTGGTTTGGCAAACAAACGGAACAACTTTCTAATGCAAAATGGCTCTCTGGTACGTTTTGCTCATTTTATAATTATAGATAATTGTTACGAAAGTCAGGCATGGGCAACCTTTTTTAGTTCTGGGTATAAATTATCTTCGAGTCAAGAACCGGACCAAATTATTAAATAAATCAACACAAGGTGCTGGTTTTTATTTCATTTAATTACAATATAATCTGATTAAATTCGTTGAGAAGGTGTTTAGAATGGGAGGGAGTGCCGAAATGAGAATTTTAAACGTAGCCGCACTGAAAAGTTGAAATCTGATGTTGAAGTGATGTTTAGAATGCGAAACTTTGGCAATTTATTAACTTTTAAACGAAAGCGGGCCTAAAAATAATTGTAATACCGCAACGATGGATAAAATGGAAGTAAGTGGCAAGATAAGCATTTTGAACGCAGTCCCACCAAAAAATTACCGAAAGGTTATTTTGATTTTGAGAATTTTGCAAATTATTAGATTTAAACGAAAGCACCGGGATGGGTGATTCGAATGTGAGGGGGTATATTCATTTTAACCCTCATCCGGGTTGGTGGAGCCCAACAGACCCTGTCATTAATTTTTTAAATGTATTTGATCGAGCTTTTATGACTTCTAAATCTAAGTTACCGAGGTTTAATTTTCGCAACGCGGTTGACACTCCGGATAATCGAGGTTCTACTGTAATCCGAATAACTCGGCCGAGAAGTGACAGGGCCGGACTCGGCCCACGAAACTGTCTTAAATTTTTGATAAATTTTTAGATCCGGTCCCATGCTACGTACAAGGAGTAGTGGATACTGTTTTGAAGATAAACGATTCAAAAGAGAATGGAGATGTTTTGGGATTTTTAACAGGGCAAGAAGAAGTGGATCGAGCTGTAAGATTATTAAGAGACCATGCGACCGCCATTGAACTGGAAGGTAAAAAACAGAAGTTTATGGTTGTGCCCATGTATGGCTCTCTACCGTATCACGAGCAATTAAAGGTCTTCAAAAGGGCCCCCGATGGCTTTAGAAAAGTTGTCATATCTACCAATGTTGCTGAAACTTCGGTAACTATTCCCGGCATATCCCATGGTAATAATTCGATATTATTTACTTTGTATCTTAATTTCAAGTATTTTTAGTTATTGATTCTGGATATGTGAGGATGCGTTGGTTTAATGGAGAAACGCACACCGATAGCTTAATCGTAATGCCCACAAGTAAAGCTTCAGCCTTACAAAGAACTGGTCGAGCTGGCAGAATGAAATTCGGATTTTGCTATAGGTAATCTCACAAAAATGATCTTAACAATTTCTATTTGAAAAATATTTAGATTATACACAGAAGAAGAATTTGAAAAATTACCCGATGTAACTCCTCCGGAAATAACTCGAAGCAACTAACGTTTGCAATATTGCAACTCAAAGCTTTGGGAATAAATAACGTATTGCAATTTAATTTTCCCAGTCGACCACCAACCAAAAATTTAAGAAGTGCGCTCGAAATACTGTATGCGCTTGATGCAATTGATATACAAGGCGAGCTCACGAAGCCTTTAGGCTTTAATATGGCCGAATTTGCATTGGATCCGTTGTATTCGAAAATCATTTTAAATTCAGGTATGAAATGCGTACTTTAAAAAAATCGATGTGAATTAAATCGGTTTAAGGTGAATTTGGATGTTCGGAAGAAATATTGACTATAATATCGATGCTTCAAGTTGAGACAATATTTGCGAAGCCCTCGACAGGTAATTCGGCTGTTAGGGCCCGCATTCAAAAACGCCACTTCGAAGTAGAAGAAGGCGATTTGTTAACTTATTTAAACGTATTTTTGGCTTTTGAAAAAAGTGGTTATGGAAGAGATTTTTGTCAACGTAATTTTGTTAGCTACAAATCGATGAAGAGAGTAATGGAAATAAGAGAAAGGTTGAAGAAGATGATGAATAATTACAATGTTCCTTTAATTTCATGCGAAGGTAACGAATGTTTATTTTTTAAATTCGAAAGCAGTTGTCCTTAAGAAAATTGTTTTTGTAGGCGATACTGAAGCAATTCGGAAATGTTTGATTACTGGCTTGTTTCCTAATGCAGCTTATTTGCATTACTCTGGGGTTTATAAAACTTGTCGTGGCGATATCGAGCTGTTTGTTAATCCTGATAGTGTTCTTTATACCATTGCACAACCGCAATGGCTCATTTTTTGCGAAGTTTTGCATACGACAAAGTTATTTATGCGACATTTAACTATAATTAAGAGCGACTGGCTTTTGGAAATGGCACCACATTTTTATCACAAAACTACTTTTAAGGAAATCTAAAATCATAGTGTTCATTTCAGGAAAGATTGGGCTTATGTCAAACTCTATCTATTATGACGTAAGCACACTCATTGAATAATATTTAGATATTAATGCTAAATACTTAAGGAACTTTTTGATAAATTAAAAAATACAAAATTGGAATCATGGTTTATTTTCTAATCTCATTTTCTTTCGTTCGAAGTATTCTTTTACGTTATCATATTTCCGTTTATACAATGTAAATAAAGTATTACCAAGACTAATTTCTAAAAGCATATTCTTATGAGCGTCATAAAATTCATTTAAAGTATTCGAACGTACTTTGACGTATTTTTCATCAATCAACTCATATTTCAAAAACGAATTAGTGCTTAACACAAATAATTCTACATCTAAATTAAAGGCCAGTATATTGGATGGTAGATTTAGATATTGGTAAAACTCTACATCCAAATTTTCATCAACTTTTTTCATTTTATAAATCTGCATTTCATTAGAATTGAATAAAGAAATTCCGATATAAGCCTTTTTATCATTTGAAAATACTTGCATATCTGTTATCGGTAAAACATTAACTTCCACACCAATTTGCTCACTAATCGATTTAATTAAATCTTTGTTATTAATATATTTATTTGTTTCTACTACATGAAGTTGTTTTCCAGTAAGGTAATCCCAAAAACGTATGCTACCGTCCCCTGACGCAGATAATAAAGTGTCTTCATAAATTTCTAATTTAGTTACAAATTCCTTATGTCCTAAACAGTAACTGGCAATATTGTAAGCATTAGGATAATGTGACACTCGAATTTTCTCATCGCGATCACAAGTAATAATAAACCTTTTGCAAGGAGTTACAGTAATATCTAAAAGTACACTTAAATGACCTAAAAGTAACGTAGGTTGACTGTTGTCTTGCACATTATATTTAAAAACATCTCCAGTCTTGTCAGCAACTAATAATTCAGTGTTTGATACAAATGTTACTTTGCTAACAGCTCGTTTTGTTAATATGTTGTTTAAAATATTCAATTTCTGATCGTAAATAATTAACTGTTTATTGTCTAATGTTACGGCTAAAAGAGCTTTCTCATGTGAGAATTGCACAGATGTAACTTTACCATTTTCTGTTGGAGGCAATTGTGGGATTTTCAAGGTGTCGAAAGAACCATCTATTTCGTTAAAACGTATAATACAGTCTTCCACAAATAATAAAATATGAGAGTCTATTTTCTTAAGGAAAATCATCTCACTTTTAGGTTAATTTCCTAAAATGAATTATGAAACTAAAATGATCGCTTTTAATTCATGTTTTAATACTTACAATTATAAAACGAGATGCTTTTTTTGATGCAATAACAGTTTTAAATATAATTTTGCTTAATAAGTTTGAAAAAATTTAATCATGTTCATTTCGTCACATTTAAAAACATGGGTCATTACAGAATACTATATTATCTTGACATACCATCTCTTGTAAAATTATTATACAGGGTAACTCAGAAACGTTTAAAACATTTAAACTCCGTTTTCTTTGATTTCAAGAAAAATAGATTTTGTAAAAATTATTTATTGGTAGTTTTAGCTTTTTTAAAATTGTTAATAATTAATAAATCAAAAATTTTTTTAATTTTTTTAAAATCAATGCTTAACAATTTGATATTGGATTAAGAAATCAGTGGTTTAAAAATCACCATTTTCTAAGAGAAATATGATTTAGAATTATTAATGAATCAACTTTTATATTAAGTGTTTTTTTATTATTACTGGCCAACAGAAGTTTTATGGAGGCCTTTATATACAAAAATAATTATTAATATAAAAGTAAGTGTCATACAAATAATAAATACTATAAAGAGTAATCATGAGTCAGTACAAAAGTGTAAAGCTAAATCCATGCCTTTCCTTTAATTGCAGTAGTCGTCATCAGTAAAAGCCATCAACTTTAACTATAAGTTATGTTAGTTCTTATGGTATATACAAACATCAAATATTAACTAAATTATAATGGTAAAATATTATAAATATGTGTAGGATGAAATATAAAATTATTATAAGGTACTTTGATTCTAGCAAAATTTAAAATTTTTTAATAACAATGCAATGCGGTTGCCAAAATTTGAACAATTAATAGGGTCCTGAGCCACCACCAGGGTAACCCCCATTCTGTGGTCCACCACTGGGATAACCATTCCCATTACCACCTGGGCCACCGCTGGGGTATCCCCCGTTGTCACTAGGTCCTCCACTAGGATAACCTCCATTTGATGGTCCCCCACTTGGGTATCCACCATTTGAAGGTCCTCCGCTGGGGTAACCGCCATTTGAAGGTCCTCCACTGGGATACCCTCCATTTGATGGTCCTCCATTTGATGGTCCTCCACTGGGATATCCTCCATTTGATGGTCCTCCATTTGATGGCCCTCCACTGGGATATCCTCCATTATCGCCACCTAAAATAGACTATTTTAATAAACGATCGTTTTGTGTGCATTTACCCTTTGTATTATGCCAGTCCCAAGCCCAAGGGCGATTTGCAAAAATGCTACCAAAGCACCCACAGTAATTGACAAATTTTGCTCAACTACCTTCATAACTGATCTTTGGTTTATATCCCTCAGTATCTGCTTGGTACTGTACAATTTGTTTTCTACCGTCAGGAAGAAGTACATCGTACTCGCCTATTGCAACATCGCCATCTCTTTCTTCTTTGTGACTAAATTGGGTTCCAAACTCTTGGTCGTTCACTTCGTATTCAAATTGGTATTTGGCTGGTTCCTAAAATAATGGTATGTCAGTTGCGATATTTTGTTAAGAAAATTAAATAACAACTCACAGTAGACTCTTCACTTCCACTTCCGTAACCACCGTTACTGCCACCTCCATATCCACCATTACCTCCATTTCCCCCACCGTTTTGTGGAGGCAAATATCCTTGACCGGGCTGATTTCCTTGTCCAGGTGCGCCATATGTAGAACTAGGAGAACCACCTCCAAAACCATTTCCACTACCTTGTCCGGGCGCGCCGTATGTGGAGCTGGGTTGTCCATTACCATTTCCAGAACCACCACCAAAGCCGTTTCCATTACCTTGTCCAGGAGCTCCGTATGTGGAGCTAGGGGAGCCACCTCCAAATCCATTTCCTTGTCCAGGTGCACCGTACGTCGAACTAGGTCTTCCGTTTCCGTGTCCATTGCCATTTCCATTACCATTGCCATGTCCTTGTCCTTGTCCAGGAGCACCATATGTTGAACTAGGCCGTCCATTTCCATTTCCATTTCCATGACCGTTACCATTACCTTGTCCAGGAGCTCCATAAGTACTACTGGGTTTTCCACCACCAAAACCATTTCCATTTCCTTGTCCTGGAGCACCATATGTAGAACTTGGTCGACCATTACCATTGCTATTTCCATGACCATTTCCATTTCCATTTCCATGACCGTTACCATTTCCATGACCGTTACCATTTCCATTTCCATGACCGTTACCATTTCCATTTCCGTGACCATGTCCATTTCCATTTCCTGGGGGTCCATAACTGGAACTGGGCGGTTGTCCACCATTTGTTCCAGGCGGTAAATAGCTACTACCCGGTTTTTGATCTCTATCGAGTCCTAAGCCTGGAGGACCATAATTACCACTAGGTGCGTGACCATTACCGTTGCCAGAACCACCATTACCATTGCCTTGATTTGGAGCACCGTAACTTGATCCAGGTTTTTGTCCCCCATTGCCGGGTCCCAAGGGCGGACCTGGTTGAAATCCTGGTGGGCCATATGTCGCTCCGGGCGTTTGTCCACCATCTTTTAATTTATTTTTATTTTTTAATAGCTTTTCTAAATGATTTGTATTTACTTACTTTGGGGTGGCAGATATGAATTAACTGGTGGCTCGGCGATTGCAGATGCACATAGCGTAATTAAAAAAACGTACTAAAAAATAAAACAATTAAATGCTACATAGATGGAATGAATTTATTTAATTAAAAAAAATACTTTTATTCATTTAAATAAGTAGGTATTTGATCCTTGACTAGATTTTTTTATTCAGAGTACTGAATTCTTTGTTTTCCGAGAATTATGTAAGTAGAGCAACGAGAAAATAAATAAAATGAAGCGCATCGTCTTCGAATTTCGATATCAGACGGGTTTTCTATAAAAGGACGATGGCAATTGATGGTATTTTAATTATGTTACAGCTTATATCTAGAATTTGCACGTTTTTGATTCTATTTTGAACAATTTTGACATCTGAGATTTTGAAAATAATTTAATATTATAGTCTGTTACTTCCTTATAGTACGTGTCCACATATACTATTGTGAATCACGCTTAAAATCGAGTGTGCATATTTGTATTTATGGCATTTAATTTAAAATTACTTACTTGTATTTTATCAATGAGTGGGAGAGAGCGAAAAGATACAAAAAGCTCACAAGTGCAAGTGAGAGGAATGATCAAAATTGTCTCAATGGGTATTAGTACCATTTTTAACAACTAATTAATCTTATGAACATATTCGATTGTTTTTAAAGTTTATTATTGTGAATCGTTCTTAAAACCGAGTGTGCACATTCGAGCTCAAAGTGGCACATTCCGATCTCGGGAAAATGAAGCGCGCCGCTCCGCGTCGCGCTTCATTTGCCTCCCTCGCTCGGAAATGTGCCACTTTTCGCTCGAATGCGCACATCTTTGTATTTATTGCATTTAATTTAATTTTTTTTACTTGTATTTTATCAATGTGTGGGAGAGAGCGAAAATATACAAAAATCCCACAAGTGCAAGTGAGAGGGAATGATCAAAATTGCATCAATGGGTATTAGTATCGTTTTTAACAACTAATTAATTTTATGAACATATTTGATTGTTTTTAAAGTTGATTATTGTGAATCGTGCTTAAAACCGAGTGTGCACATTCGAGCTCAAAGTGGCACATTCCGATCTCGGGAAAATAAAGCGCGCCGCTCCGCGTCGCGCTTTATTTGCCTCCCTCGCTCGGAAATGTGCCACTTTTCGCTCGAATGCGCACATCATCGTATTCGTTGTAGCTGCCTACTTTATTCTTCGCACTTTCAATTCATAAATTTAAATTTAGTTAATTAAATATCGATTATATGTTCGAAAAACGTATTTACTATAGCAATGAGTGGAAGGGAGCAAAAAGATAGTACAATTACGTCAACACGAGTGAGAGGGCGCTACTAAATTTAATTCATCTAATTTTTCGTTTAATTTCTTGACTTAATTTATTGTGTAGGGTAAAATAATTAAAAAAATAAACAAATTAATAATTTTTTATCGATTTAAACTAAAAATAAGGGACCAAGCATATGTACAATAAAATTGGGTTTGCATGCACAATCAACAGAATACTAAAAGAGCAAAAAAAACTTAACTAATAAATAAATTATAAGATTAATTAAAAATACTTTTTTTATTCGATTGTATTTATTTTTCAATAATAATTACTTTTTCAAAACAAATTTTATTAAATATTGATTGATTTTGTAATTTATAAAATTTTTGTAAAGGTGACCGATAGAGGAGACATTGCAAATTTATACTATTGTCATTTATTATTAACATTCCAATTGATATTATTGGCCTTTTTCTTTTTTTATTTTGAAGTTAAAAATATAATCTTTGAAAATTTTGCATAAATTTAATTATATATTGATTATTAATATTTTTAATATTGCTTTAAAAAAAAACTCTACGATTAACTCTCGCCGGTAGAGGGGTCACTTACCTTACATTAAATATAATTTTTTTTAAATTTTATCTGTGGTTATGCTATTGTTGATAGCTTGTTGCCAAATATATATTATAACCTAAAAGTATTAAAATACCAACAATGCAAATGGTTACACACTAATGACAATTGTAAATTCAGCAAGTGGACCAATTTAAATTGTGTTGACCTTTAATTTTATAGAGCCAACATAAGAAAAATATATTTTAAAAATTTCCAACTTTGAAAACGTTTTTAAAAAAAAACCGAACCATAATCGATTAAATAATTAAAACAAAAGTTGAATTTATTTGAAAATTGTCAATATAATTTTATTTTTAATTGTTCATTTTTCTGTAAATTGGTTTATTACAATCTGGTGTTAATTATAATATACGCTTCAATTTTTATATGAACAAAAAGATAGTACAATATTGTCAACACGAGTGAGAGGGAGCGACTCAAGTAATTCATCTAATTTTTTGATATTGCTTTAAAAAAACTGTACGATTAACTCTCCGGTAGAGGGCTCACTTACCTTATATTAAATATAAATTTAATTTTTTTTTAAATTTTATCTGCGGTTATGCTATTGTTGATAGCTTGTTGCCAAATATATATTATAACCTAAAAGTATTAAAATACCAACAATACAAATGGCCACACACTAATGACAATTGTAAATTCAGCAAGTGGACCAATTTAAAGTGTTTTGACCATTAATTTTATAGAGCCAACATAAGAAAAATATATTTTAAAAATCTTCAACTTTGAAATTTTTTTTTTCAAAAAAAAAAACAAACCTTAATCGATTAAATAATTAAAACCAAATTTTAATTTATTTGAAAATTGTTAATATAATTTAATTTTTAATTGTTGATTTTTCTCTAATTTGGTGTTTAATTATAATATAAACTTTAATTTCTATATCAACAAAAAATGTATAAAATATCTCACCCTTATCATCCTGATTTGAACACTAATAATTACAAACAAAACCCTTAGATTGAAGTAAACTATAACCGACGAAATGTCAAGTATTGAATGAATTTGAGCGAAGAATCAAAGGCTTATATACTAATGGAATCGTGATTCAACATCATGTATTTAGTGCGGTACCGTAAGCGGATTTTTTTATAAATTTTTCTGCAATGTCGCGCATCGTCTCCCATTTTTACAAGAAAATAAAATATTGTCCGGATGAGTAATAGTTCTCCGATGGCGAATCCTTGTAAAGCGCTCAAACTCACCTTTCACACGTGCAAATGCTTTATTTATTCGAATTGTTATTATTTAAACTGTATCTTCTTTCTATTCGAAATTGCGGCATGCGACGCGGAGAAGACGTACGAGCGAGAAATCCGCGGCCGGAGCTGCGGAGATGCTGCAAAGTGCTCTTTTGATGAGAGAGATAAATTGTCGGCGGTCGTGCAACGAGCTTTCTTCAGATTTAGATTATAAATATTATTGCATTAGGAAATTTGCTAAATTAGTTCTTTTGTCGGATCTAGAATTTGTAATCAGAGCAAGGTCCTTTGAAGACGAATCGTTTTAAAATGGCATCGACTAATTGACTTCTTTTTTTTTGCTAGATTTGGATGACGAGTTGTACGTTTGCATTTAACAATGCAATTTGTAGAAGAAAACTGTTTTCTAAAAGAAAATTTTGTTTTAATTTAGTAATATTGATTTTATATTCGAAAATCGCATTTGCCATAGCAATGAGTGGAAGGGAGCGAAAAGATATGATAATCTTGTCAATTGAAGTGAGAGGGAACGATTAAAATTATTCAATTAATTTTTTGTTTAATTTATTAGCCTAAATTATTGTGAATTATGCTTAAAACCGAGTGTGCACATTCGAGCTCAAAGTGGCACATTCCGATCTCGGGAAAATGAAGCGCGCCGCTTCGCGTCGCGCTTCATTTGCCTCCCTCGTTCGGTAATGTGCCACTTTTCGCTCGAATGCGCACATCCTCGTATTTATTGAATTTTATAAATTAAACTTTCTTTCCAATCATCAAATTTAATTTAGTTCAGTAAATATCGATTATATGTGCGAAAAACGTATTTTCACCATAGCAATGAGTGGGAGCGAGCGAAAAGATACAACAAACTCATAAGTACGAGTGAGAGGAAATGATAAAAATTATTTACTAATTTTTCAGCGCCAAAATTATTGCAAATCGTGCTTAAAACCGAGTGTACGCATTCGAGCTCAAAGTGGCACATTCCGATCTCGGGAAAATGAAGCGCGCCGCTTCGCGTCGCGCTTCATTTGCCTCCCTCGCTCGGTAATGTGCCACTTTTCGCTCGAATGCGCACATCCTCGTGTTTATTATATTAGTATAATTTACCGTGCGGTCCTTCAACTCAAAAATTTTAATTTAATTTAGTAAATATCGATTTCAATTAAACTGTCTACATTACGGGAACCTGTTGTACCTTGGTTCCTTTGTACCTAAGGCAACTTTATTTTTTTTATTATTTGCGGGCTTTCGTGGCCCATAATTTTCGGTATTTCATATGCCACATTGACAGACATTAACGTAAAGTTAGCAGCAACTGGCCAATGTGCTGTGTTCATGTATAAGATCAATTGAAACTTTTAAACGAAAAAAAGTAAATCTTTTTATATTTTATTTACTTAAATATCTTTTTGATTTTTGTTACCTAATAACAAATGACTCATCGTACTAGAAAAATTATTTATTAATGTTTGCATAGTAGTGGTCTGATTTTGGCACAAAAAACCTTTAATTTTATTTTTGAGTTTAAACATCAAGGGTCGGTGTGTTGTACCTCGGTCACTGTCAATAAATTGTATCTTGGCCCTAAGATCAACGTGCAATAAATAAAAATTGAAATATACCTTTGTTATAAATTCTTTTTATTTATATTTTGCTTCAGATAATATACTTCGCAAGTCTAACGAAAAATTAAAATTTTTGCAAAGTTAACCATTAAGTATGTGAAATTTTAGTATACGAGAAAAGTTTTGCTAATTTTTGAAACAATTTTAGTATCATCCCAAAGAAGAACATCAGTAGTTCTTATAATCCAAAAATAAATATATAGTTTTCATAGAACAATGGGTTTTATTTTGCTTAATGTGAATAGAGCCAAGGTACATCACCTCTGTCATACCTAGGCCATAGATCCACAAATTTTTAAATCTTATAGCAATTTGAGTAAACGGTTGGTAATGCTTTCAAATATTTTATGATGAATACCTTATTAGTGCCCCACTACGATACAATTCATTTTATCAACAAATTGTTACATATACTTTTACAATTTAAAAAAAATTACAAGTGAAAAAAGGGCCAAGGTACAACAGGTTTCCTTATATATGTTTTTTAATTTGTTATTACAATAAATCAACACTTTCAATTTTATTTCAGGTCAGTTTAGTCAGGTACATGGTATAACTGCACAATTCAAATTTCATCAAATAAATGACGTCTTGTTCAAAGACAAGTCAGCCAGAGAAATGTGAAGAGGATGAGGATAAAAAACTTATGGAACTGTTTAAAAAAATCGAATGTTGGACTTAGTGCAAAATGCTCATTATGTTCAAAAATGTTGCTGATTAGTATGTATAACCAGTACATATTAGATTGGAACTTCCAAAAATTGAAAATTAAGTATTAAAATACATTTATTGATTCACATCTAACATTTTTGCTTTCAGTTACTATATTTCGATGAGAATGTGGAGTACACTGTTAAATTCAAAGATGTATTTTTTGTGCAATGGGATAATTGGGTTACTCCTGGCAGAGGCATTTTTCCGGTCTCCCCTACTAAAAAAGAGAAAACCCATTACTAATGCATTCGAAAAAGTAAAACAAAAATAAAATAGAATATATTTTGACAAAGTGTCCTCGGATATTAATCGGGTAGACATTAGTCTAGCGTTGAATTAAAACAAGTGTCAAAATCAAGCCGCTTAAAATACAAAATTGTTGAAAAAAACTTTCAAATAATTTAATTTAGTTATTTTACATTTTAGAACTATAATTACTTAATCGCTTTTTAAACTTAAGAACTTTAATCTTACTTCTATTGATCAGGGGCGGATTTAACTGCGATAGCGTCTTAGGCCTATTATTATTTAACGCTTTTTTCGAATATAGGGGGAACCTGTTGTACCTTGGTTCCTTTGTACCTAGAACAACTTTATTTTTTTTAATATTTGCGGGGTATCGTGACCCATAATTTTCGATATGTCAAATGCCACATTGACAGACATTAACGTAAAGTTAGCAGCAGCTGGCCAATGTACTTTGTTAATGTATGAGATCAATTGAAATTTTTAATCGAAAAAAAGTACCTAAGTCTTTTTATATTCTTTTTACTTAAATATCTTTTTGATTTTTATTACCTAATAACAAATGGCTCATCGTAATAAAAATATTATTTATTAATGTTTGCATAGTAGTAGTCTGATTTTGGCACAGCATAATCTTTAATTTTATTTTTGAGTTTAAAAATCAAGGGTCGGTGTGTAGTACCTCGGTCACTGTCAATAAATTGTACCTTGGCCCTAAGATCAACGTGAAATAAATTAAAATTTAAATATACCTTTGTTATAAATTCTTATTTTTTTTTTTTTTGCTTCAGATAATATGCCTCGCAAGTCTAACGAAAAAATTAAATTTTTGCAAAGTTAACCATTAAGCATGTGAAATTTTAGTATACGAGAAAAGTTTTGTTGATTTTTGAAACAACGTTAGTGTCATCTCAAAGAAGAACATTAGTAGTTCTTATAATACAAATATAAATATATAGTTTTTATAGAACAATGGTTTTTATTTTGCTTAATGTGAATAGAGCCAAGGTACATCACCTCTGTTGTACCTAGGATATAGATCCACTAATTTTTAAATCTTATAGCAATTTGAGTAAACGGTTGGTATTGCTTTCAAATATATTATGATGAATACCTTATTAGTGAATAGTGGGCCACTACGATGCAATTCATTTTATCAACAAATTGTTACATATACTTACAATTTAAAAAAATTACAAGTGAAAAACGGCCAAGGTACAACGGGTTCCCCTAATTATATGTACAGTAAAACCTCCCATGGCGACCATCTCTAAAAGCGGGTATCAAAATATAACTTTTACACACTCTTTTTCATTTTTTTCTAAATTTAGGAAGATTTACTTTACACTGTGTCTTTAATGCTAGAAAGTCAAAGTATTTCTTGAAAAAAATATTCGAATTATAAATGTATAAAGAGAAGAATTTTATAAAAGAAAAGGCCCTTGGAAAATAAATTCTTGCTATGCTTAAAAGTCCATCAAGCACTTCTGAAGGATGAGTTAGAGATGTTCGTGTCGAACAGAAAGCGAGAGTGCTCCTGATAGAAGATCCATATTTCACAAACTTTTAAACCCAGTTTTGCCACATGTCTACCTCCGGAGCATCCGAGTCATGTTACACAATCAAATACTCGTATCTTCAATTAAAACATCCCGAGATAGTTATGTGCGAAAGCAAATGAATTCAACAATTATGTGAATCACTTCGGTAACCTTAATAGGCAATCATTTCTTTACTTTATATTCGAGCGGAATGTTTCAATTAATTTGTATGGCAGAGGCCCAATCGTAATTATCGCAATTATTGCCAGTAAACGCTATATTTATGGCGAATGAACAAAGTTATACTTAACCCATATCACAATTTGTTTATTTTATCTCGCTTCTAACTGAAGAAGAACTTGTGTGATTGTTTATTGTATTATTTTTGCCTCGCATCGAGTAAGAGGACATTTCCATGTGTTATACTTGCGCTTACCGCTACCTTTAATTTTCACAACGTTTACATTAAGATTGTTAAATATGATTTTGTAAATTTATAGAGTTTAAGTTTTGCATAAACGTGACATCCTTACAAAGCACACACGTAGGGTAGAGTGGGGCAAGTTGACGACCTTAAGGAAAAAATAGTCAATCACAAAAAAATGTTAATATTAATAAAAAAATATACATATACATATATATAAAACAATTGATTATTGCTTATAGAATAACATAAGTGCTAAAGCAATATCGATTAAATGGACTATGGAAAAAAATTACATTTTTTAGACGTCATCTTGCCCCACCTATGGGCCAAGATGACGTACCATATGGGGCAAGATGACGATTGTGGTAGGATGCCACGTTTAATCGATTTACATCTCTTGTTTTTGTGGTGTTTTTTTTTAACGTTTCTAGTCGTTCTTCATTTGTCTTTGATGTTATTACATAAGCTCTTTGCTTTTTTCTATTCGTTTGCACTGAGCGATTATAATTTGGAAGAGGCTTAATTTCAATTTTCTTTAATATTTCTGTAGGGAGTGGGCATTGTTGCCGATAATAATAACAAATTTAAATTCTTGGAGTAAAACAGATTTGACAGTTAATGAACTTGGATTTGAATTTAGGATAATTGTATGAAATTATAAATGTTTGCATATGTATTGTTATAGAGGAAAATAGGATAGTTTAAGAATAGAGAAAAAAAAATAAGATGACAGTTGCAATAGGGGCAAGATAACGAATTCGTCATCTTGGCCGCGTCATCTTGCCCCCAGACAAATTTGACAGTTATACGAATTATTCAGTTATACCAGCGGTCGGGTAACCGAGGTAAATTTCCCCAAATGGGGTAAAAATAAAATGACTGGAGGTACAGTCAAACCTCTCTCCAACGGACAATCGCGGGACCAATGTAATTGTCCATTGTAGAGGGGTGTCCGCTGAGAAGGGGTCTTAAATGCATTATTTGCCTATACTTTTCTCAGCCGGGACCTTCAAACATTGTCCGTTGTAGAGGGGTGTCCGTTGAAGAGAGGTGTCCGTTAAGAGAGGTTTTACTGTAATAAGGAAATTGTTTCTCATTTTCTATTTTATAAACGTGGCAGTGTTTTTGCAAACTATTCTTAAAGAATTCTGCATGCGGTACTTGTTGATTTAATTTAAATTTACTACTTTTCAAAATGAAGGTGTCATATCGAGTATATTTTGGGGTAACGGCTAAAAAAGTTTGACGAACGCTGTTATACGGAGAAAAATGCGGTCCCCCCTAACGGAAATTTTATTCGGTTATACATAGGAAAAAGCTGAACAAACAGGCAACTATCCATTTAAACAAAGTATTCACTTATACGTCATTTTCGTATAAGTGAGTTTCCACTGTATTTGCCTTCTAATACCCGTTGCACAAAGTCAAATAGGAATATTGAAAAATCAATTTATTAAAGTATAGTTATTAGAAATAACTAACAATAAGACGTTGTATATTTCAAAAATGATTTGTTCGAACAAATAGAAACGTGATGGTGTATTACAAATTATATTCACGCCACTACAACAAATTATAACAACGATGGTCGACAAATAAGTATAGAAACTTAAGAAACTCGGCGGGACGTTGCATCTCACAACAAATATTTTCAATAAAAATTTTATAAACAAACGCCTCTCACATTTCATTTTATTGCTTTTAAGTGTTTGAAGTGCAAAAACGATATATTACTTAATTCTGATAGATTGAGGTGACATTAATCACGTTTTACTTTTTTTTTCAAATAGTATGTTGAAGACTTCTGTTTCACAAAACAATCTGAAAACGTGATCATGAGATTTCGTAATGTTTGTTTATCATTAAGCAAAAAATTTCTACTTATCCAACTTTAATTAAAACCATTCAAAATCTATTATGCATGTAGTACATGCTATGTTTTAATGTATGCTTCGTTAAATTGTCACGAAAGAGGAACGAGAAGATCAATCGTATTGCTGGAGGGAACTCTTCAAAATGGCATCTTTAGAATTTTTTGGTAATACCCATATTATTAGTAATTATCAATTTCAGTGACGGATTTAGGCCTAGTTACTATAAAGTATTATTTAGAAGTAAGTTAATTTATTGTGAATCACGCTTAAAATCGAGTGTGCGCATTTGAGCTCAAAGTGGCACATTCCGATCTCGGGAAAATGAAGCGCGCCGCTCCGCGTCGCGCTTCATTTGCCTCCCTCGCTCGGAAATGTGCCACTTTTCGCTCGAATGCGCACATCTTTGTATTTATTGCATTTAATTTAAAATTTTGTTCTTGTATTTCTGCAGTGAGTGGGAGAGAGCGAAAAGATACAAAAATCCTACAAGTGCAAGTGAGAGGGAATGATCAAAATTGCTTCCATGGGTATTAGTACCGTTTTTAACAACTAATTAATTTTATGAACATATTTGATTGTTTTTAAAGTTGATTGTTGTGTATCGTGTTTAAAATCGAGTGTGCACATTCGAGCTCAAAGTGGCACATTCCGATCTCGGGAAAATAAAGCGCGCCGCTCGCGTCGCGCTTCATTTGCCTCCCTCGCTCGGAAATGTGCCACTTTTCGCTCGAATGCGCACATCTTTGTATTTATTGCATTTAATTTAAAATTTTGTTCTTGTATATCTGCAATGAGTGGGAGAGAGCGAAAAGATACAAAAATCCTACAAGTGCAAGTGAGAGGGAATGATCAAAATTGCTTCCATGGGTATTAGTACCGTTTTTAACAACTAATTAATTTTATGAACATATTTGATTGCTTTTAAAGTTGATTGTTGTGTATCGTGCTTAAAACCGAGTGTGCACATTCGAGCTCAAAGTGGCACATTCCGATTTCGAGAAAATGCCACTTTTCCCTCGAATGCGCACATACCCTTTCATACTCTTTCAAATCAAAAACTTAAATTTAGATTTTTTATTTGGAAAAATTTATGGCATTTATTTTTCTAAAAAAACTACAGTAAAACCTCTCTAACACGACCAGCGTCCATTCCTATTTAAACTAGTCTTTTCTAGAGGCGGTCGTCTTAGAGAGAGAGAGAGAGAGAGAGAGAGAGAGACAAAGATAGTGAATGCAAATGTAATAACAAATACTATATTAGATTAAATGTAGTTATTATTTATCAGAATCATAATACTTTTAAATCAAAATTATTATAAATATATATTGATTATAGATATACAGAAACAATATAGACAATTAATAAATTATACAATAAATTTTTTTTTGGCGACCATATCTTTAAGGAGGTCACCTTTAAAATTAAACAGTGTACTTCAGAAATGATATAATCCAATTTAATTCTTCTTCTAAATTTTTCTATAAGGCGACCACTCTCTAACCGATTTGCAACCTTGAAATGCGCGAACGTCTGCTTTTAAAAATTTATTTAAACTTCAACAATTTCTTTATTTGACTTGGTAAATTGTTATACAAGGAATAATTCAATAAAACAAAGTGGGTGGTAAATAAAGTTATATTGCACATTAAAAAAACACAACTAAAATAAATAATAATATCAATAAGTTGGTTGAAATAAGCCCAAAAAATACAATTGCTTTAAAAACAACTTCTGGTTTTTGTGTTTTGCCGTTAATTTATTTTCTATTGTTAGCTTGTTAGTAGATGATATTTAGTAATTTTATCTTACTACATTCATTCTCTTTAATACTTTTTAATGCTAAATGTTAGTTTATGACTAACTCTTCGGGTGCCATCTAAGGGAGATAATTTAACTTGGTAACATTAATATAGAAATCTATTGTCTTACATTTATTATCACAGTAATTACTATGACAACGTTATGACTACTTGGTTACTACAATAATTTAATTACAAAAGAAGAAATTTTACAGTAATTGAACATCTTTAAGTACTTAATATAGAAATTAACCTTTTATGTAATATTCAAAATAAAAATAGTTATCTAATATTATTATTTTAAATATATTTTAATATTTATTTAGTAGAATTTATTAAATATAATAATTATCGAATTATCTTTTAGTTTAAAACGTTGCCAATTCTTTTAATAAAATTAAAACTTTTCGGTACGTTCTCAACTTGTAATGTGTCTTCAGTGACGGTAAAATTTTTATGTAATCCTGAACTGCTTCTTCTTTATTTTATAGTTATTAACAATTTTCATTTGGTTTTCAAAAGGGTAGCGGGTGGACCCTCTTCTATGATCCCGACAGGAGAGAGGTTTACTTCAGGGAAGCGACCCTGCCCACGCGAGCTTTGATTTTCTCCCTTCCCTACACTGGGCAGAAAATCAAATCACATTCTTTATATCCCATCTATACCTTGTCACATTATCATACTCCTATTCACCAAAACTTGTCAATACGTCTTTTCGATCAAAGAAATTAATTTTTTAATGCAATTGTTCTTTTTGATCGAGTTTGAAAGCTTATTGCTCAATTTATAATAAACATTATTAAATAATTAGATAGTGTTTAAGTAATTTATTCTATTTTCTTGTAATTAATCTTTCAAACTTGGAAAAGTCAAATTAACCTCAAAAACTTTAGTTTAAATTGATTACAACGAAAATTCACTTATACGAAGACGACGGGAAACGTAATATTGTTCGTATAAGTGAATACTTCGTTTAAATGTATAATTACTTATTTATCTATCTTTATTTGTAAGTGTAGCTGATAAAAATTTACGTTAGGGGACCGCACTTTCCTTCGTATAACTGAATAAATTGCATAGGTAATTAAATATCGTATAAATGACGTTTCACTGTATTGCGACTAATTTCTAGATGTTTTTTTTTATTAAAAAAAAGTATAGCAAGGTTTACGTATTCAGCTAATTGCAGATGACGAATTTAGCAAAAAAAAAAATAATGTCTTAATCGAGAATCTCAATTTGCATCATAAAGAACTAAAGCTAAGAATTTTCAATCATAAAAGGAAGGCAAAGGAACAAGAGTAATAATTTTCCAATAACAAGGCTGTTTCATGCAATTTCTCACAACTTTTACGGTATATAGCAAAACGATCTGCATATTTGCCTACTAAATCTTTGCGATGAATCGTTACAATTTTCCATTTAGGAAGAAACGACATAAAAACGCGCGAAAAAAAGGCACGTTCATGACAGTACAAAGGCACTAACTTCTTGTAGTTCCCTTGTTTGCAGATTATTGATTATAAATTCGTGATGCATTTCATTAAATCTCTGAAAATCGCACACTAATAAAATTTACAAGCAGCTTCCTGAATCGCTAACATATTTCAATTTCGAGTTCGGTTTTGCAAGAGTCGGATGCTTTGGTTGTAGGAGTATCGAGTTTCTAAATGAACCTTACAGAGAGATTTCTTACACATCTCGAGTTAAGTAATCAAACCATAAACGTAGACATTCACTTAAATACTTTGTAGAGCCCTTATTATTTTTATCTCTTTCATCGGAGACAAAAATCTCTTGCGATATATCACGATGCACCTATGTACTTTTTTTATAATTGTTTAACATTGCATCCTAATATTCTTTTTTTGTCGTAAGGTAAAAAGATAATTTAAGAGGGTCAGTATAAAAAGCCTTTTTCATATAAAAAGGGCATTTTTTAGATACATTTTTCTCTAAAACCGTTTAGCGGTTTTGAGTGAAACTTTCAACACTTTATACCGGGTGTTTTATTTAAAATGTCACGAGTTTATAACTCCTAAAATAATAATCACTTTCAAAAAACTATAGGTATAAAAGTTTTTTTAATTTATACAATCTATTTAATGGCGTAAATATATTTTTTTTCTTAGTTTCGCTTTAACTGTCAATCGTATCAACTTTTTTATTTTAAATTAGAACGGTATTAATTTTTTTAGATAATGATATAGAGCTTGTCGAGAATTTTCCAAAAATGTATTATAAGTTACCAAATTGATAAATAATTTAAAAAATATATTTTCAATTAAAATCTGAAATTTTTGTTATTTTATAAATTATAAGCTTATGGCACTTTAAATGAAACACCGGGTATTTTTCTTATTCTAAAGTCACTCACATGAGACATTTAGAAAATATTTTGTGTAACATAGTTTTTTCTGTATTTAAAATTTTTTTTTACTACATAAAATTACTTCAGTTTTAGTCCAATTGCAAACGTTCTACCTGTAATTTTAAAATTTTCTTGTTTGCGTCAATGATCGGTGTTGCCATTGCGAAAAACAATTAAGTCGATATCTTTTGTAGCTTTTGTAGAAAATGTACCTAAGTAATAAAAAAACAACTTTTTAGTAGAGCGAAAAAACTAAAAACGTGTGAATTTTCCACTTTGAAACATTATAAAAAAAACATTTTGTTTGTACTGATCCCTTTAAAACCGTCTCTAATTTCAAACCTCCAAAATCGGCCTTTTGTGCTTTTTAATAAATTTTTTTTTGAAAAATAGGTTTATTTAAAATTTTTACATGACGTTCGTATCGAACCATAGTGTCCACAGCCGAAACCACTTTTTTCTGCTACCTTTTCAACCCCAACATTTTTTGACAGAATTGAAAGTTGTGCAAAATTTACACTTTCAGGCGAAAATAAAGCGGTGACTCTTTTATTCTTTGTTCAATTTTTAGAAACAACCCAAATTTGGCATTTTTGCCATACAAGTTCGTCTTATGGTCCGAGTAGTAAAATTTAAGCCCGCAACACGTCTGCGCGAACTCAAAAACGTATTATTTTACTACAGTGCGACAGCAACCCGTCAGAAACAAGTACAGTACACCCTCTATCATAAAGTGTTGATTATAGAGAGGAGTTGCTTATACAGAGTAGACTGTATTTTCAAGGGCTTACTTTATATGATCTGTTTTAATCTTTTGACATTTAATTTTGCAAACTGGTAAACTGTTTTTCAAAATTTAATTATTTTTGGTAATATTGACCTTAAAATAATTAGAAGACAAATGAAATAACTAATTTAGATTGTTAGGCAATTATATAAAAAAGTTTTTGTTATTTTATTAATATTTAATGTCGGATAGGGTCCTCATCGGGCACGCCGGAGCGGGTTCTGAAGTCTGAGCTGGTTACATGCCGGATCTGGCACGAATAAGGTAAACGCGACCCGGTCCTTGTTACTTTTAGGTCAAAATTTCGGGTCGGGCTAAAAACTTACGGATTCAGAACCTAAAAAACTAAAATGGTACTTACCTCGTCGAGAAAAACATTCTTAAATAACTCAAAGTGTACATTTTCGAAAAAAGAGCTTTGTTTTTTTTACCGAAATAAATATAAATCAATTTAGTTATTCATATTTTAGGTATTGATTTATTTTTTTTAACCCTCCACATACTAGGTGACTAAATGTCACATGCCATACTGGGTGGGGTTTGCCATATCCCGAAAATTAATGAAAATAAAATCCACAAGTTTAAGTAAAACACATATTAGAATAGATATTTATTAATAAAAATACAAAAACTTAACTTTTTCTTCAACTTATAAACTATTGAGTCTTTTTTTTTACTAAATTTCAATGACACGTGTCAATTATGATACCGAATATTAAAAAAAATAACTAGAATTTCATTCTCGCCTCTTTATTGAAATACAAATTAATTTAACGGCAATTTCTTAATGATTCGCAATAATTTAGATTAATAAATTACACGAAAAATCAATTGAATAATTTTAATCGTTTCCTCTCACTTGCATTGACAAGATTATCGTATCTTCTCGCTCCCTTCCACTCATTGCTATGGTAAATACATTTTTTGAATTTAAAATCGATATTTACTAAATTAAATTAAAGTTTTTGATTTGAAGGAGCGCACGGTAAATTATATTAATATAATAAACACGAAGATGTGCGCATTCGAGCGAAAAGTGGCACATTTCCGAGCGAGGGAGGCAAATGAAGCGCGACGCGGAGCGGCGCGCTTCATTTTCCGAGATCGGAATGTGCCACTTTGAGCTCGAATGTGCACACTCGGTCTTAAGCACGATTGACAATAATTTCGGCCAATAAATTAGACGAAACATTAGTTAAATAATTTTAATCGTTCCCTCTCGCTTGCACTTACGGGATTCTCGTATCTCTTCGCTCACTTCCACTCATTGCTATGGTAAATACATTTTTCGAAAATAAAATTAATACATACTAAATTAAATTTCAATATTTGATTTGAAGGAGCGTAGAATAAATTAGATAAATCTAATAAATACGAGGATGTGCGCGTTCGAGCGAAAAGTGGCACATTTCCGAGCGAGGGAAGCAAATGAAGCGCGACGCGGGGCGGCGCGCTTCATTTTCCCGAGATCGGAATGTGCCACTTTGAGCTCGAATGTGCACACTCGGTTTTAAGCACGATTACCACACGTGCCGTTTTAAAAAAAAAAAATTTACGTTAATTATACTCCACCTAGTACACGGAAGGTTAAAATAATACAAAATAAATTTAAATTGTTTAATCATTAGTCCTAAAATAGTTTATTAAAAAGTTGTTATTACATATTGATAAGTTTTAAAATAAAATGCAACACATTAAACCATCTCCACAAGTTCCGCCAGCTATTGCCAGAAAACTGCATTGTTTTTTGCAAATTGTGAACAGTTTTGGTATTCCAAAAAATTTACATGGATCTAAACAAATAATTCAAGCTAAATATATTTAAATATTTAAAAAAAACTGAACTTACCAGAAGCGAATGTAGAACATAAAAAGGCAAAGAACAGCACAAGAATGACGGTAGTCTTCATTTTGATTTAACTTTTGGAAAAACATAGTTTGCAATTCTATTTATGCAAGTGAAAAAACATAAAATGTTTTTTTTATTATGTAAAAGGTTGTTAAAAATAAACGCTACAAGAAAATTGAGTAGGTTAGGAAATAGTTTATTGTTAAATTATCGAGAAACATTATCCATTATGACTATTATTTATTTGAAGGGCAGATTAGTTTTAAAAAAACTGGTAACATAGTTTTTCAAGATTGTTTGTGCCCTGAGTTGCTTTTTATTTATTTTTTCTTTGAAAAAGACTAAAAGAACGTTTATTACTTATAAAACAAGCCCCCCAATTCAAAAATACCGCATCTGATCAAAACATTTAAATTAAAACATTTAAATAATACAAGTTTTTAAAACGTTTTTTTTAAATGACTTTAATATATTACGTAAAAATTGAAATTGCAAATATTTGTTTAATTGTATTGTTTATTTCAACTCTTATAAATTAATTTAAACTAATATGTATTACTTTTTCCAGAACATAATTAAAGCTTATCAAACTTTCTCAAAAAATACATTTTTAAAATCACAAAATTCCGCTTATAACGCAACCACTGTAAATTTTTTGAATATGTAACTACCTGTTTGGCAAATCTAAAAATCAATACTTTGTAGACTTCGTGAAAAATCAATACTTTGAAGGCTTTGTGAAAAATCAATACATAAACTCCGCCCCTTTACTTAACGCAAATTTGCCTTAACTTATAGACATCTTCAATACAACGTGCTTTGAATGTAACACATGTGCTTCAAAGAAAAATTAGAAATTGAAATTATACCAGTCTTTAAAACATTTTTTTAAATGACAAATAAATTCATTAATAATAATATGTGCTAGAGCAATAAATAAATATATTCTTTTAGAAGGACGTCACAAATTATTACAACCTGTAAAGGGAGTCGCAGTATAAAAAAGATTGGGAACCCCTGATTTAAGAAATCCAACATGATAAAATCACAGTTTTATAATTAACAACATGAGATTGAATACTTTAACAAATTTTGTAGGTCAAATATTTATTTTGTTATAACAACGAAAAAAGACATCAATACATAAATTTACATGGTAAATATTTTTAAATAAGCACTTATACTAAAACGCATAAAGGAACAATTATTTAAAACAAAAATCTCTTTAAAACAATTACATTCTCGACACAAGACTAAAATTAAACAATCTGTTAATAGTTTTCCACGTTTTGTCATGTTAAATATAATATAGTACAACGATTAAGTTATTAAATAAATAATAAATAATAATTCTATCAAATATAACTTAAGTATTCTTAAATGATTTTTTTCAATGCGAAAAGTTTATTTTTTTAAGGTATGCTAACTCATTTTCTTGTTTTAAGAACCAAAATACAATATGGAAACGTGTACCTATATTTCACATTAATTTGGTTATCAATATGAAATACAGTCAAACCTCGATAAGTCGAAGTTGAAGGGAAACTAAATATAATTCGAGTTATTAAAAATTTGAGTTATCGATATAAAAATATTAACGTTGAAATAGGCAAGTCTTAATGAAACAGGTTCGAATTATCAAAAATTCTGCTTATCCAGGTTCGACTTACGGAGGTTCGACTGTATACACGTGTTTAAGCAAAATTGAAAATGATTCACTTTTTAATCAAATTGCGCACTTGAATTTACCGTAAAAACGACGACAATCAACAGTCACCAAATTTGCCCAAAGACTAAAATTTAAAAATAATTTAATTAATAAAATACAATATAGTCGCTTATTTTCTAAGCCTGTGAAACGTCATTGTGTTCAGTTCATCCTTCTATATGCTCCCTCGGTCCAAGAAATAAATGTCCTATTTGTGATTTTATGACACATTAAGAAAAACGTGTCTTTAATATTGACAATTAATTTGTAGATCTTACAACGAAAATAATATTGTTAATCTATATAAATAAAATGATAGGTAGGTCCGAAGATGTGCGCGCATGACGCAAAAACTGCTAAATATTTTTCTACCAATTTTTCTTGATTTTATTTCTAAAACGTCTGGTCTTTATCTCCGATAAAAATTATCATAATATTCCCATTTGATATCAAGTTATTGAAGTTTTCGTATGCGTACGATGGCCCAAGCGACGCGGTGCGCACGCGCGGGAGAAAAGAAAGTTTCTACTTCTACAAATAAAATGCATTGTAAATAAAGTGAAGCGCGGGTGAAGTGAGGTGGTGGATCGACTGGTGCGTAAATAAAATGAATGTATTTGTATTATTTGGAAGAGAAAAGTGTTTTGCTGAATTCACACAATGTTTTGGCCGAGGAAACCTAATTTGGCCCAAAATATATGGTGAGCTCTTTACTATTCATTTTTAGAGGTTTGTAATAACGTTAAGCTAAAGCATGACTCACTACTGTCAAAACCACTGCCGATTTAACCCTCCGTGTACGAGGTGGAGTATAATTACCGTGACCAATCCCACAAGTGCAAGTGAGAGGGAATGATCAAAATAGCCGCAATGGGTATTAGTACACTTTTTAACAACTAATTAATTTTATGAACATATTCGATTGTTTTGAAAGTTGATTATTGTGAATGGTGCTTAAAACCGAGTGTGCACATTCGAGCTCAAAGTGGCACATTCCGATCTCGGGAAAATGAAGCGCGCCGCTCCGCGTCGCGCTTCATTTGCCTCCCTCGCTCGGAAATGTGCCACTTTTCGCTCGAATGCGCACATCCTCGTATTAATTGAATTTTGTAAATTAAACTTTCTTTCCAATCAACAAATTTAATTTAGTTCAATAAATATTGATTCTATGTTCGAAAAACGTATTTTTGCCATAGCAATGAGTGGGAGAGAGCGAAAAGATACAAGAAACTCATGAGTACAAGCGAGAGGGAACGATAAAAATTATTTACAAATTTTTCGTGACTAAAATTATTGCAAATCATGCTTAAAACCGAGTGTGCACATTCGAGCTCAAAGTGGCACATTTCGATCTCGGGAAAATGAAGCGCGCCGCTCCGCGTCGCGCTTCATTTGCCTCCCTCGCTCGGAAATGTGCCACTTTTCGCTCGAATGCGCACATCCTCGTATTCCTTGCATTTAATTTAAAATTTCTTACTTGTATTATTGCAATGAATGAAAGAGAGCGTAAAGATACGAAAATCCTACAAGTGCAAGTGAGAGGGAATGATGAAAATTGCCGCAATAGATATTAGTACCGTTTTTAACAACTAATTAATTTTATGGACATATTCGATTGTTTTTAAAGTTCATTTTTATATCATTTTTTGCAGATTGTTGAAGGTTTATATGTCAAAATTAATGTCTCCATAAATTTTGGGGTAATTTTCATTTTTGTAAAAATTATAAACGAATTAGCTTTAAGGCATATTTTTTTTCAAATAGCGAAAACATCTGATGAAAAGTTACCAAATTCTAATGGTAACTACAACAATAGTGTAGGGGAACTTGTTGTACCTTGGTCCCTTTGTACCTAGGGCAACTTTATTTTATTAATATTTGCGGGCTTTCGTCACCCATAATTTTCGATATTTCAAATGCCACAATGACAGAGATTAACGTAAAGTTAGCAGCAGCTGGCCAATGTACTTTGTTAATGTATGAGATCAATGGAAATTTTTAATCAAAAAAAGTAAGTCTTTTTATATTCTTTTTACTTAACTGTCTTATTGATTTTTATTACCTAATAACAAATGACTCATCGTAATAGAAAGATTATTTATTAATGTTTGCATAGTAGTGGTCTGATTTTTGCACAGCACAATCTTTAATTTTATTTTTGAGTTTAAACGTCAAGGGTCGGTGTGTTGACCTCTGTCGCTGTCAATAAATTGTACCTTGGCCCTAAGATCAACGTGCAATAAATAAAAATTTAGATATACCTTTGTTATAAATTCTTATTTTTCATTTATTTTGCTTCGGATTATATACCTCGCAAAAATTTAAATTTTTGCAAAGTTAACCATTAAGTATGTGAAATTTTAGTATACGAGAAAAGTTTTGTTAATTATTGACACAATTTTAGTGCCATCTCAAAGAAAAACATTAGTAGTTCTTATAATCCAAAAATAAATATATAGTTTTTATAGAACAATGGGTTTTATTTTGCTTCACGTGAATAGAGCTAAGGTACACCTCCGGACATAAGAGTATTAAATGGGAATTTTAACATGGGAAGTTAAAGCTGAATTTAGAGTTGGTTACCGATGAAAACCCGCTTGTTTGACTTTGAGATGATAGACTGCGGTTCGAATCCCAATAAAGTCCACTTGTTTTAAATTTTTTTTTGATTATACTTTTGTGATAAAATTAAAATATAACAGTATTCGATTAAATATAAAATGAGCTCTTGAAAAACAGTTAGTATAACGACAATATAAGAGAAGACATTATAACTATAAAATTATAATATACTATTTTATTGGGATAAATTGATCGTCAATATTATAGACCAATTAGTTCTTAAACAAAAAATATTGTAGCTTACTTAGAAGTTTTAAGACAAGCTTTATAAAGTAATAGTTAATATAGATTTAAAAAATTAGGAAAAGAATTTGATTGCGTCAGGTGTAAAATCGGTTAAATTACTAAGGCGAAATAATCCTTGGGTGAAAAGAATATCCTATAGCAAGGATCGAAAAGTATACTCAACAATTTTCAATTGTTATATTAAATTAAATAATTTTAAAGTTATAATGTCATCTCTTTATTGTCGTTTTTCAAGAGCCCATTTTATATTTAATCAAATACTGTTGTATTTTAATTTTATCACAAAATTATAATCAAATAAAAATTTAAAACAAGTTGGCTTTATTGGGATTCAAACCGCTATCCATCATCTTAAAATCAAACAAGCGGATTTTCATCGGTAAGCAACTCCAAATGTAGCTCTCATGTCAAATTCCCATGTAAATACTCTTATGTCCGGAGGTGTACATCACCTCTATTGTACCTAGGCCATAGATCCACTAGTTTTTAAATCTTATAGCAATTTGAGTAAACGGTTGGTAATGCTTTCAAATATTTTATGATGAATACCTTATTAGTGTCCCACTACGATGCAATTCATTTTATCACCAAATTGTTACATATACAATTTAAATAAATTACAAGTGAAAAAAGGACCAAGGTTCAACAGATTTCTCTACTTTCGTATGTTTACTAATTCGCATTTTTGATTAATTATAATTGTATATGAGCCAAATTTTCTGAAATGGGCCACTAAAAATCAACTAGTTGATTTGCAGATCGTTGAAGGTTTATATGTCAAAATTAATGACTCCAAATTTTTTTCGGTAATTTTCATTTATGTAAAAATTATAAACAAATTAGTTTTAAGACACCTTTTTTTCAAATAGCGAATTACGAAATTTACCTTTTAATGGTACCTACAACAATAGTGCAAGAATAGTGCATAATTAAAATAGTGTACTCATGTTATGAAAACAATTTTATTTATTTATAAAAAATTAATTTTGCAATAAACAAATGAAAATTTATTAAACTTCTCATATAGGCAGAACAATTTTTTTTGTTTCATTCATTAATTGGTTAGTTAATGATGAACGGAGAAAAATTTAGTGCTTTCCATTAGGAAAATTTAAAAAAAAAAATTATTTTTGGGGTATGTCAAACCCCACCTAGTATGGCACATGACATTAAGTCACCTAGTATACAGAAGGTTAATTATATCAAATAAAAGTGTTATAAGGTTTTGGCAATGAAGAAAACAATCACCAAATTAACTGATAGGTTCTCTATTAAAAGGCTTCTTTTTGTTATTAACTGTGACATAGGACCTTGTGGCAAAAGTTCTAAATGTGATAGATTTAGTTGAATTCCTATACTAATAAACAAAAACTTAATTCATATCTTTTATAAAAAAGCGTACTTACTAGTTAAAATTATTGGTAATAAAATAATTTTGACAAAACGGCCAAAAAAACCCAAATGGGACACTTATTTTCGGACGGAAGGAGTATTATTCATCGATTTTTGGTTCAGCACCTGCGTATGTGATATGAAATGAAATATTATTAGTAGTTAGGCTGTGATAACCGATTGAATCCACGGTATGTACTCGGACACCCTAGTGTATAATCCGGGCAAGAAAGGCCTTGCACATCCAATCCCAGTGGACACGACTCCCACGACCATTAGTTGGTCGCCAGCCTCGGACGAAACCATAAGTGGACCACCACTATCCGCCTATAAGTTTTAAATAACTTGCTTTGTTTTTAAATTTGGCGCTAAAATAATTCTCAACTTACCCAGCAAGAATCGACGCCTCCTTTTGCATTACCTGCACAAATCTGGGCGTCCTGGATTTTGGTCTTCTTCCCTTGCGACTTGTACCATTGTCGACAGATTTCGGTCTCTAAGATGTTGACTTTCGCTTTTTGTAAGACGTCAGCTCGCCCACCTAAATTGTTATTTAGTTTAAAGAGTTGTTAAGGTGCAGTGTGATAACTACACTTATACGAAGATTTGGAGCGGGGGACGTAAAATTGTTCGTATAAGTGAATAGTTGTTGTCTATTGGTCTTATCTTGCTTTGTACGTGTAACTGAATAAAATATACGGTAGAGCCGTTTAATCCAATAATAAGTAAGATGTAAATAACCCTAGGGGGAAAGTGGCATGAAACAGCCAGTTTTAAAAAAAGGGATAAATAATATAGAAGGACATAAATAAATCAATTTTTTTTTTAAATCTGTAATTGTTCATGCATTTATGTACGTAATGTCATAAAACATTTTTCCAAATTAACGATATTTTTCGACTTCTAATCATTTATAAAAAAAATAAAATTTGGCTTTTTCATAACCTATAGGTATTGAAACAGCCAACCCAATTTTGAAAAAGCCATGTTCTTATTACAAGATTAAAACTGCACATTAACGAAGATATTATTTAATAATAATATTAAGCTATAATTATAGATCTTATATAATTATAAAACGTTTTAAATAACGCAAACTTTCGATAAAATATTTACTTACATAAATCTCAGAAACTGTCAAAAAATTTGACGTTTGAGATCAATCATTGCAAAAACTTAAAAACGTTTTTAGCAAAAATAATGCAATTTTTCTTTTACGCCACAGGATTTATATGCCCAACCATTACAATTTTGCATCGGTACCACTCTTAATTGCTGTTACTACAATTATTATTGCATTTTATGCAATTAAAAGGTGGCTTTTTCATTACACTGCAGTCCGGCTATTTCAAAACATATTCTCTCAAGAAACAAAATCTCGAAAATTACTATGAAATCAAAGATTAGTCTACAAAATAAAACGTTATTAGAAGCCTAATATATCTATAAAATTATAGTGTAATCATATTATTATTAGTTTTGTACTTATAGGCGTTAGGAAACAAATAAACTGAACTCAAAACCTTACTTTTTGACGACAAAATCTTCAATACGTCGTATCGGCGCCGTTTATTGACGGTGAACGGTCAAATTTTTGTGGGGGATATCTGGCTAGTGTTGCTATCTTAAAATAATAATACATGAACGATTCGTATGAAAACTACCGCGTAATTGATAATGGCTTTTTCAAAACTTGGCTGTTTCATGCCACTTTCCCCTATATATATCATATACAGTTGAACCTCGATAAGTCGAAGTTGAAGGGAAAGTAAAAATAATTTGAGTTATCGATATAAAAACATTAACGTCGAAATGGGCAAGTCCTAGGGAAACAGGTTTGAGTTATCAAAAATTCGGCTTATCGAGGTTTGACTGTATCTCATATATACCATATCTACTATATATATATATATACACACACACACACGAAAGTATTTAACTCGACTATTTTTGATAACTCGAATTATTTTTAGTTTTCTTTCAAATTCGACTTATAGAGATTTGACTGTATTTTGCTTCCTTATTTTCGTAAAGTCAAGAAAATTTCTCAGAGAATTATGTGAAGTTTATTGTGATGAATACTTAATAGAACGCATGCGTCAGAATTGGTATAAAAAAATTCGTTTTAAAAAATTAAACGACAAATTAGATGAATTACTTTAGTCGCTCCCTCTCACTCGTGTTGACGAAATTCTACTATCTTTTTGCTCCCTTCCACTCATTGGGATGGTAAATACGTTATTCGAACATATAATCGATATTTAATTAACTAAATTTAAATTTATGAATTAAAAGAGCGAAGAATACATTAGACAGATCCAACGAATACGATGATGTGCGCATTCGAGCGAAAAGTGGCACATTTCCGAGCGAGGGAGGCAAATGAAGCGCGACGCGGAGCGGCGCGCTTCATTTTCCCGAGATCGGAATGTGCCACTTTGAGCTCGAATGTGCACACTCCGTTTTGAGCACGATTCCCAATAATCAACTTTAAAAACAATCGAATTTGTTCATAAAATTAATTAGTTGTTAAAAACGGTACTAATACCCATTGAGGCAATTTTGATCATTCCCTCTCACTTGCACTTGTGGGATTTTTGTATCTTTTCGCTCTCTCCCACTCATTGCAATAATACAAGTAAGAAATTTCGCTCGCTCCCATGCATTGACAAATAAGTAAGGACCGTTAAGTAATGTACCTTTTTGACCATCTTCATTGGTCCATCCCCATCCAGCAACTGTTGCTGGGATATCTCCGAATCTTCTGTAGCCGTCTTCGCCAGAGGCTATGGGTAGACATGCAGGAAGAGTGTTGTCGGACCATTCCAATTCGTTTTCCAATTCCATTACGGCTAAGTCGTTTTTGACTTTGCTGCATTTATAATCGGGGTGAAGAGTGATCGTTTTTATCGGGACTTCGTACTTTGCTGAAGAGGTTTTGGTAATATCGTGCTGTCCCAAAGTTATCTTGATTTGATTTGAAGGAATTACGGATGAACCACTGAAAATGTTATACAGGTTCGTAAAATGTTTAAAAACTAAATGTAATTCATAAAAAATAGATTTAGCGTAGGGGAACCTGTTTTACCTTGGCCCTTTTTCACTTGTAATTTGTTTAAATTGTATATGTAACAATTTGTTGATAAAATGAATTGCATTGTAGTGGGGCACTAATAAGGTATTCATCATAAAATATTTGAAAGCATTACCAACCGTTTACTCAAATTGCTATAAGATTTAAAAATTAGTGGATCTATGGCCTAGGTACAACAGAGGTGATGTACCTTGGCTCTATTCACATTAAGCAAAATAAAACCCATTGTTCTATGAAAACTATTTATTTTTTGATTATAAGAACTACTAATGTTCTTCTTTGAGATGACGCTACAATTGTTTCAAAAATTAACAAAACTTTTCTCATATACTAAAATTTCACATATTTAATGGTTAACTTTGCAAAAATTTAAATTTTTTGTTAGACTTGCGAGGCATATTATCTGAAGCAAAATAAAAAAAAATAAGGATTTATAACAAAGGTATATCTAAATTTTTATTTATTGCACGTTGATCTTAGGGCCAAGGTACAATTTATTGACAGTGACCGAGGTACAACATACCGACCCTTGATGTTTAAACTCAAAAATAAAATTAAAGATTATGCTGTGCCAAAATCGGACCACTACTATGCAAAGGTATGCTTTAGGTACAAAGGGGCCAAGGTCCAACAGGTCCCCCTACAATTTTAGACGAGTATCATGTACCATTTAATCTTCTATACAATTTCTTTTGCATAAGATCCAAATTGGATCAATTTTTTAGCTTCGTTTTGTATTAGAATTTTTCCATGAAGACATTTAAAAAAAATTGAAGAAGCAATAACTTATTTTTATTAAATTAAAAATTATCGCAAAAGCATATACAGGTTGGTTTTAGATCGGTGATTCTCAAACTTATTTGGTCATGGACCCCTTATCCTACTAAAAACTTAATCATCAACCCCCAAGTGAATTAACTTTTATAATATAATTAAAATCTATTAATAATACTTTATTCTACCCTTCTGACTAAACAATTGCACGTACATATTTTTATAAAATTTTAAAAAAATTGTATTTTTGATATATAGCCTCAAATCAATCAACCAAGTAAAAAAATAACGTCTAAAGCAAAGAAAACGATAAATTAATTTTTACTCGAACTTGAACTTCGAACAACTTTTGAAAGAGCGAATTTAGCGAAAAATGTAATGAGACCTTTCTTGTAGAGCGTCTAATTTCCTTCAAAAATATGTATCGTTCTCTTTTAGAAGCAGATTGGTTTATCAGTTACAAAATTCCAAAGTTGGAAAGTCAAATCGTAAAAACAGATCAATGTTCAAGGCATGATCGCGTGGAAACGGCTTGTCGTACGAAAATTTGCAATCAGACATTTTTCCGTAACGAATTAAAATGTCAGTGGGGCTTAGAATCACAAATAATGCACGTAAATGCATTTTGTTTAACGAACGCTCCCTTTTACAGCTATTATTAAAGTTTAAGTAATTTTGAAAAGTAACGGTAGCGCAATCAACAGTCGCGGTCGGGTTTGAGAGTGGCCGACTTTGAGAGAAATTTATAAGAAGAATTAAATTACCATATATCAGTTCTGAAACATACTACCCGCGTTTAGAAGTGGTCGCCACGAGAGGTTTTACTGTATATAGTTGTGTGTATGCCGTAGTTATGGTAACCGATGACGTTTCGTTTGAAAAATAAATTCGAAATATTTTACCTGCACAGACAATGCCCAGCCGTTAGAACGTGTCTTTTGGTTAGTAAAGATCCCCCACAAAAATGCCCACCTCGCCTCGTAAGAGAAACGATCCAAGGAAATTCGCCCTCTGTCGCATCTTCGCCCCCGACGATTCGCCCCTTTCGTGCTTTTCGTTGTCCACAAGGTATATCTGCAACTATTTTAACAACCCCTATATAAACCAATAAAAATTACTGATAATTAAAAAGCATGTCATAATTTCTTAAAAAACATCAAGTCTTTAGCAAGGAAGACATAGTTTGATGGAGCATTATCGGCGAATACATTTTTGGAATTACAGTCAAACCTCGATAAGTCAAAGTTGAAGGGAAGCTAAAAATAGTTCGAGTTATCGATATAAATATTAAGGTAAAGCGAAAAAAAATTTTTTTCTTAGCCTGGGGCTAGATTTTGTAGCTTATAAAAAATAAAAAATTTTGAAAAAAAAAATTTTCTTTACTCAACATCTTGAGGTGGCCCACTGATTTTTTAAATTAAATTCAAGTTAAAATTCTTTTGAAACAAAAAAAAATTTTTTTGGCTTGTAATCTTCAAATTTATCTAAAAATGAACAAATTTGATCGTTTCTAACTCAAAATTTACTTTAATGCCTAAGAAAAGTATGTTATTGTTTCGGATTTTTTTTGAAAACTGCAATAATGGCGCTAGAAATTTTTTAAGTTAATAATTGTTAATGGGCAAGAAAGAGGACACTTTGCAGCTTCTGGAACACTTTTTTTTTTGTTTCAAAAGAATTTTAACTTGAATTTAATTTAAAAAATGAGTGAGCAACCTCAAGATGTTGAGTAAAAAAAATTTTTTTTTTTAAAAAAGTTTATTTTTTATAAGCTTCAAATTGTAGCCTCAGGCTAAGAAATTTTTTCGCTCCACCCTAATAAATATATTAACGTTGAAATAGGCAAGTCCTAGGGAAACAGGTTCGAGTTATCAAAAATTCGACTTATCGAGGTTCGACTGTACTTTCGCTTGTAGCATTTTAATTACCGCAAATTCAATAATGGATCGATAATTAATGGCCGATCGCTCTATAAATTCAAGACGTGCCATCTCCATAAATCAATTAATCGAAGAAATTGAAAGGAAATAAATTGTGAGAAAAAACCTTAACACAAATCCAATTTCTACTTACAGTTATGTAAAGATTCGAACCCATTTATGAGCATTGCTATCAGTAAAATTGTAACGATTTGCATTTTTATGTTTTTCTTCGTAAATGCGCACTTAATATTAGTTTTTTTCGTTGGAATATTGCGTCGTTTTACTATTACTAAAAAATAAATAAAAAAACCTAAGAACTAAAGCGTTTAAAAACCACTAAACCTATTTTAAGAATAATTAACAGCGGATTAGCATTGTTTTTATATGTAACGCAAAATTTATTTTCGGGGCAAAGTAGGGATGATGGGGTCCCCACCCGACATTTTGACATTCAAGGGTAGATCGCAATTATTCCGATTTAAATTCAACGTTAATATTGATTTATCGATAACCTTCCTCTTTGTTAAGGTTGTCATTGTTTTTGTTGAGATAAAGCGCTTGTAAACATGCACCTTTATCGTTTCATTTAAATTTATTAAATCCACTTTTATCTAGTTTTTCCTTGCTTCCAGTTTCACCTACATTTTTCAATGTAAAGGTTGTCGTTATAACGGGTAATTATCGATAAGTGTTTGATGGTGCGGAAAGCTTTGACTTTCGTGGTTAATTTTTACAAAATTGAAATCTTGGGCGCCATGTAATTTTAATTCTTTATAAACTAACTAAAAGAGCGAGCAACAACTTTTAACATTGCCTAATTTTATTCTGTAAATTTATTTTGAATGATTCACATACAGTAAAACTTGTCTAACACGACTACCGTCTGTTCTTGCTTAAATTGGGCTTTTGTATAGTTATTAAATCAAAGTTATTATAAATAATGTAGTATTATTGAGGAAGTAAGTTAATTATTGTGAATCACGCTTAAAATCGAGTGTGCACGCATTCGAGCTCAAAGTGGCACATTCCGATCTCGGGAAAATGAAGCGCGCCGCTCCGCGTCGCGCTTCATTTGCTTCCCTCGCTCGGAAATGTGCCACTTTTCGCTCGAATGCGCACATGTTTGCATTTATTGCATTTAATTTAAAATTTCTTACATGTATTATTGCAATGAGTGAAAGAGAGCGAAAAGATACAAAAATCCTACAAGTGCAAGTGAGAGGGAATGATCAAAATTGCCGCAATGGGTATTAGTACCGTTTTTAACAACTAATTAATTTTATGAACATATTCGATTGTTTTTAAAGTTGATTTTTATATCATCTTTTGCAGATTGTTGAAGATTTGGTACTTGTGCCTTGCAATGATTCATGAAACGCGCATTCGCGCGCTTCTCAATTTCTCGTTTCGGCAACTCCTACTAACAGTTGACCAATAAAGTAGTCAACGATTCTATTTGTTTACAAATAATACGCGTTAGATGATGCTGTAGTGTAAAATTTGGTGAGTATATGCTACCCAAAATACGCCTCAATAGAAGTAGTTACATATATTCTATTTTCTTAATGCCACCTCTTTTATTATAAGCGCGCAATTCAATTTTCAATTATTTGAGTTATGCACTTTTAACAACTCTAAATTCATAATTATATTTTGTTGAAATAAGTATATAAATGTTCTTAGTCGTCATAGACTCCCCATCTTTATTCTTTGTGGCCTGCCTTTCTGCCTTCATACTTTTGCTATTATTATTTCTTGGCCATTTGAATCTAGTCTTTGATTTGTAAATACCTTCTTGGTCCATCTTTTTTAATCCAAAAAGATATTCCTGCAATACACTTGTCATATATTATTGTGGTTTTTAAAATATACATATATACTTAAATTTCATCATAATTAGTGTAACGTTTTACCTGTAGTCTTCTTTAATTAATAGGATGCAGATTTTTCTACTACAACTTGTTTAATTAGTAATATTCTTCCACAATCTGATTCAGATGAATGATACATAAAAATTGCCAGAATTATTGTAGGATTTTATAACTTGGAAGTATCACTGTGATTAAACTGGTTTGGATCCGGCCCACCCTATCCAAAAGCATTCAAATTTGTTTGTTTATTATTATTAATATTTTGTTTATTATGATCAATGTTGAGTTTATGTTAAAAAAATTGTAGCGTCGTTATTTGTGCACCGATCATTAAAAACTATACAGATTCGGATTTGCCAGACCTTTTGACTTTGGATAGGCCCAACGAACCTCCTCTTATTGTTAGACTAGTTCGCGCCCCCCAGTTTGGAAAACACTGGATTAACCTCTTTGCTAAAATTGAAGAAAAAAACTTTTAGGTAATAACCCAATGTTAAGTCTTGGAGCAAAACGCGCTTGAAGCTTTCAAAATGTAAATTTTGCTAAAATTTTTAATTTTCAAAATTCTTGAACTCCCCCGTCTTTGCGAATTTCATCAAATTTTTTCATTTCTGACCGTTTCCAACCCCCCACGCATCGGAATGCGGTCCTAACTCAAAACCCTCAAAATCGGGCAAAATCGAGAAAAAACATGGATTATAAGTAACCCATTTGCTAATGTTGAAGGAAAAAAATTTTAGGTAAGAGATTTGCTTTAAATTTTTGCGGGACGTTTCTATGGACCTCAAACTGGCATAGCCGGAGCCATTCTTTCCTGCTCCCCGTTCAATCCTTAAATTTGTCGATAAAACTAAATAAATCGAAAAAAATACACTTTGACTCACAAAGCGGTCTAATTTTCTATGCAATCATTACAAGCGAGACGGATTTGGAATTTTGAGACTTTTCTACATAAGATACATGAAAAATAAGTATAGGGCGCAACGTAAATTTTTCGAAAACTAAAAATTGCAATTTTTGGGTCTCATTTTTGCACAATTTTGAACTTTCAAAAAATTGCAGCGCCGTTATTTGTGGACGGATCTTTAAAAACTATTCAGATTCGGATTTGGCAGCCGTTTTCGCTTCGGATACGCCTAAGAAACCATAGGCGTGCTATTCTATAGCTTTGGGAATACGTTTTGAAAAAAAAAATCGATGGGTTTTAGTCCATGTTTTTTTGGCAAAAAATGAAAAAAATAGAATTGCTTTATATTGCAAGGGGACGTTCCTACGTACCCCTAGTAACTATAACGGGTGTCATTTCCCCGCGCCACCCCTTTAAAATAAAAATTTACGACAAAACTAAATAAATAAAAAACCGGACCCCTTGATTCACAAAAAATATCGTAGCGCCCTTATTTTCGATCCAATCATTAAAAACGACACGGATTCGGAATCCTGAGGCTTTTTTACATAAGATACATGTAAAATAAGTATAGGGTGCGACGTTAAATTTTCGAAAATTAAAAATTGCGATTTTTGGGGCTCATTTTTGGCTAATTTTGAACTTTAAAAAAATTGTAGCGCCGTTATTTGTGGACGGATCTTTAAAAACTATTCAGATTCGGATTTGGCAGCCGTTTTGGCTTCGGATAGGCTTAAGAAAGCGTAGGCGTGCTATTCCAGAGCTTTGGGAAAACGTTTTGAAAATTCAAAATCGATGGGTTTTAGTCCATGTTTTTTTGGCAAAAAATGAAAAAAATAGAATTGCTTTATATTGCAAGGGGACGTTCCTACGTACCTTTAGTAACTATAACCGGTGTAATTTCCCCGCGCTTTCCCTCTAAAATAAAAATTTTCGACAAAACTAAATAAATAAAAAACGGACTGCTTGATTCACAAAAAATATCGTAGCGCCCTTATTTTCGATCCAATCATTACAAACAACACGGATTCGGAATTCTGAAGCTTTTTTACATAAGATACATGTAAATTATGTATAGGGTGCGACGTTAAATTTTTGAAAATTAAAAATTGCGATTTTTGGCGCTGATTTTTGGCTAATTTTGAACTTTAAAAAAATTGTAGCGCCGTTATTTGTGGACGGATCTTTAAAAAATATTCAGATTCGGATTTGGCAGCTTTTTTGGCTTCGGATAGATCTGAAAAACCATAGGCGTACTATTTAAAATTCTCGAGAAAAACGGGTTTGAAGAGTCCGATTTGTAATAAATTGTTTCTAAATTTCTACTTTGAAATATCGTAGCTAGGTTATTTCTGAACGGATCTTTAAAAGCTTTTTTTATTCTGAAAGTACGTTTACTGGAGCGTTAGATGGGCTAAAAAAATCAACGGGGCCCAATGGTTACCTTGCGAGAAAAATGCGGTGGAAGTTTTCAAAACGCAAGTTTTACCTTCTTTGCTAGCGTCTTGCGCATATTGTTTTACTGTATTTGTATATTTGCCTGTGGAAGATGGCCAAAAAGGCTGCAGAATCCCGCTTTGATATATAAATAAATATAAAATTTAAGGCTGATTCCAGCTAGGTATATTAACCCAAATAAGTATGTCATTGAGTCATTGTCAACTAATTATGTGTTTGCATGAGAAATGAATTTGCATTAAAACATGACATGTGGACGATATGTGTTATCTTTTCATACAATATCATAGGCTTTCCGATATTTGTTTTCCTAAAAACCTTGCCACAAGTACGGAAAATTTTTCGTTTTGAATTTACAATATTTAAAGCTACTCTCTGAATAATTAATTTATGTTTCTTTTTATAAAGTCTAATCGTACGAAAGAGCATTGAAAACTGTTGCGAAACTATTGGTTTTGTATTCTTTGATTATGAATGGTATTGTTTTGAACTGTCACGAACTCAAAATGTGCCATTTTTGGCAAATAATTATTCAGTATTAGTTCGTTAATTTGTGTCGCACATTGCATAACAGAATTTGCATTCAAATGCATCGCCCTTGACTGAGTAAACTTCACAATATTAGGTTTTTGGGTTTCGAATGTTTACAAACATTTGTATCTTATTGTTAGATATCTACACTTTTATTTTTTTAAATAATCTCTTCTTATTTAGAGTAATTGGAAAGGGGCCTTGTTTACTTAATTGTTATGCAGATTATAAGTGCCTCTCTAAATAAAAAATATCATAACATTAGAGTTGAAAGTTTACAAACTTACACAGAAATGGCTCCTAAAATACAGAAAACGAAACGTACAAAATTTTTTGGACACAACTACTTCTGTATAACTGAAAATTAAAATATTTCAAAGTTAATATGTTGTTGCAAGTCCTTTACATTTTAAAAGACTTTGTAATCTTCGAGGCATAAACTACACTAAATTATCTAATGTTTTATGATCTATTTTGGTCCATTCTTCTTTTAATATGCACTTTAATTTTGCTGATTGAAAATGAGATGTTTTTGAATATTTTATGATAGTGTTTTGATAGGAAAATTGCAAAGCCATTTCAAACGCTTTTAGACGATTGTACAAAAGCTTTAAGCACTAATTAAAGGTCTTAAGCTTAACATCGTTTTCTTAATGTAATTTAATTGTTGTTGTATGACCTAATTTCTTGTATTTTTTACTAAATTATTTTCTAGTTTGTTTGGATATAAAATAAAAATTTTAATTGAATTGAGGGTAAAATGTTGTTTCACATTTGTCAATTTAACATTGTTTCTTTTACATGGATTAAGTAAAACAACTCATTTATTTTATATGAGCTAACTACAAAAAATTATACTATATTTCCTAACTATTCTGAAGTGTGTTTGTGTTGCATTTTTTAATATAACTTTATGCATTTCCAACAATTAATAATTTAGAATAAAATTTTAAAATACAAATGAAAACGACCTATTTATAACTTGCAATTTAAACATTAACACATACTGTTGTGTAGGCAACCTCATATACTTCATTTTGATTGTATTGGTGGTTGCCTATGTTTAGTGTTTGTCGGCCATCATGTTTTTAGATCATAAATTGTCAATAAAAACCAACCAAGAAAATTAAATATCAGTAAGAAATTGTTCAAGATATAATAAAGCTACTGCTTAAGTGTGTTAAATGTAATACGGGGATTAATTTTATAACTAATGATAAGCTGCTTTTTTAATTTACTGTAAGTGTTGTTTATTTATTTCCTGTTGTAGGTAATGGAGTTAGATGAACCTCGTGGATCTGGAAACCAATTTCTTCATTGGATACATGTAAATGATACAGCTAAAAAACTTGTTTTTCCATACAATGACAGGAAGTTTATGGAATATTATAAATAAGCAAGTTTTTGTCAACGTCCTCGAGATCAAGGCGTCTCAACTGAAGAATCGGGAGGAAGCCAGTGTTGTTAATAAAGGGACGAAGATTGAGGCTTTGCATTATAAGATTGTTTTTGTGCCAATAGTTACCATAGGATAATTTCAATATGAAATGTAACTTTGGACCCACAGCCATCGCAGGGAATTGGATGGAATAATAACATTTATTGGACAGGGATTGATTGAGAATTATAAAGTCTGCAGGTGCTCAGTTTGTTAAAATTAGGTGAGTACTTTGTTATTTTTATGTTGATGGATGCCCAGCTTTGTTTGTTTTGCTGGTGGCACATTAACCTACTTTATATAGTATTAATTGGTTCGATTAACTGCAACATTTGATTTCTTTACTTTTGCAGGTGATGAGGGCTTTGTATAAAAACAGAGAGTTGAGAGTTTATGGAGAAGGTAAACCAAAGCACACACTTCCCATTGAAAGCTAGTTCTTATATATATTTTGATGCGAGCCTTTTTTAGAAGTTGAGGGGGTTATTCTATCCTTGCGAATTAAATATTAATGTGAGTAATATGTACTTTTATTTTATGTCTTAACTGCAAATTAGTTTAACATCTTTTAAATTTTTCTAATTGTAGTGCATTTTTTTTTAGGTTCAAAGGGTAATTTGTGATGAAATAGAAGTACTTTTGTGATGGGTGAATGCAACTGATTTTACAACAACTAGGAGTAATTTCAGTATTGCAAATTACTGAAGTGTTTCTTCTTTTCAAATGACAAAGGAAAGACTACTAAATTTTTCCCAGGGAGCTACTTTCTTTTAAAAGTAATTATGTTGCATATTTTTTTTTATTTTAAGTTGTTCTTTGATGACATCCGGTCAATGCATGAAATATTTTTATTGCACTTGTACTGGTTTAGTTTTAAGAAATTGTTTTGTATGCTAATAATTCCCAAGTGAGGGATTAGGTTAAATGTAGTAATTAACATTTGTTTTTTTCTTTGTAGTTTTGGATGTATATTTACTTTTCTCAAATTGTAGTGGTAAACACATGGCTGCCATATGTGTTCGCAGAGGCGCTTCTCAAAAGTGACGTCATATCTACCCAAGGATCGATTTGCTACGTCAACGGTAAGAAAAAAATTATTATGGGATGGCCGTTAATGAAGATGCCTACAATATAGCCGGTAGTTCAGCCATATGTCCATTAGAGGGGGCCCTCAAAAGTGACGTCATCTCTACTCACCTATCGATTGTTTTACGTCGGCGCATGACGAATTTAAAAATTATTATGGGTGGCTTATAGAAAAGAGTGGTTACAAATTTCAGAAGCGCACCAGCTTTTGATGAGAAGAGTGTGTATCGCTCTCACTTTCTCCGTTAACTTGCATCCCTCTGACTTCATGCTAAATTCTTATCACTTGTAACATTATTAGTTATACATTGTAAATTGTAGTTCTATGATATTCTTAAGTCTATTAATGTTTTCTAAATTTAAATATTTAGTACCTTGTTTAGTTTAAATTAGGTTTCTTCTCTTATAACGATAAAAAAGGAAGCAGCTTTTTATTATTTTTACTTTTTTAAATTTGTAAGAAGTTACAGTAAAACCTCAGCTATACGGATTCGCGATTATCCGGATTGTCAACCGCGTTCGTTTTTTCCTGTTAAAACGGGACACTTCGTAATCGTGCTTAAAACCGAGTGTGCGCATTCGAGCTCAAAATTCAATTGAAGGATAAAATAATAATATAGGCAAATCCGATAAATACGAGGATGTGCGCATTCGAGCGAAAAGTGGCACATTTACGAGCGAGGGAGGCAAATGAAGCGCGACGCGGAGCGGCGCGCTTCATTTTCCCGAGATCGGAATGTGCCACTTTGAGCTCGAATGTGCACACTCCGCTTTTCGCCACGATTAACAATGATCAATTTACTTTTAATTTTATCTAAACATTTTATGATTCTATTTGGTATTTTTTACTGTTGATTTTATAATTAATAATTATTTGTTTCGTTTGTTTTGTAAATAAATACCTAACAAGGTAATTTTTTTTCAATTATCCGGATTTTCGATTATCCGGATGAGCTACAACATTAATTAGTCCGGATAACAGAGTTTCCACTGTATATATATTTTTCAGCTATTTTAAGACACCGTTAAGTGTCTCTAATGTGAAGGGCCGATATTTGTGTGATATTTAATTTTAAGTTAATTATTCCTTTGTAGTTTATTAATAATTATTTAATTGTTGTATCCTGTGTTATGTTATGTTATTGGTAGACTCTAAGTTAGTTTATTATTTATAAATATTTTTATACTTGTATTAATTTTATTATTAGTAAGTTTTAAAATTATATACGGACCTCTTTTAGCTTACATTATGTGTCTGCGATGCGATGCGAAGGGATTAAGTTTTTCATTAAAATTAATGCCTTCGTGGTGTTTAAACATTTACTACCCTTCGCAACGGATACATAATGTTTTGTAAGAGAAGATGCTGCATTCGGGTTCGTGAACGTTTCAATTTTATTTCGAACGTTCGTCGTCGATTACAATCAAACACACGCGGGGTGATACGCGTGTTGGGGTTGTATTTCGACGCGCGAATTTTGAATAAAACTCGAACGCGTGCGAACTAGAATGCAATAAGTTGCAAACAATACTTCATATGACGCCGGACTAAGATCCATCGTCAAATAAAGTGTTGTTTAGAAGAGTGTGTTCTATGTTTGATGTAGACGTAGTTAATAATAAGCAAAGGGATGTAAAGGGAAATTTGGGAAAATATATAAAATTTATGTACAAGTTTTCTTTTTTTTAAATTTCAGGTTTACCTACATAAAAAAATATAAAAATTAGAACAAACTTTGTAAAAACGCTTTAAAAATTTTTGATTTCGAATACCTCCTCATATATCATGTGATCCTGATACAAATTGACGAAATTTCTTTCGGTTTGCAAAATTAAGAAAATGAAAACGCTTTAAAAATTTTTGATTTCGAATACCTCCTCATATATCATGTGATCCTGATACAAATTGACGAAATTTCTTTCGGTTTGCAAAATTAAGAAAATGAAAACGCTTTAAAAATTTTTGATTTCAAATACCTCCTCATATATCATGTGATCCTGATACAAATTGACGAAATTTCTTTCGGTTTGCAAAATTAAGAAAATGAAAACGCTTTAAAAATTTTTGATTTCGAATACCTCCTCATATATCATGTGATCCTGATACAAATTGACGAAATTTCTTTCGGTTTGCAAAATTAAGAAAATGAAAACGCTTTAAAAATTTTTGATTTCGAATACCTCCTCATATATCATGTGATCCTGATACAAATTGACGAAATTTCTTTCGGTTTGCAAAATTAAGAAAATGAAAACGCTTTAAAAATTTTTGATTTCGAATACCTCCTCATATATCATGTGATCCTGATACAAATTGACGAAATTTCTTTCGGTTTGCAAAATTAAGAAAATGAAAACGCTTTAAAAATTTTTGATTTCAAATACCTCCTCATATATCATGTGATCCTGATACAAATTGACGAAATTTCTTTCGGTTTGCAAAATTAAGAAAATGAAAACGCTTTAAAAATTTTTGATTTCAAATACCTCCTCATATATCATGTGATCCTGATACAAATTGACGAAATTTCTTTCGGTTTGCAAAATTAAGAAAATGAAAACGCTTTAAAAATTTTTGATTTCAAATACCTCCTCATATATCATGTGATCCTGATACAAATTGACGAAATTTCTTTCGGTTTGCAAAATTAAGAAAATGAAAACGCTTTAAAAATTTTTGATTTCAAATACCTCCTCATATATCATGTGATCCTGATACAAATTGACGAAATTTCGTTCGATTTGCAAAATTAAGAAAACTATATCCGCAGGCAACAAAAAAAATTTGAAGAAAACTTGGACAAAACGCACTAAATTGTTTCGATTTGTAACAGGAGTACAGAAGTGAGAAAAGGTTAGTCGAAACTTTTGGCGGGAATAAAAGAAAAGGTTTGCATGTTAATGCAGTTAGCCACAATATATTTTTGCAAAAATGTAATTTTTAAATCGCGGCGAGTTACGGTCGGCTCGTCGGCTCGTCGGCTCGTCGGCTCGAGGATTTATAATATATATTTTTAAAAATATTTTTCCTCGACCCGTCTGGGAATCGAACCCGAGTCCATTCGAACAAACAACCAAGTTCTCCCCACTGAGCTACGGCGTTATATACCTAAAGGTGTGTTTTAGTCATATAAATACCACGATTATATACTAGTAATTTAAAATTTATTTTTGAATGTTCACGTAGTTAGACGTAAACCCCATCTGACTTTTACTCTTGCTCTTGCAATTAATTATTATTGAAACTCGAGTAACGATAAAGACTCTTTATTTTATATAATAAAATATATATAAGTTCTTTTACAGAGTTTAACAGTTAAGAAGTTTGAATTACGCATTTTTGAAGTCCGCGGCTTCAAATATAAATAATTCAACCATTTAAAGTTCCTGATCTGTGAAAGTAAAGATTTTGGCACAGAGAAGAAACTTTAAATGATTGAATTATTTATTTTTGAAGCCGCGGGCTTCAAAAATATTTAATTCAAACTTCTTATGTTTTAAATTATACATTATTAATATAATTAATTATTTTATATTAATTTAATAAAAAGTTGCAACCCTTAAGATTCTTTTTTTTAAATGAATTAAGAAGAAACCTTATGGGCAATGTGTAAACTAAGAGTGATTTGCACGTCAATCTTGAGATTGCAACTTCTTTTACAATTGCTTATTAATTACATTCTATAAATAAAAAGGAGAAGGAAGGTGTTTTAAGTGTGTGTGAAAATAAAATAATAATATGTGGATGGAGTGGCGTTGTTATTTTATAAAAGTTAAGTGCCCTTCAAAGTGCTACATAATCAAATAAAAGACAACAAAGAAGGAAAGTAAGTATTTAAAAAATACAGAAGTGAAGTATTAAAAAAAGAAGTCCAAAAAATAATAAATTAAATAAAATGAAAAATATAAGGCGTAATTGTTAACAAATTCCAAAAAAATCTAAATAAAAATGTCGCAATTTTGCAATATATTTCAACAATTCAAGAAAGTTCGAAGAATAAACAAGACGGGAAAAATTAACAAGATTTAAATATAATTAATTGAAAATGCACGGTCCAATAATTATATGAAGAGAGGGTGGCTTTAATATTTTTAAGAATTAATTAAATATTTACAAAACAATACAAAAGGAAGCTCAAAAATGATGGTGGGTATTTATAGCGCAAACGCAGGCAAGTTCTAAAAAATTACCGATGTTAAAATAAACAATAAACTAAAAATCAAATAAAATGTATAAAGAGAATAGAAAAATCTACAGAACACTAAATGAAAGTTAAAGAAGAGATTATTAAGCAAAGTAAGCAGAAGTAGGAAAATAATTTTTATGTAGCAAGTTGAGATGTAAAAATACATGAATAAATAACCGGTCTTAGAAATAAAGAAAAAAAAAAAATTGAGAGTAGTCTTTAAACGACCTAAGAAATTTAAGATTCAAATAACAAAAATGGAAGGAACATTTACCTTCAATGAGATGAAGTTATTAATAGAATTTATCTTTACATTGTTTAGAGGTAACTTTGAAGTTAAAAAAATACAAATTAGAATTACAAATAGAGAGCAAGTTTAGAAGAAAACATTTAAAACAAATAATTGAAATCAATTTTGAATACAACTGAAATTTGTAATTACTCTTTCAAATGAAACGTTTTCATTAACAAATCTTTAAACGATCAGTCTCCCAAAGATGAAATTTAAAGCAAGGCTCAAAAATACACGAGTTACTCTAATTTCTAAAAATGTGGGGGTGTTTGTGTTTAAAGAACATGTGGGTTTCATCTTACCATTAGTAGATCGTAAATCTATGTCCCATATTTGAAGGCACATTATTCCTTTGTGTGTAAGAGGCCATAATAGTTCTTAGATGTTGTTTCATAATACTTAAATTAAAATAAAATACCCTCTCTTTATTTTTATATTTTCTAATTACAAATATCATAGTTCTTTCCCCACCCTCTGCAATGTGCATTGTGTTTAATTTGAAATTTGTATTTTTTTAATATTATTTATTTAAAATAAATTGTAAACTGAATATAAAATTATATTAATTTTAAATGCTTACTTAAAACGGTTACTTTTAATTAAATGAAAAAAAAAATAGAAAATCAATTATAACCAAAATAATCAAAAGTATTTTAAAAGTGTTGTGTGTAATAAACTTATAAACTACCCTAAAACAATGGGTCAAACAGCGGGACCCCCGTGCACAGCACAGGTAGCCACCACTATCTTCAGCTAAGAAGAAACAACATCTAAGAATATACCATGGCCTTATTTACATACCGTATTATTAATTTTCTTTAGTTAAAATGAAATTACTGTTCAAATTACTATCCTTTGATCTTTTTCAACTTCACTAAATATAACGTCGACACACAAAGAAATAAACAATTACAAAAAATAACTTACTAACTAATAATAAAAGTAATACAAGTATAAAACAGAATTATAAATAATAATAATAACGTGTTCCACAGCATACAATTTAATATTATACCATAGCTCTTTATAACCTGATTCGAATAATAATAAAAAATTTTCAAAAGGCAATAGAACCCGAGTTACTTCATCTTAAATATTTCGAGAGAGGTGGTGGTAGGAAAAAACAAATTTTAAATAAAAATTTCTCGCAAAATTTACACGTTGAAGGACTCCATCGTGTTATTTTCCAAAATTTAATATAGAGCCTTATTAATGTCTTTAGCTGACTTTCTGCTTCGGTAAACAAGTTTTTAGAATTTAAGAAGTTTCTTCAAGATACGATCACAAATAAACGAGCAAGTTGGAAAAGATCGTTGGAACATCCCACTGAAAGAAGCCCGATCACGGAAGTGGTAACTTTCGCCGACACCTCTGCTTGGCTCGCCGGGAATTGGCTTCGAACCATTGACGGTGAAGTCGAGTTTCTCCTAAATACATAAGAAAATAAAATTAATAAAATAAAACTGAAATTAATCTGGTGGTTAATAAATTTAAAAAATTTGCGTTAACGGGGAAGCAGAGTCAAATGACTCCGGCTACGGACACTATTTTTCCAAAAAAAGCAAAGAGGTTAACCCTTGTTTTTTCTCGATTTTAGTCGATTTTTTGAGTTTTGAGTTGGCACTGGTTTGCAATAAACTAAAGTCCAATACATTCAGAAATAAAAAAATTTCAGGAAATAATTAAAAATAAAATAGTTCGCGCACTTTAAAGTTTTGATTTGAAAGAAAAATTGAGGCTGAAAAATGTCGAAAATATTTGCGTTAACGGAGAAGCATTTTAAAGTATTTTTAATCATTTAGTTTGTATCGAAAATTTTTATTTTAGAGGGGAAGCGCGGGGAAATGACACCGGTTATAGTCACTAGGGGTACGTAGGAACGTCCCCTGGCAATATAAAGCAATTCTATTTTTTTCATATTTTGCCAAAAAGACATGGGTTAAAACCCATCGATTTTGAATTTTCAAAACGTTTTCCCAAAGCTCTGGAATAGCACGCCTACGGTTTCTTAGGCCTATCCAAAGCCAAAAAGGCTACCAAATCCGATTCTGAATAGTTTTTAAAGATCCGTCCACAAATAACGGCGCTACAATTTTTTGAAAGTTCAAAATTGGCTCAAAATGAGCGCTAAAATTCGCAATTTTTTATTTTCGAAAAATTAACGTCGCACCCTATACATATTATACATGTATCTTATGTAAAAAAGCCTCAGGATTCCGAATCCGTGTCGTTTGTAATGATTGGATAGAAAATAAGGGCACTACGATTTTTTTTGTGATTCAAGGGGTACGTATTTTTAATCATTTAGTTTGTATCGAAAATTTTTATTTTAGAGGGGAAGCGCGGGGAAATGACACCGGTTATAGTCACTAGGGGTACGTAGGAACGTCCCCTCGCAATATAAAGCAATTCTATTTTTTTCATTTTTTATCAAAAATACATGGGTTAAAACCCATCGATTTTGAATTTTCAAAACGTTTTCCCAAAGCTCTGGAATAGCACGCCTACGGTTTCTTAGGCCTATCCGAAGCCAAAAAGGCTGCCAAATCCGATTCTGAATAGTTTTTAAAGATCCGTAAACAAATAACGGCGCTACAATTTTTTGAAAGTTCAAAATTGGCTCAAAATGAGCGCTAAAATTCGCAATTTTTTATTTTCGAAAAATTAACGTCGCACCCTATACATATTATACATGTATCTTACGTAAAAAAGCCTCAGGATTCCGAATCCGTGTCGTTTGTAATGATTGGATCGAAAATAAGGGCGCTACGATTTTTTTTGTGAATCAAGGGGTACGTATTTTTAATCATTTAGTTTGTATCGAAAATTTTTATTTTAGAGGGAAGCGCGGGAAATGACACCGGTTATAGTCACTAGGGTACGTAGGAACGTCCCTCGCAATATAAAGCAATTCTATTTTTTCATTTTTATCAAAATACATGGGTTAAAACCCATCGATTTTGAATTTTCAAAACGTTTTCCCAAAGCTCTGGAATAGCACGCCTACGGTTTCTTAGGCCTATCCGAAGCCAAAAGGCTGCCAAATCCGATTCTGAATAGTTTTAAAGATCCGTCCACAAATAACGGCGCTACAATTTTTGAAAGTTCAAAATTGGCTCAAAATGAGCGCTAAAATTCGCAATTTTTTATTTTCGAAAAATTAACATCGCATCCTATACATATTATACATGTATCTTATGTAAAAAAGCCTTAGGATTCCGAATCCGTGTCGTTTGTAATGATTGGATAGAAAATAAGGGCGCTACGATTTTTTTGTGAATCAAGGGGTACGTATTTTAATCATTTAGTTTGTATCGAAAATTTTTATTTTAGAGGGAAGCGCGGGGAAATGACACCGGTTATAGTCACTAGGGGTACGTAGGAACGTCCCCTCGCAATATAAAGCAATTCTATTTTTTTCATTTTTTATCCAAAATACATGGGTTAAAACCCATCGATTTTGAATTTTCAAAACGTTTTCCCAAAGCTCTGGAATAGCACGCCTACGGTTTCTTAGCCCTATCCGAAGCCAAAAGGGCTGCCAAATCCGATTCTGAATAGTTTTTAAAGATCCGTCCACAAATAACGGCGCTACAATTTTTGAAAGTTCAAAATTGGCTCAAAATGAGCGCTAAAATTCGCAATTTTTTATTTTCGAAAAATTAACGTCGCACCCTATACATATTATACATGTATCTTACGTAAAAAAGCCTCAGGATTCCGAATCCGTGTCGTTTGTAATGATTGGATAGAAAATAAGGGCACTACGATTTTTTGTGAATCAAGGGTACGTATTTTAATCATTTAGTTTGTATCGAAAATTTTTATTTTAGAGGGAAGCGCGGGAAATGACACCGGTTATAGTCACTAGGGTACGTAGGAACGTCCCTCGCAATATAAAGCAATTCTATTTTTTTCATTTTTTATCAAAAATACATGGGTTAAAACCCATCGATTTTGAATTTTCAAAACGTTTTCCCAAAGCTCTGGAATAGCACGCCTACGGTTTCTTAGGCCTATCCGAAGCCAAAAAGGCTGCCAAATCCGATTCTGAATAGTTTTTAAAGATCCGTAAACAAATAACGGCGCTACAATTTTTTGAAAGTTCAAAATTGGCTCAAAATAAGCGCTAAAATTCGAAATTTTTTATTTTCAAAAAATTAACGTCGCACCCTATACATATTATACATGTATCTTATGTAAAAAAGCCTCAGGATTCCGAATCCGTGTCGTTTGTAATGATTGGATCGAAAATAAGGGCGCTACGATTTTTTTTGTGAATCAAGGGGTACGTATTTTAATCATTTAGTTTGTATCGAAAATTTTTATTTTAGAGGGAAGCGCGGGAAATGACACCGGTTATAGTCACTAGGGTACGTAGGAACGTCCCTCGCAATATAAAGCAATTCTATTTTTTCATATTTTGCCAAAAGACATGGGTTAAAACCCATCGATTTTGAATTTTCAAAACGTTTTCCCAAAGCTCTGGAATAGCACGCCTACGGTTTCTTAGGCCTATCCGAAGCCAAAAGGCTGCCAAATCCGATTCTGAATAGTTTTAAAGATCCGTCCACAAATAACGGCGCTACAATTTTTGAAAGTTCAAAATTGGCTCAAAATGAGCGCTAAAATTCGCAATTTTTATTTTCGAAAAATTAACGTCGCACCCTATACATATTATACATGTATCTTATGTAAAAAGCCTCAGGATTCCGAATCCGTGTCGTTTGTAATGATTGGATAGAAAATAAGGGCGCTACGATTTTTTGTGAATCAAGGGGTACGTATTTTAATCATTTAGTTTGTATCGAAAATTTTTATTTTAGAGGGAAGCGCGGGAAATGACACCGGTTATAGTCACTAGGGGTACGTAGGAACGTCCCTCGCAATATAAAGCAATTCTATTTTTTCATATTTTGCCAAAAGACATGGGTTAAAACCCATCGATTTTGAATTTTCAAAACGTTTTCCCAAAGCTCTGGAATAGCACGCCTACGGTTTCTTAGCCCTATCCGAAGCCAAAAGGGCTGCCAAATCCGATTCTGAATAGTTTTTAAAGATCCGTCGACAAATAACGGCGCTACGATTTTTTGAAAGTTCAAAATTGGCTCAAAATGAGCGCTAAAATTCGCAATTTTTTATTTTCGAAAAATTAACGTCGCACCCTATACATATTATACATGTATCTTACGTAAAAAAGCCTCAGGATTCCGAATCCGTGTCGTTTGTAATGATTGGATAGAAAATAAGGGCACTACGATTTTTTGTGAATCAAGGGGTACGTATTTTAATCATTTAGTTTGTATCGAAAATTTTTATTTTAGAGGGAAGCGCGGGAAATGACACCGGTTATAGTCACTAGGGGTACGTAGGAACGTCCCTCGCAATATAAAGCAATTCTATTTTTTCATATTTTGCCAAAAGACATGGGTTAAAACCCATCGATTTTGAATTTTCAAAACGTTTTCCCAAAGCTCTGGAATAGCACGCCTACGGTTTCTTAGGCCTATCCGAAGCCAAAAAGGCTGCCAAATCCGATTCTGAATAGTTTTTAAAGATCCGTCCACAAATAACGGCGCTACAATTTTTTGAAAGTTCAAAATTGGCTCAAAATGAGCGCTAAAATTCGCAATTTTTTATTTTCGAAAAATTAACGTCGCACCCTATACATATTATACATGTATCTTATGTAAAAAAGCCTCAGGATTCCGAATCCGTGTCGTTTGTAATGATTGGATAGAAAATAAGGGCGCTACGATTTTTTTTGTAAATCAAGGGGTACGTATTTTAATCATTTAGTTTGTATCGAAAATTTTTATTTTAGAGGGAAGCGCGGGAAATGACACCGGTTATAGTCACTAGGGGTACGTAGGAACGTCCCTCGCAATATAAAGCAATTCTATTTTTTCATATTTTGCCAAAAGACATGGGTTAAAACCCATCGATTTTGAATTTTCAAAACGTTTTCCCAAAGCTCTGGAATAGCACGCCTACGGTTTCTTAGGCCTATCCGAAGCCAAAAGGCTGCCAAATCCGATTCTGAATAGTTTTAAAGATCCGTCCACAAATAACGGCGCTACAATTTTTGAAAGTTCAAAATTGGCTCAAAATGAGCGCTAAAATTCGCAATTTTTATTTTCGAAAAATTAACGTCGCACCCTATACATATTATACATGTATCTTATGTAAAAAGCCTCAGGATTCCGAATCCGTGTCGTTTGTAATGATTGGATAGAAAATAAGGGCGCTACGATTTTTTTTGTGAATCAAGGGGTACGTATTTTAATCATTTAGTTTGTATCGAAAATTTTTATTTTAGAGGGAAGCGCGGGAAATGACACCGGTTATAGTCACTAGGGGTACGTAGGAACGTCCCTCGCAATATAAAGCAATTCTATTTTTTCATATTTTGCCAAAAGACATGGGTTAAAACCCATCGATTTTGAATTTTCAAAACGTTTTCCCAAAGCTCTGGAATAGCACGCCTACGGTTTCTTAGGCCTATCCGAAGCCAAAAGGCTGCCAAATCCGATTCTGAATAGTTTTAAAGATCCGTCCACAAATAACGGCGCTACAATTTTTTGAAAGTTCAAAATTGGCTCAAAATGAGCGCTAAAATTCGCAATTTTTTATTTTCGAAAAATTAACGTCGCACCCTATACATATTATACATGTATCTTATGTAAAAAAGCCTCAGGATTCCGAATCCGTGTCGTTTGTAATGATTGGATAAAAAATAAGGGCGCTACGATTTTTTTTGTGAATCAAGGGGTACGTATTTTTAATCATTTAGTTTGTATCGAAAATTTTTATTTTAGAGGAAGCGCGGGAAATGACACCGGTTATAGTCACTAGGGTACGTAGGAACGTCCCTCGCAATATAAAGCAATTCTATTTTTTTCATATTTTGCCAGAAAGACATGGGTTAAAACCCATCGATTTTGAATTTTCAAAACGTTTTCCCAAAGCTCTGGAATAGCACGCCTACGGTTTCTTAGGCCTATCCGAAGCCAAAAAGGCTGCCAAATCCGATTCTGAATAGTTTTTAAAGATCCGTCCACAAATAACGGCGCTACAATTTTTTGAAAGTTCAAAATTGGCTCAAAATGAGCGCTAAAATTCGCAATTTTTTATTTTCGAAAATTAACGTCGCACCCTATACATATTATACATGTATCTTATGTAAAAAAGCCTCAGGATTCCGAATCCGTGTCGTTTGTAATGATTGGATAAAAAATAAGGGCGCTACGATTTTTTTTGTGAATCAAGGGGTACGTATTTTTAATCATTTAGTTTGTATCGAAAATTTTTATTTTAGAGGGGAAGCGCGGGGAAATGACACCGGTTATAGTCACTAGGGGTACGTAGGAACGTCCCCTCGCAATATAAAGCAATTCTATTTTTTTCATATTTTGCCAAAAAGACATGGGTTAAAACCCATCGATTTTGAATTTTCAAAACGTTTTCCCAAAGCTCTGGAATAGCACGCCTACGGTTTCTTAGGCCTATCCAAAGCCAAAAAGGCTACCAAATCCGTTTCTGAATAGTTTTTAAAGATCCGTCCACAAATAACGGCGCTACAATTTTTTGAAAGTTCAAAATTGGCTCAAAATGAGCGCTAAAATTCGCAATTTTTTATTTTCGAAAAATTAACGTCGCACCCTATACATATTATACATGTATCTTATGTAAAAAAGCCTCAGGATTCCGAATCCGTGTCGTTTGTAATGATTGGATAGAAAATAAGGGCGCTACGATTTTTTTTGTGAATCAAGGGGTACGTATTATTAATCATTTAGTTTGTATCGAAAATTTTTATTTTAGAGGGAAGCGCGGGGAAATGACACCGGTTATAGTCACTAGGGGTACGTAGGAACGTCCCCTCGCAATATAAAGCAATTCTATTTTTTTCATATTTTGCCAAAAAGACATGGGTTAAAACCCATCGATTTTGAATTTTCAAAACGTTTTCCCAAAGCTCTGGAATAGCACGCCTATGGTTTCTTAGGCCTATCCAAAGCCAAAAAGGCTACCAAATCCGATTTTGAATAGTTTTTAAAGATCCGTCCACAAATAACGGCGCTACAATTTTTTGAAAGTTCAAAATTGGCTCAAAATGAGCGCTAAAATTCGCAATTTTTTATTTTCGAAAAATTAACGTCGCACCCTATACATATTATACATGTATCTTATGTAAAAAAGCCTCAGGATTCCGAATCCGTGTCGTTTGTAATGATTGGATAGAAAATAAGGGCGCTACGATTTTTTTTGTGAATCAAGGGTACGTATTATTAATCATTTAGTTTGTATCGAAAATTTTTATTTTAGAGGGAAGCGCGGGAAATGACACCGGTTATAGTCACTAGGGGTACGTAGGAACGTCCCTCGCAATATAAAGCAATTCTATTTTTTCATATTTTGCCAAAAGACATGGGTTAAAACCCATCGATTTTGAATTTTCAAAACGTTTTCCCAAAGCTCTGGAATAGCACGCCTACGGTTTCTTAGGCCTATCCGAAGCCAAAAGGCTCCAAATCCGATTCTGAATAGTTTTAAAGATCCGTCCACAAATAACGGCGCTACAATTTTTGAAAGTTCAAAATTGGCTCAAAATGAGCGCTAAAATTCGCAATTTTTATTTTCGAAAAATTAACGTCGCACCCTATACATATTATACATGTATCTTATGTAAAAAAGCCTCAGGATTCCGAATCCGTGTCGTTTGTAATGATTGGATAGAAAATAAGGGCGCTACGATTTTTTTTGTGAATCAAGGGGTACGTATTTTTAATCATTTAGTTTGTATCGAAAATTTTTATTTTAGAGGGAAGCGCGGGAAATGACACCGGTTATAGTCACTAGGGGTACGTAGGAACGTCCCTCGCAATATAAAGCAATTCTATTTTTTTCATATTTTGCCAAAAAGACATGGGTTAAAACCCATCGATTTTGAATTTTCAAAACGTTTTCTCAAAGCTCTGGAATAGCACGCCTACGGTTTCTTAGGCCTATCCAAAGCCAAAAAGGCTGCCAAATCAGATTCTAAACAGCTTTAAAGATCCGTCCACAAATAACGGCGCTACAATTTTTTGAAAGTTCAAAATTGGCTCAAAATGAGCGCTAAAATTCGCAATTTTTATTTTCGAAAATTAACGTCGCACCCTATACATATTATACATGTATCTTATGTAAAAAGCCTCAGGATTCCGAATCCGTGTCGTTTGTAATGATTGGATAGAAAATAAGGGCGCTACGATTTTTTTTGTGAATCAAGGGGTACGTATTTTAATCATTTAGTTTGTATCGAAAATTTTTATTTTAGAGGGAAGCGCGGGAAATGACACCGGTTATAGTCACTGGGGGTACGTAGGAACGTCCCTCGCAATATAAAGCAATTCTATTTTTTTCATATTTTGCCAAAAAGACATGGGTTAAAACCCATCGATTTTGAATTTTCAAAACGTTTTCCCAAAGCTCTGGAATAGCACGCCTACGGTTTCTTAGGCCTATCCAAAGCCAAAAGGCTACCAAATCCGATTCTGAATAGTTTTAAAGATCCGTCCACAAATAACGGCGCTACAATTTTTGAAAGTTCAAAATTGGCTCAAAATGAGCGCTAAAATTCGCAATTTTTATTTTCGAAAATTAACGTCGCACCCTATACATATTATACATGTATCTTATGTAAAAAAGCCTCAGGATTCCGAATCCGTGTCGTTTGTAATGATTGGATAGAAAATAAGGGCGCTACGATTTTTTTTGTGAATCAAGGGGTACGTATTATTAATCATTTAGTTTGTATCGAAAATTTTTATTTTAGAGGGAAGCGCGGGAAATGACACCGGTTATAGTCACTAGGGGTACGTAGGAACGTCCCCTCGCAATATAAAGCAATTCTATTTTTTTCATATTTTGCCAAAAAGACATGGGTTAAAACCCATCGATTTTGAATTTTCAAAACGTTTTCCCAAAGCTCTGGAATAGCACGCCTAGGTTTCTTAGGCCTATCCAAAGCCAAAAGGCTACCAAATCCGATTCTGAATAGTTTTAAAGATCCGTCCACAAATAACGGCGCTACAATTTTTGAAAGTTCAAAATTGGCTCAAAATGAGCGCTAAAATTCGCAATTTTTATTTTCGAAAATTAACGTCGCACCCTATACATATTATACATGTATCTTATGTAAAAAAGCCTCAGGATTCCGAATCCGTGTCGTTTGTAATGATTGGATAGAAAATAAGGGCGCTACGATTTTTTGTGAATCAAGGGGTACGTATTATTAATCATTTAGTTTGTATCGAAAATTTTTATTTTAGAAGGAAGCGCGGGAAATGACACCGGTTATAGTCACTAGGGGTACGTAGGAACGTCCCTCGCAATATAAAGCAATTCTATTTTTTCATATTTTGCCAAAAGACATGGGTTAAAACCCATCGATTTTGAATTTTCAAAACGTTTTCCCAAAGCTCTGGAATAGCACGCCTATGGTTTCTTAGGCCTATCCAAAGCCAAAAAGGCTACCAAATCCGATTTTGAATAGTTTTTAAAGATCCGTCCACAAATAACGGCGCTACAATTTTTTGAAAGTTCAAAATTGGCTCAAAATGAGCGCTAAAATTCGCAATTTTTTATTTTCGAAAAATTAACGTCGCACCCTATACATATTATACATGTATCTTATGTAAAAAAGCCTCAGGATTCCGAATCCGTGTCGTTTGTAATGATTGGATCGAAAATAAGGGCGCTACGATTTTTTTTGTGAATCAAGGGGTACGTATTATTAATCATTTAGTTTGTATCGAAAATTTTTATTTTAGAAGGGAAGCGCGGGGAAATGACACCGGTTATAGTCACTAGGGGTACGTAGGAACGTCCCCTCGCAATATAAAGCAATTCTATTTTTTTCATATTTTGCCAAAAAGACATGGGTTAAAACCCATCGATTTTGAATTTTCAAAACGTTTTCCCAAAGCTCTGGAATAGCACGCCTATGGTTTCTTAAGCCTATCCAAAGCCAAAAAGGCTACCAAATCCGATTTTGAATAGTTTTTAAAGATCCGTCCACAAATAACGGCGCTACAATTTTTTGAAAGTTCAAAATTGACTCAAAATGAGCGCTAAAATTCGCAATTTTTTATTTTCGAAAAATTAACGTCGCACCCTATACATATTATACATGTATCTTATGTAAAAAAGCCTCAGGATTCCGAATCCGTGTCGTTTGTAATGATTGGATAGAAAATAAGGGCGCTACGATTTTTTTTGTGAATCAAGGGGTACGTATTATTAATCATTTAGTTTGTATCGAAAATTTTTATTTTAGAGGGAAGCGCGGGGAAATGACACCGGTTATAGTCACTAGGGGTACGTAGGAACGTCCCCTCGCAATATAAAGCAATTCTATTTTTTTCATATTTTGCCAAAAAGACATGGGTTAAAACCCATCGATTTTGAATTTTCAAAACGTTTTCCCAAAGCTCTGGAATAGCACGCCTATGGTTTCTTAGGCCTATCCAAAGCCAAAAAGGCTACCAAATCCGATTTTGAATAGTTTTTAAAGATCCGTCCACAAATAACGGCGCTACAATTTTTTGAAAGTTCAAAATTGGCTCAAAATGAGCGCTAAAATTCGCAATTTTTTATTTTCGAAAAATTAACGTCGCACCCTATACATATTATACATGTATCTTATGTAAAAAAGCCTCAGGATTCCGAATCCGTGTCGTTTGTAATGATTGGATAGAAAATAAGGGCGCTACGATTTTTTTTGTGAATCAAGGGGTACGTATTATTAATCATTTAGTTTGTATCGAAAATTTTTATTTTAGAAGGGAAGCGCGGGGAAATGACACCGGTTATAGTCACTAGGGGTACGTAGGAACGTCCCCTCGCAATATAAAGCAATTCTATTTTTTTCATATTTTGCCAAAAAGACATGGGTTAAAACCCATCGATTTTGAATTTTCAAAACGTTTTCCCAAAGCTCTGGAATAGTACGCCTATAGTTTCTTAGGCCTATCCGAAGCCAAAACGGGTGCCAAATCCGAATCTGAATAGTTTTTAAAGATCCGTCCACAAATAACGGCGCTACAATTTTTTTAAAGTTCAAAATTAGCCAAAAATGAGCACCAAAAATCGCAATTTTTTATTTTCGAAAATTTAATGTCGCACCCTATACATATTTTACATGTATCTTATGTAAAAAAGCCTCAGGATTCCGAATCCGTGTCGTTTGTAATGATTGCATCGAAAATAAGAGCGCTACTATTGTTTTTGTGAGTCAGTCTATTTTTTTTTTATTTATTTAGTTTTATCGAAAATTTTTATTTAGAGCGAGAGCGCCAGGAAATTACACCGGCTATAGTTGCTAGGGGTACACAGAAACATCCGCTTGCAATATAAAGCAATTCTATTTATTTCATTTTTTTGACAAAAATCGCTAGGGGTTAATCCATGTTTTTAGGCGATTTTGGAGGTTTTGAGTTAGGACCGGATTCTGATGTATTGAGGCCTAATACATTCTAGAATAAAATATTTCCGGGCGCTTCTCAAAAATAAAAGTTATTGCGTTTTAAAAGTCCTATTTTAAATCCAAATTTAATTTTTCAAAAGAGCGAAAATTTTGGTTGTAGAGGGAAAGAAGAAGGTAAAAACAACCCAAAAACTGGGGGCCTACCTGTCACCAAAAATTTCCACGGACTGCTTTAGAAGACCTTTGATAAGCTGGATATTTCCAAAACTGATGTCGGAAGGAGGGTGCCATGTAATGTAAGACATCTTTACTTGTATATTCGTCTGTGAAAAAAATTTAAAAAAAATGTTATCACAAAACCTCTATGAATGCTGTAAGTTTTAATAGAAATACGTAGAATTAATATTCATCTGGTTTTAAAGGTTGAAACTTAAATTTTAAGAAGCACGTACTTAAAACACAATAATTCAGCTTGGCTTTACATTTACAAATGATTTATAAATCGAAACCGTTATAAAAAAGCCATTATTCGTCATATCAGTTAACTGGAAGGCTATCTAAAAAGAGCTTTGATAATTCTAAATAAAATAATCAATTAATTTTATTTTCCAAAAACTGATAAACAATGTTATAAAAATATTAGCTCCCACTGAAATTCAATCAAGCCTTTTACCTTATTCTTCCATTTCATAATAGTCAGATGTAATTGTTGCTAAATATACTTTAGAATAGTTAATAATTAAAAAGGAACAAAGATCAAACCAAAATTAATTTTGCATCGTTGAAATAAAACCCTTTTTATTATAGAATCTATAAGAAATAAACAGTACACCCTTTTAATCCTTAATATTTCAAAAAACTATTGAATAAAAATTACTTTTAATTTGTAATTTCTATAAACGACTTAGTAACAGATAATTTAGATAATTTTAGCACTGTAATTTTGTTAGAACCAGCTTAAGATTCAACGGGGGTGTAGAAATCAAACATTCAATTTTATAGAAAAACTTATTACCATATGAAGTTAACGGAGTGCTGATTTATGCAGACCCTTCTTCACATATTGTTTTAGATCGGTCGAGAAGTTCAAGGAACAACTAACTAACACTTTAGTTGCTATCCAAGGATCTGGTTGGGGGTGATTGGATTTTCATCCAAAGACTGGATGTTTGAAAATTAAAGGCTGTGCCATCGGGATCCTCTGCCAGCAACGACTAGCTTGATTCTGGTACTGGGAACCGATGTCTGGGAGCATGTTTATTACTTATAGTCTAAAAATGTTAGAGCTGATTATGTTAAGGCTATTTTTGAAATCATTAATTAGGATGATGTTTCCCAAACATATGCTATTGCTCAAAAATGCTAATTATTATTTTTTAGAAATAAGATTTAGAATGTTTTATTATGTATATAAGAGTAATAATGTAAATGTTAGGTTGCAAGTAAAATAATCTAAAGTTAAAATAGAATTTAATACCTTTATTTAGAATAATGGAGGTATTAAAATATTATTTTTAATAATCTTAAAAGAATTTTAAGTTAAGAATTCCAGTAAAATAAATAATTAAAATAAGCACTCACCTGTCTAATTCTGCCGATCATTATGCAACTAATCTAACACCATCTACAACTCTCCCACGATTTGCTGCTATAGAAAATAAAATCAATTAAATTACAAATTACGAATAGCACACTTATATATATAAAACACAACTGTTTGTCGTTCCTTTACATTTTAAAATGATTCAAAATTCGAAACCGTTATGTGAAAACTGATATGTCATATCAGCCAAGCTGCCTGTTATCAAAAGTGACAATGCCTGGATGTTTTTTAAATTGATTGTAATATCACGTAACGGCTGTTTAATTTGATAATTAACAAACAATTTGTTTAAATAGTTTTAAGCGGTAACAGGGAAAAATTAAATATGATTTTAATCGGTACTAAGCCTTTGTTAAATACAATAGGTTAATGTGTCACCAACGAATCAAACAAAGCTAAGCATCGACCATACAGTAATAACTAAGTACTCACCCCATTACATATATTTAAGCACTTTTAGGCTTCTTAACACTCAAATTTCTAATTATTTATGCAATTAATAAATAGAAGACCAGGAATCATTTACACAAGCAACCATCTTGAAAATAGCTAGTTCGCCTCCTATCGGCCAATAGAGCAATTGATTTTAGCTTTAGCCATCTATATCGTACTTGTTGCCTATATTAGTAGGGACGAAATAGCCATAAACTAAAACAAATTTAAAAAACCATTATTTACATTAACAAGAAGTAAATAAAACTAAATATTTACTTACTTATTTAATAATTAATATTTAATTATATAAAATTAAGTCCAATAAACTGATCAAATCTTTAATAATTATTAAATGCATTATTTAAATGAACTTTATCCTGTTGTTGCCCAATGTTCCTCTTCTGATCCTCTTGTTTGTTATGATCCACAATTAATTAATGTTAATTTTGTTAATCCAATACATCGTTTAATGATATGGTTTTCTATATTTAAGTCCATAAATGTTTGCCATGCCATTAAATTCATCGAAAACCTTTGGTGTGAAACCCAAAATGATAATAAAAGCAATCAGTTCAATGATGCATTCTTATATTAAATATAATTAGTTATATTATTATATTACATTGAAACACTTTACATACATTTCTACAAAAAGAGAACAGATTTTTAAAGAATTATGTACAAAATTACAGATTATGGTTTCTAGGATGATCATAGAATTCGAGTTCTTATATACAAAATATCACACTGACTAGTACATAACTGTACATAGAATGGCAACCAAGCGTCGTACATAATTCTTGATAAACCTGATTAAAAATTTCAAACATTTACCATACAATATAAAACCCTGTTAGTTATTTTATGATTTCATATATAATTAAAACCATTTCTACCTTTACAGTAATGTACAGAATTGCATATTAAGGTGCACAAATATTGTCCAATTAAACAAGCCTTAATAAGTAGCAGTAACTTAACGTGCTCCTAAATTCTACTTGCGTACAATTCTGTACACGCAATTACACTACCTCTACGTAACCATTAAAAAAATCTTAAAATAACTTACAAAGAGACATCGCAAAATTCGTCATAAGTTTGGACCACAGTAAACAGTTTTCCAGTCGTCAGACTTTTAGTTGCAAAAAGCAGGACTACATTGGAAAGCCTTAATTAAAACAGCAATTCAGCCTTTTATACACAATAATTCATCCATAAATAGATATAATAATACAATTACAAAAACCAAAATTAAACCATCAAATATACAAAATGCACAACTTAAAATAATTATCATAGACAGATTGACTATCAAGCAAAAGCAAGAAATAGCGTGACTATTTTTATTTTCAACAAACGAAATTAAACTGGAATTTTTAAACGTCTTTGCCTTTAACTACTAAGTAGTCCTTTAAAAGTTTAGCTCTTAGGATTAACGATAAATGCTAGTTCTAAAATACGTCTAAAAATGTCAGTTTTTTTTTTAAAAACCTCGTATCTTGCCAAACTTCGAGCTCGTCAACTTTATTCTCGACGCATTGAAATAACATTGCCGATGCACCCAGAACAAAGTTAACAGCTTAAAAATAAAAACTATCGACTATGTACAGTGGAAATTAAAAGAAACAAAAACGAAAAGCGAAATTTGGTAAGATACAAAGATAATTTAGAATACTGCAGTATTGTTGGAAATGTTTCACATACGATTTGTACTTCTTGGTCAAACTATAAGCAATTTTTATTTACATACCATACTTAAATATAAGTATAAAAATTCAGTCAATCATTCTCATTTCTAAAATGCGCAAGTAAGAGGTACTTTTAAGTTTCATTTTTGTTAAAGCTTAGATTTTTTGATATATGTTAACAATGCCTGCAGGAAAACGACCGTCCCTGATTAACAAAGCAATTAAATTGTAGTTTTCCTGCAGGAGACAAAGGTACAATTGTAGTTAACTTACATAAAGCATTATAAAATGGCCATTGTATTTTTCTTTACCTTGTCATGACGGAAGTTTATCACAGTAATATAATAATAATTTAATCGTTACAATATGTACATATCGTAAAACTGCTTATGGTTTGAAAATACCTATTATATTAATGAAATCATTTGATGAAGACGTACCTAAAGAGCAAGTATTACATACATATATATTTCTATCTTAACTATAGATCTACTATCTCTTGATTTAAACTATTGAAATTTTCTACTCTCGAAAAATTGCACCACGTTTTCAAACCTCATAATAAAACGAATAAATCAACACTGACACATAATTCAAATATTCGTAAGCAACGCAAATAAAACTCTTATCTTAAATTAGAAATGTAAGAACCACATATATTTTTTCTAAATCATAATTATTTAAATTATCTTTTCTAAATTATAATATGCAAAAAACTGGTTAAGTTAGACTTTGAAAACAACCATATACCGTTAATCCTAATAATAGGTGAGTCTATACTTTAAGAACGTTTTTGTACTGTCGTGTATTATAATTATTGTTATAATTCCTGTAGATGGCAGGTGGAAGAGGAAAAGGCGCCGGGTCGCAACGCCAAGGGGGACGATTTTGATAATTAAAACTCATCTGAAAATTAAAAAACGTCAGTATTATTAAACACTGGGCATTTTTTTTCTCTCAATATTATAGAACGATTGATCAATATAAAGCTGCTTCTTCCAAAATTGTTACAATTTTCTATCGACTTTTCAATTTGCTAAAAGACGAATCTATTCATACGGTTCACTTTAGAATTTAAGCTCGGAAAAAGTTATAGCGTTTAGCTGTTTTTAAAGAATAATTTATTTTCATAATTTAGTTTCACAAACAATTTAGAGTCAATCTACAGAAATTAATTTACTTTTAACAAATTTCAATTGCGTATGACGGGACCACCACTACAGCGACATCTCTGCATGAAAATTTTAAACCTAAAAAAGTCTCAACAGGGTTCGTCATATGGGAAAAAAATCATTCAATATTTTTTTTACAAAATATCGAGATTTACAAAAAAAAATATTTAAAAAAAGAAAATAAACGCTAAAACTTTTTCAATGGCTTATTCTGGATCTAAAGCGAGTGGGTTAGTGCCCAAAATCGTTTTGTTTTATGACATAAAGCATTAATTGAAGAAATTAAAAGTAACTTACTAACATACTTATAAAATCATTACAATTCTGTCATTCAAGCATAATACTATCAACTATCACAAAGATTTAACGCTGCAACCTCTTTTATTTAATCAAAACTAAATCTTTATATATTGAACTGTACATTAGGGGTAACTGGAAGTTACTGAACTGAAACTAATTAATTAGGAAGAATCTTTTGATTTTAAACTACTTTCTCTGCCCATCTACTACACATCAGTTTTTCGGTCTCCATACTGTTTTGGTTTCGACCAACAACCGCAATTAAGTGCAATGCGTACGATAAAAGTGAAAATAATACCTCTCGAGACACAGGTTTTGAGCGTAACGAGGCGACCGCATGGCTGCTGTTGAAGTTAAAATTACGGTACTTCGTGGTGCCATCCGTGGGAACCCGCTGTTGCTGGCGCAGCAAATGTGCTCTACGATACTTCTCTTGCGTAGGGGTGGTTGGTGGAGAAGGTAATGGGGATGAGCTTGTGGAGGACTCGGAAGATGAAGATGACGAGGACGTGTCCAAAGGGAATGTTGCTAGTGTGCAGTACGAACCTTCCGATTCGCCGAGCCTGCAAAATACAATTATTTCAATAAATACAGTTCGTTTCCAAAGACCAATCGCAAAATCAATAATATACTTATGATAACACATCAAAATTCTTGATGTTTGTAAAATATAATATTAATAATAAATTTATAATTTGATTATGTGGGTATAAGTTTCGTAACATAAAAAGCTTGCGATTTAAGTGTGATTGCGAAGAACATTGTGCAACTCGATATTTTATAATAATATCGTTTTTAATTGTTAATAATCATTGTCGTCAACCAATCATTTTAAAATATGATATGATAATAAACTGCATAAAACTTCCAATCGCAAATTCTTATCCAAGGATCCTAAGGTTGTCTTTTTTGATAATAAGAGCAAGGTTTCGTACTTGAAGAGATGTTTTGCGTTAATCTAAAAAGAAAAGAACAATACAAAACCGCACATCAGTTTTTGCCCTCAGCTTTTAATGAATAAAGAAATTGGAAATTGGAGCTTTGAAATGCGATTCACTATTATTAAAACTTTGTAACGTGACATTTCGAGCTACAGCAGGTTGGCGTAATCAAATAATGATGTAACCATGGTTACGAGTCAATTTTCCTGGAAAGCGTCGTATTTACCGGATGTAACTAAGGCAACCTGAATTAGAGATATTTTGAGCTTTCTACAAAAATCCATAATATTTTTATCAAAGTTCGGCTGGCTTTTCTATTAAAGTACGAGTCTGCAATATTATTTAATGATGGATAAGCAATTTGGAACTAATTTTGTAAGAAAATGGCTTTAGGAGTCGCCAAGTGCAAAGAGTTTAACAAAAATGTGCTGTATTATTTTATGAAATACACCTATCCCTTCATTTACACGGTTTGCAAAAATTTAAATTAAAAAAAGTTATTAAAATTTACATTTTTGCCAGAAATTCGGTTCTTGGTAGAAATACAGTTCTAAATTGAAAAATTTTAAAAGAATGAATCACTGCGACCAGTGGCCTGTACATTTTCAAAATATAACCTCTATTGCTAAAAGTGAAAAAAGAAATTAAAAAATATTGAATCTTTATTATTGAAAGTTCATTTAAAGCTGAAAAAAACGATATACAACTTTATATAATTTCCCATATTATTCATTCAAAAATTTTTTGTGCAAAATTTTCAAAAATTCATAACTATTTGGGAAATCGCAATAAACCTTCGAAAAAAATCGCGGGGGCGTTTTTCAACAAGAACTACAACATATAACAAATTGGCCAAATAAAAATGATGGGGGCCCCCAATCTCGACGGTTTGGCCCCATATATAAATATATGATTTAGATATAGCGACTTTTGTATCATAACTACATAGGATTTTTTTTAATTGAACGGATTCACCAAAAAAATTTAGAATTATTTTTCCTGAAAAATATACCCAACTAATTTCTAAAAGTAACTGAGCAATTTATGTACTTCTATTTTCTTTTGTTTTTGATTTACACGGTTTTCTCCAGAACCTATCTACCGTGTAAATCGAGAAATACGTGTACAGTGGGGAAGCGCCTAAATTAACATTTTTTTTTTATTGGGAGGCCCAAAGTAACAAAGTTTGGAAACCACTGCTTTAGGAGCGATTTAAAATAAAAAAACGGGCGTTTGCGTGTGAACTAATGCCTTAATTTAATCCAAACTAATATATAAATAAATTATTATGAAAAAAAAACTAATATATACCGTTTCAACTTGCCTCATCCTACTTGTAAATCCAGAGAATCGTTATTTTCAGTAATAAAGTCAACGTTTTCGGAGTTTAACGGGTTTTGAAGTGGAAACCCACCGATTATAAGTTTTAAAAAAGACGATTTACCTATAGCAAACTTCGCTAGGATCAACCCATACTGTAAGTTCGGTGGGCAAGCTGAGATCTCTATAGCTTAAACCGCATCTACTTGCTGCTAATTCTATTGAATGATCTACAGGACTAAGGACATTCAGTCTTATGCAACGGTACCCTGGCCCTTCGCTGGAATTTCTGGAAACCAATGCTTCTCGAACCTGAAAAATAAACAGTTAGGTGAAAAGTTCCCAAATCAGGTTCCATTACATTTATATTTCAATCAAAATTTGTTTTTAAGAGAACAAGTCCTGCGTCTCCATAAGAACTACAGTAAAACCTCGCTAACATGACCATATTAGATTAAATGCAGTTATTATAAATAAAGTAGTATTATATCGGAAGGTAATTATTGTGAATCGCGCTTAAAATCGAGTGTGCACATTCGAGCTCAAAGTGGCACATTCCGATCTCGGGAAAATGAAGCGCGCCGCTCCGCGTCGCGCTTCATTTGCCTCCCTCGCTCGGAAATGTGCCACTTTTCGCTCGAATGTGCACATCCTTGTATTCATTGAATTTTTTAAATTAAACTTTTTTTCCAATCAACAAATTTGATTTAGTTCAGTAAATATCGATTATACGTTCAAAAAAACGTATCTTTACCATAGCAATGAGTGCGGGCGAGTGAAAAGATACAACAAAATTATAAGTACGAGTGAGAGGAAATGATAAAAATTATTTACTAATTTTTCGTCATCAAAATTATTGTAAAATTGTGCTTAAAACGGAGTGTGCACATTCGAGCTCAAAGTGGCACATTCCGATCTGGAATGAAGCGCCCCGCCCGCGTCGCGCTTCATTTGCCTCCCTCGCTCGGAAATGTGCCACTTTTCGCTCGAATGCGCACATCTTTGTATTTATTGCATTTAATTTAAAATTTCTTACTTGTATTATTGCAATGAGTGGGAGAGAGCGAAAAGATACAAAAATCCTACAAGCGCAAGTGAGAGGGAATGATCAAAATTACCGCAATGGGTATTAGTACCGATTTTTAGATGTACAGTAAGACCCCGCTTAACGCTGTTCCGGTTTAACGCGGTTTTATTGGAACTGGGATTCCCTGAGAATTTCATGCAGCATTGGGGGTTCCCCGAAATTCAAAGTAATTTATCTGCACTGTTTCTTGTCTGTAGTGTTACACAAACGTATTTTTATTATTTCAAACATTTGCTGCTGTTATTGTAAGTATACATTTTCGTAATATAATAACTGATATAGTGATAAATATAATAATATTTAATTTTTAATATGGGTGATAATAAAAAACACGAAAATAAAGCGACAAGAAAAAGCATTTCTCTAGAAACTGAAATGCAAGTGCTTAGAAGATTAGATAGTGGTCAACGTCAATGTCAAATTGGTGTTACATTAAACTTGTCAACTTCGACAATAAGAACAATTCTCAAGAATAAGGAAAAAATAGTGTTATCAGCAAATACAAATGACATTAGATGCCTTCTTGATAAAAAAGCAGAAAATTTGAAATGCATGATCTCAAATAGTATAAAGTGACTTAGAATTTAATAATTTTTCATATACATATTCATTTGTTGTTTCTAAATTTGTAAGAAATACGTTTTTGTTGTTGCATTGTAATGAAAAAACATATTTAAATGACAAAATACTTGAACAATTTTTCAATTTTATACCGTTTTTTCCCCTAGCCCCATTATTTACATGATGAGATGACCTCGTTTAACGCTATTTCGTATAACGCTTAAATTCATTGGAACGTATCCTCCGCGTTAAACGGGGTCTTAGTGTACAGTAGGACCCCGTTTAACGCGAGAAATATATTATTATTTTAATGCATGATTATTATAAAAAATGCATAAAATATACTTAAACTCTGATTTAAATAATAAAAATAGTTTTCTGTATTTAATATTTCTTTATAAAATAGTTTAATTAAGTATGACCTCAAATTTTTAAAAATTTAAAAAAGAAAATGTTTAAAAAATGCCTAACTACTCTATATCAGTGTTTCCCAACGCGCTACATGGCGCAATTTAAAGATTTGGGGGCAATATCATTATTCAAGGAACAATTTGAAAACGCACTTGATTTTTAGTTTATATTTTGAAAATTTACTTATTGTTTTTTTTCCTTAATAATTTCCTAGTGGTTCCTTGCTAAAACCTAAATCTTGTGTCTTGAACAAGTTGTAATTAGGCTTCATTTATCTAATAATTCAATTTTAAAAATAAAAAAATATTTATATGTTACATAAGAGGGCATCGAAATTTTAGAATGACTTAGGTGGAGCATGTTAAAAAAAGATTGGGAAACACTGCTCTACATATTTCAAAATGTTTTAAAACTATTAATTATTTATTTTATGTTACCTGTGTATGCTCATAACAGTTAAGTTGAGCCAAAATAATAGTTTAAATAAGTTAAAACCGATTGTGTTCTATCATCCTAGAGCTTTCTTAAAAGGAATCAATTTGCAAAGAACCTGACAGTATGTAAAATTACAAATGTTCCAAAAACGCCTGCAGATTTTTTTACTTTACAGACTATGAAAGAATTAACATGTCAATCATAAATAATGCTCGCTTTTACACTTATTATCTAAACAAAATTTTCCAAGTTTAAGTAATTTTGAAAAGTAGCGGTCGGGTTAGAGAGTGGTCGCCTTAGAGAGAAATTTATAAGAAGAATTACATTACGGCATATTTGTTCTGAAACATACTGCCCGCTTTTAGAGGTCTCCTTATGGAGAAGTTTTACTGTACTTCGTACTACGCATTTTGGAAAAAAATAAACAACAGTAACATAACACGGAAAACCAGTTTAATTAATGCATATTAAACAATTTTTTTACGGTTTTCCTCGACTTTTTTTGGGCAATATAACTTTTTCTGTTGTACGTCACCAAATGCGACGATTTTAGAAAAAAAATTAAGACCACAGAATTTTGAGCTACAAAAAGATCAGAACGACAAGGAAGCAGGTGCGATGTTATTCAACAACGAAAATTATTATGTGCATTTCGATTAACAAAGTTAATATTACGAAACACCGGTTAAACATAGCGAATTTCTTATATTTTTGCAATTAAAAAAAAAAAAACTTTCACGTTTCAAATTTGTATGAAGTAAAATTTCATATCATCTACATTTTAATGAAACTATTTTAAGAAAAGATACTTTTACCCATCGCACACCACACACAGACACACCAAAAATTATGATGTATAAAAAAAATGTAAAAGTAAAGCTAAAAAGCAACAACTAAATAAATATGAAAGTGAATTAATAAGCATATCGAATTAAGAAAAAATGTAGAGATCCATTTTAGTGCCATTTCAAACATTTCGTAGAAATGGTGTGGAATGCCTCCATTATCTATCTCCTTCTAATTGTAAAACTGATTATTGAGTAAATCAGTTCGTAATTAAAAAGAGAATAAGCAAGCTTTGTTCTATTCACACATACACAAGAAGTAGCCCTGAATTCAGATAAAAAAAAATTATAGATTCAGGTCAAGAATGTAATCGTTAGATTAAAGATGAACCACACCGAAGTTTATTAATGTTTACACGCACAAATATTGAATAACTTTGTTTAATTAGTAAAACCTACTTTTTTTTTTAAAATCCAATAAACAAATAATTAACGTTAAAAAAAAGGTAGGAAATTTAAGAAGCGACAAGGCAAGAAGAATGATGAAAAGTTAATTGGATCTTCGATCTAAATTTTCCCCTCTTTTTAAAAAAAAATGAATTGATCGAATTACGAACGATGTCTGTTAGTGCTTTAATTATTTACGACACAAAAGCTGTTTAATGAAATTTCAAAATAATTATGTGTTGCACAACGTAACAACGTTACTTTAAGTCCATGAATAATATATTTTGCATACATTGAGCGAATTAAATTTGAATATGGTAACATTCCAAAACGAGCACAATTAAAAGTGCGAGAAAGCTTTTTTTAGTGTGAAGTTGCCCAATATCAAAAGATAAAAATACATTTGGCAAATAGGCTCAGGTTCAAAGTAAACAAATCTCGAAAAGGATAAAAGTTGACGGATCAAAAATTGGTCATTAGTGGTGACGAATTTATGAAATTGTTAAAGTGGATGTGTCCCTAGGCTTGCCACCCGTACTGTATTATAAGGTACTGGAGGGTAATAAGACCCACTTAGTGTTACATATTTTTTATCAAATAACAATATGAATTCTAAGTGATTTTAACATATTTTTTTTTTTAAATAATATACATATATTTAAAATCAAAAAAAGAAAAAAAAAACTGAAAACACATTTTTAAACAGCATTGATATTTATTACCTGGCGGGCCTCATTACCCTTCAGTACCCTATAGTATTGTACCATATTTTAGTCAATTGCATATTGTAGAAAAATAATATAGTACAAAAAATACTATATTTTCATCGCCAATTCAATTGTCGCGCTTTTTTTATACAGAAAAATTAATAAAATAGAAAAAAAATGTCTCAAACTTTTAAGAAGGATTAATAAGAACCTGTTGTAATTTATTGAGAAAAATTTAATATATTTAAATAAATGGTTTGATTTTAACCCATGTAATTGGCTTAACCAATACAAATCTCTGAATTTAAACATAAAAAATAATAAAACCTTGATGGCCAAAGACTAATAACAAATTCATATGAAAAAATAAATAATAATTAAAAATAAATGTGTACTATTTTTTTTCCTGAAGTTCCCAAAAGTACTATATTTTTTACAATGTTTTGAAAAAAATAATATTTTTCCTCCAAAAAAAGGTGGCAACCCTATGTGTACCCCGCGACTTTTAAACTACAAGTTCAATGGGTCATAGGTTACTATTGATGAATAATTTATTTTGGCAATAATTGAAATATTCATCGCTAAAGTATACAAAATATTTAAAAAAAACTGATATTTTCGAATGTAAAGTCACAAAATGGCAAGTTCAAAATTAGTGAAATTTGGTCAGCTTGTTGATATTGTAATAAAACACAAAATTTGAATCGTAGCTGTGGTTTAAAAACATTCAAAAACATGTTTTACCCAAAAAATAATGTTAGAAATATAATTAATAAACATTTCATTTTGATTTACAGAAGAGCCAATTTTCTCCCCGAAAAACAACTTTCAAATGACATTAAGCGAAATTTAACATCGCCAAAAACTTCAAATGGAGAAATTTCCGAGAGGAAATCAACAGAACTCCAAAATGTGCAGAAATCTCAAGAAATCAGCAATCAATAAATTTTAAATTTTTTAAAAGTTATATTCTATGTGATTTTACTTCGAATAACATCCGAAAAAGTAAAACATTTATAAAGATTTAGAAAAAACGAACTTGTTCTGTAAAAATGTGGAATTGATTTGCAAAAAAACGAAATTGACTCGCAAACGGGATAATTTTGAATGTACAACCTGTACAAAATAATTTTAATCGAAAATTACAGGACCGTATTTGACAAAGAACCGAATCTGAAGCAAAAAAGACTTCTCAAAGATTTATTAAAATAACTAAACGACGACGTTAAAAAAATACAGTAAAACCGCTCTCCAACGGACAGTCGTGGGACCAACAATATTGTCCGTTGAAAAGAGGTGTCTGGTGAAGAGAGGTTTTACTGTATAAAAATCAGTAACTTTTTTCGAACTTAAAATCTAAATTCATTGGAATTTTTTCGAATTGGCAATCGTTAAATTGCCTTCGAGCACTTTTAAAAGTGCAGAATTTGTTAAGGCCAACGCGACACCACAATCAGAAGACATATACATTTTTTTTTGTAAATTAATGATGTATTACGAATTGCATTGATAGTTTGATAACCTTTGGAATATCCTAAAAATAAGTTTTCTGTAGTTGACACAGAAGGATGTAGCCATCCATAATCATTCTAAATAAATTAAACTTATGAAAAACATGTTATTTAGCAGATTATCTAATTTGTTATTGAAAGTTTAATAAATAAGGCTAAATCTCAATTTTGAATTTAAAATTATTAACGAAACGAAAGAACTTAGCTGTTAGCTAACATGATAAATCTTTTTGCCATTTTTATAAGACAAGATTAATTTTTTATGCAAACATCTCGAACGTGTAACTGTTAATAAACATTGTTAAGTAGTACTAACGTTCCATTATAAATAATTAAACATTTCTCCGTAAAGAAGAACATCATTAACGTTACAAAAAAAAAAACACAACAACAACCAGGTGGTGTTTAATTTGCAATTTTATTAATTCGCTTGTGACTTTGAATCACTTTGAAATTTGCACCGACATGTGATAAAAGCAAAAAAACAATTACTCGTTTTAAGTGTATAAAAAAAAAACAACAAGCTATTTACATAACAGTCTGATAAAAATACAAGGTGCTAACGCATAAGACGAGAAAAAAGGAAGAAAATGCGTAGCTCGTCGTAAATGATTTGGACGTTAGACGGTGAGCAGGTTTTCCCGAAGCCATTTTCACGAAATGACATTTTAATTGTCTTGGGAAAGTCCTACTCAACGGCACACATCATATCTCATAGGTATATTAAATTATCGGCAATGTACGACAACTGTACGCTATAGTTTTTTTTCTTCTAAAGATTGGCATCGATTTGATCGGTGCCATAATTATCGGCAAGCGGAAAGCAAATATAATAAAGAACGAAACCGCAAGGTTATAGCAGTAAATGACTAACTACGAGGAATTATATTTACATATAATTTTAGTATTTAAACAACTAAACCAAGGTAGAATAATTAAGAACTTTTAGTATGTGAAGGCTAAGGAACAATACAAAAAGCCTCTATCTCTTCAGATTGTAAGGAATCCGACAAACAGACTCCTTATCGTTTTCAACTCTACATTTTTCTCCTGAAAGCTACAAACAAGATAAGCGAATTACGCGTTAAAACATTAACAAGTACGTAATGAACGAGCTAATAGATTGTAATTGCATACCTTTGTAAGAGAAGCGTCGTTAAATGGCCCTTAAAATTTTCTATTTTATCCCTGGGAAACGCCTCGCTCTTTTCAATGAAGCGAACTATAAACATAACTGCGGCCAAAACTTCTTCCTTCATTGTCGTTCGAAAATTTTTGCATCAGGATGAAAAAGAACAGGTGGAAAACCAAATCTGCCAAGAACTATCTGCAAAAGATGAATTTTTTTTTAGATGTGACATATCTCGCACAGCACTCTGACGTTGCCATTTCTGACACTTGTCAAAGATAAATAATAAAAACTGTACTTGTGTAGGCGGGAAGTTATACTTCTTTGTCGTTAATAAATTAAATGTTGTGTACCTTGCGATTGTTTATATTGTAGCAGGGTACGAAAGTTGCGCGCACATCTAATAAAAATTCGACAGTCTGAAGTTAGCCATCTGAGAAAGTAAATTAATTATTGTGAAGTATGCTTCAAACCGAGCGTGTACTGTTTAAAGGCACTCAATCAAAGATTTGGTGTTCCCGGTATAAATACAATTCACATTGTTTAGAGAGTAAATTAATAATTGTGAATCGCGCTGGGGAAAATGAATCAATTAAATTTCTTAGATGGCTAACTTCATAATGTTGAATTTTCATTAGATGTGCGCGCGCAACTTCCCTTGCTCAAGGTGCCAAAAGAAGTATAACTTCAAAAATTTCAAGTAAACAATAAACAATCTTATCCCGCCCGATTTTTTAGATTTCGACGACGATTGAGGGGAGCATGGCTGAATTTTGACCTGGTCGACGAATGACTTGGTTTACTTACATTATATTTATGTTTGCTTAATGTAAAAGTTATGCTATTTCCTTATTTTTCTAAAATCTCTAACGTAAGATAGTATGGATTTTTTTAGTTTTAGACATACGTCAAATGTAGTTTTCATTGCTAGAACTGTCGAGCACTGTGAACTTGAGGTTAAACTATTGGAGATAAAACTATAATTAAATACGTATCCATGACAATGCGTTAATAATTAATCTTCTGTCACTTTAGGAAATGAAAAAGGAACGTGGCGAACGTTTCGAAACTTCGAAATTTAAATAAGTACAATTAGAAACTGCTTCACCCACACTTCTAACAATAAGAACTTTTAAATCCGCAATCGTGTTACAGTCAGTCCTCGGTTTCGGGGGGACAATGCGCAAATCGTTTCTATTTTTTAAATTAATAATAATTGCATTTGTGGCGGTTAATATTTAATAAAAAATGTGTAATAAATAATGATATAGAAGATTTTGAGTTAGCGCCGGTTTCCCAATCAAAGGATTTGATGAAATTCGCAAAGACGTCATTTTGAAAATTTACAATTTAAGCAATATTTATATTTTGAAAGCTTCAAGCGCGTTTTTTTCCCAGACTTAACATTGGACCTGTTGATTTTTTTATCTGATCTTACGCTCCGATAAACGGGGTTTCAGAAATTGAAGAGTTTTTAAAGATCCATTCACAAATAACCGAGATACAATTTTTCAAAGTGGAAATTTAGAAAAAGTTAATTACAAATCGACCTCTTCGAACCGTTTTTCTCGAGAATTTCAAATGGCACCTCTATGGTTTTTGGGGCCTATTTGAAGCCAAAAAGTCTGGAGAATCCGAATCTGTATAGTTTTTAAAGATCCGTCCACAAATAACAGCGCTATGATTTTTTTTAATGTAAAACTTTAGGCTACAAAAATGAACCTAAAACTTCAACCTTAATTACTCGAAAAATTAACATTGCGCCCTATGCCAATTTTGCACTTATCTTATGGAAAAAAGTCTCAGGAATCCGAATTCGGATCGTTTTTAATGATAGGGTCGAAAATGGGGGCGCTACAATTTTTTTTGTGAGTCAAAGTGTATTTTTTTCTATGTATTTAGTTTTCTCGAAAATTTTGGGGGTTGAAAACGGAGCAGGGAAGAATGGCTCCGGCTATGTCGGTCTGGGGCCCAAAGGAAAGTCGCGTAGAAATTTAAAGCAAATCCATTACCTAAATTTTTTTTTCCTCAAAAATACGCAAGGGGTTAATCCATATATTTTCCCGATTTTTGGTGATTTTGGAGGTTTTGAGTTAGGACCGGATTCCGACGCGTAGGGGTTGGAAACGTTCAGAAATGAAAGGATTTGACGAAATTCGCAAAGACGGCGGAGTTCCAGAATTTTAAAAATTAAAAATTTTAGCAAAATTTACACTTTGAGAGCTTCGAACGCGTTTTTCTCCAATACTTAACATTGGGCCCTGTTGATTTTTTTGACTGATCCTACGCTTCGATAAACGGGCTTTCAGAATCTGTAAAGTTTTTAAAGATCCGTTCGCAAATAACCGAGCTACGATTTTTCAAAGTGGAAATTTAGAAAAAAATAATTACAAGTCGGCCTCTTCGAACCAGTTTTTATCGAGAATTTCAAATGGCACGCCTATGGTTTTTTGGGTCTATCCGAAGCCAAAAAGTCTGGGGAATCCGAAGCTGTATAGTTTTTAAAGATCCGTCCACAAATAACAGCGCTACAATTTTTTAACGTAAAATTTTGTGTTACAAAAATAAACCTAAAACTTTAACCCTTAATTACTCGAAAAATTAACATTGCGCCCTATCATATCTTATGGGAAAAAGCCTCAGGATTCTAAAACCGGGCCGTTTTCGATGATCGGAGCGAAAATGAAGGCGCTACGTTCGTTTTTTAAGTCGATGTGTATTTTTGCGATTTATTTAGTTTTCTCGAAAATTTTGGGGGTTGAAGGGGGAGCAGAGAAGAACGGCTACGGCTTTGTTGGTTTGAGGTTCATAGGAACGTCCCGCAAAAAATTTGAAGCAAATCTATTGCCTAAAATTTTTTTTCTTCAATTTTAGCAAAGGGGTTAATCCAGTGGTTTCCAAACTGGGAGGCGCGGGCTAGTGTAAGGGGGCAAGAAATTCTGAGTTTAAATAAATAATTGCCTAAAGTTTTTTAATTAAAAGTTACAGAACCGTATTCCTACCAGAAACCAAATCTGTGCCAAAAATGAGTGAGGCGCGCCCCCCAATTTGGAAACCACTGCTTTTAGGCAAATCCATGTGCACATTTGAGAGAAAAGTGTGAAACGTTCCTATCAGAAATATTTTAAGATAATAAAACAGAGTTATTGGGAAAAAGTAATAACGTAACATAAAGTCTGAAGTGAGCTAATAAAAGAAATCGAAATAACGCGTTTCATTTAAGTAAACAACTCGCTCGAACACACAAATAAAAAATGGGCTACGTATAAAATAAGATAAGCAATTAAAACCATTAAACGCCATCAATATCCGAAAGCTATAACCGGTAAACATGGGAATCGGTCCCTCAAGAGAAACTTACTTAATTTTTTTCTGAATTAAACAAATTACAGCTGAAGGAACCAATTTCCCATAGCCCCCATCAGACGTATTAAAACGCATTAAACCAATTACAAAGATAGAACCCAAACAACTAACGCGAGATACAATTAAATCACAACTAATTGCAATGTGTGGCATAGAAAGTTTCCCTGTACAAATACAGAGAACGACATCAAACATTCATATTTTTTTCATATCGCAAAGATTTCAACTCGTAGAAAGCTTTTCGACCAAAATGATCTCATTAAAGAAGTTTTACTTGTGGGTTTGTAACGATTCCATTTCTTTGGAAACGGCCAACAAAGGGAACCGCATCGTTTCGATGCTATCTACAAAAAAGAAGGAAACGTTGTTGATTTAAGTCGTCATCGCGATTAAACTCCAACTCAACTTACCGAAATTTAGATATTACAAAATCGTATGATAAATGTTTACTAGTACCACTAAATATAGCAGCAAGAAACCAACCAGGCCTCCGAGATAAGGACGAGACCACGACCACATTGTATCTATCCTACGATGTCATGACTACATTTAAAAAAAACGCACCCAGTTTGTCTCGATTGAAATTTTGCTGCATTAGATTAGAAAAAAAAACTTAGAGAACAGTTTCATTGACTTGTAGGATAAGTGTGAACTACGTTTTATATTAAAATAACTGTAAGCTATAAAAAGATACTTGGAAGTCAAGTTCATCTGCTTCAAAATAACTTCTATGAATATAAAAGAGTACACCGCAAGGCTAAATAAGGTCTTGCGATTGCAAATGATGAATATTATAAAGGTACGACCACAAGTTCATTCTGAGATTGTTGCCATCGATCACTGCGATGAATGCAGTCGTAGTCGATTTTAATTAATGGCAATTACAATGGCTTAGAAAGCTCCTCAAGTTTAGTTTGTAATTTTTATGTTTACATTAATAATAATAATAGTGCGCTCAACTTTCCTAAAATCAAACTTTCCAGATCGGTGGGTATGATAATATAGATTGATGTTACGATTGTATTTAAAATTGATCGAAGGACTATTGTGTTTGTAATTAAATTATTCTTTCCTTTAATCGAACTCAAATATGGACTGTTACTAAACACTCAACAACCTGCGTTCCTAAAACTGTTATTGTTAAAACGAAAAAAACATTAAATTCTAGTTTCTGTTATTGTCTACTTTACCTTGGCTAGTTTACATAAAATGTACTTCCAACAACTGTTCTGCAAACTCGGATCACTGAACTTTAATTCAATTAACAGCACGAAATTACAGTAAGTACGACGTTAAAGTGGGCCTAAGAATTGGCCTTCCGTAATTTCTAAAAACTGAAAAAGAGAAATCCTAAGCAAACTACGTGGTGACGTGCACATACGAAAACTACTGCCAAATTGTGCGCAACAAAGGAAAGACTGCTTGCTCATGCAACGTAGAGAATGGGGGGCCGATTCTCACCTTTGCACAATCAAACAATACTAATTTTTGCTGATAACAGCCACGACCCAAATGCTACTACATTGCCTATTGTTTACCACACAAAGAAACTAGCAACAATTAGATTGTGACAGGCCCGGAAAGCGCGGACGAACGTAACAGATGTGGGGCACAGTCTAAACTCTATACACCCGTTGACATATTTTGCACTATTTTAGCTAAACTACGAAAGGAAACCGGGTGAAACTTTAATAAAGACTTACCTTAAGTCTTTCACGAAAGCACTGACAATAGTTCTTCTTTGAACTGAACATAAAAATCACAGAAATTATATTAAATTCATGGCACAACAAAAGCGACGAACCGAGTGGTCACACAAGCAGATCGGAAATGACTCATCGACAGTCAGAAATCATCTGTTATAGTAGCGCGAATTTCGAAACTTTAATAATTACGTTCGGTAATGACGTGATTATAATAAACTGTTAATTACGTTTCTGTTTGTTTTAATTATGGCATTAGCCCTTAATTACACTTTAGTTTACGTGTAAATATTGGAACCATTATAATCTAATTTAAAATTGAATAGTAGAATTTAAATAGTATTTATTTTTCTGAAAACAATCAGAAAAACTCATTTATTACTATTGAAATTATCAGAATTTGGTATTTTGTAAAATCACCAATTTAAAAGTTATTTATTTGCATTTAGCATTGCCTATATTCAAAACGTTGCAGTTTTCGAAATTTCAATTCGAAACGATCAATTAGCAGAATTTGTATTTAATGCAAGGTTCAATCAACTAAATCCGACAATAATCCAAAAACTAAACGTGTACGTGACAAATGTGATGGAATCTTTTATGTTCATAAATTAATGCTAAAAAATAATGTTGTTTTTTAAGTTTTATCAATAACCTGTGATAAAAGTAGCACCACTTTTTGATTTTTAATTGTTTATAGTATTTTACTTGTGTTGATATTATTATTTTTCTAAATTGCATAGTTATTATTATCGAGATCCTCGTTAATGCGAAAATTCAATAATTTAGCCATAATTAAGATTAGCGATAGTTCGAAATAAAATTTATTGTTGTTATCTTTAAAAATAGCTTAAAATACAATTTTGTTTGAAGTGTCCTCAGAGTCCGTTTCCTTTCGTCGGTAGATTGGTTTCTAATTTTTACTAAATGATATCTAATCTCATATCCTTTTGCGATCTGAAAATGCAACAAGTGTTATCCATAACGCAATTTATAAAATGCATTAAATCAGAAACGAGTAATGCTATTAAAGTTAAATTTCCATCGTAAGCTATTGTTTCAAAAGTAATTTATCATAGTTATAAATTGTTGGATTTTTTCCATAATATATAAATTAAAACAATCCAAATTGCTTCATCACATGTTTTCGTTTTAAAAATAATAACATTTGTAACCGTAAACATAATTATGAACAAATTATTCATAATTGATAAATCAATTAAACAATTAAACTGTAACAAGTCTTCCAGCATATATAAACTAATCTATCAATAAAAACAAGAGAAGTCTTCTAGAAAAGCTTTTACTTACATACTTATATAGCTAAAAGTAAAAAAAGAAGAGAACATAAATCAGACTGAAGAGTATAAATAATAATAATCACTCACAGATTCTTATAATGTACAAGAAATGGATGATATGCTTGAATTACAAATATTAAATATTTATTCAAATGACATAAGATTAGCTGGAAGAGGAGTTTGTTCTCCTGAAGCTGCTTGTTGTAAATATCGACACCACCTCTCTGCAATAGTTTGGCTGCCCACTTTGAACTTGTACACATTCCCTTTTAAAAAAATTAATTCAATATATTACAATGGCACATCAATCATCTTACATACCCCTTCGATGATCTACGATATGAAATAAATCAGAATGTAAAACATTATCGCCTAGCATAATGCTACATCCAATTAGAGAGACCATTTTGCAAGGTTCACGCTTAAAATCGCTTCTTTGATTGCTAAAACAGTTTCTATAAATAATTTAAAATAGCTTCCATCGCATTTTTTTCCCAAATACCCTTTAAACGTTTTCGGCGAGAAATAAGCAAGCGAAGATGCCCAGATTTGAATCCAGTATCGTTGCCAAGAAGCAACGGCTGGCTTACGACCATCTTTCAATATTGTCTTTCTTCTAACACAACCCTGCAGTGTACATATTTGTTCATCACTTGAAAGAGCTTCTTCAGCCGACCTAAAATTAAAAGTAGATATAGTTCTTTATAAAGATTAACGATTAAAAATGTCGTACCTAGTTAATAGCGTGCAGTCTTCATCTGTGTTTTTGGAAGCTTGGAAAGGTAGTTCAGATGATGGAGAAGGCAAATTGTTTGATGCTAATCGCAATGAGTTGGTTTCTTCTAATTCTGAATCATCCAACAGATGTACAGGTTTAGAAAATTCCTTTGCGTCCGCTTTGGTTTGCTGAGATTTTCCAAATATGCTGTAGACATACAAGAATTATATGAGTTTGCCTTAAATAAAACACTGACCCATTTTAAATTAAATGAAAAGCATTTCAGGTGATAATCTAACGGTTGTAATAAATTTAAAATAGGCCAATGTAATTTTTGAATCATGCAGCTCATGATCAAATGTACCAATTAATTTTCATGCATTTCATTTTTCAAAATCATGTTTATTACAAATTTGAATTAAAAATAAAAAAATTTCTATTGTAAAAAATTGTTCAAAACAAACTAATATTTACATTCTAGGATATAAATTGTTTTTATTATGTGATTTGTTTATTGTTGTTCTCGAAGCTACTTCCATGTCTTGCTACTTATACAATTACTACAGACCACAACCAGGACCTCCACATTTTGCCGAATACTCAGTGAAAAACTAATGTCAAGCACATCTATAAGCTCCTTCAAGCACTCAAACTTACCCCCAATACACAGAGGTGCACCCTACATAGGGTACCCCTTGTTTGTGAAAATTTCGAGGTAGACTTGCACTACGAAATCTAAAGCAAATAGTTATTGTTTGAAACTATTTGACTTTTTTAAGTTTAAATCTACTTTATTATTTTCTCTTTTATTAGAACCTAAGTTAATCTTTTTAATTCATGCACTTCTCTGACGAAATCCAATATAAATGTTTTATAGTAAAATCTTCAAATGACAAACAACAATTAGATTTGCTATGTTGAAAAAAGCAAATATAACAAATTAGTAATAATAAAACAAACAAAACTCAAACAAAATAAAAGGATATTACAAATGTAACTTACTTCGTTCCTAAACTATTACATTTCCGGTGGGTAGGGATATATTTAGCTCCCGATGTAACCGCATGTAGCCTTAAAGACCCGCTAGAAGCCTTAGCGGGTGAAAGATTGAGAGATGCAATAGCAGCTGCATCAATGGCCATGCCACTAACAGATTCTTTAGAGCTACATGTCGAAGAGCTCGGAGCTGGTGAAGGTGGTTCTAATTTTAATGATAACCTAAAAATGTAAAATAATCAATTTAAAATTAAAGAACTTCTTAAAAATTATCATACTTATATTGATCGTCTTCTACAAATTTTTGTAGCTCTTCGATATATCTAATTGAATGTAAATAACTTTGTACATGTGGCAGTGTTGTGAGATGCGAATAATCAGAGGTTTGGTAATTAGAGATAATACGTAGAATATTGTTCATCTTCAAAGTACGTTGTTGAGATTCTAATCCTCCCGAGTGTGGATGTGCCATATCAATATATACAAGATCAGTTAAATATAAACCTAAAAAATAAGATTAAATTCCGAATCCTAACGAAGAGCTTCCAAGATTACCTAAATATGGTATACATGGTAACTTTAAACTTTCAATGTGACTCCTGAGATTGGACCAGTTGTCCGTATCAGAAAACACTTCGGCTAATTTATCGAATAATTGTTTCTCCTTCTTCGACAAGCAATTCCAAGTTTTTGAAAGCCTTAAATCACTTTTATAAATCCTCTAAGATTAAAAAATAATGAAAAATTTACCGATACACTGAGGCACTTTGCAAGGCTGAGATAATTGCAAAGAGCGAGTGCAAGTCATTAAAATCATAGAGCTTCTTCGCTATCCTAATAAAATGACCCAACATTTCAGACCTTTGCTTGGGTGATTTCCTGGATAATATCTCTTGTACCGTCCAAAAACTGACCTAAAAACGAATCCGTTTAATCTTCTAACAATATTCAATTTAAATATCTTTAATTTAAATTTTTAATAAGTTTGGCTCGATAATTTAGATTAAAATAGACATAGTAGGAGCGCCAAACAAAATTTAAATTAAAGTTGTGTTTACATGATTGAATCTCCTGGTAAAAGCTACAACGTTGGGGGCAACAGTAAGCTTATGTTTCTTGTTCCAAGCGCAGCTGGTGAGTTCATCGGGTTGGATGGCTAAGAAAACGGGAAAATCGAGTAAGGTCAGCTGGCTGGCAAACTCTTCGGGAGTAATCCGAAGAGGGTCCAAAACGATATTGGCAAGACTTCTACTTCCACGTTGTGACGCATGGTTGGGCAAGCTTTGAGTTTTAATTTGTGCAGGTACTGATGTGAAAGTGCTTCTAAAAATTACAAACTGTGTAAATAATAAATTCCTTAATTAACTTTATATTAAAATAAAAAGAAAGTAAACCCAAAAATAGTAAAAGAATTGTTTTAATAAAAAGCTTTTTAAAATTAGATATAATTTATGAGTTTCAATTTTTACTTTTTACGGATTTTAAATTGTTGAGCATTGTTAGGAAAAAGCCTACCCATAATTATAATAAGAATGAGGAACACGTTCACCGGAGACACATTGAGCTGATAGTTTTCGAGTACGGTTCTCAGCTGAGTAATTGGCATTGGCACCATTTGTTGCATGAGTTATTTGGGAATTAGATTTCTCTTCATTATTGCTTTCCGCCCCCTATAACATCGTCCTTTAATTATCATAGTTCTTTTTTAATAATAAATAAACTTACTTCGGGTACTTTGAGCATTTTCAGACTGTTCTGTGAGGCGTCCCTTGCAAAATCTGAACGAGGCAGCATCTTCAGACATGACCGTTTGCATTTATCTATAAAGCAAAGAAAATGCTTTAAAATCACATTGGCAATCCTAAACAAGCAAAAGATGTTTAAACTGATAGCGTATCGATAATAAAATGTAAATAATTTATAACAATTACCAAACAAGATTTATATTCAATTAAATACCTGTGTTAACCATGATAAACAATTATAAATCACAAATACAAAGCGCATTAATTATAAACACGTAAATGTACACAGTAACTAATTTTTACTGTTAAATTAATCTTTATTCTTGCGTCATAATCAACACTGACGGTTATAGTTGACAAAATTGGAATTTTCTGTTGATAATTTCTTTTATCAGAATTTCTAATTAATCCACTAAATAATAAGCAGTTAAAAAGTAAACGATAACATTTTGATTAAAAATGCTAATGTTTTTTAAATTAATCTACTTATTACTAATTGTGAACTATTTTAAGACTTTTCCATTCTTAGAAATGACTGTTTTAATAAAAATTCTACCAAATAACTCTTCAAAACAAGACTCGAGACAAAAGAGACAAACATTCACATTAAATTAGACTTAATAAATGCTTACACATTAAAAACTAATTGCAATGACACCAAACTATTCGAATACATAGTTTTTAACTTTATATTGCACAAAAATGAAAATATCAAGCTCAGCATTCGATTGATTAAAGGATACTTATTATTAATTTTTCAGATTATATTAACTGGCCCCAATTTTTTATAATTGAATCAAATGGGGTGCCCTAGGTTGAAAATTAATGAGCTTCAAAGCGTATCCAAGATTGTTTTTGTTGTGACAGCTATTACAAAAGCCAATTTTTTAGGTTTTTGGATTCGAGCCATGTCTCATTGTGTATTACTTCCTTGTCACATGTTGCAACTATATTTGCAACACGGTAGCAGATATTTTGATCGTTTGTTTTTAAAAGTTACTCCGATCAAAAAATAATATGAAAGGTGTTAAGTAACTTTCAATTCCTTTTAACTGCTACTTGTTTGTAACTATTAACATTGATCTTTGAGGAAAGTTATTAACCCATAACGAATACATAAAGTTTATATGGTCTAATTCGATGTTCTTTTTACATGCAACCAAATATCGTGTTTGTGCAATTTCTTGTCTATAAAATAAATGTGTTTAGGCTATGTTTAGAAATTATTATAATAAAATAAATTTAACTTAAATGTTTGTAACTTACCAGTCAATTAATACAAAACAATATCCTTGTTGTGAAGTAACAACCTTAAGCAAAATTACAACTCAGATTTCTTCAAATTAATATAGCTGCATTTTAAATAAACTAAACACAAACATTTACACAACCAAATGCTACAAACTGTTGTTGCAGAAAGTGGATTACACCTATGACTAAGGAAACCATTATATTCATTGATCCATTTCATATGTTGCATTTATACACACCTGAATTGTGAGTTGCCTATATTTAATCACTATTAAATTTTTATTAATTTTAAATTGAACTTAAATATAAATTATCTAATTGTGACCAAAGTGCTTTCAATAGAAAAAGTTTTTAAAGTGTATAATTTCATTTAATGAAAAATAAAAATTTGAAGCAGAAGTAGAAAATTTGTATAATTCAAAAAACTAGTTGAAAAAATAAGAATTACCAAGTTATTTTCAAAAAAAATTATAATGAAAGTTATACAGATTGCTTTTCGAAAATATTGATTATTAATATTTAACTGTAATAAATTCTTATAGTAACTTTAGAACATTATAGTAAATTTATTTTATTTTAATTATTTTTAAATACTTTAGAGAACGAAAGTCACAACAACACATTGTTAAAGGTTTAAGCTTTTTCCCAAGTTTTGAGTTCATTTTGAAAAACTTTGTCTATCTTTCTCTAATGTCTATCTGTTTTCCTGTGTATGAGAGATATTGGTGGAAAAAACCGTATGTCTTACTATTATAATGCCTTCTATTCAAAAATTCTGTTTTTCTTAATAATTTCAAATAAATTTTAAATCTTTTGATTGCAATTTCAATAATTTTTTAATCATCATTTCATGTGCCTTTTAATATTGCCAAATAAAAACATTGCTTCTACAATAAAAAAAAGTAATTAAAATTGTCCGAAATAAAGACCATCAAAATAAAATCACTAAAACTACCAAAGAACAAATTAATTTTAGTTATGGGTATATTATATCATTCATATACATTAATTACAATTCTCTTTAGTAATATAATTGAAAATCAATATTAATACACAAACTTGCTATTGTAATAAAGTTCAGTATACGTTTTGTTAAAGGAATTATAGCAGTACCAATAGGGCCACAAGAGTGGAAATTTGGACCCATCTTAGCACAGAATTTTAGGTATATTAGAACGTTGATTGAAGATTATTTCAAACAACGATTAAAAGTGTTAGATATGTAGCAGTATTGAAAGACGTGTGTTGTTTAGAACTTTTAGGCAATACTTTTCCTATTAATAAATAAGATTCTATAATATAAAATCAAATACAGCGCATTTTTTTTTAATTTGGTCAAAAATATGATTTTTTATTTCTTTTCAAGCTTATTAGATAGATAGAGATTTAGCTTAAGGACGAATGACTTATAAAATTAAAATGCGATCCAATATATGCACTCAAATGTTACCTAAATAATTACATTACAAGTATAATATTAAAATGTTGATAAAAATGAAAAACGATCGTAATGAATTTAGTAATAATAATAACAATAATACCGTTGTATATATAATATATGTACATTGTATTATATATACAATAATAATACTATTGATGTAGTTTAAGATTTTCTTTCTAATGCCCGCTAATACATATTTTTCTATATTACTATTTTGAAGTAATTGTTAAATGCAAATATTTAAATTATATCATTTCTACTACTTTGATTATTTATATAAAATATAAAGGTAATCTCGATATACTTAGAACTAGATTATTTACTGTATAGGATCTACTACAATATTTTATTCAGTCTTAAAAATAAAAGGTGTTAATTAATTGATAATAATAGGCGTCGATAGTGGCATACATTTATCCAAATATTCCTATCTTCACAAAATAAATTATTTTCCTATTCATTTTTAGAAGAACACCTTAGAATTAGAACCTATAACAAATTAAGCACCAGTCCAACTAAGTAAAGTCACAGAAAAAAACTAATCATTATTATTAATCACATCGTTTTGCAAATTATTTCAAGAAACAAACCTTTAATGAAAAAATCGAACTTCTTTCAAAAATGTCGTTAGTCAATTGATGAAGGTCTCTAAGAAAGCTCGGTTTTTTGATATCAAAGGCTAAATTAGTACTTAAACAATAATATAATTATATTGTTGTGCGTTCTTTGTAATTTCCGTACTTTGATGAAATTACGAAGAACTGTTTTATTTATATAAATCATATCTAATTCAATTTATAAGAATTTTGATAAAACAAGTTATTTTATCTTAGCAGTATTTTTTTAGTCGAAGTAAATACAATTAACTTTTTTAGCAGCATCTGCGATTAAAATTAAAAATAAAACGAGATAACATGGGCCAGACTAAACGTTTTAGTTTTTTTTTTGAAGCCAATTAATTAAAGTTTTACTGGTTTCTCTTCTTTTGATTTTCTTAAATTCAAATTCGGCGAAGTAGTTATAAAAACAATTCTAAATATTTAATACGAAGGTACCTTCTCTCACTTTTTACATCGCAACTCTAAAATTGCAAGAAAACTTAAATAGCACATTTTGAGGTATTTTGTATTATATAATATACCCTAAAAGGGTTAATTGTATCTACTTCCCACTATCCCGATTTAAAATAATTTCGTTAAAATCTCCAAAACACAATTTAAATAATTCTGATTCAATTAAGTGCTGATGTACACATAATTATATCAGAAATTAACCCATAAAGATCGGACCTTATTTAAATTTGTTGTCGGAGTTACTTTTTGCATGAATTTTCTAAATCCTTAATGGATATAATAAATAAATCACATTAGATAGGATAAACATTGTACAAATTTCAACACAATTATAAATGAATTTTTCTATATAACATTAGATAGATTCTTTGCAATTAAAAGCACACGACGTATTCATTTTTTATGGCCATCTTCGTCTTTCAGAGCTGGCGTCTGTGCAGGCGTTGGATCATCTTGAAATAATGGATTCTTCACTTCCATCTCGCCGGTCTAAAAAAAGATTTCCGTTATTATAATGCAACAAACAAAAAGCGATACAGTAGAAACTCGGTTATTCGGACTAATTAATGTTGCAGCTCATCCGGATAATTGAAAAAAAAAACAATTTTACCTTGTTAGGTATTTATTTACAAAAAAAAAACGAAACAAATAAGTATTAATTATAAAATCAACAGTAAAAAATACCAAATAGAATCATAAAATGTTTAGGTAAAATTAAAAGTAAATTGATCATTGTTAATTGTGGCGAAAATCGGAGTGTGCACATTCGAGCTCAAAGTGGCACATTCCGATCTCGGGAAAATGAAGCGCGCCGCTCCGCGTCGCGCTTCATTTGCCTCCCTCGCTCGGAAATGTGCCACTTTTCGCTCGAATGCGCACATCTTCGTGTTAATTGGATTCGACTATATTAATAACAAATCCTTCAAATCCAGATTTTCTATTCGTAAAAAGTTTTCGCTTGAAAGCGCACATACTCCTTAATAATTTAATTTGCCTATCTTGTTCTTCTCTTTTACAAATAATATTAATTAAATCAAACTGAACTAAATGTAGCACTTCTCGGTTTTCTGTTAATTAAAAATTACAGTAAGGTATTTTTACCAAAAACCATATTTCTAATTTAGTACTTTTAAGCTAGTCTAGATGGGAGACTTCATCGAACATGAAAAAAATACTTTAACTATTTCCGAATTTTGACTCTTATTTCCCCACCTTTTTTTTTAACATACCCCACCCAAGTCATTCTAAAATTGTGATGCACCACCTATGTCACATATAAATATTTTTTTTATATTTAAAAATTGAATTAATCCATAAATGAAGTCTAATTACAACAGTGTATACAAAATGCGCGTTAAAACTAATTTGTTTATAATTTTCAGAAAAATGAAAATTACCCAAAAATATTTGGAAATCTCAATTTTGACATATAAATCTTCAACTTATCGAAAGGAATAAAATATCTAACCGTTTTCAAACAAAAAATAGATCTAATTTATTCGACTTTAAATTTTTTGAATTAAGGAATAAAATAATAATATAGGCAAATCCGATAAATACGAGGATGTGCGCATTCGAGCGAAAAGTGGCACATTTCCGAGCGAGGGAGGCAAATGAAGCGCGACGCGGAGCGGCGCGCTTCATTTTCCCGAGATCGGAATGTGCCACTTTGAGCTCGAATGTGCACACTCGGTTTTAAGCACGATTACGAAGTGTCCCGTTTTTACAGGAAAAAACGAACGCGGTTGACAATCCGGATAATCGCAAATCCGTATAACTGAGGTCCGGATAATCGAGGTTTTACTGTACTAAGAACAGTAAAACAATTTTAGCGTCCCATCTCATAATTGCTCATTTAAGCGTTATCAGCACGATAAACCCTTGCAACCTTAACATCATTATAAACGAAACTAACGGCTCTAAAAATGAGATAAACATTTAAATCATGAAGAGAGCAGCGTTCCTTTTCCTAGTTACGTGCTTATGGAATATTGCAGTTCAGGTGAGTGTGCAATTTTCCGAATAAAAGGTCGAAAGCAGTTTAAACTAACATTTCTCTCTGTCAAAAACGAGCACCAGCAACTTAATGATAAGATTTTTCATGAAGTCAATTGTATTTGCCTGGTGACCGCAACATTAATTCTCGAAGCTTGCGTGCAGAAGATAACCGATTCAAATAATTAATTAAGGCGACAGGGACGTCTCGCACAATAACGGAAATACGATGGTTCTACCACGTTAACAAAAATATAGAAAAACATTACCACTTTTTCTAATAATAAGGTACTTGCGGGTAATAAGGCCTGTCGGCTAATAAGGCCTAATTAACAAAAATCGTATTTACAATAACCGCTTTGGCTTAAGGCTACACACACACAAACACCTATTGAACGAAGATGCCTCTACAAGTTTTTGGAGGCGGCATATTCCGCTTCCTGCCCCAAATGTAGCATCGTATATCGTAAAACGCGGCCAGACAACACGAATAATAAAATTCGGTCCGAATCAATCGTTAGTATTTTTTGAAATATTACACTTGGCTATGTAAAATCACATTTATTTTCTTTATTCATTCAAGCTTCGATGATTTTAAATATTTGAATGACGTATCATGGACCAAATATTTTTTTATTTTGATTTTCTTACATACGTGGTCGGCGATTATTAAGGCCTACTAAATTTAACCATAGGCCTTATTATACTCCTACTTTTTGTATCAAAGTGTAATTGTTTTCTAATGCATTTTACATTACTTTTAAGGTCTTACGGATATAAATATGTAAAGAAACTTGTTGTACCTTGACTCTTTTTTAATTTGAAATTTTTTTCAAAATGTATATGTAACAATTTGTTAATAAAATAATTTGCACCGTATTGGGTCACTAATAAGGTGCACTTCATAAAAAAATTTAAAAGCATTAGCAACTGCTTATTCACATTGCTTTAACATTTAAAAATTCGTGGAACTATGGCTTAAGTATAACAGGGGTGATGTACCTAGACCCGTCTCATAAAAAGTATATATTTATTATTTATTTTTAGATTATACGAACTATTAATGTTCTTCTTTGATATAACACTAAAATTGTTTCAAAAATTAACAAAACATTTTTCCTATACTAAAATTTAACTATTCAAAAACTTAAAAAAATTTTAACTTTTGATTTGACTTGCTAGGCATATTATCTGAAACAAAATAAAATAAAATAAAGAAGAATATATAACAAATATACACTCCTACATTTTTATTTATTACACGTTGATCCTAGAGTCAAAATACAACTGATCGACAATGACAGAGGTAGGGTAGCGAGGGGGAATAGCGCTCACTGGGTAATGGCGCTCACCTCTGTAACTCTGTCAAAATAGAACGTAGCAACACGCCTAGTCGCGTGAAACGCGAGGGGAGGAAGCCTGTAACAAACAGCGTTACAAAAGGGCCTTCAGCTCGCGTCATGCGACCGTGAAATACATTTCTTCGTTTGCGGCCGCGCTGATCTAATTTTTGGTTAGGTGTTTTTTGTCGGTAAGTCAGAACTTTAATGCTTATTTAATTATTAATTTTACTTTTCTGACAATTAAACTATTCTATTTTATGAGAATGTAATCAATTTTCAACAATTGTGTATGATTTTTTTTTAATTTCAAATTAATTACAAAACGACCGTTTGGGTTTATACCTCTCATCTGAACGCCATTACCAAAAAAAGTTGTCGAAGAAAAGAAGAAAAAACATATGCAACAAAAATCTTACAAGAAAAAAAAATTACCCTGAGCGGCATTACCCAAAGTCAGGGGCAATGCCGCTCAAACATGTTTTTTTTAATCTTGTCCTACTACTAGTAGGTCAAAGATTTATCGTTTTTTTTGTAAAATTGTTGATTACTCGATCATTAAAGATTTAGTTTCTTTTGTTAATTTTGATTTATAATAACTAATTAAAAAAATACACCATGTTTTCGTTAAGTGATCGCCATTCCCCCTTTCTACCCTACCCTTCAGTAGTATAATAAAGCCTACTGGCAAGGTTTTTAGCTAGGCTTTATTACCCGCAGTCACCTTAGTTATCAACAAATAATTGAATTAATTCCCCAATTTTTTGGAAAATTGGTAGTTTTCAATCAAATTGTGAATTTATTTCAGAGTCATGAGCTGCATCCAGACGAACGAAAATGCATAGAAGAAACGGACGTTTCCGAAGAGCTCGTAATGGACGCCAAAAAGACGGCAACGGTCCCGGCCAACGTCCCCGAATACAAAGCTTTCTTGAGCTGCTGCTGGATAAAATATGGATACCAACATGCGAACGGCGACATGCATTGGAACGTCATCCACCAAGTGCTTAAAAAAGATTACAGCGAGAAGGTAGCGGAAAAATTAATCGGCAAATGTAACAACATCCGTGGGGTGACTCCTGGGGACACGGTCGCTTTGGTTTTGCGTTGTCTCGACGACCATGCTCCAAGTATAAGCAGTTTGCACCATTATTACGCCGGCCACCATCGTTGAAAATCTTTATTTTTCAAGAACATTAACTAGTTTAGAGTTGCGAAAATAAAAAATTCCGTTTAAATTGTAGAGAAAAGCTTGTTAAGTGAGTGCTTAAATAAAAAAAACAAATAATGAATGAGCTAAAAATAGCAGCCAACAAAAGACATAAACGCTTCTGATTTATCAGTTGCCCTACAAAAGTTGTAACGATTACCGAATTCTTCTTGGTTTTCGTCCAAAAAGGTTCGTTTGTGCTGGTCCATACCTCCCCGAAATCATGAAATCGGTAGTGGTCCTTTGCTTTATTTTGGACTTGTTAATAATCAACGTTCAGGTGAGTGGAAGATAATGTGGCTTCCAATTTAGAGATTTTTTTTTCAAAACTAAGCAAAAAAACAAACAGTTTTCAATCATAAGATTTTCCATGGACTTAAGGACGTTGGGGCGTTAAACGTAATTAATAAGGGCAAATTGTTTTATTAAGTAAGGGTAAAATTTTTAACTAATATTTAGTTCAATCGTGAATCGTGCTTAATCTCGGGAACTATGATGTACATTGAAATTTTGTTATTATTTTAAAAAAAATTCAAATTTAATTAGGAAGTTTTAACATTAAAAAAATACCAATTATTAGAGGTATTGTGAATGATTTACGTTTAATGTCTGAAATAACGGCAACATTGTATTTAGCAATAATGACAGAAAATTGAAATATATGAAATTGTATGGTTTAAGGTTATGTAATTAAAACATATGGTACAAGTAAATAATATTAAGTTAAATTAATTTTAGATTTGCAATAGGTATTAGTTTTTATTAATAAAATAGGGATAAATCATTTAAAGTATTTGTTTTAATTATTTCATTAACAAAGTATTATGTTGAAAATTGCATTTATAAAAGTAACAATATAAATAAATAAGTAAAACTTAAATCCAATATAACTCAAACATATTCATATTGAGATTTGAATAATTGTTTTAGAACAAATATAGATAAATATAAAATAATAAGTAATATGTAATAATAAGTAACCCCAAAATGCAATATATCTATATATTAGCGTGTCAGTAGAGCCAACAGTAAATGACGTTAAAGTGTTGCCGTTTCAAAACTCTGGAATTTTGAGATTTTTAATTCTCATTTTGAATTAATTACTTTATTTTTTTTTAATTATTTTATTTTTGTTATATCATTTGCTTTGATAATTTTTCAAAATTTAATTAATCTCTATTTTTCATATTTTTTTTCTATAAGTTTGTACAAAACATACAAAAGTTAATCCATTCATCTAAAATGATTTAATAGAATTAAATAAACAATATTTATAAGATTAAAAATTTTTCGATAGTCATAATAAATATAGTTAGTCTTATAATTATTTAATACAAGGCATTTCTGAATGACAACATTCCAAATTTTTGGTTGCGACTATCCCACCCCAACCTCCTTAATTGCCAAGTGACCGAAAATTCTCAAATCTAGCCAGCGAAAGATCACAGAATCAAATAATTAATTAAATAAACTTTGAACTGGAAGGTTCGCACAAAGAAAACTGCGGCTTGGGCACGTCAAATTAAAAAAAATTGCTAAATCTGATAAAACCCCAAAACCAATTCAATTTTTGCCAACAAATTAAATTTTGAAATAAATATTTTTTTTAATGCTAACCTTTGCCCATTTAAAGTCAGCCAAAAATTAAAAACAAAGGATGTATCCCTAAGTTACAAAACAAAAGGAGTTGGAATGTTAAAAATAATTTAACTGACAGAATTAGAACATCGTTAGCCGCTTTTTGTATCTCAATTATCGTTAGAAATTTAAAATCTGACACCATTTTAGGAAGTTGCTGGCAACTTTGTTAATGATGCACGTTTTTACAGCGGAGAAGAGAGATTTGTTTTTTTCCTCTTTTACTTTTTGATTGGCCTTAATTAATTTTCGTGTACCTCGGGGCTGTAAAGATGCTCAAAAAGTTGAAGAAAAAAAATAATAGCAATCTTAATCCTTTCAGAATCAGTCTCTGGAGCCGGACGAAGAGCAATGCTTAAGAGAAACGGGCGTTTCGGAAGCTCTCGTAAAAGAGGCTAAAAAAATGATAACGGTCCCCGCCGATAATTCGAAATACAAGGAATATCTGAGTTGCTGTTGGAAGAAGTATCGGTACCAATTCACAGATGGCGACATGCAATGGGACATAATCCGTGAAGTACTTAAGAAGGATTACAATGAGAAAATAGCCGAAAAACTGATAAGCAAATGCCGTAACATACGCGGGGTAAGTCCGGGGGATACGGCCGCTTTGGTTTTGCGATGCTTGGACGACCATGCCCCCAGATTGAGCAGTTTGCATCATTATTACTCTGGACATCGTCGCTTGTGATTGTCTTCTTTAAGTGCTTTGGACTTGAATAAATAATAAAAAAAAATGAACTTTTAGAATAATCATTACGTCTCGTGAAAAACAATAATAAAGCCCCAACCCAAAAGTAGAACTAAACGAAAAAAGATAAACGCTTCAGATTTATCAATTGCTCTAGAAAAGTTGGAAGATTGATAAAACTTTGTTCGTCACAGATATTTTCTGGTACAGAAAGTTTTATGTTTAGTAAGAGACCCAATACCCGATCACTATTTTGACGTGTTGGACGAAATAAAATTATAAAAATGTTTCTATCTATTAAAATTTCCTTTCCTTTTTTTTTATTGATTAATAATGGTTTTCAGATATAAAATTTCAACTAATAAATCAATAAGTAATTAGTTAAATTAATATTTCAAACTCGATCAAGAGGGTTAGTAAGTAATCGATCGTTAAAGTATTTTTATAAACCGACAAAGAATATTAGTTTAATTTCATTATACGTTTAAAATAGCATTTATTAAATTCAAAAATAATTAATAATAATTACAATTAAATTATTCGGAAAAAAAATAATGAGCGTAACCTCTTTACACACAATGACGTTTCAGAAACGTCATTCGTTTCATGCGCCATTGTAAACTTGACGATTTATTTGTATCGTAGTTGGCCGAGTACTAATTCCACACAAAAAACGGTACCAGTACTAGATCACGGATTTGTATAGATTTAATAACATAAAAATACTGTTTACCTTATTGAATTGCTACAATAACTTCTTAAAAATCATAAAAATTAATATAATTGCACGCTTTAGGCAATAAACAAATGTTAAATGTAGAAATAGACGTGACAGGTGTCGGCACTGTTCAACGTTGCATGGTTTGTAAACGAATAAGGACAGATACGATTCACGGAAGCCGTTCAAAAATTACTAAATACTTTTTATCAAACATTATTTTGATTATATAATAAATTCAGAAATAGTTTATTAATTATTTTATAAATACGAAAAATACTGCCAGCGATCGGGTATTGAGTCTCTTTCCTTATTTGCCACGTTTTTAAAGTGTAGACTTCAAGCCCTTTAGGCTTTTAAGCACACGTAAATAAGATTTGAGGGACTCTGATTTTTTAAAATCAAACCATCTTGTATTTTTAATGTTAATTATTCTTTTAATCTTCCGTGTACTAGGTGGAGTATAACCGACGTGGACAATTATTTTTTTGTTAAAACGGGACATTTGGTAATCGAGCTTCAAACCGAGTGTGCACATTCGAGCTCAAAGTGGCACATTCCGATCTCGGGAAAATGTGCCACTTTGAGCTCGAATGCGCATATCCTCGTATTTATTCAATTCTGTAAATTAAACTTTCTTTCCCATCAATAAATTTAATTTAGTTCGGTAAATATCGATTATATGTTCGAAAAACATTTTTACCATAGCAATGAGTGGGAGCGAGCGAAAAGATACAATAAACTGATAACTACAAGTGAGAGGGAATGATAAAAATTATTTATTAATTTTTGGTCACCCAAATTATTCCGAATTATGCTTAAAACCGAGTGCGCACATTCGAGCTCAAAGTGGCACATTCCGATCTCGGGAAAATGAAGCGCGCCGCTCCGCGTCGCGCTTCATTTGCCTCCCTCGCTCGGAAATGTGCCACTTTTCGCTCGAATGCGCACCTCCTCGTATTTATTCAATTCTGTAAATTAAACTTTCTTGCCAATCAATAAATTTATTTTAGTTCGGTAAATATCGATTATATGTTCGAAAACCATTTTGACCATAGCAATGAGTGGGAGCGAGCGAAAAGATACAATAAACTGATAACTACAAGTGAGAAGGAATAATAAAAATTATTTATTAATTTTTGGTCACCAAAATTATTGCGAAATATGCTTAAAACCGAGTGCGCACATTCGAGCTCAAAGTGGCACATTCCGATCTCGGGAAAATGAAGCGCGCCGCTCCGCGTCGCGCTTCATTTGCCTCCCTCGCTCGGAAATGTGCCACTTTTCGCTCAAATGCGCACATCCTCGTGTTTATTATATTAGTATAATTTACCGCACGCTCCTTCAAACCAAAAATTTTAATTTAATTTAGTAAATATCGATTTTATATTCTAAAAACGTATTTACCATAGCAATGAGTGGAAGGGAGCGAGACGATACGATAATCTTGTCAATGCGAGTGAGAGGGAACGATTAAAATTGTTCAATTTATTTTTCGTTTAATTTATTGGTCTAAATTATTGAAAATCATTAAGAAATTGCCGTGAAATTAATTTGTATTTCAATAAGAAGGCAAGAATGAAATTCTTGTTAGGTTTTCTTAATATTCGGTATCGTAATTGACACGTGTCATTGGAATTTAGTAGTCAAGAATAGACTCAATAGTTTATAAGTTGAAGAAAAAATTAAGTTTTCATATTTTAATAATGAAAGTCAATTCTAATGCATAAATAATTGTTTTTTACTTAAACCTATTCATTATTGGTTATTAAAATATATTTCTTATCATTTATCTGTCATAAAGTACAATTTTGTGGATTTTATTTCATTTTATTTTCGGGGTATGGCAAACCCCACCTAGTATGGCATGTAACATTTAGTCACCTAGTATGCGGAAGGTTAAATTAGTAATAAAAACGAAACCTTTTCAGCAATAGTTTCTTCTAGAACTATTAAGAAGAAAACGAAAGCGTGAGCCTTAAAATAAACCATAAGGTGTGGAGCCTTAAATGTTTTTTTTTTTTTGAAATATGAGAAAGTGAGTATAGGGATGATAAAACTCACCGGCGCCAATCCGGGACATTCATAGACGGTGTAATCTCCTTCTTCGTTCTCTTCATCACTATCTGCTTCCGACACTGATCCATGTCTTTCATTCGCAGCAGCTCTACTAAAAATAATTCACAGTTAATACCAAAAATTCGTTGCAAATAAATTTAAATAAAGCGTTTGGTTAATTTCTGGAAATTTATTGTGTTACCAATTAGTGACCAAGGTAGTAAACCAATAAAATACACTTTATTATTTAATTTATATTTAAATAAATTGAGATCATGAATAAACGGTTTAAAAGTTTTACCTTTTTAATTGTTTTCTATTTGTTAAAAATATTTCATAATTCTTAAATCAAAGAGATATTTTTATAGTTTTGAAATTTATGTTTTGGTGACCTATCTACATAAAAATAATAATTTTTATTGCAATATTTCAGTATGAAAAAAATTGAGTCGGATGTCCTTAGAATTCTTACAAGATCGTCAAATGTAAATATCGAAAAAATTGGTAACCCTAGAAATCAAAAAGATTTCTTTATATGGTAGGAAAATTTTCATTTTTGGGCCTCTTTTACATAAGGGTAATAATTTTTAATAAAATATTTTAGTTGGAAAAAAATCGAGTGAGATATTCCTACATTCTTACAACAGTATTGAAAAAAAATTCTAACTCTAAAAATGTAATAGATTTCTTTGCATAGTTTCAAAATTTGTTTTTTTTTAAACCTTTTACATAATTTGATGGAAATATTTCGACCTGAACGATGCCCTTATAATTAATACCTACATGTTTAAAAAATACAAATTCTTAAATATTTTATAACTCAAAGATACCTTTATAAAATTTTAAAATTTACATTTCTGAGTCCCTTTTACGTAAGGGTAGCAAAATTCATTGAAACAGTATAGAGAAAAACGTATTAACTAAGGCGTCCTTATGTTTCTTACAAAAAATAGTACTTAAAAAACTCCTAAGTCAACTAATCAAAAAAAAAAAATGCTGTTTTAAAATTTAGATTTTCGGAACCTTTTCACATAAGGGTTAGCAAATTAAAAACCAGTTGAATACCACCACAATTTATCAGTATATGATCATTAATATATGAAACGCTTTCCCAATAATAAGTGGAAAGCCATGTAAAGCTTTTAGCAAGAAACCATTTAATCTTACGATTCAACAAAATTTAGACCATTTCACATTTCTTTGGCCCATTCTTTCTTTTCCAGATTGAAAACATATGTTTTGATTCAGTGCAACGCCTAAAAAGATTTTAACGAAAATTCCATATAATTTATTGAATGTTTATAAATATTTGTTTAGAGAATAAAATCCAAGATTTTTCTCTTTTCTTTTGCAACCTTTGCCCGCTCCCCGATTAGTTCACTTTAATAATAAAATTAAAATAATAAAATAATAAATAATAAAAATAATAAATAAAAGAAAATTCTTAAAAGCAAAACTAGTCCTAAAAGAATAGAATTTCTCACCTTTCCATCGCAATGATTTGTTGCTTCTGATGCTGGTAATGGTACATCTGTGCTGACTGTGCAAGTCTTCTGTCTCCAGAAGGTGATATATCCTTATTAGGGCCCGTTACACCGTATGCAGGATATTCTACGTCGGAAGCGCTTTTTACATGTTTCTGCAAGCTAAACATAACAAGATTGATGAATTGGAGCTTTACGGGCCTGCAATAAAATTACAGCCGAACCTCGATAAGTCGAATTTTTGATAACTCGAATTTTTCGATAAGTCGAAGCGTTTTACAATTCCGTAAATTCAAGTTTCCAATTTAAATATCGTTTAGTAAATATCGATTTTGTTTAAAAACGTATTTTTACTATAGCAATAAGTGGAAGTGTGCGAAAAGATACAATTATCTTGTAAGAGTGTGTGAGAGGAAACCATTTTGTCTAAGATATTGTCCATTTTATTGCGAATCATGCTTAAAATCGAGTGTGCGCATTCGAGCTCAAAGTGGCACATTCCGATCTCGGGAAAATGAAGCGCGCCGCTCCGCGTCGCGCTTCATTTGCCTCCCTCGCTCGGAAATGTGCCACTTTTCGCTCGAATGCGCACATCCTCGCATTTATTACATTTATCTAATTTATTCTACGCTCCTTCAAATCAAATATTGAGATTTAAATTAATAAGTATCGATTTTATTTTCGAAAAATGTATTTACCATAGCAATGAGTGGAAGAGAGCGAAAAGATACGACAATTCCGTAAGTGCAAGCGAGAGGAAACGATTAAAATTATTTAACTAATATTTCTTCTAATTTATTGGACCAAATTATCGTCAATCGTGCTGCAAACCGAGTGTGCACATTCGAGCTCAAAGTGGCACATTCCGATCTCGGGAAAATAAAGCGCGCCGCTCCGCGTCGCGCTTCACTTGCCTCCCTCGCTCCAAAATGTGCCACTTTCATTCAAGTTTCCATTAGTAAATATTTCCATAACTCGAAGTTAAATTTTACAACTTTTCATAAAAGTACAATACCTGGTAAGATTAAAGAACAGGGTTGTTCGGTGTTATTGCTGGTCAAAATGGCTATTGTAAAATAGGATGAAAAGGTTGAAACCTACTACAAGGCTTTGATGTTTTGACGTCGGCACTTCAGTTGTATTTAAATACTAATTTATGTTTAAATGCTTTCTCAACAGCTATAAAATTTAAGATGTTTTTACCGTTTCTTTTACAAGAAAATGGTATATTTTTGCATTTTGTTTTAGTTCTGGTTATTATTCGTCGAGCAAGAGTACTATCAAATGTATTTTTTGTTGTTTATAGTTTATAACAGTGTGTAACAGAAAATCTAAAAAAGGCTAAAAGAGTGTCCTTTTTCCAACTTGGAGAAAGCTATGATTAAATGGTTTTGGTATAAATGTAGTGCAAATATTCTGGTTTCGGGAGATCATTGGAAAAATTTGTAGAAACCCAACATTTTGGACCAATGAAGCAAAAGACAATTTTAAATTACTTTCAAACCAACAATAAATAAGATGTAAATAACCATATTACCTAAATACTTAATAACAATAAATAATGTTAATAATTGTTTACAAATTTTGGTTAATTTGTATAAAAGATAATAAATATAGATAGGGCATATAGGGGAAGATGGGGTAGCCCCGGACACTTGAAAGAATATGAAATAAAAAATATAAATAAATAAATTTATTTATTTTTTATGAATTAAAATGAAAGTAGGGACTTTTAAGTTCATACTAATTAAAAATTTGTAATGATATATTTGTTTTTTTAGGAAATATGGCCAATCCAATTTGACCTTATTTTTTGGCAATACAAAAAGTGGCGGATAGCCCCGGACTAGTACTTATTGGTGGCCCAATCGTTTTTTGGCCTTATAAACCTCACAAAAATAATTAATATTTAAACAATTTTTATGTGCCCAGTCTTTGCACTCATAACATTGAATCCAGTCTTCATCAAAAGTTTTTTTGCATATGATGCATTCGGTTTCTTTCTCCCGGTCTATTTGGGAAAAACTTCGAATATTTTTGTCTGTTTTCAATATTTTTCGCATTTTTTTGTTTTTTTTGCTTTGACAAATTTATTGTTTTTAGTTTTCTGCTTTTTCTCTAAATTTTGTTAAAATGGAGATGTTAAAATATCTCTCCTATGGGTTTTTTGAGCTCCGTTGCTAAATGTTTTTTTGATGCATCAGGAAATCGTAACAGTTGTTTTAATAAATGTGCTGTGCCGATTGAAGGCACAGGGTCAGTATAGATGTTGACCACCGTTGCGATTCGTACTGGATGTGAAAAATACACAAAGTTGACTAAAGTACAGTCATTTAACCACTATTTATTATCACAGTAAATAATAAAGCACCGACAAGTTATTTATTGCAACTGTAGTATAGAGTAACTTTTGAAAAAGATTATTAATTAAGCTAAAATAATATCCGGCAATACCCGACATTTTAGTGTCCGGGGGTACCCTATTCTCAATATTCAACATTTTTATTCAGAGCTCCTAAGATGTAGTAAAAATATTTCAAATACTATTGAAAAGTTTAAATATAATGCATTTTCTTCAACTTAAAAAAAAATAAGTATTCACACTTACGTTTTCTAGTTCATAACTTGAAATGAAATTTGATGAGCGCGATGAAAAAATTTTATATTTTACAAACTACTCCTTAAATTGTAACAGACTCGGTGTTTACGTGACAACTAAATTGCATATGTTTTTACTCTAGACGACGCCTGTTTTAAAGAAAATTTTACCAATGCAACGTGATTAGGTTCTTGGAAATTCTTATGTCCGCGGTTACCCGCTGTCCGGGGCTACCCCACTTTCACCTACACAGAAAAGTATTTAACTCGACTTTTTTTGATAACTCGCATTATTTTTAATTTCCCTTCGACTTCGACTTATCGAAGTTCGACTGTATTTCGCAAAAGACCTGCGTCACGTAGGAAATTAATTCAAAAGCATCAAAGTCCTAAATGAAAATCTGAAACGGCAGTTCTTCATCTTGACTTTATTCTTTCTGTTTATCAACGGCATTCGGTTCAAAAGTTCTGAGCGTTTTGAAACGAATCCAATCCATTTCGAAATGTTAAAATTAAGCTCTTTTGTAAACTAATTGAAGGAGAGATTTTCGACGACAATCGCAAAATCTGTTGACATGTGACTTTGCCGTTTTCTCTTCTTTTGTACGTTTAATTGGGCGAGTACGAGGATTTGATCCTTCGGAAAAAAGGTGGAATAACAGATACAACTATTAAAAGCTTTGCGGAATATAAATGAAGTTTCCAAGTCGTTAGAAGTTTGGAAGAAACTTTTTTTCGCCATAACGTCGGCATATCCAGGTCATTTTTTTGAAGCGCCAAAGTTAACTTCGAGCTGGGAATAATTTATTTGAAGATAATGATAAAATATTTAATCATTAACGCCGAAGGAATTCCGAAAGATAAATTGCTAATTATTTTCGTTCAAGGTGGGTAGGGAATTCTTTTCCACGTATTTCGATAAATTTGTATTACGAATAATTAATTTAGGAAAGAAAAGAAGACATAAAAGAACCATTAAAAATATTATTCATATTTAGTTCTTGATGGACGCAGACTTTTGGGACTTGACTTATTTTTAGTGTGCTCTAAATTTCTATTGTAAGTTAATTAACACTTAATTAGTTTGAAGAATGTAACAAAAAGAAAATTTTGTTCGCAAATTATTTGCAAGAGCGACCTTAGACGATTATGCAAAGAATGTCAAAAAGTTGAAAATTAATTTTGAAATATTTTCTGTTTAATTATGAAAGATTTATTTAACCTTCCGCATACTAGGTGACTAAATGTCACATCCTATACTAGGTGAGGTTTGCTATACCCCGAAAACAAAAAGAAATAAAATCCACAAAATTGTACTTTATGACAGTTAAATGATAACAAATATATTTTAATAACCAATAATGAATAGGTTTAAGTAAAGCACATATCTATTTATGCATTAGATTAGACTTTTATTAATAAAAATACAAAAACTTAACATTTTCTTCAACTTATAAACTATTGAGTTTTTTCTTGAGGACTAAATTCCAATGACACGTGTCAATTACGATACCGAATATTAAGAAAACCAAAGCAGAAAAGACCCAGTTATTGACACTGGCCCGATTTCTGATACTTTGAACTTTACTGTGAATTAATAAAAAGAAAATTACCTCGAATTGATAAATTAATTTTTTTAAATTAAACTAAATTCATCGTGTACCTATTTGATGACGATATCAGTTACAAAAAAAACTCACTTAATATAAAATAATATTTAAGCCCAGAGTGACTGTGAAAGCCATTTTTTAGTTCTAGCCTAAGCAATAGACAGAAGAGCGTTCGACTATTGAATTAGTAATTTAATCATCATGTAAGTATAAAAATATTATAAAAAATATATGGTTCGATTAATAATTAACTACTCTTTATTTTTAAATATTAAAACATCATAGTAAATTATGTTTTATTATTAAAATAAGAGTGTCAATAACTAGGCTCAATTAAATGTACTCATGAGTAATACAAAGAACAAGAGGTGCCTGTGTGGTATTGTTTATGCTGTAGGAAACAGGGCTTATCTTCTAAAACAGAATTTCGAAAATATATTTTGTTACTTTTGAATACTTATTTTGAAAATCAAAAGCAAATGATCAGTATTTTAATATTCTTAATCCTAAGAATATTATTAATTATAAAAAAAAAATTTTTTTCATTAACTACAATTTTTTAACTTTTTTTCAAACTGAAGAAAAATTCTATTTTTTTTAAGTCGCTCTATTGTACATTTTCACGGTTGCTATATCATAAAACATAAGATTATGTAGTCGGCATGCTGTTCGGCTTTCTTCCGTTCAAGAAATTCGAAACCAATTAATTAGTGAATAGTAATGTCACTATTAAATTAGTGAATATTACTTTCACTCATGAATTAGTGATTTAAATTTTCATTCGTAAATTAGTGAAATCTATTTTCATTTGTCAATTAGTGAATTTCATTTTCACTGATAAATTAGTGTTTCCTGTTTTCACTGAATTATTTAGTAAATTTTCACTAATTCTAAGTTGCTCGAATTCAACTGCGAGAATTAGTGAAATTTCACTAATTTTATTTTAAAGAGTAGTGTATAACCTAATAAATGAAGAATAATTTTGACATATGGAGTGTCAGAAACTAGGCAGATGCCAGTGTCAGAAACTACAGCAATAAAAATTTTAAGTGTCAGAAACTAGGATTCCAACATTATTTTTTAAAACATTAATTTAAATTATTAATCTGCATCAAATAATTATTTCACGCATATGACCTTTTCTAGAAACCGAGAACTTATATATGAAAAAAAAATTAATTATTTAAATTAATTTTTATAAGTTATCCTCTTATAACCTCAGCTGTCACTCTTAAAGTGTCAGAGACTGAGCCCTTTACCTTACATTACACGGAAAATTAATTAAATAATTTTAATTGTTCCCTCTCACTTGCACTGACAAGATTATCGTATCTTCTCGCTCCCTTCCACTCATTTCTATAGTAAATATGTTTTTCAAATATAAAATCGATATTTAATAAATTAAATTTAAATTTTTAAATTGAAGGAGCGCAAGGTAAATTATACTAATATAATAAACACGAGGATGTGCGCATTCGAGCGAAAAGTGGCACATTTCCGAGCGAGGGAGGTAAATGAAGCGCGACGCGGAGCGGCGCGCTTCATTTTCCCGAGATCGAAATGTGCCACTTTGAGCTCGAATGTGCACACTCGGTTTTAAACATGATTCACAATAAAATATACAATATATTAGTTAAAATCGTTCCCTCTCGCTTGAACTTACGAGATTATCGTATCTTTTCGCTCACTTCCACTCATTGCTATAGTAAAAATACGTTTTTAAACATAAAATCGATATTTACTAAACTATATTTAAATTTTTCATGGGAAATTACTCGGTTTTAAGCTCAATTACCAAACGTTCCGTTTTAATAAAAAAAAATTGTTCACGGCAGTTATACCCCACCTAATACACGGAAGGTTAATATGTACGTCAGATTATGGTATTTTTATTGTTCAATAGTTTCAAGTGATGCGAAGTTGGTTAATTTTTTCTCGCCAAGAGATTTATTTCGGAAGTGGATGCTTTGTTCCATTACATTCGACCATAAAGCAAGGATCCTGTCGGAAAGATAAAATCTTCGATTGTAGAAACGGGGCTAAGCACGTTTCAAATATAAGTATTAATATAAATGGTTTGAAAATATTTTTTATTTCTGCTGTCGACGTTTCGGCTTCCGATAAACTCGCATCAGATAAATCTCCAGTTATTTTTCTTAAAGAACGTGTCCCGATAAGAAGAACTCTTAATATTATACAGGGTGTGTTTAATTGGGCGCAAATGGTAAACGTACAGTTCGGAATCGGAACGTTAAAATGTCATTAGTTACGATAACTGTTGGTAGAGAACGCTGCAATTAAGAATAATGAAGAAATTTTAAGACTATTTTTCGTTATCGTTTTATTTTTACTTCAAAGTTCGGTTTTAACATTTATTTATTCACACACTTTCACGAAAAACTTTGAATTCTAATACGATTTTAATCATAAGCATTACTGTTAAATTATGACATTTATGACATTGTTGCCAATTGAAATTAAGACAACGACACTATTAGAAACTTTGTTGGCGACTTTAAAAAATAAAGAAACCTGTTGTATTTTTAATTAAAATAGCATAGGGTAGACGCACCGGTTTTGGATACGATTCCGTGCCCCTTGAGATCCGACTTATCGAGGTTCTACTGTAGTAAAAAGCATAAAAATTAAATAATTTTTTTCGTGCAAACGAGAACTTACTTTCTAAATATGAACGAGTGAAAGGTCACTGTTTGGCAGTGAATATTCACTATTTGAAATAGTTAAAAGTGTACAACTGTCAATTAGTGAATATTGACTTATTGAATCGGTGAAAACATCGAGAGAAACATAACCTTAATTCATTGTCAGTTATATTTTGACTTACAGCCATTGAGTAATTCGAAATTGCAAATAACCGATTGCATATAAATAATTATTTACTTTCAATCTATATCAAAATGATTAAAATATTCTAATTAATTTACCTGATAAATTATAATGTTATTTATGCAATGAAACGTGAAGTAGCATGATGCACCTGAATAATAATGATAATGACAACTTCGTTCACTATTTTGAAAGTGAATTTTGAAGTCACTATTTCAAAAAGTGAATTTTTCACTATTTCAGTTTTAGAGATTAGAGAGACCTGTTGTACCTTGGCCCTTTTTCACTTGTAATTTTTTTAAATTGTATATGTAACAATTTGTTGATAAAATGAATTACATCGTAGTAGGGCACTAATAAAGTATTCATCGTAAAATATTTAAAAGCATTAACAACTGTTTACTCAAATTTTTTCGATTAAAAATTTCAATTGATCTCATACATTAACAAAGTACATTGGCCAGCTGCTGCTAACTTTACGTTAATGTCTGTCAATGTGACATTTAAAATATCAAAATTATGGGCCACGAAAGCCCGCAAATATTAAAAAAAAATAAAGTTGCCCTAGGTACAAAGGGACCAAGGTACAACATGTGTCTCTACGCATGCAAAAATTAAATAACCGAGTATTATTATCCTTCTATGGTACCCTACAGAAGATTCCACAAAATTTGAGCAAAATCTGAGATTATCTAAGCCAGCTAATCTCAGATTTTGCAGATTTTGACAAAACCTGTCAATTTAGTATGAAATGACTCGTTAGGATTTTGCTATTCAAAACTAGGTGGAGCTTTTGCACCAATTTGTACACATCGTGTAGAAACTCGCCTACATCTTGCCCACCCACAATAAAAAGCAATGAAAGCGTTTTATTTATCAGAAAAGCAAAATCGTGCTCGCACATCCACACACGCACACACACATTAGCAAACCACTTTTCAATAAAACGTTTTTGATTTCACGTCCGAAGAGGCTTTTTGCTTTATAAAAACGGGGAATTGTCCTTTTATTATGTATCCGCCTCGGCCGAAATTGAGATTTCAATTCGAAAAGCAAAAAAACTAATTGTTTTTCGAAAATGCGATGCGAAAAGGGCGACGGCAATAAAAACATGACCCGCACAAGAATTTTGACGTGGAAGCGTTTAATTTTGATCTCGTCCATTACGAAGCCGTCGTTGGAATTTGGGAGGATTTTCGTTTTGGCAATAAGAAAATTGTGTCGTCGGTTCGGTTCGAATTAGGAAGCGTTTCTCGATAAATTTTATTTCCATTGTCAATATAGACGATTGTAAAAGTGCAACTTGAAAAGAACTTTCGAATTGAACTTCTTTCCGCAACTATTATTTTTCTTTGGGAGACATCGTTCGGCTATAGCCGCTATACGGTCGTAGGTATAAAGGTCTTGGTTTTAATATTATTTTTCACTTTTTTTTTAATAATAAATAGAGTTTTTTTGGGTTTTTATTAAAAATAATACCGAGGACATCGTGCGCATATTTTATGATGTAGAACTGGGGCATGAATTCTTAGTTTTTGCTGTGTCAGATCGAACAATATTAAAGGATTAAAGCATTAAGCACCGGTAATGGAAATATTCATAATTTTAAATTGAAAAATTGCTTCTTCCCCTCGAGAGTGTACAAAGTTATAGAAAAAAATATATGAAAAATAGAGATTCATTATATTTTATAAATTTTGAAAACTTATAAAAGCAAATAATATGACAAAAATAAAAGGTTTGGTGTTTTTGGTATAAATAAGGCCCTGTAATTTTTAATTAAAATTATTTCGAAAGTAAATTAATTATTGTCAACCACGCTTAAAACCGAGTGTGCCCATTCGAGCTCAAAGTGGCACATTCCGATCTCGGGAAAATGAAGCGCGCCGCACCGCGTCGCGCTTCATTTGCCTCCCTCGCTCGGAAATGTGCCACTTTTCGCTCGAATGCGCACATCTTCGTATTTATTAGATTTGCCTATTTTAACTTTCGTAATTTCCCATGAAAAATTTAAATATAGTTTAGTAAATATCGATTTTATGTTTAAAAACGTATTTTTACTATAGCAATGAGTGGAAGTGAGCGAAAAGATACGATAATCTCGTAAGTTCAAGCGAGAGGAACGATTTTAACTAATATATTGTATATTTTATTGTGAATCATGCTTAAAACCGAGTGTGCACATTCGAGCTCAAAGTGGCACATTCCGATCTCGGGAAAATGAAGCGCGCCGCTCCGCGTCGCGCTTCATTTGCCTCCCTCGCTCGGAAATGTACCACTTTTCGCTCGAATGCGCACATCTTCGTATTTATTAGATTTGCCTATTTTAACTTTCGTAATTTCCCATGAAAAATTTAAATATAGTTTAGTAAATATCGATTTTATGTTTAAAAACGTATTTTTACTATAGCAATGAGTGGAAGTGAGCGAAAAGATACGATAATCTCGTAAGTTCAAGCGAGAGGGAATGATTTTAACTAATATATTGTTTATTTTATTGTGAATCATGCTTAAAACCGAGTGTGCACATTCGAGCTCAAAGTGGCACATTCCGATCTCGGGAAAATGAAGCGCGCCGCTCCGCGTCGCGCTTCATTTGCCTCCCTCGCTCGGAAATGTGCCACTTTTCGCTCGAATGCGCACATCCTCGTGTTTATTATATTAGTATAATTTATCGTGCGTTCTTTCAAATCAAAAATTTTAATTTAATTTAGTAAATATCGATTTTATATTCGAAAAATGTATTTACTTTAGCAATGAGTGGAAGGAAGCGAGAAGATACGATAATCTTGTCAATGCAAGTGAGAGGGAACTATTAAAATTATTCAATTAATTTTTCGTGTAATTTATTGGTCTAAATAATTGTGAATCATTAAGAAATTGCCGTAAAATTAATTTATATTTCAATAAGGGAAAAAACAAGAATGAAATTTTGGTTAGGTTTTCTTAATATTCGGTATCCTAATTGACACGTGTCATTGAAATTTAGTACTCAAGAAAAGACTCAATAGTTTATAAGTTGAAGAAAAAGTTAAGTTTTTGTATTTTTATAAATAAAAGTCTATTCGAATGCATAAATAAATATGTGTTTTACTTAAACCTATTCATTATTGGTTATTAAAATATATTTCTTATCATTTAACTGTCATAAAGTACAATTTTGTGGATTTTATTTCACTTTATTTTCGGGATATGGCAAACCCCACGTAGTATGGCATGTGACATTTAGTCACCTAGTATCCGGAGGGTTAAAAGAGTTTAAAATAAGAATTTAAAATCTCAGAATTCCAGTGTTTCGAAACGGCAACACTTTAACGTAATTTACTGTTGGCTCTACTGACACGCTAATGTATAGATATATTTCATTTTGGGGTTACTTATTATTAAATACATATATCTAATACTCCTATATAGCGTGTTTGGTTCAATTCTTTCAGAAATCAAAACGGCGTAAACATATATCTCTGCACCGTAGAGTAAACTTGTGTTTCTGCGGTTGCGTCGAATATTAACCATTTGCAAGTTTAGCATTATATCACGTGATAAATGGTCTACGGCCTATTCTAAATATTTGTGTCCATTTTTTGTTTACAATTTTCGTTATTTAGTGCACGTTTTTGTTAACTTTTTTTAAAATTTTGGGTTAATTTAGTTTCGTTCTTTAGTTTATAAGTATATTTATATATAGTTGTTTGCGGTTGTTATAATCATGTCAAGAGTGTGTTATTTGTATTATTTTCTGTTGTTACATAAATCCTAAATCGATGGCTTAATTCTTAAACGTCGTACCCACAATTGGAGAAATTGACTTTTTACTGCAATTGGGTCTTTATAATTATTTATAAATCAGACGTAAGATGTATCTTACGTCTAATTTATATTTATTTCAAGCTACAAAAAAATAAAACGAGTTTTATCAATTGTAAAATTACATTATGATTATTGATATTTAAAAAGATAACTTGTTTTTGCTCTATTCTACAAAATTTGTTTATTTTTTGTTAAATTTGAGAATTAAGTCATCAAAATTTTTGTGTTTTTATCTATGTTCTTTTATTTAAAATTAAATTCTTTATCTGCCTACTGTTAGTCTAGCATAGGTCATACCGTTTCTAAAAATATACATATTGAATAGTTGTACAATTTCATAATATAAATAATAAAATTTTATCATTGAATTTATGTTTCAATATAATTATCTAATAAAATATAAAAAAAACGACGATGTTTACTATTATTTTGTTAATAATTCAAAATTGATAATGTCATTTAGTGAATTTGTAACATGCGCAGAATGATCATTTTACAGTAGAGCGTATTAGACATATACTTTTATCTTTCTTTGTTGGCTGAATTTTCTTCCATGGCAAGTATACAGAACACGCTATATAGGAGTATTAGATATATGATTACATATTACTTATTACTTATTATTTCATATTAATCGATATTTGTTCTAAAAACAATTATTCAAATCTTAATATGAATGTGTTTGAGTTATATTGGATTTAAGTTTTACTTATTTATTTATATTGTTACTTTTATAAATGCAATTTTCAACATAAATACTTTGTTAATGAAATTATTAAAACAAATACTTTAAATTTATCCCTATTTTATTAATAAAAACTAACACCCATTGCAAATCTATTATTAATTAAACTTAATATTATTTACTTGTACCATATCTTTTAATTGCATAACCTTAAACCATACAATTTCATATATTTCAATTTTCTGTCATTATTGCTAAATACAACGTTGCCGTTATTTCAGACATTAAATGTAAATCATTCACAATACCTCTAATAATTGGTATTTTTTTAAGGTTAAAACTTCCTAATTAAATTTGAAATTTTTTTAAAATAATAACAAAATTTCAATGTACATCATAGTTAAATTTCGTATTGATGGCATTTATTTTTTAATTTTTAATAGCATAAAATGTGTCATTTTCTTATCAAATTGACGAGTTCTCCATAAGACAACATGTATTATTAATTTTGATTTATATTTAAATAACCTTCCTAAACACTTTAGAATTTTATAGAAAATTTTTAAACCAATTAATCTATCGAAATAAATGTGTACAAAATAGTATTCATATATTACGTTTAACGCCTCAACCTCCTTAAAAAAATCCGAATTTGAGCGAGAAAGGTTCTATGTTTTTCAACAATTTAAATGCTTTGTACAAACATGCAAAGAGTGTAAACTTAAAAGTTATTTTTTTAAAATTCAGAATGCTTAACTCTCTAAGAAAGTCCTTTTAAATAACATAGAAAGTTTAATATAATTGAATTCTCTTAAAAGTTTTGAAAAAAAAAACTAAGTTTTCGTTTAGTACAAATTCGAGAAAATCAATTGAAATTATAACGATTTGCAAAAAATTTATAAACAACAAACGCCATGTACAATTTAAATGAAACTTTAGCTACTAAAAAAAAACACTTAAATTCAAATCAATAAAAACCTTTGTATATTTTCTTTAATTTAAAACTCGTATAAAACGCTCAAATGGTAACATCCAAAATTTTTTTAAAAAAAATTACTACAAATTACTACAAACGTGACTTAATTACATTAGGCGATATTCCAAAATTACCTTTTCTTTGTTTATAAAGATTCGTCAATTTAACTTCAAAAATATAGGGTGCCAGACGAATAGGTACCGAGACTTAACCCGGTCATACCTGACCCCAATCTAAACAATAAATGTTTCTATGCAATATGTTCTAAATCTAAACAATTTCGAGAAAAATGTATTTGAATTTTCCAGGCACCAAGCAATGTGTTGAACCTTGTTTTTATAGACATCTTATGTTACCCGTGAAGTGATTCAGATGAACACTTTTATTTCACGTCTCAATTTTGAGGCGTTGCCAAGCCTATCTCCCCCATTTCAACACACATTTGATAAGCAATTTCTGTGATTTTTTCGATTAAAAAAAAATACATTCAGCTTTAATGGCATCGTTATAATTTTCGAAATATTCTAAATAATAATATTTTTAAATTGTAGTTTACAATAGCATAACTCAAAAATAAGCCCACTTGACTTGGGATAAGTTTTCGTTCAATTTGGGGTCTTTTATAAGTGGCTTAAGTTCTAATACTAATTCGTCTAACAGGCTGTATTCATATTAAGTTTAAATTGTTTACAATCGAATCGAAATAACTTTTTTAATAATAAAAATTTGAATCAATAATAGTTTGAAGCACTATTTTCAACAATTTTAGTGTGCCACAAAAACTCATTTAATATTCAAATGTGTCCTTAATTTAAAAAAAAACCAAAACGCCGATCCGAACCCATTCTCCCGGCAAGTTTCTTGCAAGACTTCAGAAAAAAAAAGAAGCCTCTGTGCTCAAAGCCCCAAAAAGAAAAAAAAATAAGCTTAATCAATAAATTAAATTTAAACAACAACAATCGCAAGCACGGCATTAATTAAATTTCAACAAAAAAGTTATCATATTTGATTTGGAACGAAAAAAAATTAACAAACATTATTCTGCTAAAAATAACAACGTGGAATAACGAACAAAAAAATCTTAAAATTACAAATATTCAAATAAACAATCCAATAATTTAAACAAACATTAAATCGCATATAGGTCCGCAAAAAAAAACTTCAATTTAATATACAGTCGAAGCTCGATAAGTCGAAGTTGAAGGGAAACTAAAAATAATTCGAGTTATCAAAAATTCAGCTTATCGAGGTCCGACTTATGGAGGATCGACTGTATTTAATCGTAAATAAAATATAAATTATTCTTTTTTTTTCCGATGCAAGAAAAACGAGCTACAAACTGAAATTCTATTAGAAAACAATTAACATAGAATTTAATGTCAAAATTAATTATCAAATAAATTATTAATTTGTATGAACCGTTCAAACTTTGTCTTTAAAAGGCAACTTTAAACAAACGTTCAGGTACACGTGTATTTATAGAAAGTACTAATGTCTAATCGATAGAAATTTCCCGTAATAACTGATCAAATATGTATAACAATCATCTTCCGACATTTTTATTTAAATCGTATAACCCACAAAAAAAATTTCAATAACTCCGCGGAACGTCTCGCGAGCTTCCCAAAAACGCTAAACTGTAACCATATTTTTAAAACGATTAAAACAATTTTTAAAATTCGCGCCCGGGTTTTTTAAATTTTTAATGTGGCGTTTTCCCGTAGAGAATTATTTATTTTTTATTCGTGCCGAAATCGATTTCGTTTTCCTACCAGAAATAACCTAAAGCGGACTCACGTATCTCAAAACTTTTGAAAAGATCCTTACATGCCCTGCGTCATGTTGTACAGGCCACTTTTGATACAACTGAAAAACTCTAACACATTTTGGTACATGTAGTCCTTGCCGCGTGCTATTTCCGCGAAGGACTCGCGCTAGACTGAACCGTATACCACTTTATCAATTCCACTCATCCTTTTTGTCCTGACGAGCAATTCTTCTACTCTTTCCAAGTTCTAATTCCCAATGCGATATGCATATGTCCAACTTTTTCCCGTTAAAGTTTGCCCCTTTTTAACTTTTTAACGTGGGTATCGACCAAATTATTTGTGTACAGTCCGAAAAGAATTTTTGAGAGAAAAAATTCAAAAATTCGGATGCCCGAGGCACAGTTTAATTTAAATAAAGGGTAATGTTTAAAATCGCTAAATCAGAGGTTTGGTGTTTCTGGTATAGTACGGTCCTGTAATTTTTAATTAAAATTATTTGAAAATTAAATTAATTATTGTGAACCACGCTTAAAACGGAGTGTGCACATTCGAGCTCAAAGTGGCACATTCCGATCTCGGGAAAATGAAGCGCGCCGCTCCGCGTCGCGCTTCATTTGCCTCCCTCGCTCGGAAATGTGCCACTTTTCGCTCGAATGCGCACATCCTCGTATTTATTGAATTTTTTAAATTAAACTTTCTTTCCAATCAACAAATTTAATTTAGTTCAGTAAATATCGATTATATGTTCAAAAAAACGTATTTTTACCATAGCAATGAGTGGGAGCGAGCGAAAAGATACAACAAAATTATAAGTACGAGTGAGAGGAATGATAAAATTATTTACTAATTTTTCGTCATCAAAATTATTGTAAAATGTTGCTTAAAACGGAGTGTGCACATTCGAGCTCAAAGTGGCACATTCCGATCTCGGGAAAATGAAGCGCGCCGCTCCGCGTCGCGCTTCATTTGCCTCCCTCGCTCGGAAATGTGCCACTTTTCGCTCGAATGCGCACATCCTCGTATTTATTGCATTTTTCAAATTAAACTTCCTTTTCAATCATCAAATTTAATTTAGTTAAATAAATATCGATTATATGTTCAAAAAAACGTATTTTTACCATAGCAATGAGTGGAAGCGAGCGAAAAGATACAACGAAATCATAAGTACGAGTGAGAGGGATTGATAAAAAATTATTTACTAATTTTTCGTCATCAAAATTATTGTAAAATGTTGCTCAAAACGGAGTGTGCGCATTCGAGCTCAAAGTGGCACATTTCGATCTCGGAAAAATGAAGCGCGCCGCTCCGCGTCGCGCTTCATTTGCCTCCCTCGCTCGGAAATGTGCCACTTTTCGCTCGAATGCGCACATCCTCGTTATCATTAATTTGCCACATTAACCTTCTGCGCGCCTAATTGCGGCGCACCTGGCAAAAATATTTTTAGATGTACAGTAGGACCCCGTTTAGCACAGGGAATATATTATTACTTTAATGCATGATTTTTATAAAAAATGCATAAAATATACTTAAACTCTGATTTAAATAATAAAAATAATTTTTGGTATTTAATATTTCTTTCTAAAATAGTTTAATTAAGTATAACCTCAAATTATTCGTCTTGTTTTAATTCTTCAGTCCGTAATATTGATTTTTCATTAAATATTAAATCATTTAATGAGTTGAAAACCATTAAAAATCGAAAATAGCAAAATGAAGAAGACTCGACGCAAAATAAACCAAAAAAATTAATTCAAGAACAACAGATTACAAAAAAAGAGATTTTTTATAACACGTTACCACAAATAATTTACCTTTTTTTGAATACTAGAAGTTAAATATTAAATGTTATTAGTAAAATTTCTTGTTGTGTTGTTTGTAATCTATACATATAAATAAAAATGAAGTGTCTGTCTGTGATTTCGAAATAAAAACTTTTTCTTAATTTAATATAATATAGTTATTTAATCGTGGCCAAAGCCAAAACTTGCGTTTTTAAATTTTTGTCTGTCGGTCTGTCTGTTCGCTGTCGGTCTGTCTATCCGTCTGTCAGTTTGTCCGCCCGTATATCTTGGAAACGGCTGAACCGATTTTGACGGGACTTGAATTGACAGGTAGAGACCTATATGGCTATATATGGCTTATATGGCCTATATAGATAGGCCTATATGTTTAGTGCGTTGTAGGAGATAATCTTTCTAACTGATCGATTCTAAAATTTTTTACTAATAAAAAGTTACACTATAGCTCAGTAATATAGGATATTTTATTTTAATACAAATAATTTTACCCAAGCAAGCCGGGCGGGCCAGCTAGCAGTAAATAAATACGTAAGGAAAAGTACCGGTTTTGGACACGTTAGGCCCAGTTTTAGACACTTGAGTAATTTTGATAAAATACCTTAAAAAATACGAAAAAAACACCATTGCTGTTTCTATCGTAGTTAAACATACATTAATTACACTTATAGCAAGTAGCGATAATTCTTATATTTGACATTTGTCAAAATAAAGTGGAAAATGTCCACAACTGGTACAGTGTCCAAAACCGGTACTTCTACCTTATAGACATAATGTTTATTATTTAAAATATTAAATATTATATTTTAAATTATTTTTAGTGAATTTATGCCAAAAATTGTAAGTGTCCAACTTTTTACGAGAGTCACTGTATATGCGAGCTCACTTAGGAAGAAAGTAAATTATGCTGCTCAAATCAGCATAGCCCAAAACGTTAATTTTTCGAGTAATGAAGGGTTGAACTTTTCGGTTCGTTCTAGCGACACAAAATTGAACACTAAATTAATTTTTGGGAAAATCGAGGCTGAAAATTCGAACTCGTGATGTATTTTTCGATATTTCTGACACTTGCGTAGGACGAAAGATCTGTGCATTTTTTTTACTAATTCTTTACAACTCTTACAAATTGTTTGTTTTTTGTATGAAAAATATTACAAATTCATTTGTGTATGTCACGAGAAAAATATTTTTGCGAGTATTTATTTATAGCTGCATTATTAATAAAATTGGTTTGGTATGTTTCGGTTATGAAATAGCTGCAATTTTTTTTTTTAATGAGACACCGAAAATATTTTTAGGATGATAAAAAAAAGTTAACGTCAAAATTTGAGTCCATAATTTTAATATTAAGAGGTCTATCGTCAAGAAATTCAATTTTTTTACCCCACACGCATCTTTCACTCAAATCTTCTTAACAATATACCTGAAAAATATAAACAATACATATTTCTAAAGAAAATTAAATTCTCTACAAAAAAGGCCTGATTGCAAATTTGCGTACGACAAGCCGTTTCCACGTAATCATGCTTTGAACATTGATCTGTTTTGACGATTTGATTTTCCAACTTTGAAATTTTGTAACTGACAAACCAATCTGCTTCTAAAAGACAACGATACATATTTTTGAAGGAAATTAGACGCTCTACAAAAAAGGTCTTATTACATTCTACGTTAAATTCACTCTTTCAAAAGTTATTCGAAGTTCAAGTTGGAGTAAAAATTAATTTATGGTTTTCTTTGATTTAGACATTTTTTTTACTTGATTAATAAATCTGAGGCTATATATTAAAAATATATATTTTTTTAACTAACTTTATCAAATTTTTTCAAAATTGATAATTTATTAAAATTTAATTTCGCTTTAAGGGTTTTTAATCCATTGAAATAGAGTTTTATTTAATTTAACTAATTCTAAAAAAAAACATATATCGTTTTTGAATAAAGAATTATTTAATTATAATACATATTTTTATGTATGAACTTGCCTTTTTAATCTTTCCTCCCCTTTCGTACCCCTGTTTAGATTTTTCAAATTTTAGTCAGTGCTCAAAAAGTCAATGCAAAAAAAGATTTTTTCGAGATGTACCTATCTATGTCTTTTTGGACTTTTTGAAAAAAATTCTCAAAAAACTTATATAGCTAAATATAAACATTTTTAAAATTAGTCAGCTCGTGGGCAAACATGTATTTCTATTATTTTTCTTATTGTTCTTAACACCGAAAAAAATTCTCGCCCAACAGCCGTAAATTATAATTCTATGTAGCGGCTAGTTTTACAAAATACTTAAAAAAGCATGTCTTAAATATGGACAAGCAATATTATTAATTCGTAAATAAAATAAATGTATTTGAATTATTTGTTACAACAATAAACTGATATATATAAATATATAAAATTTTTTTTAAATAAATATTGATTACCACCTGATTACGTCCTTAATTTTACCCACAAAAAAAATCATAACTAACATGTTTTAAGTGCTAAAATTTTTAAAAGAAACACTATATTTTCTTAATTCGTGTTGTCTAAATTTTGAATATTTAAAACCAAAATAGACTAATATAAATCTCACAATTATATGTTCTTTTGTATTGAAATATATTATTTAGCAAAAGGTTTTTTGTTTTAGACATTTAATGAAATTAAACAAAAGGTCAAGTTGTGAGCACAACTTTATAGAACACAAAAACTGTCCTTTTAAAAAAAAACAAGTTGCCTAAAACGAGAAAGTTATATTTATAATGAAAACATGCTTTGACGTGTTTGGCTCCAAATATATGACGATGTCTTTACCGTTTATTGTTAGAGCTCAGTAACAACGTGAAACTAAAGAATGATTCACTTCAATCAAAATTACTGCCGATAAAAATGTATCAAAGAAAACTTTTATCAGGCTTTGGCACTGAGGAGAACAATCATTAAATGATGGATCAGTAGTAATTGATGGATCTTCTCTTTTATTAATACAGTAAACCCTCTCTTTTCAATTAAAAACATTAGATTTATTGAAATTTTGTGAAATTTTGAATTGAAATTCTCAACGATAAAAGAAATAATACCTTAATTAACGAAATCCTCAAGAACCAGTATTTAAAATCTAAAAATACTTGCAGACAACTCGTTATAATCGATTTTATAAATCCATTTGTTTAAAAAAAATGTAAAATAGGCACTTATACGACGATCCCTAAAAGATTAAAAAGCAAGCATTTGGTATTTGAAAAAAACATAACGTAAAAGCTTAGACTTTACGCATTAATTTGAATGTAAAATTCGTTCCTTTCAAACGAAGCTAAAAATAAAGATACGATAACATAAACATTAAATAAAATCCAAAATCAATCAAAAGTCACCCTACATATTTTTTTGCATGCACCGAAAAATAAATAATAAACACAAACTAAACTTTCATTAAAACACTAAACATTAAAATTGTACATAAATAAAAAAAATAAACAGTCGAACCTCGATAAGTCGAAGTCAAAGGGAAACTCAAAATAATTCTAATTATCAAAAAAAGTCGAGTTAAATACTTTTCTGTGTATCATTGCTATATTTGCCATTTTTTATACAAAATAACCAAAATTTGTAAACAATTATTAACATTATTTATTATTATTAAGTATTTAGGTAATATGGTTATTTACATCTTATTTATTGTTGGTTTGAAAGTAATCTAAAATTGTCTTTTGCTTCATTGATCCAAAATGTGGGGTTTCTACAAATTTTTCCAATGATCTGCCGAAACCAGAATATTTTTACTACGTGTATACCAAAACTATTTAATCATAGGTTTCTCCAAGTTGGAAAAAGGACACTCCTTTAGCCTTTTTTTAATTTTCGTTTTCGCTCCTTGTTAATCGGGAAATAATTTTAGAAAAAGTATTTAATTGTTTTAGGTTTTCTGTTACACACTGTTATAAACTATAAACAAGAAAAAATAAATTTGATCGTACTCCCGCTCGACGAATAACGACCAGAACGAAAACAAAAAGGCAAAAATAAACCCTTTTCTTGTAAAAGAAACGATAAAACCATCTTAAATTTCATAACTGTTGGGAAAGCATTTAAACATAAATTAGTATTTAAATCCAATTGAAGTTCCGACGTCAAAACATCAAAGTCTTGTAGTAGGTTTCAACCTTTTCATCCTATTTTACAATAGCCATTTTGACCAGCAATAACACCGAACAAAGCCGTTCTTTAATCCTACCAGGTATTGTACTTTTATGAAAAGTTGTAAAATTTAGCTTCAAGTTATCGAAATATTTACTCATGGAAACTTGAATTTAAAGAATTGTAAAACGCTTCGACTTATCGAAAAATTCGAGTTATCGATATATAATATTAACGTTGAGATAGGCAAGTCCTAGGGAAACAGGTTCGAGTTCGAGTTATCAAAAATTCGACTTATCGAGGTTCGACTGTAAGTACAATTTAATTTTCTTAAAATGTTGTTGATCTTGATGTAATCCAAGTAATTAATTAATTTAAAAATACAAAAAGTATGATCGGTAATTTGAAGCCGTTATTTGAAATTAAAAAAAAAACTCGGTTAATTACAAGAGTAAAGGAACATCGTAATTACATACGCCCAATAATTTATTTTAAATTTTAATGGCTTTAATTGCATTTACGAGTGTGCATAGACGTCTAAATGAAATTAGTTAAAAACTAGCAGATTCAGCCGAGTTACTTACTATCGCATTTTATGGCGCACATAAAATCAATTTAATTAAAATTTCCAACTGCGCTTCCCTTCAAGAAAACCGCTTCCTTCGACATCACGACTTTTATACAACGCATAAACCATTTTTTAAAACTCCAAAATAAAACACCCAAACAGACAATGAATGAACCGTCAGCCCGAGTGAGATTAATGATAAAGAACAAGCCAAAATCAATACAAACAAAGCCAAAAATCTAACTTTTCCTAGACATCCTTAAAAGATAAACTTAGAAAAACCTAATTAATTAAATCAAGAGTTTTCCGCTCGATTGGAAAAGAAAGAAATAAACTACGAGAAGGCACCAAGCATTAATTAAAATCTCTTTCAGGATTTCTACAAATCTAATCTTAAAAGATATATATACAGTCTAACCTCGATAAGTCGAAACCTCTAGCACTCGAATTTTTTCGCGTCTCCCTTGAGATTCGACTTATCGAGGTTATACTGTATGTTATTTACACATCTAACACGTAACTAAATCTAAATATTAATTAGTTCTTTTTTAAATTGTAATGATGATTGGATTGTGCCCTCAGCAGCTCAGCTGCTTTTTCCGCTGTCAAATCCCTCTGACTCTGAGCCAACAATTCGTAGCCCACCATAAACTTCTTAATGCTCGCAGATCTTAACAAAGGTGGGCAATAAATCCCATGGAAAGTCCAATGGGGTTGTGCTACGTTCCAAAGGGCCCCAGTCGGTGCCCCATGCCATCCCATCGAATAAGGAAAACTACATTTGAACAGATTATCATATTTCGAAACCAAAACTTGCAAAGCCTCAGCAAGACTTCCAATTTGTTCCTCATTGCAATCAACAAAACGTTCGATTTGCCTCTTCGGGAGCACCATAGTCTCAAAGGGCCAAGTCGCCCAATAAGGAACAACGACCACCCATTCCTGGTTCTCATAAACGACCCTTTCGCCTTTCTCCAATTCCTTCTTGGTGTAATCTTGTAGCAAAGGCCGCTTGTATTTTTCATAATATTCCTTTTGATTTTGATCTTTAATTCTTGGGATGTTAGGTATGAAATCGGACGCCCAGATTTGACAGTGTGGGTGCGGATTGGAGCAACCCATCATCGAGCCGCGATTCTCAAAGATTTGCACCCATCGAAATTTTTCGCCCAGCTCTTTGGTTTGTTTGATCCACTCCTTTATCACGGCCTGTACTTCGTCCAAAGTCATCGATGGAAGGTAAATGTTGGATTTGGGGTGGAAGCAGATGACTTTGCAAGTTCCTCTCGCCGGAGCTGTTTGGAACAGAGGGTCGTCTGAAGGTGGGGGTTCGGGGACGTTTTCCAAAAGAGCTGGGAAGTCGTTTGTGAAGACGTAAGTGGATTCGTAGGCAGGTGTTACTAATCCGGATGATCTTTGGACGTTGGGACATAGTGGATTGTTGGGGTCGAATGGTGGAATGTTTTCGCTGGCCGATGCCTCCATTTGACCGCTCCAAGGACGCTGCGTCCGGTGAGGAGATATTAATATCCATTCCCCGCATAATGGATTAAAACGCATATGCTGATGCTCTACAAAAATAAGTGTTATCGGATGGATTTACAAGTGGAGCATTAAACACTCACCGTTACTGTTGAAAGCCATTGGTAAGAAGGCGACCCAGTTATTACAATGTGGTTCGGATGCGATGTTTCACTCAAAGTCACTTAAAGATTTGTTGTGTTTGGTAGAACGACGTTAATGAAAGAGGGACACGAACTGTGTGAACTGCATAAGTTGTTCTCACAATTAGTTTAAAGTAGCAAGTTTGGTTGATGTAAAACGAGTAATCTGCTAAACACCTTCAGCGCTTGCAATGAATTGACTGACTGATAAGAGCACAAACGATAAAGTTCATTTGATATTTACTATTTTTATTCTATAAATAATTCTAGTTGTAGTTCTATTGATTTAAGATGATTAGTAATTTGCAAAGGTCGTTCGATTTAAAATTAAGCTGATACTTCTTTTTAAAGAATTCAGAATTTTTTTTTAAAGAATTGAAAGGGTCCATGATAAGACTTTATTTAACCCCTTGACATTAAAAAAAAAACGAATTTAATGAGTCCGAAAAAAACTATTAATTTGGCTCAACTTAACTGTTATGAGCATACACAAATAACATAAAATAAATAATTAATAGTTTCAAAATATTTTGAAATATGTAGAGCAGTGTTTCCCAATCTTTTTTTAACATTCCCCACCTAAGTCATTCTAAAATTTTTATGCATATAATATATAACATATAAATATTTTTTTATATTTAAAAATTGAATTATTCCATAAATGAAGCCTAATTACAACTTGTTCAAGACACAAGATTTAGGTTTTAGCAAGAAATCACTAGGAAATTATTAAGAAAAAGAAAACAATAAGTAAATTTTAAAAACATAAACTAAAAAATATTTTTATATCGATAGCTCGAATTTTTGATAACGCGAATTATTTTTAGTTTCTCTTCAACTTCGACCTATCGAGGTTTGACTGTATTTAATTTTATAAATTTAATATTTTTGAACATTTAAGATAATTTATTTATTGAGTTTTCTCCAATATTAATTTTATTTGCGTAAATTAATGATCTTCAAAGTTTTTTGAAAAACCACAAATTCTGTATTTACTCTATTTGAGTTTTCTGAAAATACATAATAATTTTTTCATCAAAATTTCCTTTTAAATTTATCGAATAAAGTTTTGTTTTATTCAATTTGTGTTATACAAAAAAAATTAATAATTAAAAATTTCTAAATGGATTTAATAAATTTATTATTGAGAATATCTCCATAAATATTAATTTCATGACAAAAATGAAAAAGATCTTTTTTATATTGAATTAAATTTCCCACAAAATTGTTCCTATAACTTTTTCTCAAATCCGTATACTTTAAGAGATACTTAGAAAAAACTACAATTTTATATAAAAATGAACTTTGATTGTCTTGAGGCACGTGTTATTTTTGTTAAATTTTTTTTTTAAATTCCCGGTATTTTTTCATTAAAAGGAAGATATTTTTGGGGCGTCGAAAAAACCACCCTAATACATATATCTAAGTTATGTTACTAACTATTGCTTTTAAGAATGGAGAAAAATCATTTTATTGGTATTATTGTACTTGCTGAAGAAGTCTTAAAAACCAACGAGACATTCAACATAAATCAAGTGTAACTTCTAAAAGTTAAAAATTGATTAAAATATATCCAAAACCATTCCATATGGAAACTTCATTTTCATTATTTAAGTATGTAACTTCATCTCTGAAGTAATATATCCCAGGATCTCTTCTTAAGATCAACGAATAATCAAATGGGATGCAATCTTAAACTTAAATTCTTTTACAGTAAACACCATACATTGAAACAGGTCTTACGCATCATTAAAACGAACTTAAGAATAAACTTTCTTAAAAACGATCGAAAAACTAAAAAGCACTTACTTGTACCATCCAATCCCAAAAGCAATTAATCCTACCGTAGCAGCAGCACTAATTCCAGCAACAATCGCAATAATGTAAACGCCTGTCGTATCGTCGTTTGAATGAGGTTTTATGGCCACAACATCACCACCATCATCGAAACCAGATCTATAATCCTTCAGGTCTGCTAAGGGCTGTTGATAATATTCATTTCTATTCTGAAGTTGTATCGAATCTCGATTATCACGTCTTCCATCCTCCTCATTATCTCCATCGCTCGAGATCTTCACTTCTAAAATTTACAAAAGCATTAGATTGCCCAAGTTAGAACTTCGGAGCACCAAACTCAGTTTCAATTCATAAATCAAGAGCAATCTATGATTAGTTTTATATCTCCTTGAGCCATGAGATAGAAAAAAATTCAATTATAACGGATTATAAGTAATTCTCCGCTTTAATTCACTGGAAAAACTAATAAACGACGAGAATCGATAAAGAAAATTGTTAGATCGGTGTAGATAAAAAAAAAGTTATTCAGCTCGAATGGTTACAGCAGGATTAATGAAAGCTTTTAGAATTAGTTAAAAGATAACGATAAATTGGGGTAACAGAAGATAAATAGAACTTCGTGTTCACTTTAGAAAAAAAAATGGCTCAATTCCCATAGAAAATTAATCTAAGCGCAAGGTTATCAAATAAATCATTCTACTTCCTAATGTGTTATTATAAAATCAATGATTTGTATTATTTATTCGTGTATGTAAAACTAAATGCGCTCTATAAAATGGAAATGTTACCATTGGGCGCCGTATCTTCGAAAAATCTCGGATCAGAAGGAGGATAAGCAAATTCCGATGGATTATCGTCGGTGGAAGTTTGAGTCTCCAAATACTCGGGCTTTAGTTTATCAGTGACAGGCTCGATTTCGGGGCTGAAAGTATTTCTTTGGTCTTCGTTTCGATCATTAGGAAAATCCGCAATTTCGCTACTGGGAAGACTGAAGTCGGAATTATCCTCGTCGGGGTTCAATCTGATATCGTCGAGGATGCGAAAATTCGGCTTAAATCTAGGAATAAATTCGCCATTATTTTGATCTTCGATATTATTATAAAGATTGTATCTGTTTTCTTGTTCTCTATTTAAGCCGTGAGTTTTGAAATAATATTGAGGCCTTCTGTTCGTTTCTTCCAAGTTTCTCGAAAGTTGCGTTAATCTACGTGCTAAGTCTTCATTTTTAAAAATGTTGTGTGCGGCCGTGTTAGGCCATGTTAGGTCTTCTTGTTTGTTTTTGTATAAATCTAGATATGATAATCTCGGACGTATCGGCTGATAAATTGATGATCTTTGTTCGTCTAGAAAGTTCTGCAGCTCTGGATTTACCGAACCATCTGAAATAAAATTAAATGAGACTTCCTTACGAAAAAAAACTTATCTATACAATTTCAAAAAGGAATAAAACTCTCAAAGAGAAACATTTACCTTTAACCAAATCCTCTTCCGAAAAATCGGAGCGTTGATAATCTGAAATCATACGAAAAATTTACTATTTCATTTTATTTCAGAAAAAAACCAACAATTTTTTCCAAGCAGATAAAAATGTGGTGTCACACCTCATCCTCTGCGGTGATCGCGTAAATCCCAGAATTTTAAAGATTTATATGAATAAAAAGTAAGCCCTAATGTTGGGAAGTTGCCTTTTTATTTCGTAAGTTGGGGCTTTATCGATTACATGTACTTTGCGTTCCAGTAGCTTTGGGAGCAATTTAATATTTTAATGATAGTGCTCCACTCGAAGAGCCGAGCTCCTTCCTCTTCGATTTCGCAAAATAAATTTAAAGGGAAATCAAACGGAGTAAAGGCAACAGAAACTTTTTACATTATTGACTTTCATATGAGCTCAAATAAAAGCAATCAGAAATTCGATATGAAACAAGATTCAAAAGTTCGATTACTACTTAAAATTGAATCGTGATTGGCTAATTACCTTAATAACCATGGAAATGCAATAATGCAACCAATCAAAACTCGACTTTTCAATTTAAATTTAAAATTGTTACAAACTTATTATACTCTGTCCGGCCAACAGAAATAGTTAAGCCACTCCCACAAATTTGCGCTAAATTTAAAAAGAATTTTTTCTATTGGCTTAATTTTTAAAGCACGTAACACAAGCAACCATATAAGCATTTATGTCCTGCAAGAACGAGGACAAACTTGATTATTAATTTGTACCGTGTGAAACTGGGCACTGCATACATTGGTTCAATTTAGTGGGGCTTGGCTTAACTATTTCTGTTGGCCGGACAAAGTATAGTTTTAACTTAAAACGTAACACTATATTAGTTTTGACTTATTGTCAAAATGGAATAACATTAATTCTTATCAATTAGGTCATTGTCTAAAATATCTACTTATTATTTTAGTTAATAAGCCAATCAGCAGAAAGACCTAAAAACGACTTGCTTTGCAAACAAATTGCACAAAAATTACTTTAAACAAACTTTTATTAGTTTCTAATTGTTTTTCGAGCTCAAGTTGTGCACATTGCAAAGCAGGTTGAAATTAATCTGACAATGCAAACAATTAAAGTTAAAATTACCTCGTCCTCAAATTAATTTAACAAAATGCATACTAACGTCCAATTTTTTGAGTTTTAATTAAGGGTGTTGTCCGCCTTTTTTTCCATTTCATTCAAATGCAAAAAAAAAGCTCAAAAACATCTCTTCCTTTTCTTCGTTTTCTTTTCAATTAAATTACATTAATTGTAGCTAGAAATTTGTCAAGGCTGATTCTTTGTGTATTTCGTTTTCTTTTAAGGAAAATCTCGAGATATAAACAGGTTATCATCAATTTAAATCTAGACTTTTAAATGAACAACTTTATAAAAAGACTTTTTGAGATGTTAGACTGATGTTCATAAATTAGTGAAGTAACGAGTTTCGGCTTCATAAATTGATCTCTTAATAAGATTTGCTCTTCGAGCCAACTAAACTAAAGCTTTCATTATACCTAAAATAAAGCTAATTAGTAAACAAATTAATTTCTTTAAAGATACAAAATAAATACATTAATCGATTTTTCTTAAACTTAGTTAACACTAAAACCGCGGCAATTTTGAACTTACTACAACCGCGGTTACCGGTCAATTAGACGTTAAAGAAAAATTGGTAAAGACAATTAAATATTTATTGCAACACATTTTGGACAGTTTTTAAAAACAATTAATGCCACAACTTTCATCGAATATAAAATCAAAATTGATTGAAATTTTAATTGTTTGATTTGAAAAAAAAAAAGATTCATGTAAAAATCTAATAAAAACGAAGATGTGCGCATTCGAGCGAAAAGTGGCACATTTCCGAGCGAGGAGGCAAATGAAGCGCGACGCGGAGCGGCGCGCTTCATTTTCCCGAGATCGGAATGTGCCACTTTGAGCTCGAATGTGCACACTCCACTTTAAGCACGATTCACAATATTTAATTTAATTTCTAAAAAAATTTAATTATCCAAACTAATATTATAAAAACGAAAGTAACTCTGTCTGTCTGTCTGTCCTGTCCGTCCGTCTGTCTGTTACCTGTTCACGCCTAAACCACTGAACCAATTTTGATAAATTTCGATATAGAGATAGCTTGGACCTTGAACAAGGACATGGGATACTGGTTTCGAGCAAATATAGCGAGTGAATCCTGTTATATTCAAAATTTTAAAAATAACCATCTTCAAGAAGCTGCCTTTACATAAAATTATTTGGCCATTTGATCAAAAAGGTATACTTTTATTTAGTTTTCGTTATAATAAGGCACTGTTTACGATTTCTTTTTTCTATGTAATAAAGCATTTCTCCGCTACTATAAATAATAATTATCGATAGAACCGGAAAGAAAAAAGTACTTGTCTTCTATTAAAGAGAAAAATACAATTTTAAAAGAAAAACAATTATAGGACAGTAATTTTGAACTAAAATTAGGCAAAGTCATGTAATATGACAGAAATATATTCTACTAATAAAAAGTAACAAGACGATAAAATTGCGAAATGGTCAAAATGACCGATTCCGCGGTTCTAGTGTTAATATGTAAAAAATGTTAAAATTCAGATATAAGAAATCAACTTTTTAAGATCTGCTTTCAGTTTTTGTCGTTTTTTCACAAATGATTGACAACCATAAAAAAATTTATCGACAGCAGAAGTTTTTCGTTCGGTACAAGAGTCCCATCGCATTATATTTCCACAATTTTCCTTCAAATATATTCGGAGATAAATAAAATTTGACAATACAGAGCAGATCAAGCCGAATGTTGCGACACGAATAAAAATGAAGAGATTATGAATAAAACATTTCTTAAAATGCAAAATCAAGAAGCGAAAGTCTTTGAACTCATATCAAAATCAACATTAAAAACTGTAATTACTTAACAAAAAATTTCAATTATGTAAAATACTTTACCAACGAAAGATGTTCGTTTAAAGAAATTTTTTGACTATCTTCCAGTTTTTTTTTATTTAACTTTATAATTGATGTTCAAGGGCTCTTCAGCTATATTTAAATGAAAAACTTAAGCCTTCCGTTTGATTTTTAAAGCCCGAATGAATTTTTGAATAGTAACCCTAAACTTGAACTTCTCGAATTGCAGTTCCATATGGGGGCCGGGTGTTAAAAATAAAAGGGACCCGCTTTAATGCGCCCGCATAATTTGAGCGTTTAATGTGTGGCACGAAAAATATTTTAAAATATGCTAATTTTGAAAAGCAAAACTTTTTATTCAAATTCCTTCAGGAATACGAAAAGTTCAGAATAATTAATAACATGGCAACACGTAATATAAAGCTTCATAATAAAGAAAGACGATAAATATTGAAGAGGTAATTAAGAAAAGGCTAAAAACACGCAATCCAAAAAGTAACACAAGAAGAGCTTGCGTAGGACTAATAAATGTTCAGATAACGACGTTACTTAATTAAGCAAATCTTTTAAAGTACAATTCTATTTCATTCTACCATCTTGAAAGATTTAAATTTAGAAATTACATTAGATTCGGTCTGCGTTGAACGCAGATGAACTTAAAACTAAAAGCTATTTGTTTGTTTTCATGTAAATCTTTTATTTGCCGAATAAACTGGAAGTTTTATGAGAGTAAAACGAAATGTATCTCATTGTTAGAGGTGCCGTAAAAGAAAAAGGCATTACATTCAATTCTGGTTGCATTTTCTCGAGATAAAATCTCGAAGGTACGATCACAAAATGTTGGATTTTATTTTACTGCAGATAAACTGCAGATGGTTGTTGCAAATTCAAAATAGGATTCGCATAATATAATTTACCTAAGCACTTGCGTTGCTTTTACATTTTCCTTTTAATGCTATTGACCCCCCGAGAGTCTTCGAAACCTTTCAAAATGACATTAAATCAATTTTTTAGATAAAATGATTTTTAGTTAATGGGCGGACATTGACGTCAAAGACAAGCTGCTACATTTTGATAAATAATTAAAAGCTTTTGGCATATGCGACCCTACAATTACAAGCTTAAGTTAATTTTAATATTTATTTTACTAAACAAAAAAGCTAACTCTGTGATCAACAGTTACATTTTAAATTAAATATTAATAACAATTTAGATCTTCTCTCTCTTAATTAAAAAAATAAACTCTCAATCTAAGGTGTAACAATTTAAAGATAATAACTATAAAGACATAGTTGACTAAAAGTGAATGTATAGAAGATGAGAGAAAATCTATGGATTTCGCGCTTTTTTCTTTCGGTTTTCAAGAAGGGTTTTTCTAACGGGAAACAAAAAGAATAAAGTCGTCACTCACCAGGATAAAACTCGAGGTCGCCAATGGCGCAACCACTACACGATATAAAAATGACAATACATAGAAAGGTGTTTTTCATATTGTATACTTCAGTCGAATTTACTCCATATGTTTTCACACCTCAGCCATTTTTCCGAAATCAATAATTTCCCGGCGAGCTATTGGGCCCGCACCGTTGACGTCAAAAGCTTACAAGAGCTCGCTTTCCCGGCTTCTTCTATACACGCTTTTCATTGACTGCTGTTTTATGTTACGTTGTTATATCTAAATTTTAGGCCGCACATGCGCCTCCTTTAGTTTCGGCGTTATCGCTTAATTTTCCTTTTCAAAACTAATGAAGCGATAGCGATGCAATTATATTGGCCCGCTCTGCCTTACTAAAATAGTACGCCATATCCTGTTTTGATAAATTCTATGTTTATATACATACACCCAATGTTTCATCTAACAGAGCTTCGAAATTTTATTGGACAATACTGCCGTTGAGAGAGTTAATAGTAATTATTATCTTGAGACATAGCATTCTAATAAAACAATCATAAAACTAGTTAACACCTAATTATCCATATCATCCGTAGATTCTCCTTCGAGCGTCAATCGCTGATCGTTCCTCTTTTTTAAACCTCTTTTCCTTCGCCGATTAACCACACCATTTTCTTCGTCCATCATCCTTATTATGAGCATTTGGTCAGAACAATCGATAGGAGCAACAGAAATATCTCGCACAGCTCGAAATTTACCACAATTATTAAGATGTTCGTTTTCCAATCGGAAGAAATTCCATATGAATCTCCTACAAAAACTTCTGTAATATATCGTACGTAATTTGTATAAAATGATACCTAAACACTTCCAAAGGAGCTAAAATAGTAACCATTATATCTCCATGAATGTAATCCATTTCTGTTAAAGACATCGATAAAACCCATCCGAACCGAAGCACCAAGTCTTCCACAATTCCAAAGTAGTAGAACCACTACAATTAATTTTACCATTTATTAAGTTAATGAAGAACATAAATTTTTATTAAAACTTGCAGTTGAGGAGTAAACGATTTCTTCTCTTAAGAATTTGTTATCGCCTGCTTTGGCATCGAAGAGGCCCCAATCCAATTTAATATCCCAGGTATAGGCATAGCAGGAACTTATTAAAGAGGCCGTAAGCCAAAGGTAGAAAAACGGATTTTCAGTTACAGCAATGTTGTCTACAATGTGTTAATTACAAATGAATATTTAAAAGACAACAGCACCAAAACAAAAACACCTAAATAAAAAAAATAGGCACTATAAAAACTTATAAAAAAATCGTGTGCAATTTAAATCACGAAACTCACTGTTCGAATTGAGATAGTAGAGTGCGGTAAATATAACGACAAAGAACGAGGTACCATATTTGGAAGCGTTAGCGAGATGAGGAAATACTTCTTTTGTGTCTCTGTATCTCCTCAGACATTGAGCAAATCTAAACCAAGCAGGCAATGAAGCCATGACTGCCCTCACTATCACAAACTTCTCCACGCAGAAGTTAGCATCTAAAATTTTCAAATAAATTCGTTTGAATAAATTTGCGATTAAACTTTGACGGAATACCTTGACCCACAGACCAATCGTTATTTGTTGCATAAAAGCACACAATAAACTGCAAATCAGTAAAAGCGGTGACCATACTATTAAGTTGATCAGCCATCCAAAAATCAGCAAAGTTAACATAGAACAGTGGTGCTAACAAGACCCTTCCCTAAAAGCAACCGTAACAATTACATCCTTTAAACACCCAAGCTAATATCCTTAAGTTTGGCGTAAACGTATTCAAAGCAAAATTGGCATAAATCTAAACTAAAAAAGCATAACGTAAAATAAAAATCAAACACACCAAGTTGTACACACCACAACACGTAGAGCCCAAAATCTTGCTTCATGTCTGAACGTTTTAGTAGGGTTTATAAAGTAGGCAGTCATCAAGACGAACAATATTATAGGATTTACATAGGCAGGAATACTAAGCTGAGCACTATATAAAAAACATAATACAGAAAGAGACCAAGTAACCCCAAATACTGCCGCTAATTCAATAACATGCTGTTCAGACACGTGATTTCGCGGATCCAATTCAAAAATTAATACGTGATTAACCCCCGACGATCGCCATCCATAAATATTGATTCCCCACAAAAACAAAAATTCAACAATCAAAAAGGGACCTCTGTATAATCTGCACACGATACGCCAATCGTCTCTTCCATGATGAAATATTGCTACAAAATAAAAGAACAAAATTAATTGCACTTTAGCAAAGTAACAACAAACCTGAAATAATCACAGATATGATTAAAACAATAAAAGCCCCCGAGAAGAGTCCTACTTTAAATGTGATCCAAGGACTTTGTTGTTCGCCTAATGGAGGTACTCTCAGGCGTTTCATTGCTCTTTGCCGATCACCACCTTCAAGCTCATTTGTCACAGTTGCTTCAGTTTCTCTTATTATTCGATCAATATCCTTATTAGTATGAAAATGGGCATTATCAACGTGTAGTATCTTCCAACGACCCCCAAAATCAACTGTGAGAAGCTACAATCAATTCAAACGTAATACATTTAAATTATTAAGTCATTAAAGGAATTGCTTCGAAACATTTGTACCTTATCATGTTTTTTAAGAATCTTTCTAAAGCCGGTATAATTTAAATTTTGGTAATTTTGTAATAGTATTAAGCTTAAATAGAATTCACTAAAAGCCAGTTTTAATTCCTGGATTTTTCTTGCAGGTACATTTCTTTTGGTGAGCAAGTTTCTCCCTTGTTTTAATGTTCCCTGTTTCATTTTAAAACCATCGTCTTTTGCCTCTGAAAGTTCGCTTTTCAAATTGGCTGACTTTCGTGTGGCTTCTGCCAATTTCTCTAAAAATAAGTTGGAAGTATAATGATGTTTCGTTGGTAATTAGTTTTGGTATAAATAAATACCTGAATAAAACGTGTTTATTTTGGCCAATTCTTTGTCACAATAGTGAAAGAATTCTTCGTCAAATTTTGCAAAATACCTTGTTAGAATGTCAGGTTCTATTACTTCGGCCGAAGGAGCTTGTTCGACAGCAGCATATAAGAGAGCTTTCATTTCCTAATTTGAAACGTTAATATGTAGGTATTAAGAATCAACAAGAAAACTTATATTACCTCATAATTAATGTATTGCTTTCTCCATTCTGGGGTGATATGTGCTGATAGATGTTCAGCAAATTTCATCTTTGAAGGTTTTGTAAATTTCCTTCGTGAGTGATGTCAGTGTATACTTAAATGTTAAATAATATCTAGAATAAGGATAGTAAATAAGAAGATAATGAGTACTTACCTAATCATTAAAAATCACATGTAATTATTGCAAAATTATAAATTAGAAAAAAATGTCAATAATATAAACAAAAATAGGGATTTAATAGAAATACAGAACACTTACCTTTGAAAAACGAAAATCCCTTGCAAATCACTAAAGTAAAATACCTTAAAAATTAATTTTTGGGCATCAAAAGGCTCGCATGGTATTTTATTCTATACCTGATGTTTTATAAAAGATATTTAATTAACAAATTAATTAAAACTAGCTCAAAAATTTAAGAACGTAATTTGCAGTGCCGCAAAGTGTTCAGAGATGGCGCACGCAATCTCTTCTTTTTTAACTAACATTAGAATTTAAATAATTAAATAAATATCTTAAGCTTTGTTGCTTTAGTACACATTTAATGATTTCAAATATCATTAAATAATTTGTGTTAAAAAATTAAAAAACGTACAAGTAAAAAAACACACTCCACTTGTCGCAAATTAGAAATAAGAGCGCACTTAAAATACTAAATTATTTAAAGAGCGCAAAATGTTAAATACGTTAAATTTCAGAAACGCATCGAATATAGTCTTAACCCTAAGAAGTAATTTCGTGTTGTTAAACACTTCTCCTTGTGTTGCAATAAAAAAACCTGAAAATTGGGGGAGAAATGCTAAGCCACCCTCTTCTGCAACCCTAAACTAGATATTAAGTTTAGTGTGTGAGAACAAAAAAAAATAAACATCTCGTTTAGAATTGCAGCATTAAAAAAAACGCAAAATCTAAGGGTGCCCCAGTGCTCAGCTAGCGTGTGCATGGGGCGGCACAAGTTTACAAAAAATACACAAATATCACATTTGTACAACAACAGAAGGATGACCAGTATCAGATTTAATTCAAAAAAGCTATTAATTATTTTAATTAACAACAATTTATTAATGAAGAAATGAACAGCAAAACTGACCTGTCCAACTGCGTTGCACACAAAATGGATTGAACTCAATAAATGGACATGTTGCTTTCCTCTCGAGTTTTCGGAGTTACAAAAAATACAAATAAAAATGGCGAGGGGGCAAGGGGTCCTTACGAAAGATAACATCGCCAAAAACTCGAAATTTGAGCAACTTCCATTTGCAAAAACTTGAACGACTTGCGCTGTTTTTGCAGCTTATTGAGACAATCAAACAAAAAGAAAAACAAGCAACATGGAAAACGCTTTTTTCCAAAACTAAAAAATTGCGGTGGTGTTTCTGGTTGAAGCAAAAAATTAGATTTCTTATAATGTTATTTCATTTTTATTCTGAATGAAGACGACCTCAGACGAAGTTTATTTCTGTGGTAAAATTTACTGCAAAATTCGAATGTAAATTTAATAAAAATGCAAAAGTTGGGGTTAATTACAACAATAACAAATTTGATGATAAATGTTTTATAGTATTATGTTTTCTTAAATTCGTGAAAATTGAAAATATTAATTAGTTTTAATAATGATAACGTTTCTTTTTGTGAATGAAACTTTCTTTATAATTTTTAGTTTAATTCCATTTAATAAATTTACTAAATTATTTACTTTCGCAAATTAACTTTAGTTTCTATTTAAAATTGTTGCACATAACGGAAGCACAATATTTCCTTTCATTGTTTGTTCTGATTTACCTATTTTAGAAATAATGTTATTTTTCAATTTACGTTTTGATATTTTTTACAATGTTTTTATGTAATTTTAACCCATATGTTTATAATAAAATTATAATAATTTGTAATTATAATAAAAAGGAATTTAAAATTGGCCAATCCAAAGTAGATTTAAAACTTTGCTTCAAATTGGTAAAACCTGAGCAAATAACCAGTAAAAACAATTTTAAACCCAACCAAATTTTACGTTAAATCAAAAAAAACAAAACTTTTAACAATTAAATTTTTTATAATTTTCTGATTTGGTATTGAAATATTTCTTACTTTGAAAAGCTTTTGAAGTTAAAAAATTGGATTAAACCTTAAAATTGATTAAATTTTAAAATAAAGATCAATTCTTCGTCAAAATAAAAAATTGGAACATTATAGAAATGATGTAGAAAAAAATTAAAAAGATTAAAATTAACAGGAGTCTCAAAACGGCAACCCTAATTGTGTTTCAATTTTGATTGGCTGCACAAATGGCATTAGCAAAAAGTAAATTAAATTAAAAATCGCTGCATCAAACGAGATTGAAGTGATCATTATAAATGCCATTCGCCACAACCAACGACCAAATAATATCGTGCAAATGTATTTTTTAAAAACTGATTTCATATATTTTTTTTTTTTAAATTTCAAAAGATTATTATACGGGTAATTTCAGAAAACTGATTTCCTTTTCAATTGAAGCTAAATAATTCATCTTCCAGAAGAGCGCCATTAGGATGATTTCCGCTATCGGCGCTCCACACTAACACTCCCGATTATCCCGAATCCCGTTCAAACCTGGAAGATAAGCTAGCTATAATAAAATCGCGAGCTAAAGGTTTTTAAGACTCCCGACTACCAGAAACATCACCTGCAATGGTAAGGAAAGAAAAACTCACTGGAAACGGCGTCTCAGTCCTCGTCTCCCTCGCTGGACGAACTTACCTTGATGTCCTTTATAGTAAAGATGACTTCGCAATGTGGGGTTTAGAGGCTGACCACTATTGCATTCCTTCCTCGTCTTCTCCTTCGCCATCAGTTTCGTCGAAGCACTCCCGCACCTCAACGTCCAAGGCACTTTTAAAAAAAACGCGCGTTCTTTTATTTAAGGGACCACTTTTTACTGGGAGGGTAGGCAAACGGTTAAAGAACTACGATACAAGAACGGTTCACGCACTCACTAACGACGAAGCTTTTGGACAGTCCAGCTTTACACGACGATATCCACGAAAAATACAAAGAACTCGCGGGCCCCACGACCTAAAAAAAAGGACACAGAAATAACTGGGAGAAGATCTGAAATAACATTTCGACTGGATATGCAACAAGTAATCTTTCTAGCAGTCAATCTGCAATTTATCTCAAAATACAAATTGTAATTAACTTGTCAGTCTTTGATAATCCTGGTATCGTTGAGAAGCTTTCCACAGGACCTAGAACAATAAATAAAATAATCAAATAAGAGTAGTGAATAATTAAAATGCAACATTAAATAATAAAATATATAAAAACATATTAATCCATATATGATGTAATTTTTAAAAATTGTGCCAGATCTCGGATGTTACTCAGGGTCGGAGCGTGCCGTCTCGGCGCACACAGACACCATAAAATAGATAATTTTCATATACAAAATAATTACGTATTAGTTTGGAAAAGAATCTGTAAAAAATAAATTCATGATAAATCAATTCGGTTTTTTTCAAAGGTGCTACATAGGTTCTTCGCACACACAAGAAAATAACATGAACCAAGCCTGATGTTACTACTGTAACGCTATGTATATGTAGACCTGCGCTTATAAGCACCAGGAGTTTACCTAGTCAATGAAATTCCTAGTTAATATGCGTATTTAGGCAATCTTCGATTAATACATGCGAAACCATTAATTTAATTTCTTCTAATTTAATCGGTACTTCAAGCACATTGTATTTAGAGGCAATTTATATGCAATGTTGTTTTATCACTCAGATTAGGCAATTAGTTTTGATATAAGCTCCGCTTTTTAATTTCAATAAAACTTTGTATTTAACTATGGTTAAATGCTGCTCAAACTAATTTGTAACATATTTAACGATCGGATTGAACATTTTTCTTCTTTGATTAATAACACCTACAAAACAATAAATTAGATTTTCAGGATACTCCATAGGATACAAAAGGATACAAATATTCTTTTTTAATAGCTTCTATTTGTATTTTTTAAGCTTTAAATGACTAATAGTTATTTCAAACCAACAAACAATAACTAAAACGACTAATCTATTAAGATTATTTTTCAATGTGATCCTGCAGTCGTTTGTTGATGGTTGTTATTGTTCATAGAATACTAAAAACAGAAAAGAAGATTAAATTTTATAAAATAATTCTTTAATCCTTTCGGAACATTTTAATAATAAAGTAGAAACTCGAAAAGTCGAAGACCTCTAGAACCTGAAAGAAACCTTTGTTCCCTTCCCTTAAAGTCCTAATACCTCTATATCTCGTAATCTGAGTCTTTGATACGTCGAAATAGTCAATATATTTCCCTAGAATGTATTTCAGTACATATGTTCTCCCTAACTAAAAAAATTAATTTGGCCTGTGTCTCAAACATATCCATGTTTAATTCTATTATCTCTACAACTCGAAAACATTTTTCTAAGAAAGAATTACTGATTTTTACGACAAACGTCAACATGTGTTTACCAAGAGTCCCTGTGTTTCATTTTGGGTATTTATTATTATTGCCTTGGCTTTTGTTTGAGCTCCTCCCAAGTAAGTCTTAAATTAAAAGTCGAAACCTTCATAACTTAAATTTTTTTGCTTTTCCCTTGAGGTTCAACTTATCGAGGTTCTATTGTACCTGAACCGTAACTGCTATCATGAAACATGTTGGTTTAGAAACTCCCATAAATTCTTATTCAGAAAATAAGTTAATTGCATTGCCCAATAAAACCATATCACAATATGTGCAGCTGTGGATATCAAAATTAATAGAACCACATATATTGATTTTCTTCGAGTCACATCGGAAAGCTAAAATATAACAATTATAATTCTAATTATAAACATACTATGTCAAAATTACCTCAACATTATATTCATTGTAATGTAATAATCCTTAAATATACAAGGCATCCATTTTGAGTAAACAACAATCAATCCAATTTAGTATCCCTTTAACCATGATCTCAACTATTTATCATAAAGGTGTAACACTTCCACTAGAGAACCTACAACAATCAAAACATATTTATTTCCAGTAATATAAACAAACCAAGAACCACTAGGAGGCTGACATTACTAATCGATTATACACTCACAAAAACTACATTTGTTCAAAAGCAAATAAATACTTTAAATAAGTCCAATCACTTCCCTTAAAAAGGCATTATGCTCAAATACTAATAGCTGCAATACAAAAACAGATAAGCCACAATATCTAAGCTCAACATAACCAATTGAATTGCTAATTTACTTTAATATGCTATTATATTAGGAGAAAGTCCATCCAATAAATTACCATCGTCAAATTCATAGAAATTAAATAATCAACAGCACCAATTAATATTAATGAAAAATAATTCAACATAATAATAAAAGTGACAGTAGCGACTTACTCAGTTAGTTACTTTCAGTTGTCATTTACTGCCAACCCAAAAAAGCGCCAAGCTTGTAGCTAACTTCATGTGAAAGCCTTCGATTCCAGCCACAATTTTCAAAGTCGATTTTCTTCAACAATACATGTCTTCACAAAACCGCAATTAGCTCTATCGTTTTCTCGAAATTTTAAAACACAATTACACATATTTTTAGATTTGTGTATTAGGAAAAAAATAAAAAAATTTACAAAATCGGAGAGCACAAACGAACGCAACTTTTACTAGGAAAAATGCACGGCTACTGATATGCAGAGTTGCCAGACTTTAAATTTAACTAGTAGCCACGTAGCGGCGCTAAAGTCGTTAAATATACCGCGATTAATTTGAACAATACAAATTTATTAAAACTATTTCTTTATTGAGTAGAAGGCAACAATTTGCTCATATAAACATAATATAATAGATATATTTATGAGATTTTATAGTTTTTAATCTGTTTACTGTTTTTTTCGGTTTCTGATTTGAAATAAATTGAAAGTTTTCCAACTAGTCACATTTGGATTTGTTACTGTTAAACACAGCTCTGTGATTGTCTTAATTAGACAACTACTTAAATTTTTAGGTACATTGAAAATAAAATGACGAAAAGAACGGATTCCTCTACAGAAAAAATGGTTTTAGATAACTTATTACCGAATCAGAGTGAATTGTTTCAATTAACTGAACTTGCAGGATTAAACGTTAGCCCCTATTTTACTTGGTGAGATACCTTAATCCTTAATCGAATTCTTGTTGTTTACAATGTATTGTGTATTAATTTAAAAGTTACAATGGTTTTTTAATTGTAGGATATTAATACAAATGCTCAATATGAATGTTTCTCCAGAAGCAATATATAAGTTTTTAAAGAAAATAAAATCAGCTAAAATAACTCAAACTAAGAAGCAAATTCACTCTAAATCGAAATGAAGTAAACTGTGAACGTAATGCAATCGAATTATTGTAATTATTTATCTTTAGAATAGTTATACATAGCTGTACCAATTGAATTTGTTTATAAAAACATTAAAATTAATTTCAATTTAGTAAGTACTTAATATATGCATTTTTTTAACTATATGTAGGGCTGTATTGTACCTTATTTTACCTAATCTACCTAAACACTAATGTAATTTTGTAAAAAGAACTAATGGTTTGTTATAAAACCTATATAAACTTGTTGTTGACTACTGGTTTATCTTTAAGGTTATGTTTTTCAGTTAAAAGTTTATAATGTCTGCAGAAGAAGATATAGAATTGCGGGATTTGGTTGCACAAACTTTAGAAATTAATGGTTGTTTGTCTAAAATTAGAGTTAGTAGACATCATAAATGTATTTTCAGTAATTACCTGTTTTCTATTATAGGCACAGTTGCGAGCCAGTATTTTCCTAGCTTTAGAGGACGATGTAGAGGTAACTATTTTAAATATACCTATTCTGAGCTTTAACAAGCGTTAAAGAAATGTGGGTAGTTTATTTTGTACATTGTCAAGTAAAGATATATGATAATAAAATAATGCATTTCAGTTACAGAAACGACAACCATTGCTCAATAAAAAAGTAAAAACTCAACTAGAAACACAAGCAGGAAGTGTAATGTTTTGCTTAGTAAGAGAGTTTCTCGAATTTTACGATTTGGACTTTACGATTTCTGTTTATGAACGCGAATCGTATATGGGTACAGCATATGACTACGAAGGTCGCTCAAAATTAATCAATGACTTAGGAATAGCTCAATTAAACGAAAATCCTGGTCTTCCTTTATTGCTACAAATCGTCCAATTGGCTCAATTACAAAGTAAACCTTCTCAAACGAAAAACATTAACATTAATCTAAGCAACATTCAAAATCAAAATGATATGGATGAGAATCTCACAACTATTAACAGTATTCCTGATATAACTCATAAGGAAAACAATGTCAGTATTACAGACTCCTCTGATGAATTAAAAACTGAAAGCAATATTGCTTTAGACAATTCAGAATCTGTTCCTAAAAGTATATTAAATAAAACCTTTGAGTTGAATTCGCCTAGCGTAAGATTAGATATTACAAATAAATCGGTTGTACTTGATAAGAGCAAGTCATCACATGCAACTAATTTAAGCCTGCGTCCTTTAGATGAAAAAGATGACACTTACGATGGGACCAGTTCACTTATTGACGATCAACAATTGGGAGATTTAGATAAAAGTACTCAAAGCTCTGAGAAATCTCTAAGCTTGTCGGAATCTGATTTTTCACCGCCAATCGTGAAAGATCCTAAAGCACACTCAAAGTTCGATGCAGCTCACGATAAACTTAAATTATCAGGACAAAAGGCTGAAAAATTAAAAGCTAAGGGTAGCTTAAGTTCCTTAGCTGATTTACCACCTCTCCAGCTAAATAAGTCAAGAAACGACACGGTTCTGTTGCCTTCATTATACAGTAAAGAATTTAAAGACAAATCAAATAATCACACTTTAAAAGAGTTAGATAAATTATTTGATGTTGATACTTTAGATAATTATGAAGAAGATTTTATGTCTGAAAGTGATGTTAATTTGAACAAAAGTTTAGATAGTATAAAGAATAATTATTTAGATGAATCGTTCACTTTTACGGATTCAAATAAAAATCTTTCGAATATTACTACAAGGAGTTCGAATTCGACGAGAAATGTGACTCAAAGCAAAGAAAAACCACCCAATCGGGAAATTTCTGAACACAATAACGAAGCAGATGGAACTAAATCGATTGGTGCCGATGAAAATATAAAAGAAGATAATTCTAATACAGTTAACGAGTCGAATTCAAATAATGATTCTTCTACCTCGAATTAAGTGATTGCTCAATTTTGAAATAACTTAAAGCGTTTTCTTCAGCTTTAAGTTGATTAAATATGAAGCAGCCGTCCATATTTATTCGTTCAACATACAAATTTGGAATTAGTGACCTTTCTATTGATTAGGTGAATTTTTGCGTTAATTTTTTATTTGTGTGAGATTTCAGCTATTTTATTTGGTTAACTATTTTATCAATTTCTTTCGTCTTTCTAAATATTAACTAAACATAACTGAATAACCATATCTCAGACACAGGTCCGTCCACATAGTCTTGTATTAATTGTTAATAATTCCAAGTATATCTTTTAATTGTTAACTACTTACAAAGTAACCTTTAACATGGGATCATAATGGTGCAAAAACTTAATTTGAACACATTCTTTTCTCGATGTTTGAAATAACAATGCAAGCCTAGATTTGTATGATTACCAATATTTATGTATACCACTAACCAGTACATTCCGTTTACACAATTTTGTCTGGCACAAACTGTTACTTATTATTTTACAGTTCTTCTGTGTACTTAATATATTAATTGTTTCAAAGTATTATTGTTTAAGTTCTTAACCAATAAAGAATTTTGTATTTCTAAAAGTGTTTGGATTTGTAACAAAGTTATAACATCTGCAAGAGTTGATAACAATATAACCACTCAACTTGTAAGCATATAATAAACTTGCCGGATTGTTGAGCATGCTTTCACTCATACGACTCACTTAATTACGAAAAAAGAAAATTTAAAATACAATCATGTCTCTTGAAAAAACTAAGGTAAATTGAAAAACTACTGTCCGTTAAAATTTTTATACAATATCACTAATTCCACTCTTTACAGTATCATTGCTAACGATTTCTTTCATTTTGTATTCTAAGTCCATAAGCTCGTGATACAAGGTTCCATGAATCCATATACCTATCCATACACATCGCAATGCATTTCTAAAAATAGTAAATTAACAATGCATCAATTCAATGATATGTCAGCTGTACCTGTTCAGAATTGTCTAAGGAAGTTCCAGGCTTTCCTATGCATTTTTTAAAACATTTCTCGGTGATTTTCTGTAAGAATAATACATTTTTAATTATAGTGCAGGTTATGTCATGTGGACACTTACAGTTAATAATTCTTGTGCGTTTGCTAATGCAATTTGTTGTTTAACTTGATCCATGAGTTCATCTTTCTGGACACTAGATAAATTTGCTGGCAACGAATCCATTACAATTAAAGTTAAATAATTCGAGAAAAAATTATATTACACAATTTATAGGTTAGGATCCAAAGGTGTTTAAAAACTTTTTATAAATCCTAATAGATGGCCCTAGTGTGTACTTTTTTGTGTTATTAGTTTGTTATAACTTAAATAGATGGCAGTTACAGTTCTATTGTGGCATTTATAATTTGTTGGTAAAGTATTTTGTGATAGAATCATAATTTACAGAAGCAAAGAGATACATTTAATAAAATAGTATGTGTTAAACTTCAGCAACAGTTGTACCAAATTTTTGATTAGTTTAATTTAAGTTCACTTTAATTAACGTGTGTGTTGTAGTTTTAGAAATGGTTAGGTTATGTTTGTATTGAAAGTGCATCTATCTTAAAAAATGTTTTCTATTTGTAAACAAAATCATCCTGCAACAGGAGTAGAACATGCTGTTAGCTGCAATTTCTTTAGCAAAGCTGAAAAAAGCTTAATTGCTGCTGGTGCTAACGTTCTTAAGATTTATCGTTTAATCCCCGATGTGGATATACGAGCTCGTTATGAGAAATTTTCAGGTACTACATTTACAAAATGTATTTCTAGTATTAATGTTTAATTACATTGTAGAAACAAGACCTCCAAAGTCTAAATTGGAATGTGTTAGTCAATACACATTGTATGGAAACGTTATGTCTATGCAATGTGTTAATTTAGCCAATGCTCCCAGAGATGCTTTGCTGATAGCCTTTGCAGATGCCAAATTGTCTGTTGTTGAATATGATCCCGACACTCATGATTTGAAAACATTAAGTTTGCATTACTTTGAGGAAGAGGATATGAAAGTATGCAAAATTCAATTCTTGAATTACATGCCATAAAAACCTCATTATAATAATTTTAGGATGGATGGACACATCATCATCATGTACCAATAGTTAGAGCCGATCCAGAAAACCGTTGTGCTGTTATGACAGTATTTGGAAGGAAATTAGTAGTTCTTCCTTTTCGGCGTGAAAATGCCATCGACGAAGGGGATACACCTGATGTTAAACCTTTAACTTCGAGTTCTTACGGAGCAAAAGCTCCAATTTTAGCTTCTTACATGATTGTTTTGAAGAATTTCATTGATAAAATAGACGATGTGATTGATATCCAATTTTTACATGGTTATTATGAACCAACATTACTTATCTTATACGAACCTTTAAAAACATTCTCTGGGTAAATAATCATGACCTATACATTCTCAAAATATAGTTTAAATCTTTTAGACGAGTCGCTGTTAGATCGGATACGTGTGCCATGGCTGCAATGTCTTTAAATTTACAACAAAAAGTGCATCCTATTATTTGGCAAGTAACTAACTTACCATTCGATTGCACGAGGGCTGTCCCTATTAAAAAGCCTTTGGGTGGTACTTTAATATTAGCTGTTAATGCTTTAATTTATTTAAATCAAAGCATTCCACCATACGGCGTTTCCTTAAATAATATAACAGACAGCAGCACGAGTTTTCCCCTGAGTAAGTGGATGAACTAAGACGAACATTTATAGATTAACAGAATTTAATTTTAATTGTTTTAGAACCACAAGAAGACCTTAAAGTGAGTTTAGACTGTGCTCAAGTCGGTTTCTTATCCGATGATCAACTTGTTTTATCTTTAAAAGGAGGAGAACTTTATGTCTTAACTTTATTAGCTGATAGTATGCGTTATGTAAGGAGTTTTCATTTTGATCGAGCAGCAGCTAGTGTTTTAACAACTTGTGTAAGATGTTTAATTTATTTTTCAAAAATGAAGGCCTTACAGCAGTTTTTAATTTTAGATATGCACTTGTGAGGATAATTTTCTATTTTTGGGTTCGAGATTAGGTAATTCTTTACTGCTGCGGTTCACAGAACAAGATAATCAAGTTATAACTCTGGATGACGATGATGAACCTTCTGTTAAACGTACGAAGGATAGCGACGAGTTATCAATGGAACCAGAGAAGGTTTTAGATTCTTTAAACGATTGCATGGCTAGTGATGTATTAGATATAAGAGATCCCGAAGAGTTAGAAGTATACGGGAATGAAAAACAAGCCAGTTTACAAATTACGGGTTACTTATTTGAGGTAATCTTTTACATATAATGAAAGTATGTGTCAGACAGTTTAACAACTAAAATATTAAATTTTAGGTGTGCGACAGTTTATTGAATATTGGACCGTGTGGAAACGTGGCAGTTGGAGAGCCTGCATTTATGAGCGAAGAATTTTTCGAAAATGTCGATTACGATTTAGAATTAGTAACGACGTCGGGGTATGGAAAAAATGGAGCTTTATGTGTTTTACAGCACTCAATTAAACCTCAAATTGTAACCACATTTACTTTACCAGGCTGTATTAATATGTGGACTGTTTGTAAGAACGATGAAAAGCATGCTCTTTTGATTTTGAGTCAAGAAGATGGAACTATGGTATTTACAAGATTTAATTGTTGAATTAGTTTTTTATTTAAAATTGTGTTTTAGATCCTTCAAACTGGACATGAAATTAATGAAATTGATAATACAGGGTTTTCAACAAGTGGTCCCACTGTCTACGCAGCCAATTTAGGTGGAAATAAATACGTTGTTCAGGTTACTACGATGGGTGTTCGATTACTGCATGGTTTGTTCACTTAAAAATGTAATTTATTGGGAAATTAATTGGAAATTTTAGGTACAATACAGTTGCAACACATCCCTTTAGATTTAGGTTCTCCAATTGTTAATGCTTCTAGTGCAGATCCTTACATTTCGATTTTAACAGCCGATGGACAAGTAATAACGTTGATGTTGCGTGAAGGACGCGGGAGCGCTCGTCTTGTCGTAAGCAAATCGACTTTATCTAATGTAAGCAACTCTAAAGAGCCTTTCGACGTTTTACTTTTATCTAAAACTTTTAGACGCCAGCTGTGACAACTTTAAGTATGTATCGAGATGTCTCCGGCTTATTCACAAATAAAATACCTGAAGATTTCACTCACGTCCCCGAAGCATTCGTGAGCGACGCTGATAACAAAATAGAAGTGGAAAACGAAGACGATTTACTCTACGGCGACAACAGCGATTTTAAAATGCCAACATTAAATCCACCAACGCCGAAACCAAAAGTCTTTTTCAATTGGTGGAAGAAATATTTAGTAGAAGTGAAACCCACTTACTGGTTGTTCGTTGTGCGAGAAAATTCCAATTTGGAAATTTATTCTATACCTGAATTTAAATTGAGTTTTATGGTGCGCAATCTGTGCTTTGGATTTAAGGTTCTCGTAGATAGTTTAGAGTCCGTACCAGTTCTTGTTACTAACACTGCCGCAGTTATGAATGAAATATCTATTCAGAAGGAATACGAAGTCAAAGAGATTTTAATGGTGGCTCTTGGAAATCATGGCTCGAAACCTTTGTTACTGGTGCGCTTAGAGCACGATTTGTATATTTATGAAGTGTTTCGGTTTCCAAGAGGTAATTTGAAAATGAGGTTTAAGAAGTTGAAACACAATGTTATTTATTCGCCTAACGTGGAGGGAAAAATAGACACAGAAAGTGCAGAGTTCTTTGTTTTACAAGAACGAGTCTCGAGGATGAGATATTTTAGTAATATAGCGGGTTTGTTTGATTTAATTTTAATAATCTCTATTAGTGGACTATAATTTTTAATTTTAGGATACAATGGGGTATTTATATGTGGGGCTAGTCCTCATTGGTTGTTTTTAACTTCGAGAGGTGAACTACGTACTCATGTTATGACGATAGATAGTGAAATCCTTTGTTTTACCTCATTTAATAACGTAAATTGTCCACAAGGATTTTTATATTTTAATAAAAAGGTAAGTACTTATACTTTAAAATACAATCAACTTTTTAATGGATTAAAATCAATCTTATTTAACTATTCTCTACTTTAAATGCATATGTAAAATTGTAACTCTGGATTAACAGAATGTTTCAGTCAAAAAACCTGATAATTATTTAAATATAAGTTTAACTCATTGTTAATTACATTTCCATTAATATTTTTTGTTGTAGTCGGAACTCCGGATCGGTGTTTTGCCCACACATTTAAGTTACGATGCACCATGGCCAGTACGAAAAGTTCCTTTGCGATGCACTCCTCATTTTGTCCAATACCATCTGGAATCTAAAACCTATTGTATAGTTACAAGTATGGCGGAACCATCGAGTCAGTATTACAAATTCAATGGAGAAGATAAAGAGTTATCGGTGGAAGACAGAGGACATCGATTTCCCTATCCGCTTCAAGAAAAATTCAGCATTATGTTATTCTCTCCGGTATCTTGGGAAATAATCCCCAACACAAAGATTGACGTAGACGAATGGGAGCACGTTAATTGCTTAAAAAACGTAGCGCTCGCTTATGAGGGTACCCGTTCGGGTCTTAAAGGCTACGTAGCTATTGGCACCAATTATAATTATGGTGAAGACATTACATCGAGAGGAAGGGTAGGATTAATTAAATTATTACTTATGTTATATGGGTTCAAATCAATCTTATATTTCAGATATTAATTTATGATATTATTGAAGTCGTGCCCGAACCAGGACAACCTTTAACCAAAAATAGATTCAAAGAAATATATGCTAAAGAACAAAAAGGGCCCGTAACTGCTCTTTCACATGTTACAGGTTTTTTGGTATCAGCAGTTGGCCAAAAGGTTTATATATTAATTTTGCCGATGAACGCTTATTTAATTTATAGTTTTATAGATTTATATATGGCAATTGAAAGATAATGATTTGGTTGGTGTGGCCTTCATTGATACACAAATTTATACACATCAAATATATTCGATTAAAAGCTTAATTCTAATAGCCGACGTGTATAAATCGATTTCTTTGCTGAGGTTTCAAGAGGAATACCGAACATTATCTCTTGTATCAAGGGTAAATCATTGGGAGCTGAAATAAATTAGTTGGATCGATAAATGACTTTGTATTTCAGGATTTTCGTCCATGCGAAGTTTATACTATAGAATATATGATCGATAATACCAATTTAGGATTTTTAATATCTGATAGCGAAAAGAACTTAATTTTATATATGTATCAACCCGAGGCAAGGGAATCATTCGGAGGTTTGTTTTAATAAATCAAATATCGAATACCATTTAATTGGATGTTAAATCTAGGCCAAAGACTTCTACGTAAAGCAGATTTCCATTTAGGACAAGCAGTTAACACATTTTTTAGAATAAAATGCAAAGTTGGACATTTGATGGATGATAAAAAGTGTCTTCCAGGCTTGGACAAGCGCCATATCACCATGTTTGGTATTTATTAGCAAATTTCATTTAATTAATAATTAAAGATGTTTTTTAATTCAGGCACTCTCGATGGTGGAATTGGGTACCTTTTGCCCATTGCTGAGAAAACGTATCGTAGGTTACTTATGTTACAAAATGTTTTACTATCGCAAGGATCCCACACTTGTGGACTTAATCCTAAGGCCTTCAGGTAATTAAAATTGATAAAAATAGTATTTGACTATGTAAAGCACAATTTTACGTTCCAGAACTATACAGAATTGGAGAAAGCATAATATAAATCCTTGTCGATCTGTAATCGATGGCGAGTTGGTGTGGAATTTTCTTCATTTATCCATCACTGAGAAAATGGAGGTCAGTAATGTTATTATCCAAGCTTTAGAATAATTTCTAACGTTTCACTTTTAGGTCTCGAAGAAAATTGGTACAAAATTGGAGGAAATAGTCGACGACTTATCTGATATCCAGAAAATGACTGCTCATTTCTAATTTACTGTCCGTTTTGTCTTTTTCTTTAAATATAAAGGTAGTTAATATTTTTTAACATTTATTTATCAAATTTTAAATACTAGATTAGAAAATGTTACACAAATCACAGACTTATATAAAGGACTCAGCTTTAACGAAAATTAACACAACCTTTACGACTAATGGAATATTGATCTACAATTATAGCGCAAATATTCAAATTTAGCATAACGTGACTGTAAGTACATTCAATTAAATTCTAATAACGAAGTACAAAACTTAAAAAAAAATGTTTTAAATTGTATCAGTAATCCCTTTGTTGAAAATTGAATACATAACAATTTAATCGTCTGCGGACTTGCATATTAAATTAACAGTCTTCAAATTACATTTATCTATTAAGCAATGAAACACCAGATATTTATTATTTATAAGAATTTGTTTTTGTGAACGTACAAATATTCATTTATCTAACATTTGTTTTCGTCGTAATATTTACAGTTTTACTAATTCAAAATTTAATTTTTTCATTGCTTAATAGATGTAAAAATAAACAATAACAATTTCCTTTAGAATCTAAATCATTAAATATGATTGTTGTCATATTCAGTATAGAATTTTTATAAACAAATATGTTGTATTCAGATCGATAATAATTTAAGATCAGTAAAATCAAATACCAACACAAATCGACTTCATTCAAATTTCAAGTTGTGTTTGAAAAATTATAATATCAAAAAGAAACATAATTTAAAAATTCTGTTCAAAAGTTAACATTTATATTTCAGAAGCATATTTCTTCTAAGACTGTAAGTCCTAGTTAAAGGGACCACTTTAGATTTTTTGGGGTTTTTTTTTCCCGGTGGAATTGCCTTGGAATTTGATTTAGTAAAACGAGTGCACTTTGGAGAGTATACAACACTATTTCCTTCTGTTTTCTTGTTCTTTTGTTTATTTCCACGTTTTGACTTTGGACCAAGAACGCATGATTTTTCATTCTCTAATTCTTGACGTTCTTTCATTCGGTTATGAACCTCCATCATCGCCGAATTGTAGCCGTCTAAATATTTCACAGCCCTAGAAAAATACAAAGAGAATTCTTACGAAGTAAAACCTGAAACCGAGACTTACTCATCACTTTTATATTTTGGGGCGCAACCCCCATTATGATTAAGTCTTTCCATGGTCTTATTAAATACTTCGATCATTGCCATCGTGGGATTTAATGAACTTAAATCTAAATTTAAAATGCCAGATGATGGAAGATTAGATTCGCTACTTTCAGTACGTTTTCTCTCTCGATTTTTACTGTTTTTTATAATAATTTCGGGATCCATCAGAATTTTAGACCAACGCAGTTTGCCATTGGTCTGCTTAAGAATTGTTTGCCGAAGAATAGGTCTAGCTGGTAAATTCGACGCCAAAGGACTACGATTAAATTTTTGAAAATTATACTTAAGTCTCTCATTTTCGGAGGTCGTGGTTTTTTTCTGTTTACTTCCCCATCCTTCGAGATTATCAAAATCTAATAAGAGATTGTTTTTGTAACCGTACTCCTTTATGGCGTTTTTGAATAAAGACGTAATGTGATTATAATCCGGTTCGCTTTCAAAATCTAAAGTTTTGAGATAATCGAAGTATTCGAATAAAAATTTTGGACATTCGTAATTGAATGTTAGGTTTAAAAATTCCTTAATGTTTTTAACACATTTGCTTTTCTTTTTGTGGACGAGTTCGGGGTTGTTTAGAACGTCGTTCCATGGTAGGTTTGAGGTAAGCCAATAAATTATGTTGAAGCCCAAGCATTCTAAGTCGGACCTTCGAGATTGGGCTCCTTCATGGGCATCCCGGGAACAAAACAACACTGTGCCTGCATGTGCCTTCCTCATGTCAATGCAGAATTCTTTATGTTCCCCATTTGATGTTCTGTATTTTGTTGCTAACCCGTAATCTAATAAATATATTTGATCTATTAAGTTATTTGGTTTTTGGAGTGGCAATTTTGGGTCGTCTTTCACCGATCTTGTATTCCAATTAGTTTTCAGTCCTTTTGTTAATTTTCTGGGTTGCACAGCTATAGGTGTGCGATTATACTTAAGATATCTTTTATTACTACTAACTGGTGAAGGAACTTGTTTCTTTAATTTACTATAATTAAATAGGATGTTGGAAGCCTTTATGTCTGAGTGAATGTATCCTTTGCTATGAATATATCTCAGTGTATCTACTGTTTGAATTGCTATTGTGAGTACGGTTTTTAAATTAAATCTACATTTCTTGGATTGAAATATTTGTTCCAAGTCCTTTTCAAATTTTGGTAATATTAGGAAGCGATATTTATTTTTACCGATCACATGAGAGCCAGAGGCAACATAATGAGGCATTCCTAAGTGCTCGACCTCGTTATCTTCCTTCCATTTCTCAACTACAAAGTAATTTAATGTTTATTTACGTTTGTTGTCGTAATTTGAAACTTACTCGTTTCCAGTCTTGCAATTCGAAGATAACAATTAATTTCTACGAACAAAGGTCCACTGGCATGAGCCTCGACCTTAACTACATGTTTATTATTTTTAGCATCACATTCATCGTTATCACAAGCTAAGTAAATTTGTCCAAAGCCTCCAGTGCCAATTGGTTTCCCTAAAGTCCAGCTTTTTCCAGAAATGTCTGTTAAAACTGCTCCCCCTTTTATATCAGTAAGAGAAGGCAAAGTAGTCAGTTTCTTTGCTAAAGGTTCGGAAGAATCGGGATCACGATTAACTCTTTTCCTCATTGTTGTTCGGTTCTAAAATAATTAGAAGGTAAAACAAGATGTCTAGCATTATGGTATTTACTTACACCAGATTCACATTCACCTTAATTACAGATACGTGTATATTAAAATTCTATTATAATCGGACTGAAATGTTTAGAATACCTGTTCTGCCAAAACTTGATTTAAAATTTAACGAATTTTTATGATAAAAAAAATATAACCTAATTCAAAAGGAGATACTCGACAATTCTGATAATACTTATCGGTAGTGGAATTGACACGATTGCGTGCCAAGCTTTTCTAATTTTAAATAAACACCAAAACCATTTAACTCATAAAGACACTTAGAATTTCTTTAATTAAATTTCTAATTCTTTAATTACCACGGCCATGTTGAAAACCACCAGTCAACTTTTCGTTTACGCCTGCGTAATTTCTTATTTAATTTCATTTAAATCGTATTTCACGTTTAAAAATAATATAATAGTTTTGCACAAACGAAAATTTACTTCCAATTACACTAAATAAATTTAAAAATAAGCAGAATTAACTTGACAATTTCGTACAAATTTCAAATGCATCACGGGTCACGTGGCAAAAGCTGTTGCTAGGTAACGTGTTGATGAATGTAAACAATTTTGACAAGTGCGTTGCCTAATTGTCATAATTGTTTTTCTAATGGCCGAAATTCATATTATAGGACAAATATTAGGTGCGAAAGGGTTCCCAAAACAAAGCTTATTTTGCAAGTGGAGTCTGCAGTACGGTGAGCTTTTCGATAATTAAATTGTAATTAGTTTGCATAAGTTAACCATGGTTAATGGTTTCATAATACACAGGTACCAATTGGAAGGTAATTTCTGGAAGAAAAGAGGGACAAACCCAAGTCGAGTCGTCTGAATTTGATGATTATTGTAAATGGTGCTTTCCCATTGATGTACATTTTGCTACAAGAGGTATACAAGGTATTTGTTTTCTTAAAAATAATTATTTACTTCAGATTTACCAATTTGTTATATTGTACAGGTTGGCCTAAGATATACATCCAAATATACCATTTAGATTGGTTAGGACGAAGCCATTTGTTTGGCTATGGGTATGTTACAATTCCAACAACGCCCGGAGCCCATATTTTAGATTGTTTTACTTGGAGGCCTTTCGGAAGTCTCAGGGAGCGTTTCGTACAGTTTTTTTTAGGTGGTGGGCCACAACTTAAATATCCAGACTTAGTATTCTCAGCTAACGACAGATATAAATTAAATACAGAAAGTATGGGCATGGTCTCGTTTGAAATTAATTTGATTTTCAGAAATTTTGAGAAATTCGGTGTTGAATACAAACAATGAGGAGTTTAGTAGTATTGATTCTTATTTTACATTGTAATTTTAAGTTTGTAACAGTATCCACAAATACTGCAACAACTGAAGACAATTTAAACATTAATTCGACCGAATCAGATTTGTACATAAATGCAACCACAGAAAGTAATTTAAATGTAACAAGCTGCGAGAGCAAATCATGCACGACAGTATCTTTTGCTGTTGAAAATGATTCTGTTATCAATGAGGCTTCTCCAACGTTTCCTTTAAATTTAATTGGTTCAAATTTTAATCCTGATATATGCACTTGCAATTTACACGTAAGATTTATCGATTGTTCTTATTTAATTATGTTGATAATTAGTTGTTACTGTTTTATTAGAGAGGAATGTGCGATGTAAATTGTTGCTGCGATCACGACTGTAGTTTTGAAGACAAAAAGGTATTCAGTACTTGTAAGGTTGATACGAATTTAAATCGGGACACTTCTTTTTGTCAATACATGGATTATATTTACATAAACAACACGCCTTACACTTGGGAAGTGAATCAGAACGGATTATTCTGTATTGTTAAAACCAACTTGCCACCAAAGCACAAATTCTACGAAAAACGGGTATATTTTTTGTTTTTACTTGTTAAGTACGTTTTAACACGAATACATTTTAGGAAGTGAAAACGTTGGAAGATGCAGCAATTCAAAAGCAAACTAAATACTCTTGGAAACACTCGGATGACGAATGGAAATCAGTTAATATCAACACAAGTGAAAGTTTAAGACACGGTTCTAATGTTTGGATAATTAAGGAAGGCTTTATTGAACCCTTTGGTGTGGACTACGTTATTAATTTTAGCAATAAATTTACTTAAACTGATTTATTTTTAGAATTACCTGAAAGCTTCGTAACTCACATTTGTATAATTAAGAAAAACATTAGATTTTTAGAGAGCCAAAAGAATGAATGCAGCCAAACCACTATTTCGGAAGATAACATTTATTTAAGTGCTCAGACTTATTTTAAAGATATTTTTATTATACAAAATCCATTTAAATTTGATGTTAACAAAAAGGTATAAGATTCAATGACCAAAACTATTTCAATAAATTATTATTATTTTAGGAATGCCTTAAGAACGATTGTCTTCCAATTGATGTAAAACTTTGCGAAGAAGACTACGAGGATTGTTTTAATCTCACAGTAAACGACAACCGAACTCGAGCCCGTTGCCATTTAACATTAAATAATGAAATCACTTGTCTTCACTTGGCACAAAGAATGAAATATAACTTTTATCATAATGGAACTCAGGGATTTACAAGAATTGAGCTTTTTATAATTCTAACTAATTTGTCGTATGGAGTAGTCGATGATAGCATCGAACTGCGGCAAGAATTCGAAATTAATTATTTATGGTCTAATTACACGACGAACTACTCACAAATCTTGAGTGGAAATCCAGGCTACTTAATTGGTAAACCGTTGTTAATGGGCAATTTAGTATTTCTAAATGCTACAGTCAACAAAACAACAGTTCCAATGGGTTTTAAAATTAAAAGAGACCCGCTTAATGCAATAGACAATTTTTTAGCGTTGCCTTCTAATAAAAAGGGACGTTGCTTTTTAAATAATCATACACACATATTTGCCGAATTTGGATATAATATGATATTAAAATGTAAAATTCACAGGGAATTTCAGCTCGTAAAAAATATCACGGCCACAACTTTCTGCCAAAGTCTTCAGAGAGAAATATTTAAATATTTACCAATTTCTACAAATCTAACCGATATTAATAAAGTAATGGGAAGTTTTGGCAATGCAAATGAGAGTAACACAAAGGATTGGATTAATATTCTATCCAACCAATCGCCAGCTCATATGTTAAATATAACATGGGGAAATTTCACCGAAAGTAACAGAAGCATAATTTGCAATTCGCTCGTCACAAAGTTAACGATTGACATTTTTCATATGCGCGTCGATTTTAGCGAATTGCTTAACCAAGAGAAGATTGTAGGAGTCGCATTTTATTTCAACACAAATTCGTCCTACGAATTTACGATTAAAAGCAACCAAGTGCTTTTCGATTTAAATTTCAGAACTGAAATCGTTTACTACGATATAACTTCGGAAATCGTAGAAAAATTTGCAGAGCCTCCGTCTTTTCAAATTACTTTACCGCACGATTTTTTCTACCCTTTTATAAAAGTAGAAAACGCAGCAGAAGCAGTTCTTTCTAATTTAGTTTTTGGAATAAGCGTTTTTATAATTTTAGTTTTATTTGTGTAGATATAATGTAAGTTAATAACGTACCAAATTTTGATGTAAGCTGCATACTAATTGTTTAAAAGTGTGTCTTTTCGTTTGTATTTTATGAATTTAGATTTAGTAATTCTCATTTCAACTGAAATTCATTGTTATAAGTTCGGAATATTTATTTTGTACAATATGCGCCAGTATTGATGTAACTGTGTCACGCTAAAGAGTAAAGAAATGAAAATGCGTTTGTGTATTTTCATAGGAATTTTAATTACAGTTCTCGATGTGCATTCACAAGATAATATACAATCTATTTGCCAATTTTGTGGAGATTCCGTTAATGAATACTGTTGCCAATATTATAATAGTTGTTGCGAATGTAAGTACTAATTTCTGTAATGAAAGACACACTTTTAATAAGTAGGATGTTTTTAACTTTGTATTTTAATTTTAATGTCTAAGTTAGTAATAATTAAAACTAGATTTTAATAATTGTGTGGATCAGAACTTATGGATTGAAGATGGGTTGGTTTAACGATTAAGAAATTTGATTGCAATGTATTTTAGTCATAAATCCAAGTGGATGTCCACCACCTTTGAGCCCTGAGACCCGGAAGGCCTGCCAGCACCCAATTAAATGTTCAAGTAGCACAGAGTGCCCATCTCTGAAGCAGTGCTGCAGAACGCTACTATGTGGCGCCACCTGTACCGATCTCAGCTTTACGGGTTATAAATATTAAATAATTTAAAAGTTATGATTCAAAGTAACTTTATTTATTGTTATTCTATTTAAATATAAACTATGTAGTAAACATTACAAGCAGCTATTTAATTTCGAGGAAAGGGGAAACTTTCACATGAGTCGGGGGTCCTTTATTATTATTCAAGATTGATGCTCAACTTTACACATACAAATTGGATAAATTTAAATGATATTTATTTATAATCGTGACTTAATGAATATTAAGCGGTGATTCATTAGATATTAAATTTACCTGTAAGTCAGTAATCTTTAAGTTAGAGAAAAATGTTTGTTTAGTTAAGTTGTAATTAGTTTATAAATTTCAAGTTCAGTTCAGTAACTTTAGACTTTGCGTTCGGAGAAAATTACGATTCTTGATAGTTTGGTTTTATTATTTAAAAAAAATCCTTGAGAAGTTCTCATCGCTTTACAAGGATATTTAGAGTTAAATGTCATAAAAATTAGAATTTTAGAAATTTTGAAGTTGAGCATTGAAGACTGCGGGGATTTTTTAAAATGGTCTGAAATGAAGTTATTAAACAGGTAAGTAAACGCACCAAATTTTTGCAAACTTTTCCTTGCTTTTCTTGAGCTTGGAAAAGCAAAACATTTGATAAGTTTCTAATAGATTAATTAATCAAGATTAGTCGAATTAATTATGAATATAAAAAAGTAGTAAAGCAAAAAACCATTACAATCCAATAGCTTTTTCGTATTATTTAAAAAACTATGAACAAATATCTTCTCTCTCTCTCTTTTTATTTCAGAAATAATTTATAAAAATTGAGGAAAAGTAGGCTGTGAAGTAACTTAAATCTGAATGCGCAGAAAGAAGTTCGCCGTTGCGCCGCCGAGGCAGTATTCAAGATGGCTGACACTTGTTGGTTAATCATTTTATAATCGCGATTTTTCGTTCGAAAACAGTGCCTTAATCGTCGTGACTTTTACAAAACCAAATTCTAACGATCGCGCAATGTCTATTTTAACTTTGTGTATAAAAATTACGGTGGTGTGATAGTTGGAAGTGCTTGTAAATCTTGGAAATGTGTGTTTTCATGGACACTTTTTATTTATTGTTTGTGTGTACTCTTTACTTGGATGTTTTTGGATATAATGAATAATACACCCCCTGGTCTTCCTGAAAGGTGAGTTCTTTATGTTATTTTGCGTTTTTGTTTTGAAAAAGTCTTGTGTAAATACTTGGATCGTGTAGGAGTCGTATGTAGTCCAGCCTTATATCATACTGTTTTTCTTCTTCTGCATAACACGAACGAACATAGTTTGACATAACCGGTTTGTCTACGCTTACAATTTACGTTTGTATTGTTTGAAATTATGCAGCACCTCCCATACTTTAACATTTCATGTATTTTTCGCTCTGCTACGCTGTACCATCACTTCTGAAACCGTAATACTTCCACCGAACGATAACAACCATTATTTCCGATAGAAGATGAGAAAATCTATAAATGGGTCAGTAAATCATCCATTCAAGTGCGACTCGAGGAGAGTAGGTATGTGGCATTTAAATCTGCAACAAGTCCTTTGCTATTCAAATTGCTTTGAACAGATTAATATTCATTTAGAGGTTTTAGTTACGATTAGCGATTGGGGATGGCGATAAAATCCATAAACTTTATCTTTCAATTGTTTATTCAAGGTGCACATAACCTATATTTGTATTTTGAAACTGTTAATTGATTTTCACTGACGTTACATAAATATGATGTCATTTCGTAGGTAAACTTGATTTGTGTAAATAATTCTGACCTGAAAGTGTAAAAATTATCGATAATCCAAGTTTGATTATGTTTGCTCGTGTTCGAAGGTTTTTCTCGAGTGGAGATCAGCTTCCCTTTGAGACACATCTCAGTTTTGTACTTAGTGAACTTATTTAATAGGTTTTTTCTTTGATAATTATGATTCACACTTAGTTCGGCATGTAACAGTATCATCGATCGATTAAAATCTATTGAGAGAAGTTTTATATCAGTTCTCTGATGTGGGACTTAAAAACCTACTTTTGTTAAGTGGATACTTCATAATTTAGATAATTTAACAAAATGGAACAGATTTAATTTCAAATAATCACTTCGGAGCATTGAGATTCCTTCATCGACTTACTATTAGAGTACAATCCGATGCAAATCATTTCGGAAGAGGTAACTCGATGATTTTTTGAAATCACAGAATCATTTAAATACATATATTTAAACCAAACTTTAATCCTTTTATTTTGTAGACGAATTGAAGTCATTCAGATTACATAAATATAAAAGACCATGGAGGTATCTTCATCGCATTACATTGGTTTTGATGTATCGGACCTATTGGATTTTGATTTAAGCAAAACTATTGAAGATGATCGAATTAAAAAATCTAATTGATTCTGAACACAAAACTTCGGAACAATCCAGTTTTTGGTTTAGTTAAATGCATGTTTGCGGCCCAAAAATGGAAGATGTAGGATTTGTTTAAGATCTCCTTTGAAAGTAATTTCAAGTCTCCAAGATATTTACATTAGAATGTAGTTTTTGCTTAACACAATAACTGAGGTGCCCAATTTATATTTTAATACTTTTAATTGAGCCGATGAGTAGGTTTGGCACTTTTTTGGTCTCGCAAGAGATTTTTTGAATTACTGATACACGTTTTGCAAATTCTTTAACTAGATTTTTTGTAGATGAAGTGAAAAGTTGCTCTTTTGTTGAATTTAAGGACTTTAAGATTAACTATGTCTAATTGGAAAATATTTATAATGCACAAAATTTGGTGATCAACGATATGGTGCCGTATTGGAAAAAAAGCAGTGTCAAAGAAGGTCGAGGCTAACAATAAAAGCCTAATGCATTTGACATGATTGATTTATTCGTTGAAAGGTTTAATTATGACTAATTATATTTATTCGCAGACAGTTTTATAAACTGGAGGGAATCATACGGTTAATTAGATCGCCAAATATTGGATTAGTTTTGATTAAATTTTTTGGGTGGAATGCTAAAAGCGTTCTCTGACAGAAATGACTTCACACTAATGCATCAATTAACCTTTTGACGACTAAATGGAGGAATATTATATTGCTTTTCTTTATTTGTTATGTAAAGGAATTAAGCAAGATTAGTAACTAATTATAAAAGTACATTGTTGGCATTGAACCACTCTAACCCTAAGACTAAATTCTTCAGCTTTTTTTTCTGATGGATACAGGCTTAGCTCTGTGTACTTGTAATTAACTGTTCTATTTTTTTGAATGCATCAAAATTGACCTCGTTTATACGCCTTTAATTTTCTCAGCTTGAAATGCAAACGGATCGTGTCTTTTATCTTGTATCATTTTGATGTTAGATGTTACATTATACGTTCTCGCATAAGAAAAAGGGGGAAAACACGCTTTAAATCTGTTTTCTGCTGTGTCACTTACAAGTCAGCAGTAAATGTAGAAATTAGACATGAATAGACTTAAATTAATTATACACACACTTATTACAGAAGCGCTCTTTGACACTGCTATGCAATTTTTATGGTACAGTAGATGATTTTTTTTTTATTGTTTTAAAATTGTTTTTATTAGGCCGGGCAAGTTGAAGTTATACTTCTTTAGGCGCCTTGAGAGTAAAATTTTAGCAGGCAACGGAAGTTACGCGCCTAGTGCTAACGGAAATTCGACAGATGGTAAATTAATTATTGTGAATCATGCTTAAAACGGAGTGTGCACATTCGAGCTCAAAGTGGCACATTCCGATCTCGGGAAAATGAAGCACGCCGCTCCGCGTCGCGCTTCATTTGCCTCCCTTGCTCGGAAATGTGCCACTTCTCGCTCGAATGCGCACATCTTTGTGTTTATTGGATTTGTCCATTTTATCTTTTTTTGAATCCAATACAATATTGTGGTTTGTAGGTTTCGAATTACTTTATGGGTGATTCTACGATAAGAGGTTTTAAAATCATAGAGAATGCGCCAAGGGGAAAAATTCGAGTTTTTTGATTAAACACATATATTACGATATTAGTCCCGTTTATCTACACATTCATGTAAGGGCAAGTCACTTTATACATATTTAGTTACTTTTTCGAAGGTCAAGGTAAATACATCGGGCAGGGTAGAGACTAGCGCCTATTAAGTGATAATTAGAATAATTTGTATATTATCTATACTAATACCATGCATTTCATTAAAACAACAAGTTTTACTTATGATATAAACTGAAAAAATCAGTAAAATCAGATTATAAACAAAGAAATTATCATTTATTTTTTATCATACTCCTTTTCTTTTACCAGAATAATTGAAAACGTTTCTTGAGAATGTTGATATATATCTGGATTAGTTTGCACAAATGATCCAAATTATCTCCTTTGGTCAGTGAGTATCTCCCCTGGTAGTTATTTCACCAGGGGAAATACGACAGGGGAGTGACGTTTTCGTGACAAATTTAAAATTTTTAACTGACATACGTTAATATTGGACTAATAATATATCACACCTTAACTATTACAGTATTGTTTAATTTAAGCAGTAAATGCAAATAAATTAAGTGAATTTTATAAATTTTATAACTAACCAGTGGAGTGACACAATTAACTTGCGAAACCACTACACCACACTGTTACGTCGCGCCAGAGACAAATGTCAGCGATCTAAGGGCTCGTGTGTTTAGTGTTATTAACTACGTTGATACGCGCACTTGATCGCATTTTTGTATAAAACTGTGTGATATTTCTGTCTGTATTAACGGACCAAATTTGCCAGGCTACATACGCAAAAAGACGGGATAAAAATAAAGTTTGAAAATTATGGAAAAGAAACAAATATTTTTATATATTTTTTTTATAATACTTAAGTATACTTGTTTAAGTTTGTGCTAAATATATTTTAATGTGGAAACTGCGTCAAAGAACTTATGTACTGTCTGTATGTTTAACTAAAAACGTCATGGAGATAGGCCAGGGTAGAGACTTTTTCTGACTTAAATATGGAATTTCAGGAAAATGTACTTTAATTGGACATTAAATCATAATGCTATGTATAAAATACATTAAGATGCTGTGATTTATTGCATAAAATGACAACACATTGAATAAAAGAACTATTTTATAATGATTGCCGCACACATTACCTCTTATTGTAGAATCACCCTTATAATTTTTTTTTTAATTATCCGGTGTTATTTAATTCTAATTGGAACCTTTTGTTTGGTTTTTTAATGCGAATTTGCTAATAAAAGCAACCGGAATAAGAAATAAAGGACACAAAAACAAAGGAAACGCAAATGCAGGATGTTAGAAAGTGAAAATAAGTAAGTCATGGGTTTCGTTTTGATATTACAAAGTATGTAAATGAGTTACTAATTTTATCGGTTTTCTTACTACATATTTAGATGCTAAATTTAGAGCAAACATTTAAACTTTTAAGTCGGAACACAACAAAACTAAGACCTCCGTAAATTATTACGAAATCTTTCGCCTAATGAATGGCTCTTTTTGGATCTGAATGGCTTTGAGAAACATTGATTTAGGACTTCCTAATTTCTTCACGTGCTGCCGCTTTATTTTATTGTAAAGCTTAACAAGTTAATAACACTATGTAAGTGTTCAGTGGAATAGAAAATTTATGCACTTGTTTGTTGCAAGATGCAATTAGACTTACATTCGGGTTATGAATTTTCTATTTTTTAGTAGTGAAAATATTTCTTAAAGGAGGTGTAGGTGATTTAAATCTGGGTTATCAGTTTATTTTAGTGGCGCTGTTTATAAACTTTTGAAGCGACAGTTTTTGGTTTATTTGCAATGGAAGTAATGCTTCTTCTGAACAACTTTGATAGATACAGGTGCGTTGATTAAACAACTCAATTTGCTATCGGTCGTCGAACTTTTAATTTTGTTTATTTTCGATACAAATCAATCTGCAGTTTTATCAAAATAACTAGTTTTAACTTTTATTTTGAATTTGATGGAAGATATTTCGAAATTCTTTAAATTGGTGATTTTCGATTGAAGATATTTTGTATTTTTGCAAGAGATCTTCGAAATTGTGAAAAGTAGATATAAAAAAATTATTTTTAATCAACGACAACATAAATTACTAATATTTTGATAATTTGAAGGGTTTAATTTAGAAAAAAGGGCAGCTATAAGTTGAAAAACGTTGAGAACTGCTGTTTTAATGATTAAAATTATTGGAATCGTACGGAAAATGTTTTTTTTTGAAAAAAATATATATTATCAGTAGGAAAACGGTGTCAAGTATTCAAATAATGCTAAACTGCTCTTTTGTTAAATAGATGGCAGCACAATGTCGTTTTCCATCATAAATGTACTTCATTTGTTGCAATTACAGTCGAACTTCTATACCTCGAACGTATTTAAGTCGATTTTTTTCTGTAATATTATATTTAAAATTGTTTCCATATCCCGAATTTTTCTATAACTTGAGTTGAAATTCGCATATTAAGGTATTGTGACAAAGAAATAAGTATTTATGTTTTTTATTTGTAATTTATCTGTAATAATTTTTATTAAAAATTTCAGTGTAGTTTAAATCGTCTCCAAAGTCAAAATTTTGAGTTTACTGTTCTTTGCAAAAAGAGAAAAAAAAACTGTTAAGAGCAAATTGAAAAGTAAGAGTGGAGTAAAAATCTATGGTAAACCCAAAATCTTTTATTTGAAAATTCAAACACTTAAAAATAGAATTTACATTCTGCTTTTATTTTTAATTTTATTAAGAAAAAGAAAAAAACTATTATTTATAATTTTTTTCAAAATTTTCTAATCGTTTCGTTTGTTATTTGGGATCTCATTTAGGGTCAAAATTTCTATGTTTTTTATTGCAAAAATCTGTGAACAACCCCAATTTTTTTTGTTCTGGGGGGCCTTGGCGGAATTATCGAAAGATTGCAATTTTTTTATTTGAATTATTTTTATAAATTATCACAAACTAAATTTAAAAATAAATCTTTTTCTAGGCCACCATCAATTTAAACTCAAAACATTTTTGACTATGGATTTGGATTTAATTTCTATCTTTTTTTTTCCTAAAGATCTACAATTTTAAAATCAAAAAAATATATTACGGGCACTGCATAATAAATAAATAAAACTATATCTTTGTCAAAATTTAATGTTCAGTGAGCTTTGCCCATAAGTTATTGTATCAATATTTTTATTTTTATTTTCTCACTTTGTCCCTTTAAGGTCCACTTTTTGACCGACTTATTTCATGATCAGTTGACAAAAATCACAGGTCGTAATTTTGTTTGGGCTAACTTGCCGAAATTGAGTTAGGCAGGTACCCAGAACTTAACGAGCTTTTTGTACACTGCTCGTCAAAAGAAAACGGACAACTTTCGGAGCTTCAACTTCCCATGTTAAATTCGCATCTACATTCTCTTTTGTCGAGCACTGTACAGCTCCTTTCGGACTTTGGAGTTGTCAAAGCCGTAAGAGATAACAACTTTCAGAAGTGCTACAAAGTAAAATGTGTACCCCACGATAAAGCTGGCAATTAAAGGAAAAGCACTTCAGTTGACAAGCGAACAAATTTAAGGGATTGCAGGTATATTTCTTCTCATTGTGTGAAAGACATCGATTGCTGCTCTTGTGGGCTGCAACTCTCAAAATCTGTGTAGGTTTAGGTTGTAAGAAGTGTTAAGGGCAATAAAATCCATCGTAAACTTGAAGGTTCAATTCTCGAGAGTCATTTGCTTTAGTTGATTCTTAGAAGACATTAATTTTTTTCTATCTGCCACTTTTACCTGTCGGCCGTTCGATTTTTTTTGTCTTAGGTCGCACAATTGACAGTGTTAAAGGAGCCTTTTTTTCTTTTGCAGAACTTCGTCTAATTTGAACGGTTCGGTGAGGCGGCCGTCGCCCATACCAATCCCCTTAAATTCGGGAGCCATGGTTGGGGTGACCGGCCGCCCAGTTTCCCTTATGGATTCCCCAACGCACACATCTGGCCATTCTCATTTCGTTCAAGTTGTCATTAATAAGGACGAAAATGGTTATGGGATGAAGGTTTCTGGAGATAACCCGGTCTATGTTCAAAGTGTCAAAGAAGGTGAGTGGGGGTGCTTTTATTATTGAAAATGCTGGTGGTCGCGTGGACGTACAGTGAGTCTCACACAAAGTTGGACGCTTGTAATGTTTTGCATATATTCAACTTTAGCCATAAAAGTTAATATAAATAATTTTGATTTTTGATTTATTTTAATTGTTTTTTTTTTGGGAACATCGATAAAACATTAATGGAATAATGGTTTGGGCTGAAGAGGGTTTAAGGGTTCTTGGTAAAAATAGAGTCGAGCAATCTTTAATAATTTTTTTTGAAAATAAATTATTTTTTTGTCAATAGTGCTTAAAGCCGAGTGTGCACATTTAATTTAGATCAGTAAATATCGATTATATGTGGAAAAAAACGTATTTTTACTATAGCAATGAGTGGGAGCGAGCGAAAAGATACAACAAAATTATAAGTACGAGTGAGAGGGAATGATAAAAATTATTTACTAATTTTTCGTCATCAAAATTATTGTAAAATGTTTGTTAAAACGGAGTGTGCACATTCGAGCTCAAAGTGGCACATTCCGATCTCGGGAAAATGAAGCGCGCCGCTCCGCGTCGCGCTTCATTTGCCTCCCTCGCTCGGAAATGTGCCACTTTTCGCTCGAATGCGCACATCGTCGTTATCATTGGTTTCCCACGTTAACCTTCTGCGCGCCTAATTGCGACGAGCCGGGCAAAAATATTTTTAGATGTACAGTAAGACCCCGTTTAGCGCGGGGAATACGTTCCAATGAGTTTAAGCGCCCAACGAAACAGCGTTAAACGACGTCATTTTGAAATGTTACAATAAGTTGAATAGATGTATCTTTTGAGCTATTTGAAAACTTTGAGCTGACCGAGTTATATCGAATCAGCGTTAAACGAGGTCTCACTGTACTACCGAACGTTTACTAGCACGCATTTTCGATCAATTTAAATTGTGTATTCAGGAAATTCTAACATTGAATAAAACTCTCTTACTGTTTACTGTATTTAGTAATACCATTCAAAAACTTTCCAGCCAAGCATAAAATTATCCAAAATTTGAGATTAATGCAATATTAAGGTTTATATTGGAGATGTATATACCAATCTTCTTATTTTCAAATCAAACAATCAAATAAAGCTGACTAAAATTAATTTTTTGGTTTGAGAGATTGAACATTCATAACGTGAAAGACCCAATAGCGGAACGATTATTACTTTATATTTAATCTAGTATGCGAATGAAATGGAACTTTCTTTATTTGCAACCCTAATCTTTTAGTTTCAAAATACAATGTGAATTGGACTTTAGAATATATCCGAAATATGAAAAAAAAAATTGTAAATTATGACAAAACTTATGCGTAATGACTAATATTAAGATTTATTGTTTTTTCTATTAAAAACTATTTTTTTATTATGCTTTTTAATTTTTATGTATTTTTAAGCTATAAAGTTCTATTTTTTTTGTTAATTGGTGAAAGTTTAATTTTAATTAACCTCAGCCCCGTGGGGCCCGGAGAAAAAAAAATGTCTAGGGTCCCACAAAAGATTAATCCGGTCCTCTTTATAGTTCATTTAGAGTTGAAAATCGATTAGAAATAGTAAACAGCAAAATGAAGGGATTCGATGCAAAAGAAGCAAAACAAATTAATTTAAGAACAACAAATAAAAAAAAAGGGATGATCTATAACATGTTACCTCAACCTTGAATACTAGAAATTAAATATTAAACATTATATTTTAAATTATTTTTGGTGAATTTAGGCCAAACATTGTAAGTGTCCAACTTTTTATGAGAGTCACTGTATATGAGAGCTCAGTTAGGAAAAAAGTAAATTCTGTTGCTCAAATCAGCATAGCCCACAACGTTAATTTGTCGAGTAATGAAGGGTTAAACTTTTTGGTTCATTCTTGCGACACAAAATTGAACACCAAAAAAATTTATGGGCTGAAAATTCGAACACGTTGTATTTTTCGATATTTCTGACACTTGCGTAGGACGAAAGATCTGTGCATTTTTTATACTAATTCTTTACAGTTCTTACAAATTGTTTGTTATTTGTATGAAAAATATTACAAATTCATTTGTGTATGTCATGCGAAAAATATTTTTGCGAGTATTTATTTATAGCTGCATTATTAATAAAATTGGTTTGGTATGTTTCGGTTATGAAATAGCTGCAGTGAATATATTTAAGATTTTAAATTGATTTTATTGGAATATGCAAATTTTTATATTATTGCGGTACAAATTGCTTATTTTTTTTGTAATATAGTGTACCTATATAATAAGTTCGATTTAAAATAATCTAAAATACTTATGCTTTTACATAATTTATATTTACGAAGATTATAACATTTGTGTTTCTGTTTTAAATCAAAGAATTGACTTCGCACTTGTGTTTTAGAATTTATTTGTTTGATTTTGAAGCTAGCGTGTTTTTTCCGTATAGTTATTCACAATTAAAATGATGCAGGGGTACTACATATTGTAATTGATTGAAATGACGACATGAGTTACTGGATATCCATCTTTCTCACTTTTATTATCTGTTCATAAGTAAATCTTATTTTATTATAAAAGTATGGAAATTGCAGACTGCATTAAAATATCAAGATTTTGCATAATCTTAGACGACAATATTTAAAAAATATAAATTCTACAAATTTGCACAGAAAAAGATGAACATTTAAATGGAACAACTTTTATCATTAATTTATCGGGAATAGATAGATACCAATATCTAATTGTGCCATGAGTTAATATTTTTTAATTATAAATTTTAAAGAACTATCCACAAATATATAAAAAAAAACTTGTGACTTTTGAATAAGGCGGGGTGTTTCGATTATTGTACCAATAATTTGTGGATTTACTGTATATTCCATTTCAAAAAATTTAATAACCAAAGAAAATTCAGGAACGCCACACAATAATAGATGTAGAAATTTATTAGACGATTAAAAAAAAATAAATAAACTAAATAAATTGTTATAATTTGCAGGTGGAGCAGCTGAGAAGGCAGGCTTGCATGCAGGCGACAAAATAATTAAAGTAAGTATTATATTTCAATTAAAATTTTATTATTACTAACCCTATTTTTGTTTATACTAGGTTAATGGTGTAAACGTGATGCAGTCTACCCACACTCAAGTTGTTGCATTAATACGATGTAAGTAATAGTTTTTTTTTACTTATGTAAACATTCTTCTCGAAGGTATTTAAATTGCATTTTTAATAATTCTCCATTATTATAATGATTTATTCAAATATCCTGTGCTAAAATTTTTCTCTCGTTGATTTTTAATACGGTTTATTAAATGATTGGAAGGAATTTACAACAAAGCTAAACTAAAATTTAAATTTAATGTCATTCGGTGCACGTGTACTTAAATTATGTATTATTTAATTCTAATACATACAGTTGCCCACAGTAAAAGTGGTGCAAGAGCGCTCAATACTTCGATTGATAGAAATTGTGTACGAAACGTGGCGCTAACAAATTTAAAAATTATGATATTTTATTGTGATTAATACTAGGTTTTTACTTATGGCATATTAAATTTATTCTAAACAATCTGCTCACATATACTTTTTTGGAATACTCAAAAATCTAATTGTATATATTTTTATAAATTAGATTTATACCAAAATTTTATAATTTTTTACTAAAGCCATTTAATAAAATTATATCTGTTTAGAGACTGAATATTTTGGGTTTATTTTCTATGCTAAATGAAATGATGGTATTACTGTGGCGATTTTATTGAAATTTTTGATTCGTCTTATTTATTAAACGGAATTTTAATTTTGTTGTTATTGATTGTATCAACGAGATTAAATTATTTTTAAGTCTCAAAAATCACATGGTATAGCTTTTTAATGCAAATTTATACGTCCAAAAGGTATTTAGAATGATTTTTAATAATCTTGCTTATTTTCTCCGAGACAATTGTGTTAGAATAGAATTTTGTATTTCCATTCGTTTTTAAGTATTTCCCTCTCTCCCACTCGTTCGCCGTAAAAATTCGGAAGTTGCCAAAGTCGGCGCAAATGCATCGTTTTCGTAGAAGTGTTTGTTGCTAAGCGCGTTTTGATTGGTTGAGACGTTTCGGGTGTCGAATTTTCACGAAGGTGCTTAAATCGCACTTTAGTAAGCGGTGAAATTTCAAGGTGAAAAGAGTGATTTTGTTTCTGCGGCATTTTTCCTGTTGGGACATGATGTGCTTGGGAACTTCGTCCGTCGTCCCCCTTTCCCATGCGATTTTTTCTGGACTTGCGGGGATATATATTGAGGTATTTATTTATGGTTTTACATGAGGAATTTTTATTTATTGTTAAATTAAATAAAAATGTATTTATATATGAGCGAATTATTAGCCAAGGGTGTTTTAAATACGTACACTGTATAGCTTCGTCTTTTATAATATGCTCATTTAAGGAAATATTATTACTTTTGATTGGCTACCGAAATTAATTAATAACTCAGTACCTGTGCGGCAGTTGCGAAAACGCCTTAGGACTTTTCGTCCCAGAATTTCATTTTCTATCTACCCTTAAAATTTGGTCCCCTACTTGTGAAACACTTGGTATACTTTATTGTTAATACGGATTAAGTTCATATATAAAGCTATCCAATGATCGTTGGCACTTTTTAAGTGTTTTTAAATCTGCTATTGTTTAAATAGTTCAAAAAATTTGTAGAACCCAAAAAAATTTTACAAAAGCTAATTTGTAACAAAATATTGTAATAAGTATGATAGATGCTCCAAAAAAGTGAACATTTCTTAGAATTTACAATAGTTTCAACTTTGACCTTGAATAACTTTCGAAGGAGTGAATTTATCAAAAATTTATAAGAGGCTTTTTTTGTAGAGCATTCAATTTCCTGTAAAGGTATGGTAAGGTTTACCGATTCGTTAATTCGTTGCAGAGCTAAAAAATTCCAAACTTGAGAAATCAAATTTTCCCATGTTATTTAAATGGGAAATGGAAAATCGTGATGCGGGACATCTTAATATTAAAATTAAGAGCTGTCCGTTAAACTGGCGTATTTTTTCGGTATTCTGAACAAGATTATCAGTATATTAAAAAAAAAAATAGTCGTTTTTTGATACAGCCTAGTGTGCATGTATGTACGTATGATGCAATAAATAAATTTATTATTATTATTATAAATGATTGTCTCAAAAAACGTACTACTAAGTAATCGGCAATGGATTTGAATAAAATAAAAATGAAATTACTAATTTACGGCCAGTAATTGAGTTGACAAATTAATAGTATTTTCGGACTCATCAAATTCTTTTGTATGACAGTTAAGAAACCCTAACAAGATTTTATTCGCTTTATTAAAATACAATTTAATTTCACGGAAATTTATTAATAATTCGCATTATTTAGACAATACATTACACGAAAAATTAATTGAATTATTTTAGTCGGTCCCTCTCACTTGCATTGACAAGATTATTGTATCTTCTCGCTCCCTTCCACTCATTGCTATGGTAAATACGTTTTTCGAATATAAAATCCATATTTACTAAATTAAATTATAATTTTGATTTGAAGGAGCGCACGGTAAACTATAGGAAATGATGAAACAGCCATTTAAAGGATAAATAATTAGAGGACATAATCAATTTTTTAAATCTGTAATTGTTCATGCATTTATGTACGTAATGTCATAAAATATTTTTCAAAATTAACGATATTTTCGACTTCTAATCATTTATAAAAAATAAAATTTGGCTTTTCATAACCTATAGGTATTGAAACAGAACCCATTGAAAAGCCATGTTCTTATTACAAGATTAAAACTGCACATTAACGAAGATATTATTTAATAATAATCTTAAGCTATAATTTTAGATCTTATATAATTATAAAACGTTTTAAATAACGCAAACTCTCGATAAAATATTTACTTACATAAATCTAAGAAACTGTCAAAAATTTGACGTTTGTGATGAATCATTGCAAAAACTTAAAACGTTTTAGTAAAACTAATGCAATTTCCTTTTACGCCACAGGATTTATATGCCCAACCATTACAATTTTGCATCGGTACCACTCTAGATTGCTGTTACTACAATTATTATTGCATTTTATGCAATTAAATGCTTTTCATTACACTGCAGTCCGGCTATTTCAAAACATATTCTCTCAAGAAACAAAATCTCGAAAATTACTATGAAATCAAATATTAGTATACAAAATATATACGTTATTAGAAGGCCTAATATATCTATAAAATTATAGTATAATCATATTATTATTAGTTTTGTACGTATAGGCGTTAGAAAACAAATAAAGTGAACTCAAAACCTTACTTTTGACGACAAAATCTTCAATACGTCGTATCGGCGCCGTTTATTGACGGTGAACGGTCAAATTTTGTGGGATATCTGGCTAGTGTTGCTATCTTAAAATAATAATACATGAACGATTCGTATGAAAACTACTGCGTAATTGATAATGGCTTAAAACTTGGTTCAACTTTACTTATATAATAAATACGAGGATGTGCGCATTCGAGCGAAAGTGGCACATTTCCGAGCGAGGGAAGCAAATGAAGCGCGACGCGGCGGCGCGCTTCATTTTCCGAGATCGGAATGTGCCACTTTGAGCTCGAATGTCACACTCGGTTTTAAGCATGTTTTACAATAAAATATACGATGTATTAGTTAAAATCGTTCCCTCTCGCTTGAACTTACGAGATTATCGTATCTTTTCGCTCACTTCCACTCATTGCTATAGTAAAAAATACGTTTTTAAACATAAAATCGATATTTACTAAACTATATTTAAATTTTTCATGGGAAATCACGAAAGTTAAAATAGGCAAATCTAATAAATACGAAGATGTGCGCATTCGAGCGAAAAGTGGCACATTTCCGAGCGAGGGAAGCAAATGAAGCGCGACGCGGAGCGGCGCGCTTCATTTTCCCGAGATCGGAATGTGCCACTTTGAGCTCGAATGTGCACACTCGGTTTTAAGTATGTTTCACAATAAAATATACGATGTATTAGTTAAAATCGTTCCTCTCGCTTCAACTTACGAGATTATCGTATCTTTTCGCTCACTTCCACTCATTGCTATAGTAAAAAATACGTTTTTAAACATAAAATCGATATTTACTAAACTATATTTAAATTTTTCATGCGAAATCACGAAAGTTAAAATAGGCAAATCTAATAAACACGAAGATGTGCGCATTCGAGCGAAAAGTGGCACATTTCCGAGCGAGGGAGGCAAATGAAGCGCGACGCGGAGCGGCGCGCTTCATTTTCCCGAGATCGGAATGTGCCACTTTGAGCTCGAATGCGCACACTCGGTTTTAAGCTCGATTACCAAAAAAATTAACTAAAAAACTGTTCACCAAATACACGGAAGGTTAAAGGATTTTTAAATTTGCTTTATTTTTATTGTACTTTATTTTAAAAGAGACTTTTTGGCACTGTCGTTTTTTAAAAACTGTACATATCTCACAGTAAACAAAAAATTTTAGTAAATACTTGAATTTTTTTTGTCATTATTTTGAAGTACTTTTGACAATTCTACTACAAGTTAATTGTTTTTCAATTTTTTTAAATCTTACTAAAAAAATAATAAACCAAACCGATTGAAATGAAAAACGTACAATTTACGAACAGTTGAAACCCATTTGGGGTCACACAGTCCAGGGTTAAACATTTTAAAATCGACTGCATGACTTTGTGCTTCAGTTAATTAAATGTACCCGAAACCTTTTTTTTTCTAAAGTAGATGCAACCGGCAGAAGTGGCTTATAAATCATTCATCAACTGCTCCCAATAGTTTTGGAAGTGAAGTGGTGCCAGGAAAGGTTCGAATTTAGTTGATTGAACTTTTGTCCAATAAAAGCGTACGAACTAATCGATTTCGGTCTCAGTTAATTAAACGTTTTCGGAACTAAATTAAAGGAGTGGCTTTGGTTTATGTCCCTCATTCTGTTTTGTTTGACTATTCACAAATATTACCGTTTACTTTTCTATTGTGGCGCTGTTTATGGGCAACCGAGACAGGCTAAGGGCACCATCTCATTGCCAACTTTAGAAAGCAATCAGAAGAGACTTAGTAAAAATAAATTGTTTATTACAGAATATATTTAAAAATGGGGGGCGAATATTGCATTTGATTTGGAAGATAGGAATTTAAATTTAAATCCGAGTTTTATTAAGAACAAAACATTTTACATTATACACAAATACATACATATGTATTTTTCAAAAAAACAATGCCAAAAATAAAAAAAACGCTTTATAAAAAAAATTGGTCGCTTGAGACCCCGGTAGATCGGTACCTCGGATAACAGGGGGTCTACTGTATACTTATTTAAGATGTATTGACCTAAAAATTTTAAATTGTAGAGTCTCAAATGTATTTTGAATTTAAGGGGTAATTTTTGCCCAAAATTTTTCACACTTTGAATCATTCGCGAAAATTGTTTGCTAAAATACCCATAGAACATATTTCTTCAATATAATGTTTTTATATTATTTTAAATTTATGGGCAACTCAGGCAACCTAAGGGCACCACCTCATTGCCAACTTTGAGAAAGCAATCAGAAGAGATTTAGTAAAAATAAATTGTTTATTACATAATACAATTATAAATGGGGGGGAGGTGCGAATATTGCATTTGATTTGGGAGATAAGAGTTTAAATTTAAATCCGAGTTTTATTAAGAAAAAATCATTTCTCATTATACATAAATACATACATATGTATTTTTTAAGAAAAAAGTGTCAAAAATAAAAAAAACACCTTATAAAAAAAATTGATGGCTTGAGACCTCGGTGAGTGGGAACCCCAGATAACAGGGAGCCTACTGTATACTTATTTAAGATGTATTGACCTACAAATTTTAAATTATAGCTCCTCAAATGTATTTTGAATTTAAGGGGTAATTTTTGCTCAAAATTTTCACACTTTGAATCGTTCGCGAAAATTTTTGTTAAAATACCCATAGAACATATTTCTTCAATATATGTTTTTTATATTATTTAAAATTTATGGGCAACTGAGGTAAGCTAAGGGCACCATCTCATTGCCAACTTTAGAAATCAACCCGAAGAGACTTGTTAAAAATAAATTGTTTATTACAGAATATATTTAAAAATGGGGAGGGGCGAATATTGTATTTGATTTTGGGAGATAAGAATTTAAATTTAAATTCCAGTTTTATTAAGAAAAAAACATTTTACATTATACACAAATACATACATATATATTTTAAAAAAAAAAAATAAAAAAACTTATAAAAAAAATTGGTCGCTTGAGACCCCGGTAGATTGGAACCTCGGATAACAGGGGGTCTACTGTATACTTCTTTAAGATGTATTGACCTAAAAATTTTAAATTTTAGCTCCTCAAATGTATTTTGAATTTAAGGGGTAATTTTTGCCCAAAATTTTTCACACTTTGATTCATTCGTGAAAATTTTTTGCTAAAATACCCATAGAACATATTTCTTCAATATAATGTTTTTTATAATTTTTTAAATTTATGGGCAACTGAGGCAAGCTAAGGGTACCATCTCATTGCCAACTTTAGAAATCAACCGAAGAGACTTGTAAAAATAAATTGTTTATTACAGAATATATTTAAAATGGGACCGAATATTGTATTTGATTTTGGAAGATAGAATTTAAATTTAAAGTTTTATTAAGAAAAACTTTTACATATACACAAATACATACATATTTAGTTTCAAACAAAAATAAAAAACTTTATAAAAAATTGGTCGCTTGAGACCCGGTAGATTGGAACCTGGATAACAGGGGTCTACTGTATACTTCTTTAAGATGATTGACCTAAAATTTTAAATTTAGCTCCTCAAATGTATTTTGAATTTAAGGGTAATTTTGCCCAAAATGTTTCACACTTTGATCATTCTGCAAATTTTTGCTAAAATCCATGAACATATTTCTTCAATAATGTAATTTTTTAAATTTACGTTCGTAAAGCTACGTATATCTGCGATTTTACCCTAATACAAGAAATTTTGAAAAATTTTCATAAAAATCGTAATTTTAAGACGTCGATCCAGAAAACTGCTTTTCTCCTTGAAAATGGGAAAAATTGTGTAAAGTTTTTAAATTATAGAAAATAAAGAAAAATGGTTAAATTTAGGGTCCCCAATCAAAATTCTAATTAAAAATTTTCGACAGTAGGCAACCTGTGGAAACCCCGTTCGCCCATGATGCCTTCGTCTCGGTCGCCAGGTAAACAAACAACAAACGGTATCTTACTAATAACAATCGTCGCCATGGTAACGGTCGTGTCTTGCACTTTTAGAGAAAAAATCCGGAACCCCTACACAAGCGTGATGTAACTCCATTTCGGACGTAATCGTAAAAGCTCGAAAACTGGCAGATGTTTGCGCGGCTCACTTGAACGAAATCAAAGCTCGCTCTATGCATGCTGCCAAGTTCAATTTTGTGTGCAGAAGTTCCGGTAGTTTTTCTCGCCGAAAAAATTAGCAATTTTTTTCGGTAAATCGAAGAAAGTCAAAACGCACGTCGTTTGGTGTCAGGTGGACACAGGGTTTTGCATTGTGGCTCGCTGGTAAAGTTTTGTGAATTGGTGTTTTGCGATAGTTTGAATGATTTCGGAAATCGACGTATAGGATTGCTTTTGGTAGCCCGGGTGTCGTTAAGGAGCACGCTGGAAAGTTTTATATTTTATTTATTTATTTAGGGTTTGGGACCGTTTGGCCTTTTCGGCGATTTTTTTCGTGTGCGCGATTGCTCGAATGGTACGTACTTAAGATGTTTATGTAAGACGTACCTGTTTAATTAAAGGTGCTAAAAATAGGAATGATAAATTAGGAGAGGTTCGATTTAGTTTTGATTAGTCATTGATTGTTGGCCGAAGAGAACTATGGCGTTTTATGGGAGATTTCGACGAAATAAACAATGTGTGTCAGTGTCAAAATGAAAATAGAAACCATTAGATTTTCTGTATCAGCTGTTGAGGAGGTTTTTGGCAAGGGAACGATTCAATGCGATAATTTAGAAAATCAGGCTAGAGCTGCTGCGAGACGATTATTTTTCTTTTTAATTCGAGTAAATTGGTCGGATGCGAACAAACATTTATGTGGGTCAAATTTGCACATAAACTAAAAATTTCTATGCTTACACTTTTAATAACCCAAATATTTGGGAAAGTGTGTGAGCATTTCGTACGCTCTTCGAACATCAACGCCGATTTTTTTTCGAGCGCGAAAAAGGATGGCGAAGTGGACGTCGTTAATATGCGGAAATATTAAACTAATTTGTTTATTGATCTGGGCGATGGAAGGTTGGCGATGTTTCGTATTTTTAGATTCGGATCGATTGTTGTGCATGATTTGTATTTGTCGAAATAGATGGGATTGTCGTTTGGGATAGTGGTTTCCGAACTGGGGGGCGCGCTTCTCTAAGGAGTACAAAGGGGGCGGAAATTTTTTTTTTGGATGTAAAAATGTGCTGTATTTTTTACATTTTATAGAAAAATTAAAATTCTAAAAATTTGTAAGAATAAAAACTATTTAAAATATACATTTTTGATACAGATTTGGTTTCTGGTAGATGTACGGTTCTGTAACTTTTAATTCAAAAATTTTAAATACATTCATTATTATGAATTGTTTCGTATTTATTAGTTTGTCTAATTTACTATGTTCTTTCAAATAAAAAAAAATAATTTAATTTAGTAAATATTGATTTCCTATTCGAAAAACGTATTTACCATAGCAATGAGTGGAAGGGAGCGAGAAGATACGATAATCTTGTCAAGCCAAGTGAGAGGGAACGATTAAAATTATTCAATTAATTTTTCGTCTAATTTATTGGCTTAAATGATTGTAAATCGTGCTTAAAGCCGAGTGTGCACATTCGAGCTCAAAGTGGCACATTCCGATCTCGGGAAAATGAAGCGCGCCGCTCCGCGTCGCGCTTCATTTGCCTCCCTCGCTCGGCAATGTGCCACTTTTCGCTCGAATGCGCACATCCTCGTATTTACTAGATTTATCTACTGTGTTCATCGCTCTTTGAAAATCAAAAAAATTAAATTTAGTTCGGTAAATATCGATTTTGTTCCAAAAATGTATTTTTACCATAGCAATGAGTGCGAGCGAGCGAAAAGATACAACAATCTCATAAGTACGAGTGAGAGGGAATGATAAAAATTATTTACTAATTTTTCGCCATCAAAATTATTGTAAAATGTTGATGAAAACGGTGTGCATTCGAGCTCAAAGTGGCACATTCCGATCTCGGAATGAAGCGCGCCGCTCCGCGTCGCGCTTCATTTGCCTCCCTCGCTCAGAAATGTGCCACTTTTCGCTCGAATGTGCACATCCTTGTATTCATTGAATTTTTTAAATTAAACTTTCTTTCCAATCAACAAATTTAATTTAGTTCAGTAAATATCGCTTATATGTTCAAAAAAACGTATTTTTACCATAGCAATGAGTGGGAGCGAGCGAAAAGATACAACAATCTCATAAGTACGAGTGAGAGGGAATGATAAAAATTATTTACTAATTTTTCGTCATCAAAATTATTGTAAAATGTTGCTTAAAGCCGAGTGTGCACATTCGAGCTCAAAGTGGCACATTCCGATCTCGGGAAAATGAAGCGCGCCGCTCCGCGTCGCGCTTCATTTGCCTCCCTCGCTCGGAAATGTGCCACTTTTCGCTCGAATGCGCACATCCTCGTATTTACTAGATTTATCTACTGTGTTCATCGCTCTTTCAAAATCAAAAAAATTAAATTTAGTTCGGTAACTATCGATTTTGTTCCAAAAATGTATTTTTACCATAGCAATGAGTGCGAGCGAGCGAAAAGACACAACAATCTCATAAGTACGAGTGAGAGGGAACGATTAAAATTATTTTTCTGATTTTTCGTCTAATTTATTGGCCTAAATTATTTCGAATCATGTTGAAAACCGAGTGTGCACATTCGAGCTCAAAGTGACAGATTCCAATCTCGCGAAAATTTACTTATATCTTCCTTAAAAAAAAATATAGAATCGCCAAATTTATTTTGCAGAGTCTCTGGATTATAAACAATAACATGTACAAATATTATTTAATATAATTAACAATAACGGTATTAAACCATTTTATAAATTTGTTAAACCAGAAGCAAAAGCATAGGGTTGAAATGCACTTTATAACTCCCTTAAAAAAAAATATAGAATCGCAAAATTTATTTTACAGAATCTTAGGACTATAAACAATAACGTGTATAAAAATTATTTAATATAATTAACCAGAACCGTATTAAACAATATTCCTAAATTAAACTTAAAAGCAAAAACAGGCTGGTGTAATGAATTTTATATCTCCCTTAAAAAAATATAGAATCGCGAAATTTATTTTACGGAATCTCAGGACTATAAACAATAACGTGTATAAATATTATTTAATATAATTATCAATAACCGTCATAAACAATTTTCCGAATTTGTTACTTGGAAGCAAATGCAAAGAATTAAAATGCACTTTATGTCTCCCTTAAAAAAAATATAAGGTACCGGAGGGTAATAAGGCTCACTTAGTGTTAAATACGTACAAGATCTCATATCAGCCACAAAATCATGGTTGCAGACGGAACACATCCACAATTGTTTCGAGGAGCCAGCAATATTGTATTTTTACGTAACCCTGATTTTCATTGTAAGTCACGACCCTCAAGCATTTGCCTTTTATTAAAATATTAAGGCCCGGGCCTTATTACCTGAGGAGTACATTTTTCCTTTTTTAAGATTATCTTTTTTTCTGATTAAATAAATCAAGTCAACTAAAGAAGAAGTCAAAGAAGAAGCTTACCTCTTTGTATATAATTTTGCTCCTCTTAAATATGAACGCGATAGCACTAATTGAAAGTTAATTTGGCAGAGATACATTTATAAATTGCACATAATATTGAGGTAGATTCACTAAATCGAGGTTTCCCGCGTTAATTGAAACCCAGATAATTTTCCAACCCAGAGGTGATATGTTTTAGATGTTTCTCGCTCGCCGATGACACTAAATAAGCGATTTTGATTATAGTTTTTATTTGATGGCTTCTGGGCTTTATTACCTGGTGGGCCTTATTACCTTCCGGTACCTTACAATCGCCAAATTGATTTTACAGAGTCTCAGGACTATAAACAATAACGTGTATAAGTATTATTTAATATAATTAACAACAACCGTCTTAAACAATTTTCCGAATTTGTTACTTGGAAGCAAAAGCAAAGAATTAAAATGCCCTTCATATCTCTTTAAAAAAAAAATATAGAATCGCCAAATTTATTTTGCAGAGTCTCGGGACTATAAAAATTATTTAATATGATTAACCAGAACGGTATTAAACAATAATCCAAATTTGTTAAACTTAAAAGCAAAAACACGGGGCTAGGAACAAATCGTCGTAAGACTTGGCGGCCAACGCTTTGTAATTATGTTAAATTAATAGTTTTTCGTTGTGCTTTTTTTTTAACGGCACACTTACCGCTTCTCAAATTAATAAAAATTAAATTAGTAGTAAATTAGCAGTTGTGGAGTCGTCTTTTATGGCTGAACTGATTTACAACAAGAGCACTTATTATAAAGTTCCGGATGTTAATGCGTATTTTGAAAGTAAGTTTGCTTAGTAATGCTAATATTGACCATTTAATTTGAATTTTGCTAACGCTTATTTGCAGATCGTTTTTATTCGCATGGGGTCATAAACAGACCAATAAATACTTTGGCGAATTGAATTAATTTTTTATTTTAAATTTTAGTATGAAAAAGAAAAATAAAATAAAATGTTTTTCTTTTACGGGGTTGCTCACAAATATAAATAAATTTTCGCAAAATATGTGTTTTCTCAGAAAATAAGTAATATAAATTCAATCTATTTTTTTTTACAAAATACATACAGTGGAAACTCGATTATCCGGACTAATTATTGTTGTAGCTCATACGGATAATCGAAAATTCGGTTAATTGAATGTATAGAAAAAATCGTGCTTAAAACCGAGTGCGCACATTCGAGCTCAAAGTGGCACATTCGATCTCGGGAAAATGAAGCGCTCCGCTCCGCGTCGCGCTTCATTTGCCTCCCTCGCTCGGAAATGTGCCACTTTTCGCTCGAATGTGCACATCTTCGTCTTAATTGGATTCCACTATATTAATAACAAATCCTTCAAATCGGAAAAAGTTTTCGCTTGAAAGTGCACAAACTCCTTAATAATTGAATTTGCCTATCTTGTTCTTCTCTTTTACAAATAATATTAATTAAATCAAACCGAACTAAATGTAGGGGGAAAGTGGCATGAAACAGCCAAGTTTTGAAAGAGCCATTATCAATTACGCGGTAGTTTTCATACGAATCGTTTATGTATTATTATTTTAAGATAGCAACACTAGCCAGATATCCCCCACAAAAATTTGACCGTTCACCGTCAATAAACGGCGCCGGTACGACGTATTGAAGATTTTGTCGTCAAAAAGTAAGGTTTTGAGTTCAGTTTATTTGTTTTCTAACGCCTATACGTACAAAACTAATAATAATATGATTACACTATAATTTTATAGATATATTAGGCCTTCTAATAACGTATATATTTTGTAGACTAATCTTTGATTTCATAGTAATTTTCGAGATTTTGTTTCTTGAGAGAACATGTTTTGAAAGAGCCGGACTGCAGTGTAATGAAAGAGCCACCTTTTAATTGCATAAAATGCAATAATAATTGTAGTAACAGCAATCAAGAGTGCTACCGATGCAAAGTTGTAATGGTTGGGCATATAAATCCTGTGGCGTAAAAGGGAAATTGCATTATTTTTGCTAAAAACGTTTTTACGTTTTTCAATGATTGATCTCAAGTCAAATTTTTTGACAGTTTCTTAGATTTATGTAAGTCAATATTTTATCCAGAATTTGCGTTATTTAAAACGTTTTATAATTATATAAGATCTAAAATTATAGCTTAAGATTATTATTAAATAATATCTTCGTTAATGTGCAGTTTTAATCTTGTAATAAGAACATGGCTTTTTCAAAAATTGGGTTGGCTGTTTCAATACCTATAGGTTATGAAAAAGCCAAATTCTATTTTTTTTATAAATGATTAGAAGTCGAAAAATATCGTTAATTTTAAAAAATGTTTTATGACATTACGTACATAAATGCATGAACAATTACAGATTTAAAAAAAAATTTGATGTATTTATGTCCTTCTATATTATTTATCCCTTTTTTTAAAACTGTCTGTTTCATGCCACTTTCCCCCTACCACTTCTCGCTTTTCTTTTAATTAAAAGAAAACAGTACGGTATTTTTACCAAAAAACGCATTTCTAATTTAATACTTTTAAACTAGACTAGATGGGAGATTTCATCGTACATGAAAAAAAATACTGTAACTTTTTCCGAATTTTGACTCTTATTTCCCAATCTTTTTTTTAACATACCTCGTCCAATTTAGTCTAAAATTTTGATGCACCCCCTATGTAACATATAAATATTTTTTTATATTTAAAAATTGAATTAATCCATAAATGAAGTCTAATTACAACAGTGTATACAAAATATGCTTTAAAACTAATTTGTTTATAATTTTTACAAAAATAAAAATTACCCAAAAATATTTGGAGACTTGATTTTGACATATAAACCTTCAACAATCTGCAAAGGATGATATAAAAATCAATAGTTGATTTTTAGTGGCCCACTTCAGAAAATTTGAATCATATACAATTTTAATTAATCAAAAATGCGAATTAGTAAACATTAGAAAGTACACCTGACAATATTTTGATCAAGCTCGTTACATATAGGCGTGCGGAAGACCACAATGATAACTTATCAAAACGAATAAAATATCTAACGTTTTTCAAACAAAAAAATAGATCTAATTTATTCGACTTTTAATTTTTCGAATTGAAGAATACAATAATAATATAGGCAAATCCAATAAATACGAGGATGTGCGCATTCGAGCGAAAAGTGGCACATTTCCGAGCGAGGGAGGCAAATGAAGCGCGACGCGGAGCGGCGCGCTTCATTTTCCCGAGATCGGAATGTGCCACTTTGAGCTCGAATGTGCACACTCGGTTTTAAGCACGATTGACGTTAAATTACGTCAATAAATCAGACGAAACATTAGTTAAATCATTTTAATCGTTTTCTTTCGCTTGCACTTACGAGATTGTCGTATCTTTTCGCTCTCTTCCACTCATTGCTATAGTAAATACATTTTTCGAAAATAAAATCGATACTTACTAAATTAAATTTCAATATTTGATTTGAAGGAGCGTAGAATAAATGAGATAAATGTAATGAATACGAGGATGTGCGCATTCGAGCGAAAAGTGGCACATTTCCTAGCGAGGGAGGCAAATGGAGCGCGACGCGGAGCGGCGCGCTTCATTTTCCCGAGATCGGAGTGTGCCACTTTGAGCTCGAATGCGCACACTCGGTTTTAAGCACGATTACAAAGCGTCCCGTTTCAACAGGAAAAAAATTGGACAAATTGTTAGGTATATGTTATCTTAAAAACGCAACAAATATTGATCACTAAATAAAACAGTCGCACATTATCTTAAAATCAACAAAGCAAAAGAACACTGTTTAGTGCGAAATACAAAATAAAATGTAATATTTAGTAAGAAATACCGAGGTTTAATTTTCGCAACGAGTCCGAACGCGGTTGGCAATCCGTATAACTGGGGTTCGGATAATTGAGATTTTACTGTACTGTTGTACAGTTGGCAAGAAAGTAATTTCGGTTTTTGCAAATCGATGGCGTTTTGTATATATTTCACTTAAAGCATTATGTTGCACCATGCCAACGCTCGACCTCTCACATCTTTAGTTACTCGTCAAAAATTATTGGCGCTTGGTTGGCAACTGACGTCCACCTTACACTATCATTTTTTCATTGCAATCATTTGTTAAAATTTTTAAATTTAGTTTTATATTATCCACACTTATTAAACTATAATTAACTTGATTTATTGACAGCTATTGCACATTAGTCTTTCGAAATTGGGGTGGAATTTATTAAAAACACTATTTATTTTATTTTTAGGAACTATTTTATAGCTGTACGAGTTTCATCCAAAATTTTTTACTTGTTTTCGGCGAAAATCGTTTTAAATCGTTTCACAATTGCTTGAATTTTTTTTTAAACAGTTTGCGTTGCGAAAATTGTGCAAATGGGGTAATTTGAAAAATTCAATTAGTGATTTGGGGAAAATGTATAATTTGTCATAATTATTTTTACAGACGACCAATTACATCACAAAAATCACCTTTTAAAAATAATCAATTTCTAACATCGTTATTTTTTTTTCAAATACAATATTTGTGCAAATGTTTGAAACTTTCTTAAACAATATAGGTTGATCACAATGGAGAGGATTTATTGTGCTTGTATGCTTTTCAATTAGTGTCTAAGTATTAAAGAAGTCGTAATAACACTTTTAACCAAGAAGGAAAAAAAGAAAACACCGTTAGTTGTTAGCAAACAATTCAAACATAAATAAGTGTCACTCTCAGATCTAATTCTGATTAAATTTGCTTAAATAATATTTAGTTCCAGTACTGTCTTTGCAAACGATATAATTTATAATTTTTCGAACCGTGAAAGAGCATTGTACTCGGAAAAATAACCGAGGTTACTCGAGTTTAATGGAACAATATTGGGAAAAATTAATTTTTTTCTTAAAATATGGGAAAAACTAATTACATATAAATATGTAGCGCAACTGCGCGTTGTATTAATTACATTTATCTTACAATGGCGGGGGCAAACTAAGTATTTTTTCATATGTGTTATTGCGGAAATGCGCCCATATTTTCTCCACAAAAAAAGTTGTCAATAGCAAAATTAAAATTCAGACATCGTTGGTGAAAAAGAAGGTCGTTTCATGAAAAGTTGTAATTGTAAATTGGCCTTTAAGTGTACATCATTTAAATAAACTTTAGATGCGCAGTTAAAATTGTTCTAATAATAATTTTGCATGCGCTTACCTATGCTTGGGTTTATCTCAAATCTATTATTGAAAATTTATTATTAAACAAAAAGGAAAAAAAAAATAAGTTCCCGAAAATCTGTACTTATTTTTAGACTTACGACTCTTCGGCTTTTCTATTTATTAATATTTTCTATTTGTTTATGAAATTATAAATAATAATTTTTGGCTGAGATCTTTTCGAAAAAATTTTATCTCGCTTTGCGGGAGCCCTCTCTCGGCGACTTGCAGAAAGCAATATGTAATTATGTAACATTAATTAATTGTAAAATGTTTTCGGAGGCAAAAAAAATGAAGGTAGGCGATATTTTATGTACCAACGTGACGTCTGCGGAGTTAACTAAAATTGTATGTGTCTTGCGGTACATACATATAAATAGAATACACACAAATTAGACAATGCGTTAGTAAAACTACGTCAAACTAATACATTTTTCTTAAATATGAGCGGGACCATTTGAATTGAACAGATGTGTAAACCAATCGCTAAATTTACATATCACGTAAAAGCTTTCGTGATTTGTTTAGGTTTTCTTTAGTTGTGTTTTTTAATGGTTTTCAAAGATATCGCTTACGTTACGAAACATTCGTGCATTTTTCTTTTAAATGGAATCTAGTTACTTTCGGTAATTCAATTTTTGTTCAATTTAAGTACAGTTGAACCTCGATAAGTCATAGTCGAAGGGAAACTAAAAATAATTCGAGTTATCAAAAAAAGTCGAGTTAATTACTTTTCTGTGTATACATATCATATCTATATTTACCATCCTTTATACAAAATAACCAAAATTTGTAAACAATTATAAACATTATTATTATTTATTGTTATTAAGTATTTAGGTAATATGGTTATTTACATCTTATTTATTAATGGAAATTTGAATGAAAGTGGCACATTTTCCCGAGATCGGAATGTGCCACTTTGAGCTCGAATGTGCACACTCGGTATTAAGCGCGATTGACGATAATTTGGTCCAATAAATTAGACGAAATATTAGTTAAATCATTTTAATCGTTCCCTCTCGCTTGCATTAACGGAAATTTGGTATCATTTCGCTCTCTTCCACTCATTGCTATGGTAAATACATTTTTCGAAAATAAAATCGATACTTATTAATTTTAATTTTAATATTTGATTTGAAGGAGCGTAGAATAAATTAGATAAATGTAGTAAATACGAGGATGTGCGCGTTCGAGCGAAAAGTGGCACATTTCCGAGCGAGGGAGGCAAATGAAGCGCGACGCGGAGCGGCGCGCTTCATTTTCCCGAGATCGGAATGTGCCACTTTGAGCTCGAATGTGCACACTCCGTTTTAAGCAACATTTTACAATAATTTTGATGACGAAAAATTAGTAAATAATTTTTATCATTCCCTCTCACTCGTACTTATGATTTTGTTGTATCTTTTCGCTCGCTCCCACTCATTGCTATGGTAAAAATACGTTTTTTTGAACATATAATCGATATTTACTGAACTAAATTAAATTTGTTGATTGGAAAGAAAGTTTAATTTAAAAAATTCAATGAATACAAGGATGTGCGCATTCGAGCGAAAAATGGCACATTTCCGAGCGAGGGAGGCAAATGAAGCGCGACGCGGAGCGGCGCGCTTTATTTTCCTGAGATCGGAATGTGCCACTTTGAGCTCGAATGTGCACACTCCGTTTTTAGCAACATTTTACAATAATTTTGATGACGAAAAATTAGTAAATAATTTTTTATCATTCCCTCTCACTCACACTTATGCTTTTGTTGTATCTTTTCGCTCGCTCCCACTCATTGCTATGGTAAATATAGGTTTTTTTCAACATATAATCGGTATTTACTGAATTAAATTAAATTTGTTGATTAGAAAGAAAGTATAATTTAAAAAATTTATGGAATACAATGATGTACACATTCGAGCGAAAAGTGGCACATTTCTGAGCGAGGGAGGCAAATGAAGCGCGACGCGGAGCGGCGCGCTTCATTTTCCCGAGATCGGAATGTGCCACTTTGAGCTCGAATGTGCACACTACGTTTTAAGCGTGGTTCACAAAAATTAATTTGTTTTCTTAGACGGCTAACTTCAACCGTCAGTTTTTCGTTAGCTGCGCGCACACGACTTCCGTTTTCTGCTAAAAGTTCTGCTCAAAAGAAGTATAACTTCAAAAAAAAATTAAATATGACTCAAAATTGTTCTATGTGTTGGGATCAATCCATCTATCTTTTATTTTTTTTGTAACAGTATTTTTAAATCTTAATAAAAACTTGTGTTTTCTTTGATGTTTTAATACATTTTTTTTTGTAAATAATTGCCGTGAAGTCATCGACTTATAAAAATTCGTAAACGAACCGTTTGGATAAGTCTCAAAGGCAAAACGAATAATAAATGGTTTTAAAATTTAAATCGTACAGGAGCAATTTATAAAATCAAATTTTGTGTTTTTTTTTCGAAAAACAAATTTCGATTTTATTGCATACAAATCTCAACAGGACATTTATGCGAACCTCGGACAGAAATTTACGCAATTTAACTTTCGAAAACAATGTTTTTTCTCGTTTATCACGAATTAATTATTAGACAATATTTAACACTTAAAAATTCTGCCATTTGAACTTTTTAATGCAATAAAAAACGTGAACTATTTTCCGAGAAATGCCAATTCGAAACAAAAAGACATTTTTGGTCGATAAAATTTGTTATAGATCATTAATTAAATTCTGAAAGCCGATCAAATATATACAAATTGTTATTATCTTTTACGATGAGATAATAAATAAATAAAATTGATTAATTAGTGCAATTAATGGATTTCACTTGAAATTAGCACACTCGACCCCTCTTAATATTAAAAACAATTTTAAAAGTGTTATTTCATAAAAATTCAGAAGAGACTCTAAAATTGTACTTTTAAAGTTTATCAATTGCCAAATACTAATATATTAGTTGATAGATTTCAGCAAAACAGAAAAATTAACATAAAATGGCAATTTGTACTTTACGTTATTGCTTTCTAAAAAAAATTAAAGTTGTGTCACTTTATAATTACTCAATTTTGGCAAAAAAAACTGTAAAAATTTAGTTTAATGGCATTTATTAGTCAATTATCAAATTGCAAATTTATTTAAAAAAAAAAAAGCTCAAATAGTAAATAATGTTTTCCCTGACATCAAAACTGCATTTCTTTAAATAAAATTAACAAAATAATGCGATCAATACTAAATCATTTAATGAATCTTGACAAAACTTATAACGTAATGAGTTCGTAAGTGATTAGCACTTAATAACTGAATAATAACTAATTAAAGCTGCACTCAAAGAAACGAACGCCAAATTCCAAAGTCCTTGCCAGCACCAAACCACAATTCCATTGAATAATATTTAAAAACGGGCAATTAAAGATATTAATCGAAAGCAATCATTCCGTATTCGTAATTTGTTGGCGGTTGTTTACAATTTCCGAGATTTCATTTAAATCATATGTCCAAAGGAATGAGCCATAAATACAAAATTACATCACCTTCATACTTGACGATTTTAAACGCAACTCTCCTTTTGAAATCGCGCATTGATTTATTTTGTGTCATACAAAACGAGCAGTAAATCGCCTAATTGCATTAATACATTAGTAAATAAGCAAAAACAAACTATAGACACATGACAATTTTTTAAGTAATACTTCTTTTGGGGTTTTGAGAGTAAAATTTCAGGAGACAAAGGAAGTTGCGCGCGCACAGCTAACGAAATTAATTATCGTGAGTCACGCTTAAAACCGAGTGTGCACATTCGAGCTCAAAGTGGCACATTCCGATCTCGGGAAAATCGCTCGGAAATGTGCCACTTTTCGCTCGAATGCGCACATCCTCGTATTTATCACATTTATCTAATTTATTCTAGGCTCCTTCAAATCACATAGTGAAATTTAAATTAGTATGTATCGATTTTATTTGCGAAAAATGTATTTACCATAGCAATGAGTGGAAGAGAGCGAAAAGATACGACAATTCCGTAAGTGCAAGCGAGAGGAACGATTAAAATAATTTAACGTTCCTTCTCGCTTGCACTTACGAGTATTGTCGTATCTTTCGTCTCTTCACTCATTGCAATGGTAAATACTTTTTTCTAACATAAAATCGATATTTACTAACCTTAATGTAAATTTATGATTTGAAAGAACAAAGGATAAAGTAGACAAATCCAATGAAACGAAGATGTGCGCATTCGAGCGAAAAGTGGCACATTTCCGAGCGAGGGAGGCAAATGAAGCGCGACGCGGAGCGGCGCGCTTCATTTTCCCGAGATCGGAATGTGCCACTTTGAGCTCGAATGCGCACACTCGGTTTTAAGCACGATCGACGATAATTTAGTCCAATAAATTAGACGAAATATTAGTTAAATAATTTTAATCGTTCCTTCTCGCTTGCACTTACGAGATTGTCGTATCTTTTCGCTCTCTTCCACTCATTGCTATGGTAAATACCTTTTTAGCACATAAAATCGATATTTACTAACCTCAATGTAAATTTATCATTTGAAAGAACAAAGGATAAAGTAGACAAATCCAATGAAACGAAGATGTGCGCATTCGAGCGAAAAGTGGCACATTTCCGAGCGAGGGAAGCAAATGAAGCGCGACGCGGAGCGGCGCGCTTCATTTTCCCGAGATCGGAATGTGCCACTTTGAGCTCGAATGCGCACACTCGGTTTTAAGGGTGATTCACAATAATTAATTTCGTTAGCTGTGCGCGCGTAACTTTCTTTGTCTCTTGAAATTTTACTCTCCAAACCCCAAAAGAAGTATAACTTCAAAAATTCTCACGTGTATATAGTTTGTTTTTGCTTATTTACTAATGGATTAATGCAATTAGGCGATTTACTGCTCGTTTTGTACGACACACAAAATAAATCAATATGCGATTTCAAAAGAAGCGTTGCGTTTAAAATCGTCAAGTATGAAGGTGATGTAATTTTGTATTTATGGCTCATTCCTTTGGACATATGATTTAAATGAAATCTCGGAAATTGTAAACAACCGCCAACAAATTACGAATACGGAATTATTGCGTTCGATTAATATCTTTAATTGCCCGTTTTTAAATATTATTCAATGGAATTGTGGTTCGGTGCTGGCAAGGACTTTGGAATTTGGCGATGGTTTTCTTTGAGTGCAGCTTTAATTAGTTATTATTCAGTTATTAAGTGTTAATCACTTACGAACTCATTACGTTATAAGTTTTGTCAAGATTCATTAAGTGATTTAGCATTGATCGCATTATTTTGCTAATTTTATGTAAAGAAATGCAGTTTTGGATGTCAGCGAAAACATTATTTACTATTTGAGCTTTTTTTTAAAATAAATATGCAATTCGATAATTGATTAATAAAATGCAATTAAACTAAATTATTACAGTTTTTTTTGGCCAAAATTGGGTAAATTATAAAATGACACAACTTTAAATTTTTTTAGAAAGTAATAACGTAAAGTACAAATTGCGGTTTTATGTTAATTTTTCTGTTTTGCTGTAATGTATCAACTAATATATTAGTATTTGGCAATTGATAAACTTTAAAAGTACAATTTTGAAGTCTCTTCTGAATTTTTATGAAATAACACATCTAAAAATGTTTTTAATGCGTTGATTATTGCCCCATGTTAAGAGGGTCGAGTGTGCTAATTTCAAGTGAAATCCATTAATTGCACTAATTAATCAATTTTATTTATTTATTATCTCATCGTAAAAGATAATAACAATTTGTATATATTTGATCGGTTTTCAGTATTTAATTAATGGTCTATATCAATTTTTTTCGACCAAAAATGTCTTTTTGTTTCGAATTGAGATTTTTTGAGAAATATTTCATGATTTTTATTGAATTAAAAAGTTAAAATAGCAGGATTTTTAACTGTTAAATATTGTCTAACTATGAATTCGTGATAAACGAGAAAAAACGTATGTTTTCGAAAGTTAAATTGAAAAATTTCTGTCCGATGCTCGCATAAATGTCCTGTTGAGATTTGTAGGTAATAAAATCGAAATTTGTTTTTCGAAAAAAAAACTCAAAATTTGATTTTATAAATTGCTCCTGTACAATTTAAATTTTAAAACCATTTATTATTCGTTTTGCCTTTGAGACTTATCCAAACGGTTCGTTTACGAATTTTTATAAGTCGATGACTTCACGGCGATTATTTACAAAAAAAACAAAAATGTATTAAAACATCAAAGAAAACACAAGTTTTTATTGAGATTTAAAAATACTGTGTTACAAAAAAAATAAAGCAGACCAATTTTTAGTCATTTTTTTTTTTGAAGTTATACTTCTTTTGAGCACAACTTTTAGCGGGAAGCGGATGTTGTGTGCGCGCAGTTAATGAAAAATCGACGGTTGAACTCAGCCGTCTAAGAAAACCATTTAATTTTTGTGAATCACGCTTAAAACGGAGTGTGCGCATTCGAGCTCAAAGTGGCACATTTCCGATCTCGGGAAAATGAAGCGCGCCGCTCCGCGTCGCGCTTCATTTGCCTCCCTCGCTCGGAAATGTGCCACTTTTCGCTCGAATGCGCACATCCTCGTAAATATCACATTTATCTAATTTATTCTATGATCCTTCAAATCAAATATTGAAATTTAAATTAGTAAGTATCGATTTTATTTTCCTAAAATGGATTTACCGTAGTAATGAGTGGAAGAGAGCGAAAAGATATGAAAATTCCGTAAGTGCAAGCGAGAGGGAACGATTAAAATTATTTAACTAATGTTTCGTCTAATTTATTGGACTAAATTATCGTCAATCGTGCTTAAAACCGAGTGTGCACATTCGAGCTCAAAGTGGCACATTCCGATCTCGGGAAAATGAAGCGCGCCGCTCCGCGTCGCGCTTCATTTGCATCCCTCGCTCGGAAATGTGCCACTTTTCGCTCGAATGCGCACATCTTCTTCTTTATTGGTTTTTTACATGAATCTACTTATTTTGAAACCAATAAATTTTAAACACGATTCACAATATCTAATTGATTTTTTTTCTAAAACAAATTTTAATCGAATATTATGTTTTTTAATTTTTCAATAAGTGGGAGCGAGTGAAAAGATACTAACATCACATACAAGTGAGAAAGGGAGAGAGCAATTTAATAATAGATATTCATCAAAATTCTTGTTTTTACTATAGCAATGAGTGGGAGAGAGTAAAAAGATACAAAAATCTTATAAGTGCAAGTGAAAGGGAATGATTGAAATTGTCTCAATAACTATTTGTAAGATTTTTTAACTAGTAACTAATTAAATGAATCCATACGATTATTTTTTAAGTTCTTCATTGTGAATTGTGCTGAAAATAAATACATAGCCCTAGATTATCTGTTGTTTCCGCAATAATCCGATAAAAGATCTCAAATCGGACACTTGTTTTGGAACAAAAATAACTGTTAAATTGATACATATATTGCTTTGTTTTCGATTTACATGGTTAAATTTTATATAAGGGGTGCGCAGTAAGATATACAGTGGTACCTGCTTTAGAATATGTCCAATTCAAAATACGTCCTGTTTGGACGAAACAACTTTTGTTCGTTATACGACTTTTGTTCGATATACGGCTTAATTCAATTATACGCGTCATCTATGAATAAGTAGCACTATGATATCTACACTATTTTGGACATATTTTTAATAAAAGTTGCTGATCTTACAATTAGTGAAAAACAACAGAAGGTGGAAAAGCAAAAAACCCAAAATGGGACACTCTTCCATAGAATAAAAAATTTTTTGTTTTTTGTTTTACTATATTTTAATATTAAGGAGATTTTGATTTGATTTTGATTAAAATATTTAAACAATATAATAACTTTAAAAATCTATAATAAAATTTATTCTTTAATTAATATGCTCAAACAGTATTTAAATTATTTCGCAACCCTATATCAAGAAAAGTTTTTTTTTATGAGAACGGATTGATCATTTTTACATCACTTATTATGGGAAACATTGCTTTGGTATACGTCCTATTCGGTATAAGTCCAAACATCAGGAACTGATTAAAGTCGTATACCGAGGTTCCACTGTAACTTGGAAACCAGTGGTCGTTCTAGCTATAGACAAACTCAAGGTACGCAATATATTTAATTTACTTACACCAAAGGAGTATAACTTCTAACTCGCCCCGATTTTTTTTTAACAAAAATGTCACAAATTTGGGCTATACATCTGCTATGTATACATTGTATAAAACATAAACCGTGTTTTATAAATAAGGGTACAATTTTTGCACAGAACGTTTTAGGAAAACTGTTAAAACACCAGATGGAAGAAACAGCTGTTTCACATTCCTAACACACTTAATTTTTGTTAGAACAAAATTGTTAATTTTATTATTAACATTCATTTTAAAATATTTTATAAATTTTTTTGACACAGTCATGTGTACATCTTTAAATACTGTACGTATAAGTAAAACTTACTTGTTTTTTAAATTTATTTTTTGGAAAACATAACGACCTTAAATTTTCTTTTAGGCTTACCGTATTATTGTTGAATACAATTGGGGACAATGCGGGTTAATTGAAAAAAAAGAAGTGTAATAGAAAATCGGTCATTGTCTTGCGTTGTTGGCAAAGCCCCAATCCTTGTGAAATATGTAAATACTAATGAAATAATTGAGATATTTTTGAAGTTCTTGAAATATGGATTTTATAAATTTTCGCAATTATTTAATAAGTTCCCGACGACAGTTTGTAATTACTGGGGACCAGATTGGGCTCTTATGTAAACTTTATTTGATTTTAAAAGATTAATGTTTAATTCCCGCGTTGGATGACGGATCATTAAAGTCAAGATACAGTAGATCTTCGTTTATTTGGGCATGCTTTGTTTTAGTTATATTTATATATACAATCATATTTATTTATTTTTTGAAAATTGAGGTATTTCCTCATAAATATGTCATTTTAGTATTTCAGGCAGTGACTAAATTTCTAATCTTTTTCCCTTTTGCAAATCGATGAAGACTTCGGGAATTTTTTAAAATAATGGAACAGTTATTTAAAAAAAAATATTGCAATTAATTTTTTTCGCTACTTCTGAAAGAAACTAAAAGGTTCAGTTAGTGAGTCGAGAAACAGGACTAGTCGAAGTCTTTAAATATTTCTGATAGGTTTGGTCTTCGGATTAGTCATAATAAGCCGTTCTTTCACGTCTCGCCATTACTACTCGTACGGTTTACAAAATGACACTTTTAAATTTAATGTAAAGGCGTGCCTTGAAAACGAAACCTTATTGCGAATTCCATCGCACCAAACAATCCAGCAATTTATCTTATCAGGCAAAAATATCGAATTTACATGAAGACGTCTCCATAAACTGCTTACTCCATTTCGTAGATATCGCTTTACGAGGAAATCTCTCTTCCGAACAATTCGTCTTTTATTTCCTTTTTAGAAAAACTCGTGCTCGACCGGCTTATTTACACCGATCAAGTTTATTACATCTGTCGTATTTCTTAAAAATGTTATTTACCTATTATTTGCTTAAAGATAAAAAATAAATTCGGTGCTGCCGCGTAAAAGCAGAGAAATGTTGAAACAGATTCGTTTGCTTTGAAACTTTCAGAAGTCTGTCAAAGCTTTGGGTGTTAAATAAATAATTCGAATTATTTGGTGTTTAATGGTTCGTTGATCTTAATTGGAGTTTTTAAACCTAAATAATAGGTGCGTTGACATCTTCAACTGCACACTTTATTTAAATGCATTTATTAGGCAGATTTGTTGTTAATCGATAATTTTTAAATTAAATATAAATTCAATTTTAAAAATAATTTATGGACGATGGAGTTTTGATCGGTGTCTTTCGATTTCATCGTGAGAATGTGATGGCTTTCCGTCGCTCAGGTACTGAAATATATGGATATAAATGTAGTGCTATCTGTCGTGTGTATTAACGCAGGAATATTTCAGCCTAATGGTACTTACTTTAATATTCTATAAGATGGCGCTTCAAAAATATTTTTTTTAATGTGACAACGCATTTTTTCAGCTATGGCACCTATTTTGATTAATTTTTTTCAAATTTGAAAATTCGTAATTCAGTTATTTCTGAACGGATCTGTAAAAGCGGCTTTAGATAATTTTGAAGAACCATAGACTTCACGTTTGAAAATTTTGAGAAAAACTGAGTTGAACACACGGACTTGTGTTTTACTTATTCGAAATTTCGTTTTTGAAGATTTCGCAGCTCGCTTATTTGTGGACATATCTTCAAAAACTTTTCTGATTCTGAAAGCTGTTTATTTGAACATAAGATTAGTCAAAAAAACCAATTTGGCCCAATGCTAAATCATTGAGAAAAACGAGCTTGAAACTTTCAAAGTGTAAATTTATCGAAAAAATTAAATTTTCGTAATGACATAAATAACTCTGTGATCTTTGCGAATTTCGCAAAATTCTTTTATTTCTGAACGTATTGGGCCCTAATATATAAGAAACTGGCTCTAATTCAAAATTTCCAAAATTGACCATAATTTAAAAAAAAAACGGGTAAACCCTTTCGTTTTTCGAGAAAAAAAGTGGGAAAATAGATTACCTTTAAATGTTACTATGAACCCCTAGTATCCAAAACTGGTACCATTTTTCTTTACTATCTTGTCAACGCCCAAAGTTTTCTATGAAACTAAAAATTTGGCAAATTTTACAGTTTGACGCCAGGATAATAAGATAACTTCGTTAATTTTGATCTAATCGTTAAAAACGACCCAGATTTGGAATTCCGAGACTTTTTCTTATGAAATTCAAGTAATTTTAGTATAGGGCCCAATGTTAATTTTTGGAGTAATTAAGGGTTGAAGTCTGACTCATTTTCCGACACAAAATTGAACATTAAAAAAATCATAGCTGGGTTATTTGTAAAAGAATATTTAAAAATTTTGAAGTAAGTATAGAAGAAAATCTCAACACACTTCTAAAAAAATTATTTTTGCAGAGAAAATTTTTTTTCTACTATTACCGTTTTTATTTTTCATAAATAGGAAACTGTTGACGAAAAACGAATTAAAGTCAATAATCTCAACTTGAAAATGTAAAATCGAACGTGCAAGGGCAAATAAAATAAATTCGTCTTCTGAAAATAAATCCCAGTATTTTGCCAAAAAAAAATTCGCTTTTCTAAAAATTGCGAAAAACGAAGGACTAATGCATATTTATTTTAGTTCAAAACTGTTGGTGTTGTTATTTTCGATGAGCAAATTTTCATTCTAATTTTCATCATTATAATTATCGTGTTATAATGATTGCAACGAACAATTTTCACAAAATCGAACTAAAATTTTATGGAGACATTATCGATCGTTTAATGCCGTTTAAAAATTTGATTTAAATTTAAAAAAAATTAATATTAATATAAAAAACCATTCCGTGCGTTAGAAGTTATAGGGGAACCTATTGTACCTTTTTCACTTGTAATTTTTTTTAAATTGTATATGTAACAATTTGTTGATAAAATGAATTGCATCGTAGTGGGGCATTAATAAGGTATTCATCTTAAAATATTTGAAAGCATTACCAACCGTTTACTCAAATTGCTATAAGATTTACAAATTAGTGGATCTATGGCCTAGGTACAACAGAGGTGATGTATCTTGGCTCTATTCACATTTAGCAAAATAAAACCCACTGTTCTATGAAAACTATATATTTATTTTTGGATTATAAGAACTACTAATGTTCTTCTTTGAGATGACACTAAAATTGTTTCAAAAATTGACAAAACTTTTCTCGTATACTAAAATTTCACATACTTGACGGTTAACTTTGCAAAAATTTAAATTTTTCTTAGACTTGCGAGGCATATTATCTGAAGCAAAATAAAAAAAAAAATAACAATTTATAACAAAGGTATATCTAAATTTTTATTTATTGCACGTTGATCTTAGGGCCAAGGTACAATTTATAGACAGGACTTTTTGTTTCAGAATTTTCTTTATTCTCCCTTTCCGTTTATCAAATACTTTCGGAACACCCTGTATATAATAATACATAGATTTCTGAGAGAAAAGCTTGAAGTTTGCACTTAATTATACTACATAAATCAGCGTTTATCAAACTGTTTTTTGCACTAAAACCTTTTTTAATAAATGTAATAATGTTGTGAAGCAAAGAATTTGAGAATTTGCACAAGATGAAGACAAAATACAGTGGGTTTCGGTTATAACGACAATGAAAAGGCCTTAAAATTGTATCCGTATGTCCGGAAGTCGCTACAAACGACTAGGTAATCAACATTTCAGTAAATGTAGATAAGTAATACATTTGATAGTATATTAAGAACAATAGTTTTATTTATTAAATAACCTCAAAATTTACAATGGTTTTGAGACAGTTGTTGAGAAACAATTTTTACGTCTCAATAACTCGCTCGAGCAATACTAACTTTTTGTGGATTTGTCGGAACTAATAAAACAAAAATGCCTTTCGCTGAAATAAATGTTTGTCAATAGAAAATTTCAACAATAATAAATAAAATTTTAAATAATGTCTTCGTGATAACACCACTACATACACACATTAACCGCTATATCCGAAATCGGCGCTATATTCGAAGTCGCTATATCCAAATGAATTTTCTATGAAAGTATTTGTTAAACACAAGGGACTTTACAGTTACGTCGCTATAACCAAAAGGTCGTTAAAGCCGAGGGCGTTATAAATGAAATCCACTGTAATTACATATAAGAATATATAAACAAACAACTCAATCAGAGCTGCCAATTTATTAAAAATAAAAGTAAAACACAAAGAATACCGGTGCGCATATGAAGTTATACTTCTTTGGTCTAACTAAATTAAATATAACCATATATAATGTTGTGTGTAGCTAGACAAGTGGTCTCTAAACTATATGTTACTGCGCCTCCCTGATAAAATCTAATTTTTGCGCCTCTTCATTGTACACCTAATTCCCGATTTAAATGTTAGATAGGTTCTGGAGAAAAGCGTGTAAATTCAATTCATAATTGTTTGTAAGAGAAACCATCTAAATCGAAAACAAAACAAAATGCGGATACGAATAATTTTCAACGTTTCCTCTCACTTGCACTGGCGTGATTATCGTATCTTTTCGCTCCTTTCACTCATTGCTATGATAAATATGTTTTTCGATAATAAAAACGATACTTACTAAATTAAATTTTAATATTTGATATGAAGGAGCGTAGAATAAATTAGATAAATGTAATAAATACGAGGATGTGCGCATTCGAGCGAAAAGTGGCACATTTCCGAGCGAGGGAGGCAAATGAAGCGCGACGCGGAGCGGCGCGCTTCATTTTCCCGAGATCGGAATGTGCCACTTTGAGCTCGAATGTGCACACTCCGTTTTAAGCAACATTTTACAATAATTTTGATGACGAAAAATTGGCAAATAATTTTTATCATTCCCTCTCACTCGTACTTATGATTTTGTTGTATCTTTTCGCTCGCTCCCACTCATTGCTATGGTAAAAATACGTTTTTTTTGAACAAGTAATCGATATTTACTGAACTAAATTAAATTTGTTGATTGGAAAAAAGTTTAATTAAAAAAATTCAATGAATACAAGGATGTGCGCATTCGAGCGAAAAGTGGCACATTTCCGAGCGAGGGAAGCAAATGAAGCGCGACGCGGAGCGGCGCGCTTCATTTTCCCGAGATCGGAATGTGCCACTTTGAGCTCGAATGTGCACACTCGGTTTTAAACACGATTGACGATAATTTAATTCAATAAATTAGACAAAACATTAGTTAAATAATTTTTATCATTCCCTCTCACTCGTACTTATGATTTTGTTGTATCTTTTCGCTCGCTCCCACTCATTGCTATGGTAAAAATACGTTTTTTTTTGAACAAGTAAGCGATATTTACTGAACCAAATTAAATTTGTTGATTGGAAAAAAGTTTAATTAAAAAAATTCAATGAATACAAGGATGTGCGCATTCGAGCGAAAAGTGGCACATTTCCGAGCGAGGAGGCAAATGAAGCGCGACGCGGAGCGGCGCGCTTCATTTTCCGAGATCGGAATGTGCCACTTTGAGCTCGAATGCGCACACTCGGTTTTAAGCGTGATCCACAATAATTAATTTACTTTCTCATAATGTTGAGATTTACTTGGCAGTGCGCGCGCAATTTCAATTGCCTGCCATAATTTTACTCTCAACATCAAAAGAAGTACGACTTCAACAATATTTGTTTAATGTGGTAATTTTAACTGATAAGGAAATTTGTTTCAGCTTCCGCCCAAGTAATATTGACGGTGCAACAGAGATCGGGGGGCCTAAGAACGATGGGGTCCCCCAGCTTGCACGCGCGTCCTCTAACAACGCATGCCTCGCAAAGGATCACAGGTCCTCAACCTGTCACAGTAAGTTTATGAATTCTTAATAAGCAATAACTCTAATTGTAAGTCTAACCTTTCGCTAGACAGCATGACTACAAAGCAGGTAATAATCATGCAAAATAACTTTATGCGTCATCTCCATGATTGCTTTACAAAATATTTGCGATCGCCTTGCCGATTATTTATTTTCTCCAACATAAACATTTGCGATAAATTTTCGTTATCTTCGGCGATTTTTATTCGGCCTCTTTCAATCGCAATTTACGACTATTTAATTGCTTGTTGCAGCACGAAAAGCAGTACCAATTGCAGCTGGAGCGCGAACAACAAATTCGACTGATGATCGAAAAGGAGCAAAGATTCATCGACCAGCTTCGCAGCGAAATCGCCATATCGCCAAACGAGAAGAAAAACGAAAAATTGGCCAAGGCCGAAAGCAATCTCCAGAAACTGCACGCGATTCTCCAAAAACACATTCGCACCCAAAACGAGGTATTTATTGCGCACTATTTCCATTTAGTCGAAGTAAGATTTAGGGGAGGGGGTGGAAGTTTTACGAAAATTAATGATGCCGAATGAATGTTGAATCGTAAGCTTGGTTGGTAAATGGTTAAAATGGTGTTAACGGTTGGCTTTTGGCTCATTTTACGTATCTGTTTTATCATTTAAGCGCTGCCTTAATTTTTTGCAAAGATTGATCAAGTCGAAGGGAAAAATTTGTTGGTTATCGGATTGGAGGAAGTGCTAACCACATCCAAATCTAATAACGTGAACTTTTAACTAAAGGTTATTGGTCTGGTGTTCGTTGAATTGATTAATTTTGGACTGGTCCCGTGTGGTGTGTACTTTGATTATCGAATACTAATACTTTATCAATCTTTGATTCAAATATCGGTGATGTTTCTAATTTTCAATGGACATGCTTAGATCTTTTATGTCAAAATTCTTGGGCGAGCCCGTACGTATTTTAGTTTTGTCGTTTTTGGACTTGAAAATTGTTTCCCAGACAATGTTACATTTAATTGCGAGTAAAAATTTGATTGTGCTTCGTGGATGGAAGATGTATTTGTGGTGAAGAGAGGATGAAAAGTGTTAGCGGGTTGGCAAGGAAGTAATTTGAAATAAAACCAATTTGGACATTTTTCTGGCAACTTCCACGTTTGTCGAACTTCTGGTTCTTTTCAACAAAAAAAAACCGAATCAAGAGTGATTGGTTTGAGGTCATCATTATTAGTGAAATTTTTACCATTGAAAGGGTTTCGTAAAGATCAAAATAAATGGTGCAGGATTATATGGTGAATGCGACTTTATTTACCAAAAATTATTGACGAGTTACTAAGGGTGTGTGGGGTCGAGTGTTGTCATGGTGCAACATAGCGCGTTTTCGGTTGGTTCTGACCGTTGAACTTCAACTATTTTGTTTAATTTCGTCAGTTGTTGACAGTAATCGTTTGTTGTTTGGAAACTCTTTATAATCCTTCCAAACGAAGTAATTAAAAAAAATTATTTGTAAAAACCGGAATTACTTATCTTCAATTGAAATAATAATAAAGCAGAACTTTGTAATTTTTAAAAAGTTGGATATAAATTATTTTAAACAACGAAGGATGATAATTGGATGTTTCCAATATTTGGGAATGGATGAAGTTTTAGAGCCAAAGGGCTGTTAATTTTTTTTAGAATATAGAAATAAAGTCGCGAATTTAAGTTATTCGTTTCAAAAGAACAAGTTGCACTTTTGGCTTCTTGACGAGTTACTAAAGGTGTGTCAGGTCGAGTGTTGTCATGGTGCAACATAACGCCTTTTCGGTTGGACTTTAACTATTTTGTTCAATTCCATCAGTTGTTGACAGTAATCGTTTGGTTGCTTGGAAATACACAACTCCTTTATAATCCCTCCAAACGAAGTAATTTAAAAAAAAATTGTAACGCCATCTGTTTGTGAAAACCGAAATTACTTTCTTGCCAACACAATATCTTGAATTGAAATAATTATAAAGCGGAACTTTATAATTTTTAAAAAGTTGGATCTAAATTGTTTTAAGGAACGATGGATGATAATTGGATATTTCCAATACTTCGGAATGGATGAAGTTTAAGAGCCGAGGGGTTGTGAATTTTTTTTTGAACATATTAATAAAATCGCACTTTAAGTTGGACTTCTGACTACTTGTTGATTTTGTGTCTATTTATTTGATCATACGTTATTTAGTTTTTTTTTTGAAGTTACAAATCTCTAGACTTCATTTTTGGATTAGAGTTTTTAGGGGTAGTTCTATGGAAATCGGATAATTGCGTATTTTTAAAAAATATATTTATACTAGTATGAAGTATATTTAATAGTAGGAAAATACAAGTATTTTATCCTTCTAATTATAATTAAATTCAATTAAATATTGAATATTTTAAAAATCGTCTTTATTTGTTTAAAATGGCAGTCTATTAGAAAAGTTGACAATCAAATGTTCGGATTTTTAAATCGGTTAAGTTATGGAGTTGTTTTTATTTCTAATTTTTTTGGAAATTTAAAGAATTGATTATTTTTAATTTAATAATAGTTTTTAACAATATTTTTTGAGTAATTATTTGGGTAGAATTTGTTGAAAATTCGATTTTTTGGTAATAAAAATAGTTTTAATTTTTTTTTAACTATGACGTACCATTAAGGTCATTATAGGTCTTATAAGAAATGTAAAAATGATAGAATCATAATTTTCCTCAAAAAGTATAATAAAAATTGAAAAAAAATTTTTTGATTATCAATTTATTACGCTAAAAATTGGTCCATGGTGCCTGTAAAAGCTTTCTATCGCCTGCATAAGATACTAAATTTTCAAACAAATCGGTTCTCTCAATCCAAAGAAAAAAATTATTTTTTATTTTTTACTTATTTTGACATTTTGAAGAGACCGATATAGATTAAGGTCTGAAATTTTCAGGATCTTTATATTTCTATATCCATAGAATATCATTAAGATATTTACAAAAGGGATTTTTACTCCGTTATGTCCCTATGGCCTTTACACGGTAAACCGTGTAGATCAAAATCATAATTATTTTGTATGGTAAACCGTGTAAATCGAAAACAAAGCCAAATATGCAAAAATTAATGTAAACAAATTCAATAATTACGAGGATGTGCACGTTCGAGCGAAAAGTGGCACATTTCCGAGCGAGGGAGGCAAATGAAGCGCGACGCGGAGCGGCGCGCTTCATTTTCCCGAGATCGGAATGTGCCACTTTGAGCTCGAATGTGCACACGCGGTTTTATGCACGATCGACGATAATTTAGTCCAATAAATTAGACGAAACAATAGTTAAATAATTTTTGTCGTTCCCTCTCGCTTGCACTTACGGAATTGTCGTATCTTTTCGCTCTCTCCCACTCATTGCTATGGTAAATACATTTTTCGAAAATAAAATCGTTACTTACTAAATTAAATTTCAATATTTGATTTGAAGGAGCGTAGAATAAATTAGATAAATGTAATAAATACGAGGATGTGCGCATTCGAGCGAAAAGTGGCACATTTCCGAGCGAGGGAGGCAAATGAAGCGCGACGCGGAGCGGCGCGCTTCATTTTCCCGAGATCGGAATGTGCCACTTTGAGCTCGAATGTGCACACTCGGTTCTAAGCACGATTTACAATAATTAATTTACTTTCTTAGACGGTTGTGCGCGCGCAACTTCCATTGCCTCGAATAGGCGGCTTTACTGTTTCATTTTCATTAGTTGTGCGCGCGCAACTTTCGTTGCCTGCTAAAAATTTATTTTAACCGCGCCAAAAGAAATATACATCAGAAAAAAGTAAAAATTAAATTTATCCGATTTCTATGGAAAACTACCCTTATAACAAAGTCTCAATTTAACCTTTTTTTTTAAATGTGATTGTAATAATATCTAATCATACTGTTGTGTTGATTTAATTTTGAAAGGTTATCGTGTGTGTTGAATTAAAATTTCTTCTGTGTATCTGTCCGTCAATGTTGTATTGTTTTTTTTTCAAAGGAAGAAACCTGTAAAAATCAGAATTAATCGGCTTTGTTGTTGTATAATTGATGTTTTTGTCTGGGGAATGAGAATCTAATAGATAAAAGAGCTAAGCATATTTAAAATGTACGGCTGTTGATACTAAACTAACACTGCTTTACTGTCTCTTTCTTACAGCAAACACCACGCATCTCCCATTTACTCGATAATTTAGATACGCCACCACCTTTGCCCAAAACTCCTCCGCCGAACGTGTCCCAAACCCTTCCTCCCAAGTTCAATAAAAAAATGATCAAAAGCTCGCCACAGTCCCCCGTCGAGGGGAGCAATTTAGATAACGACGTGCCTCCGCCGTTACCGAAACGCAATCGTCCGCAAGACGCACAAAATAATAAAAAGCCATTTTACGAAAATGGTAAGGTGCCTTTAGACATTACCTCCATGTTCCTCGGTCACGAGACGAACCTGGGCCCATTGCCCCGACTGAGTTTCGACAAAAAGACTTCGAAAATCACCAAGTCCCTGTCGGACCCCAATTCGGAAATTATGATAGACAATTCCCTGTATTCCGACGTGTCCGTTCCGCCTCCCCTTCCGCCCAGAGCTCCCTTGTCCAACACTGGAAGTAGTGATCCCGACGCTGTTAATTCCATAAACAAACAAATGTCGTACCCACTTGTGGCAACTTGCACACCACTAGTTAACAACTATGTAAGTAACATTTTTGTAGATTTTTGATGTTTCACGTAATCTCGACTTCTAATGCTTAGTCGTTACTCATTTTAATGCCTTTTTAACATATTTAATCGATTAGATGCTTAAGTTGAACGTTCACGAAATTCGAAATTGCTGAGAAGTCAACTTTTGAAAAAACTGTAGTCAGTTTCGAGTTCGGATGGAGTTACTTTTTTTTTAAGTAACTTTGTTTTGGCGTCGGCGAAGATATTTAGGATCAAAGGTTGCGACAATCAGAAATTTGTTTTTTTAGTCGAAACACTGTTAAAAGTAGTGGATTGTGGTGAAGAGCCGAGTGTGCAAATCGAGCGAAATGTGGCACAATGCTGAGCGGAAGTAAATGTGCCACATTTCGCTCGAACGAGCGTCTACGTTAATCTTCTCACTTGAACTTTCAAAAATTAAATTTAGGTCGTCAGTAAGTCAAAGTGATTGTTCGAGGTGGACCAGAAGACCTTTCTTCGGCTTTGTTTGGCGAGGTATGTGCACATTCGAGCGAAAAGTGGCACATTCGCGAGGTCGGAATGTGCCACGAGCTCGAATTTGCAGCTCGATTTAAGCACGATTGACGATAATTAGTCCAATAAATTAGACGAAACATTAGTTAAATAATTTTAATCGTTCCCTCTCGCTTGCACTTACGGAATTGTCGTATCTTTTCGCTCTCTTCCACTCATTGCTATGGTAAATACGTTTTTCGAAAATAAAATCGATACTTACTAAATTAAATTTTAATATTTGATTTGAAGGAGCGTAGAATAAATTAGATAAATGTAATAAATACGAGAATGTGCGCGTTCGAGCGAAAAGTGGAACATTTCCGAGCGAGGGAAGCAAATGAACCGCGATGCGGAGCGGCTCGCTTCATTTTCCCGAGATCGGAATGTGCCACTTTGAGCTCGAATGTGCACACTCGATTTTAAGCACGTTTAACGATAAATTTAGTCCAATAAATTGGACAAAACATTAGTTAAATAATTTTAAACGTTTCTTCTCGCTTGCACTTACGGAATTGTCGTATCTTTGCGCTCTCTTCCACTCATTGCTATGGTAAATACATTTTTCAAAAAATAAAATCTATACTTATTAATTTAAATTTCAATATTTGATTTGAAGGAGCGTAAAATAAATTAGATAAATGTAATAAATACGAGGATGTGCGCATTCGAGCGAAAAGTGGCACATTTCCGAGCGAGGGAGGTAAATGAAGCGCGACGCGGAGCGGCGCGCTTCATTTTCCCGAGATCGGAATGTGCCACTTTGAGCTCGAATGTGCACACTCGGTTTTAAGCACGATTGGCGATAATTACTAAATTTAGTTGTTTAAAATTTATATTTAAACATTACTGGATTGTATTTATTATAGCAAAAAAATGAAATCTATGATTTGGTGCTCTTAAACAAAAAAATAAACGCTGTAACTTTTTCCAAAAATGACATTTTAATTTAAAATAGAAAAGTTTAATATAAACCAATTGAATGAATACGGGCGAGAAGTGGCACAATCCTGAACGGAAGAAAATGTGCCACTTTTCGCTCGAATGATAACATACTTCGTATTTATCAAATTCTTCTTCTTTTAAATATCTAAAATTAAATTTAGGTCATTAAGTTTACGTGATTGTTCGTATAAAATTAAATTGTTAATTTTTTTTTTTAATAATTGTATTTAATTACTTGAAACGACTGGTCTTGGTATTTACCGCAAACTACAGGCTTATATGGAATCATATTTTGAAAGAAAAATATTTTAAAATTGTTTAATTTTATATTAAAGTATGGGGAAAAGTAAGATGTTTTTGAATTTAACAATTTTTCGATTTGCATTATTGTTTTTGAGTAATTTTTAATTATCAAGTATGTTAACATCTAAGTTAAATTACTAAATTGCAATTTAAAAAAAAAATAATTGGACGTCGCCTATTTATTTTATCTCAATATTATATCCAAAAGGCTATATTTTTCAAATATGTAAAGCGCCCCCACCGACGTCGTCCAAATTTTTGAAGTAGTGTTCTTTGATTCCCAAAAATTTTTACATTGGGGGTAAATCGAGCTTTTTGAAATAACTCAAAAATTGTGTCTCGTACAAAAAAAAATATGAATCAATTTTGTATGTTAGAAGAAGTACCAAAACATGAGACTATTAGTTTTGTCATAGATGGCGCTGTTGTAGGTGAAATCGTAACCAATTTTGATTTTTTGAAAGGAAACCGTTACTTATTAATTTCTTTTATTAAAACATGGGCAAAAACAATACTTTTTTGTATGGGGGATTTTTTTTATTTAAGTCATAGTATGTGAGATTGCATTTTATATTAAAAAAATTGGTATTCAATATTACCCATAGTATTTAATCGCCATTTCAGAAGTGTTGATTAATATAGAGAATTTTCGTTTTAATCGAAGTTTTTTTATTTGAAAGAGAGAAAATTTGTACGAAATCCAGCTACGTGCACATTTGAGCGAGAAGTGGCACAGTCGCCCTTAAGCACAATTCACAATAATTATTAAATTTTGTTTTTTTTTTTTTAATATTTATAACTTTTAAAACCGTTATATAACAGTAACATCTAAGGTGGCATTCAAATAGTACGTAAGAAAATTTTCGGAGAGTTTGGAACCCCCCCCCCCCCCTCCCGCTTAAGCGAAAATAAAAAATTGTCTTTTCCCAATCCATGAGCGGACGCAAGAATTTTTTTAAATATAGTAGTATTAATTTGAATATAAAATATTGTTATTAAAACATTTTCGTTGTTTTCTAATTTTTTCATCTTTTATAACAGTTATGATATCCCGCCGCTCTATTTGACAGCAAAATAAGAACACATTGAACTCCCTTGCCCGCTAAGCTTGCTTACGTAATACCTGGACGCCCCTAAGCCCTGATTTTGGTTATTGTACAAAATAAATACTATATTTTTTCAAACAAGAAATATATATTTATTTTGACTTACATTCAATTTTTTAATTCGAAAGAGAGAAAATTAATATAGATTCCGGAAATCGGAATGTGCACGCTGGGTTTTGAGCACAATTCACAATAATGACTCAGTTTAGTATTTTAATTTAAAAATTACAATGTTATTATACAAAATAAACGCGATACCTTTTTTCAAAAAAGAAATATAAATTTATTGCTTATATTTAATTTTTTGAATCGAAAAAGAGAAGATTAATGTGAACGAATTCAATAAATACGATGATGTGCGCATTTGAGCGAAAAGTGGCACATTTCCGAGCGAGGGAAGCAAATGAAGCGCGACGCGGGCGGCGCGCTTCATTCCCGAGATCGGAATGTGCCACTTTGAGCTCGAATGCGCACACTCGGTTTTAAGCACGATGGACGACAATTTAGTCCGATAAATTAGACGAAACATTAGTTAAATAATTGTAATCGTTCTCCCCGCTTGCACTTACGGAATTGTCGTATCTTTTCGCTCTCTTCCACTCATTGCTATGGTAAATACATTTTCGAAAATAAAATCGATACTTACTAAATTAAATTTCAATATTTGATTGGAAGGAGCGTAGAATAAATCAGATAAATGTAATAAATACGAGGATGTGCGCATTCGAGCGAAAAGTGGCACATTTCCGAGCGAGGGAGGCAAATGAAGCGCGACGCGGAGCGGCGCGCTTCATTCCGAGATCGGAATGTGCCACTGAGCTCGAATGTGCACACTCGGTTTTAAGCACCATTCACAATAATTAATTTGTTTTCTAAAATAATTTAAATAAAAAAATTATACCAAGAACCGAATCTCAGTTTCATTGCCTTTAAATTCGACACAAAACAATTTCTTGAAAAACCATTTTTAGAGCCCTTTTCAGTTTTCATAACAACCTAAATTTACTTTCGTCTCCAAAGCGAAATATCTGTAAAAAACGATTATTGAACCTTTGATCTGAAATATCCTTCTAAAGCAAAGGAAGCCCATTTTGTAAAATGGTACGAAATCAAAATTTCAATTAAAAAAATAAATGCTATAACTTTTTCCAAAAATGACATTTTAATTTAAAATAGAAAGTTTAATATAAACCAATTGAATGAATACGGGCGAGAAGTGGCACAATCCTGAACGGAAGAAAATGTGCCACTTTTCGCTCGAATGATAACATACTTCGTATTTATCAAATTCTTCTTCTTTTAAATATCTAAAATTAAATTTAGGTCATTAAGTTTACGTGATTGTTCGTATAAAGTTAAATTGTTAATTTTTTTTTTTTAATAATTGTATTTCATTACTTGAAACGACTGGTCTTGGTATTTACCTCAAACTACAGACTTATCTGCAATCATATTCCGAAAAAAAATATTTTAAAATTGTTTAATTTTATATTAAATTATAGGCAAAAGTAAGATGTTTTTGGATTTAACAATTTTTGGATTTACACTATAGTTTGTGAGTTATTTTTAATTATCAAGTATGTTAAAATCTAGGTTAAATTATTAAATTGCAATTTTAGAAAAATTTAATTGGACGTCGCTTATTTATTTTATCTCAATCTTATATCCAAAACGCTATATTTTTCAAATATGTAAAGCGCCCCCACCGACGTCGTCAAAATTTTTGAAGTAGTGTTCTTTGAAGCCCGAAAATCGGGCTTTTTGAAATAACTCAAAAATTGTGTCTCGTACAAAAAAAAATTATGAATCAATTTTGTATGTTTGAAGAAGTACCAAAACATGAGACTATTAGTTTTGTCATAGATGGCGCTGTTGTAGGTGAAATCGTAACCAATTTTGATTTTTTAAAAGGAAACTGTTACTTTTTATTTTCTTTTATTAAAACATGGGCAAAAACAATACTTTTTTGTATGGGGGATTTTTTTTATTTAAGTCATAGTATGTGAGATTGCATTTTATATTAAAAAAATTGGTATTCAATATTACCCATGGTATTTAATCGCCATTTCAGAAGTGTTGATTAATATAGAGAATTTTCGTTTTAATCGAAGTTTTTTTATTTGAAAGAGAGAAAATTTGTACGAAATCCAGCTACGTGCACATTTGAGCGAGAAGTGGCACAGTCGCCCTTAAGCACAATTCACAATAATTATTAAATTTTGTTTTTTTTTTTTAATATTTATAACTTTTAAAACCGTTATATAACAGTAACATCTAAGGTGGCATTCAAGTAGTACGTAAGAAAATTTTCGGAGAGTTTGGAACCCCCCCCCCCCCCGCTTAAGCGAAAATAAAAAATTGTCTTTTCCCAATCCATGAGCGGACGCAAGAATTTTTTTAAATATAGTAGTATTAATTTGAATATAAAATATTGTTATTAAAACATTTTCGTTGTTTTCTAATTTTTTTCATCTTTTATAACAGTTATGATATCCCGCCGCTCTATTTGACAGCAAAAATAAGAACACATTGAACTCCCTTGCCCGCTAAGCTTGCTTACGTAATACCTGGACGCCCCCCTAAGCCCTGATTTTGCGTTATTGTACAAAATAAATACTATATTTTTTCAAACAAGAAATATATATTTATTTTGACTTGCATTCAATTTTTTAATTCGAAAGAGAAAATTAATATAGATTCCGGAAATCGGAATGTGCACGCTGGGTTTTGAGCACAATTCACAATAATGACTCAGTTTAGTATTTTAATTTAAAAATTACAATGTTATTATACAAAATAAACGCGATACCTTTTTTCAAAAAAGAAATATAAATTTATTGCTTATATTTAATTTTTTGAATCGAAAAAGAGAAGATTAATGTGAACGAATTCAATAAATACGATGATGTGCGCATTTGAGCGAAAAGTGGCACATTTCCGAGCGAGGGAAGCAAATGAAGCGCGACGCGGAGCGGCGCGCTTCATTTTCCCGAGATCGGAATGTGCCACTTTGAGCTCGAATGTGCACACTCGGTTTTAAGCACCATTCACAATAATTAATTTGTTTTCTAAAATAATTTAAATAAAAAAATTATACCAAGAACCGAATCTCAGTTTCATTGCCTTTAAATTCGACACAAAACAATTTCTTGAAAAACCATTTTAGAGCCCTTTTCAGTTTTCATAACAACCTAAATTTACTTTCGTCTCCAAAGCGAAATATCTGTAAAAAACGATTATTGAACCTTTGATCTGAAATATCCTTCTAAAGCCAAGGAAGCCCATTTTGTAAAATGGTACGAAATCAAAATTTCAATTAAAAAAAAATAAATGCTATAACTTTTTCCGAACTCGGCCTATGTTTAGTCCGTAGGGACTGGGGAAAAGTGCGATTTAAAAAAAAAATTGGTTTTCGCTTTTTGTGTATGTAAATCTACCACACCTATATTTTATATGCTTTTAAATTTTGAGACAACAGCGTTTCCTGTTTGCATTTTACTAATAAGAAGAATTGCGAATCGTTTTTCAGTCGCCCAACCACACGCACCATCGTACAAAATCGAGCCCAGATTCCCTATCTGTGATATTGTCGCCAGCCGAAGCTTCCAGAAGACTGATTGCTTCCGAGAGCATGAACGACTTGAGTAGATGCGAAGGATGGGAATCTGCTGCTACACCTCCTGGTACGCCGCCTCCACCTTATCCTAGTCCGGTGCCAAACAGAAGACAACCCTTCAGCAATAGAAGCTCTGCCAACACAGAGGACGGCGACATCTCTTTCGAAGAGGTAGTTTTTTTTTTTGGTTTGCCATTTGCATACTCGTTTCCAGATAAAATTAATGTTTCAATGTGATCGGTATTTCATTAAATCACCAATGACTAATGGTAAGAGGTAGGAACCGAAGGAGCAATTAATTATATTAGATAGTTGTTACATTTTATGTTAATTTGATTTTATAATCGACGAAGCAGAATTAAAATTTATTCTAATTTTTAGCACGCATTGGAAACGTTTTCTCCTGAGCGAATCTGTGGATCAAGCCCAGGAGTTCTAGGACGGGTTGTTGCCAACAGTTCCCCAATACATGCAGCTACGTCACAGACGGCACAACAGCCAATCATTAGCATGGAAGACGATGAAATATCAGATCCAGAAGTGGTAAATTAATTTTTCTTGCAAATTAAATCAATTTCACATCTTTGCCTTTTCTTGCTCATCTGAGAATATGTAATACTAGCTGGAACGCCGGTTTCGCACGGGTATTGCGATTTCGAAGTAAAAACTAATTTTTTCCAAAAATGTTACTCAAGGATAGTGTCTTCTACCTGTTAATTCAAGTCCCGTCAAAATCGGTTCAGCCGTTTCCAAGATATACGGGCGGACAAACGGACAGACGGATAGACAGACAGACAGACAGACAAAAATGTTAAAAACGCAAGTTTGGGCTTTGGTATCTACCAAATAACCATATTAAATTAAGAAAAAGTCTTTATTTCGAAATCACAGCCAGACACTTCATTTTTATTTATATGTATAGATGTATAGACTAATCGAGTGACATTTTTTAGGGACAACTGGAGGATCACGGTCCTTTCAAATCGCTCTCTCGACTATGGGAACATACACCACACTTAGCTGTGTTCATGAATTACGTTTTGTCTAATTCAGATCCGAGTAGTTTATTGTTTTATTTAATCACCGATTTGTACAAAGAAGGCAACGCGAAAGAAATGCGCAAATGGGCCTTCGAAATACATTCGAGCTTCCTCGTTCCTGGTGCTGTAAGTATTCTGTCGATTTCGCATTTTCTAAGCACTACTAATTAAATTGTTTTTTAGCCGTTGCGTCTAAGTAATGTAGACGAAAATATTGCACGCGAGATCGACGACGTTCTAACTCGTGAATTCGACAAAGAAGAAATATTACGTAAAATCTTTTGGAAAGCTCGAAATAGAGCTAAAGAAGAATTAACAAAGCAACTTGCCGATTTTCAACAGAAACGCACAGCCGGCCTTGGTACCATATTCGGTCCCAGCGATTCGATGCTGGCTGATATCAGTCAAGATAAAACCAAAGAAATGAAAATGTATGAAAGTCTACTCTTAGATAAATTAGAACCATATTTGTAAGTGCCTCGTCTTTTGAACGCTTCTTTTGCTGATCGTATTCTTTTGCAGAGATGAGCTGGATCGCGAAAATTATGACCATCGTCGATACTTGACAGCCGCAGCTCTTGCCACAGTAATAACGAGGGTATTTGGTGTACGACCAACAGGACATGCTTTAGACCGATGTCCAACATTTGTTAATAAAGAAAAATCTTTTAGAACTAAATTTATAGGAAGATACTCTAGAAAAGTACGTTACCAATTCGACGATTGTTACTTAGTACTCTTACCAATTAATTATTAACGATTTTAGTTAACCCTTCAGGGACACCAATTCGTTGCCCAACCATATTATACTGTGATACTTTGCAACCATTGTCATCAAATTATTTATGGGATATCGCCACAGGGATATCAATGCTCAGGTAACTATCGAATCTTTTCAAGAGCCTTACGGGAAATAATAGATTTAATTTGTAGCGTGTCTCATCAACCTTCATCGGTTGTGTGTGAAATTGTACGACGACACGTGCCCTGGGCCCATAAACAAAAAAGATCGAGGAATCGGCAAGCTGATGGACAGGATCCATAGTCGAGATCACCGGAGGAAGCCAAGCTCCCACTTCATCCAGAGTAAGTGCATTATTTCGTAATCTAATCAGAAATTTCATTCACAAAATCCTTTCGTTTTAGTGGAGAAAGAAAGGAGACTGCTGGAAGAGAGAGATGTGGTGGTCGACTTAGATAATTCAGGTTAGTCGTTGTTTTTATTTATATTCACGGCACTGATTATGTTATTAATGGAACGGTAACACGAGCGGGTTAATTATAAAAATAACTTGCGGTCATTAATTTGTTTACTCGATCATTTAGTGGGAGGAAGTGGATGTTTGTAATTGAGACACTCCCTTAAGATGGCAAGTCGCCTCATATTAGCTGGTTAATGATTTTTAATCGGCCTTCGACGTAGTGGATTTGAAAGTACCTTAATTCGCTATTGTAGGTCTTTCTGATGAGCTTTTATTCTGTTTGATCGAAGGTTTTAATCCTAGAATTGAAATTACAGGTTTCTGTAACTATAGTTGCCAGTGATTAATAATTTCGATTCTCAAAGCGGAAGATTTAAATAATCTCATCATCGGACGTTTAATCAGCTCATGAAAAAGGTTTCAAAGCGCAATTCTATTTTAAAAGTTATTAAATTAAATCGAGCTTACTGCGGGGTCGTGTATTATTAATTACAAGTACAAATATAATGAGGTACAGGAATGTTATTCCAGTTTAAATTCTAAATGTAATTTGTCTGTGTTTCACATACATATTATTTTACAGTTAAGAGAAACGTTATTTATTTGGGTTAATTGGAGTTGTCGAGTACATAAATAATTAAACAATGCAAGTAATTCAGACACTTTAAAGTTATTAACATTAATCAAACGTGCATTTACAATTAGTATCGGTATTATGCAGTTTCTGCGAGACACGAGCTTAAATTTAGAAAATTGCTGATTCGTCCTTAATTCGAAAAATGAATTTGGGCAATTACAAGAGTAACTTTGCGCAATTCTCTTTTAAATATTAGGAACAATGATTTTTCGAAGTGTGTCGTATATTTCTGGATTTTAGTATACAAGGTGCAAAAGGTTCTTCGTGGACCTTCATAAAATTGTTGAACTTATACCACTTTTAACAGTAATTTGCAATTTGTGAAGTTATGGGTTTGCTAACTTTATAAACAGCTCTTTCTAGTTTGGGCTTTAATGCAAATTGGGTTGTTTCTTGCTACCAAGAAGCAAGTTTATGGGGTCAGTGTTAATTATACCCGGTTTATTAAGGACGATGATGGCATATTTGTTATTTTTAGATTTCCATTATTATTATCTCCGATAAATATTGTGATGCTTTTTTTAGCATGGGAAATATTTACTTTCGCTTTAGATTAATTTTTGGGACGTAGACTCGAAAAAAAATAGGGGATGAACCTTGTGCGAAGCAGCATAAAGCTCTGGAAAATTTGCGTGTAAGTTTAAAATTATTATTTGATACATAAATTATTATTTTCATTTCCGTTTAACGTGGTTGGAAAATTCCAAATTAAACAAACTTCCAGCAATTAAGTTACCCTCTGGAATTAATGTGACAAGCGCGCATAAATCAAACACGCTATTGATCTGTCTATGTTTCCAAGGCACGCCACTGGAGAAAGGGTGCTCTTCCACTTTATTAGAATATTTTCGGAAGTCTCCCCCTAAAGGTGTTGGGGTTACCTATGCCGCTTCGGTTCTTCGGGTGCCCCATTCACTTTTGAGAAGGGTCGAACGAAATTTTTGATTTGCAATTAGATTAAATTTTAAATAAACCTATAATTAAGTCGCAAAAATAATTAATTTGATTAAAAAGCATCTCGTGTTGGTGTTTCTTCTATTTTTTGAATCATATAAAAGTATCGAGGTACATAATTACATATTGCGTTCTTTTCAGTCGAAAATTCGTTTTTGATTTGACGTGTTTTAATTAAAATTTTCGATTTCTAAAAAAAAGTTACGTAGAAAAAATATTAAATTAATTAAAGGGTACCTTTGTTAGAAAATTGTATTATGAAAAATGTTACGAGGGTGTAGCTTTTGTTGCGATTGAGTCGTTCTAAATAAAGAACATTTACGTAATGTTTTCTTTGCCCCAGATTTATTTGATTATAGCCTTCGAATTCTATTTTGTAAATTACACTTTTATCTAACCGGTTTGTTTAGGATCCAATAAATTTTTAATGTCCTTAAACGTTCCAACGATGAATTTTTACCATTATTTTTCGAGCTTTGTTTTTGTTTATTTTTTTTAAATTGAACATAATTGAACAACATCAACCTACAAAGTGTGATTTATTCAATTTCAAAATTTTATTTTTATTAACCATAAAGTAATTTTTTTGTTAATAAAACAGTAACTTATGTAAAAAAAATTAATTTAAAAAAAAATTAATCTATGGGAAAAGCACCTTATTTTAATTTTTCAAATTACAAAAATCATGACTGACGATTGGTTATGTAATTGAAACTATGGTTACGGTTAAATATGAACCAATCAGGATTATTGTTAAAGGCGCTTAATTTTGAACTTAAAAACTGATATTTAAGAATAATAAATCATACAGATACACGCATAATACAAAGGAAACATATACAGTCGAACCTCGATAAGTCGAATTTTTGATAACTCGAACTTGAACCTGTTTCCTTAGGACTTGCCTATCTTAACGTTAATATTTTTATATCGATAAGTCGAAGCGTTTTACAATTCTCTAAATTCAAACACATGACAATTTTTGAAGTTATACTTTTTTTGGGGTTTTGAGCGTAAAATTTCAGGAGACAAAGGAAGTTGCGCGCGCACATCTAACGAAATTAATTATTGTGAATCACGCTTAAAGCCGAGTGTGCACATTCGAGCTCAAAGTGGCACATTCCGATCTCGGGAAAATGAAGCGCGCCGCTCCGCGTCGCGCTTCATTTGCCTCCCTCGCTCGGAAATGTGCCACTTTTCGCTCGAATGCGCACATCCTCGTATTTATTACATTTATCTAATTTATTCTATGCTCCTTAAAATCAAATATTGAAATTTAATTTAGGAAGTATCGATTTTATTTTCGAAAAATGTATTTACCACAGCAATGAGTGGAAGAGAGCGAAAAGATACGACAGTTCCGTAAGTGCAAGCGAAAGGGAATGATTAAAATTATTTAACTAATGTTTCGTCTAATTTATTGGACTAAATTATCGTCAATCGTGCTTAAAATCGAGTGTGCACATTCGAGCTCAAAGTGGCACATTCCGATCTCGGGAAAATAAAGCGCGCCGCTCCGCGTCGCGCTTCATTTGCCTCCCTCGCTCGGAAATGTGCCACTTTTCGCTCGAATGCGCACATCTTCGTTTTATTGGATTTGTCTATTTTATATTTCGTTCTTTTAAATCATAAATTTACATTGAGGTTAGTAAATATCGATTTTATGTTAAAAAAAGGTTTTTATCATAGCAATGAGTGGAAGAGAGCGAAAAGATACGACAATATCATCAATGCGAGTAAGAGGAAACGATTAAAATTAATTTAGTTATGCCAAAGAAGTATAACTTCTAACGTGCACCGGTTTTTTTGAATAATACGTGATCCAGAACAATATGCATAGTAAATGCGAAAAAATAATAACTTCTACTGACATTTTTTACACATGCTAACGCAGTTTGTATTTGAAACGTAAGCTACTTTTAGAATTTTTAATTCATTGGGGTTCAAAATATTTCTACATTTTATTATTTAAAAAAAAATAGGGAAGAGTTCATAATGAACAATAGATTGAATTTTAACGTTGATTTTTTCCAATTTCACCGTTTGTACAATGAAATAAATGGCGTTTCGAAAAGGTTTTATAAATTACAGTCGAATCTCGATAAGTCGAATTTTTGATAACTCGAACCTGTTTCTCTAGGACTTTCCTATCTCAACGTTAATATTTTTATATCGATAACTCGAATTTTTTGATAAGTCGAAGCGTTTTACAATTCCTAAATTCAAGTTTCCATTAGTAAATATTTCGATAACTCGAAGTTAAATTTTACAACGTTTCATAAAAGTACAATACCTGGTAGGATTAAAGAACGGGTTTGTTCGGTGTTTTTGCTGGTCAAAATGGCTATTGTAAAATAGGATGAAAAGGTTGAAACCTACTACAAGACTTTGATGTTTTGACTTCGGCACTTCAATTGAATTTAAATACTAATTTATGTTTAAATGCTTTCTTAACAGTTATGAAATTTAAGATGGTTTTACCGTTTTTTTTACAAGAAAAGGGTCTATTTTTGCCTTTTTGTTTTTGTTCTGGTCGTTATTCGCCCACCAGGAGTAGGATCAAATGTATTTTTTGTTGTTTATAGTTTATAACAGTGCGTAACAGAAAATCTAAAACAATTAAATACTTTTTCTAAAATTATTTACCGATCAACAATGAGTGTAAACGAAAATTAAAAAAAAGGCTAAAGGAGTGCCTTTTTCCAACTTGGAGAAAGCTATGATTGAATGGTTTTGGTATACACGTAGTAAAAATATTCTGGTTTCGGGAGATCATTGGAAAAATTTGAAGAAACCCAACATTTTGGATCAATGAAGCAAAAGACAACTTTAGATTACTTTCAAACCAACAATAAATTAGATGTAAATAACCATATTACCTAAATACTTAATAACAATAAATAATGTTAATAATTGTTTACTAATTTTGGTTATCTTGTATAAAGGATGGTAAATATAGATATGATATATAGGTACACAGAAAAGTATTTAACTCGACTTTTTTTGATAACTCGAATTTTTTGATAATTCGAATTATTTTTAGTTTCCCTTCGACTTTGACTTATCGAGGTTCGACTGTACGTACTAGTAAAAAATTCAAAATTTAAAATGATTGATGGCAATATTGTGAATTTAATTAAAATTGGGATCAAAATTATTAATACTAATTGAGGACAATTTTAAAGATCTTTTGGGTCTGATAATCGTCTATAAATAGATTTAATTAAATCGAATTTTTAAAATAAGAATTCGAATGCTATTGTCAAAAGCATTAGGCAACCTTATAAAGCAGCCCCCTCTCCCCAAAGAAAATCAGAAAATGCATTTTTAATTTTATTTTTGGCTCCGAGCTATTTTGTGAGTTTACTTATTTATTTTTAAAAAAATGAATAATCGCTGTTTGGGAAAAAAAAAGAGGGGTCAGTGTTACCTGTGGGAAGATTAGTCAGAGACCGGAGGATTCCAGGTGTTTTTAGATGTCACGTTAGTTTTGCGTGTTTCGTACAAATCTCGCGAGCTCCCCGTGCCAAATCGTGCAATTTTTCATCGAATGACGTAAAAGCGGGATGCCGCCTCCTTCGAATGTTGTATCGAATTAGTCTGGCGAGGAAAATAGTCGTTTCCTCCCGAAATGGAAGCTGCTGCCGTGGTGGTCTCTATCGATGCCGAATTTAGGGTTGAATTTATGAAATTTCGCAGAGGGATGAGCGACCGTGTGTATACCTTTGCCGCAAAGGGTGTGTTTGATAAATGCATTCATTCATATGCAAGGGACGACGCTAGGGGTGCCACGTTTGTTTTTTTTTTGCTGACGTGTGGGAGGAATGTTACCTTTTGCAGAAATTTTATTCGTGTTTTTAAAATTCTTTGTGCCATCGCGATTTTTCGAATTTTACTCTTTCGGGTGGGTGTGGGTTTATTGTACTTCTTTAAGAGTCGGGTGGAATACATTGTGTATGCACAGTTAGAATAGAAATAGCTGCCGATCTTGCAGTGTGGGTTGCTCGACCCAAGAACACTAAATTAATGATCCTTTAGGATTGTGGAGATGTAACAGGTTTGGGAAAAAATTGGGCATCTTGCCAAATTGTGACGTCGGAAATACCGTTTATTAAGTCGCGTCGATGTAATTTTCTTCTCTTCGTTTCGTATTGAATTCCTCCTACATAATTCTGTTTGGTTCTATTTTCAAAAACGGATCTGGCGCTTCCTTTTTTGATTTTATAAGGTTTTCGATTATCCGTGATCCCCGGATAATGGGGGTCTTACTGTATCATGGATTTTGTGTTGGAAAATAACAAATTGTATGACTTTTCTTTAAATTCTCTTCAATAGTAAATTGATTTAAATAAATTTATTTATAAAATTGAAATATGATATTGAGATGAAGTTATTTATTTCGGGAAAATGAAGCGCGCCGCTCCGCGTCGCGCTTCATTTGCCTCCCTCGCTCGGAAATGTGCCACTTTTCGCTCGAATGCACACATCCTCGTATTTATTACATTTATCTAATTTATTCTAGGCTCCTTCAAAACAAATATTAAAATTTAATTTAGTAAGTATCTATTTTATTTTCCAAAAATGTATTTACCATAGCAATGAGTGGAAGAGAGCGAAAAGATAGGACAATTCCGTAAGTGCAAGCGAGAGGGAACGACAAAAATTATTTAACTAATGTTTAGTTTAATTCATTGGACCAAATTATTGTCAATCGTGCTTAAAACAGAGTGTGCACATTCGAGCTCGGAAATGTGCCATTTTTTGCTCGAATGCGCACATACCTCGCACTTATTGAATTTGCCCATTTTATCTTTCGCTCTTTCAATTCATAAATTTCAATTTAGTAAATGGGTGATTTTACGATAAGAGGTAATGTGTACGGCAATCATTATAAAACCGCTTTTTTATTCTACGTGTTGTCATTTTATGCAATAAATCACAGCATTTTAATTTATTTTATAAATAGCATTATGATTTAATGCCCAATTAAAGTACATTTTCTTGAAACTTCCATGTTTATGTGTGAAAAGTCTCTACCCTGGCCTGTCTCCATTACGTTTTTAGTTGAACATACAGACAGTACATACTTTCTTTGACGCAGTTGCGATATTAAAGTATATTTAGCACAAATGTAAAGAAAAAATATAACATTATTTGTTTCTTTTCAATAATTTTCGAACTTTATTTTCGTCCCGTTTGTTTTGCTTATCTACCCTGGCAATTTTTGATCCGTTAATACAAACAGAAATATCGGACAGTTTTATACAAAAAAGCGACCAAGGGCGCGTATCAACGTAAAGTCTCTACTCTGGCCGATGTATTTACCCTGGCCTTCTAAAAAGTAACTAAATATGTATAAAGTGACTTGCCCTTACTTGAATGTGTAGATAAAAGGGACAAAAATCGTAATATATGTGTTAAATCAAAAAACTCGAATTTTTTTTCTTGGCGTATTCTCTATGGTTTCAAAATTTCTTATCGTAGAATCACCCAAATATCGAGTTTATGTTCGGAAAACATATTTACCATAGGAATGAGTGAAAGGGAGCGAAAAGATACGACAACAACGCCAGTGTGAGTGAGAGGAACCGTTGAAAATTATTCGTATGCGCATTTTGTTTTGTTTTCGATTTAACTGGCTTCTCTTATAAACAATTACGAATTGAATTTACACGTTTTTCTCCGGAACCTATCTAACGTGTAAATCGGGAATTAGGTGTACAGTGGGGAGGCGCAGTAACATATAGTTTGGAAACCACTTGTCTAACTATACACAACATAATATATGGTTATATTTAATTTAGTTAGGCCAAAGAAGTATAACTTCATATGCGCACCGGTATTTTTGGTGTTTTACCTTTATTTTTAATAAATTGGCAGTTCTGATTGATTTGTTTGTTTATATACTCTTATATGTAATTATTTTGTCTTCAGCTTGTGCAAATTCTCAAATTCTTTGCTTCACAACATTATTACATTTATTAAAAAAGGTTTTAGTGCAAAAAAACAGTTTGATAAACGCTGATCTATGTAATATAATTAAGTGCAAACCTCAAGCTCTTCTCTCAGAAATCTATGTATTATATACAGGGTGTCCCAAAAGTAATTGACAAACGGGAAGGGAGAATAGGGAATAAAATTTTGAAACAAAAAGTCCTTTGGCGTTTTTTCATTTGATGCATCCTTAATTAGTTATTAATTAAATAAAGTGACCAATCAAAGACGCGCTTTAAATGTAAACTAAATACCAAGTAATTTGTTTCTAAAGTACGTTAAAATTGTAATGTCGTAGATTTGAGAAAACCGTAATGACTTTCTTAACAACCCTATATATTCGAAAATTGTTTGTAGACGTACAAAATAGATCAGTATTCGTTGAATTTAACTCAAAAAACGTAAGGCAATGTTTTTTTTGTTTTTAAATAAGTGGGAGTGGGTGAAAAGAAACCAACATCACATGTTTACAAGTGAGAGAGCGAGAGAGAGTAATTTAATAAAATATTGCAATGAGTGGGAGAGAGTAAGACACAAATAATCTCATAAGTGCAAGTGAAAAAGAATGATTGAAATTATCTCAATAAATTTTTCTAAGATTTTTAACTAGTGAGTAATTAATTAAATTTTGGGTCACATAGACCCGGACAAGTGATTTGAAGGAATTTACAACAAATTTTAAAAATGCTCACAAAATTAATGGTTTTAGGCAAAAGCAAAAAAATTCAAGTTCTCAAATCGATATAAGAAAAAGAACAACACGCGAGAACGAAATCATTAGCATCAACCAAATCTATAAAGGCACATAAAAAACCTAATAACCCTCAGAAAAACTCCAAAAGAAAATACAAGGGATGTGCACCGACGCCGGAAAATCGATAACAACTGCGAAGGGAAAAGCTCGACGTAAATATAATTTAACAGGCAATTTACAAATACATCAATTAACGTCAAACGGCCCCCTCAAAAAATGTGTTCGAATCCCAAAATTTCATTATCGCTAAAATCAGGTCTGAAGATAATTCGTCCCAAAAGGAATCCGCATAAATCAAAGGTCGTAGTACTATAATAAGTCGCGACTTGCGAAGTGCATTGCAAAGGCTTCAAAATCCTCGACTTTCTCAAATTTCCCGTTATTACTTATTCATTCATAAAGTGAAAAACGAGCTCCTTGGGGTGCTCTTTCAAAACGCAAAATTTTTAATTAAAATAAATTAATAATAAAAATTACAGATGAACCTTGAGGAGTAGAATTGAAAGTTGTTTTGATATTTTTATATCGATTGCTTCGATTTTCGGAATCGCGAAATTTTTGATGAGTACCACTTTATTATAATTAGTAGTAGAGGAAATTTTTTTGATGGTGATATAAAATCAAATCCGGTCAATATACAGGGTGTTTCAGGACGAGCTTTATTATGTACTAGCTGACCCGGCGAACTTCGTACCGCCCCAGAATTAAATAATTACTATAAGAAAATATATATAGAAATAAAATAAAAGATTAAAGAAATGGATTTCTGAATTTCTCTTTATGTTTGACAGGTACTATCAACGTTACCTATTCTCGAGGGTTTAATTTCTCTTTAAAACAAATCAAGTCAAAGAGTTTATCAAATTAATATATGGTGCGCGCGCAACATCCGTGCCTCGAATAGGCCGATTTACTGTTTCATTTTCGTTAGCTGTGCGCGCGCAATTCCCTTGCCATCTTAAATCTTACTCTCAACCACCAATAGAAGTATAACTTCAAAAAATTCAATTTTTATCTCTGAAACAACGGTCGTCGGCACAAATTTAAGTTTACAGCACGAAATTGGGTCGACTGGACCCCTTGACTAGAGGAAATTTTCGCAGACAATTTTGTAGGTACTGCAATGCTTAAAAATTATCGGTTTTTTAGAAGGAATCTTAACAATAAATTACTAGCTCTATTTTAATTTCAAAAGATTAAATTTACAACATATTTCTTTGTTTTTCTTTTAATCGCAAAAAAAGAAAACTTTAACATGGTACATTTAAGACGTCCACCTTCTTCAAAACTCACTAAATTATTTATTTTTTTGGTTAAATGAAATTTTATTTTTATTATTATTTTTGATTGATTACATCCTGGGACACTTTTCTAAAATAATTTTCGAATTGTCCGAAAATCTTACATCATTATTACGTAAGGGAACCTGTTGTACCTAGGGCAACTTAATTAAGTATGTGAAATTTTAGTATACGAGAAAAGTTTGGTTAATTTTTGAAACAATTTTAGTGTCATCTCAAAGAAGAACATTAGTATTTCGTATAATCCAAAAATAAATATATAGTTTTCATAGAACAATGGGTTTTATTTTGCTTAATGTGCATAGAGCCAAGGTACATCACCTCTGTTGTACCTAGGCCATAGATCCACTAATTTGTAAATCTTATAGCAATTTAACGTTTTTTCCTTAATTTTTCTTAAACCACAGTTGGTCATTTTTCCTGAAAATGATGTAGGTACATACAATTCAAATTTTTTTTAAACTTCAAAGAGAGAATTAATTTAAAATTTTTTAAATTGAAATAGCATTAATTCTTAATAGTAGAACAATAGAGATCTACTTTATCAACGACGTAGAACTTGATAATTCGATATTGTAAGTAAATTTTTTTTTTTAATAAAAATTATAAAATATGTAAGAAAAATTAAGAAAAAAACGTTAAATTGATTACATGTTGAATTTTAAACTTGAATAACTATTCGAGGAGTGAACTTACGAAAAAAAAATAAGAGACATTTTATTTAGAGCGTTCAATTTTCTTTAAAAATAAGTATCGCTCATCCCGATATGCTCATTCAAAAATGAGTTTTAAATTCCAAATTTAAAACAATTTTTTTCCCATGTTATTTAAATGTAAAATAGAAATTCACGATGAGCGACCTTTCAATATTAATAATAAGAGATCGCGTTTTCACAGCCTTCTTTTTTCATGACTAGGAAGATATTTCACTGAGGGTTTTGAAAAAAAAATGGTCGATTTTTTGAACTGGTCTAATATACAATATAAAAAAAATTACAAGTGTAAAAAGGGCCAAGGTACAACAAGTTTCCTTAAATTAATGAATTTAAAAATATTACCAAATAGAAACTTTTTTAAGAAATAGTCTCAGCCACTTATTTTCGGCTCTGACAGCATTTCGGAAACACCTTGTATAAAACCCGCCTTAGAAGTTATACTTCTTTGGTGTAACTCAATTCAATATGATCACTTGTAGAAATTAATATAAATAAATTGAATAAATACGGGGATGTGCGCATTCGAGCGAAAAGTGGCACATTTCCGAGCGAGGGAGGCAAATGAAGCTCGACGCGGAGCGGCGCGCTTTATTTTCCCGAGATCGGAATGTGCCACTTTGAGCTCGAATGGGCACACTCGGTTTTAGGCACAATTGACGATAATTTAGTCTAATAAATTAGACGAAACATTAGTTAAATAATTTTAATCGTTCCTTCTCGGTTGCACTTACGGGAATGTCGTATCTTTTCGCTCTCTTCCACTCATTGCTATGGTAAATACATTTTTCGAAAATAAAATCGATACTTACTAATTTAAATTTCAATATTTGATTTAAAGGAGCGTAGAATAAATTAGATAAATGTAATAAATACGAGGATGTGCGCATTCGAGCGAAAAGTGGCACATTTCCGAGCGAGGAGGCAAATGAAGCGCGACGCGGGCGGCGCGCTTCATTCCGAGATCGGAATGTGCCACTTTGAGCTCGAATGTGCACACTCGGTTTTAAGCACGATTGACGATAATTTAGTCCAATAAATTAGACGAAACATTAGTTAAATAATTTTAATTGTTCCCTCTCGTTTGTACTTATGGAATTGTCGTATCTTTTCGCTCTCTTCCACTCATTGCTATGGCAAATACATTTTTCGAAAATAAAATCGATACTTACTAATTTAAATTTCAATATTTGATTTAAAGGAGCGTAGAATAAATTAGATAAATGTAATAAATACGAGGATGTGCGCGTTCGAGCGAAAAGTGGCACATTTCCGAGCGAGGGAGGCAAATGAAGCGCGACGCGGAGCGGCGCGCTTCATTTTCCCGAGATCGGAATGTGCCACTTTGAGCTCGAATGTGCACACTCGGTTTTAAGCGTGATTCACAATAATTAATTCACTTTCTTAGATGACCGACTTCATACCGTCAATTTTTTGTTAATTGTGCGCGCGCAACTTCCGTTGCCTGCTTAAATTGTACCTTCGGCGAGCCAAAAGAAGTATAACTTCAAAATTTTGATTAATTACATGTATAACATTGGCACTACAATGCAATTTATTTTATAAACAAATTGTTACATATACAATTAAAAAAGGGGCCAAGGTACAACAGGTTTCCCTACTTGTCCGACAACGAGCAACATCTTTCGAATAAAAATATAAAAGACGTGTCCATTAGCGTTCGTCCCCATTTTCGACGACCATCAAAAAACATCGGCGCACCGGAAACACCTACATTGCAAAAATCGGCGCGAAAATTTCGAAGAACTCGCATTATTTACGACGACGATAAAGTTCGCAAAATACATAATGCATAAAATTTGCAGTATGAAGTAAGCGCCTAATAATAAACACGAAAAAGAGGCGACCGTAGATTTTTGCACAAAGAAAACCGGAATTTCGAACGAGCCGGCCTGCGCCCCGCAGGTGAACCGACCGACAACAAACAAATTGCGTAATCGCGAAAATCGAGCCGGCTCGGAAAAGTTTTGCGAAAACGCATTTCCCGCTCGCGAAAAGAAAGTTAATTCATAAATCCGTCGATAAAAGTCAATTGCGCGCCGAAGCTCGCGTCCTAATCGAACGAGAATTGAAAAAGTTAAGCGAGCGGAAAAATCGGGAAAATTTCAGGACAAATGCCTTGAAAAATCCAATCAGCCGCCCATAATCATTTTTAATTAGTTATAGAAATCGAGCTTTCTAGATGTCATTGAGGCTTATCGAGCTCGTGAGAGCCCTTTTTTTTGCTTCGTCTTTCGTCGGCCCGAAGTCGGATTGAAGAACCCATTGAGATTTTTATTCGGCTCAAGATCAGAGCCGACAGAGTGACGCTCTAGATTATTTTTGATGGGCCAAAAAAGAATTACCGACGCCGAGCGAGCGCCAAAATCCCACTGATATCGTAAAAGTATTTGTCATTTTAGAACAAACTACTGAACCACTGCCAGATATTAGTTATAACTTGCTCGTTTCCTTTAACTTTATTTATAAACAATTTAAATTAACTGCCGACTTCTACTATTATTATGATAGAAAAAAGGCATCTCAGCGCGATTTATTGTTATTACTATTTTTGATTTTATTTCGTCGAAATAGCGGCGATCTTTTAAATGTATTATTAATGTGGGGATGTTGGGTGTGTTTTCTATGCGGTACGTGTTTAATCCACTTAAAAAGGAAGATTTTATGTGCGCAATTTTTTGAGAAATTACACGACGGATTTTTATGATGCATTCACTGGAGTAATCTGTATACTTATGGGACGGTTCTAGTATACCGGGTGTCCCACCAATAAGTACTGAAACTTAACCTTATACTGAACAAATACATACCCTAAGTCAAGTGACCTTATGTGTAATATTTTTGAGTTATGGTATCGTAAACTTCAATTTAAAAATGTGTAATAAATACCTTATTATTTAGAATGTTTCGAACATTTTTGTTCAAGTGTGTTCTAACGATGGTATTGAAGAAATTAAAAAACATTTGAAGTCGCATATCAAAAATGGCAATTAATAATGAAGTTTGTGCTCTGTTTTACAAACATATGGGGACGACTCTGTGTTGCCATTTACCGGAAAATTGAAATGCATTTTTCTCGAAATTTTTTAGGTTTAAGACATGTTGTATATAGACTTTTATTGTTTGGATTGGTGTCAGCTATCACTCGGTTAAGTTGCAGTACCTATTCGTGAGACGCCCTATGTAATATATTAATTTGAACTTGCTTCATTTTTTTTATTGAAATAAAATTTTCATAATAAGGTATATTCAAAATTTTATACAGCTACACCTTTTTTTTTATAAACGAAAGGTACAACATACCTATATCGATTTACATATGAATTAATTTTTTAATTTTTTTTAATACATTTTATTAAAGTTAATTATTGCGAATTGTGCTTAAAACCGAGTGTGCACATTCGAGCTCAAAATGGCACATTCCGACCTCGGGAAAATGTACCACTTTTCGCTCTCAAATAAAAAACTTAAATTCAGATTTTCTAATGGGACAAAGTTGTCGAATTTATTTTTCTAAAATAACTGCAAAAACAGTAAATCAAAGATTTTGTATTTCTGGTATAAATACAGTTTTTAATTTTTAAATAAAATTAATTCGAAAGTAAATTAATTATTGTGAATCATGCTTAAAAGCGAGTGTTCACATTCGAGCTCAAAATCTCATAAGTACAAGTGAAAGGGAATTATTGCATTATCTTAATAAATATTTCTAACATTTTTAACTACAGTAGAACCTCAATAGGTCGAAAACCGTTGCAACTCGAAAGAAACTCTTGTTCCCTTCTCTTCATGACCCAATTCCTCCATATCTCGAAATTTAAGCTCTCGATAAGTCGAAATAATTAGTATTTTCCTAGAAGGTATTTCAGTAAATATTTTTCCTCTATAACTCAAAAAAATATATATTTGAATTCTGTATCTCGAACATACCAATGTTTGATACTACTATCTCTACAACTCAAATTGTATTTCTCAGACCAATTTTTACCAATGACGTCAACACGTGTTTATCAGGTGTTTTGTTTTTCATTTTGGGTATTTATTGTTATTTCGTGGCTTGTGTGTAAGCTCTACTGAAAAAAGTCTGAAATTTTAAGTCGAAACCTCGATACCTCGAATTTTTTCGCTTTTTTCTTGAGGTTTGACTTATCGGGGTTCTACTGTAGTAATTAATTAAATTTTGGGTCACATAGACCCGAACAGAACAGCAGGTTTAAATGATTCGAAGGAATTTATAAAAAACTATTGATAATTTAAATTGGATATATTTTTTTTCAGTGCACGTGTACTTATGTAGTTGTGTCATCGAATTCTAATACGTACAGTAGCCCACAGCAAAAGTGATGCAAGGACTCTAAATACTTTAATTGATGGAAATTTTGTATTATATCTGGTGCTAACAAATTTTTAAAAATGATGTTATTTTAATGTGATTAATACCAGATTTTTATTCTTCTAAAAAATTTGGTCATCTATATCTTTTTTAAAAATCTAATTGCATATGTTTTTTTTAAATTAGATTCATGGATTTCGATTTTAGAAATTTTTTACTGAAATTATTTAATAAAACTAGTATCTGTATTTAGGGACTAAATATTTTGTGTGGTCTTTTCTATGCTAAATCAAATGAAAGTATTTTTTGGGGCCATTTTATTAAAATTTTTAATTGATTTGTTTTCTCAAAAGATTAATTATTTTTGTGTACCATTTGAATAGATGTCAAATAATTTTGCTGTTATTGATTGTATTAAATCAAATTAATTTTTTTGAAATTTCAAGAATCAAATGGTATAGTGTTTTTAATGCAAATTCATATGCCTAAAGGTATTTAGAATGATTTTTAATAATCTTGCTTATTCTTTCCCGATACAATCATGTTAGAATAGAGTTTTGTATTTCCTATCGTTTTTAACTATTTTCCTCTCTCTCCCACTCGTACGCCGTAAAAATTCGAAAGTTGCCAAAGTCGGTGCAAATGCATCGTTTTCGTGCTAGCGTTTGTTGCTAGGCGCCTTTTGATTGGTTGAGACGTTTCGGACGTCGAATGTTCTCGAACGTTCTTAAATCGCACTTTAGTAAGCGGCGAAATTTCAAGGTGAATAGAGTGATTTCGTTTGTGCGGCATTTTTCCTGTTGGGACGTGATGTGCGTGCGAACTTCGTCGATGGTCCCCTTTTCAAATGCGCTTTTCCCTGGACCTGCGAATACTTAGCCGGGATATATTTCGAGGTATTTATTTATTGGTTATACATGAGGAATTTTTATTTATTGTTGTATTTGTTTAAATTGAGATTTATTTATAATCAGCGAAGAGTAGATGGGGTATGAAATTCGGAGACGAAAAGTCCGGTAGCATTTTCGCACCTGACTCACAGGTACCGAGTTATTAATTAAATTCCATAATTAATCAAAAGCAAGCTATATCGACACAAGAGCGGAGTGGTTCGACGGGAGCCGTAAATAAGCGACGCGCGACGAGCTACTCTCTTCTTACCACTATACCTTGCTTCTCATTACTTATCGAAATTAATTAATAAATCGGTACTTGTGCGTCAGGTGCAAAAATGTCACAGGACTTTTCGTCTCAAAATTCCATTTTCTATCTCCTTTTAAAATATAGTCTTTTAATTTGCTTACACCCAGTGTACTTAATTGCTAGCAATACATAATTTTATATGGAAAGCTATCGAACGATCTTTGGCACTTTTTTAAAGGATTTTTGCGTGTGATTTATTTTTACTGTCTTGTAGTTTAAGGAGGCACTTTGTGGCACTAATTGTTAATTGATTTTTTTTATTAAAAAAAAAATATATGAGTCAGATCACGTCAAGTGGACCCCTTCATTTTCGACTTGATTATGGAATACTTGTTCAAATATATTTTTCGAAAGTCGTTATTACTAATAATCATCCCTTAAAAAAGTTTTTGAAAATTTTGAATTTAACAACGATTTTTTTTACAATGAAAATTTTCTGATCTTTTAATTAAAAAATTAATTGTGAAAAAGCTGTTGGAGATAACTTAACGAAATTTTCAGAGTTTATAGTAAAATATTTATAATTTCATAAAAAAATTAGAAAACAATTTTATTTGTTTATTGTCATACTTTTTATTAACATGTAAATAAACAAATGAAAATTTTCTTTTCTATCTACATTCTGAGTATTCTAAAGGACTTTGTGACAATTCTACCACAAAATAATTGTTGTTAAATTTTTTAAGTGGTCCCAAAGGTACTTAAAAAAAATTATTTCTAGCGCAAAGCGTGACTGATTTAAAAAACTGCTTTCCTTCGCACACCCACAAGGATCTTCTTTTTTTAAATTCGATTCGTGTGGATGAATATGCAACGTGTCATATTCTCTTCTGATTAAAACTCTTCGAAGTCTAAGGCGGCGTTCAAAATTTATTAAAAAAAAACGGTGAATCAAAAATTCTGTCAAAAATTAAATTACTATCTTTTGTTCAAAAATTTCTATGGGCAGTCTTGTATTAAATAAACGTATACGATTATTTTTTATAACCGCTCTCATTTTTGAAATTCCCCCCAATGAAACTTTTCCGAAATAATCAGGCTCTTTAATTTTTTTTGCATTTGGTATCAGTTCAAGTGTTGTATAAATACCAGAAATACTTTTAGCGTGATCTCATTTAGTATCTGCGTTAAACAAAGATTTAGAATATACAATCTTAAGTAAATTGCAAATAAAAGTAGCATTCCAACTAATGTTTATGGCGTTTTCGTCTAATTATTTGCAGTTTAAACTAAAATGGAAACATTGTGTGTTTACGACGAATACAGATGCTGGTGCTAAATTTAGCAAAAGCTCATAATTCATCTTGCGCTTCCTGAAAAATAACAAACGTGATCGGATTTGATCGACATGCATTTAATTCGATAATTTTTTCGTTTAGGGGTTATTGTTTGGTTCGCAATGGACTGTTTTCTATTGGAAACGAGGGCATTTATGAACTGGATTTGTTAATTCTATTAAGCTTTACGAAAAAATCTATTTTTTATACTTTAAGAATAAAATTGAAATATAATATTGAGATGAAGTTATTTATTTCATTAAAAAAATTAATTATTGTGAATGGTGCTTAAAGCCGAGTGTGCACATTCGAGCTCAAAGTGGCACATTCCGATCTCGGGAAAATGAAGCGCGCCGCTCCGCGTCGCGCTTCATTTGCCTCCCTCGCTCGGAAATGTGCCACTTTGAGCTCGAATGCGCACATCCTCGTATTTATTAAATCTATCTAATTTATTCTACGCTCCTTCAAATCAAATATTGAAATTTAATTTAGTAAGTATCGATTTTATTTTCGAAAAATGTATTTACCATAGCAATGAGTGGAAGAGAGCGAAAAGATACGTCAATCCCGTAAGTGCAAGCGAGAGGTAACGATTAAAATTATTTAACTAATGTTTTGTTTAATTTATTGGCCTAAATTATCGTCAATGGTGCTTAAAACGGAGTGTGCACATTCGAGCTCAAAGTGGCACATTCCGATCTCGGGAAAATGAAGCGCGCCGCTCCGCGTCGCGCTTCATTTGCCTCCCTCGCTCGGAAATGTGCCACTTTTCGCTCGAATGCGCACATCCTCGTCTTTATTATATTAATATAATTTACCGTGCGCTACTTCAAATCAAAATTTTTAATTTAATTTAATAAATATCGATTTTATATTCTAAAAACGTATTTACCATAGCAATGAGTGGAAGGGAGCGAGAAGATACAATAATCTTGTCAATGCAAATGAGAGGAAATGATTAAAATTATTCAATTAATTTTTCGTATAATTTAGTGGTCTAAATCTAATAAAATTTAATAAAAGGCATTCATCAAAATTCTTAGTCTTACTATTGCAATGATTGGGAGAGAGTAAGAAGATACAAAAAATCTCATAAGTGCAAGTGAAAAAAAATAATTGAAATTATCTCATTAAATATTTCTAAGATTTTTAACTAGTAAGTAATGAATTAAATTTTGGGTCACGTAGACCCGGACAAAACAGCAGGGTTAAATGATTGGAAGGAATTAACAACAAAATTTTAATGAAAATTTAAATTTACCATACAGTTACCCACAGCAAAAGTGATGCAGGGGCGCTAAATACTTTAATTGGTGGAAATTTTGTAGAAAACCTGGCGCCAACAAATTTAAAAACGATGTTATTTTATTGTGATTAATTTGTGAAAAATTTTCTCAATTATACCTTTTTTGGGAAACTCAAAAATCTAATTACATATGTTTTTTTTACATTAAATTTATAGATTTCGATTTTATAAATTTTTTACTGAAGTCATTTAATAAAACTATATCTGTGTTTAGAGACTGAATATTTTGGCTTGTCTTTTCTTTGCCAAATCAAATAAACCTATTTCTGGGGCGATTTTATTAAAATTTTTAATTGGATTTATTTTTCAAAGGATTAATTATATTTGTGTACCATTTGAATAGGTTTCAAATAATTAAGCGAAATTTCAATTTTTCTGTTATTGATTGTATTAAATAGATTTAATTTTTTTCGAAGTGCCCAAAAATCAAATGGTATAGTGTTTTTAATGCAAATTCATCTGTCCAAAGGTATTTAGAATGATTTTAAATAATCTTGCTTATTCTCTCCCCGATACAATCATGTTAGAATAGAGTTTTGTATTTCCATTCCTTTTTAAGTATTTTTCTCTCTCTCCCACTTATTCGCCGTAAAAATTAGAAACTTGCCAAAGTCGGTGCAAATGCATCGTTTTCGTGGAAGTTTGTGTTGCTAAGCGCGTTTTGATTGGTTGAGGCGTTTCGTGCGTCGAATTTTCACGAAGCTGCTCAAATCGTGCTTTAGTAAGCGGTGAAATATCAAGGTGAAAAGAGTGATTTCGTTTCTGCGGCATTTTTCCTGTTGGGTCATGATGTGCTTGCGAACTTCGTCCGTGGTCCCTCTTTTAAGTGCGCATTTTCCCTGGACTTCCGAATACTTAGTCGGGATATATTTCGAGGTATTTATTTATGGTTTTACACGAGGAATTTTTATTTATTGTTGAATTTTTAAATGAAAATTTATTTATATATTGACGAATATTTTGCGAAGGGTGTACATCTTTTTTTTATAATTTGCTCATTTATTGTTGATTGAAAAATGATGTGTGAAACGTGAAATTAACGAGGGGAATCGATATACCTGCGGGAGCAGTAATAAAGAGACGTGCGAGGAGCTATAACTTGTTTTTGATTGGCTGCCGAAATTAAATAATAACTCGGTACCTGTGCCACAGTTGCGAAAACGCTACCACACTTTTTGTCTCACAATTTTATTTCCTATCTACTCTTAATATTTGGTCACTTACTTTTGAAACACCTGGTATACTTTATTGTTAATACGGATTAAGTTCATATATAAAGCTATCCAATGATCTTTTTTTTTAAATCCGCTATATTTTCACTGTATGGTACTTTAAAGCGAGACTTTGCGGCCCTGATTTTAAATAGATTTTTATAAAAAAACTAATTTCTAAAAGTAACTGACCAATTTATCCATATTTTGCTTTGTTATCGATTTTCGCAGGCTGCACACTCGACAACCTATCTGGCGTGTAAATCGGGGGATAGGTGTAGTTATCATTATAAAATGTTTAAAATTATGAAAATAAATATTTTTATATTTATTCATAAAACAATATGCAATATAATGAGAAGATTATTAATTTTAGTTCTAAAAAAATCCATAGTGCTAGTTAACAAGTCCCGGAGGGGGGTGGGGGTGCCGTAAATTTTACGCTGTCTTATGATAGGGCACAAATTATCAAAAAAATTTACGTAATACTTTAATGTTAGAGAAAAATCTCTCAGCTTGTCCTTCTTGCAGTTACAATACAATTTTTTTCTAACAAACTTATAAAATATAGCCGACATTAAATTCTATTGCATTTACACATATAATTTTAACCATATAATTATTAAAAAATTGACGCTTTGAGAAAAGATCTGTTCTTTTAGTAAACCTAAAATTGTATCGTTTGATTTGCTATTTTTTTAACCAAAGTCTTTATTTAAATTATAATAGTTTTAATGCTTCAAATAAATAATAAAGCAGCACTTCAAATATCTTACGATTTGAGAGATAAAAAGCCCATTATAAAGATTTATAACAATTTTATAAGGTTTTTATGTGCATATTAAAAAGATTTTTGAATGTTTTCCAAAATGTTAAACCTGCAATTTTTTAACGACCGATATATTCTTAACGTATAAACAAATCACTACAAATTTTTGCTAAAATTTCGCATAAATTCTCCAAAGTTATTTTTATCAAATTTTAGATCGATAGAATTTCCAAAAAGTTTACCAAAAAAAAAAATTTTAATTTTCACATAACGCATCTTCCGTAAGAAGAAAAATTAGACAAATAAGTCATGCTTCATAAATTATTTTTAAAAGCTGTAAAAATTGTTCTAATTAAAACGTTTGATAAAAAGATCTTAAAAAATCACTTAAAGAAAAAAGAAACAACTTTTTAATTCATACGTAATCTGAAAATTGTAGTAAATTAATTATAATAGGCGCCCCTTTTCAGTCGGAGAGCCTTAAAGGGTCGATATGTTATTTTTAACCGGTGTTTTAGAAGTTGTACTTCTTTTGGCGCGTCGTGAGTAAAATTTTAACAGGCAACGGGATATTGCGCGCGCAGAGCTAACGAAAATTCGACAAGTGAAATTAGCCGTCTAAGAAAATAAGTTAATAATTGTGAATCATGCTTAAAATCGAGTGTGCACATTCGAGCTCAAAGTGGCACATTCCGATCTCGGGAAAATGAAGCGCGCCGCTCCGCGTCGCGCTTCATTTGCCTCCCTCGCTCGGAAATGTGCCACTTTTCGCTCGAATGCGCACATCCTCGTCTTTATTACATTTATCTAATTTATTCTACCTCCTTCAAATCAAATATTGAAATTTAATTTAGTAAGTATCGATTTTATTTTGAAAATGTTTTTAAACCATAGCAATGAGTGGAAGAGAGCAAAAGATACGACAATCCCGTAAGTGCAAGCGAGAGGGAACGATTAAAATTATTTAACTAATATTTTGTCTAATTCATTGGACTAAATTATCGTCAATGGTGCTTAAAACCTAGTGTGCACATTCGAGCTCAAAGTGGCACATTCCGATCTCGGGAAAATGAAGCGCGCCGCTCCGCGTCGCGCTTCATTTGCCTCCTCGCTCGGAAATGTGCCACTTTTTGCTCGAATGCGCACATCCTCGTCTTTATTACATTTATCTAATTTATTCTACCCTCCTTCAAATCAAATATTGAAATTTAATTTAGAAAGTATCTATTTTATTTTCGAAAAATGTATTAACCATAGCAATGAGTGGAAGAGAGTAAAAAGATACGACAATCCCGTAAGTGCAAGCGAGAGGGAACGATTAAAATTATTTAACTAATATTTTGTCTAATTCATTGGACTAAATTATCGTCAATCGTGCTTAAAACCTAGTGTGACATTCGAGCTCAAGTGGCACATTCCGATCTGGGGAAATGAAGCGCGCCGCCCGCGTCGCGCTTCATTTGCCTCCCTCGCTCGGAAATGTGCCACTTTTCGCTCGAATGCGCACATCCTCGTCTTTATTACATTTATCTAATTTATTCTACCCTCCTTCAAATCAAATATTGAAATTTAATTTAGAAAGTATCTATTTTATTTTCGAAAAATGTATTAACCATAGCAATGAGTGGAAGAGAGTAAAAAGATACGACAATCCCGTAAGTGCAAGCGAGAGGTAACGATTAAAATTATTTAACTAATATTTTGTGTAATTTATTGTACTAAATTATCGTCAATCGTGCTTAAAACCGAGTGTGCACATTCGAGCTCAAAGTGGCACATTCCGATCTCGGGAAAATGAAGCGCGCCGCTCCGCGTCGCGCTTCATTTGCCTCCCTCGCTCGGAAATGTGCCACTTTTCGCTCGAATGCGCACATACCCCGCATTTATTGGATTTTTCTACTTCTTCGCTCTTTCAGGTCATAAATTTAAATTTAGTTTAGTAAATATGAATTTTATGTTGGAAAAAAATATTTAGCATAGCAATGAGTGGAAGGAAGCGAAAAGATACGACAATCTCGTCCATGCGAGCGAGAGGGTACGAGTAAAATTAATTTATGCACGCCAAAGAAGTATAACTTCTAACGCGCGCATATAAGTGCACGCACCGGTGTTTTTAATTAAGTTGCTTAACACGTCTAGCCTTTAATTATAGAAACATTTCTGAATGCGACTGCACACATTTTCATGCCAAAAAGTTAAATGCATATCGATTGGGAAAATTAAGAAAATGTTTTTTTCTTTGCTCTATATTTTTTTTACAAGTTTAAAGCAGGGAGCATGCAATTGATTTGAGTTAAACTAACTAAAATACAAAATCACCAAAAAAATAAACCTTAAAAAATTATTAAGTTGAGTATTTAGTATGCGTTCGACGTAAAATGATTTCATGCCAATATTTTTATTAAAAGGCCCGTGTCCTTTTTCGATTATCTAACAGTTTTAATAACGGTTTCGTCCCACAATTAAACATTGCAAAAATAATTATTATTTTAACGCGATTTCTTGTAGACGTGTGCAACAAAAAATCAAAATAAATAAGTCACAAATGATAGAACAGAAAAGGCGCAAGAAAAGTAATTGTTTCGTGAAAAACGATTCGATTAAAGTCATTTTAAAAATTTGCAAAAAACAACATAAAACAACAATTATATTATTTATTACATTCACAAAGGAACAATGAACGTGAGAGTATTAAATTGTCGGGCAAATAAAAATTATCTATCTTTCTGTCGATTATGTATTTTCTCCTATAATTGTGCTTCACACAATTTCTTTAAACGGGTGAAAGGTACGAATTAGAGTAGTATTTAGACAAATTAACACTAAAATGAAGTTAAAGACTTTCTCTAAAAAAATCAAATGAAATACTGATCTATTTTGTACATTTATAAACAATTTTCGAATGTATAGGGTTGTTAAGAAAGTCATTGCGGTTTTCACAAATGTATGGCATTATAATTTTAGCGTACTTTAGAAACAAATTACTTGGTATTTAGTTTACATTCAAAGCGCGTCTTTGATTGGTCACTTTATTTAATTAATAACTAATTACGAATGCATCAAATGGAAAAACGCCAAAGGACTTTTTGTTTCAGAATGTTATTCCCAATTCTCCCTCCGCGTTAGTCAATTACTTTTGAGACACCCTGTATATAATATACATAGATTTCTGAGAGAAAAGCTTGAACTTTGCACTTGATTATATTACATAGATCAGCGTTTATCAAACTGTTTTTTTGCACTAAAACCTTTTTTAATAAATGTAATAATGTTGTGAAGCAAAGAATTTGAGAATTTGCACAAGATGAAGACAAAATAATTACATATAAGAATATATAAACAAACAAATCAATCAGAGCTGCCAATTTATTAAAAATAAAAGTAAAACACAAAAAATACCGGTGCGCATATGAAGTTATGCTTCTTTGACCTAACTAAATTAAAGATAACCATATATTACGTTGTGTATAGCTAGACAAGTGGTTTCCAAACTATGTGTTACTGCGCCTCTCGGATAAAATCTAATTTTTGCGCCTCCCCACTGTACATCTAATTCCCGATTTACACGTTAGATGGGTTCCGGAGAAAGCCGAGTAAATTTAATTCGTAATTGTTTCTAAGAGAAACCAGCTAAATCGAAAACAAAACAAAATGTGCATAGGGGGAGACCGGGGTTAGAAGTTACAATTTTTGTCCTTTTGCATTTATAGAGCCCATGGTCTTAATGTATCAATGACATTTATATATCGATAGTGTGTTCAAGTTTAAGAAAAAATAAAGACTTTTTCTCTACCATTATCTAATGAGAACATATTATAATTTTTATGAAAAAAGTGAAGTGTGACTTTTAACCCCGTGTCTGGGGTAAGTAGTCACATACTAAATAAAAGGTAAAATAGAAAACGACAAAACAAATGCCTATTTTTATTAAAGGTAAAATGTTGTTTGTAAGAAATTTTACCTAAGAAAGGAACGAAAAATATTTTATTCATAATTAAAAAAAATAAAAAATATTTGCCGTGAGCGAATAGTAACTTCTATCTAACGAACTTAGGTTATGTTAACAACAATGACACAAATATAATTACAGCCAATCGTTTATGTAGTAAAACCCCTAGAAACAAATAAAAAAGGCCGCACATATTTATGGTGTTGCTTTGCACATGTGACAACTAGCCCCCGTTAACTTGAGACAACTTTCCCCAAAACAGTTTTAGACAATTAACTCCCAAAATAAATTTAAATCAATGGTCAATTAAGAAACCATATGAATGATATCATGAAGCCTATCTTAAACATCATAAATACACGAAAAAGTATATCACCATGCAAAATTTAAATATACTTACGAGACTCAACACAGATGCACAAAAAATTACTCTCACTGTACAAAAAAAACGAACGCATATATTTCTTTTACGGTATTTCAGAGCGAACTGAAGTGAAGTACGCAAGGAGGTATTGTGCTCGGGCTTCTTTGACACGGGTAAACAAATTTATTAATTCGTTAGGTTTGCTGTTATGGCTTTTGTGACAACTTACCCGTGAGACAACTATACCCGGTCTCCACTACTTACTAAATTAAATTTCAATGTTTGATTTGAAGGAGCGTAGAATAAATTAGATAAATGTAATAAATACGAGGATGTGCGCATTCGAGCGAAAAGTGGCACATTTCCGAGCGAGGGAGGCAAATGAAGCGCGACGCGGAGCGGCGCGCTTCATTTTCCCGAGATCGGAATGTGCCACTTTGAGCTCGAATGTGCACACTCGGTTTTAAGCACGATTGACAATAATTTAGTCTAATAAATTAGACGAAACATTAGTTAAATCATTTTAATCGTTCCCTCTCGCTTGCACTTACGGAATTGTCGTATCTTTTCGCTCTCTTCCACTCATTGCTATGGTAAATATATTTTTATAAAATAAAATCAATACTTACTAAATTAAATTTCAATATTTGATTTGAAGAAGCGTAGAATAAATTAGATAAATGCAATAAATACGAGTAAGTGCGCATTCGAGCGAAAAGTGGCACATTTCCGAGCGAGGGAGGCAAATGAAGCGCGACGCGGAGCGGCGCGCTTCATTTTCCCGAGATCGGAATGTGCCACTTTGAGCTCGAATGTGCACACTCGGCTTTAAGCACCATTCACAATAATTAATTTACTTTCTTAGAATCTTAACTTCAACTGTCAAATTTTACTTAGCTGTGCGCGCGCAACTTCCGCCGCCTACCGAAATTTCACACTCAAACGCCAAAAGAAGTACAACTTCCAAAATTTTAGTTAAAAACAAAATAACTCATTTATTAAATTAAAAATCGACAAAGCCGAAGAACTTTCTAATATATGCGTGTTTTTTTTTCCGAAATTCGCCAGAAAAAACAGTTTTTTTCGCGCGGCGTATCGCACCGACAAAAAGAGTACGAAATAGGTCCAAAATCGGCAAAACGCGACGTCATTGTTGGATTTACGGTTCGAGTGCGCCTCCACGATAATTTTAGCCTTATCCCTCCCAACAATGATCCGGGCCCCGCCGCTGTACTTGGGGCTTTTGTCGGCTTTTATGCAATCGCACACGGAACCGGCGACGTGCGCTTATGTTAGGTTAGTGCGGGACGCCGGTCTTTGAATTTGTGCGCTCTTCGGCCGCTGCGCCGTCAACACACGTCCACGTACCGTGCACGTCTTCGCGTATTTTAGTGTTGTTGTGATATAAGGTGCATCGTAGTGTGTTTGCCGTTCTGTTCTTGGCAACAATTCGTCTTCTTTTTTTTTATTAACAAACGAATTTGTTTACTTGGATTTATCGCGCTGGTTTCGCATCGCCATGGATACGTCCCTTAAATGTAAACACTAAAAGTGTGCGATTGAAAGTGTTTCGAAAGTGCAGTGCCAAATTTGAGTTCGTCTTTTGTTTTTTTCACTTGCGTTGCTAAAATTTTATTTTTGCGAGATCGCAGGATGTTGTTATCGTTTCTAATTCAAGGTTCTGTTGATATTTCTGCGGTTTCCTGTGTGTTTAGGTGAGCTTTTCGTTTTGGGTACAGAAAAATACGGCCAATCGCAAATTTTGTCACATTAGTTTATAACTAAATTTTTACAAAATAAAAAAAAACAAAAACGATAGATTAAAAGTGAAAATTAAGTCGAGTAGGCTTTGAGTTCGTGCAATTTTGGCGTCGACGTTGTGTTCTTTGTTGTGGTCGGATCCTGCAGCTTGGGATGGAAATGATTCATCTCGGTAATTTTTATCATCTGACAGAATTTCACCTCTTCGGTGTTTCCAGCTGTGAGGAAAAAAGAAAGAACGTCAAATTAAATTTAAAAAAAAAATCTGTAACCGGGAAAATTTTTTTTTATCGAAGAAAATACAGTCAAACTTCCATAACTCGAATTATTTTTAGTTTCCTTTCATCTTCCACTTATCGAGGTTCTACTGTACTTTTTTTGTCCATTGTTTCCCTTCGCGAAATTTTAAATTTAAAAAAAAATTTGTAACCGGGAAATTTTTTTTTATCCAAGAAAATACAGTCGAACCTCGGTAACTCAAATTATTTTTAATTTCTTTTCAACTTCGACTTATCGGGGTTCTACTGTACTTCTTTTGACCATTTTATCCCTTCGCGAAATTTAAAATTTAAAAAAAATCTGTAACCGTGAAATTTTTTTATCGAAGAAATACAGTCGAACCTCGATAACTCGAATTATTTTTAGTTTCTTTTTAACTTCGACTTATCGAGGTTCGATTGTACTTTCTTTTGACCATTTTTTCCCTTCGCGAAATTTAATGGGGGCGAAATTTTAAATAACCGGGGGTCCCGATTTTCTCTCGCCCGCTTTCCTGAAATATCGTTTAATTTCGAAACTGCGGCGGTGGCGTTAATAAAAGACATTTTTGTACAGCTTTCGGGCTAATGTATGAATGAAAACGTTCGCGAAAGCTCGTAAATAAAACTGTAAACACGTATTTTCGACGGGCCGAAGGTTTTACCCTTTTCCGGGTAAATTGCGTCTTATGAATTGTGGGGGGCTTGTTGTTTACAGAAGGGCACTCTAATTGCGAAGAAATCACGGGTTTTAGGTAGTTTTTTTTTGTTCCGCTTTATTTGCGATGATTTATGAATGGAATTTCTCGGGAATAAGTTTTTTGATTATTATTCATAACTGACCTACACCAAGCTAATAAATATTTGGGCTTTCGGTGTGTTGTGTGTGTGGGACGTCGCTATTTTTATTGCAATTAATTTATGTCGAATTTTTTTGGAATTTTTGTGCATAAATTACGTCGAAAATTTTTCTTCCTAACCGAATCGGAATTAAATTTTAAAAAGAGTTGGGAGATGAGTGCTTGATTAAGAACTCGGCGATTTTTTTACGTTTTTTATTTCTTAAAAGGTGTGCGAATTGACTTAATCCGATTTTGTGGATTTGTAGATTGGGTAATGAATATTAGATTTGTGTTTAATTTTAATTTTAAATGTGGGCATTTTGGGCTGAAGATTGCAAATTGTGCGATTCGGGCTCGAACGGGGGTATGTTATTAAGTTCGGAGAATTTTTGTTCAATTATCGGCAGTTTTTGATTTATAGATTAAATTTGCATATTTTGAGGTAAAAATTGTAAATGACCGAGTGTACAATTTGAGCGAAAAGTGATACATTTCCGAGCACGCGAAATAGCGCACATACAGTCAGATATCATAAAGAATCGGACACTTGTAACTTTTATTGTCATTTAAGAAATTAGTACCTAAAATACTCTTAAAATTAAAATAAAAAAATGTTAGCATAAACTATAAGTTCAAGAACAATAACTCATAAATAAAATTATTAATTAACGTTTGATTGTTTAAAATACGCTGAAGAATAAATTATGCAAAAAACACGTATCAAAAATAATCGGAGGCTGACAATGATCTTATGTTATTAGTTTTTCTGGCGTCAACAACACTTGAAAAAAAAATTATTGTAAAGTTATCGTACCTTAGCTTTTTGATATTTAAAACAAGGGTAAATTAATTTTTAATTGAGTCATAACGGTTCCTAATTTTTAAATTTGAAAATTAGTTATAGAAATACTAAAAAAAGTTCAGCTTAAGATATTATAAAAAATACAAAAAACCATTTCAAATAAATATAAAAAAAATGATTAAAAATTGACAATAAAATTTTAAAAAACAAAAAATTGCAACAATACAAGTTTGCATTTATAAATTATTAGTGTTGTCCGAATAATTTTGCACCTTTAGTTTTCCATTTTGTTTGTGATTTTTTTAAACGTATTTTTAAAATAGAAAAGTATCAAAAACTAAACATATTCTAAGTGTCCGATAATTTTCGATATTTGACTGTAGGTTGTTTGTATTAATTCTCTATTTAATTTTTTTTAATTTTTCGAATTAAATTAATACGTTTTTGTTTTGTTTCAAGAACACAGTTTAGTTTTGACCAATAAAGCTTTTGCAAAAAAAGGTTATAAATCGTTTTTGATGCCTTTTAAATTAATTCATAAATTTGGCTACCGCGAAATCGCATAGGCAATCGACTTATTTGAATAAATTTTTGTCTTTTCCAGCAGATTTTATAAATAATTTAATTTTTCTGTAAGTTCAACTAAATTGCGGTTTAAATTCTTAGTTTAAAAATCCATGTTTTGCTTGAATCAATAACCTAGCTTATCGGGTACGTTTATTTTGATTAAGCACTTACCTTCGACTGATTTTAAAAATCGAAGAAAAACTTTTGGGACAGCACTGTACAAATTTGATATGATTTAGGGTTGATTTTTAAACGCAACAGTTTTTTGCGGTCAGAATTATATTTATATTTTATTAATTCTAAATAATGATTACAATTAAAAATCAATTATTTTTATAAAACAATACGGTAAAAAGCGTGTTTTTAAAACTACGTCCAAAAATTCAGTTGGTTTGCTACTGCTGAAAGAGTTGGGATGAAAATTAAAATAGATGGAAGTCACTGCCGCAGTTTACCCTCGTCTCTCCCCTAAATTGTGCCCTTCGCATTAGAAATTTTTGTAACACATTTATGTTTGTTGTTGTTTCAAAATTATTTTTAATTTTTCTATTTCTAATTACTTTTTTTACCTTGGCGCGCATATCTCCGATCGAATGGAAGCTTCAAAATTAAATTCTGAGGGTCGCACAACGATAATTTTTTTAAATTACAGTCGAACCTCGATAACTCGAAGTTGAAGGGAAACTACAAATAATTCCAGTTATCAAAAATTCGAGTTATTGATATAAAAATATTAACGTTGAAATAGGAAAGTTCTAGGGAAACAGGTTCGAGGTCGAGTTATCAAAAATTCGTCTTATCGAGGTTCGACTGTAATTTGCACAAAATAAAAACTGATAGAAAATAGCAACAATACCTTTATAAAATTTATTTCCTCACGAACAGTTGGGCGATTTAAAAATTATGCAACCCTCAGGAACCTTGTCCAATTTCCTTTTTCGCAGCTTCCCCAATTTCAAGCCGCGCGTCTTTCCCGAATCGTCTTCGGGTACGTTTTCGGCCATTTTTTCCAGCTTTTTGCAATTGTCATACATGTATCGCCACAACAATTTATTGCCGGCCCATATCAGCAGCTTGTTGCTGGCGACAAGGATCAAAATATTCAGAAAGAATTCGATCCAAGGAATTTCGCCTCGAAAATTTGCGTTTGTTATTATTATTAAGTACGTCGGGATGGCGGCCACCGCCGCATCCAATGCAAAACTAAGCCCGGATTTCATTTTTACAGAAAATTTTTCGGTTTGACTTTGACACAAATTAATGGATTGACATAAATAAACACATTAGTTGGCGATGTTTACTTTTTCGAATTTTTCTCATAGTTTTACATTGTAATTTCGCTAAATATTTCCTGGACGCCTTTTTTCCTTCGAATAATAAATTAGGGATTAATGGAGGTTATTTATTTTTGTCGGGAATTTGGTTTAAATCGAACGACTTGGACCGAATACAGTGGAGCCTCGATAACATGCAACTAACAATAAGGGGAACCCAAGTTTGTATATTTTACATGAAATTTTAACATTGACATTGACTTATTTTGAAAATTGTGTAGAATAACTGAATTTGCAATGCCAGCGAAAAGTGGCACATTTTCGAGCGCGGAAAATGTGCCACTTCTCGCTCGAATGGAACATATTTCGTGCTTACTTGATTCATAATTCTATTCTTTTTAATGTCTTGAAAAAAAATAATAATTTGTATTAAAAAAACCGCTGCGTTTGAAGTTATACTTCTTTGGTGTACTGAATTAATTTTAATCGTTCCCTCTCACTCGCATTGACGAGATTGTCGTATCTTTTCGCTCCCTTCCACTCATTGCTATGGTAAATACGTTTTTCGAACATAAAATCGATATTTACTAACCTCAATTTAAATTTATGATTTGAAAGAGCGAAGGATAAAGTAGACAAATCGAATAAAACGAAGATGTGCGCATTCGAGCGAAAAGTGGCACATTTCCGAGCGAGGGAGGCAAATGAAGCGCGACGCGGAGCGGCGCGCTTCATTTTCCCGAGATCGGAATGTGCCACTTTGAGCTCGAATGTGCACACTCGGTTTTAAGCACGATTGACGATAATTTAGTCCAATAAATTAGACGAAAGATTAGTTAAATAATTTTTGTCGTTCCCTCTCGCTTGCACTTACGGAATTGTCGTATCTTTTCGCTCTCTCCCACTCATTGCTATGGTAAATACATTTTTCGAAAATAAAATCGATACTTACTAAATTAAATTTTAATATTTGTTTTGAAGGAGCCTCAAATAAATTAGATAAATGTAATAAATACGAGGATGTGCGCGTTCGAGCGAAAAGTGGCACATTTCCGAGCGAGGGAGGCAAATGAAGCGCGACGCGGAGCGGCGCGCTTCATTTTCCCGAGATCGGAATGTGCCACTTTGAGCTCGAATGTGCACACTCGGTTTTAAGCACCATTCACAATAATCAATTAATTTTTTTAGACGGCTAATTTCAACTGTCGAATTTTTGTTAGGTGTGCGCGCGCGCAACTTTCGTTGCCCGCTATTTTACTCTCAACGCGGCGCCAAAAGAAGTATAACTTCAAAAATGTGTTTTATGATTTTTTTTTAAACACGAAAATTTATTTGTTTGTATCAATCGACTTAGAATTGATTATTCTTGTTGCCAAAGTAATAAATTAATTCATTCCAACTACATTGTTATATTTGTCACTAAATTTGCGGCTTTTTTTAAATTTATGTAAAGCATCGATTTATCCAAAAATTAGAGTTAAGGACATAAAATTTTCAATTTGTGCAATAATGAAAGTGAAGTAGAGCAGGTTTGCATTATCGAGGGTCGACTGTAAATGCCAAAATTTATTACTCTGAACCCTTTCTCAGGTAACACTGCGTCCCCCTCTGTTCGGCCATATTTAGTAATAAATCTATCCTAGTTGAAGACTTTCCATTTGCGGCTCACGCTGTTAAAACTAGTTTTTTCCGCTTTTTTTCTTCCGAAATAACAAAGGGCACCGTACACATTTTAATTTTGGACGACAGCTGCGCCTCGCCCTTCACCACCTTGCGTTCTGCGATTTGTAAAGAAAAGAAAACGAAATGGATTGCCTGTTGTCAGAGAACAGGTAACCTGTTTTTGTAATTTTAAACCCCTAAAATCCGGCCGCTCGTTATTATTACTAATGTCTCCCATCTCTTGTTGTTTATTTGAAATTTGGAAGTTTTTGCACGGAAATTTAATTTTTGGGCTTTCGCTTGGCGTTGCTGCGAACACGCAATAAGCCACATCCTTCTTTAGTTGCTTCCTTCCTAAATACTCTATTGAAGTTAATTCCAATTTAGTTTATTCCTGTTTGAGATAAAGGATGGTCGTATGCGTTTTAATTAAAATGGACGGTATACAGGGTGGCCCATAAAATTCTTTGGTGCTTTCTAAAGTGGTCAAATTATTTAAATCTAACTTAAGAACTGTTTAGCAGGGACCTTCGGGACTATTTTAGTTAAAGGGAGGTTTTTTGTAGCTGCCGTTATAAGCCCGTAAAAAATTAATTACCGTTGCTATATGTTTTTCAATATGCTTAAAAGTCCGAAAATTTTTTTTCGAACAATATTTAAATCTAACTTAAGGACTGTTTAGCAGGGACTTTTCGGCTTATTTTAGTAAGAGGGTGTTTTTTTTGTAGCTTTCGTTATTAGCCGGTAAAAAATTAATTACCATTGCCAAATGTTTTTCAATATCCATAAAAGTCCAAAATTTTTTTTTACGAAATTTTTTATATCTACTTTAAGGACTGTTTAGCAGGGACCTTCGGAACTATTTTAGTAAGAGGGTGGTTTTTTTTGTAGCCCCCGTTATAAGCCCGTAAAAAAATAATTACCGTTTCTATCTGTTGTTTAATTTACAAAAATAGTCTGAAATTTTTTTTCAAAATTATTTAAATCTAATGCAAGGGCTGTTTAGAAGGGACCTTCGGACGCATTTTACTTCAAGTACGTTTTGTTGTAGCTCGCCTTATAAGCCCGTAAAAAAATAATTACCATTCATATCTGTTTTTCAATTTACAAAAATAGACGAAAATTGTTTTTCAAAATTATTTAAATCTAATTCAAGGGCTGTTTAGAAGGGACTTTTGGACACATTTTACTTCAAGTACGTTTTGTTGTAGCTCGCCTTATAAGCCCGTAAAAATTAATTACCGTTGCTAACTGTTTTTCAATTTACAAAAGAAGTCGAAATTTTTTTCAAAATTATTTAAATCTAATTCAAGGGCTGTTTAGAAGGGACTTTTGGACACATTTTACTTCAAGTACGTTTTGTTGTAGCTCGCCTTATAAGCCCGTAAAAAATTAATTACCGTTGCTAACTGTTTTTCAATTTACAAAAGAAGTCGAAATTTTTTTCAAAATTATTTAATTGTAATGCAAGGGCTGTTTAGAAGGGACTTTCGGACACATTTTACTTCAAGTACGTTTTGTTGTAGCTCGCCTTATAAGCCCGTAAAAAATTAATTACCATTCATATCTGTTTTTCAATTTACAATAATAGACGAAAATTGTTTTTCAAAATTATTTAAATCTAATTCAAGGGCTGTTTAGAAGGGACTTTAGGACACATTTTACTTCAAGTACGTTTTGTTGTAGCTCGCCTTATAAGCCCGTAAAAAATTAATTACCGTTGCTAACTGTTTTTCAATTTACAAAAGAAGTCGAAATTTTTTTTTCAAAATTATTTAATTGTAATGCAAGAGCTGTTTAGAAGGGACTTTCGGACACATTTTACTTCAAGTACGTTTTGTTATAGCTCGCTTTATAAGCCCCTAAAAAATTAATTACCATTCATATCTGTTTTTCAATTTACAATAATAGACGAAATTTTTTTTCAAAATTATTTAAATCTAATGCAAGGGCTGTTTAGAAGGGACTTTCGGACACATTTTACTTCAAGTACGTTTTGTTGTAGCTCGCCTTATAAGCCCGTAAAAAATTAATTACCATTCATATCTGTTTTTCAATTTACAATAATAGACGAAATTTTTTTTTCAAAATTATTTAAATCTAATGCAAGGGCTGTTTAGAAGGGACCTTCGGACGCATTTTACTTCAAGTACGTTTTGTTGTAGCTCGCCTTATAAGCCCGTAAAAATTAATTACATTCATATCTGTTTTTCAATTTACAAAATAGACGAAATTTTTTTCAAAATTATTTAAATCTAATGCAAGGGCTGTTTAGAAGGGACTTTCGGACACATTTTACTTCAAGTACGTTTTGTTGTACCTCGCCTTATAAGCCCGTAAAAAATTAATTATTGTTCCTATCTATTTTTCAATTTACAAAAATAGCCGAAAATTTTTTTTCAAAATTATTTAAATCTATTGCGAGGGCTGTTTAGAAGGGACCTTCGGACGCATTTTACTTCAAGTACGTTTTGTTGTAGCTTGTCTTATCAGCCCGTAAAAAATTAATTACCGTTGCTATATGTTTTTCAATATTTATAAAAACCGAAATTTTTTTTTGAAATTATTTAAATCTAACTTAAGGACTGTTTAGCAGAGACCTTCGGGAGAATTTTAGTTAGAAGGTGTTTTTTTTTTAATTGTACCAAACCTGATATTGCAACTGTGACACAATTTGCGATTTGGCGTATGCGTTTCCTTTTCTCTCCCAAATTAAAACAATTCAATTTTTTTTGGATAGATTTCGCCGAGAAGGTGCCTACAATTAAAAATTTAGACTGATGTGATAATAATTGTTAAAGTGCAATGTTGCGCGCAATTTTCTGCGAGAATTATTTTTCTAAAGCGACCCCATTGTACTTTGTGAGATCCATATGAATTTTATGGAGACGCAGGATTACAGCTCGCGTTCGGGCAGCCTGAAAAGATCCAGCAGCTTCAAGAAATTGCTTAAGTTACCAACTTGGGGATCGAGCACAGGTTAGTAGCAATCGGCGGGTGTAAACATTCTCCATTTTATGTCAACACGCGTGCTTTTAGTCGCTTCTTCGCCCCCGTCTCTTTCTTTCTGTTTATTTTTTTTTTATTTGAGGGGTTGATCCGCTCCGCCAACAGATTTCCCCGACGTAACGGATTAAGGAAATGGAGGAATTTCCCTACACCCTTTTTACTCTACGAATAAATTATTAGCTTTGCTTTGTTAAGGGTTGAAATAAATTAGTTTGGAGCTTGAGTTACCATTAAGTTCCACCTCGTCTATTTTAAGTCTTATAGGGATGAAATTTAACAGGGTTGTAACACGGACTTGTTCGGTAATTTATCTTTAGGAATGTTTAATCTTAATTATCGTTAGTTTGTTTGTTAAATCTCGGTTTTGATGCAATTTTGGGGAGGTTTCGTGTTAATCTGCCGGCGTTAATTTGGTTCGTCGCAAAATGAACCAGTTCTCTTTGAGTTAGGGTTTATGGTGTGATGAGCACTTCTGATGGTTTATTTTCGATAATTTGGTTGGCTGCTTTATGACGGATTTTGTTAATTTTTTGAGTCGTTCGATCGTTATTTTTAACTATTTTATTCGATTAGTAGTTTACTAAGAAGAAATGTTTTTAAAAATTATTTTTGTAAGTGTTTTTGAATTAGAATCTGATTATCTTTGTTTGAGTTTAAAATTATTTTCAAATAACGGGTAGACGGGGTGTATTTATTTTAAAAATAAAAAAAAACGTTTTAGTATGTGAACATATTAAATTTATAATTGCTAAATTGTTTCAAAAGTAAATGACGATAAAAATGTTGATTTAATGTGCTTTAGGGTAAACTCAGGATAGATGCCCCATTTTCTAGAAGTTGGATTTTCGAAAAAAAGAATTTTTTTTTGATATATTGCAACTTATTGGTCATATAAATATTGTGATAAAACGACATATATCCCTTAGGAAAAGGATAGTCGTCCCATTTTTTGCGAGTATAATTGCCCTTACTTATATACAGTCAAGGCTAAAAATCGACGTCACATAACGTTCGTCTAGCGGTACCTTTATCCCTTTAATATTTTTTTTTATTACATCCTAGGAGTTTTTTAAAATTTGGAATCTACATGTAATTACTATTTTGTTACTAAATAGTAGTTTTATATGTTATTATTTAAAAAAAATGTAGATTTTTATTAAGGGCATCTATCCCAACTGCCAGATTACTGAGTGGGGCATCTAACCTAGACTTTGGGCATCTATCCCCTTTCACACTCGTTTTAGTCTCTGTAATTATGTTGTTCACGATAGTATTTTTTAAAAAAACCTGATAATTACAATTTATTGAAAACTAAACTAACTCCTCATCAAAAAATTATGACTTAGGTCTTAATAGTTTTGAAAATAAAGCTAAACTTGAAATGTGGGTCATCTATCCCGAGTTTACCCTATATGGTTTTACAAAATTGTATTTTAGAGTTGAAAATTAGTGAATTGTTTTTGGGCATTCGTTTGACACATATTTTATGGAGGCAGCAATCAAATCAATAACCAATTAATTCGCGTGATTATGTTCAGTCAATTATATCCTACATTTCCATTATACACAATTGAAATTTAGGATATCCACTTTAGAAAAGGGATGAAATGAATTAACGTAAATTGAAATGCATGTTTTCATCATTTGATATGCGTGTAACATTTTTTTTTCTTTAAAAATGGCATTTTCCAATTGTTTCAGTGTTTTCACTTTCTGCATACTAGGTGACTAAATGTCACGTGCCATACTAGGTGGGGTTTGCCATACCCCGAAAATAAAATGATATAAAATCCACAAATAAGAAATATATTTTAATGTCCAATAATGAATAGGTTTAAGTAAAACACATATTTATTTATGTATTAGAATAGACTTTTATTAATAAAAATACAAAAACTTAACTTTTTATTCACTTTATCAACTATTGAGTCATTGAGTACCAAATTTCAATGACACGTGTCAATTACGATGCCGAATATTAAGAAAACCTAAGAAGAATTTTATTCTTGCCTCCTTATTGAAATAAAAATTAATTTTACCTATGGCAATTTTTTAATGGTTTGCAAGAATGTAGACCAATAAATTACACGAAAAATTAATTGAATAATTTTAATCGTTTCCTCTCACTTGCATTGACAAGATTATCGTATCTTCTTGCTCCTTTCCACTCATTGCTATGGTAGATACATTTTTTGAATATAAAATCGATATTTACTAAATTAAATTAAAATTTTTGATTTGAAAAAGCGCACGGTAAATTATACTAATATAATAAACACGAGGATGTGCGCATTCGAGCGAAAAGTGGCACATTTCCGAGCGAGGGAGGCAAATGAAGCGCGACGCGGAGCGGCGCGCTTCATTTTCCCGAGATCGGAATGTGCCACTTTGAGCTCGAATGTGCACACTCGGTTTTAAGCACGTTTGACGATAATTTAGTCCAATAAATTAGCAAAACATTAGTTAAATAATTTTAATCGTTTCCTCTCGCTTGCACTTACGAGGTTGTCGTATCTTTTCGCTCTCTTCCACTCATTGCTATGGTAAATACATTTTTTGAATATAAAATCGATATTTACTAAATTAAATTAAAATTTTTGATTTGAAAAAGCGCACGGTAAATTATACTAATATAATAAACACGAGGATGTGCGCATTCGAGCGAAAAGTGGCACATTTCCGAGCGAGGGAGGCAAATGAAGCGCGACGCGGAGCGGCGCGCTTCATTTTCCCGAGATCGGAATGTGCCACTTTGAGCTCGAATGTGCACACTCGGTTTTAAGCACGATTGACGATAATTTAGTCCAATAAATTAGCAAAACATTAGTTAAATAATTTTAATCGTTTCCTCTCGCTTGCACTTACGAGGTTGTCGCATCTTTTCGCTCTCTTCCACTCATTGCTATGGTAAATACATTTTTCGAAAATAAAATCGATACTTACTAAATTAAATTTCAATATTTGATTTGAAGGAGGGTAGAATAAATTAGATAAATGTAATAAAGACGAGGATGTGCGCATTCGAGCAAAAAGTGGCACATTTCCGAGCGAGGGAGGCAAATGAAGCGCGACGCGGAGCGGCGCGCTTCATTTTCCCGAGATCGGAATGTGCCACTTTGAGCTCGAATGTGCACACTCGGTTTTAAGCACCATTCACAATAATCAATGTGTGACCAAATGTGCCGTTTTAACAAAAAAAAATTGTTCACGTCAGTTATACCTCACCTAGTACACGTAAGGTTAATAAAAGTCCTGCTAAATCTAATAAAAAAAATTCTAAAACCAACAACGTTCGTTTAACGTTTTCTACGGCCTTTTTGGAAACGAATCACTTAAAAAAAAAATTTCTTAAAAGTATTCGTAATTGTTTACGTTTCGTCAGCGTTCGCAATTAATTCAGGTGTATTTTTACGAGCAAGTACAGAGGGCGAAAAGCAATGCTAAAGAATGCGTAAAATTTCGATGAAACGATAATATGCACAAAAGAATTCTTTGCATTAATGCAGTTTTCCACATCGATAACTGCGACTTGGCACTTAACCCCAAACACATCTCCAATGGAATATTAAACTGCTTTTTTATATTTCGTTCGTATTTTGAAAATATATGGGCGGAAAGAAAAAATGATATTTATTTTTGATGTTATACTTCGTTTGGCGCGTTAAGAGTTAAATTGTAGCGGGAACGGAAGTTGTGCGCGCGCAGCTCACGAAAATTAAACAATAAAGCTGTCTATTTCGGGCAACGAAAGCTGCGCGCGCAATGCTTACGGTAATTCGGAGTTAGCCGTCTAAGATCTTGAAAATAAGTGATCAATTTATACGTATTTTGATTTGATTTCGAGTTACACATTTTTTTCTGTGTAAATCGAATAGGTGTACAGTGGGGGAGGCCTAATGATTAGATTTTTGTAAGGGGGGCGCAGTAATATGACACCCAGTTATATTTAATTTAGTTACGCCAAAGAAGTATAACTTCTAACGCGCGTACATAAATACACGCACCGTTTTTTTAATATGTTGTAAATTTAGCTATATTTGTTGTATTTACAACGACAGAAAATACTAAATTATTTTTTTATGCCAAATTTTTCAACGTAAAGTACCTTGAACTATAAACGAAAATTAAAAATAAAATGTTTAGAAGGTTTTTGCACAAACAATAAATAAAAAAAACCTAAAATTATCGATCTGCTTTACGTTGTGGTGGTTGGCCATTAAAATTTTGAGAACTAAATGATATTTGGGCGCGCGTAAGTTTTAATCTCAAAAAAAACCGCTAATTATTTACGGAAGCAATTTATTTAATTAGGATTATAATAATCGATTTATGCGGACGGATGTTTAATAGCTACATCGATTTTTTACTTACATTAATGTAATTGCTTTAGCATATTTCGATGCAGTACTGTATAAGTTTGAACGTAAGTAGGACGCATTAAGAATTAATTTTGCTTTTTTTGGACTTAAGAAAAAAAGCGAGTACCGAAAAGTGTTGTTAAAATACGGCCAATTTTCTAGCGAGCGCTGAAAGATTTAATAAATAAAATTGTTCCAATACAAACAAATTTTAAAATCCATTAAAGTTCATTTTGAATGTTTACAATTTGGAAATATTGAAAACCCGTTTTTTATTTTTATGTTTCAATGCAAAAATGTTCGCAGTCCACGACACAATTGTTGTCTTATTAGTGTTATCAAAAATTTTTTCTTCTCAATACTTTAATGTGTTTGTAATTTCATAGAAAGTTTAAAAATAACATATAACTAGGTAAATTGCATTTTATTAAAATTTTTGGATAAATACAAAAAAGAGTTAAAAAAGTAAAATAATTTAAGCTCGTGACAAACCCCCGAGGTACCCCTACATACAATAGTAGGAGAGAACAAATAATTAACTATAATAAAAACATTGTCAAAAAATCGGAGTACAAAATATTAATTTTAAATAAAAAAAATATATTTTCATTAATTATAGTGTTGTTTCTTTGTCTTTAAAAAAAATTCAAGCTCGTTCATTTTTAACCTTCTTGTTCTAGGTGGGATATAACTAACGTGAACATTTTTTTTTTGTTAAAACGGCACTTTAGGTAATCGAGCTTAAAACCGAGTGTGCACATTCGAGCTCAAAGTGGCACATTCCGATCTCGGGAAAATGAAGCGCGCCGCTCCGCGTCGCGCTTCATTTGCCTCCCTCGCTCGGAAATGTGCCACTTTCGCCGAATGCGCACATCCTCGTCTTTATTACATTTATCTAATTTATTCTACAACTCCTTCAAATCAAATATTGAAATTTAATTTAGTAAGTATCGATTTTATTTTCGAAAATGTATTTACCATAGCAATTAAAGACAAAAGATACGACAACCTTCGTAAGTCAAGGAGAGGAAAATTAAAATTATTTAACTAATGTTTTGCTAATTTATTGGACTAAATTATCGTCAATCGGCTTAAAACCGAGTGTGCACATTCGAGCTCAAAGTGGCACATTCCGATCTCGGGAAATAAGCGCGCCGCCCGCGTCGCGCTTCATTTGCCTCCCTCGCTCGGAAATGTGCCACTTTTCGCTCGAATGCGCACATCCTCGTCTTTATTACATTTATCTAATTTATTTTACCCTCCTTCAAATCAAATATTGAAATTTAATTTAGTAAGTATCGATTTTATTTTCGAAAAATGTATTTACCATAGCAATGAGTGGAAGAGAGCGAAAAGATACGACAACCTCGTAAGTGCAAGCGAGAGGAAACGATTAAAATTATTTAACTAATGTTTTGCTAATTTATTGGACTAAATTATCGTCAATCGTGCTTAAAACCGAGTGTGCACATTCGAGCTCAAAGTGGCACATTCCGATCTCGGGAAAATGAAGCGCGCCGCTCCGCGTCGCGCTTCATTTGCCTCCCTCGCTCGGAAATGTGCCACTTTTCGCTCGAATGCGCACATCCTCGTCTTTATTACATTTATCTAATTTATTTTACCCTCCTTCAAATCAAATATTGAAATTTAATTTAGTAAGTATCGATTTTATTTTCGAAAAATGTATTTACCATAGCAATGAGTGGAAGAGAGCGAAAAGATACGACAACCTCGTAAGTGCAAGCGAGAGGAAACGATTAAAATTATTTAACTAATGTTTTGCTAATTTATTGGACTAAATTATCGTCAATCGTGCTTAAAACCGAGTGTGCACATTCGAGCTCAAAGTGGCACATTCCGATCTCGGGAAAATAAAGCGCGCCGCTCCGCGTCGCGCTTCATTTGCCTCCCTTGCTCGGAAATGTGCCACTTTTCGCTCGAATGCGCACATTCTCGTGTTTATTATATTAGTATAATTTACCGTGCGCTTTTTCAAATCAAAAATTTTAATTTAATTTAGTAAATATCGATTTTATATTAAAAAAATGTATCTACCATAGCAATGAGTGGAAAGGAGCAAGAAGATACGATCTTGTCAATGCAAGTGAGAGGAAACGATTAAAATTATTCAATAAATTTTTTGTGTAATTTATTGGTCTAAATTCTTGCAAACCATTAAGAAATTGCCATAGGTAAAATTAATTTTTATTTCAATAAGGAGGCAAGAATAAAATTCTTCTTAGGTTTTCTTAATATTCGGTATCGTAATTGACACGTGTCATTGAAATTTGGTACTCAATGACTCAATAGTTTATAAAGTGAATAAAAAGTTAAGTTTTTGTATTTTTATTAATAAAAGTCTATTCTAATGCATAAATAAATATGTGTTTTACTTAAACCTATTCATTATTGGACATTAAAATATATTTCTTATTTGTGGATTTTATATCATTTTATTTTCGGGGTATGGCAAACCCCACCTAGTATGGCACGTGACATTTAGTCATCTAGTATGCGGAAGATTAAAACACCGAAACAATTAGAGAAATGCCATTTTTGAAGAAAAAAGAATGATACACGCATATCAAATGATGAAAACATGCATTTCAATTTACGTTAATTCATTTCATCCCTTTTCTAAAGTGGATATCCTAAATTTCAATTGTGTATAATGGAAATGTATGATACAATTGACTGAACATAATCACGCGAATTAATTGCTTATTGATCCTCGTGATCCTCGTGTTTATTATATTAGTATAATTTACCGTGCGCTTTTTCAAATCAAAAATTTTAATTTAATTTAGTAAATCTCGATTTTATATTCAAAAAATGTGTCTACCATAGCAATGAGTGGAAAGGAGCAAGAAGATACGATAATCTTGTCAATGCAAGTGAGAGGAAACGATTAAAATTATTCAATTAATTTTTCGTGTAATTTATTGGTCTAAATTATTGCGAATCATTAAGAAATTGCCGTGAAATTAATTTGTATTTCAATTAGGAGGCAAGATTGAAAGTCTTGTTAGGTTTTCTTAATATTGGTATCGTAATTGACACGTGTCATTGGAATTTAGTACTCAAGAAGAGACTCAATAGTTTATAAGTTGAAGAAAAAGTTAAGTTTTTGAATTTTTATTAATAAGTCTATTCTAATGCATAAATAGATATGTGTTTTACTTAAACCTATTCATTATTGGTTATTAGAATATATTTCTCATCATTTAACTATCATAAAGTACAATTTTGTGGATTTTATTTTATTTTATTTTCGGGGTATGGCAAACCCCACCTAGTATGGCATGCGACATTTAGTCACCTAGTATGCGCACGGTTAACACAAATTTCATAAATTCGTTCGCGAATTTGTTTCGCGTTTTGTATATTTTGGGGGCACTGGTTTTTAAGCTCAAAAGTTTACTCTTGGTGTCTTGAAAATGTCCCAAGTTAAATAGAAAAGAAATTCGGCCAAAAAAACTGAGTTTTCGATAACCGCTACGCCAAACCAAAAACTTGATCAATTCAAAGTAAATATATCGAAAACATCTTTAAAAAAAATGAGGGGTGCAAGAATGGGGGTGCATACGATTACGATAACAGTCGAACAATGTTTAGGATTGTCGTCATCCATCTTTCCGGTCCATTTTCCCAGAAATTTATTCCTGCGATAACCCGAAGGGATGCCCAAATTATTTTTATATCGAAATACTTCGAAAACGCCTTTTTGCGAACGTAAACAATTTTTCACTAAGAAATCGTTACGATTTAACAAAGGTGTAATCGAATCATAAAATAATACAACAAGCACAACTTAATTAATATTCGAGGGGGCAAAAAATTAATACGAACGTCGAAACTCGACAGATTTGAGATACTTAATTAAAATTAATTAGTAGTTGGAACAAAAATATCGCAATGAGTCATATAATTTTGTTCAAGGTTAGAATTGTACGAATGTAGGTGGAAGAGCGACATTTTCCCAAAAAAAAAAACAACTTCGTCCGCTATAGCCACGTAAAATCGACTTATCTATTCGTTATGGACGACGAAGCGAGCAGTAAATATTGCACGCAAAAAAAATAGTTTTTCGGCAATAAATACAACCTGTAGCCTATTACTTAGCAAAATTTTCACTTGGCACAAATAATCCAAATTTATATTTAGATTGACGTTTTAAAAATAAAAAATTAATTACACAATAACATTATCGCTGTCCGTTCGGCAAAACGCTCGAAGTATTGCTTTTAAAAATATTTATTCGCTCGTACACCGCTTGCGGTGTCAAGGTTTCGCTTTTTTAAAATTCGCTTTGATTTTAGAATGGGCCAATGTTTATTTTTCGGCGTCGGTCGATTTGCTTTGTTCGTAAGATTTTTTTTTTTTTGATGAAACTGCAACGCAGAGCCTTGCGGATGCGTTTTAATTAAGTCTTGATTTGAGTTGCCAAAAAAGTAATTTCGGTTTTTGCAAATCCACAGCGTTACAATTTTTTTGAATCGGTTCAGTCAATGTCATACTTTTTTTCGTTTGACAGTTGGCAGTAATGTCTTTTAACTCACTTTAGAAACGAATTACTTGGTGTTTGTTTTACATTTGTTAGTTTAACATGGGATCCTAAAAACAAATATTTTTGTCATATTTTGCTTCTTTATTTTGACACATTGCTTCCACGGAAGCAAACGATGAATTAATATGTTTACTTTCAACGGCTGATGAAATTGGAGGAAATAATCAAAGATAAACGGCCAGAATTGGCATTTTATTCCACCATGACAACGCTCGATCTCGCACATCTTTAGTGACTCGTCAAAAATTCTTAGAGCTCGGTTGGGATGTAATGTCACCGACCACCATATAGCCTTGACGTTACACCATCAAATTACCATTTATTTCGATCTTTACAAATTAATGATCTGAAATCGTACTTGGTTCAGTTTTTTGCTGACAAGTACCAGATGTTCTGCGAACGTAAAATCATAAACTTACCTGAAAAGATGGTGAAAGGTCATTGAGCAAAATGGTACATTTATAAAAAATTGAGTTTTATTCGAAAAAAAAAACGAAATTGCATTTTCAATTTCACTGTACATTTGTCTATTCTTCCGACAAATCAAGTCAAGAGTTTATCACATTAAAATAGGGTGGGTTGGTCTTAAAATTATTACCAGTGTTTTATTATTAAAGTTTATTTTTCCGAAGTAATTCTAGAAATGTTTATTTATCAACCACTTAAGATATTATGAAAACAAAAAACAACCAGGCCGTACGTTCACAATACTAGCAGATTGTTAAAATAGAATCAGATTGCGCTTTCATTCCATTTGACTATAAACTGCTTATGTAGTATTTTTGCTCTTTATATTATTTACAATTTTAGTTTCTCGATAGGATATTGTTTTTGCACGATGTTATAAAGAATGAACGCTTGTAATTTCGAATTATCTAAGACGTGTTCGCTAAATAACGATACTTCTGTAAAATTCCGTCATCATAAAACCCCTTTGCTCTAAAGATTAAAGCAGTGGTCTAAAGAAAACGTATTTTGGGGTTCGAATCCCAATGACCGCGTTTTTTATACGCTGTTCTAAATAATTCGAATTGAACATGATGTGCCTGGACTAATCTAAATTAGTACGAAATATATTGTTTTTTTTTTTTTGATAAAATACCAATTGTACTATACTTAAAAGCATTTTATCATCAAAAAACATAATAAAAAAAAATCCCATGCTTGACGGGTCTCAATAAGAAAATATTCCGAAGTTCACAGATTTTGCCATTGATGCGTATACGCATCAGGCATATTTGCATGTCATTGGCTTTTATATATTTCAAAATTTTGTTATTAAATATTATTTATATGTTTATTTAGTATGTTTTTAACAATACTGTTAAAAGAAAAAAAAATTGCTGCTACCCATGTGAAATAAAATAAAATGAAAATATACTCTGCGAATGATCTTAATTTTCGACATTTTTATGAATTTATAATTTCTACATATTTTATAATTTGTTTGTAATTTATATTTTATTTAGTGTTACAATCTTGGAAGATCATTGTTTATAGCAAAAATTTGGGTTTGATTAACGTTGTTCAATAAAAAAAATTAAAATGCCAGGTGATGCGTATACGCATCAGCGGCGCTAAATGGGTTAAAAGACTCCAAATCTTCTATGTAAGCAGTTCAGTTATGACAACATACGATCCGGCTTTATTTTATTCTCTTAAGATTTTAATTGGTAATAATACGTGACTGATAAAGAAACATTGTTACAATAATTGTAAGACCAACCCACTATATGTTATTTTGATAAACACTCTGACTTGATTTGTCTTAAGGAGGAGTTAGACCCTCAAGAATAGGTAACTTTTATCCTGTGCTCATAGTACACCAGAGGTGATGTACCTTGGCTCTATTCACATTAAGCAAAATAAAACCCATTGTTCTATGAAAACTATATATTTATTTTTGGATTATAAGAACTACTAATGTTCTTCTTTGAGATGACACTAAAATTGTTTCAAAATTTAACAAAACTTTTCTTGTATGTATACTAAAATTTCACATACTTAATCGTTAACTTTGCAAAAATTTAAATTTTTGGTTAGACTTGCGAAGCATATTATCTGAAGCAAAATAAGAAAAAAATAAGAATTTATAACAAAGGTAGATATATCTAAATTTTTATTTATTCACGTTGATCTTAGGGCCAAGGTACAATTTATTGACAGTGACCGAGGTACAACACATCGACCCTTGATGTTTAAACTCAAAAATAAAATTAAAGATTATGCTGTGCGAAAATCAGACAACTACTATGCAAACATTAATAAATAATCTTTCTATTACGATGAGTCATTTGTTATTAGGTAATAAAAATCGATAAGATATTTAAGTAAAAAGAATATAAAAAAACTTACTTTTTTTCGATTAATAATTTCAATTTACGTGTAAAAATTAATATACATAACTTCAATAAACGCAAAGATGTGCGCCTTTGAGCGAAAAGTGGCACATTTCCGAGCGAGGAAGCAAATGATGCGCGACGCGGGCGCGCGCTTCATTTTCGAGATCGGAATGTGCCACTTTGACTCGAATACACTCGCTTTCGCCACGATTAACAATGATCAATTTACTTTTAATTTTATCTAAACATTTTATGATAACTTTTTTCCAACAAAAAATAAATGTAAATTTATACCACTTTTAATTTTTTGAATCGAAGAATAAATTGTCTAAAAAATTAAGTAAATTATTTAATTGTTTTTTTTTCACTCGCACCTACAAAATTGTTGTATCTTTTCGCTTGCTTCCACTCATTGCTATGGCAAATATATTTTTTGAACACAAAATCCATATTTACTGAACCTTTAACATTGTGAGTTGAAAATGAAAAGATTAATTAAGGCAAATCAATAAATACGAGGATGTGCGCATTCGAGCGAAAAGTGGCACATTTCCGAGCGAGGGAGGCAAATGATGCGCGACGCGGAGCGGCGCGCTTCATTTTCGAGATCGGAATGTGCCACTGAGCTCGAATTCACACTCGATTTAAGCATGATTCACAATAAAATAAACAATATATTAGATAAAATCGTTCCCTCTCACTCACACTTACGGGATTATCGTATCTTTTCACTCACTTCCACTCATTGCTATAGTAAAAATACGTTTTTAAACAAAATTGATATTTACTAAACTATATTTAAATTTTTCGTCCAAAATAACGACAGTTTAAAGAAATATGCAAATGAAGTACGCGACGCGGAGCGGCGCGCTTCATTGCTCCCTCGCTCGGAAATGTGCCACTGAGCTCGAATGTGCACTCTTCGCACGATCAACAATAATTTAGGCTAACAAATTAGACGAAAAATCAGTTGAATAATTTTAATCGTTCCCTATCACTTGCACTGACAAGATTTTCGTATCTCTTCGCTCTCTTCTTGTGATGAGTCATTTGTTATTCCGGCAGAATAATTCGTAAAATCGAGGACCCAATTTAAATAAGCAAAAAAAGAAAAATCATTTTTTCCTAATTTATTTTGACACGGTGTCGTGTTTTAACATTTTACGTGTGAGCGGCCGGATACGTTTAACAAATTATTTTCATTTCATGTAAAACTTTATGTAGTATTTTGCTCTTTATAGTATTTACAATTTATTTCTCGAAAAGGATTGTTTTGCACGATGATAAAGAATAACGCTTTAATTTCAAATTATCTAAGACGTGTCGAAATAAAAATAAAACGCTTCATTTCCGAGATCGGAATGTGCCACTGAGCTCGAATTGACACTCGATTTTAAGCATGATTCACAATAAAATAAACAATATATTAGATAAAATCGTTCCCTCTCACTCACACTTACGGGATTATCGTATCTTTTCACTCACTTCCACTCATTGCTATAGTAAAAATACGTTTTTAAACAAAATTGATATTTACTAAACTATATTTAAATTTTTCGTCCAAAATAACGACAGTTTAAATAGGCAAATCTAATAAATGCGAAGATGTGCACATTCGAGCGAAAAGTGGCACATTTCCGAGCGAGGGAGGCAAATGAAGCGCGACGCGGAGCGGCGCGCTTCATTTGCTTCCCTCGCTCGGAAATGTGCCACTTTGAGCTCGAATGTGCGCACTCCGCTTTTCGCCACGATCAACAATAATTTAGGCTAACAAATTAGACGAAAAATCAGTTGAATAATTTTAATCGTTCCCTATCACTTGCACTGACAAGATTTTCGTATCTCTTCGCTCTCTTCTTGTGATGAGTCATTTGTTATTCCGGCAGAATAATTCGTAAAATCGAGGACCCAATTTAAATAAGCCAAAAAAAAAGAAAAATCATTTTTTTCCTAATTTATTTTGACACGGGTGTCGTGTTTTAACATTTTACGTGTGGAGCGGCCGGATACGTTGAACAAATTATATTTGCATTTCGTGTAAAATTTTCATGCCTAATTTCCGCGTTTCAAAAGGTCCCAATTTATTCCAAACTATTTTTCGTATCGGATCCGAAAACCGGGCGAAGAGAAAGAGATAACGAAATTTATTTTATCTAATATAAATAAACGAAAGTGGCGAACGAAAAAGTGGGACGATTTATTTTTGAAAGCCTAGTTGCATGCCTTTAATGAAGCACGAAACGTTTTAACCCAACATATTATTAATGGCCTTTGAATACACAGTAAATTGAAAATTCTAGTTGAATTATGGAATCCGCACAGGAGCGATGTTGTAAAAATAAATTGCTACTTAAAAGTTACAGCGAAAAGCCACCTTTGCTTCGGGAATTGCACTTAATAAGCTGATGCAAATTAAATTACGGTTTTAGAAACCTTTCCACTTAATTATAATGCGTAGTGCAGATTGTAAGTCTGCTATTATCGTTTTTATTGTACGAACCTCGTGACATAAGCGTTTTAGCTTTTTATTTTCAATTGCAGTAGAACCTCTGCTTACTAAGTTAAAATACTCCAAATCTTTCATGTAAGCAGTTCAGTTATGACATACGATTCGGTTTTATTTTATTTTCTTAAGATTTTAATTGGTAATAAAACGTGACTGATAAAGAAACACTGTATAATAATTGTAAGACCAACCCACCATATCTTATTTGATAAACACTCTGACTTGATTTGTCTTAAGGAGGAGTTAAACCCTCAAGAATAGGTAACTTTTATCCTGTGCTCATAGTACAATTTATTGACAGTGACCGAGGAAACGACCACCCTTATGTTTAAACTAAAAATAAATTTATTAAAGATTATGTTGCGAAAATAGAAACTACTATGCAAACATTAATAAAAATTTTACTAACATTCATTGTTATTGGTAATAAAAATCATAAGAATTTAAAAAAAAAATTAAAAAAAATTACTTTTTGATTAAAATTTCAAATTACGTGTAAAAATTAATATACATAACTTCAATAAACGCAAAGATGTGCGCATTGAGCGAAAAGTGGCACATTTCCGAGCGAGGAAGCAAATGAAGCGCGACGCGGAGCGGCCCCTTCATTTTCCGAGATCGGAATGTGCCACTTTGAGCTCGAATGTGCACACTCCGCTTTTCGCCACGATTAACAATGATCAATTTACTTTTAATTTTATCTAAACATTTTATGATAACTTTTTTCAAACAAAAAATAAATGTAAATTTATACGACTTTTAATTTTTTGAATCGAAGAATAAATTGTCTAAAAAATTAAGTAAATAATTTAATTGTTTTTTCTCACTCGCCCCTACAAAATTGTTGTATCTTTTCGCTTGCTTCCACTCATTGCTATGGCAAATATATTTTTTGAACACAAAATCCATATTTACTGAACCTTTAACATTGTGAGTTGAAAATGAAAAGATTAATTAAGGCAAATCAAAAAATACGGGGTTGCGCATTCGAGTAAGTTGCTATTATCGTTTTATTGTAGCCCGGGACATAAGCTTTTAGTTATTTTCTGAGAGAATTGCATGTTCAGATTTGGAACTTCGTAAAGTGCACACTCGGTTTTAAGCACGATTGACGATAAATTAGACGAAACATTAGTTAAATAATTTTAATCGTTCCTTCTCGCTTGCACTTACGGGATTGTCGTATCTTTTCGCTCTCTTCACTCATTACTATGGTAAATACATTTTACGAAAATAAAATCGATACTTACTAAATTAAAATTCAATATTTTATTTGAAGGAGCGTAGAATAAATTAGATAAATGTAATAAATGCGAGGATGTGCGCATTCGAGCGAAAAGTGGCACATTTCCGAGCGAGGGAGGCAAATGAAGCGCGACGCGGAGCGGCGCGCTTCATTTTCCCGAGATCGAAATGTGCCACTTTGAGCTCGAATGTGCACACTCGACTTTAAGCGCTATTACTAAGCGTCTCATTTAACAGGAAAAATTTGGTCATGTTAATAATAACTAAAATGAAACTTCATAAGATTCAAAATGTGCCACATTACGCTCAAATTGCACGCTCGAGCTTTTGCCTGCGATTTATAATTTTTGAAATTATGAATCAAATGGTAACTTATGTTACATTTTGGACAAGCGCCCGAGGAGTTCTATCCAATTGTCAAAAAACAATTAATACCCTTCTATTTGAGATAAGAACAATTTTCGCTTAAACCGGAAGTATGACAAAATTTATATTTATGCTAGTGCATAGATCGAATAAATCAGTGGTTTCCAAAGTGGGTGCCACTGCCTCTTGGTGTGTGATACAGCGATCCAAGAGGGCCGTAATAGCCACTATAATTCATACATATATTTTTCTGTTTACTTGCTAATAAAATTTAAAAAAATTAATTTCGAGCGGGCGCTAAGTAATATTTCTTTCTGGAAAGAAGGCGGTAGGCCAAATTAGTTTGGGAACCACTGGAATAAATTAAAAAAACTTTTAAGCTTGTACCTTTTTTTTTAATCTTTATTATTTTAGGAATTATAGGCTCGGGGCACTTTAAATGATACACCCGGTATTTCATTGGTAGCTGTCAAAATGATATATTGAATCTAAACATTTAAAAATACACCTGCGACGCTGAGGGGGGTCAGCCTATAAATAATATAAATATTTTAGTGTTAACACACTATTCATACCGTTGATTTTTGTTAAATTTGACGTTTAAAAATATTTAATCAACAATTACAGTGCCGTACTTCCATCAAAAACCTCAACTCTGTTTAAATGTATTTAAACTCGAAAATACATTAACGTTAAAAATTAATTTGCTGGATTCAATTTAATTAAAAAAGAAAACAGATAAGTCCGAAGAACGCGAAGATGTGCGCATTCGAGCGAAAAGTGGCACATTTCCGGGCGAGGGAGGCAAATGAAGCGCGACGCGGAGCGGCGCGCTTCATTTTCCCGAGATCGGAATGTGCCACTTTGAGCTCGAATGTGCACACTCGACTCTAAGCGCCATTACTAAGCGTCTCATTTAACAGGAAAATTTTGGTCCCGTTAAAAACTAAACTGAAGCTTCATAAGACTCAAAATATGCCACATTACGCTCAAAATGTGCCACGTTATGTTCAAATTGCACGCTCGGACATTTCTCGGCGATTTATAATTTTTAACGGAAAATAAAAAAATGTAATTTACATAATACAAATAAAGCATCCGATAATTAATTTAAATTTTCCTGAAATAGAAAATGTGCCACTTTTCGCTCGAATTGCACGCTAAGACCTTTTTCTACGAATTATAATTTTCAATTTATATTTCTGCATAACTTAAAAGTTCAAAACGAACCAAATTCGCAAAGCACATAATGCGCGGTTTTGTTTAAAAAAAATTAAATTAACAGTCGTGCCAAATCAAATGGGTACAGCAATAAATTCCCTTCTAATAAACGCACCAAAATAGAATAAAATAAAAATAACGCTCCGTTAAGCGAGTTCTAGTGGACTTTAGTGTGCCTTTTTGAACACAACTAACTACAATTATAAAACACATCACTTTCCTATCTTAGAAAAAAAAAAAAGATTTATAAATCTACTTAAAACTGCCTCGAACACTTCTCAAATGCAATCGACCCAAATGCCTTCGATCAATAAATTGTAAGTTTAACTGCGCGTTTAAAAGAATCGAAGAAACGATACAAATAAGCAATTCGTCAATGCATAAAAGTTCTTCGGCATTAAAGAAACAACCGAAGGATGGAAGAAACGGTCAGCTTTATGTTTATTTATCGTCCGAACGAAAATATCGTGACCATCCTCAATTACGAGGCAGCCAGGTTTCTTTTTTTATATACAAAAAAAAACACGAATCTGCTTCCATTCCATTAACTTATTGGATTTATTTCCGACTTGTGAATGGAGTCCGCCATTGCAGTCATACTATCAATAGTAGGAAGGCGATAAGAACGATTTTCGAGACAATTTACGAGGAAACGGATATGGCGCGCAGTCTTAATTTTCAAAAACCATATTAGTGCATTAGCGAATCAACCCTTCGAGATCGATAAATCACAGGTTTTTCCTTCTTTTTCTTCGTCGTATAAGCTCTTTGTACTTTTGCGGGCGAAAATAGGGGCACGTCTGTTTGCTTTTAGCGAAACGCTTCGTTCTTTATTTTTTTTTGCGATTTTCACAAGCCGAAGATTTCTTTTAGTAACGTTATGCGACGATTTTGCTTGCGTTCTTTTTTTTTTGTCAATGATTCATCGTGTGGGTGGTATTTGCAAAATGTCAACTAAATGCCAGAGACGTACTAGAATTTGCCGGAACTACGAATTCCTGCAAATTAATTTTTGATTGTCCACCTTTTTCATGCAAATTTGCGATCGATAAGTAATTTTGGCTTCGATGTCGTTTTTTTTAAACTTCCTAATCGTAAGAAAATAGAAAACGTTGCATATCGTCCCACGTCTTCGAATTTAAAAAAAGAATGCTTTTGTGGGCGCGTAAAAAAAACTGTTTTTATAATCAATTACACATTTTGCGGTAAATTTATTTTTAGTAGTTACCTTACATGAGTTTTACAAAACAAATAATTTAAATAAATTTTTTTTGTAATTATTTTAATGTATGGCAAGGGCTTAATATGATCTTTAACAAACACTTTAATCTGAATTTAAGTGTTTTTTTTTTTGAAAGAGACGGTTAATGTGGTCTAATTTAATAAATACGGAAATTGTCACATTTTCAATTTTAGAAAATTTTGGTTTAATGATCGACTGCTCTATTTGCATTATTTAAATTAAAATTTATTTATTTTGCGTTAAAAATTATAAATCGCAGACAAAAGCTCGAGCGTGCAATTTGAGCGTAATGTGGAACATTTTGAGCGTAATGTGGCACATTTGGAAGGTGATGTGGCACATTTTGAATTTTAGGAAATTTTAATCTAATTATCGAATGTTTTATTTTTATTATGTAATTTAATTTTTTTTTATTTTCCGTTAAAAATTATAAATCGCGGAGAACGGTTCGAGCGTGCAATTTGAGCGTAATGTGGCACATTTTGAATCTTATGAAGTTTTAGTTTAATTGTAATAGACATCTCTATTTGTATTATTTAAATTAATATTTGTTTATTGCGAGTTAAAAATTCTAAATCGTAGATAAAGGGCCTCGAGTGGGCCACTCGGGCGAAAAGTCGCAATTTTCAGTTTTAGGAAATTTTAATTTAATTATCGGATGTTTTATTTGTATTATGTAAGTAAATTAAATTTTTGTATTTTCCGTTAAAAATTATAAATTGCAGAGAAAGGGCCGAGCGTGCAATTTGAGCGTGATGTGGCACATTTTGAATCTTATGAAGCTTCAGTTTTATTATAATTGACATCTCTATTTGTATTATTTAAATTAATATTTGTTTATGGCGAATTAAAAATCATAAATCGTAGACAAAGCGCCCCGAGTGCGCAATTCGGACGAAAAGTGGCACATTTTCAATTTTAGGAAACTAGTTTAATTATCAACTGCTTTATTTGCATTATTTAAAGTATAATTTATTTATTTTGCGTTAAAAATTGTAAATCGTAGAGAAAGGCCGCACCTGCAAATTTGAGCGAAAAGTGGCACATTTTGAATCTTGGAAAGCTTTAGCTTAATTTTCGTCGACATCTCTATTTGTATTATTAAAATAAAATTTATTTCTTTTAAATTAAAAATTACCGAGCGCCTGCAATTCGAGCGAAAAGTGGCACATTTTCGAGTGGATGGACCACCAATCATTAATCGTACCTTTTCAAAAGCAACCGACTGTATCTCCATTTTTACATTTCTGTTCTTAGTCAGCAATCGGCTCGTTTTTCATTTAAAAATTTAAAAGGTCATTGTTTCATCGTGAACTAAAATGTGTTTTCTTTTTTGTTACAGGTGAGTGTCGATTTTTTAGTTACTCTTATCGCTCGAACGTCAAAAGGGGTGAGTGTTTTCCGTATTTTTGAATTTTGGCGTTACGCAAAGCGATTTAAAGCGAATTAGATGTGTTCCAGCGTGTTGTGTGTGTGCGCGCGAGTTAATTCTGTATTTTTCGAAACAAACGACTTGGAAGCTTTCACATGGCGCCAAAACAAAATTTAAGCCCGTTCTATTCTTGGCCCAGCAGAGATATGTCTATTCCACATGGCACAAGCACACGCCGTCTGTTAACGCATATCTTTACAATATTACAAGATCAACAGCAGTTGCTCAATCGGTAAACCAGAAGGAACATTGCATTACGACGATGTAATAACGTGGAAATATTTATGGCGAGAGCATTAACGAAATTATGGCCGAGTCCCACCAACTGATATACGAATTCAATTACTCTCGAACGAAGGAATTCCATTCCACGCAAATAAAGATATCGCAGGAATTTATATTGAAATTAAAAGGCTTTGTTTATAACGTTTCGAAAGTTTTTACGATCTTGACAGTTGTAAATTTAGTACGTTTTGCTTTGCTTTAAAGGTACGCTGACTTTTGCTAAATATATTAGCTAGGAAAGGCCAGTGTGCAATAGAAGCACCACTCTGTCTGGGAATTTAATTAATTTATTGAAAATTTACAATTTGAAAGCTTCAAGCGCATTTTTCTCTCAGATTTAACATTGGGCCGTATTGATTTTCCTGGCTGATCTTACGCTCAGATAAACGGGCTTTCAGAATCTGAAAAGTTTTTAAAGATCTGTTCACAAATGATCGAGTTACGATTTTTCAAATTGGAAATTTTGAAAAAATTAATTACACGTTGGACACTTCGAACCCGTTTTTCTCGAGAATTTTAAATCGCACGCCTATGGTTTTTTGGATCGATCCGAAGCCAAAAAGTCTGGCGAATCCGGATCTGTATAGTTTTTAAAGATCCGTTCACAAATAACGGCGCTACAATTTTTTAAAGTAAAATATTGTGCTACAAAAATGAACCTAAATCTTCAACCCTTAATTGCTCGAAAAATTAACATTGCGCCCTATGCCGATTTTGTATGTATCTTATGGGGAAAAGTCTCAGGATTCCGAATCCGGGTCGTTTTTAATGATCGGATCGAAAATGCGGGCGGTACGATTTTTTTTGTGCGTCGAAGTGTATTTTTTCTATTTATTTAGTTTTCTCCAAAATTTTGGGGGTTGAAGGGGAGCAAGGAAAAATGGCGCCGGATATGTCGGTTTGGGGTTCATAGGAACGTCGCGTAAAAATTTAAAGCAAATCCATTACCTAAAATTTTTTTTCCTCAAAAATACGAAAGGGGTTAATCCATGTTTTCCCGATTTTTGGCGATTTTGGGGGTTTTGAGTTAGGACCGGATTCCGACGCGTTGGGGTTGGGAACGTGCAGAAATGAAACGATTTGACGAAATTCGGAAAGACGGCGGAGTTGGAGCATTTTGAAAATTAAAATTTTAAAAATTTACACTTTGAAAGTTTTGAACGCGTTTTTCTCCTATACTTAAAATTGGACCTTATTGATTTTTTTGCGGATCTTACGCACCGATAAACGAGCTTTCAGATTCTGAAAGGCTTTTAAAGATCCGTTCACAAATAACCGAGCGACGATTTTTTAAAGTGGACATTTACAAAAAATTAATTACAAGTCGGACTCTTCGAACCCGTTTTTCTCGAGAATTTTAAATGGCACGCCTATGGTTTTTTGGGTCTATCCGAAGCCAAAATGTCTGGCGAATCCGAATCTGTATAGTTTTTAAAGATCCGTCTACAAATAACGGCGCTATAATTTTTTTAATATATAATTTTGTGCTAAAAAAATGAACCTAAATATTTGATTTGAAGGAGCGTAGAATAAATTAGATAAATATAATAAATACGAAGATGTGCGCATTCGAGCGAGAAGTGGCACATTTCCGAGCGAGGGAGGCAAATGAAGCGCGACGCGGAGCGGCGCGCTTCATTTTCCCGAGATCGGAATGTGCCACTTTGAGCTCGAATGTGCACACTCGGTTTTAAGCACTTTAACGATAATTTAGGCCAAAAAATTAAACGAAACATTAGTTAAATCATTTTAATCGTTCCCTCTCACTTGCACTTATAGAATTGTCGTATTTTTTCGCTCTCTTCCACTCATTGCTATGGTAAATACATTTTTCGAAAATAAAATCGATACTTATTAAATTAAATTTCAATATTTGATTTGAAGGAGCGTAGAATAAATTAGATAAATGTAATAAACACGAGGATGTGCGCATTCGAGCGAAAAGTGGCACATTTCCGAGCGAGGGAAGCAAATGAAGCGCGACGCGGAGCGGCGCGCTTCATTTTTCCGAGATCGGAATGTGCCACTTTGAGCTCGAATGGGCACACTCGGTTTTAAGCACGATTCGCAATAAATAACTTACTTTCTATAAATTGTCGATTAAAAAATTTCAGATTTACTATATTGACACAATTATTAAAAAAAATTATTGCTATTGTTTTTTTTTGATAGTAAACTTGACAATTAAATGTTTTAAATTTAAAGAAAAAAAAATGTTGATATAGACAAATGTAATTAATACGGAGATGTGCACATTCGAGCGAAAAGTGGCACATTTCCGAGCGAGGGAGGCAAATGAAGCGCGACGCGGAGCGGCGCGCTTCATTTTCCCGAGATCGGAATGTGCCACTTTGAGCTCGAATGTGCGCACTCCGCTTTTCGTCACGATTAACAATGATCAATTTACTTTAAAAAAATTCAAGTAATTCTAAAACCGTAGTTGCGCTCTCAAAATGTCTCTTTGGGTTTCGCTTATTTTTCATAATTTTTTACTTTTTTTATTGCGAAATTGGCGCGAAATTAATTTGTATTTAAATACGGAGGCAAGAATGAAATTTTTGTTAGGATTTCTTAATATTCGGTTTCGTAATTGACAATTTTTTGAAAACGGGACATTTTGGCGTCCCGAATGATTGCTTGGGGACAACGGGACAAATGTATTTCAATTGAGGTTCGGTTGCATACAGTTTGGAAACTGCTGCCCTAAACTAATTTATTTACACAGTTCCACTTATTAATTTTCGCTTTGAATTTCACCGAAAGCGAACTAAGAAGGGAATGTAACTGCCACTGCAGTCTGGCCCGCTTATATGTGTAGTTAGTTGCCGATATGCGGCTTCTAGAGATGTCTAACGAGTTCTCGATCTAATCGATGCGGACGTTCAACGTCGCGACCCGAATTGAAATTAAAATCATCAAAAAATCATGTTAAATATCATTATTTGTAGGAAATCGAACAATACATAGATTTAAAAACAATTTATTATTGTTTAATTAAAATTCGTGGGGCAAGCTTTAAAAATGGCTCCCCCGAGCTTCGAAACCTTAAAAATAACGGCTGCAGCCTTACATAATTAGGTCTTTGAATTTTTTTTTTGTGCTAAATGGAAAGATCATATATAATGTAATAGCCGTAAACGCTATCCTGTTATTAAACAGCTATAACATTATGACGTCACAAAGATGGTGGCCAATTTTGGCGCGTTTATAGTCACGTGATTTTTTTTTAGTTTTATCAATTTTTAATTGCTTATAATTAATTGAAAAAAAATTTTTTTAAAGTATTTTGCATTAAATATCCATATTATTAATAATAAAGTTTTAAAATACATAAAAAAAATCAATAATTTTTCTTTCAAATACCTAATTGTGTATTATGCTTCTAATTAATAGATTGTCTCAAGTGGAGGACTTCGCTTGATTAATATTTGTTTAAAAAATAACAAATACCTTCTTAATTATGTTTTTTTTTTCTGTGTTCTAATTTACTACTATTTGACAGTAAACATCGGAACTGATTTATGTGGGTAATTTATAAAAATTATACATCCACTAAAATCCTTAGTAAAAGTAACATTTTTTTTCCGTATTTTTCTAAGCCATTAAATCGCTCTTTTATCGCCGAAATTTATTAGCCGGCCGAAAAATAGAGCTTTGCCATAAAAGGTGCGCGCGTTATATTTTCACAACTAATTAAGACACGAGTAAAATAACAACAACAACAACGTCAAATGAAGATAAAATAAATAATCGGCCGGTTGACGCAAAACGATGAATGAACGGGCGCTCGTACAGCGTCCGCTGACGTCACGCGGCGTCCAGGCCGCCTATTTACGTTTGGAATTCTCATGCATACACACACACGCACACACACAGAAGCAATTTCAAAAATAAATCAAACCAGACTTGGTCTTTAATGTGATTTAAGGATGTCATAGGCAATAAAAGTAAGTGGAAGGCGCCGCACTTTACGAAAGTAAATCAATACATCCTGTTATTTCGCATTATTATTCAATTGGCGACCTTTTATCGGATATTTCGGCCTTGAACTTGCCTTGTGCCGCGCGAGAACACAAAAGAAAATTCCAGAAAGAAACTAAAGCCATTTTCTCGAATTGCTCCACATAAAAGGCTTCGAATAAGAAAAAGCCGGTGCGTGTACTTATGTACGCCCGTTAGAAGTTATACTTCTTTGGCGCAACTAAATTAAATATATACAGGGTGTCGTGTTCCGCACCTTGCGTTTGTGTACAGCGGGCCCAGTGGTTTTTAAACTGTACAGGGTGTTTCGAAGGGATATCGGAGCCGAAAAGGTGTGGTTGAGGACAATTAATGGAAGACGAGAAACAAATCAAAACGATCTTCTATGGGGACGTTACATAAATGTAAAAAAAAAGCGAAATTGAAACCAAAGTTTGTCTTTCCTATTGCATAAAACGCTAAAATTATAAGTTATAGGGGAACTTGTTGTACCTTGGTGCCTTTGCAGAGCAACTTTATTTTTTTTAATATTTGCGGGCTTTCGTGACCCATAATTTTCGATATTTTAAATGCCACATTGACAGACATTAACGTAAAGTTAGCAGCAGCTGGCCAATGTACTTTGTTAATGTATGAGATCAATTGAAATTTTTAATCGAAAAAAAGTAAGTTTTTTTATATTCTTTTTACTTAAATATCTTATTGATTTTTATTACCTAATAACAATTGACTCATCGTAATAGAAAGATTATTTATTAATGTTTGCACAGTAGTGGTATGATTTTGGCACAGCATATTCTTTAATTTTATTTTTGAGTTTAAACATCAAGGGTCGGTGTGTTGTACCTCGGTCATTGTTAATAAATTGTACCTTGGCCCTAAGATCAACGTGCAATAAATAAAAATTTAGATATACCTTTGTTATAAATTTTTATTTTTTTGAATTTGCTTCAGAAAGTATGCCTCGCAAGTCTAACGAAAAATTTAAATTTTTGCAAAGTTAACCATCAAGTATGTGAAATTTTTAAATCTTATAGCAATTTGTGTAAACGGTTGGCAATTCTTTGAAATATTTTATGATGAATATCTTATTATTGCCCCACTACGATGCAATTTATTTTATTAACAAATTCTTACATATACAATTTAAAAAAAATTACAAATGAACAAAAGGGCCAAGGTACAACAAGTTCTCCTAAATTAATGAATTTAGAAATAGTTTTACCTCCCTAACTTCACACAAAATTTCCTAGGAGAAAAGCGAACTTAGGGAATATGTGAAGTTATGGAAAAAAGAATAAAATATTAAGATTTATTTGCAGATTTAAAAAAAAACTGAATACATGATTATTTTCTAGGTTCTTACTACATACTTTTTAATATTTTTTTTAGTTTTTGAAACTAAAGAAAATTTAATTAATTAAAAATAATAAAAAAAAGATTTTTTTTCAAAAAAAATTTCTGATATGCTGTTTGCGGTAAAAATATTAAAAAAGATAAATAAAATGTTTTTTTATTTTAATCATGATTATGAAATGTGTAGCGAGAATAAACGGCGACCCATTCATTTTTTTCAAAAATTTGATTGTTTGAAACAAAACGTCCGATATATCGGTGAAGAATAATCGTACCAAGCTTTTAAAAAAATTAAACTTGAAGTTGAATAAACAAGCTATCCGTTTCATATAATGGTTTAGCTGAAAAAAATTTTCCAAGTCCGTGGATACAAAAAAATAGAAAAAAATTTGTAATTTTAGATACGATTATTTTTCACTGAAATACAGCCTGTCAAAAATCACCATAACATTTAGGAAATTTATTGACCCTTTAATTTTTTCCTTACGGTACAGTCACTCTAAGAAGTAATCAACACCCTAGAAACAGACCTACAGTAAACGTACTATTTCAATGACTGTACATACAATGAACTTAGAAGATTTTTTCTTTGTGAACATGAAACATATTTTAAATAAGAAAAGCGAAGTTATTAGTTTTTCTTACTAAAATGACATTTTTTATTGTGAAGTTAACTCTCATTATACCTGTATAAAATTGCAACGCAAATTATGTTGACGTGATGTTAGAGAATGTGAAGTTAGAGAGGTAAAGTGCATTACTAAATAGAAATTCTTTTAAGAAATAGTCCCAGCCACTTATTTCCGATTCTGACAACGTTTCGGAAACACCCTGTATAAAAAACGTGTCGTTCGAAGTTATACTTCTTTGGTGTAACTAAATTCAATATGACCACTTGTAGAAATTAATATAAATAAATACGAGGATGTGCGCATTCGAGCGAAAAGTGGCACATTTCCGAGCGAGGAGCAAATGAAGCGCGACGCGGAGCGGCGCGCTTCATTTTCCCGAGATCGGAAATGTGCCACTTTGAGCTCGAATGTGCGCACTCGGTGTTAAGCACGATTTACAATAATATAGACAAAAAATTAGTTAATATCGTTCCTTCTCACTCACACTTACGAGATTATCGTATCTTTTCGCTCGCTCTCACTCATTGTTATAGTAAAAATACATTTTTAAACATAAAATCGATATTTACTTTTTATATTTAAATTTTTCATGGGAAATAACGAAAGTTAAAATAGACAAATCTAATGGTTACATATACAATTCAAGTGAAAAAAGGGCCAAGGTACAACAGGTTCCCCTACATCAATACCTGCAATTAGACGAGTAGAAAAGCACCATGATAACTTACTAAAAGGAATTAAATCTATAACCTTTTTCAAACATAAAATAAATCTAAATTTATTCGACTTTTAATTTTTTTGAATCGAAGCGTAGAAAAATAATATAGGCAAATCGAATAAATACGAGGATGTGCGCATTCGAGCGAAAAGTGGCACATTTCCGAGCGAGGGAAGCAAATGAAGCGCGACGCGGAGCGGCGCGCTTCATTTTCCCGAGATCGAAATGTGCCACTTTGAGCTCGAATGTGCGCACTCGGTTTTAAGCACGATTCACAATAATATAGACAAAAAATTAGTTAATATCGTTCCTTCTCACTCACACTTACGAGATTATCGTATCTTTTCGCTCGCTCCCACTCATTGCTATAGTAAAAATACGTTTTTAAACATAAAATCGATATTTACTTTTTATATTTAAATTTTTCATGGGAAATAACGAAAGTTATTATACAATTTAAGTGAAAAAACGGCCAAGGTACAACAGGTTCCCCTACTATATTGGGATTTACAATTTACAATTTTCCTACGTATCAGGGCCGTAATCTCGTAATACTTCACCATAAAAAAATTACCTATTAAAGAGTCTAATTTGTACCTAATGAGCAAGAAGTTTCATTTCACTAAAAAAATAATTTTTTTGATTAGAATATTCCTAGCATTAATTGGACATTATTTTGTACGACCTTATTTTATTTTCCAATGTAAAAAAGTCGTTCTAAAAATCGTTTTCTTTCGAAAATAAAATCGGCGTGAATTTTAAATGTAATTAATTTTCTAATTAATGTCGGAAGAAAAAAATTTCCCGAATTGCAATTTTTATACCATTCGCAATATTTACTGCAAATGTAATTCATAGAGAAACGTGCGGTTGTGGTTTTAATGTGTTGTTTTTCAAAACAGGCAATTTCCGAGTTTTTTTCTGACTTCAGTTCATAAAAATTTCATTAGCAAGCGAAGTTTTATCGTATCACTTGCTTGTAATAAAAACGATGCCATTCGATGTATTTTCGTGGCACATCGAAATCAACGTTTCCTAATTAGCAGTGTGCAGACATTAAAAAGAACGGCTCCAAAATTGCGGAGTTGACTTTTGATGTAGTAGTTTTTTTTTTCGTTTAGTTTTACAGAAAATTGAGAATAGAACTTGCAGAGGTTTTTATGGTCAATTCTAATTTTGTACTTGCTTTTCTATTTTTACGCATGAAATTTTATTATTAAAAGTTTCTGAGTAATCTTCTTTCGAAATAACTATTGGGGTTATTATTATTCGAAATTTCAACGTGAACAAACAAAGTACAGTAAAATCTCTCTAACGCGACCAGCTCTAATTATTTATCGAAATCATATTGTTATTAAATTAAAGTTATTGTAAATAGCGTAGTATTATTTAGGAAGTAAATTAATTTTGTGAATCACGCTTAAAACGGAGTGTGCATTCGATCTTAATGTGGCACATTCCGATCTCGGAAAATGTGCCACTTTTCGCTCGAATGTGCAAATCCCTGTTTTTATTACATTTGTCTAATTTATCCTATTCTCCTTCAAATCAAAAATTTTAATTAAATTTAATAAATTTCGATTTTTAATTCGAAAAACGTATTTACCATAGCAATGAGTGGAAGAGAGCGAAAAGATACGATAATCTTGTCAGTTAAAGTGAGATGGAACGATTAAATTTATTCAATTAATTTTTGCTTAATTTATTGGCTTAAATTGTTGTGAATCATGCTTAAAACCGAGTGTGCGCATTCGAGCTCAAAGTGGCACATTCCGATCTCGGGAAAATGAAGCGCGCCGCTCCGCGTCGCGCTTCATTTGCCTCCCTCGCTCGGAAATGTGCCACTTTTCGCTCGAATCCGCACATCCTTGTATTTATTACGTTTATTTAATTTATTCTACGCTCTTTCAAATGAAAAATTTAAATTCAATTGAATAAATATCGTTTTTATATTGTAAAAAAGTATTTAACATAGCAATGAGTGGGAGAGAGCGAAAAGATACGAGAATCTTGTCAGTTGAAGTGAGAGGGATCGATTAAAATTATTCAAATAATTTTTCGACTAATTTATTGACCTAAATTATTGTGAATTGAGCTTAAAACCGAGTGTGCACATTCGAGCTCAAAGTGGCACATTCCGATCTCGGGAAAATGAAGCGCGCCGCTCCGCGTCGCGCTTCATTTGCCTCCCTCGCTCGGAAATGTGCCACTTTTCGCTCGAATGCGCACATCTTCGCATTTATTAGATTTACCTATTTTAACTGCCGTTATTTTCCATGAAAAATTTAAATATAGTTTTGTAAATATCGATTTTCTGTTTAAAAACGTATTTTTACTATAGCAATGAGTGGAAGTGAGCGAAAAGATACGATAATCTCGTAAGAGTGTGTGAGAGGAACGATTTTAACTAATATATTGTCTATTTTATTGTGAATCATGCTTAAAACCGAGTGTGCACATTAGAGCCCAAAGTGGCACATTCCGATCTCGGAAAATGAAGCGCGCCGCTCCGCGTCGCGCTTCATTTGCCTCCCTCGCTCGGAAATGTGCCACTTTTCGCTCGAATGCGCACATCTTTATTTTTACTGGATTTGACTAGGGTAACCCAACCAATAGATGGACGGTTAAGCAAATTCTTATGTTTCTTTAATGAAATAACAATTATATCGAAAATATTCAAAATATATTACTTTATAAAACTATATTACATCATATACAATAATAAAAAAAATTCCCAATATTTAAATATTTATAATTATGTATCAATTTATATAATATTTTAATATAACATTATATTTAATTTAATATTGCAAATCTAATATAATTTTATATGAGAATTAAGATATAACCATATAAATTTTTATATAATTATATATAATTTTTTTTCAAGAATAATTTTGAAAAGCAGCGGTCCTTTAATTATGGGTCGCGGTCGGGTTATAGAGTGGTCAGCTTAGAGAGAAATTTATAAGAAGAATTAAATTACGATGTATCTGTTCTGAAGCAAACTGCTCGCTTTTAGATGTGGTCCCCCTCTAGAGATTTTACTGTAGTTATTTATTATAAGGGTCGTGGGAGCAAAATTGGAGCATTTAATTTACTTTTCTTCCAACCTGATAATTAAGTTTAAAAAAATCCGAGATTAAAAAATATTTTCGACTGTACACAGAATTTTTTTAAAATTTAATAAACCAACGTGTCGGCACCCATATATATTTTTTTAAACAAACTAATCCAATTAATTAATTTCTTAATGTTAAAAATAAAATTGGGGATTAATTTAAAATAAAATTAAACCTTGTTGTTTTCTCTCAAAACAGGAATCGCTTCAAGTTTTACGATTTCCTCAATTTTTTTTTAATGAAGTCATTTAAAGAATTACCACAAGCGCTAAGAAAAACATTCACGAAGATAAATTCTCGCCGTAATTTATTTGCTGGCGACAAAATGATTTTAGTAAAGCAGCACAATGCGGATGGGCAAAATTATTTATGGGCGCTAATAACAGAAAAAATGTCTATTTTTGAAAAAGTGTCGGTTAAAAATGGAAGAGCACTAAAAACGCTATCGAAATAAATAATTCGCTCCGCTAAGCGTTTATTAAAAATACGAGAGAAAAAAAAAACGAAAGATTGACGGAAGGCATTGCCAACAAATTTTTTAGTGGGTCATTTTGCAAAAAGCCAACGTTGGCCGTGTAACTGATATAGTACGACTATGAAAAGTTCAAAAGATACGTCAACCTTCGTATTTAAAACACAATTTATTAGAGGGCCAGAAGAGCCGATGAGTTTCTTGTAATTATTTCCAAAATTTATTTAGCACTCGCGCGAATCGTTCTCTCGTAAAAACTTCCAATAAACTTATTCGCCTGTCCAATTAAAGCAAAAAAGAAAGAAATCACGAAACCTATCGTCGTTTACGTCTCGCACAATTTTATTCTGTTTTCATCAGTTATTAAATTAAAAATAACAAAATTTGATCAACTTGCGACTCGAAATGAAAGGATTTCGCGCGCGGACGAATAAAGCGAGTAGCCATGGTTACCTTACAAATAAACCAATCAGATTATCTCAAGTAAAGGGCGCCAAATGTCAATTATTTTGAATTTAAAAATGCTAACAATGTTTGTGCGTTTTTAGGTTAATGTTAAATTAGAATTTTAGATGTAATGCATATTAAAAAAAATAATTGAGGTTAAAATCGTGATTTTTACGGTTCATTGTTTTCCTTGTAATTTTGGAGCCGTGAATGGGCCACCAATTTTTGTTTGAATTAAACGATCAATTTTTTTAAGCACGAATCCGACGATTTTTGTGCTCGCAGGGAACGACTCCGCAGTCGAAAGGTTAACACAACTAACTATGAAGCGGCAGGTTTTTGGTTCGCGTCCACGTCTTTTTCAATGAAAAAAGATTATTTATTTTTGTGTTTTTAATTAGTATTTGTTAATCGTTTTCTTCTCAAATCTAAAGTTGGTTATTTGTTCCATTTTTTTTTGCACAAAATTAAATGAGAAACAATAATTTATATATTTTATAAAAGAAATACGATTTAAGTTATTATTTTTTTTAATTAAATTTTGCTCCAATCATTTCACGGATTTTACGGTTCAACTGTATTTATATAAAATAATTTTAGTACTGTCAAAAATTTCAATTATCCACCCCTTATTCGTTTGCTTTTACAAAATCAAAAACGAAATCAAACAACGTTGTTCCAAATCGACTCCGAACGATAAACTTTTCAAGTTAAATAAGTAAAGGTTTTCCATTCGTAAATAACTTTCACTAATTACCGAGTTAATTACAACAGGAAAAAAAAGGTGGAACATAATTAGTTTAAAGATCATCAAGATTAGGGATGTTCTACTTAATTGCCAGCACGTTTTTTTTTTAATTCCTTTAAAATTTCCAAATTAAAGCGCTCCCCAAAAGCGAAACTTTTTATAACGATAAAAAAGCGATAGATAGAAAAACCAGAATTGGCAAGTTGGAAATTAAAAATTCACGACAGAACGCAGGGCTTAATGAAAACACGCCCTTTCGTACGGCTAAGCACTTAATTAAAATTTGTTCCTCTTTCTAAGCCCGCAATAAAAACCCACACTGAACTTTTAACATTTGAAAAATCCGCCCGGCTTTTTCCGCCCGAAATAACTCTAAATAACAACAAAAAAAAGGTGTGCAACGTGCCTTCTTTGAGATAGAAAAAATTTCGGCGCATCATCGATAAAATGAAGCTCGAAGAAAGAAAGAAACTTAGGAAGGCCAATGTTATACATGTAATTAGTCAAAATTTTGAGGTTATACTTCTTTTGGGGTCGAAGGTAACATTTTGGCAGGCGACGGAAGTTGCGCGCGCACAATTAACAAAAATTTGACGGTATGAAGTCGGTCATCTAAAAGTGAATTAATTATTGTGAATCACGCTTAAAACCGAGTGTGCACATTCGAGCTCAAAGTGGCACATTCCGATCTCGGGAAAATGAAGCGCGCCGCTCCGCGTCGCGCTTCATTTGCTTCCCTCGCTCGGAAATGTGCCACTTTTCGCTCGAATGCGCACATCTTCGCATTTATTAGATTTACCTATTTTAACTGCCGTTATTTTCCATGAAAAATTTAAATATAGTTTAGTAAATATCGATTTTCTGTTTAAAACGTATTTTTACTATAGCAATGAGTGGAAGTGAGCGAAAATATACGATAATCTCGTAAGAGTGTGTGAGAGGGAACGATTTTAACTAATATATTGTCTATTTTATTGTGAATCATGCTTAAAACCGAGTGTGCACATTCGAGCTCAAAGTGGCACATTCCGATCTCGGGAAAATGAAGCGCGCCGCTCCGCGTCGCTCTTCATTTGCCTCCCTCGCTCGGAAATGTGCCACTTTTCGCTCGAATGCGCACATCTTTGCATTTATTAGATTTACCTATTTTAACTTTTATTATTTCCCATGAAAAATTTAAATATAGTTTAGTAAATATCGATTTTATGTTTAAAACGTATTTTTACTATAGCAATGAGTGGAAGTGAGCGAAAAGATACGATAATCTCGTAAGAGTGTGTGAGAGGAACGATTTTAACTAATATATTGTCTAATTTTTATTGTGGATCATGCTTAAAACTGAGTGCGCACATTCGAGCTCAAAGTGGCACATCTCGATCTCGGGTACACGTTTTTTATACAGGGTGTTCCTGAAATGTCAGAGCCGAAACTATTTCTTCAAAGATTTTAAACATTATTAAAAGATATTGGACGTGAACATTATGATTAATTTTGTTAATATCTCAAAAACGCTTAGGTTTAGGTATAGGAAAGTACACATAAACTCCCCTTATTTTTAGCCGTAGATTTCAGTAAAAGAGAAAAAAAATGGTAGTTTGATTTTTGTTTTGATTTAAAAAAAATTAAGATATTTGACTTGTTTGAAGTTGAACTTTCTACACCTTTTTTTACTAACCCTGTATACCATAAAGCAATTTTGGACAGGTCCCCAATTCCTACTCATTAACCCGACAAGACTTATTTTATTGGGTATAGGGGATGTTCACATAGAATTTTTAATATAAGGGTCTGAAACTGAAAATTATTTATTAAAAAAAAATGAATATCTCGAAAAGTATACATTTTAGGTATAGGGTATTTTACATAAAGTAATATTAAAATTTAACGTAGAATCCGAAAAGTTAATAATATATAGGGTGTTCTATTTAAAATAACGAAGTTGCTGTTTACTTCCGGTATAACCGGAAGCGGTATGTTTGTCGAAATATTTTTCATGAATTCGCCATAACTTGTTATCCCTCCATACCAATGTTTATAAAAATCGTGTGAGTAGTTTCCAATATATAGATAGTGTAATCTCGTCGTGAAACACCCTGTATATAAAAAGTAAATTAAAATAAAATATTACTTATTAGGTCTTATCTTAATTTTCACATATATTAATATTTCCTTCACTTTAGCTAAAACATTTTAGAAGACAATCTTCTGATTAGAATTTATTAAATTTTGTTCCAACAAAATGACAGAGACACAATCAAATTTATGTAAAATATCACGAAGAACAATATAGGCTATCTTTGTTTGACACGTAAATTATTTATTTCTTGGCCAGCATTTTGATGATCTTAAACGAACACAAATCATCTATAAATATCCGACGAAAATCCACAAACATTACAATTAAAGTAAAAGAATAATTCGTGCACGCAAAACGTAAAAATTCGATATTGTATGAGAATAATGCATGTCTGGTTATTAAGTAAATATAGCGAAATTACGAGGTTGTATTAAAGTGCATATTTTAAGATGGTCTCGGTCATTTGGAATTTTCCTGAACCGTAGTGAAAAGCACTTCGAAAATAGAATGACCGAGAAATTCTTTATTCTAGTATTTTAAATACCTTGAAAAATTTTCGAGTTACGAGAGTTTAACGTCTTCATTAAAATTAAAGAGGCGCAAAAATAATTTTGCACCAGGAAAAATTCGAACGCTCGCCTCTTATTTACTAAGCGTTAAAATCTCGTAAAAGTTGTCGTCTTTTCAATGACAAACAATTTAGGAAACTCTTCAAAAAAAAAAAGGATTGCTTTCGGCCCCATTTAAGTTAGTGATTTTGTTGTATAAAACGCTAAGGAAAAAATAAAAAATAAATTTAATTGTGCAAACGATTAGGGTGTTTTTGAAGTGATACTTCTTTAGGCGTGTTGAGAGTAAAATATTAGCATAGCTAACGAAAATTTCAGAGGTGAAGTTAGCCGTCTAAGAAAGTAGCAATTTATTATTGTGAATCGCGCTTAAAACCGAGTGTGCGCATTCGAGCTCAAAGTGGCACATTCCGATCTCGGGAAAATGAAGCGCGCCGCTCCGCGTCGCGCTCCATTTGCCTCCCTCGCTCGGAAATGTGCCACTTTTCGCTCGAATGCGCACATCTCCGTTTCATTACATTTGTCTACTTTATCCTTCGTTCTTTCAAATCATAAATTTACCTTCAGGTTTGTAAATATCAATTTTATGTTCGAAAAAGGTATTTACCATAGCAATGAGTGGAAGAGAGCGAAAAGATACGACAATTCCGTAAGTGCAAGCGAGAGGGAACGATTAAAATGATTTAACTAATGTTTCGTTTAATTTTTTGGCCTAAATTATCGTTAAAGTGCTTAAAACGGAGTGTGCACATTCGAGCTCAAAGTGGCACATTCCGATCTCGGGAAAATGAAGCGCGCCGCTCCGCGTCGCGCTTCATTTGCTTCCCTCGCTCGGAAATGTGCCACTTTTCGCTCGAATGCGCACATCTTCGTTTCACTAGATTTGTCTACTTTATCCTTGGTTCTTTCAAATCATAAATTTAAATTGAGGTTAGTAAATATCGATTTTATGTTCGAAAAGGTTATTTACCATAGCAACGAGTGGAATAGAGCGAAAAGATACGACAATATCAACAATGCGAATAAGAGGAAGCGATGAAAATTAATTTAGTTTTGCCAAAGAAGTATAATTTCTAACGTGCAACCGGTTTTTTTAATAGTACGCGATCCAAAACGATATGCATAGTAAATGCGAAATAATAATAACTTTTGTGAAATTTTACACATGCTAACGCAGTTTATTTTCGAAACGCAACCTCCATTTAGAAGTTGAAATTCTTTGGTTTTCAAAATATTTCTACATTTCATTATTTTATTAAAAAACATAGGGAACAGTTCATAATGAACAATAGATTGAATTTGAACGTTGCTTTTTTCGAATTTCACCGTTTGTACAATAACATAAATGGCGTTTCGAAAATGTTTTATAAAATTATTTACTTGTCTATAAAAATAAATTCACGCAGTTGCCCTAAACTATTACTTTCAGAAAATATTCAGAACACAAAGAACAATTAGCAAAAAAGAAATATTTTTTCTTAATAAATAGCATTCTGCGAAACTCCCGCTATTTCCTAGTAAGTTGCGTTAACCTTTCGGCTACAGAGTTGTTTCTTACGGGGACGTAAAACTTTTAAGTTGTCTTTTTCTGAGTATTTCTGAATAGTGCGTCGTACTGATTTGGCAAATCTATACATCTATATACATATGAATAAAATTGAAGTGTCTGTCTATGATTTCAAAATAAAAACTTTTTCTTAAGCTCATATGGTTATTTGAATGTTACTAAAGCCCAAACACGCGTTTTTAAAATTATTGTCTGTCTGTCTGTTTGTCCATCCGTATATCTCGGAAACGGCTGAACCGATTTTGACGGCACTTAAATTGACAGGTAGAGGACATTTCAAAGAGTAGAATGCTTTTTATTACGGTAATATTTACTATTAAAATTAAATGTTAAGTTTTGGATTTTAAATTCATTGTATTGTTATTATTGTTTATTGCGGCTAATGCTTTCTCTCTTAAGTTGGTTCCCATGATCTTTGTAATTTTAGTACCTAGAACTAAAGCTACTAAAATTAGAAAAAATTAGAAAATTACTATAGGTCTGTTTCTAGGGTGTTGATTACTTCTTGGTTTGACTGTACGTAATTCTAACATAAGGCTTGAGAACAATGAATCGTATCGTACAAAAGTTGGCTTTTAAAATTATTACAGAATCATAAAAAAAACGCTTTTTTGTGTGGAAATCTAACCGTTTAACTCTTTTAGTTTCGGAGGCCAAATTTTCGAAAAGAGCACGTTTTTAACAATTTATTGAAAAACTCTCGGTGCTTTGCCCTTTTCAAAATTTCATTTTTCCTACGCAAAAAAATCGCTCCGTAATATAGGATATTTTATTTTAATAAAAATATTATTTTTTTTAACACAATACCCGAGGGAAGCCGGGCGGGCCATCTAGTTAATAATAAATTAGTGCTCTCAAATACAACATAAACAAAATCTGTGATTGGTAGTTCCGAACCTCAACTTGCTAGTAAAACTTTTTTAGTACAATACACAGTGATGTTTTGACGAAATTTTTGAACTTTTGAATGTATAATTTTTGCACATGCAGATATATATAACATTTTGCACTTTTCCGTATTTTAATCGAAGAGTAAATAATTTTCAAGTTGAAGTGGCTAAAACAGCAATTCAACGATAATTTTAATAAACATAATTTATAGACAGAAGAAGAGCATACGGTCGGAAGAGAAATTCTCGAGATTGCAATTTTAATAAATAGTAAAACGTGCACTAAATTATAACCGAATTAACCATCGATAAATTACAATTTTGGCACCTAGATCTTTAAATGTGAACCTTAATTTATGTTGATGCTTACACACGTGTCTGTTTGCTTGCATCTAATAACAAACAAATTGGCGAAAAGTGAGTCGATTTTCGCCATTCGTCGAGGTGCAATTAAATAAACGCTTACGTCAAAGATGAAGTCTCACTATCGATTCTGCACAAAACTAAAATTAGCCATTTCGGATTACATCTTGCCATTTTTGCGCGAAGAATTCTAAATATTTACTTCGTTATTTAGATAAATACATAATCGACTTGAAAATAACTTGGCATCTCAACAATTACGGATAATGAGCGTTGTGCGCTCCCAAATATTGTTGTGCTAAACTCGATCGGAATTTTAATTCATCTTTGCTTCGGCCATCAATTCATATTGCCACAATAAATAATAGTAAAACTACAATTAAATAATCTAATAGTTTACGTTAGACGATTGAACGTTGACGTCATTTTATCGAATTATTTCGATGCAATTTAATGGATTTTAAATCACAATCGCGTTCCTTTTGAGCAACACGTTTCGTTTTTGCATTATCGCATTCCGGTGCGGATTTGATTTCTATTAATGCTTTCTAGATTTAAATAAAACCAAAGTAATTTTTTGGTACGAAGAATTTACCACAAATCTTGAATAAGAACGTACACTGTTAAAATTCTTTCTAAATTAACTAAATCATAGTGATAGTAAAATTAGTGGATGTTAATGTGCTACCAAATCTCTGATTTAATGTTTTTAAACTGTTATTTTAGAAAAATAAATGTTACAACTTTTTTCGAATAAAAAATCGGTATTTGGGCTTTTGATTTGAAACAGATTAATATTGGGTAACCCAACCAATAGATGGACGCCCCCCAATAGATGGACAAAAACTATTTTAATAACTAATTACATTAAATTTAAGTATAAAATTGTAAAATAAATTTTTGTTTTACAAATACAGTCGATCCTCCATAAGTCGAACCCCGATAGGTTGAATTTGTAATAACTCAAATTATTTTTGGTGTTTTTTCGACTTCGACTTATCAAGGTTCGACTGTATACATATTTATGATTATATAAAAAAATTGCTTAGATAAGTACTTATTATTATCATAAAAAAATATTTTTATTCGACATGAGAATGTTTTGCTTCATGACGGCCACCACTAGTAGGCATCTGACAGACCCCGTGTATACTTTATTTGTCATAATTAATACAATTAAATAAAATAATATGATTTTGTTTATATTTGAATAATAATGCAATAAATTGGGCTATTTAATAATAAAATCAAAAAATATAAAAAAAAATTGCTGTCCATTTATTGGTGAGAAATTTTTAACCTCAATCCAATAGATAGACATCGAATTTATCTTTTACATGTTCGTTAATTTTTTTTCATATTTGTATGAAAATGTTTATTAGTATTTACAAAATAATTATATTTTTTTTGAAAGATGGCTGACAACAAGAAGTGTTACCAAGTTTATTCTTATTCATCTGATGATTTAAAGAAGGCGTTAAAAGATGTTAATGATAAAGAGAAAAGAATTAAAAAATATATTATATCGCTGTATTTTGTTGATTTGATATATTTAAATTATTATATTAACATATAATTAATATTATGTAGTGTATAAGAGCAAGGCATTTTTCAAGAAAATAAAATTACTTTTTATATATTTTGAAAATTATGATCCCATCTATTATTGGTTATTTTTATTAAGTTTAAGCTATTAGTTATTAAATTTAAAAATTTAATCATTCTTTATATAAATAACAAAACAAACATATTATTTTTGAAAAGCGTCCATCTATTGGGGGTGGCCGGCCATCTACTAGAGGTTTTGTCCATCTACTGGTGATATGAGTTTTTTTCTTAAAATTTTCTTTTTTTATAAACTACTGCTTTATAAAAGATTTTCATTATTGTTTTTTCGAATTTATTTAACATTTTTACGTAGGTATAATTCAATTTATTATAACTTATTAATGTTTTACTATATTATTTCATTAAAAAAACAGAAGAATTTGCTAAACCAATCATCTATTGGTCGGGTTACCCTAGTCAAATCCAATAAATACAGAGATGTGCACATTCGAGCGAAAAGTGGCACATTTTCCCGAGATCGGAATGTGCCACTTTGAGCTCGAATGTGCACACTGCGTTTTAAGCACTATTCACAATAAATAACTTACTTTCTATAAATTGTCAATTAAAAAATTTCAGATTTAGTATTTTGACACAGTTATTAAAAAAAATTATTGCTAGAAGTTGTTTTGGATAGAAAACATGGCAATTAAATGTTTTAAATTTAAAGAAAAAAATGTTGATATAGACTAATGTAATAAATACGAAGATGTGCGCATTCGAGCGAAAAGTGGCACATTTCCGAGCGAGGGAGGCAAATGAAGCGCGACGCGGAGCGGCGCGCTTCATTTTCCCGAGATCGGAATGTGCCACTTTGAGCTCGAATGTGCACACTCCGTTTTAAGCACTTTAACGATAATTTAGGCCAAAAAATTAAACGAAACATTAGTTAAATCATTTTAATCGTTCCCTCTCGCTTGCACTTATGGAATTGTCGTATCTTTTCGCTCTCTTCCACTCATTGCTATGGTAAATACATTTTTCGAAAATAAAATCGATACTTAGTAAATTAAATTTCAATATTTGATTTGAATGAGCGTAGAATAAATTAGATAAATGTAATAAATACGAAGATGTGCGCATTTCGAGCGAAAAGTGGCACATTTCCGAGCGAGGGAGGCAAATGAAGCGCGACGCGGAGCGGCGCGCTTCATTTTCCCGAGATCGGAATGTGCCACTTTGAGCTCGAATGTGCACACTCCGTTTTAAGCACTATTCACAATAAATAACTTACTTTTTATAAATTGTCAATTAAAAAATTTCAGATTTAGTATTTTGACACAGTTATTAAAAAAAATTATTGCTATTAGTTTTTTTGGATAGAAAACTTGGCAATTAAATGTTTTAAATTTAAAGAAAAAAAATGTTGATATAGACAAATGTAATTAATAATACTGAAATTTGACTCTCAAAGCCCCAATAGAAGTATAACTTCAAAAATTGTCATTTGTCTATTGTTTGTTTTTGCTCATTTGCGAAAAATCGGTCGAAAAATAAGCTAAAAAAGTGATAGCGTTTATTTTCTTTAAATATATACATATATAATCTATTTGTGTACTATAAATATTTACAATTTCCAACAAAAATAGAAACGTCGAAAAATAACGAAACGAACTACCTTTTCAAAGTGCCAATTGAATGCAGTTTTTGAAATTCAATACACACTAGAGATGGTCATAATTTTAACGAGGACTATTTAACTGCGCAGTTCTACGTCTTATATAATAAGAAAATAAGGGTGGAAAGAAAGCTCAAAAATTAATTATGAGTGTGTACATTAATCGAATTAGAATTTTCTTTGTTAGAGGAATACGGTTCTTTCGCACTCGTCCGCCTTATTGCGTAGATTCAATTAATTTTTTAAGCTTACTTCTTAATTTTTTATTTGTTTTTTAATTAGTGTAATGGTGTTGTTGTTTGTTGCGGGTTAATCGACTTCAACCCTTTGGGCAACCACTTTTTATACCTTAAATTGTTTTTAATGTGAAACAATGTGTTTTTTATTCAAAATTTACTATTTTTTTGAAATTAATGTTCTGTAAGGATTTTTTTTAGATTTATATGGGGTGAAGAGCAAGAAATGTTTAAGTAACAAATTTTTAAAAATCGATCTCATTAAAACAGTGTTAAAATCAACTTTTCGATAGCAATATTTTAAAAGTACGAAAATGTCATTTGGGCATTTTTACTCTCACCCCCCCTCGATAATATAATCAATCTCGTGAATGAATTAAGAAAAACTAATTTGTTTTAATCAAAACTTGTTATTTTTAGTTTAAATTTTAAGTCGATGTTTATTTTGAAACTTATTAATGAATTGCTTAATTTATTTATAAATGAGGTATTATCTATTTGCTATTGGAAAATAGGACCTGTTTAATTAAACATGCGTTTTGTAGTTAGAATTGCCTATATAAAAGGAGTGTGCATTGCCACTCTTTAAAGCGACCGCGTACAGTCAGCGCAACAAATAATGTTACAACAAATAATTCAAACTGAAAATATGAATTTAAAAAAAAAATATGTTTTAACGATTTCTTCGGTATAATTTAAATGCCCAATTTAATATGAATAATGATAACGTGAAATACAGTCGAACCTCGATAAGTCGAAGTCGAAGGGACACCAAAATTAATTCGTCATATCAAAAACTCGAGTTACCAAAAGAAGTTCAGTTAAATACTTCCGTATATATATATATCATTCATTTTTTATAGAAAATAACCAAAATTGATGTACAATCATTAACATTATTTATTTTTATTAAGACCCTAAAAAATATAGTTATTTACATATTATTTACTGTTAAATTGAAAGTAATCTAAAATTGTCTTTTGCTTCATTGCTCCAAAATGTTACGTTTCTACAAATTTTGGCCAATGATCTTACCGATAATAATATATCTGTAGGAACATCTTCTTGAGCACATAGGAATAGAGAAATAGTATCTATTGCATTGTAAACTTGAGTTGTTGAAGGGATGTTTACTGTAACATCTGTACCACTTTCATATTCACTTTCACTTTCACAGTTTTTCTTATTTTCTTCTAGCACTCTACTTATAATGCTTTCATCGCTAGGAATTTCAGCAACTTCCAAATCTTTATCAACATTGACATTTGTCATTTGTATCTTCAGCAGCTACAATTAGGTCTCTATTTTTTAAAATGGTCGATAAAGTGTTTGCGGGAATACCAAAATCTTTAGCTATTTCTTTTTTTCTTTTGAGCCCAAGTTCCACTTCTTTTATAAGATTAATTTTCTCCTTTATGGTTAAAATTATTAATTTTCGTTTACACTTCATGTTAATACGTAAATAATTTTAGAAAAAGTATTAAACTTTTTTAGATTTTCTGTTATACTCTGTTACAAACTATAAAGAACGTTAAACACATTTGTTAGTCTTCGTAGTCGACGAATAACTAGCAAATTGAAAACTAAAATGCAAAAATAGTTTCTTTTTTTGTAAAATAAACGGTAAAACCATCTCAAAAATTTATAACTGTTCATAAGGCATTTAAACATGAATTAGTTTTTAAATCCAATTGAAGTGCCGCCGTCAAAACATTCTTGTAGTATAAAATTTTTATTCGTAGTTAACAATAGAGCTTTTAAAGTATCAATAACCCCAAAGCAAGCTTTCGTTAATTCTCTCTCAGGTAGAGAATTTGTTTAGAAAAGTTGTAAAATTTAAATTCGATTCATCGACCTATTTACTAATGGAAACTTGAATTTAATGAATTGTAAAATGCTTTGACTAATTAAATAATTCGATTTATTAAATTTCGAGTTATTGACATAAAAATATTAACGTCGAGATAGGCAAGTCCTAGGGAAACTGGTTCGAGTTCAAGCTATCAAAAATTCGGCTTATCGGCATTCGACTTATGGAAGTTCGACTGTACTTACATTTTAAAAAAAAATTACAAGTGAAAAAAGGGCCAAGGTACAACAGGTTTTCCTAAATTAATGAATTTAGTAATATTACGAAATAGAAACTCTTTTAAGAAATCGTTCCAGCCACTCATTTTCGGCTCTGACAACATTTCGAAAACACCCTGTATAAAAAACGTGTGCGCGTAGTTATGTACGCGCGTTAGAAGTTATACTTTTTTGGCGTAACTTAATTCAATATGACCACTTGTAGAAATTAATATAAATAAAATCAATAAATACGAGGATGTGCGCATTCGAGCGAAAAGTGGCACATTTCCGAGCGAGGGAGGCAAATGAAGCGCGACGCGAAGCGGCGCGCTTCATTTTCCCGAGATCGGAATGTGCCACTTTGAGCTCGAATGTGCACACTCGGTTTAAACGTGATTCACAATAATTAATTCACTTTCTTAGATGGCCGACTTCATACTGCCATTTTTTCGTAAATTGTGCGCGCGCAACTTCCGTTGCCTGCTAAAATTTTACCCTCGACGCGTCAAAGAAGTATAACTTCAAAAATTTGACTTTTTTTATTAATTGTTACATATACAATTTAAAAAAATTTCAAGTGAAAAAAGGGCCAAAGAACAACAGCTTCCCCTACACAACCCGTAGAAAAAATTGAAACTGCTCTATTTTTGGCCCCTATTTGGTCGCCACAATTCACCAGTCTGGTCCCAAGAACCCAACACATTCGCTAAGTTTCTTCGTCAGACGATTTCGCGTTGTATCTTCCATGTTTGCCATAGCGATAAAGTTAAATTTCCCTTTTAGGGCGAGTTAATCCAACGGCTGCAACACACACAAATTAAATTACAACCGCCCTCCGCCCTTCGACCCTCAACTTTTACCATCAAATCCTCCGGTTATCTTCCCGCCAGACTAAACAAACCGTTTAAATTCCTCCACGGTTCCCATCCAATTTTTCTATTCCGCATAGAATCGCCATCGTACATAATTTTGGCGATGCGAAACGTAAAAAATGCGGAAAGTTGGTCTCGTTAGTGTGCAGCGCGTTAGTTTAGTTTAATGCATCCCTCAGGAGTCGTGTGCTCCCTCCGCAATATCGATTGGGGAAGAACGCGCCATTCCCGATATACACAGTCGCTCCCGAAATAACTTCACTTCGTTGCAACGGACGAGGATTATACAATTCCGCCGTCTGCGAGGATTCCCGTTGCAAAATTGGGCGGTAGGAGGATTTTCCCCTGGAAATTTCGCTATTCGCGGAATCGAAGTCTCGTCGAAATAATTCAATTTTGCTTGTATAATTGAATCGCAAACAGAATGCGTTTTCTATAAATTGTTATCTCGCAAAAAAGTGCATTGTTTGCTTTATTTAATTTTCGAATTTTCCTTTGAAAGGTAACTCGATTTATTAAAGCGAACACGACGGGAAATTTCAATATGAAAAGCAACAAAAGTTGGGTTGCTCGCGGCCCAAAACTAACAAAGACGATGGATAAGTTATGAATTTTTTCCTAGGTTACTTTTTGCGTGATTTTTTTCTTATTAAGACAATTAATTAGCGTCAAGCTTAAAACTAATATGCTTTTATGATTAAATCTGGGCAACCGAGCTTTATTCAGCCCTCTTTTCATTTAGCTGTGAGAATGTGATAACTTTCGGTTGCCCATGTACTGAAATAAATAGATTTGAATGTATTCCGACTAGAAATTACAGTAAGGCAGTGATTTGGCCCAAATAAGGCATGCCGAATTTCAAAATTGCGGGAAGTGAGGCATCCAAACCAGACCGAAGTTTCGGAAATAACGCAGTTCCGAAGCCCTGCCTTTTTTGGCTTTCTGATTAGGCACTTCAATGGTATGCCGAACTTCGGCAATGCCCTAGATTTTCCAAGTGATGCCCAACTTTGGCGAACCGAACTTTGGCATACCATCGGAATGCCTGACTGGTACGAAGTAACGGTAGCCGAATGATTACCGAAGTCCGGCATACTATTGAAATGCCCGACTGGCATGAAATGACGGTAACCGAAGGTTTACCGGAGTTTGGTTTGCGCAATTTAGGATTTACTTGGAAAATCTGCGGCATTGGCGAAGTACGGTTTGCCTACAGTGGAATTGATAAGGCGCGAATCAGGTGTGCCTAAGTTAGGCAAGCCATACTTGCCCCAAATTGACTCTTCGGCAAAGCCTCACTAAATTTCTAGTCGGGTAGTGCTATCTGTTGTTGTGTATCAATGCATGAATAGTTCAGCCCACTGGTACTTCAATATTCTATGAGATGGCGATAGAATGCGTTTTGATAGCTTCGAGCGCATTTTACTCCCAGACTTAACATTGGTCTCTGTTGATTTTTTTAGTTTGTCTTAAGCTCCAATCAATGGGCTTTTAGAATCTGAAAAGCTTTTAAAGATCCGTTCACAAATGACCGGGCTACAATTTTTCAAAATGAAAATTTAGAAAAAATTAATTACAAGTCGCACTCCTCGAACCCGTTTTTTTCGAGAATTTCAAATAGTACACCTATGGTTTTTTTTTGGGGCTATCCGAAGCCAAAAAGTCTTACGAATCCCGATCTGTATAGCTTTTAAAGATCCGTCCACAAATAACGGCGCTACAATTTTTTTAACGTAAAATTGTGTGCTACTAAAATTATCCTAAAACTTCAACCCTTAATTACTCGAAAAATTAACATTGCGCTCTATACGGATTTTTTACGTATTTTATGAAGAAAATTCTCAGGATTCCGAATCCGGGTGGTTTTTAATTATCGGATCGAAAATGGGGGCGCTACGATCGTTTTCGTGTGTCGAAGTGTATTTTTTTTAAATTTATTTAGTTTTCTTGATAATTTTGGCGGTTGAAGGGGGTGGCAGGAAAAATGGCTTCTGCTATGTCGATTTATTTTCTTCAAAAAAGCAAAGGGGTTAATTCAGCGTTTTCCAAATTGGAAGGGGCGGACTAGTCTAAGAGGAGGCGCAAAATGATTGTTAAAAATTTTGTAAAAGAAATTTTGTGTTTGTATTATTTTATAAAATGGAGGGGGCATATGATTAAATATTTTTAAAGGAGACGCGGTTACGTAAGCATAAGAACTTTTTAAATTTGTTTAATGTGTTTGTTTATGCGTTTGGCATTTTTTCCTAATTGTTTTTTTTTTGTTGCAGGTCAGTGGTCTTTGTATTTATTTTCTATCCAAGGTGGGGGTAAGTTTTTCCTTAATTTGATTTTCTTTGCTCTGTTAAAAGTGTAAAGACACAATAATAATGAAAGTGAGATAAAAATTAAAAAAAAAACTGCGTCTATTAACCTTTCGCATACTAGGTGACTAAAAAAATTGACAAAAACGGGTATTTTTGAAAAATCATATCTCCGAAACGGTACTGATTTTCCTCAAGAGTATTTTTTATAATTTAAAGAAACACTGCGACTTTCAAACAAAAAAATAAAATTGAGTTCTTAACTCGGAATTTTTAAAATAGGAATTTTTGAATTATTTATGGAAAATATGAAAAATATGGGGGGAGAATCCAAACTTAAATTGGAGTTTGATATTTTATTTAGAACATTGTTTTGGGTCTTAATAAAAATTAATTTAATTAATGCATAAACCTTTTTAAATAAATTCATAGTTTGGATTCTCCCCCCATATTTTTGATACATAATTGAAAAATTCGTATTTTAAAAATTCGGAGTTAAAAACTCAATTTTATTTTTTTGTTTGAAAGTTGAAGTGTTTCTTTAAATCATAAAAAATACTCGTGAGGAAAATCAATACGGTTTCGGTGATATAATTTTTCAAAATACCGTTTTGTCAATTTTTCTCGGTTTTTTTGCAATAACTAAAAAACCACTTAACCGATTTTGACAAATGAAAACTTTCTAAAATCAGTAAAACGGTCCTCACCATCGTAGGGCCTCAGATTGTTTAAAATCTTGCTAAATCCGAAATTTTGGTTTTTCGGAATTATATTAAAAACTAGCTCACCGATTTCAAAAATTCTTTCAAAATCGCATTCCTCGAGGTCAAATACGTAGAAATAACTATGTTTTAGAATAAAAGTTGTTTTGGTCGACCCTGGCCCATGGTGTAGTGTAATAAATAAGAGGATGTGCGCATTCGAGCGAAAAGTGGCACATTTCCGAGCGAGGGAGGCAAATGAAGCGCGACGCGGAGCGGCGCGCTTCATTTTCCCGAGATCGGAATGTGCCACTTTGAGCTCGAATGTGCACACTCGGTTTTAAGCACGATTGACGACAATTTAGTCCAATAAATTAGACGAAACATTAGTTAAATAATTTTAATCGTTCCCTCTCGCTTGCACTTACGGAATTCTCGTATCTTTTCGCTCTCTTCCACTCATTGCTATGGTAAATACATTTTTCGAAAAAAAAATCGATACTTACTAAATTAAATTTTAATATTTGATTTGAAGGAGCGTAGGATAAATTAGATAAATGTAATAAATACGAGGATGTGCGCATTCGAGCGAAAAGTGGCACATTTCCGAGCGAGGGAGGCAAATGAAGCGCGACGCGGGCGGCGCGCTTCATTTCCGAGATCGGAATGTGCCACTTTGAGCTCGAATGTGCACACTCGGTTTTAAGCACGATTGACGATAATTTAGTCCAATAAATTAGACGAAACATTAGTTAAATAATTTTAATCGTTCCCTCTCGCTTGCACTTACGGGATTGTCGTATCTTTTCGCTCTCTTCCACTCATTGCTATGGTAAATACATTTTTCGAAAATAAAATCGATACTTACTAAATTACTAAATTTTTTTTCCAAGACACATTCTTTAATTGTATTTTTTCATATTTAATTTGCCGAAAAAACAAATCTCGACATTTCCTTCGAAATTGATATTTTTGGATCTCATTTTGTCGCGCGATTCGCCTCATAATTAACATCTTAAAAATATCGTTTTTCTTGCAATATTTTTGCTCTGCCCCAAGAATTTAGACGAAATGTATTTTGCAAATTTGTAAAGTGCAGGCACGCGTTTCGCATCGAAATTGGCGAAAAAAAACACGCTCAAACGTCTTTGTTTCAAAAACAAAAATATAAAATTTTAAGCTTTAGTTGATTCGAGGCATTTTAATTAGTTGTTTAAAGTTAAACGCCAATAAACATATTTTGGCTTTAAAAACGATTCTCAGAAGTCGAGTTAATAAAAGTCGTCCGTCCAATAACATTCGAAATAAATCGCGAAGGCATTTTTCTCCGCGTTTAGCGAAGAAAAAAAAATAAACAGAAGGAAAAGCGCGTAGGTCTCGACGAAAAGTTGTCGGTAAATTAATTTTAGCATACGCTTTTTTTGATTGTCTTTAATATCAAACGGTAAAAGCTTTTCCTGGGCTTGTTTTATGGTCGAATTATTCGAGATTGAACTTCCTGTGATGTGTAGGGGTTGATTTATTTTAGAGTAATGCACTTACACCCCCGCAAATTCAAAGTGCTCTATTTTAGTTGTTGATATATGGCTATTTTACATCAACTTAACTTCTTCCACGAGATTTCATAAGGACACATTACACGTCTGAACACAAGACTCTTAGAAAAGCGTGGGTTTACTTTAAGAACACTCTGAATTTTTTTTTTGGGCCCGCTACAATTATTTTTCATGAGGTTGTTTTCCGTTTTTAGCGTTCGTATGGGCACATACATCGTATTTATTGGATTTGGCATGCAAACCTCTTTTTACACGATAGATTGGTTTATAGGGAATTCGTGTTAAAATATACATGGTGCATTATTAAAATGATAAGAGTGATTTTTTGATATTGGAAAAAAGTATACCTAACGTTATCAATTGTAATAATTTGTAAATCAAGGGAATTGCCTATTAGTTTTTTCAATTCATTTCATTTTGATAATATCTCTTATTATTATTATTCCAAATTAAAGTCCTGTCCAAAAATCTCTTAGATTTTAATAAGAAGGAGGTCCAAATTTTGAATGTCTTGTATCATAATAGGAAAATTATAAATTTATAAAAAATTAATCTACAAAATTGGGCCTTAAGGCATTTGAGATTTTTGAACGTTCCTTAATTGAAATGGCCTGAATTATTCAAAAATCAATTTACCATTCAAAAATTTTGCAGATTAAGGGAAATATCGAGTTTCCAAATTCTTAATAGGAAAATTGGTAAATATTCTTTTAAAAATTATTTTGCAAAATTGTGCATTGAGGAATTTGACATTTTTGGATATGCCTGAATTAAAAAATTCTGAATTATCCAAAAATGTATACCTTGTTCAAAAATCTTTTAGATTAAGGGAGATATCGAGCTCCCAAATTTTTAATACCTTAAATCATGGTCGATGAATTGTTAAATTTTGTTTAAAAATTTTTTCTGCAAAATTCAGCTTTAAGGTATTTAATATTTTGGATGTACCTTAATCAGAAAAGACTAAATCTTGCAAAAATGATAACTGCGTTTAAAAATTTCTTAGATTAAGGGAGGTATCGAGCTCCCAAATTTCTAATGTCTTAAAATAATGGAAAAATTGTTAAATATCCTCTTAAAGAATTATTCTGCAAAATTGAGCTTTGAGGAATTTGACATTTTTGGATATGCCTTAATTAAAAAATAGTGAATTGTCCAAAAATGTATACCTTGTTCAAAAATCTTCTAAATTAAGGGAGATATCGAGCTCCCAAATTTTTAATATCTTAAATCATAGTCGAAGAATTGTTAAATTTTCTTTAAACATTTTTTCTGCATAATTCAGCCTTAAGGCATTCAATATTTTGGATGTACTTCAATCAGAAAAGACTAAATTATCCAAAAATTATAACCCCATTTAAAAAATTTTTGGATTAAGGGAAGTGTCTAGCTCCCAAATTTTAATATGTTAAATCATAATCAAAAAATTGTTAAATGTTTTTTCAAAAATTTTTCTGAATAAATCGGCCTTAAAGCATTCAAGATTTTTGATGTACCTCAATCAGAAAAGACTAAATTATCTAAAAATGATAACCCCTTTTTACAATCTCTTAGATTAAATTGAGCTTTGAGGAATTTGACATTTTCGGACATGCCTTAATCCAAAAATTCTGAATTATCCAAAAATGTGTACCTCGTTCAAAAATCTCTTACATTAAGGGAGGTATCGAGCTCCCAAATTTTTAATATTTTAAATCATAATCGAAGATTTGATAAATTTTTTCCAAAAATTTTTCTGCAACATTTAGCTTTAGGGCATTAAAGATTTTTTAACGTAACTTATTCAGAAGAGACTAAATTATCAAAAATTTAAATCCCGTTCAAAAATCTCTTAGAATAAGTCAGGTATGGAGCTCCCAAATTTTACATCGTACTTAACAAGAAAATTAATTTTTTTTTGTAAATATTATTCGAAAGAATTGAGCTTTGGGGAATTTGGGATTTTTGGACATGCTTTAATCAGAATTTTCTGAATTTTTCAAAAATTTATACCCTCCGTTCAAAAATTTCTTAGATTAAGGGAGGTGTCGTGCTACCGAATTTTTAATATTCTAAATCTTTCAATAAATTTTATTAACAAAAATACAAAAACTTAACGTCCTTCGACATAAACTATTGAGTGTTTTCTTGGGTACTAAATTCCAATGACACGTGTCAATTACGATATCGAATCTTAAGAAAACCTAAAAAGAATTTAATTCTTGCCTCCTTATTGAAATACAAATTAATTTCACGGCAATTTCTTAACGATTCGCAATAATTTAGACCAATAAATTACACAAAAAATTAATTGATTATTTTTAATCGTTCCCTCTCACTCGCATTGACAGGATTATCGTATCTGCTCGCTCTCTTCCACTCATTGCTATGGCAATACATTTTTTTAATATAAAATCGATATTTAGTAAATTAAATTAAAATTTTTGATTTGAAGGAGCGCACGGTAAATTATACTAATATAATAAACACAGGATGTGCGCATTCGAGCGAAAAGTGGCACATTTCCGAGCGAGGGAGGCAAATGAAGCGCGACGCGGAGCGGCGCGCTTCATTTTCCCGAGATCGGAATGTGCCACTTTGAGCTCGAATGTGCACACTCGGTTTTAAGCACGATTGACTATATTTTAGTCCAATAAATTAGACGAAACATTAGTTAAATAAATTTAGCTGTTCCCCTCTCGCTTGCACTTACGGGATTGTCGTATCTTTTCGCTCTCTTCCACTCATTGCTATGGTAAATACATTTATCGAAAATAACATCGATACTTACTAAATTAAATTTCAATATTTGATTTGAAGGAGCGTAGAATAAATTAGACAAACGTAATAAAGACGAGGATGTGCGCATTCGAGCGAAAAGTGGCACATTTCCGAGCGAGGGAGGCAAATGAAGCGCGACGCGGAGCGGCGCGCTTCATTTTCCCGAGATCGGAATGTGCCACTTTGAGCTAGAATGTGCACACTCGGTTTTTAGCACTATTGCCAAGCGTCCCGTTTTAACAAAAAAAAGTGGTCACGTTTTTTAAAACATCTCGCATCTCGCATTGGGTTCATTTTTAGGCGCCATTTATTTTTAGGCGTCCAATTCCGAATTATAGTAATTAAAATTAAAAAGTCGAACTCTGATTCTTTAATAATTAGTTGGATTGTTCGCGTGTGCGCTTCCCGACTGTTGAATATTGACCCTGACTTAATATTAGATTGAAGATACATAATATAAAAACATAGAGCATATGTTGCGATATTTGATCTAAAAGAAACCTCGCCATGTGTGTGGCCGTAGCCTCATATCCGTTCTTGTAGACATCCATAAGCACGATTTTCGTTGAAAATGCACTATTATGAAATTATATACTTACTATCTTTTTATATTCCAAATGACGCTTTGTAATTTCTTCGCTTATTTACAAACAATTTATTAAATTGCGCTTGATCATTTATTGGAGAACGAAACATTTATGATCAATATAAATCGCAAAAGAAATGTAAACATAAACAAATTATTTCTTTGGGGGTTGAACAAATTTATTAAAAAGCAGATTGCACTTTTTGAAACCAAGTCTTTCAAATCGGGAGTTTACGTATGGTAGCATTTTTACAGAAATTAACAGAAAATATAGAAAGTTGTTTTGGGTATGGTTGACCAAATCGTACTAATTTTTGATTTTGATTTTTTCATTTAATAAGAGCAAAAAAAGGAACACACTGTTCCTTTAGTAAAGCGATGTGTAAATCCCAATTGTTATTTATTGTAAAAAATGGTACGGTTTTGGCAACTTTGCCCAATCAATTTCTAGTCTATAAATAGATTTAAAAAAATAATTTAAAAGAAATGTGGAGATATTGGCACTTCAGAAGTTCTTAGACAGAAATAAAATATAGGGTAAATATTAAATTAATGTAGGTGACCTGTTGCACCTTGGTTCCTTTGTACCTAGGGCAACTTTATTTTTTTTAATATTTCCGGGCTTTCGTGACCCATAATTTTCGATATTTCAAATGCCACATTGACAGACATTAACGTAAAGTTAGAAGCAGCCTGGCCAATGTACTATTGAAATTTTTAATCGTAAAATAGTGTCTTTTTATATTCTTTTTACTTAAATATCTTATTGATTTTTATTACCTTATAACAAGTGACTCATCGTAATAGAAAGATTGTTTATTAATGTTTGCATAATAGTGGTCTGATTTTGGCACAGCATAATCTTTAATTTTATTTTTGAGTTTAAAATTAATTATCGGTGTGTTGTACCTCGGTTACTGTCAATAAGTTGTACCTTGGCCCAAAGATCAACGTGCAATAAATAAAAATTTAGATATACAGTCGAACTTCCATAAGTTGAACGCCGATAAGCCGAATTTTTGATAGCTCGAACTCGAACTAGTTTCTCTAGGACTTGCCTATCTCAACGTTAATATTTTTATGGCAATAACTCGAAATTTAATAAATCGAATTATTTAATTAGTCGAAGCGTTTTACAATTCATTAAATTCAAGTTTCCGTTAGTAAATAGGTCGATGACTCGAAGTTAAATTTTACAACTTTTCTAAAAATTTCTCTACCTGAGAGAGGATTAACGACGGCTCGGTTTGGTGTTATTGATGCTTTAAAAGCTCTATTGTTAACTACGAATAAAAGGTTTATACTACAAGAATGTTTTGACGGTGGCACTTCAATTTGATTTAAAAACTAATTTATGTTTAAATGCCTTATGAACAGTTATAAATTTTTGAGATGGTTTTACCGTTTATTTTACAAAAAAAGAAACTATTTTTGCATTTTAGTTTTCAATTTGCTAGTTATTCGTCGACTACGAAGACTAACAAATGTGTTTTACGTTCTTTATAGTTTGTAACAGAGTATAACAGAAAATCTAAAAAAGTTTAATACTTTTTCTAAAATTATTTACGTATTAACATGGAGTGTAAACGAAAATTAAAAAGTTTAACCATAAGGGAGAAAATTAATCTTATAAAAGAAGTGGAACGTGGGCTCAAAAGAAAAAAGGATATAGCTAAAGATTTTGGTATTCCGCAAACACTTTATCAACCATTTTAAAAACAGAGACCTAATTGTAGCTGCTGAAGATACAAATGACAAATGTGAACATTGATAAAGATTTGGAAGTTGCTGAAATTCCTAGCGATGAAAGCATTATAAGTAAAGTGCTAGAAGAAAATAAGAAAAACTATGAAAGTGAAAGTGAACATGAAAGTGGTACAGATGTTACAGTAAACATCCCTTCAACAACTCAAGTTTACAATGCAATAGATACTATTTCTCTATTCCTATGTGCTCAAGAAGATGTTCCTACAGATATATTATTATCGGTAAGATCATTGGAAAATTTGTAGAAACGCAACATTTTGGAGCAATGAAGCAAAAGACAATTTTAGATTGCTTTCAATTTAACAGTAAATAATATGTAAATAACTATATTTTTTAGGGTCTTCATAAAAATAAATAATGTTAATGATTGTAGATCAATTTTGGTTATTTTCTATAAAAAATGAATGACATATATATACGGAAGTATTTAACTGAACTTCTTTTGGTAACTCAAGTTTTTGATATGACGAATTATTTTTGCTGTCCCTTCGACTTCGACTTATCGAGGTTCGACTGAACCTTTGTTATAAATTCTTATTATTTTTTTATTTTGCTTCAGATAATATGCCTCGCAAGTCTAACGAAAAATTTAAATTTTTGCAAAGTTAACCATTAAGTATGTGAAATTTTAGTATACGAGAAAAGTTTTGTTAATTTTTGACACAATTTTAGTGTCATCTCAAAGAAGAACATTAGTAGTTCTTATAATTCAAAAATAAATACATATATAGTTTTTATAGAACAATTGGTTTTATTTTGCTTAATGTGAATAGAGCCAAGGTACATCACCTCTGTTGAACCTAGGCCATAGATCCACTAGTTTTTAAATCGTATAGCAATTTGAGTAAACGGTTGTTGATATTAATGTATCAACGAGATTCAATTTTTTTGAAGTCCCAAAAATCAAATGGTATAGCGTTTTTAAATCAAATTCATATGTCCAAAAGGTATTTAGAATGATTTTTAATAATCTTGCTTATTCTCTTCCCGATACAATCGTGTTAGAATAGAGTTTTGTATGTCCATTCGTTTTTAACTATTTTTCTCTCTCTCCCACTCGTACGCCGTAAAAATTCGAAAGTTGCCAAAGTCGGTGCAAATGCATCGTTTTCGTGAAAGTGTTTGTTGCTAAGCACGTTCTGATTGGTTGAGACGTTTCGGGTGTCGAATTTTCACGAAGCTACTTAAATCGCACTTTAGTAAGCGGTGAAATTTCAAGGTGAAAAGAGTGATTTCGTTTCTGCGGCATTTTCCCTCTTGGGACATGATGTGCTCGGGAACTTCGTCCATGGTCCCCCTTTCAAGTGCGCTTTTCCCTGGACTTCCGAATACTTAGTCGGGATATATTACGAGGTATTTATTTATGGTTTTACATGAGGAATTTTTATTTATTGTTGAATTTATTTAAATGAAAATGTATTTATATATGAGCGATTTTTTTGCGAAGGGTGTTTTAAATACGTACACTGTATAGCTTCGTTTTTTATAATTTGCTCATTTAACGAAATATTATTGTTGATTGAAAAATGCTAGGTGAAATTTGAAATTAACATGCGGAATCGATATACGGTGAATGCAGTAATAAAGAGACGTGCGAGGTGCTACTTTTGTCTTACCGATACGACTTGCTTTTGATTGGCTACCAAAATTAATTATTAACTCAGTATCTGTGCGACAGTTGCGAAAACGCCACAGGACTTTTTGTTCCAGAATTTCATTTCCTATTTACCCTTAAAATTTGGTCACTTAGTTTTGAAACACCTGGTATACTTTGTTGTGAATACAAATTATGTTCATATATATAAAGCTATCCAATGATATTGGGAATTTTTTTAAAGGATTTTTAAATGTGCATTATTTTTACTGTATTTTAATTTAAAAGGGACTTTATGGCACTGTTTTTTAATGATTTTTTTTTTAAAAACACTGGGTAACCTGTCAATAAATTGTACCTTGGCCCTAAGATCAACGTGCAATAAATAAAAATTTAGATATACTTTTGTTATAAATTCTTATTTTTTTTTTTATTTTGCCTCAGATAATATGCCTCGCAAGTATAACGAAAATTTTAATTTTCAAAGTTAACCATTAAGTATGTGAAATTTTAGTATACGAGAAAAGTTTTGTTTTTTTTTGAAACAATTTTAGTGTCATCTCAAAGAAGAACATTAGTAGTCCTTATAATCTCAAAATAAATATATAGTTTTCATAGAACAATGGGTTATATTTTGCTTAATGTGAATAGAGCCAAGGTACATCACGTCTGTTGTACCTAGGCCATAGATGCACTAATTTTTAAATCTAATAGCAATTTGAGTAAACGGTTGGTAATGCTTTTAAATATTTTATGATGAATACCTTATCAGTGACCCACTACGATGCAATTCATTTTATCAACAAATTGTTACATATACAATTTAAAAAATAATATAGGCAAATCGAATAAATACGAGGATGTGCGCATTCGAGCGAAAAGTGGCACATTTCCGAGCGAGGGAGGCAAATGAAGCGCGACGCGGAGCGGCGCGCTTTATTTTCCCGAGATCGGAATGTGCCACTTTGAGCTCGAATGTGCGCACTCGGTTTTAAGCACGATTCACAATAATATAGACAAAAAAATAGTTAATATCGTTCCTTCTCACTCACACTTACGAGATTATCGTATCTTTTCGCTCGCTCCCACTCATTGCTATAGTAAAAATACGTTTTTAAACATAAAATCGATATTTACTTTTTATATTAAAATTTTTCATGGGAAATAACGAAAGTTAAAATAGACAAATCTAATGGATGCGAAGATGTGCACGATTACCAACCGTCCCGTTTTAAAAAGATATAAATTGGTCACGTTATCTATACCTCGTTATACGGCCACTCTTTCTATGGCATTTCCCAATAGCGACCCATTTCAATTATTGCACTTTTTCGATTTACGGCCAAAAAAAAATGTATTATTGGCGACTCTCTGTTTAGTTTCAGCTCAAAGTATTTTATTCGTTATACGGCTTTTCGCTTTACAGCCAACTTTTCCGGAACACATCTAGGCCGTAAAGCGAGGTGGGGTTGTATTAGCTTAAGTAGGCCAGACTTTCATAACTTAATTTTTATTTAATCGCATTAACTATTCAAATAAAACAGTTCAACCTGTAATAAATTTTCTAACCTCAAAAAACTGCGCTTCTAAACATCTTAAATTTAAATCACTCGAAAACAATTAAAAGTAATAACAACCGCTACTCACAAACACGAAATTTAGTGCATTTCGAAACGCTTAAAAACGACTGGGGGTCCAATTGAATTTAATCAGATTATTCAACGTTTACCGAACAATGGTAAATATTAAATAACTTCTTTCAAAAACACACTTTCACGAGAATGACACAATCAAAAGATGATTCACAAGGCTAATTGTAACCTTTTTTTTTCGTATTGAGGCATGGCGGAGAAATAAATTGTCGGAGGATGTGTGAGAATGAGTTTGTTTCGACTTATTCTACACGTGTCGACTGTGTCTTTCTTCCGTTTATTCGTTCCCAAAATTTACGTAAAATTATGCGCATTTTTGCGCACGTAAAATATAGACCGATTAATTACGTTAGAAAAAAAATTTATGTCCACTCAACAATTTTTACTTCCAACGAAAAATAATCGCAGAGTCGAAATTAGCCTAGACATTATTAAAATTTTTATTTTATTACCCAATAGAAAATATATTACAAGAAAAAGCGAGTGGAAAATTTATGGGAGCTTTAACGAAAGTCGATAATTTTTCTGTTATGTATCTTTTGTGACTTAATTTGAATTTTTTATTATGGCCAGCGTCGAGCTGCCACGTTTCCGTCCATTAAAAACGATAGGAACAGAATCGATGTGGAATGTCCTTCGAGTACAATTTCCTATACGGTTTGCAATAATTAATTTCAAGCCCAATTTCTTTGCAATGCGATTATTTTTCCTGCAATAGCCGAGTTTACGTTTGCGTTAGTCATATTGTATATATCGGATATAAATTATCTAACTTTGTTTACGCTCCCATAAATATTTCTAATTACTTTTGATTAATTGTTTATTATTTTGATATATTGATAGCCTGTGAAATTATATTATTAAAATCAATTAGGTTTCTTTTAGATTAAATGGTCGTTTTAAGGGACGTGGGTTTGTTATAGATAGATACATTTTGAAAAATTGAAATGTAGTTTAGTAAATATCGAATTTATGTTTAAAAACGTATTTTTACTATAGCAATGAGTGGGAGCGAGCGAAAAGATACGATAATCTTGTAAGTGTGAGAGAGAGGGAACGATTGTTACTAATTTTTTGTCTATTTTATTGTGAATCTTACCTAAAATCGAGTTTTCTATCAAAAAAACCAATAGCAATATTGTTTTTTAATAACTGTCAAAATACTAAATCTGAAATTTTTTAATTGACAATTTATAGAAAGTAAGTTATTTATTGCGAATAGTGCTTAAAACCGAGTGTGCACATTCGAGCTCAAAGTGGCACATTCCGATCTCGGGAAAATGAAGCGCGCCGCTCCGCGTCGCGCTTCATTTGCCTCCCTCGCTCGGAAATGTGCCACTTTTCGCTCGAATGCGCACATCTTCGTATTTATTGATTTGCCGTAATTAATCTTTTCATTTTCAACTCACAAAATTAAAAGATTAGTAAATATGTTCAAAAAATGTATTTACCATAGCAATGGGTGGAAGCGAGCGAAAAGATACCACAATTTCGTAGGTGCGAGAGAGAAAAAGCGAATAAATTATTTAATTATATTGTTGGCTAAATTTTTTGATTTGAAAGATTGACTATGGACATAGGGAACGTCCACGAATGCAAGGTATGTGCACGTTTATAACTACAGTGAACCCTCATTATCCGCGGATTTTGTATCCGCAGATATGAAAAAAACGAATTTTTAGTTTAGCAACGATTCAGTTTTTAAGGATGTCGTTATTTCATTTATTAATTGAGCTTATTCAGAACAGTTCAAATACACTCAACTGTCATGAATTTTCGGACACCCACAAAATGTTCATTTTTCTAGTTTCACAATAGATTGAAAAAGTTTAAAAAACTCACAAGAAAAAAGGTGATAATATAGAAATTATTAGGCAGAAATATATTTTACTAAAAAACGAGATATTATGCATTTATAAACAAAAAATACAGAAAACGAAGTGGTACAAAATTATTTGGACACCACTAATTATGTAGGTATAAATAAAAACAAAAATAATTGCAAAATTAGTATGTTGTTGTAAATCCCTTATTTTTTAAAACATTAAATACAGATACAGTAAGATAGCTTTTGCAAATTTTATTCTTCGGCCAATTTTATTTAATAAAAAATGTCTATTTTGTGTTGTTATCCTAGAAACTTTATTTTATGCTGATTTTTTTTAAATTTGTTTAAAATAATTAGTCGTTTTTAACGGGCGAATCAATTAATCAGTCATTCATAGTCAATATTTGGACGAAAAGGTCATTTATTGAACTCCTTTTTTTATAGTTAATTTTACAACGTTTTTGACCAAATTGCTATAATTTTTTTATTTGTTCCTAAACATAAATAGTGTTTTATTCCAACTTGAACAGTTGTTTTGAGTTTATTAATTTGTTTACTATTTTTTAACATCAAAATTTTGATGTAAAAAAATAGCTCTCGATGTAACAAATCGGTCATTCACTGGGCATTTTACCCTATTATATGTATTTTCATATTAGGTTAAAAGTTACAAGTGTCTGAAAATTAATGGTAGTTTACTGTATCTGCACCGACAAAGATAAACGGTTTTTAAGTCACGACAATACAAAATCTTCTTTTTTATAGACTTGTGTTAGTTTTTTGGGGTTTACTCATCATTAAGACCCCCAACCATTGGTATTTTGAACGCTTCGTAAATTTGGCTAATTTTCAACCTATTCTCAGTCAATTTAACCTTCCGTGTACTAGGTGGGGTATAACTAACGTGAACAATTTTTTTTTGTCAAAATGGGACATTTGGTAATCGAGCTTAAAACCGAGTGTGCACATTCGAGCTCAAAGTGGCACATTCCGATCTCGGGAAAATGAAGCGCGCCGCTCCGCGTCGCGCTTCATTTGCCTCCCTCGCTCGGAAATGTGCCACTTTTCGCTCGAATGCGCACATCTTCGTTTTACTGTCTATATCAAAATTTTTTTTCCTTTAAATTTAAAACATTTAATTGCCAAGTTTTCTATAAAAAAAAAAAACCAATAGCAATAATTTTTTTTAATAACTGTGTCAAAATACTAAATCTGAAATTGTTTAATCGACAATTTATAGAAAGAAAGTTATTTATTGTGAATAGTGCTTAAAATCGAGTGTGCACATTCGAGCTCAAAGTGGCACATTCCGATCTCGGGAAAATGAAGCGCGCCGCTCCGCGTCGCGCTTCATTTGCCTCCCTCGCTCGGAAATGTGCCACTTTTCGCTCGAATGCGCACATCTTCGTATTAATTACATTTGTCTATATCAATATTTTTTTCTTTAAATGTAAAACATTTAATTGCCAATTTTTCTATCCAAAAAAACCAATAGCAATAATTTTTTTTAATAACTGTGTCACAATACTAAATCTGAAATTTTTTAATCGACAATTTATAGAAAGAGAGTTATTTATTGTGAATAGTGCTTAAAATCGAGTGTGCACATTCGAGCTCAAAGTGGCACATTCCGATCTCGGGAAAATGAAGCGCGCCGCTCCGCGTCGCGCTTCATTTGCCTCCCTCGCTCGGAAATGTGCCACTTTTCGCTCGAATGCGCACATCTTCGTATTTATTGATTTGTCTTAATCTTTTCACTATAAACTCACAAAATTAAAAGTTCAGTAAATATGGATTTTTTGTTCTAAAAATGTATTTGCCATAGCATGGAGTGGAACCGAGCGAAAAGATACGACAATTTCGGAGGTGCGAGTGCGAGAAATCATATTAAATTATTTAATTAATTTTTTTTTTTTTGACTTGAAAGATTGACTATCGACATAGAGAAATTCCACGAATGCAAGGTATGTGCATGTTCATAACTACAGTGAACCCTCATTATCCGCGGATTTTGTATCGCGCATGCAGAATATGTAAGAAAAACGAATTTCCAGTTTAGAAACGATACAGCATTTAAGGATGACGTTATTTCATTTAATAATTGAGCTTATTCCAAACAGTACAAGCACACTTAACTATCATTAATTTTCGGACACCCACAAAATGATTAGTTTTTGATATTTTTCTAGTTTCACAATACATTGAAAAAGTTTAAAAATTTTACAAGAAAAAAGGTGATAATATAGAAATCATTAGACAAATTTATTTTATTAATTACTAATTTTATTCTTCGGCCAATTTTAAACAAGCGGATGTTATTATAAAAAATTTCGATTTTATATTGTTATTCCAGAAACTTTATTGCTGGCAGATTTTTTAAAATTTGTTTAAAATAATTAGTCGTTTTCAATAGGTGAATCAATTAATTAGTCATTCCTGGTCAAAATGTGGACAAAAGGTCATTTATTGAACTCCTTCTGTTATAGTTAATTTTACAACGTTTCTGACCAATTTGCTATAATGTTTTTATTTATTCCTAAACAAAAATAGTGTCTAGTGCCAACTGCAACAGTTGTTTTGAGTTTATTAATTTATTTACTATTTTTTTACATCAAAATTTTGATGTAAAAAAATAGCTCTTGTTACCACAAATCGGTCATTCACTGGGTGTTTTACCCTACTATATTTTAAAATTACGTTAAAAGTTCCAAGTGTCCGAAAATTAATGATAGTTGACTGTATCTACACCGACAAAGAAAAACGGTTTTTAAGTCACGACAATACAAAACCATTTTTTTTATACACTTGTGTTAAGTTTTTTTTGGGGATTACTCATCAATAAGACCCAACCATAGGTAATTTGAATGCTTCGTAAATTTGCCCAATTTCCATCCTATTTTCGGTCGATTTAATAAGAAGTTCGCGAGATAATCAAAAATTCGAGTTAGACTCGATTAACCTTAGAAAACAATCCGTGTCAATGTCGTGCCGGTATTTGTGCGCCTCATAAGTGAACGTCCACCGTGGACATGAACCACGGTCAAGAAGCAAAACCGAGGGGGAACTGTTGGGAGCAAAACAACGCCGTTCGTGGACGGCATGGGGAATAAAGTAACGAAGTTCTTACATTAGCGGCTTTCTCTCTTCCGCGCCCGCCGAAACGTGCCTCCATATACGCCTTCGAAGAACATCAGCTCGGCAGTCATTCTCGTGCACAACGTAATCGTCGGTTATCGTGTAAATGAGAGTAATTGTACGTTGTACTCCGTACTTGTGTTTTTAATCTCGGCGAGGAGTCGCGCGGACACCTTTTTATTTTTCGCGTTTCGCTCGACAGTGTTCTTCTCTACGTCTTCTTTATCTTCGAGGATTCGAGTGGTCCGCCTCGAGTGTCGAGTTCCACGAAGAACCATTACACACTCGGGTTATACCTGGGAGGAATACCTGTCTGAAATGTGTATTATTAATATCCGGTCGTCCACCGTTCAGTTCGAGTTTGTGTGCGGAAAAGTTCGGTTGCAATGGTGGAGAATAATGCACCGGCTTGTGTCGGTTCGTGGGTGTGGTGGTTGTTGAATTTCTGCCTTTTTGCTACGCCTGTGGATTTTTTCGATATCTGAGAGTTCGTTTTTGCGCCCTTTGCAATCAAGAGTTTGTTGCTGGTTGTTGTTAATGAAAGCACGTGGATTGGTTTTAGTTCGCCCACGAGCGTTGGGTTTGTTGAAACGGTCGTTGCGGGAGATGCTTTTCTTTATTTAACGATTGAGTCATCTTTGCGTGATGATATGTGCGTTGATGAATGTAGTTTTAAGCGAAGAAAAAGAGGATTTATTGTTGATTCGTGAAATAATTAGAGTTACACGTTTTTCTTTTGCGATTTAGATAAGAAAATGGGGTGTTTACTGTTTTGGTTGATTTGATGTCGGCTCTGCATTTTTAAGGGTGGTTAAAATGTTGCAATTATTTTTTTAGTTTATTATACACATTAATCAATAACTAGCTTTTATACAATAAATCGGTGAGACTTGTGATTTCAAAAAACCATTTGTGAATTTTACATTTTTAATTTATTTGTTGCGTTTTCAATTTTTTTTAGGGGTAGTTACAATTTTTTATTTATTTTTCTAGTCGATTATAAACTCGAATAAATTATTTCCATGTAATAGTTTCCCCAATTTGCGATTTTTCAAATTGTTTTTTTTTACAGTAGAAGTACTAATGTCTTACATTTCTAATCGAGTAAATGCTTTCCCTGCTTTTTTAGGGGTAGGTAGAATTTTTTAATTATTTTTGTGGTTTGTTCTAAACTCAAATAGGTAAATAACTTCCACGTAATAGTCGCCCCGAATTTGAGATTTTAAAAAATTCCATTTTTAACATAGGAGAAATAAGTTGTTACATTTCTAGTCAGATAAATGCCTCTCCTGTTTTTGTAGGGGTAGTTAGAATTTTTTAAGTATTTTTCTGGTTTGTACTAAACCCAAATAAATAAATTCCAATTTATAGTTTCCCCGAATTTGCGATTTTAAAAAATTCCATTTTTAACCTAGGGAAATGATTGGTTGCATTTCTAGTCAGATAAATGCCTCTCATGTTTTTTTAAGGGTGGTTAGAATTTTTTAAATATTTTCTGGTTTGTTTTAAACTCAAATAAATAACTCCCACTTAATAGTTTCTCCGAATTTGCAATTTTATAAAATTTTATTTTTAACATAGGAGAAATAATTTGTTACATTTCTAGTCGGATAAAAGCCTCTATCGCTGTTTTAGGGGTAGTTAGAATTTTTTAAGTATTTTTCTGGTTTGTTCTAGTTCCAATTAAATAAATTCCACGTAATAGTTTCCCGGTTTTGGTTTTTAAAATTTTTTAAATATTTTCCTAATTTTTTTGACAAAACTCTAGTTTAACTCTAGTTTAAAAATCGCTACAACTTGTACAATTTAGCTATGACTACAGAAGATTTGGGGTGGATATTAGGTACTTGGTCATTTTCCCTACTAGTCATGGAAAAGGCGCTGTCGATGGCATTGGTGCAGTTGTTAAGAGAACATTGTGAACTTCAGTTAATGCTCGAGAAACTATTCTTAACACACCTCGAGATTGTTTCAAATTTTTTCAAAATTTTTATCTATCAAACAAAATATTACAAAATACCAACAGCTGCTGGATACACGATGGGAGAACATAAAACCCCATAAAAAATCTACAAAGGAAGCACCATTTCAAAAAGCTTATGATACAGCAAATTGCATCTATGGTGGTCGTACGGTTAGTTGCAAATTAAAAAAACATGTCTTAAATTCTGATTTTGGTCTCTTTTATTCATAGCTAATTTTAATAAAAAATGTTGATTAAAACAGATCTTTTTCTCACTTGAAAACTTGTAAATTCATATAGTGTCGCGCCCGTTACAAAAGTTGTTGCACCGTTACATTTTATATGAAATTAAAAATTCCTAACAAAATATATGTGATTTTAAGTATGCAGTTATGTGAGAGCACTATCAGAGTCTTATTTAAAAATTATTACTGGGTCTTTATCAAAATTTTATAATGATAAATTATAAATACAGCACGATTTTGTCCATTTTCTAAATTCGCACCCTGTTACGCGATTCAATCAATGTATAATAATTTTAACAATAGATTTTAAAAGATTTTTTGAATCAAATATCTAATTTTAGTATACAATTTTGTTCACGAATAATTTTCGATAATTTTTGAGTCAGACATAGAAAGATCTTTAATAATCATAGTGTCATTGTCGCACCCGTTACAATGGAAATACCCATAGGAGAAATAACGTCTTACATTTCTAATCGAATAAAGGTCGCCCCTGATTTTTTAGGGGTAGTTAGAATTTTTAAAGTATTTTTCTGGTTTGTTCTAAACTCAAATTAATAACTTCCACGTAATTGTTCTCCCGAATTTGCGATTTTAAAAAATTCGATTTTTAACATAACAAAAATAACGTCTTACATTTTAATCGAATAAATGCCTCTCCTTCTTTTTTAGTAGTAGTTAGATTTTATTAATTATTTTTCTTGTTCGTTATAAACTCAAATAAATATCTCCCATTAGTATATAGTTTTTTAAATTACCATTTTAAAAAAAAATCGTTTTTGTGCATACAATTATTTGTAACTCTTACATTTTTAATTGATGTTACGTCTGCCTTGTTTATATAGAGAAAGTTAGAATTTTTTTATTATTTTTCTGGTTGCTTATAAACTCTAATAAATAACTTCTGGACATTGATTTTCCAAATTTACGATTTTAAAAACTTGTTTTTAAGGCATTTACAAAAACCAATTTTGCTATTTTTGACGTCGAAGCACAATTCCATTAAAATTGTCATTCGGCCATTCATAAACCGCAAAATTCAGTGGGCAAAATGAAATATCATCGAAGGCCAAAATCCCATGTAAATAGTGCATGTCCTCTGTATTTGTATATACAAGGCTTAAGAAAACTTCGACACCCAGTGCTTCAAAAATGAAATACTAAAGTGCACATTAATAACTCTTTGCGAATTATTTTCTTTGCAAATTGAATATCGTGACAGAACTCCAGCAGCCACAATAACAAACAAAGATATTACAAAAGCAATTAGAAGTAATTAACAGCTGTTTATACTTAAGCTCACTTAAAACGATAACGTTAACCTCAAAGCTTTTTCGAACTTCAAACGTCTGTAAAATAGAATTTCTTTCCGAAGCTAACGATTCCTTTTTTCTTGAGTCGAAAAAATATTAATTAATGTCCCTGGACCAAGTAAACATTTAATTTCGGTTTAAGGCAAATTAACATTTCCATTCAGATTCGAACAGATATGCATAAGTAAATTTAGCACAATTAAAGGAGGGCTTTCAACATATGCACTTCTGAGAAAATGTTCTTGTTATAGACTCCCAAGAGATATGATTTCATGTGCAGAGCATTACACTTTCTATAATTCTTTAAAGGTTAAAATGTAACAACAATTTATTATACAACGAGGGCGTAATTTTATTATAACCGATTGTGGATCAAGCTCGCCGTGGGGGGCCGACCTAAACTTACTCTTGATTTTTTCAGCAAAAAATTGATTATTTTTTTAACTTGTTCGTAATGGTGCATAATTACATTTTTTTTTATTTGTGCCGGCGAAGAGGTGCAAAAGAAAATTTTAATCGTGTTAAGTTTTTTTATTGGCTCGCTCAAAGGAGTTGTGGCTTGTTAATTTACGAAATGAAACAGACTAAAATATTGATCGGTTACAACACAGGTGAATTTTGTGAGGATTAAATTGTGTAGCATTTCCCCTTCTGAAAGTGCATTCATAATCCAATGTTTGGTAATAAAGTTTTGAATATGGCCGAAAGGTGGATTGTGCATGTCCCGGAATAATCTATCCGCACGAATTAGGGTGTATTTCGCCCCCTAAAGATACGCTATAATTTTCAAACGTTGAATATATTCCCAAACATTATTTCTAAAGACCAAAACAGATTAGCAGGAAATTGGACACTCAATATAAAAACATTTATTAATTTGGCAATGTTTGGTTCCTTTATTAGAACTTCATCAGGCCTCTATTAACATTAAGGGGTTAGGTGGGGTTCGCAGCCTTAAAAAAGGCATATTTTTACTAATTTTTTTCTAATACGTCAAATGAAATATTTTATTCCAACAATTTAACACATCAAAGATATACATTTGACAAGTACAGTCGAACCTCGATAAGCCGAATTTTTGCTAACTCGAACCTGTTTCACTAGGACTTGCCTATTTCAACGTTAAAATTTTTTAATTCGATAACGCAATTTTAATATAATTATTTATTCTCGAACGATTATGGTTCTTCTATTGTTAATTTGGAAATAACAGGACAATTTATCAATGAATCTTAGATTTAGAACTTGTGAGATTCTTCTGAAGATTAATAACAAGTTGAATCAAATTTTAATAGAGAAGTGATTGCATGTACAAGGAAAAATCGCACGAATTTGGGGGTAATTCCTTTAAAAAAGCTACTAATTTTCCGCTTAAATTATTCCAAAAGATTTCTAAGCAAAAATTAGCAATAGTTTAATTCAAATAAATAACTTTTTCTTAAAGTCAATCAAAAATTTCGATTTAGTATTTTGACATAGTTATTTAAAAAAATTAATGCTATTGTTTTTTCGATTAGAAACTTTGCCAATTAAATTTACAAATTTAAAGAAAAATTTTTAATATAGACTGAAAATGTGCGCGTTCAAAAGCGAAAATCACATTTGAGCGAGAAAATTGAACGCGACGCGGGCGGCGCGCTTCCGAGATCGAATGCCACCTAATTCAACTTAATAAATAACTTACTTTCTTTTAAATTTCAATCAAAAATTTCGAGATTTATTTATTTTGACATAGTTATTAAAAAAATGAATGCTATTGTTTTTTTTGGATATAAAACTTGGCAATTAAATTTCAAATTTAAATAAAAATTTTTAAAAATAGACGTACCAAAATGTGGCGTTCGAGCGAAAAGTGGCACATTTACGAGCGAGACAAATGAAGCGCGACGCGGCGGCCGCTTCTTCGAGATCGGATGTCCACTTTGATCGAATTGCAAATTTTAACACTAATTCACAATAAATAACTTACTTTCTATAAATTGTCAATCAAAAATTTCAGATTTTATTTTGACATAGTTATTAAAAAATAATGCTATTGTTTTTTTGAACAAAACCATATTTACAATTTTAATTTTATGAGTTAAAGAAAAAATTTTAAAATAATAACATACGAGGATGTGCGCATTCGAGCGAAAAGTGGCACATTTCCGAGCGAGGGAGGCAAATGAAGCGCGACGCGGGCGGCGCGCTTCATTTCCGAGATCGGAATGTGCCACTTTGAGCTCGAATGTGCACACTGGCTTAAGCACTATTCACAATAAATAACTTACTTTCTATAAATTGTCAATCAAAAAATTTCAGATTTAGTATTTTGACATAGTTATTAAAAAAAATTAATGCTATTGTTTTTTTTTCGATAGAAAACTTGACAATTAAATTTACAAATTTAAAGAAAAAAATTTTTAATATAGACATACGAAAATGTGCGCGTTCGAGCGAAAAGTGGCACATTTCCGAGCGAGGGAGGCAAATGAAGCGCGACGCGGGCGGCGCGCTTCATTTCCCGAGATCGGAATGTGCCACTTGAGCTCGAATGTGCACACTCGTTAAGCACTATTCACAATAAATAACTTACTTTCTATAAATTGTCAATCAAAAAATTTCAGATTTAGTATTTTGACATAGTTATTAAAAAAAATTAATGCTATTGTTTTTTTGATAGAAAACTTGCAAATTAAATTTACAAATTTAAAGAAAACAATTTTTAATATAGACATACGAAAATGTGCGCGTTCGAGCGAAAAGTGGCACATTTCCGAGCGAGGAGGCAAATGAAGCGCGACGCGGAGCGGCGCCCATTTTCCGAGATCGGAATGTGCCACTTGAGCTCGAATGACACTGTTTTAAGCACTATTCACAATAAATAACTTACTTTCCATAAATTGTCAATCAAAAAATTTCAGATTTAGTATTTTGACATAGTTATTAAAAAAAATTAATGCTATTGTTTTTTTTGGATAGAAAACTTGACAATTAAATTTACAAATTTAAAGAAAAAAAATTGTAATATAGACATACGAAAATGTGCGCGTTCGATCAAAAGTGGCACATTTCCGAGCGAGGGAGTCGACTTCCATTGCCTGCTAAAATTTTACCCCCAACGCGCCTAAAGAAGTATAACTTCGGAAAATTAACGCGAACCAACGAAGCACTACTAAAAATTCAACCTTGAACGCAAAAATAGATGCAAAATGTGTGTAAATATTACAAGATTATTAACAGCAAAAAAAATCTGTTTCTTGGCTCCGTTTTTGTGTACGAATTACGAGGCAAGTTCTGTCTTCTCGAAATTATTTTACTAGCAATTAACACCTATAATTATTATCTATGTGCAAATTTTATCAGCCGACATTTAAACAACATTAAACTTTTATTTATAGGTCGTGAGTCTACTTTTATGTTTATATTCAAAATTGCTTAAGGTGTTTTTGATATTGCTAAATACTTTAGAGCAGTGGTTTTCAAACTTTACATTACTGCGATTCTTCTTAAAAAAATTAATCTTGGCGCTTCTCCACTGTACACCTATTCCCCAATTTACACGGTAGATGGGTTTCGGAGAAAAACGCGTAAAACGAAATCATAATTTTTTGTTTGGGAAACAGTGTAAATCGAAAATAAAGCTAAATCTGTTAATAAATCTGTTAAAGTAACTTTTAGAAATTAATTATATTTTTTTATGTAAAATGGTTTTAATTTTTTATTAAAAAAAATACTACAATAAAATCTATGACATAAAAGTAGATACAGTAGAGCCTCAATAAGTGGCCAGTGTTTGACTGAAAAGTGGCTAATTTTAATAATTTTTGTATTTGTTTCAAAAAAATTTGGAATAGTTTAATTGATTTAAATAAGCCCAATTTAATTTGTTGAAAATAGTAATAAAAACTGTAGTGGGCAATTTGAGTTAAAAATGACTAATTTTTGATTTGATCCAAATTAGAATCGTTCTAATTTTTGCCCCGAATGTACACATTTTTAAAATTGCCTATTTTAATTTCTAAATTCTTAAAATTGGATTTTCTTAGCAGGCTTCCTAATCAAATTATAACATCAGATTTTTATTATTAAAAATCAATATTAAATTAGTTTTTTTCAGCTATGTTCGATTTATTTTATTAAGGGTGTGCCATATTTTATTCTTTAAGGATTACATAAAAAAATATTAATTTAGCTACCTTTATTATTCAATCTATAGTCTACATTTTAACCAAAACAATAGATTCTTCTTCAAAGATTTATTTAGAAAAAAAATCTTAATTTTGTAACAAAAAAGAAATTAAACAACATCAAATAACATTATTTTTAAATTCTTCAGAAAAATTAAAGTTCAATTATTTAAAAAAAAAACTCGTAACCTCTTCCGAATATTCTAACATTTTTATCATAATTTAAAAAAACAATATTAACTCACTATTATTTATTAATGGCAATGACCTCTCACAGTACACAATGACACAATTATACAGATTTACGAAACGCATACAACTAGCATGAATTAAATTTTGTTATAAATTATTCAAAAGAAAAACAACAAGCAACGATGCATTAAAAAGCGCAGACAAACCACCGTTAATTAGTGATAAAAAAGCCCTCGCGCAAACTAATCGCCTACCATTATATATCAGGTGCCCAAAACGAAATACAGTAAAACTTCGATTATCCGGACCTCAGTTATACGGATTCGCGATTATCCGGATTGTCAATCGCGTTCGTTTTTTCCTGTTAAAACGGGACACCTCGTAATCGTGCTTAAAGCCGAGTGTGCGCATTCGAGCTCAAAGTGGCACATTCCGATCTCGGAAAATGAAGCGCGCCGCTCCGCGTCGCGCTTCATTTGCCTCCCTCGCTCGGAAATGTGCCACTTTTCGCTCGAACGCGCACAGCCTCGTATTCATTACATTTATCTAATTTATTCTACGCTCCTTCAAATCAAATATTGAAATTTAATTTAGTAAGTATCGATTTTATTTTCGAAAAATGTATTTACTAAAGCAATGAGTGGAAGAGAGCGAAAAGATACGACAATCTCTTAAGTGCAAGCGAAAGAAAACGATTAAAATGATTTAACTAATGTTTCGTCTGATTTATTGACCTAAATTAACGTCAATCGTGCTTAAAACCGAGTGTGCACATTCGAGCTCAAAGTGGCACATTCCGATCTCGGGAAAATGAAGCGCGCCGCTCCGCGTCGCGCTTCATTTGCCTCCCTCGCTCGGAAATGTGCCACTTTTCGCTCGAACGCGCACATTTTCGTATGTCTATATTAAAAATTTTTTTCTTTAAATTTGTAAATTTAATTGCCAAGTTTTCTATCGAAAAAAAACAATAGCATTAATTTTTTTTAATAACTATGTCAAAATACTAAATCTGAAATTTTTTGATTGACAATTTATAGAAAGTAAGTTATTTATTGTGAATAGTGCTTAAAACGGAGTGTGCACATTCGAGCTCAAAGTGGCACATTCCGATCTCGGGAAAATGAAGCGCGCCGCTCCGCGTCGCGCTTCATTTGCCTCCCTCGCTCGGAAATGTGCCACTTTTCGCTCGAACGCGCACATCCTCGTATTTATCGGATTCGCCTATATTATTATTTTATTCTTCAATTCAAAAAATTTAAAATCGAATGAATTAGATCTATTTTTTGTTTGAAAAAGGTTAGATATTTTATTCCTTTCGATAAGTTATCGTGGTGGTCTTCCGCACGCCTAATTGTAGCGAGCTTGATAAAAATATACTTTCGAATGTTTACTAATTCGCGTTTTTGATTAATTAAAATTGTATATGAGTCAAATTTTCTGAAGTGGGCCACTAAAAATCAACTACTTGATTTTTATATCATCTTTTGTAGATTGTTGAAGGTTTATATGTCAAAATTAATGTCTCCAAATATTTTTGGGTAATTTTCATTTTTCTGAAAATTATAAACAAATTATTTAAAGGCGCATTTTGTATACACTGTTGTAATTAGACTTCATTTATGGATTAATTCAATTTTTAAATATAAAAAATATTTATATGTTACATAGGGGGTGCATCAAAATTTTAGAATGACTTGGGTGGGGTATGTTAAAAAAGAGGTTGGGAAATAAGATCAAAATTCAGAAAAGGTTAAAATTTTTTTTTTATGTACGATAAAGTCTCCCACCTAGTCTAGTTTAAAAGTACAGTCGAACCTCGATAAGTCGAAGTCGAAGGGACAGGAAAAATAATTCGTCATATCAAAAACTCGAGTTACCAAAAGAAGTTCAGTTAAATACTTCCGTATATATATATATCATTCATTTTTTATAGAAAATAACCAAAATTGATCTACAATCATTAACATTATTTATTTTTATTAAGACCCTAAAAAATATAGTTATTTACATATTATTTACTGTTAAATTGAAAGTAATCTAAAATTGTCTTTTGCTTCATTGCTCCAAAATGTTACGTTTCTACAAATTTTTCCAATGATCTTACCGATAATAATATATCTGTAGGAACATCTTCTTGAGCACATAGGAATAGAGAAATAGTATCTATTGCATTGTAAACTTGAGTTGTTGAAGGGATGTTTACTGTAACATCTGTATCACTTTCATATTCACTTTCACAGTTTTTCTTATTTTCTTCTAGCACTTTACTTATAATGCTTTCATCGCTAGGAATTTCAGCAACTTCCAAATCTTTATCAACGTTGACATTTGTCATTTGTATCTTCAGCAGCTACAATTAGGTCTCTGTTTTTTAAAATGGTTGATAAAGTGTTTGCGGAATACCAAAATCTTTAGCTATATCCTTTTTTCTTTTGAGCCCACGTTCCACTTCTTTTATAAGATTAATTTTCTCCCTTATGGTTAAACTTTTTAATTTTCGTTTACACTCCATGTTAATACGTAAATAATTTTAAAAAAAGTATTAAACTTTTTTAGATTTTCTGTTATACTCTGTTACAAACTATAAAGAACGTAAAACACATTTGTTAGTCTTCGTAGTCGACGAATAACTAGCAAATTGAAAACTAAAATGCAAAAATAGTTTCTTCTTTTGTAAAATAAACGGTAAAACCATCTCAAAAATTTATAACTGTTCATAAGGCATTTAAACATAAATTAGTTTTTAAATCCAATTGAAGTGCCGCCGTCAAAACATTCTTGTAGTATAAACCTTTTATTCGTAGTTAACAATAGAGCTTTTAAAGCATCAATAACACCAAACCAAGCCGTCGTTAATCCTCTCTCAGGTAGAGAAATTTTTAGAAAAGTTGTAAAATTTAACTTCGAGTCATCGACCTATTTACTAATGGAAACTTGAATTTAATGAATTGTAAAACGCTTCGACTAATTAAATAATTTGATTTATTAAATTTCGAGTTATTGACATAAAAATATTAACGTTGAGATAGGCAAGTCCTAGGGAAACTGGTTCGAGTTCGAGCTATCAAAAATTCGGTCTATCGGCGTTCGACTTATGGAAGTTCGACTGTACTAAATTAGAAATGTGGTTTTTGATAAAATTACCTCTACTGTAATTTTTAATTAAAAGAAAAGCGAGAAGTGGTACATTTAGTTCAGTTTGATTTAATTAATATTATTTGTAGGAGAGAAGAATAAGATAGGCAAATTCAATTATTAAGGAGTACGTGCACTTTCAACCGAAAACCTTTTTTCCAATAGAAAATCTGGATTTGAAGGATTTGTTATTAATATAGTCGAATCCAATTAACACGAAGATGTGCGCATTCGAGCGAAAAGTGGCACATTTCCGAGCGAGGGAGGCAAATGAAGCGCGACGCGGAGCGGCGCGCTTCATTTTCCCGAGATCGGAATGTGCCACTTTGAGCTCGAATGTGCACACTCCGCTTTTCGCCACGATTAACAATGATCAATTTACTTTTAATTTTATCTAAACATTTTATGATTTTATTTGGAATTTTTTACTGTTGATTTTATAATTAATCGTTTTTTTTTGTAAATAAATACCTAACGAGGTAATTTTTGTTTTTCAATTATCCGGATGAGCTGCAACATTAATTAGTCCGGATAATCGAGTTTCCACTGTACATCTAAAAAAATAAATAAATACACAATACTATAAATATGTAAAAAGCTTATGTTACGTAGCTGAAACATTCAACAAACGGATATGACTCCGTTTTATGCACAACAACGACTTTTTTTGCCAGTAGCGTTTCACCTTTCTTGCATGCTAGTCGCGATTTGTGCAAAAATCTAAAGTAAAAGTGCACACTATTTTTATTTCGCTATAATCGACTTTTGTTATTACTTCTTCTTTTACGTTTCGCAGTGTTCTTCGATCGGTCGTTCGCGAAATGCATTTGCATTGTGTCGCAACGAAATTCGTTTGTTGTTATTAAAATTCTCACGTGGGTTTCTCGAAAGTGTTTTTAATTGATGAAAAGTGTGGTTGTGTGTGTGTGGTAATCGTGAAAAAAATCGTTCTTAAGAAACAACGTGGCGTTATTGCTAATAACTCGACGAGATTGCCCCCCCATGCAAATTTTGCCCATTATGCAATTTATGAGATGTTTTGCGCGCAAAGAAAGCTTTTGGGAGTTTGTCAATTGCGCTTCCTCCTAAAAGCATTTTTGAGCTTTAAACAATCGGGAGAATAAACAGAAGTGCTATTTCAAGCCGTTCGACCGTATCAAAAATAAAAAAAAAGAGTAAAAAGTAAAAAGTAGAAATTTGTTGATGGATCTGTCGAGCGTCAATCGCTAGCTCTTTTTTTTTTCGTATTTAGAAAAGGGGGAACGTTCATCGAATTAGTATTTATTTTGGGCGAGATCTAATTTTAAATTAATTTCGGATAATTTTAAATATTAAAGGTTTATTGGACCGCGAGCGCTTTTCAATTAGATAGTTGAGGTCGTTAAATTTTTGCTGTTTACCAAAATACCGTTAACCTTGAATTTTTATTACCAATTGTTTTTGCAATTGAAAATTGGAGTGGTACAGGTCAAAAATTGCTCTTTGCTAAATTTAAAGGCGACGCGTATTTCTATTTCTATTTTTCGCACGTTTGCCTACGTTTTTTTTTTGCTTTTTGTTTTAAAATACGATTTTGGTATTGCAGGCGGACTTTTAAAATGCACGTCGATTAATAAATATTAAATTTTATTGCGATTTCAAGGTTTTGTGTTCAGATTTTTTTAATCGTCGAACACACCTACAAGTCAATTGTTTATTAATTAAATAATTAATCTTTATGTAAGTGTGGAGGGGTTGAATTTTTGAATGTAATATTAGGGTGTCCGCTATTTTCCAAAATGGTTTTTTTGTTAATTATAACGCCCCCTATATCATAAGTTTGTACCCTAACACTGAGGTTCAGATTATATATATATAGTTTTATTTTGCTTAATGTGAATAGAGCCAAGGTACATCACCTCTGTTGTACCTAGGCCATAGATCCACAAATTTTTAAATCTTATAGCAATTTGAGTAAACGGTTGGTAATGCTTTCAAATATTTTATGATGAATACCTTATTAGTGCCCCACTACGATGCAATTCATTTTTTCAAAAAATTGTTACATATACAATTTAAAAAATTACAAGTGAAAAAAGGACCAATCTACAACAGGTTCCCCTATAGCTTACATCTATACCTGCAATTAGGCGTGCAGAAGAGCACCATGATAACTTACCAAAAAGAATAAAATCTATAATTTTTTTCAAACAAAAAATAAATGTAAATTTATACGACTTTTAATTTTTTGAATCGAAGAATAAATTGTCTAAAAAATTAAGTAAATAATTTAATTGTTTTTTCTCACTCGCACGTACAAAATTGTTGTATCTTTTCGCTTGCTTAATTAAGGCAAATCAATAAATACGAGGATGTGCGCATTCGAGCGAAAAGTGGCACATTTCCGAGCGAGGGAGGCAAATGAAGCGCGACGCGGAGCGGCGCGCTTCATTTTCCCGAGATCGGAATGTGCCACTTTGAGCTCGAATGTGCACACTCGATTTTAAGCATGATTCACAATAAACTAGACAATATATTAGTTAATATTGTTCCCTCTCACTCACACTAACGAGATTATCGTATCTTTTCGCTCACTTCCACTCTTTGCTATAGTAAAAATACGTTTTGAAACATAAAATCGATATTTACTAAACTATATTTAAATTTTTCTTGAGAAATAACGAAAGTTAAAGTAGACAAATCCAATAAATACAAAGACGTGCACAATCGAGCGAAAAGTGGCACATTACCGAGCGAGGGAGGCAAATGAAGCGCGACGCGGAGCGGCGCGCTTCATTTTCCCGAGATCGGAATGTGCCACTTTGAGCTCGAATGTGCACACTCCGTTTTTAGCACTATTGCCAAGCGTCACGTTTTAACAAAAAAAAAATGGTCACGTTCCTCAAAACAATCATTTAAACTAAAAGAAACCTAATTGATTTTAATAAAATAATTTTATAAAACAAGCAACTATAATAATCAATATATCAATTCATTTTATCAACAAATTGTTACATATATAATTTAAAAAAAATTACAAGTGAAAAAAGGACCAAGGTACAGCTAAAGAAGGCAGTGAATGTATACATTAACTAGTTTGTCTCTATTTCAACGAAATCAACATTAGATATATTAGATAAAAAAGTGAAAAATAAAATAAAAAATAAAACTTGATTTAACCAAAAATAATTTTTTAAAAAACATAGCGGAGTCATAAAAATTAAATAAATAATAAATTTTATCATAAAATTCTAAAAGATTGAAAATAATCATTACCATAAGACCGAATTATAGAAACTAAAATAGATAGGCCTAAAGCCCCCTCACATACTCTTATAGTTAAAAAAATTATTATAAAAAAATATTCATAACCAATACCAACTAAATAAATAAAACCCATAAAATATAAAGAAATTACAATAAATTCCAAACTCTAACGTAAACATTTGAGTACTATATTTTTTCTTTTTGTATTTATTTGACAATGCAAATTATCGAAAAAAATCGAGTAAAAATGAATTTTCCAATTTTTTTTTCGGGCAATGTAGCCTAATGCCATTTATGAGCTTATTATTAAAACTTCCAGTTCTACATATTTATTTACCCTTCAACTTTTACTTAAAAAAATGTTTTTTTCGCAAAAATTAAAATTTGTTTTTCCAGAAACATCATTTGAGAAAGAAAATCAACAATAATTGTTAAAGTAGTTGATAAAATGTCTGAGATAAAAAATAACTTCGAAAAAATTAAAAAAATCCACATTTGGCAGAGATTAAACCAGGGGTGGGCAAAATTCGGAAAATGGAAAAATTGAAACAAATAAAAATTTAATTTAGGCCTTTATTGTCAGTTGTCGAATTCTATTTAATTTTAAATTTGTGTTTTATCGTCTACTAAATTTTTCATTCGAGCCAAAAATCAAATAATGCGAAAGCTCGAAATTAATTTCACACAGAATTAGGGAACGGGAGCAGCACAATGTACGCGAGAGCAGCTTCCGGCTTATCATTTCCGTTTAGTCACAATAAATTATGATAAGAATGGCAGGGACACCAACTGATTTAAATCTATTTTTACTCTAAGCGAGCTTCCAAAATTTAATGAGCAAACTTCCCTAAAGCCCTAAGCAATCTACCGTCGACCGAAATTTGAATAAATTCACGGATGGGGGACGTTCGCCGCATCCAATTCCACGTAATTTTTTTTTCTCAAATATGTGTCATTAAACCGGCAAGTATCGGTAATTAATTTAATTTCGAAAAACATAAACAAACTGGTTTGAGGCATGTTAATTTATGTGACCGTTACATAAGGCGTTTTTACGATTTCCCATGAAAAATGTTTTCGCGATCGCTTAATTTAGAAATGTCGTAACTTCGAAAGGAGCCGAGCAAAGAGATGGAAACGTAGAAATTCTGTAAGGTCCCCCCGACAAGCCTTTTGAATTTTAATCGAATTCAGGTGTACCGCGAGAGAACAAAAACCTTTAATAATTCAAGGTTTCAATTTTGAGACTTAAACTTCCTGCAATTACATCATTTTTAGTTGGCTAGATTTGACGAATTAGATAACAACTTTTCGATATTTAAATTTAATTCAAATTGCATTTAAAAAAAAATTAAACGATCTCTTTCAGTAATAAAAAAATGTATGTTACGTTAGCGCGTTTCGTTATTTTCAAAAAGAAGTTAGAAAAATTATAGAGATGGTTTTTGCTGAAAACGAGGTTATGCAAATTTTGAATTAAAAATTTTAGAAAATAAATTAAATATTGTGAACCGTGCTTACAGTCGAGTGTGCACATTCGAGCTCAAAGTGGCATATTCCGATCTCGGGAAAATGAAGCGCGCCGCTCCGCGTCGCGCTTCATTTGCCTCCCTCGCTCGGAAATGTGCCACTTTTCGCTCGAACGCGCACATCTTCGCCTTTATTAGATTTGCCTATTCCAACTTTCGTTATTTCGCTTGAAAAATTTAAATATAGTTTAGTAAATATCAATTTTATGTTTAAAAACCTATTTTTACTATAGGCATGAGTGGGAGTGAGCGAAAAGATACGATAATATCGTAAGTGTGAGTGAGAGAGAACGATTTTAACTAATGTATTGTCTATTGTATAGTGAATCATCCTTAAAATCGAGTGTGCACGTTCGAGCTCAAAGTGGCACATTCCGATCTCGGGAAAATGAAGCGCGCCGCTCCGCGTCGCGCTTCATTTGCCTCCCTCGCTCGGAAATGTACCACTTTTCACTCGAACGCGCACATCCTCGTATTTATCGATTTGTCTTAAGGCCTTACATACGTCTAGTAGCGCCAAAAATACGCTGAAAGAAACATTTTTTTTAATAGGGAAAACAATAGAAATTTTTAAAAGTAAATAGTACACATTGTTTATTGGTATTTAAAATTTGTAAAAAAAATTATTCAAGTTTATTTTTACAATAATTACTATATAAAAATCTCGTGATCTACAGCACTGAGAAAAAAAAAGTTGCTCCATTGTCTGCATCATATGTCCAGTGATCAATTTGCAAAATTAAAAAAAAAATTTGTAAAGTAAAGTCGTATGTATAGCCTGTCGAGCCGGAATTTTGAATTTTGAAAAATTCTGCAATTTATGGCAGTTTAAAAAAAAACTATGTATTTTACGTCATAAATTTTACATTTTAATAATTTTTATAAAATTATTAAATCAAAATTTCAAAAATCCGGCTCGACAGACTATAGAAAAAAACTATTTAGAATATTTAAAAAAAAAATCGCATAAAAAAATATTAAAAACTGTATGAGTTATCATGTCTTCCGTGACGGAAAAATTAGTTTTGAAAAAAAAACGCGTTTAAACACATCTACCTGCGCGCAACAAACTTGTGGTTCGTTCACATTTTCTACTATAACTTTGGATCTATGGGGAAATTTTGCAATCAACTTTCACAGAACTAAGCCTAAAACTATAGAGAACAGCAATCTGTAAAAAACGATTTTTTTTATATTCTGGACGTATAGAAGGCCTTAATTAATCTTTTCACTTTCAACTTACAAAATTAAAAGTTCAGTAAATATGAATGTTTGGTTCAAAAAATGTATTTGCCATAGCACGGAGTGGAACCGAGCGAAAAGATACGACAATTTCTTAGATGGGCGTGAGAGAAATCATATTAAATTATTCTATTAATTTTTTCGCTAATTTATTAGTTAAAATTTTGTCTAATTTTAGTCACAAATAAAAGAGTTTTAAAAATAACGATAAGCATTTTTCTTGTAAGAAGTATGGCTTAGAGTAATTTAAGATTAATCCGTGTCCTAATTATTAAAATTATTCTAAAGTTGAAGCTCATTAGAAGTTGATTTTTATTTATGAGCTGCTCATACTCGAACGTACAAAACATTTGCGGTCTAACAATGCCAAATGTTGCGGCACCCTAAGGTAAATACTATTTTAATATAGATCTTGTGTATGACACAATTTCAAATTCGACTTTGTCCATTTGTAAGTTTTGAATTAATTTAATTTAATTTAGAGCTTTTTTACAAAATAAAATATCTACTTGAAATCAATTAATTAGTGTATTAAAAGTACAATTATATGTAAAATTAGAAATACTGGCATAGAAATGCTTTAGAAATTTGTAACCAAAGAAATGTTATAGCAGAAGATGAAATTATATACAAACACATCAAACAAATAAAGAGGAAAAAATACTAGGAAAATTTTGCTATAAAATACAAAGCAAAAACATTTTTTTAATTTCATTTATAAAATTGAAACGGTAGAAACAATAATACCAAATATTGTCGAAATTATTAATTTTATAAAACGGTATCTGGCAAACTGAAGCAAATTAAAAGAAAGCTATAAAAATCTATTTTATTATTACCGTTTAATTTTTTTTTTCGTATTCAATCAAAACGCTCAAAACGCTATTTGAGTAAGTGCTTTTGAAATTCGTGAATCGGGACCGAATTTGGGCAATGCTTTAGAAAGAGCCACCGTCTTTTTGTTCACAAGTTGGCCTAAATGCGATTGAGTGAATGGAAAAATTACCGAATAGCGTCATTAGAAAGAGCCTGAAAAATAAAATTGATTTGTGGAAAAAAATGTTTAAAAAAAGTTTGGGAGCATTGAGAAAAACTCAAATGAAAATCGACCTATCATAATTCGTTTCTGAAGGCTCAAATCAAAAAAAAATTTATAAAAATTTTTTGGATCGTTTAAAACCTTTTTCATCAATATCTAGCTTAAACAATTAAAAAGACTCGTAAAATTGCGATAAAAACTCATTCAAAAAATTATACACGATTAATCAGTTTTTTGCCCTCTACAATTGGATCCCGGTTAGTAATTTTTCCGTTCGGTAGGCCAAAAATTGACCTAAGAGGCGCTGGCTCTTTGTAACCAAAGAAATGTTATAGTAGAAAATGAAATTATATACAAACACATAAAAAAAAAATAACTTTTTGCATACTTCTTGGAGCACACCCCTGTTTTTAGAGTTAATTCTTAGACGCCGGGTAAAGTGCGATTTATAACGAATTCCATTGTAAACAATTAATATTTTCTTGTGTAAAATGCCCGTAGAATTCATTTCTGAAGAGTTTATTGTGATATCTTAAGTACCAAAAAAGATGCAGGCACACTTCTTAGAGTACACCCCTGTTTTTAGAGTTATTTCTCAGAGGCGGCGTAAAGTACGATTTATAACCAATCTCAAACAATTAACATTTTTTTATGCAAAATGACCCGTAGAAAATCGTAGTGTCCCACTTTCAGCCGAAATTGCACACTCGGGCCTTTTCCCCTCTATTAACAATTTTTTTTACACGCAATATGTAAATTGTAATTTAATAGCGGATTAATTCGGTAACAAATTAAATCAGCAATTTAAAAGTAGGAAATTTAAGCGTTTTACTCTTAATTTAAAAAGCAAATCGACCAATCACGTGCTTTCATAAGTTCGCCGTTTTATTTTAAACATTTTTCAATTAGGCTTCAGCTGCAGCTCGTGCAATAAAACAATTTAAGCAAATAGACAATGTAACTTGCACGAACAAAGTCTTAATTACGAGGAATTACATTTAAAAAAAAAGCTACCAGTGAATGTGTCTACATTAGCGATAAAGAATGTGGTCAAACCAAACGGAAACGGGCAACAAAAATATGACATCACTAAAAAGCAAGATTACGCACCGGAAACGGAAAAACTCGAAGACAAAAAGTTCAACCGCCCAGTCGACCGAAAATAATTCCAATTCGAACACGACGCCGACCGCTCCGAATAAAAAACCGCAAAACGCGCGGCATCGCAACAACAGCACGGGGGGCGGCAGTGGCGGCGTCAAAAAAAATCGCACCCCCCCAAATCCCGATCTGCTCGAAGACGTCAAGCAAAACGCGTACGAAAAAGAAGGCCGCGAAATTGAACTCGATCAAACCTCAAATGAGGCTGACGTCACCCATTTAACGAACGGATCTGAAAATCGGCGAGGATCGCTATCGGCAGATGTGCGGTCGCCGGGCGACGAAACCGAACCCAGAAACGTCGACTTTGAAACGTTAAACAATAACAATAAACGTTACAGTGACAGTTTCGTGATCGGTAATCATGTCGGTGATAGTGCGAAAGTGAAAGCGAGACCGAGCGAGGAATCGGGCGGCACTCGGGGCGAGCTCTTCGCGGCCGATTCCGAAATCGAAAGCAAAGTCGACAAAGTCGAGCGCAAAACGCGTAGATTCAGTGACATTTTTCGTTACGGTGCCTTAAAACCTTCGGCGAGCTGCGAAAACATCAAGACCAATGCTAAGATGATTAGCAAGCGCGACAGCTGCCTCGACTATCGGGACGAGCAGTTTCCGGGGGTTCCCCTAAGACGCAAGCCGCTTCCCGACGAGGACGATCGGCAGAAGGGCGACAGTGGCGTCGCCGAGCCGAAAAAGGGCAAGAAGGGCGTCGCGCGGAGCGACAGCAAGAGCGTCAGGGGCGAGGAGAAGGGCAAGGTGAAGAAGGTGTCGATCGAGATAAAGCCGAAAAAGGACGAACCCTCCGGGGAATCACACAACGACTCCTACCTGAAGAGGGTCAAGTCGAAAATTTACAAAAATCGGTCGGACACAGGCAACAATGGCGGGCACGGCGGCATGCCGAACATTGCGGAGAACGAGAAGCCGAACAAGAAGAGCAAGAAGAAGAAGGGCCAAAAGCAGGGGGCGCCCGCAGAACCGAATTTTGCGGTGCCGGAGCTGCGGAAGGCCGTCTCGCAGTTCGATTTTCGCCTAATTAGGCAGACTTCGAATTTGGAGCGGATCAGGCCGAAGACGTTTGGTTTGCGTACGTCCACCTCGAATTTGGGCATCGCGGAGTTGATGGACAATCCCTTGAATAACACGCTGAGCGGTGCCATTCCCGAAAAGCCGGTCCTGGCCAAGTCAAAATCGAGCAGCGCGATCAATTTGAATTTGTTGAGGACGCGAAGGAACAAGCTTCTGGACCAGGCGAAGAAGAACTGCAAAATCGTGCAAAACGAGTTCGATTTTATTGCTTTCGGGGCGGTGCGCAGTGCCGGACTTCAGGTGTCGCGAAAGTTTGGAAGCAGCAATCTGAACAATTCGATCAGCTGCGATTTGGACGTGAAAAGCGGGGCCGCAATCGGCGCAGGTAAAGATTTATACGTTTTCTCTTGGTTTAATCGTAAATAGAGATAATAGAAGTGCCGATTAATTTCTGTTTGGTGCGAATCGTTAAGTAATTAAGAGTTTCTATTGGTTTAGGCGATTGATAGAAATGGCCTTCGCACTGGCCTTGTTGATCGTGAAATTGCTAATTGTTTACGCAACTTTCGAAATTACTATCGATTTGTGATATTTGCTGCTTGCCGTGGGAAATTTGTGGTCGAATTTGGACCCGGTGCCTTTTTCTTTATAGTGGTGGGGGTGATTTTAAAAGAATTAAATAAAACGTAAGTCAATTGATAAAAAAATAGAATCCGAACTAAATGACAGATCAGTTACGTCTTCGGAGACGTGTTTTTATTTATCTTATTTATAGATTACGTAATGCTCGAGTTTAATGGTGTCATTCTTAACGAGATTATTATTTATTGTTATTATCTTTTGTTGCAATAAATTGGCAACGTCGAGTTGCGCTCAACAATGTGGAACGCGCGCGCTCTTAATTTATCGTTGTGCATTTTTTTTTCAATTAGCGCGTTTGTGTATGAAAAAAAAATCGAAATTTTTGCAATGAAAGTGATGAACACTTAGTGCAGTGGTTTTTCAAAATTTGTGTTACTCCGCTTCTCTTAAAAAAAAATTTGGCGTCCCCCATTACCTATTTCCTGATTTACATGGTACATAGATGCCGGAGAAAACCGTGGAAAACGAAAACCAAGTCAAATATGCATAAATTGCTCACTTATCAGTTTATTTGTGCGACAAAAATTTGAGTAGGTACTAAAAAAATCGTAGCTTTGTGAACGAAGTATTAAAATTTGTTAATTTAGAATCTTTTTTGTTTTTTTGGATGACAGATAAGCCTAAAGAATAAAAAGTTCAATTAAAGAAATTATTTTGAAAGCAATATTTAAAGCACCATTGCGGACGAGTGCTTAAAATATAAGAATTGCTCTTTTTGGCTGTAAAAATTAAAACTTTACACTTGTCCTTATCTTTGTAAATTATCGTGTAAATTAATTTTAAAGACTGCCCTCTTTAAAGCCGAACTCCCTATTAAAGATAAAAACAACGTTGTTTTATCAAGAAAGGTGACCTATTAAATAATCTAATTATGTAATTTATTTAAACAAAGTGTTTAAAGAAGTATTTTTAATATATAGGGAGAGAATAGTATATACACAGTGAGACGAAAAAATGTTTTTTTAATGTCATAACCTTATTTTTTAAAATAACATATTTTTAATGATATGTGGTACTGCAGACATTTATTTATATAAAATAATATTTTAAACAAAGAAAACCACATTCATATCAAAATACAAAATTAATAGAAAATTATTGACATTTGTCTCACTGTGTACTATATGGGGGTGTGGTTATGTGCTTTGTACTACACAGTGAGACAATTGTTGGGGTAACACCAAATTTTTATTTCTTCATACTGTGTATTGTATGGTCAATTTTTTTTTAAATCAAGTCAAAACTACAATTGATCAGTTTTTTAACAATGCTAAATTTTTTGAGTTAAATAAAACACCCGTGTTTTTGTCATGTTAAAATTACTTGTTGAACAAATATGTATCTCGTAAGTAAATATATATGTAATTACATTCTAAAATACACTTTTCAATATAAAAATAAATTAGCTGCACTCAGAGCATTCGCAAATCACATACACAAGGAATACTGTATGAACCATATGTAGTATTCAAAATGGGAGTTAGCGTTTTTAAAATTAATAGCCTTTGTCTCACTGTGTACTACCCTTCCCTAAATATATTTCCATAAACTGAATCAGGCCCGCGATTTTGTAAATTGCATCACTGTGCAAGTAATGTGATTATACCGGGTGTATCATTTAAAGTGCCATGAGCTTATAATTCCTAAAATAATAAAAATTTCAAAAAAAAGTACATGTATAAAAGTTATTTTATTCGATCTATGCACTGGCATAAATATAAATTTTGTTCTACTTCCGGTTCATTTTATTTTAAGACTTTTAACCTTCCGCATACTAGGCGACTAAATGTCACATGCCATACTAGGTGGGGTTTGCAATACCCCGAAAGTAAAATGAAATAAAATCCACAAAATTGTACTTTATGACAGTTCAATGATAAGAAATATATTTTAATAAACAATAATGAATAGGTTTAACCCCTCGACATACAATGACGTCTGGGAGACGTCAATCATTTAGGGTGTCATTGTAGATTTTGACGTTTCTAAAACGTCAAAAACTGTCTTCAATAAATAGGAAAAAAAAGAGGCCAGGAAGAAAATGTTTAAAAAATGCATAGTTATTTTATATCAGTGTTTCCCAACGCGCCACATGGGGCAATTTAAATGTTTGGGGGGACAATATCATTATTCAAGGGAAGAATTTGAAAACGCACTTGATTTTTAGTTTATGTTTTGAAAATGTACTTATTGTTTTTTTTTCTTAATAATTTCTTAATGATTGCTTGCTAAAACCTAAATCTTGTGTCTTGAACATGTTGTAATTAGGCATCATTTATGGAATAATTCAATTTTTAAATATAAAAAAATATTTATATGTTACATAGGGGGGCATCAAAATTTTAGAATGACTTAGGTGGGGAATGTTAAAAATCGGTTGGGAAACACTGCTCTACATAATTCAAAATGTTTTAAAACTATTAATTATTTATTTTCTGTTACTTGTGTATGCTCATAACAGTTAAGTTGAGCTAAATTAATAGTTTTTTTCGGACTCATCAAATTCGGTTTTTTTGTATGTCAAGGGGTTAATCATGGTGGCCACAAAACTGGAAAACCTGGAAATGTCAGGGAATTTTCAATTTACTGGAATAGTCAGGGAAAAGTCAGGGGATTTCTCTCAATACATGGAAAAAATAAAATTTTTTAATTACGTTTATTTAACAATATTCAACTTCCAGAATTTGTTTGTTTTTCTCGAAGTAGATTTAAAAATTGACGCGAATGCGATTGTGATCCCATCTAGCGTACTATGTATTGTACTGTATAGTAAGTCTGATAACAAAAAAACTTAATTGTTTGTGGTTAGATAATATCGCAGCTACGCCAAATGATTTTAAAGAATTGACCAAATACATCAAAATCATCTTTGCATTTTTTCACGGTAACTCATCTCTTGAACGTGGATTTTCTATTAACAAAGACTGCTTAATTGAAAATCGTCAAGAAGATTCATTAATTGCCCAAAGATTAATTTTTGATAAATTAAGAAATGTTGGAATTGAAAATATTAAAATAACACCAAGTCTTATTCAGTCGGTTAAAAATGCAAGAAGCCGTTATGAAGAAAAATTTAAAAAAATGAAAATAGATAAAGAATTAGATGACCTCGATGCTAAGAATAAATATATGAAAAAACAGCAATTAAAAAATCTTTTGGATAAAAAGAAAGCTCTAGTCGAAACTAGTCGTAAAGATATTTTATCAATAGATGATGAAATTGAAAAATTAAAGAGTGAATAAGATAGATAAAAGAGTATTTATGTATTACATAGGTTGTCTAGCTTGTAAAACTAAAACTACTAATGTTTCATGTTTATTTAATAAATATTAATACAAAACAAAAGTGTGAATGAAAATTTCTTACTTATTGCCCGTTTTTGAAGTAATATTCTTTAGATACAGTTGTTTATTAACTATACATATGATTGAATAATTATAAACTTAGTCAGGGAATTTCGAAATTAGATGTCTGGAAAACCTGGCAAAGTCAGGGAATTTTATTTCGAAAATTCTGTGGTCACCATGTTAATGTTTCGCAATAATTTAGACCAATATACTACCAGAAAAATTAATTGAATAATTTTAATCGTTCCCTCTCGCTTGCATTGACAAGATTATCGTATCTTCTCGCTCCCTTCCACTCATTGCTATGGTAAATACGTGTTTTGAATATAAAATCGATATTTACCAAATTAAATTAAAATTTTTGATTTGATGGAGCGCGTGATAAATTATACTAATGTAATAAACACGAGGATGTGCGCATTCGAGCGAAAAGTGGCACATTTCCGAGCGAGGGAGGCAAATGAAGCGCGACGCGGAGCGGCGCGCTTCATTTCCGAGATCGGAATGTGCCACTTGAGCTCGAATGTGCACACTCGTTTAAGCACGATTGACGATAATTTAGTCTAATAAAGTAGACGAAACATTAGTTAAATAATTTTAATCGTTCCCTCTCGCTTGCACTTACGGAATTGTCCTATTTTTTTGCTCTCTTCCACTCATTGCTATGGTAAATACATTTTTCGAAAATAAAATCGATACTTACTAATTTAAATTTTTATATTTGATTTGAAGGAGCGTAGAATAAATTAGATAAATGCGAGGATGTGCGCGTTCGAGCGAAAAGTGGCACATTTCCGAGCGAGGGAGGCAAATGAAGCGCGACGCGGAGCGGCGCGCTTTATTTTCCCGAGATCGGAATGTGCCACTTTGAGCTCGAATGTGCACACTCGTTTTTAAGCACGATTGACGATAATTTAGTCCAATAAAGTAGACGAAACATTAGTTAAATAATTTTAATCGTTCCCTCTCGCTCGCACTTACGGAATTGTCGTATCTTTTCGCTCTCTTCCACTCATTGCTATGGTAAATACATTTTTCGAAAATAAAATCGATACTTACTAATTTAAATTTTATATTTGATTTGAAGGAGCGTAGAATAAATTAGATAAATGCGAAGATGTGCGCGTTCGAGCGAAAAGTGGCACATTTCCGAGCGAGGAGGCAAATGAAGCGCGACGCGGGCGGCGCGCTTCATTTCGAGATCGGAATGTGCCACTTTGAGCTCGAATGCGCACACTCGGTTTTAAGCTCGATTACCAAACCTCCTGTTTTAACAAAAAAAAATTGTTCACGTTAGTTATACCCCATCTAGTACACGGAAGGTTAATTAAATCATTAAAAGACAGGATTATTTTTTTTTCTCCCAGCCAAACAATTTTATCAATGAAACTTATTACAGTGGTAATTTTTAACGAATCAAAATCCCGAATGATAATTTAAATCGACTTCCGGTCGGACCAATTAATTGATAATTTTTGATTAGATTCGCCGAGAAAACGATCCAAATTCCGAATTCGAATAAGATCACTTTGTTTTTATTTATATTTATATACAATTCAGCAAATAATACTTTTTTTTCTTCGATCCAAATGAACAAGAAAACTTCTGGAGATTTTCAAAAAATAAAAAGCCAACATAATTTGCTCTTCCACAACAACAAAAAAACTAATAAAACTTTGGAGACCACTTTTCTTAGAAAATGTGTCTTTATAACATGTTTATTATATCTAAAACTATTACCGTTTGTAAAGTTTCCACATCCACGGTCTTACGACTAACCCAACAGTTTTTATGTTTCGCGGAAAATCAATTTTCGGGAAACTCGTCCGATTTTATTTCTTCTGCCTCCATTTCCATTTCTCATTACGCAGCGCTGCGGACGTCGACGAATTAAAATGTTAACCTACGACTAATCGAAAAGCCGCAGAATTCGCAAATAACGAAACCTACTCATTACGAAAAAAAAAATATTAAAATGTGGGTGGAACCGAACTTTTCGCAATCTCGTGGCTTCTTTAAAAACCAGAAGAAGCCACTAATCATTTCCTCGGAAAAACATCCGTTCATATTTTTCCTCGAAAACTGACAGATATTTTTTTTCGCGTCGATTATTTAAGATGCGGAATGCTCTCTTCAAAAAAAAAAAAAAAACAAAACGAACGTCCTCTTCCGAATCATCAATTTTCTTTTAATAACCGAGGAAATTAATTTCGCTGATTGCTTTTCTTTGTTTGATAGGAGAAACGAAACCTGGTCATTCCGTTTCGCGAACAGGATCGGACAGGCGTCCCGATGCGGTTCGAGAGGAGTCCTCGAGGACGCAGGAAAGTCAGGACGTGATCGACCATGAAGTGGACAACACCCACCCGGACAGGTCAGTACTTCATTATTTATTTTTCGCACGAAACAAAAAAGTTTTGATTTTTTCGTGAGTTTGCAAAATTTTCGAAGTGCTACTTCTTTTGGCTCGTTGAGAGTACAACATCAGCAGACAAGGCGAGTTGCGCGCGCAAATCTAACCAAAATTCGACGGTACGAAGTTAGCCACCAAAGAAAGTCGATTAATTGCTGTGAATCGTGCTTAAAACCTATTGCGCACATTTTGGAATTTGGAATTTTAAAGATTTGACGAACAATGGTCTCAAATTTTCTGGATCGAGCCGTTGTCAAAAGTTAATAATTTAAGGTCTAATTGAAAAATAATAAAAATGAATTTTGTAGGATTGAACATCAATTCTGTGACCACCTACCAGTGAATGACCGTTACCCATATAAATATTACAAACGTTTATGACTTTTTCGTTTTTAATAGGCGAATCGATTAATTGGTCATTCACTGGCCTATACTAGGTCATTCTTTAGACGAAAGTGGTCATTTACACTTTATAGTGAATTTTACACGGTCTATGACCAAATTGCGCTAATGTTTTTATTAATTCGACTTCAGAAAATGGTATAGTGTTTATTTTCTTTTTGTTCTAAATTAATTTTATTTTTTTTGGAGTTGGTAGATTAATGGAAGTAGGAAAGGTTATTATTATGGCCAATTCTCATATAATTTGCAATTTTTTAATGTAGTTTTTGCTGGAAACACGGTTTTCCAATTTTGAATTAAAAAATTTTCGAAAATAAATTAAATATTGTGAGCCGTGCTTACAGCCGTGTGTGCACATTCGAGCTCAAAGTGGCACATTCCGATCTCGGGAAAATAAGCGCGCCGCTCCGCGTCGCGCTTCATTTGCCTCCCTCGCTCGAAAATGTGCCACTTTGAGCTCGAACGCGCACATCTTCGTATTAATTACATTTGTCTATATCAACATTTTTTTTTCATTAAATTTAAAACAATTGCCAAGTTTTCTATCCAAAAAAAAACCAATAGCAATATTTTTTTTTAATAACTGTCAAAATACTAAATCTGAAATTTTTTAATTAAAAATTTATGGAAAATAAGTTTATTTATTGTGAATAGTGCTTAAAACCGAGTGTGCACATTCGAGCTCAAAGTGGCACATCCCGATCTCGGGAAAATGAAGCGCGCCGCTCCGCGTCGCGCTTCATTTGCGTCCCTCGCTCGGAAATGTGCCACTTTGAGCTCGAACGCGCACATCTTCGTATTAATTACTTTTGTCTATATCAACATTTTTTTTCATTAAATTTAAAACAATTAATTGCCAAGTTTTCTATCGAAAAAAAACCAATAGCAATAATTTTTTTTAATAACTGTCAAAATACTAAATCTGAAATTTCTTAATTAAAAATTTATGGAAAATAAGTTATTTATTGTGAATAGTGCTTAAAACCGAGTGTGCACATTCGAGCTCAAAGTGGCACATTCCGATCTCGGGAAAATGAAGCGCGCCGCTCCGCGTCGCGCTTCATTTGCGTCCCTCGCTCGGAAATGTGCCACTTTGAGCTCGAACGCGCACATCTTCGTATTAATTACTTTTGTCTATATCAACATTTTTTTTCATTAAATTTAAAACAATTAATTGCCAAGTTTTCTATCGAAAAAAAACCAATAGCAATAATTTTTTTTAATAACTGTCAAAATACTAAATCTGAAATTTCTTAATTAAAAATTTATGGAAAATAAGTTATTTATTGTGAATAGTGCTTAAAACCGAGTGTGCACATTCGAGCTCAAAGTGGCACATTCCGATCTCGGGAAAATGAAGCGCGCCGCTCCGCGTCGCGCTTCATTTGCCTCCCTCGCTCGGAAATGTGCCACTTTTCGCTCGAATGCGCACATCCTCGTGTTCATCGGACTCGTCTGTTTTCTCTTTTAATTAAATTGAACCCATCAAATTAATATTTAACATTTATGTATTTTCGAGTTTAAATACATTCAAACAGAGTTGAGGTTTTTGATGGAAGTACGGCACTGTAATTGTTGATTAAATATTTTTAAACGTCAAATTTAACGAAAATCAACGGTATGAATAGTGTGTTAACACTAAAATATTTATATTATTTACAGGCTGACCCCCCTCAGCTTCGCAGGTGTATTTTTAAATGTTTAGATTCAATATATCATTTTGACAGCCACCAATAAAATACCGGGTGTATCGTTTAAAGTGCCCCGAGCCTATAATTCCTAAAATAATAAAGATTAAAAAAAAAGGTATAAGCATAAAAGTTTATTTAATTTATTCCAGTGGTTCCCAAACTAATTTGGCCTACCGCCTTCTTTCCGGAAAAAAATATTACTTATCGCCCGCTCGAAATTAATTTTTTTAAATTTTATTAGCAAGTAAACAGAAAAATATATGTATGAATTATAGTGGCTATTACGGCCCTCTTGGATCGCTGTATCACACACCAAGAGGCAGTGGCACCCACTTTGGAAACCACTGATTTATTCGATCTATGCACTAGCATAAATATAAATTTTGTCATACTTCCGGTTTAAGCCTAAATTGTTCTTATCTCAAATAGAAGGGTATTAATTGTTTTTTGACAATTGGATAGAACTCCTCGGGCTCTTGTCCAAAATGTAACATAAGTTACCATTTGATTAATAATTTCAAAAAAAATATTTTTATTTTTGATTACAAGGGTGTTTCATCAAAGTTCCACGGGCTTATAATTTCAAAATCGCTAGTTTTATGCAAAAATCGAAGATTTAAGCAATCGCAGAAATCGTTCGCAAACTGTAATGTAAATGCCCAAAATTTAATTCAACGAAAACGTAAACAAAACGCTTATCGCAAACTGCAATTCCCGCACCCGTTCCCCGCACATTTCAGTTGTGAAAGGCACGTCGAAGAGCTCGGTTAAACGCTCCCCAAAATTTTTGATCTACTAGTGATTATTCAAATGTGTAGAGTGACAGTGTTTATCAGGGGCCTTCTGCCCCTAAGAAGCACCCCTTCTGCAAAATTCAAAGCTGTAAGTCTTTTTTTAAAGATCTTTATTAATTTTTTTTGATTTTTATTGTGTAAAATTTATGGTATCTCAAAATTTTTTGTACCGCTGTGTTTAAAAAATAACTGGCAATTTGTGGGCTTCAGTGGCTTTGTCAAAAAATCAGAACTAACGCCTAAATTAATTTTCTTTGTGTTGAATTTTGATACGTTACAGAAAGACGTTGAAGCTTCGGGTTATTTGCGAGCCGACCTTATCGCATTTCTTACCTGGCTTTTGAGATATCATTTTATTTTGCCTTTTTACGATTTGAGTTTTTAAACTGTTGTTTACAAACGAAAGCAAGTCGAAAACCACATCTACGAAAGTAACGGTAAAGTCTTATTCAGAAAAATTCTGAGGTCTAAGCTCGTGGGACTTTACTGAAACATTTTATAATCCGAAATAAAAAAAAAATCAAATTATTTATTAATTAAATGATAACTTGTTATATATTTTTGAAAAGCCTTCAACAACCTCTATCCAATTATAAAAAACAATTAATATCCTTCTGTTTAAGATAAGAAAGTTGACAGGAATACAAAATTTATATTTATGCCATACTCATGTGTAGATCAAATAAATTAAAGAAACTTTTTACTTGTTGTTTTTTGAAATTTTTATTAGAGGTAAGAGTTATAAGTTCGTGGTACTTTAAATGAAATACCCGGTATAATGATTTCTGATTTTCTAAACTAGCACTATTTAGGTTTAAACACACCGCTCACGTATTTACATTGTTGACCATATTTTTTTTATTTGTCAAACGATTTAAATGGTAAACAGTAAATGTTGGTCCAAGATTATCTCAATACATCACTGAAAATTACATCCAAATTAGTTCCGTCATTGTGGAGATCAGCGTGCGCGCACATAGCAAAAATTTTTCAACGATTTTATTCTACGCATAAGATTCCTTTTGATTTAACACTTTTATTTAGAACGTGAATTTATTAACAACTTTTTTTCAGTCACCTTATCATTAGAAAAATTAATATAGAATTTTTGATACGATCATCTCGACAATACCAAAATATTTTAGTTTTTTATACGTTTCAATCTATTTATTTTATTTGACCTTATTTGTATTTAATTATGGGGCGGGGGTGGCACAGTCCTAGATAAGCACTACGGTTCTAAATTTTAATTTTTAATTAAATTAAAAAAATATATAATAAATGAATTATTGCGAATTGAGCTTTAATTTGATTTGTGTGGGTTGTCGAGGAACGTGGGGGCGACTTGGTAGCATTTTGTCGAAATTTAGAATTTTCTTTAGAAAACTTTTTTTGGTGGAAACTAAATTCAAAGATTCTCGCCTTGATCTTTTTGATAGGTTTTTATTCAGATATTGCGTTAGCGAAGAAATAAAAACCAAATTTTCCAATGTTTACAGAAACATAAAAGCTTAGATTTACAAATGTAGGTCAGATTACTTTAAGATCGATATTTTTACACCTAAAATATTCTAGTCATGGTGTTTCTTTAAATTACAATAGTCGGGATAGAAGGCCAACGAGTTAAAAGCTCCCGAATTTTTATGCATCTGTTGGGATCTTACGTCAACATTTTTTTTCCGACGTTATTATCTATTTTACGTGATATCTGCGAAAAGCTGAGACAAATGATCCCAAGTTCTTTATTTTGCAATGAAATTTTTTTGAATGTAGAAAAGAAGATAATTGGAAGCCTTTTTCCAAATGTTTTCACTTTAATTTAAATATTTAGGATTTTCGATTTTTGCAAATTAAATTGAATTTTTAATATGATGTTCTTTTTTATAAATCCACATCAGAAAAGGGCAAATAAATAATATTATGTTAAAAAGTAGTTTAAAATTAACATTTCTGTATTTTTTGAGTAAATTAATAACAATATTTTTTTAAGCAAAAACAATAAGTTTTGAAAAAAAATTTCAATTCATTTGCAACCCATTTTTTAATTTCGCTTTACGTTCTAGTCCGGTCAAATTAGACATAAAATAGTGGTCAAATAACAAAAATTCCAACAGAGCTAAATTTTGGTTGAGACCTTGGGTACACTATTAGAAATAAAATGTCAAAAGTCCCCATCGATCCCATGTGTGCTAAAAAAGTTATTCGAGGTCAAAGGTCAAAATTTGAGGTTTTTTGGATTTTTTTTGAAAACGGTAAGTTTTATTAAAAAAGTAGTTCCGACAAAAATTATAGATCTTAAAATTATCTACAAAAATGGTCATTATACTACTTATTTTTCTAAGAATCACCATTCGTGAGATATTTTAAAATGTCAAAAATCACCAAAAGATTTAGGCAATTTTCTTGATATTTTAATTTTTTCCTTTAGTGTAGAATCGCGATATCTCACGAATGGTGATTCTTAGAAAAAAAAGTTTTTGTTTGAGCTACTTTTTTGGTAAAACTTACCCTTTTTGAAAAAAATCCAAAAAATTCTCAAATTTTGACCTTTGAGGCCGAATAACTTTTTTCGCACACATGGGATCGATGGGGACTTTTGACACTTTATTTCTAATAGTGTACCCAAGGTCTCAACCAAAATTTAGCTCTGTCGGCATTTTTGTTATTTGAAATGTTTATTTTGACCGGACTATTCTTACTGTGGAAATTTAGGGAAATTGTTTCAAGGTTTTTCCTTTTTTACACTTAAGTTTTTTTTTAATTAATTTTGACTAATGAATTAAATAATTATATTTTTCTATGATAAGTGGATACCTATATTTTTTTTTTAAACGAACACTAGATTAATATACCTACGTTTAAATATTGAAAAAATAAACAACATTATTATTTATTTTTAAAAGAAAACTATTTACTAATCTGATTAAAGAAATCTAACTTAAATATAATTTAATTAATTAGCATAATCATTTGTTGTTATTTTTTAAATGTTTTACAAAATAATTTTGTTGTTTGTAATTTTATAATTCGCAGCATCTTGTCCCCCTCACCCCAAATTCGGACAATGTATTAGTTGAGATACGGCTCATGTCTTTATTTATACAAGATCAAAATCTTCATACTACTGCTAATAGGAAATAAAACCCGGAGTTATCGGGCGCTCACTGTGTATAGTAATCGAAATTTAAAAAGTGATTGCTCATAAAGCCTTGCCACTTGTCTTATTAAATATTGTTTAAAGATATTTCAATCCATTCAAAACCAAATGGTTGTTGCAAAAAATAAATTAATCAAAACTAAGAAGTCGTTATCTTAATATATTTTTTTTCGTTTGAAGAAAACTAGTTGACTCCTATGCGATAATTTAATTTTTTTAAATAAAAGATAAACATTGGACTCGTAAGAGTAGTACTTAGAAAAAATACTCGAAATCTATTTATAGAATTTGATTTACTCAAAGGTTGGAATTACCTATCGTTTTCGGTAGAAAAATCATGGAACGTTTGGCAATAAACGAGCTCCCACCTTTTTTTTTTGGCGTTAAAAACAGTCTAAAATTAAGTTACACCGCATTTCCGTTAATCAAGACATGACCATATTTTTGTCATAACATTAGCTATGATGATAAAAACCTTATCTTGGTGTGTGTATGTGTATGTGTGTGGATAAGACCGATAAATGAGAGGTGGTGTCTGAATAATAGAATACATACAGCAATTTATAATGTCTACAGTTGATAATCGAAGTAGTGCAGTTCTCCATATCGGCCCCGACTTTTGCCAAAACAATGTGAACTTTCCAAGCGCGATATTTCTCCTTTTTCTTACGTCGAATCGGTGCGCGCGAGCGTTTTTAAGTGTTTTCCTTCGAATTTAATTACATGTTCTCTGTGCTAGTGAAATTAATGGATTTTTCGAACATGAGCAACCTCGTGGATTTAGATCCATTGTTTTTTGCGCTCAAACAGACCGGCAAGACGGGCGCCGGCGTTTTCAAAACGAAAAAGAAGTCGAACAAATTGGAGAGAAAACTAAGGTTAGGTTATTTGTTTTTATTAAATCGAAAATTTAAGAGTCGGTAGGACCTTTATCGGTCCCCTTTTCGATTAAATTCCATTACGTGTCGCGATCGAGTTGAAAGTCAATTGGTTGTATTTATTTTGAGATTTAAGGTGACATTTTAGAAGGAAAAAAAAGGTTTAGGTGTGTTCGTAAGGAGTTGTGCGTACTTTGGTGCATTATCTTTCTTGGTTTATCTCGAACTTGTAGAGATATCTTGTGAGGAGTTGTTTTTCTATTTTTTCGCGTTTTATGAAAATTGGGGCAGCGATATAAATGTTTTTTATTGCTCTTATTTGCGATTTTATTATATTAAAAAGTTAAATTGTTTATAAAGTTAATTATCTCTAGCGTTAAGTTTGCACAGAACGCTCTTTTTTGAGTTGATATGGGGCATGTTTTTTTTTCGAAATTTCACTAGGCGTTTTATTTTTTCGTGCACTCAAATTTTTTTTCGAGGGTTTTACACTGAAATTTACTTTTCTAATTAAATTTATCTTTATAATTAGTCAGGCTCTCGAAATTATCACACGTTTTTTTTTAAAGAAACTCAGTTAGGCAAGTTCTAAAAAAAATATTTTGAGAAGGTGTTTAATGCCTTTCTAAGCTTTTTGATTGTTTTTATCTGTGATCGAGAATTGCGAAATTTTGTGTTGTAATAAGGAATTGTTTTTTTTTATATCTATTATCTGACATTGACACAGTAATTTGTGACGTCTATGGCTGCGGTTAATAATTTAAGTAACAACGGGAAATGCTATCATGCCGCTATATTTAAATACAATTATTAATGCATTTTTTCGGGCTGCATAAGGAATTTTTCTATTTTGTGCAAGTTGGCACGTTTCGCTCGAATCTGCGCATCAATTCTATTTATTATTTTAAATTTGCAAAAAATCTAATTAAACGTGACGAAATTAATTTTTTAGTATTTGAAGTAAGAAGATTTGTACATATAAATCGAATAAATACGAGGATGTGGGCATTCGAGCGAAAAGTGGCACATTTTTTTTTTAAATTGACGCTAAGAAATGTCAAATTTTTTTTGTGTTAACGGGGAAGCGGAGCCGAATGGCTCCGGCTATGGACACTATGGGCCCATAGGAACATCCTCCTAAAAAATAAAACAATTCTATTTTTTTCAATTTTTCCAAAAAAAGCAAAGGGTGAATCCATGTTTCTTCTCGATTTTGAGGGTTTTGAGTTAGCACCGGTTCCCAATAGAATTATGTACCATACGATCGGAAATAAAAGGATTTCGGGAAATAATTTAAAATAAAATAGTTATTGCAATTTAAAGTTTTGAAAAAATAATTGTTTTTAAAAGACCCAATTGATTTTTCAAAGTTATTTAAATCTAACGCATGCAGCGTTTAAAATTATGAATAATAAACAATTTATTTGAAGAAACTTTTGTTGCATCTTTGCTAATTCGAAATTAACAACAAACAATGAAAAAGGAACTAATTATAGATACATCAAAATTCTTAGTTTATATTATTTTACTTATGCCGTAACGGCAGATCATAGAAAAATAAGGCACATCAGTACAAAAAACACATTTACAATAAATTAAATAAATAAATAAATTAAATAATTAAATAGTAATTATAATAATATTTGTAACACTCATAACAAAACATATCCAATAATTTTATATTTTCTTCAATTAAAAATGATATGACATCACGTTTGAATTTAAGGCAAACATTATTAAAGCAATGAGGGCTTTTTTAGCGCAGAATAAAATCGAAAAATGTACTTTAATATTCAAAAAACGTGAAAACAATTAAAAAATCGGTGCTTGTACTTATGCGTATACGCGCGTTAGAAGTTATACGTCGTTGGGGTACCTAAATTCATTTTAATCTTTTCTTCTCGCTCGCACTCACAAGATTGTCGTATCTTTTCGCTCTCTTCCACTCATTGCTATGGTAAATACATTTTTCGAACATAAAATCAATATTTACTGAACTAAATTTAAAAAAAAAAATGTTGATATAGACAAATGTAATAAATACGAAGATGTGCGCATTCGAGCGAAAAGTGGCACATTTCCGAGCGAGGGAGGCAAATGAAGCGCGACGCGGAGCGGCGCGCTTCATTTTCCCGAGATCGGAATGTGCCACTTTGAGCTCGAATGTGCAGACTCGGCTGTAAGCACGGTTCACAATGTTTAATTTATTTTCTAAAAATTTTTAATTTAAAATTGTATAACCGTGTTTCCAGCAAAAACAAACTTCTGACTTTACAAAATTACAAAATTGCAAATTACATGAGAATTGACCATAATAAACTTTCCTACTTTCATTAATCTACCAACACAAAAAAAAATAAATAATTTAGTAAAAAAAATATAAATACTGCCATTTTCTGAAGTCGGGCTTATTTTCGTTTAAAGCTGCAAAGATGTTACTTTGTTTAAAAAAAAAGGCCCAATTTAAAATTGCACCGAATTTGTAAGTAGAAATGTCGCGTATTATAGTTAATGTTTTTTGTTGTTGATGGTCCATTTTTATCAAATTTTTAGAAATTTTTCAACACTATGTTTGTCTTTTATTATCTTATAACTTTCCGTATAATTGCATCCTTTATTATTCGTATTTCCATAGCTACAAACTCAAAATCATAAAAATTGGCAATCCTAGTGGACTTTGTTGCAAAAAAAATAGTAAATAAATTAATAACCTCAAAACAATCGTCGCAGTTGAAATGAAATAATATTTTTGTACACAAATTAATAAAAACATTGGCGCAATTTGGTCATAGACCGTGTAAAATTCACTATAAAGAATAAATGACCACTTTCGTCTAAAGAATGACCTAGTATAGCCCAGTGAATGACCGATTAATTGATTCGCCTATTAAAAACGAATAATTCACAAAACTCTTGTAAAATTTATATGGGGTAACGGTCATTCACTGATAGGTGGTCACAGAATGGACGTTTAATCCTACAAAATTCATTTAAAACATAATAATTTGATTACTAATATTTTTCAATTAGACCTTAAAATATAAACTTTTCAAAACGGCTCGATCCAGAAAATTTGAGGCCATTGTTCGTCAAATCTTTAGAAATTCCAAATTTTTTTGAATCCAACGAAACGAATTCAAATATAGATTTATTGCTAACTAATTTAACATTTCAATTTAATAATTATAAATTTGAATAAAAGGACCCGCAAAATTTTTATAAAAACGACCTCATCGAATTGTGAAAACTGCATTCATGATGCAACTATTACTCTAATTATTAAACACAAACAATTTTTGCATAAGATTCCGGTCATGCAGCCAACCTAATCGCACTTAATCAAAACACAGTAAATCACATGTGCTAATCGTCGCAATAGAAGATAACTTCCTAATTTAAGCGGCGATTACAAAAATTTCACAGCACAATTAAAAAGTTTGCGGTCGAGGTCGAATCTACTTCGTTACTAATTAGGGACTTCACTTTTAAGATTAACGCGCCAACCTTTTTTTTTTTTCGTACATTCAAATAATGACAAACTTCCATCGCGTACGGTCCTACAAAATTAATTATGGCAACTTTGAAAGCGGAGGTGCATTTCCATACGATTCGTAGACGGTAATGACGAAGAGCGCCAGTAAAAAGTGAATTAATTGCTGATGTGTCGTTCTCTTTCTTTTTCAGTACTGTTAGTCTTCCAGTGTACACCGGAAATAAGAAGAGGGCCTCGACCAACATAAATCGATCGGAAAGCGTCAAAGAACAATCGGAAAAGGTGAGTTTTTGATTTTTTTTTTCTTTTTTAATACCAAATGATGTAAATTTTTTATTTTTATTGAACAATCGTAATTTTTCCCGCTTTTCGATCTGTGAATCGTTCTGTTTGCATAAATGGACGTGGTTTTTCTTCCTTTGTTGTCATTTACTTAGAATTAACGTCGTTTCGTGAGAAAAGTGCAAAATTCTAATTTTCTAAGGTGCAAAAATAAATATTTTGAAATGTGGGAATTGATTGGACGGATGCGTTGTAACTATGGTTACGTTAATTCAACCGACTAATCGGATCTGTTAATTTAAAGCGCCAAATTCAAATGGCTTCATAATATTGAATTTAACTTATAAAACGTAAAATTCTTATTTTTTGCTATTGTAACGAGTGGGAGAGAGTAAGAAGATACAAAATCTGATAAGTGAAAGTGAGAGGGAACGACTGAAATTCTTTCAACAAATCTTTGCGAAGCTTTTCACTAGTTATTAATTAAATGAACACATAGAATTGTTTTCAAAGTTTATTGCTTGTGAATCGTGCTTAAAGCCGAGTGTGCACATTCGAGCTCAAAGTGGCACATTCCGATCTCGGGAAAATGAAGCGCGCCGCTTCGCGTCGCGCTTCATTTGCTTCCCTCGCTCGGAAATGTGCCACTTTTCGCTCGAATGTGCACATCCTTGTTTTTATTATATTTGTCTGATTTATCCTAACCTACTTCAAATGAAAAATTTAAATTCAATTAAATAAATATCGATTTTATATTGGAAAAAAGTATTTGCCATAGCAATGAGTGGAAGAGAGCGAAAAGATACGAAAATCTTGTCAGTTGAAGTGAGAGGATTGATTAAAATTATTCAACTAATTTTTTTACTATTTTATTGGCCTAAATTATTGTGAATCATGCTTAAAACCGAGTGTGCACATTCGAGTTCAAAGTGGCATATTCCGATCTCGGGGAAAATGAAGCGCGCCGCTCCGCGTCGCGCTTCATTTGCCTCCCTCGCTCGGAAATGTGCCACTTTTCGCTCGAATGCGCACATCTTCGTATTTATTGGATTTTTCTATATCAATCGTCTTCTCGAGCAAATTCTTATGTTTCTTTAATGAAGTAATATAGTAAAATATTAATAACTTATAAATTTGGGTACCTAATCCTTTAATAACAATTAAAAAAATTGTAAAATTCGTGTAGAATATTTTACTTTTGAGAATTCTCAGATTATTCAAAAACTAATTTAGAAAAATATCAAAATCACCTATTGGCTGGAAACTGAGTTATTTACAAAAGAATGAAAATGATTAATTTTACAATAATTTAATTTTTATAACTTCTTTATTAGTTGAGACATATTAATTTTGCGAAACATTCTTTGTGATCTTTTTTGTCCTGTTTACGATGTCAAAATCAGAAGAAAAAAAATTAGACTATTATTTGTTTCCATTTCGGTACCAAATTTGTTATTTTAAATATGGACATCATTTGATTTTAGCAGAAATGAATAGCTTTTTTTTATTAATTAAAGATCACAGGAATTGGACTGTCAATAAAATCAACAACTATTGTTAAATATGCAACGTTTCGTTTTTTTTATTGAAATTTTATCAAGCGTAAATCGACCAATAGGTGGACGGTTAAGCAAATTCTTATGTTTCTTTAATGAAATAATATAGAAAATATTAATAAGGTACAATACAATGAGTTATACATACGTAAAACTGTATAATAAATTCGAAAAAAAATTAAAATCGTGTATAAAGTATGCCTTGCTCTTATACACCACATAATATTAATTATAACTTAATATAATAATTTTAAAACATAAAATCAACAAAATACAACGATATAATATATTTTTTTATTTTATTCTCTTTATTATTATCATCTTTTAATGCATTCTTTAAATCATCAGATGAATAAGAATAAATTTTGTAACATTTCTTGTTGTTAACCATCTTTCAATAAAATATAATTATAAATTTGTAAATACTAATAAACATTTTCATACAAATATGAAAAAATATAACAAAAATGTAAAAGATGAATTCAATGTCTATCTATTGGATTGAGAATAAAAATTTCTCCCCAATGAATGAACAGCAAATTTTTTTATATTTTTTCGATTTTATTATTAAATAGCTCAATTTATTGCATTGTTATTCAAATATAAACAATCATATAATACAGGGGTGAGCAACCTTTTTAATCAACGGGCCAATTTAAATTTATAATATTTTCGGCGGGCCGCACATAAAGTAACACTTATTAATAATTTAAGAAATTGTATCACCCTTAAGAAGCAAAACAAACAGCACATATGAATTAGTACACTTATTGAAATAAATAAATTCAATTTTAGAAATTCTTGGCGGGCCGCGTGTTGCTCATCCCTGATATAATACATACTTATTATTTCATTTAATTGTATTAATTATGACAAAAAAATTACTTTTATATAATCATAAAATACCTACATATGTATATTTGTAAAACCAAAAATTAATTTTACAATTTTATACTTAAATTTAACGTAATTAGTTATTAAAATAATTTTTGCCCATCTATTGATCGGCTTACTCTATATAAGTTTCAATTTTTTTACATTCGAAAAAAGTTATAGCCTTTAATTTTTTTAATAACCTTTTAAAGGCATTAAATGTGAGCTATGGTGCTTCTGGTACAAATACAGGCGTGCAATTTTGAATTACAATTTTTTAGAATCAGGTTATTAACAATAATATAAGATCACAAAATTGATGTAGTGATAATATGTAACATTTTCGCAAATTTCGGCGAGAAAACATCAAAATTTTCACGTAACATATAAAAATTCCAATCAATTCCAACAATTTTCGAATAATCAATTATAAACGTCACTAATTCCAAAGTTTTGCACTTTATTAAAAGAAAGTTAAACAAAAATTTTAAAAACAAGTTGAAGTAATGGGAAAAAAATTAAATTACCGAACTAAAAATCTAAAATGTTCAATGGTCATCGTTTACAATTAAGACATTCATTTTTCTGTATTCAAAATTTAATAACTTTATTTTTTTTTTAATTTTTAGTGTGACTTTAGATTCTTGCGCAAAAAATTAGACAACCCTTAACTCAAGAAAATAAATGGCCAAAATTTATCTTAAAAGTTAAGCAGTTTAAAAAACCTATTTTTTAAATCATTTCAATACAATCAAATTAAAAAGTCAATTACTAAGAAAACTGCCTGCTCACTCTTTTAAAGTTATTTTAAAAAGTGAACGAATTACGTCTTTAATTCATCAAAAAAAACAGAGTAAAGCCATAATTTAATTAATTAAATCGTTAACATTCATAACTCACAACTTATGCTTATGAATTTTTTTGATTTAATTATAATTAATAAGTTTATCCAAACTTAAACCCACCAAAATAATCTTCAAAGTCTCAACTACTCGAATAAATATCCCGAAATGGCTATTTTTATTTGTTGAGTGTAAAAATTCAAACGCTCCCAAACGATTAAAATTTACACACAATTAAATTTAATTGTTAGAAAATGTATGATCTCGAAAAGCGGCTCATGACTAATATTTGGCGGTTTACAGTTATTTAATTAGGAAGCAAATGCCTTATTTAAATCAAAAAGTGTTGCTATTGAAATTCATATGTAAATTGCTCGACGGTTGATTAAATAAACAGAAAACTTTTGTCGTTTAATGTACGCCCGAGCCGAGCTATTTTCGTTAAACTCAAAATTTCAATAAACACAAAATTAATATTATTCATACGTTGATTTAATTCTTGAATTTATACAACACCCACGCGAATCTCGAAATTGAAATGAGTCGCTCAACTTTGCCGTTGAATCAATAATAATAATTTAAACGAAACGAAAGTACTTAAGGTAGTTCACAAAAGTACATTGAATACAAAAAGTTTAATCCAATTAATGGCCGAGTACCTTATTTTAATCCACAGACCGTGCTTGATACATGAAAACGTTTATATATAGAACATACTAATACACAATAATAATACATAATCATAAAGAAAGTAAATGTGGCAACGATGGCATTGCCCTATAGATGTATGGTACAATGGTACATATAGTACGCTTTCTGTATTTGTGGCCTTTTATCCGTGTTACTGCTGTTTGATAATATTATTAAAAATATAAATAATTTTGAAAATGTTATTTGATCATGATCAATTGCGACATAAAGCATGAAGACATACAGCGTTGCCAAGCTATGATGTATATTCTCTCACTGGGCGTGTATCGTTTTAAAAAAAATTAATTTTGATTTATATTTTTTCAAATAAACAATAGAAAAAAAATATGTTTTTTCCAAAATTTTCAAATTTAAAGATTTAAAGATTTCAAACATATTGACATGCGAGTAATATTTCTTGTAGTATGGCTACCAAATTTTTCTTCCTATTTTCTGATGACCTAATTAACTCTCCTTTTTAGTTAAAGCTTGCATATTATAGAAAATAATAACGAAATCAAAATTTTCTAAAAGGTACAGTATTTGCCAATACCAGGGCACAATGATTTTAGAAAAAAATTTATAAAAGCTTCAAACCCGTCTTTCTCTCACTCTTAATATTGGGCACTGTTGATTTTTTTGGCTGATCTTACGCTCTGACAAACGGGCTTTCAGAATCTGAAAAGTTTTTAAAGATCCGTTCACAAATAACCGTGCTACGATTTTTCAAATGGGAAATTTAGAAAAAAATTAATTATAAGATAGACTCTTCGTATCCGTTTTTCTCGAGAATTTCAAATGGCACGCCTATGGTTTTTTGAACCTATCCGAAGCCAAAAAGTCTGGTGAATCCGAATCTGTGTAGTTTTCAAAGATCCCTCCACAAATAACGGCGTTACAATTTTTTAACGCAAAGTTTTGGGCTATAAATATGAATTTAAAACTTCAACCCCTAATTACTCGAAAAATTAACATTGCGCCATATGCCGATTTTGCACGTATCTTATGGAACAAAGTCTCAGAATTCCGAATCCGGGTTGTTTTTAATGATCGGAGCGAAAATGAAGACGCTACGATCGTTTTTGTGAGTCGAAGTGTATTTTTTTAGATTAATTCAGTTTTCTTGAAAAATTTGGTAGTGGAAGGGGGAGCAGGGAAGAATGGCTCCGGCTATGTCGGTTTAGGGTCCCTAGGAACGTCCCGTAAAAATTTAAAGCAAATCCATTACCTAAAATTTTTTTCTCTCAAAAATACGCAAGGGGTTAATCTATGTTTTTTCTCGATTTTGGGCGTTTTGAGATAGGCCGGTTTTCGACGCGTAGGGGCTGGAAACGTTCAGAAATGAAAGAGTTTGACGAAATTCGCAAAGGCAGCCGAGTTAAAGCATTTTGCAAATTAAAAATTTTAGCAAAATTTACATTTTGAAAGCTTCGAGCGCGTTTTTCTCCAAGACTTAACATTGGGCCCTGTTGATTTTTTTGGCTGCTCTTACGCACCGATAAACGGGCTTTCAAAATCTGAAAAGTTTTTGAAGATACGTTCATAAACAACAGAGCTAAGATTTTTTCAAAGTGGAAATTTGTAAAAAAAATTTTACAAGTCGGCCTCTTTGAACCCTTTTTTCTCGAGAATTTCAAATGGCACGGCTATGGTGTTTTCGGCCTATTCAAAGCCAAAAACTCTTGCGAATCGGAATGTCTATAGTCTTTAAAGATCGGTTCACAAATAACGGCGTTACAATTTTTTTAACGTAAAATTTTGTGCCACAAAAAAGAACCTAAAACTCAAAATGGGTACTCGGATGGGTAAACCAATTTTAAGATTTTAACAGTACAAAAAATAAATAAAAATCTCTATCCCAGCTATAAAAATTCAACATATTAATTTATTGCACATTGTTATCTTGGCAACCCATACTTTTACTTCACATTTTATTAGTTATGATTATAAATACCGTATCAAACAAAAATTATTTTTAAGACCAACAAATATGTTGTAATCGCCGTAATTATTATTCATTTCCAATTATTAAAATGCATTTGTTTACCTTTCCAGCTTATCTGGAATTCGCTATTATCTGTTTATTGTATCGAAGAACAATAATTATCAAACAACAATATTCAATTACCATTAAATAATTCCGGCTTTGCCAAAGCCGACGTAAGAATTGCAAACAATAAATAAAACCGGCCACATATCGAAAAGCAGAAAAGATGATTACAAAAGATCATAACTGGTTTGCAATCTGCATAAATAATTCACAAAGAATTTATTTACTTTCAGAGAAAACAGAGAAGAAACATAAGCGATCCTCTCCATAACACAACAAAGTAAGTGGCTTTTATATCTTTTTAATTCCTTCTTCTTCTTTATTATATATTTTTTTTGTATTGCCCGAAATCGCCGAATAAATCACTTGCGGCAAAGGATTTTAGTGTCCGGTCAGCGAGAGCGTTTTGCTCTTTTTGAAATAATTTCCATTCTATATTTAGCAGTTTAAATCGGACTCCGGTCCGTCGAAAAAGCAACCCCGTAGCGCCTGCGTTCCTTCGGCGAGCTTTCGCTCGATCCTTCGCAGTCGCGCTTTTTTACCGGCACGGCAATATTTTTGCGGAAATCGCACTTTTTTTTGTTCGATTCGCACTTTTACACACATTCTACTTTTTTTTTATTGCACAAGTGCCAACGCTGCACTTTAAGCGTGCAGTTTTACGAACGAAATAATCGCCCGAGTGTAGTGTACGATTTTTTTTTTAAAGCAAATAACGTTGTGTTGCCTGCACGGAGAAGTTATTTTTCTAACGACGAAACGGAGTGCCTTTTCGGTGTTAAGCGTTCGGAAATATTCTAAAATGAAAAAATGGACGGCGTCCGGATGAGAATTACAACGAGATCTTTCAGCGTGGAACAGAAATCTCCGGACAGGTTATTATTTAAACAAGATTTTAAGTGTAAATGCACGCGGTTTGTTTACTTTTCGCCGAGGAATGCATGTTCAGGAGCGAGTGAAAATATGTAAAACACTTGGCACCTGTTTTTAACATTTTTGACCCAATTGTGTTGTCACTTTACAAGAACGCTTCGGACTTTTTTTCGACGAGGAAGTCTTAGTCCCATCAAAACCAATTTGGAATGCAATCGAAATCCGAAGTTAACGAAATAAATTTTGGGCGAGAAAGCTGGAAATAAATATTTTTCGGAGTTTGCGTTATCTTTTTTATTTATGTGCATATTACATAATGTTTTGATGTTGACGAGGTTTTATGTAAACATTTTTCAAGTTCAAAGGCTTTGCCAAACGTTCAGAAAAAAAAACACAAAATTGCGAAGGTCTGTTACTTTTTATTGCCTAATTATATACAATGGCGTTTTTGAGTGCTATAAATTTGTATTTCTGTGCGAAGAGCGTGCGATTCTAATAATATTTCAAAACTAGGTGGTAAAGTTTGCTTGTTTGCGCTTTTCGTAAATATTTTTGAGGTTTTCTAATGAATTTGTAAATGAAGTTCGCTTTTGTTGCATTCGCAGGAGATAAAACGAGCCATCAAAAAGGGAATTTAATAGATTAAAATTTTATCTAAAGATTTCATTATTTTATTTGTTTTTTTTTTAATTGTTTGCTCTGCATTTTTTTTTAAGTGCGATTTCAATCAAAAAAATACGTATTTATGTTTTGTCATACGTGGCGCGAAAACGTTGCCCAAAATCGCCATATTGGAAGACTTGGTCCCCATCTGATGCAGGGTGTAATTTTTGGATTTAAGTCGTTTTTTTTCTGTTGGGACCTTGGCGGACATGTCACTTTAATCGAGCTGGGGTCACGAAAAGCGAAATCTCGAAGGTCAAGGTCCAATGCAAAAAGTGAGCATGTATATTTTTTATTGTACCACTATTTTATAATCCAAAAGTGACATGTCCGTGTGAACGCGGCCATCAAAGTCACAACGAAAAAAACGACTTGAATCGGACTATTACGGCCCAAATCAGCTGGAGACCCAGTTTTTTGAAATGGCGACTTTCGACGGCGCTTACGCCGCCATTGAGCGCTTTTGTGCGAAATTTTTTTAAGTGCCTGTTTCCTGGACTTCAACAATTGCGTTTTGCCCAAATTCGGTCCCAATTCGCGAACTTCAGAAGGACTTACTCAAATAAGATATGGGTTTGATCGTTTTGGAAAAAAAATTAAACGGTAATAATAAAATATATTTTTATACCTTTCTTTTAATTTGCTTTAATTTACGAAAAACTGTTTTATAAAATTAATAATTGTGACAATATTTGGTATTATTGTTTCTACCGTGTCAATTTTATAAATGAAATTAAAAAAATGTTTTTGCTTTGTATTTGATAGCAAAATTTTCCTAGTATTTTTCCTCTTTATTTGTTTGATGTGTTTGTATATAATTTCATCTTCTGCTATAACATTTCTTTGGTTACAAATTTCTAAAGCATTTTATGCCAGTTTTTCTAATTTTACCTATAATTGTAATTTTTAATACACTAATTAATTGATTTCGAGTAGATATTTTATTTTGTAAGGAAGCTCTAAATTAAATTAAATTAATTCAAAACTTACAAATGGACGAAGTCGAATTTGAAATTGTGTCATACACAAAATCTATATTAAAATAGTATTTTCCTTGAGGTGCCGCAACATTTGGCATTGTTAGACCGCAAATGTTTTGTACGTTCGAGTATGAGCAGCTCATAAATATAAATCAACTTCTAATGAGCTTCAACTTTAGAATAATTTTAATAATTAGGACACGGTTTAATCTTAAATTACTCTAAGCCAGAATTCTTACAAGAAAAATGCTCATCATTATTTTTAAAACTTTTTTATTTGTAGCTAAAATTAGACAAAATTTTAACTAATAAATTAGCCAAAAAATTAATCAAATAATTCAATTGATTTCTCTCGCTCGCACCTACTAAATTGTCGTATCTTTTCGCTCGCTTCCACTCCATGCTATGGCAAATACATTTTTTTAACAAAAAATCCATATTTACTGAACTTTTAATTTTATGAGTTGAAAGTGAAAAGATTAGAGGAACCTGTTGTACCTTTGCCCTTTTATCATTTGTAATTTTTTTTAAATTGTATAGGGGAAACAGTAAAGTTATTGGCCAGTTAAGCGACCTTAATATCGAAACTATCAAGTAAAAATAAATATAACAGTTAGAAATGAATAAAAGTTATGCCATATGGTTTTATATGAATGTATTTATTAGTTAAGACACCTTACATACACTTTTGTTAAACATATTGGGAATAAAATTAACATAAAAATATAAAACATAAAGTTATAGTAATTGGCCATATTATTGCAAATATTGGCCAAACCAAAAAATAAAATATAAAATTAAACTTGATCAAAAACTTGAAATTCTATAATATATTATCATATATACACAGAACTAAGCCTGTGCTGTAGTTCTACTACAACTACAAAAAAACGAAAACTATGACAAAATTTGAAAATTTTAAGCCACGGTACTGACATATAATAGTCCAAGCGGCGACCGTTAAAAGGGTGGTGAACCAAAATAAGTACAAAATGGACTTTATTACTTTTTAGATATTCGACAAAAAATAAACCAACTGACCGGCGATCTGTAACTTGTCAAACTGTTTTTTTTTTATAATTTTTTTTTCCTATTTTTTTGTAAAAATGATGTATAAGACATAAGTACAATGTTTTACTATTAGAAGAAGTTTCGATCAGTAGAATATAAAAATTTAAGTCTGGCGCCCCTATTCTTGACACAACTGTTTGCCAGACTACCCTCAAAATATTTATTGCAATGATAAATTTTCTATATAAGGTATAAGAAAAAAATAAACGTCAACACTTTTGTTTTTTATCCCTCTTTTGAATAGAATTGGTCTGGTACATTAATAGTTGACCAAAATTCTGCTAGACCACGATTTAGAAAGTCGTTTGTTGCTACTTGTTGATCGCTAGTTTTTTTTTGTTTTTTTGCAAAATTTACATTCAATTGTTATTCTGTCAAAATTTTTTAACAAAACTATAACAAATAAATACAGAAATAAGTTAAAACATTGAGGAAAAAATAAATTAAAAAGTTATTTCTTATTTTTGCCATGGTAGTGACATCCACGGTTATGACATTTGAATTTAAAATGAACCTAACTTTATAATGCAGATAAATAAAATAATTTCCTAAATAATTTCGATTATTTACGTAAAAGGAAATAGAAATTTACTATAATTGATTCAAACGTCGTATTAATAACCGTAAATTTCAATACCAAGGTATTGACATGTAATTTTATGACATACCTTTTTTTCAAAATAAAACAAATTACTTTAATTATATTTTTGGGACTTCAAAATAAATACACAGCTGTAAACATTGCACAAATAGTCCCTCCTGAAAATGCCACCAGAAAAAGTTGGCGAAACTAAAATAAGATGGCGATTAGGCGGCAAACATTTCAAATTTAAAAATTGAATAAAATTTCCGGGCATAAATCAAAGATGATTATTTTTTTTACCAAACATTATTTTCGTATAATTGCAATATAATTTAATGGAGTATATATTAGACTTAAGTTATGAGAAGTAACTTTTAATTTGCAAATCGAATATCGATAGAAATTTATACATTTAGTTTGAAAAATGAGAATCGGACATGCCACGGTTATGACATTTCGAGTATATGAGTAATCCAAGATCACTTATGTTCCAAAACCTAATGTAGGTTGAAGATAATTATCAGATTTATAATATTAATGATTTCTCAATAAGAAAAAACTATGTTGGATGATAAATAAAATACTGGACATAAAAAATCACAGTTATCTGAGAATTATCCATATCTAAATTTTTATTTATTGCACGTTGATCTTAGGGCCAAGGTACAATTTATTGACAGTGACCGAGGTACAACACACCGACCCTTGATGTTTAAACTCATTAATAAAATTGAAGATTATGCTGTGCCCAAATCAGATCACTACTATGCAAACATTAATAAATAATCTTTCTATTACGATGAGTCATTTGTTATTAGGTAATAATAATTAATACGAAGATGTGCGCATTCGAGCGAAAAGTGGCACATTTCCGAGCGAGGGAGGCAAATGAAGCGCGACGCGGAGCGGCGCGCTTCATTTTCCCGAGATCGGAATGTGCCACTTTGAGCTCGAATGTGCACATCGGTATTAAGCACCATTCACAATAAATAACTCACTTTCTATAAATTGTCAATTAAAAAGTTTCAGATTTAGTATTTTGACGCAGTTATTAAAAAAAAATATTGCTATTGGTTTTTTTTTGGACTGAAAATTTGGCAATTAATTGTTTTAAATTTAAAAGAAAAAAAATTGATATAGACAAACATAATTAATACGAAGATGTGCGCATTCGAGCGAAAAGTGGCACATTTCCGAGCGAGGGAGGCAAATGAAGCGCGACGCGGAGCGGCGCGCTTCATTTTCCCGAGATCGGAATGTGCCACTTTGAGCTCGAATGTGCACACTCGGTATTAAGCACCATTCACAATAAATAACTCACTTTCTATAAATTGTCAATTAACCTTTCCCGGCCTAAGTGGGATACATTTGTGTCCCAGGTACAAAGTTTTTGATGGTGCTATGTTAATATTGTGTTTTTGGTGATAGCAATCTTTTTTATTGTTACTTATTATTGTTAGTTATTAATGCTAGCCAAAGTTTTCATTTTTTTGCATATAAAGCTTCAATAAAACTAATTAATTAGTATGTGGCGCGCAGTTCTATCCCCCTTTATCCCGCGATGACTAAAGTCTTGATTTACTTGAATAACAGAACATGTTTAATATGTTTGTATTTAAAACAAGAATATGTACTTTTTGAAATATTAATGAGTAAATTAAAAGCTTACTTGAACTAAAACATATTTTTTTGAATTTCAAATTTTTGTAATTAAATATAAATATAAAAAGAAAAATAACATAAAAATATTATAATGTTACATATTAACATTATGAATATTTCAAACAAACTTTAAACAATAAAAAGTTGTGGGATACATTTGTATCCCATTTTGGCTTTAACGCAATTTTTTTAACTCAGGCTTGGAAAGGTTAAAAAGTTTCAGATTTAGTATTTTGACGCAGTTATTAAAAAAAAATATTGCTATTGGTTTTTTTTTTGGACAGAAAATTTGGCAATTAATTGTTTTAAATTTAAAGGAAAAAAATTGATATAGACAAACACAATTAATACGAAGATGTGCGCATTCGAGCGAAAAGTGGCACATTTCCGAGCGAGGGAGGCAAATGAAGCGCGACGCGGAGCGGCGCGCTTCATTTTCCCGAGATCGGAATGTGCCACTTTGAGCTCGAATGTGCACACTCGGTTTTAAGCACCATTCACAATAAATAACTCACTTTCTATAAATTGTCGATTAAAAAATTTCAGATTTAGTCTAAGCCAGACCTCTTACAAGAAAAATGCTCATCATTATTTTTAAAACCCTTTTATTCGTAGCTAAAATTAGGCATAGATTATTTATATTTTTGTTATTGTTATTTTACGATTATCGAAATGGAAGATAACACTTCCACAAAGCCTTGAACTTCTCATCATACGCAGCTCGTTCGATTTTTGGCACTTTTCGAGTCTTCCTGATTAATTTTGAATAAAACGCCAATAATATTTGTTAATGGCAATAAATTAACTTTGTAATGCTGATAAAGCTTTTATCTCGCTACAGGTGTGAAAAAAGTACAGAGGTCCAAATATTTATAATGGATGGTACTGTTCTCTTTCTGAGAATGTACGTTGCGATTAGATAAATATGAGTGTGTGTGCGTAAGTGTATGTGTATTCGTTCCCTTTTGTAGTTGCAATGTGATATTCTCATTTAACAGCCAGTTAAATTCGACGATCCAATCAAAGCCGTGCCAATATGTCGACGACAAACGTTTCCTTCTTTCTAAAGGCCTTATAATGATGTCTTCCGTTTCTAGAAATAGAAATAGCTTTCGAAACTCCACGTTTTACATAGACCATTTATTTTTGTAAGCTTTTTCCTGATAAAACGTTTTAAACGGTATCAAGTGATTTGTTCGTTAATTTCGCAAAAGTGCTAGGTGCCGAGCAATTTTTTTTAATTTGTTCGTTTTCTTTTTTTTAGCGAAACTGTCGATTTGGATCACCAAGGACTCTCTTATCAGACCAACTCTGGCAGTTCTTCGAATTCCAGTTTGTGTTCTAGGTGAGTACCTGCTGTTTGCAAAAATGATTTGATTGGTTTTAATGGCCGCAGAAATTTTGGCTCATTTGACGAATGCCGATTTAAAAAAAGTAATGCAGAAACAATCTTTGTGGGTTCTATGGGGTAGAAGCGCCGGTTTTGGACACAATACCAGTTGTGGACGTTTCACACTTTATTTTGACATATGAGAAATACAAGAATTATCAATACTGCTATAAGTGCAATTAATATGTGTTTAAATACGATGAAAACATTTTACAAGTTATTTTATCAAAATTATTCAAGTGTCTAAAAGTGAGCTGAACGTGTCCAAAGTCCGTAGTTGTACCCTATATATTTTTTAAATTACCGAAGATATTGTTGATTTAATTTTAATTTCAATGTGGCAGCTTGTCTTCTATTTTATTTTCAAATTGCATTTTGGGATCTTTTCTTAAAGTCCTTTGTTATTTCTTTGTGGTGATTTTAAGCGATATTACATTTAAATGAATATTAGATCTTTTTGATATAAAGAATATCTAAAATGTTTCGTTGTCTTTGCAACTATGTCATGGCTCTTTATTAGAGTGCTCTAAAAAAAGGAGATTTTTTTACTCTCGTATGAAAATTTTGTAGTATACGTCGAAATGAAAATTATCTCCAAACCCGGCCCTTAATTCCAATTTTAAGGGGCTCCTCATCGTACTTAAAAAAATTCCTATTTAAATAACATAGGAAAATGTTTTTTTAAAATTTTTTCGATCTCACAAACTTTGTAATCATTTTATTTTCATCGAGTTAAGTGATGATCTTTTATCAGCATTAAACCCTCTTCAAAAAATCTCATTGTTATAAAATTTTATAAAAATATTTTTTTCTCTGTAGGTATTACCTCTTATAATTTCAAAATTATGAATATCAGATTTGATGACTGTCTAACTACTGATTAAAAATACAACAAACTTGTTGGAATCTATTTTGTAGTGCATTGAATTAAACTTTTTGACCCATCTTCAATAGTTTAGTTTTAATTTGGAAAAAAACGTGAAAATACGACAAATTTAAACTTTGTAAGTGCTTTATTTGATTTTTGTAACTAATTAAATGTTGATAAAAATTAACAATTAATTTTATGGAAAAAATGTTTGTGTGAGTGAATAATATTAAAAAATAATCTTCCTATGCTATTTAAATGGGATTTCTTCGAGTTCGATCAGTGACAACTTAAAATTGAAATTAAGGGCCGAAATTTGGGCATAATTTTTATTTTGACGTATTCTGCGATATTTTCTTGTGAGAGTGAAATAAAAACGATTTATTTTGGAACACCATAATTTTTATATAGATTTATTAAAAAACGATTAAGAATTTTTTGGATTTGTTACTGTTTTGTGTAATTCATTAAAATTAATCATTTTGATAAATTGTTTTGCTTATAAAAATTTTGTCTGAATAATTATACTTACACATTCGGATATTTATATGAAAATTATTACACGTTTGTTAAAAACCAAAATTTTAAAACTGCATAACATTTTTTTTTTCGTTTCTGAGGTTGCGAATTTTTTTTACATTTTTCTGACTTAATTTTTTTCGAAGACATATTGTCCATTGATTTTAAGCAGCAAACATAACTCAAAAATTGTATGGCTAAAATAAAGTCAAGCATACATCTGAAAATGTTGATTTAAGGGATTGTTCTATAAACTACACAGATTAAAAAACGATTTGTGATTACAGCTTTTACACTTTCAATTGATCCTTTTGTAAATCAATTTAATGTGTTTTTCTTTAAAATTAATATTATTTTTTTTTAATCATTTTTTCTAGTCAACAAATTCACCCTTTTGAAAATAACTTAAGAGAAAACTATCTTATAAAAAAAGTGAACATCTTTTTATAGAAAAAAGAAGTTTCTTCTTTGAGAAGCAACATTTTAAAAACCGCTTAATGAAGCCCAATGAATCTGAAATATAACAATTTCAAAAAGTAAGCCAAAATCCTTTCTTGGAGGCATTTCTGTGAGCAAATCGAATGAACGCCAAAATATACAAAATTTGAATAAAAACCACACAAGTCAAAAACTAAAATAAAGTCCCTAGAGCGAGCTTACTCTATGGTCACAGAATCTTTTGAAAAAAATAACCAATTTTGGAGCTATGCATCTGAAAATTGAAAATGTCACTTATTATGCTTAATCCTACCTCCGCAAGATTTGATCTAACCAGCATTCGTCAGATCTAAATTTGTCGATCAACAAAAGCGATTTAATTTTAAACGCATTCCTCAGATAACCATTATCACCTGCAAAATTTATATTGTTATATAAAACTGCGAGATAACATTGTGAACTAATAACGCTCGCTTTTCCAGTAGATCGTCCGAAAGTCCCAGCACTTCCTTGGATGCAGTGTCAGGATTCCCCAGCACCCACCCGGCAGGTTCGGGATGGGACAGCGACATGGAGGTGGAAGCCGATCCTCCGGACTGGCAAAGTTCCGTTCCCGAAGAAGAACTCGCCCGCCTTCATCCCCACGAAAAGAAAAGACAAGACGTCATTAACGGTAACACAACACACACACAACAATAATCATTTACAAAATAAATAACTCGATCATTTTTCAGAATTATTCCATACGGAAAGATCGCACGTTCGGAATCTCAGAGTCTTAGACTACGTGTTCAAAAGGCCCTTACAGTCTTCGAAGCTCCTCAAACACGACGATATTAATCTCATGTTTCCCAATCTTGGCGATCTGCTGGAAGTTCATTCCCAATTAAACACAGCGATGAAGGCGAGACGAAAAGAAACCCCCATTGTCAAAGAAATCGGTGATATGCTTTTAAATATGGTACGTACTTACTTCCACCCGATTCGATTATCGCTCTCAACAAAGCTTTTTGCAGTTCGATGGTCCAGTAGGAGAAAGTTTCCAATCGCATGCCGCTGGCTTCTGCGAGAGACAACAGTTGGCTCTCGAGGTCCTAAAAGAGAGGCGACGAAAAGACTCTAGGTTCGATAATTTTCTTAGCGAATGCGAAAAGAACAACCTTTGCAGAAGGTTACCATTACAAGGGATTTTACCCACCGAAATGCAGAGGTATCGTTTGGTCGCTTCTTCTTCTTTAATTTCATTTATTGCACGTTACGTTTTAGGCTATCGAAATATCCTTTGTTATTAGAAAGATTAATAGATAGCGAAGAAAAAAATAGGCAAAGGGATCCGGAATTCTCACAAGTCGAACTGAACAAATTGAAGCAGGCGCACGACAGATCGAAAGAGATCCTCAACCACGTCAATGAAGCTGCGAAGATCGCTTGCAACCGTGCAAGACTTGAAGAGATCCAGAGGCATCTCGACACTTCCATCTTTGAGAAGACTGATCATAATATTGTAAATGAATTTAAAGTTAGTACGATGCGTTTTGTGTAGGGTTTAATTTCACTAAAATCGGCTTTGTATTTTTAGAATATAGACTTAACTCGGTATAACTTTATACACGAAGGTACAATGCACTTACGAAGGCCGAACAAGCAGCCTGTAGCTTTACATATAGTTTTATTAGAAGAAGCTGTGATTTTATTACAAAGGGATGCGGAGCGTTACGTATTGAAGTTCTTTCAAGCTGGTACTCCTACTCAGCAACCTTTAGCACCAATTATTAAGACTTCTACACTTTTAGTCAGGGCTAATGCGGCCTGTGAGTATTCAAAGGAAATGATTATCGTGGAAATGATGACGAGGTCTTTGTTTCAGCTAAAAGTTCGTTGTTTTTGGTTAGTACGTCTTCACAAAATAGCCAAATGTATGATCTTCTGGCTCGGGACTCGGCAGAAAGAGATACGTAAGTACCTGTTATTATATCCTTTTTTTTTGGTTCTTTTGTGTACAGTCAGCCTAAGAAGTAATCAACACCCTAAAAAACAGTACTTACCGTTTTAGTTAAAAATTGTGTTTAAGGAGATTTATGACGGCTTTTATAAGTACAACAAATAATTGTTTCTATTAATTGTTTAAAAATAGCACGATCACTGTAGGTACTGCTCTAGGGTGTTGATTACTTCTTAGGCTGACTGTACCACTTAGAAAATTATAGTTAGAAGCAAATCACGTTAGATATTTTCAATGGCATTTATTTTAAGTTTGCAAAAAGTCCTGTTAATTAGTAGCAAATCAATTTCACACTATTCTCTTGCAAAAGGTCGAATTTCGTTTGCAAAACGGACGCAATTGAATTAATTCGCACAAGTGCAAAACGTGTGGTAAAATTTGGCGCTTTTCAAACACGGTTTCTCAATGCAATTAACCCATCAAGATTTAGGAATTTTTGATTTAAATAAATAATGGGCTATTTAAATTTAAAATGTGTTTTAATAAAGATAATTACTTATTAATTCGGACGTTGATACAAATATTTAGGTTTTGCGGTTTAGAATTAGGCGAAAAATTGCTTCTAAATATAATTTTAAGAGGAAACGTGTTGGAAAATGCTTTTCAAAGAAAATTATTAGGAGCGAAACAGTCCTTTCATGTTTTATGCATAATGAAATGCGAATTGAAATTAATACGATTTGAAAAGTGCAGGAGATTGATGGATTTGATGATTACAAAGTTGTGTTCTGACCTTGTTATGCATGTCGAATATATAGGTCTTGTGTAACTTATATCAATCCGTCTTAACATCCATAATGTGTCATATACATTTAGATTTTGACGTGGAAAACATTAAAATAGAAAACGTATGCTTATTTCTTTAGCTCAAGGTGTACAATGGTGAGATTAAAGAGCAGTAATTAGAGTTCTTTGTGCCATAAGAAGTATGTAGGCTAATTGTCGCGAATGCGCAAGATTTGATTGGAAAAAAGCGATTTTTTCCTTGAACTTACTTCTTGTATTACATTGCACATATTCTATTTCTATTACTTGTAGTACATTAGTAAAACTGTTTTATTGGCTTTGATTCTTTCGAGAAAATTGTTTGTGTATTTTAAAAAAAATATATATACCGGGTGTCCCATTTAAAGTGCCACGAGCTTCCGACTCTAAAACTAAGAGTTTCAAAGAAATGTTTTTTTTAATTGGACGTATACCAAATAACCACTTGATCCACGCATAATTTGAAAAAAATTAATTTTCTTCTAGTTAAACCTTGCATACAACCAAATTTATATTTATTTCTAGTGATAGATCACAACATAAATTAAAAAACTTTTATACTTGTACTTCTTTTGAATTTTTTATTAGTATCATTTAAAGTGCCATTCTTAAAATACTACAGATTTCAAAAAAAGTACAAGTATAAAGTTTTCTTAATTTATTCCAGGGGTGCTTAAACTTATTTGGCCTACCGCCTCCTTTCCATAAAAAAATATTACTTAGCACCCCTGGAAATTAATTTTTTTTTTAATTTTATTAAAAATTAAACAGAAAAATATATGGGTGATTCTGTTCTAACTGTTACTTTTTTGATTAAAAATTTTAGAATTTTACAACTAAACTAAACTAAATTCATTATTTATGATGAAAAAAATTAATCGTTAACTCAGTTTACCAGTGCCACGGTACTGACAAGTAAATTTATGACATCATCTTTTAAAAATTGAGTTTTAAAATGACACAAACTCGCTTGAGCATATCACTTGTGTTATGTTTGTAAACATAACTCAGTTAACGTACTTTCAATATGGCTTATTAGTTGTTTCATTAATTTTGAGGTAAAAGGCGGACGAGTCATACACATTCAAATTTAAAAATTTGCTTAAATCTGAGGACAAAAGTTATTAAGCCGGAATTCAATCTTAAATTGATGTATTAAAAAAAATTAGTTAATTTCTTTTAAATTTGATTATATACATTAATATTTATCAGTTAATTGGTTTGAATTACTTATTGCAACAAAAAAAAAATAACCGATTTATAGATAAATTCTAGAAAAGGGCATGGACACGGTACTGACATTTAAGTGAGATATTGCAAGTTTGCTTTGGACTGCAACTTATATTATACAAGAAACGTGATGAAATATGTTCATGATAATCGTATTGATACAAAAATTTCATTAATAGATTTATAATGTATGACTAGTGAGAGCAAACAGTATAGGACACAAAAAATCACAGTTAGAATGGAATCACCCATATATAAAATATATAAATATATATAAAAATATATATAAGTTGCCATTTTATTAATAAATTATTTTAAAAAATTATTTTTAATTTTTGATTACAAGGGTGTTTCAGCAAAGTGCCAGGGGCTTACATATAGTTTCAAAATCACTAGTTTTGTGCAAAAATCGCAGATTTAAGCAATCACAGAGATTGTATATTTTTTGGAAATTCTTATTACTTTTAGAATTATACGTTCGTGGCACTTTAAACGAGACACTCGGTATATATATAATTTATGTATGGAAACGAACTACTTCCACACTTTTCTTGTACTAGATTACTTAAAAATTATTTTCAATTTACCACAAAGTTGCTCGTCTTCGACTCGCGAAACGAATTGTTTATTATTACATTATTATTATTTTTCTGAAGTGCTCAGAAAATAAAATTTCTTCGAATCCGGCAAAAGTTGTTAACCCGATTTGCAAATTGCAAAAAAAATCGACTCTTTATTTGTACAAAATTGCAGTAAAACTGTTTTGATATTTCGCGAAAACCGATGTTTGTAATTAAATGCAAGAAATCGTGAAAATTTTAGCGTTCGGTTTGCTTTATAAAAAAAAAAAATAAACTTTCCTTTGGCGATTTGTTTATTCAGACGAAGGTGTGTGTGTGTAGGTATTTTAAAAGATTCGCGGAGGTGAAACCATAGATCCGAATGATACATCACGCTGTGGTGAAACCGTAGATAAAAATAACAACAAAACTTGGGCATTCGATTACTCAAAGAGAGCTGAATAATAAATTTTTTCTAAAGTGTACCGGCCCGAATTAAATCGTTCGCGTTTCGCGGTCAGTAGTTGCTTCTGCTTATTTATTCGAAATTGTACTACGGGCTTGTTTACATAAAAAAAAAATCCGCGCCTCGGTTTGTCAATGAGCCGTCAATTTTTCCTCGGAAACGCTTTTCTTCTTCGGTTAGTGCGACGAGCGTCAATCACGTCGCAACCTTCGCTTCACTCCTCTTCGAAAATCAAAATCGCGAACGTTTGACGAGGTATTTTTAATAGCCCGCTTCGGTTTTCCACTTGCTTCGAAAAATTCGATAAATCCGTTTATTTTGTTAAGCCGGAAAAAAATTGACGTTCTTCCGCATTTGCGAAACGTCAGAAATTTTTTTAAATTTAATTAAAGCGAGCGAGGTGCTAGAAAAATTCGCCGTTTAATCTTTAAAGGCCCCCCGTGTAAGAATAATATTTTTTTTATTGCTTTCAACGGCTCAGAACGTGACTGTTTTTATATTTTTACACTTTGATTCTGGAAAAGTTCGTGCATCGATTATGATGGCCGATTTGCTCTTCGGCATTAATTAGCGTTTGGCTTTCGAGGTGTCCGCTCGTGCGACGAGATAAAAAAAAATGTTGCAAAGACGCAAATCTTTTAGTCTCGACGGCGATAATAAATGTTTGTGCATCGAGCGCAGGGGGAGTTTGTCAGGATATCCTAATTTGAAGAATGAAAAGGATGAAAGGCGTAGGGGCAGTATTATTTCTAGGTGAGCTTTCGACTTTTTTTTTTTGAATTTTTGTGCTTTATTCAAACAGCTTCGTTAACGAAGTACTTTTTTGTTGGAATGAATTTTTCGCAAATGAGGGATCGAAAGTAATTATAATAAAATCGATGTATTAACAAATTGTTTTTATTTCTATTTCATTTTTTTCGAAATTTGCGTTTTTAATATATTTTTTTCTCTATTCAAATGGAATAAAACTCAATTTAAAATAATTCGTTAAAAATCGGTGGAGCAACGTTATGTATAAAATAAAATAAGATTTTTCAGAATTACACACCAAAAAAAGTGGCGTTTCTAGGATTTTATTTCGGGAGGGGCTTTTGGAATTATTTTCAAACCAAGTTTTTAGAACAACATTTTTATTTTATTTTAATGTTATTTTAATATTTTATTTACTGAAATATTCAAGGGTTTAAAATTGTATTTCATATTATTTGGGGGGAGGGGGGCTTGAGTCTTCAAAGTCCCATCCTGGATGCGCCCTTGCCACAAAAGACATTGCAAAATTTATTATTCAAAAACATATTTTGTTTTCAAAATTATTTAAATCTAATGCAAGGGCTGTTTAGAAGGGACCTTCGGACGCATTTTACCTCAAGTACGTTTTGTTGTAGCCTGCTTTATAAGCCCGGAAAAAAATAATTACCGTTCCTATATGTTTTTCAATTTACAAAAATAGTCGAAAATTTTTTTTCAAAATTATTTAAATATAATTCCTGGGTTATTTAGAAGGGACCTTCGGTCGCATTTTACTTCAAGTACGTTTTGTTGTAACTTGCCTTATAAGTCCGTAAAAAATTAATTACCGTTCTTATATGTTTTTCAATTTACAAAAATAGTCGAATTTTTTTTTCAAAATTATTAAAATCTAATGGAAGGGCTGTTTAGAAGGGACCTTTGGACGCATTTTACTTCAAGTACGTTTTGTTGTAGCTCGCCTTATAAGCCCGTAAAAAATTAATTACCGTTCCTCTGTTTTTAAAAATATGATTTAAAAAAAACCAATAGCATTAATTTTTTTTAATAACTGTGTCAAAGCGCAAAATCTAAAATTTTGGTGTTTCCGGTATAAATACAGTCCAACAATGCGACTCCCCCCGTTTGGAAATCACTGGATTAGATCGAAAGTCGTTGCTGTAGGACGCGCAAACATTATTAAGATTAATAGTAACAATTTACATAAAAAATAAGGACAATTGTAATCGACCTTCCGCTGCGTTTCATCCGAGTTTTTTCAATTATTTTACTTTCAAACAATTGGATTATTTAATGAAAATTTATCGTTTAGCTGAGTTTCCAAAAATATTCTATTAAACTCGCAGAATTATTTAAAAACTTATTTGTTAACATATTGTAACGACCAAATTTTTATATTTGGGCCTTGCTACGAAAAATTAATTTTATTTTTCATTAAAGTGGTCGAGAAATAACTATTTGGTAAAGGATTAAACATTATACTCTTTGGGCACTAAGTACTCTATTTTACTATTGCTAATTATTATGGTTGGTGTCTTAAAAAAAGTACAGATAACTCTCCTATAACACGGCGCATAGATTCCTAGAAAATGCCGTGTTGTGTGAACCGTGTTATACGAGACTCGGAGTCAGTACAATAAGGAGGGGTTGCGTTTATAATTTATTTATTTATTCTTCCTGTCACTATTTTAAGGTAATTTGGTTGTTATCTATGTTAAACAATAGTCGTGTTATCCAGTGCTCTACAAAGGTTTTCTTAATTTTTATATCGTGTTAGAGTGAAACAGTGCTATACGAGGATTCCCACAATTTATCCTATTGTATTGTAGCAGGGATACCTGTACCACATTTTTGCTTCAAAAAAATATTTTTTAATAACGATTTAACAAAAAAAATTAATAGTACCTTTTTGAGATAGAATCATTTTGTTTTAACATATATTGCTTGTATTATTTAACTATTTTTTTCTGAATTGAGGGGTGTACTGGTATTAATGCAATTTTAATAGTTTTTGAAGTTAATTATTTCAATTAACCATTAGATTTCGAGAAGCAACAAAGAATACAAAATAATTTAATTAATTTCTTAAATTGATTTTAATTTTTAATTAATTAGCTATTATCTAACACCTTAATACCATTATGTCGAGTATTTTCTAAATCGTATTATTTGTAAATACACATTTAACAATATCGTTATCTTTTGGCCTCTAAATTGCCAAAAGCCAGTACGATAACACTTGTAACGTAGAAAAGTAAAAAATTGTTTACGAAACGTTAGCATTTTAAAACATTGTTGTACGAATCGTCTTTGATTAAAGACCTCTACATTTTACTCCGTAATAATTCTTTGATGTAAAGTTAATGTGTGATTATTACAAAAAAAAACACGATTTTTGCTGTGAACAGTGATTTCGAACTATTTTATTTCTTGTTATGTAAGTTAGAATTTTTTTTAAAATTATTTATTTAAATCACATAAAGAGACACCCCTTTTTTGAAAATAAATGTGATTTACAAAACTTGGCTTTTAATAAACTATTACAAGCCAATTCATTTTGTTACATGTCGATTAAAATGTACGATCTCTGGTTTTTAATTGAGTTGAAATTTTTAAGGGGTTGCTAAAAAGTCTACTGCAAATTTGAGGGTCGAAATGATAAAAATATTTGTTTTTTTTTGTTAAGTAAGAGTATTTGTTTTACCGGTACTTACAAGGTAACGAGGGTCGAGAATATTTTCTTAGGAGAATGGTCATTTAATTACATTATTTTTAACGGTTAAGCCTCTTTCAATTTAAGAAAAAACAATTAGAGCTTTTTGAAGATTATTTTAACTTTATATTATCACTTATATGGGCCCGGTTGACCAATTTTAAACTATGGTAACTGATAAAAATAAAATTTGTCAGAAAATCAATAAAGCCGTACCAAACGGAACCAAATAATCAAAAAATAATAATCAATTAATGTAACATTATTATTACGAAGGGTAAAAAATTGCAAATGTCATTTTTAATGCACCTCACTGTAGGTACTAAAAATTATTGAATCATATGATTATTTTTTTAACCAATTCAAAACACAGTAGTATAAACCGTTCAGTATGTGACCCTTTACCAGTGAATGACCGCTACGAGAAATAATCTTTATAACAATTTAAAAAAATTACGTATTTACATTCTTAATATATTTATTTATACAATAGTGTACATCTCTTTTTCATTTCAGTGCCCGAAATAAAAGTAATTAAATTTATATTGCAGTTTTCAAAATTGCAATATAGTGTGACGCTTTGAAGGCACAATTAACCTCCTAAGCGCCAAAGTTTTTTGTGATTTTTAGAATACGAAAAGGAACTTTAATTAAAGAACTACACGAAGGTACATGCAGGCGTAGATTTCAAAATAAGTTTTTCAAAATTGTACGAATTATTCGTTTTTAATAGGCGAATCGATTAATCAGACATTCGGTAGGCTATACCCGGTCATGCTTTAGACGAAAGTGGTCATTTACTGAACTCCTCATTTTATAGTTAATTTTGATGACTGAATTGCGATAATGCTGGGTTTTGAAAATGGTCGACCGAAGTGTTTAAATCTAAAAAGGCTCGATGCATTTGGGCTAATTTTGTTGCATCGTACAGAATCGGTCCTTTTTTATTTATACGTCGCTCCTTTCTCAAATATGCGCGTGTGTGAGTGTTAAATTTTTCTAGCAATCTTTCGCCGATAGATTTATATCGGAATTTGTACCACATGCGTACGTAAATAATCGAAAAAGAGAAATGTTCAAAGAACTTCTGAATGAACGGAGTATTTCAGTCAAAGCGGCAAGGCCAGTTATATTTATTTATTGTGTAGTTTTACTACCGAGACCTGTTTTGGAGAACTCGCGATTTTAATCACCAAAATCGTATATCAATAATACTAAAAATAAGTCGAACGCATAAATCGCAATAGCAGTTGCGTTTTTACTAAAAATATCCCTTTCAAAAGAAGAAAATGGTAACTTAAAGAGACTTGATCGCTACGAAGCGGTAAAATCGAAACGGCAAAAAATGATTAATAGCGAATTACAATTGTTATTAGTTCCAAAAACAATTTTTAGGTCAGTAATTCGGCGAATTTGATAAATCACATTTTTATTTATAAAATAGGGTTGCGACGAAAAGATGGACTGCACTATTCGCATTTTACAGCTCTTATATTGGCGCCGTTGAAATTTTTAAAGTACCTTCAAGTTGGTGCTTTTATTTTGCCAATAAATCAATGAAGACTTGATATATTAGCTTAAAATTGCTTTATGTGCATGAACTTTTTTTAAGTTGTACTTCTTTTGGCGCTTCAATAAGCGCAAGACGTCAGCGAAGAAGGTAAAACTTTTTCACTCGGACTTCATGTTGGTCCCTTTTAGTTTTTTTGGCTAATCTAACGCTCCGGTAAACGGGCTTTCGGAATCTCAAAAGTATTTAAAGATCCGTCCACAAATAACCGAGCTGCGATTTTTCAAATTGGAAATTTAGAAAAAAATAATTACAAGTCGGACTCTTTGAAGTCGTTTTTTTCGAAAATTTCAAATGGAACGCCTATGGTTTTTTATGCCTATCCGAAGCCAAAAAGTCTGACGGATCCGAATCCAAATAGTTTTTAAAGATCCGTCCAAAAATAACGGCGCTACAATTTTTTGAACGCAAAGTTTTCTGCTAAAAAAAATGAATCTAATACTTCAACCCTTAATTACTCGAAAAATTAACATTGCGCCCTATGCTGATTTTGCACGTATCTTATGGAAGAAAGTCTCAGAATTCCGAATCCGGATTGTTTTTAATGATCGGATCGAAAATGAAGACGCTACGATCGTTTTTTTGAGCCGAAGTGTATTTTTTTCGATTAATTTAGTTTTCTCGAAAAAATTGGTAGTTGAAGGGGGAGCAGGGAAGAATGGCTTCGGCTATGTCGGTTTGGGGTCCATAGGAACGGCCTGTAAAATTTAAAGCAAATCCATTACCTAAAATTTTTTTTCCTCAAAAATATGCAAGGGGTTAATCCATGTTTTTTTCCGATTTTGGTCGATTTTGGGGGTTTTGAGTTAGCGGCGGTTTCCAACGCGTAGGGGGTGGAAACGTTCAGAAATGAAACGATTTGACGAAATTCGCAGACGGCCGAGTTAAAGCATTTTGAAAATTAAAAATTTTTGCAAAATTTACATTTTGAAAGCTTTGAACGTGTTTTTCTTCCAGACTTAACATTGGGCCCTGTCGATTTTTTTGGCTAATTTTACGCTCCGATAAATGGGCTTTCGGAATCTGAAACGTTTCTAAAAATCCGTTCCCAAATAACCGAGCTACGATTTTTCAAAATGGAAATTTTGAAAAAATTAATTACAAGTGGGACTCTTTGAACCCATTTTTCTGGAGAATTTCAAATGGCACGCCTATGGTTTTTGTGCCTATCCGAAGCCAAAAAGTCTGGCGAATCCGAATCTCTATAATTTTTAAAGATCCGTCCACAAATAACGGCGTTATAATTTTTTTTGACGTAAACTCTTGTGTTACAATAATGAATTTAAAACTTCAACCCTTAATTACTCGATAAATTAAATTGCGCCCTCTCCCGATTTTGCACGTATTTTGCACTTCTTACAATTATGATTTGGATTTACACGGTTGCTTCCGGAACCTATCTACCGTGCAAATCAGGGAATAGGTGCCAACATTGGATTTTCTTAAGGAAGCCACAATAACATATAGTTTGGAAACCACTGGCCTAGAGCTATACATAAACGCAAGGTACGCACGTGGTTATATTTACTTTAGTTAAGCCAAAGAAGTATAACTTCTAACGCGCTTACAACTACACGGTTTTTTTCTAAGGAAATTAATAACGACCTTCTGAAAATTATTTCAATAAATTTGAAGCAAAATTATGCAATAAAAACTATACGTTCTATTTATTAATTTTTTTTTTTTTTTGATAAATTATTTAAGGCCTTCTCTCCTTCGAATACTGTATACAATTTACCATTGCTTAGTGTTCCGCGAACAATAAATTTCATATTTAATTTACATACTTAAAATGTAAATTAAACTAAATATTATTTGTTTATTACGTTTTCTTTTAAACTTACACACACTAGCAATATCTAAACACTTCTAACATAAAACATTTAATTGGACTAATGCCAATCAATCCGAAGTAACATAAAATTTAAAATAATCAGAATCTTAAATATATCCCAAAATTAAAACAAGAAATTAACTCGAAATCTCCACATCCTCCCAAGAATCACTTTCAAATCCCAACACTCCTCCTCCACATCTCCAGAACGCGCCACAAATTTTCCCAACTCCACCAAGAACAATCAATTTGTAATCGAATTAAGACTGATGCTTCACAGTAGTCCAAAAATAGTTCGACGATTGTTTATAGAAAATCGACAAATGCTCAAATTCTTTGCCGGTGTGTAGTTTCACGGCTTGCGGCGTTCCTAATGCATTATTTTCAGATTCAAACAGCGCGATAACTTTAACGCTATTAATCAGGGCGCAGAAAGAAAATTTCATTATCTTCAATTCATTTGCATATTCATTTTTATGTTGAGATGTTCAACAGTGTGCATCATTCAGCCACGAAGTATAAAATTCTGCTCGCTCTTCTCGGTGAGAAAATTAAAAAACTCATATCAATGTTCTTTTACAGATGGTTCAAGCACATATCAGACGCCGCGGAGGCGTACAACAGAAGGGAAGGCAAATCGAAGAGATCTGAACCGACGCCGGACGCCGAAGAAGCAGAGACCCTGCAGGACCTGCCCAGCGCGAGGGATGTCAGCGAAAGGGCCGAACCCGTCGGCGGAGACGTCCCCAACGAAACGGACGTGGACGTCGGCGGCCCCAGCGGTGGCGAAAGCAATAATCGAATTAATGATGTGGGCGACGAAGACAAAGAGAAAAGGCATTCGCAGGCGGAGAACGAATGTAACAATAATGCAAATGGTAATTGACGGTTTTCCTTTTGACGATTGAGAATTGCTTTAGAGTTAAATGCACTTTCGGGTTGGTTCTGTAATGAAATTAAGACGAATGAATGGTTATTAAGATTTTTAAGGTGATTAGCTTAAGATGTTAATAATCGGTTGTGGTTTTAGAAGTGGTTGGTGGTGGTTTAATGCTGAAGCTTGCAGCGGATGATTGGCCCTTAGTACAACCCACCGAGGTGCACGTAGCTGTTCCTCCTGTTCATACTGCAGAGCCCGTTCTTACACCAATTGGTATGCACAGTAAATCGTTAATTTAGTCATTAGTTCATTAGTTCAATAGTTTTAATTTTGAGAGCTTCTTGCTTGGTATTACACCTGTACCTCGCTATACGGTCGCTCTTTATACCATATTTCACTATAACGGTCTCTGTAATTGCGGCCACAGTGTTTCGTTACACGACCAAAAGAATGCTCTACTGTTGCTGATTCGTTATACAGCTGTTCGCTTTACGGCCGACATTTTTCCGGACCGTTTCTAGACCGCAAAGGGAGGTATGGACGTACAGTTAAAAAAAATACATAATTTGGGGTACCTATCTTGTTTTCAATCAATTATTAATACTTTATAACCTTTGTTGCAAAAGGATCTATACTTTAAATTTGCAAATTGTGCACCAACTAAAACTTGTTGTTTTTAAAGAGCAAATCAAACGAAAGGACGAAGAAGTTCGTCGTGCACTTGCTGACAAGGAAGGCCTTTTAGCAGACTTATTTAGCATTCCCAGAGAAGACTATCAGCTTATTGCGGACATTGCGAGCGAAGAGACGCATAATAAAAAGAATACGAGTGATCGAGAACCCTCCGAGCTTGTATTAGCTGCTGTCTTTCAAGGTATTTATTCACATCAATCGAATTACATACAATTAAATCTCGATTCCTTTTTAGCTGACCAATTATTAGCGGCTGTAAACGACTCTCTTAACATATCTGAAGCAGATGCAGTGATTGCAAGTGGTGGAAAGTACCCTTCGTGTGCAAGCAATGAGAATTCAGTTTCGAAGCAAAATAATCATCTTCCTTCTGTACCCGTTCATCGTCTTCAAGAAATCGCTACGACACTCAGTACACAGCTTACAACACTATTAGTGCGTCTTTTAGTTTATTAATACAGCGGAAATTGATTGTAATTGTTTGTTTTTTTTTTAGAGCGTAATAAAGCAGCGTGACGAAGAGAGGGACAGGTTACGAAAGGAATTGCAAAGGACAAGAGAACAGCTTCATGAAAAATTGCTGATGCACGGCCCTCAAAATACTGACGTAGATTTTTCTGTGGTGGATTCAACGCAGTCTGGTGACTTGGAATGTATTGAGGTAGATATTAATTTTTTTATTTTTTACTCTTGTTTACAGAATTTCATTCTGTTTAGAAATCATTTATATTTTGTTTGTTCTTTATTTATTTTAGATAATTTTGTACTTCTTCAGCGTTTACTCATTGGGTTTGCTGTTTTTTGTTTCTAAAAATCTTTATTTGTCCAGTCTCCATCATTTAGTAGTTTTTCTACCATTATTTGTTCCGGCATTCTCTTAACATGTCCATACTATATAAAATATAATTCTTAGATTTAAAGGAACTATTTTTAAATGCTTTTTTTTGTACATATTTAAAATAACAGAAAACATTTGTTATTTTATTACAAAAGTAGAAAAGAATTTAATGGAATAGCTAATTGATTTTTTTTTCTTTCCAGGAAAGTCCAACAGAGAATGAGAATAATTGACAACGATGGTGAATGTAACATAAGGTTGAGACATTGTTATATATTACATTATTAAGATAAGATGATAAAAAAAATCATATAAAGGCCTATGTCGTGAGTATATTTTCATTTGTCGAAAAAAAAATTTTGTATTTGATAATTGTAGTTCGCGAAAAGTGTTTTATATTTGTATTTTTGTAAAATGCTTTTCCTGAATTTTTATTTGCTTACAGTAGGGGACGGTGTTGAAAGTTTTGATTTGCGCAGAGGTGATTTGTTTAGAACTTTGGGAATTCAATTTTTGCATGGTAAATAGTAATAGTCTCTTACTGTACGTGCAATAATATTTACTTATCAGGTGTTGTTCATTATTAAGGATCGCTTTATAATTTTTTGAAGGGTATAGAGTTTTGATCGTTGCTTCAATACTGTATATAGGTGTCTTATAATGGTTTTAAAGTTAAAGATTGTATTATTAGAATTATTTAAACTTAGGCTCGGCATTTTTTAATTTATTATTTCCAAAGTATATTTTTAATGTTTATAATTTATTAAAGTTTTATATATAATATTTTCTTTACGTTTTGTAAGGTTTTTAAGAATGTATATTTAATACAAATGCAACGCGAAACTCTATATTTTGTATTAAGAAGAACCAGCCCAATGTTGAAGGCGATTTCTAATTTATTTAAGTTAATAATTAAAAATTTCTCTATTGCGCTTTAGAAATAATGCATTTTTTATATTAGCATTTATAGATTTAACAGTATAAAATATTTGGTGTTATAATTAGTGATTTATTTATAATGAACAATGCTGTTGACTTATTTGAATTGTTATATGTATTTATACAAAGAATAACAGTACTATTATATAGAATAAAATTGTAAAAACTCAATTTTTATGTATTAATTATACATGTAGCGGCGAAACCCGTCTAGATTCAGGGTTTAGAATAGATCTAGAGTATCCCCTGCTTGTCGTAAAAGGCGACTGATTGGGGCACGTGTTTTCGTTCTTGTACCATCTTCTTTACTTAACCAAATCCTTATGTTGGAATCGTATTGCTTTAGACTTGGTAAGTTTCTGTGTGGTTGTTTTGATTGAAATGTTAATACAGGTTTTTTTCGTAGGAATAATTGTGACCTCCGATCCGAAATTTGATTTCTGGGATTCTATTTAAACAAAGAAACCTATTAGGATATTAAACTAAAGAAAATTGGAAATTGTGGAAGCCAATTTTCTAAAGCTCCATGATTTGATGGGACAATTAAAAATTTATAACTGTATTCGTTTATTCGAGGTAAGTTACTTTAAGTTTATATCTTTGTACTTGTAATTTGACATTATTTTAAGAAATATTAGTAAAATTAATAAATAATATGATTTATTTTTATTTCCAGAAATTAATTAACAATGTGACTTTACTGATGCAATTAGGATATTATTTTCTTGCACACCAGAAGTAGAACTTAGAATTTTAATAACGGTTGGATGACCGATTTACTTATGGATGAAAGATTTTGGAATCAGCGTTAAAGCCTTTAGTATTTTTTGGGGTGAGTGTTTACCTTTCTCTTGCTTATGAATGTCACTTAGAAAAATTTCTATTATTTTTGTATTTTAACAAAGATATTAATTTTTTTTTTTTGAGAAACTCGTAATAGCTTGTATTTAAATTTTAATTATATTCAAAAATTTTATTCAGTGGCAGTATTTATGTTTGTATAAAGATCGAAAAATCGAAAACCTTTTTTGCATAAAATTAAGGAGTATAAAATCGTTGATTTTAAAAACGACCGATTTTGGTTATCATTAAAATTTGTATGTTTTGTTATCTTTGAATTTAGAGATAGCATATTATCGTTTTCAGTTGTAAATCGACTTTCGTTCTGTACGCACGCATTTATTTCGTTGTCTTAATATTTATTCTTAAATCAATTAAAACGTGGTTTATTAATAATGAGTTTTGTTTTTGTGGACCACCTTTAAGGAGAATATTTGGCTTGAGTTATTTTCCTTTATTAAAGTGGTGATTTGATCTAATCTTGTTATATCAATTTTTGTTAATTAGTAATACTAATAATGTAATAAAACGAAAGTTATTTTTGCACAAACTAACGGTTTTTAGAAATCAAGAAAAACAAAGCCGGTTAGATAAACGTAAGTTATAATAATCACACATGAGCGATAGTAATTTTTATTTACTTTTCAACTCATTTTACCAATACACTGCTTGAATAATTTTAGATCTTTGATTAATACAATGAACTTAGAATTTTCATTTAAGTTTAAAAAAATAACTAAAGAAGTTATGAATTGAAATCTAGTCACAAACCTTAGTTTTGTAAATCGCCTTTTTATTAAATTAATAATAATGCTTAAGAAATATATGTTAATTAAATTATAACAAGTTCTTTCTAAAAATACTTAACGGCTACCAAATTCCTTAATGCCAATTATATTATTTCTAGAATCGATCATTTACTTCTATAAATTTATGGAATATATAATTATCTGTTGATGTAATTACTTATTTAATAACAATTTCTTCTTTCTAATGTGGGACAGACATTTGCATGTACAATACTAGTAGAATCTTCTTCCAACTTCTAAAAATAATTAAATTAAATTAAATCAACATAACTAACACTACCTACTTTAAATAAACAAATAATAATCCAAGTTCTCATTAAGTTCCTAGGTTAATCTTAAATAAATATGTATCAACAATTCTAAGGGATACAGAATCCACACAAACTGGTTCCTATTATTGTCGCATCACATTATCCATATTAATATATAACTTTTTAGTAAAATTCGATTGAGTATAGGCTTCCCATGAAATGTATTGGTTCCTAAAATTAATATAAATCCTATTTATTTCTATCTACATGTAAATATGAGCTTTACCATTAATGAATATCATTCTAATGGATGTCCCCAACTAAATCGGACTAACAATTCTGGATCGCAGCATCTTCTAAGAGTACATTTAGACCAATTATTCTATAAATGACTTTACGAATGCATTCTTTCCATATACATTTAGAATATTTATTAAAGATTGTGCATGCAATTTCGGTACTAATATTATAACTCAATGTGCATCTGATTAATCCTATTGCACTAATTATTTGTTGACCCCAAAAGCTGGTAATCGTAGATTACATTGATATTTGATATGTCCTTTGCATGGTAATCTGAAATTAAATAGCTACGTTTAAAATATGTTTAAACTTTTTGTATATTTATTATAGTTTATTTATAATTTTATAAACACTTGCTAAATTATTCATTAATTCTGAAGATAAATTTACTGTTTATTGAAGGTTAAAATTCGCTTCTCATTTGTCTTTGTTGGTTCACAATCCTCGGTTGTTTGTTATAATAGTATGTTTACTACCCCTAAACTCTGACGTCATCAAACGGCGACCTGTATCGAGAGTAGAGAACATATGCCAGTTTATCAAGTTTTTTTCCTTGTCAATCTGTAATCTTCATGTTTTTAATTCCTTAGATTAAAAGAAATCGTTTCTGAGATTTTACTTTTGCACGGTAACGATTATTCTTTCACCTTTAGAATTCCCCTATAAGTTACTATAAATAAATTAATAGGCGTTTGGTTTCAAAAAGCAGAAATAGGTTTTTATTATAGTTTTTCTTTAACACAGAGATTATAATTTTCTATTTTGTTGTAGTGAACTGTATGTTGCGGAGGACCAAAATGGGAAACTAATGTGGATTAGTACCCTTGGAATATTACTAGTATTCTTCTCCAGTTATGGTTGAAGGACGTTTTATGCAACCTGCATATAAAAGCTAACAGAGCTGAATGGAGAACCGTAGCCTGAGTATTTGCACAGCACCGGGACCTAACATAGCCACAATCATTCTATCTAGAGTGAACGACTACAAAGAAGAAGAATATGGAAGCTATGTATTCAGGTGGCAATATAAAGAATTACATTGAAAAATGTTTATATCGTTATTGTATATAGTATATTATTATTTGAGTTATTGTTTTTTTATATCTGCGACACCAAAATTAATTGCTCGTTTGCTCCAGTCGTAGATACTGCAGACAAAGAATTTGAGATCGGCAATTTTTTAATTTAGTAATTACAATATTTGTCTTTGTTTGCTCTCTTAGTATTTAAAAAATTTCAATATTTTTAATGATACAGATTCGAATTATTTATGGCACTTGAAATATACCTGGAGCAAGCGTTTTAATTTAAATTTAATTTGAAGGAGGTTTCTCTATGACAAAAATAATTAATTAAATAGTCTTATTTGAGTAAAAAAGACATTGTTATAAATATATTTGCGTCTACTTAGATATTGTTTCTGCTTATATCTAAGTTAGTTGATAACAGTAGTGGCTTCTTCTGCTGTGCAGGAGAGGCTTTGTTTGATCTATTGTATTAGGGTAGTTTTTAAGTTACACAACACTTTGGCCTGCTTGTTTATTACATAACTTTCAAGGGGTTGTCTTACTTAATTTAAGTATCATAAACATTGTCTAAGAATTATTATGGCCTCTTATACACAAAGGAATAATACGGCTCCGAACGTAGGGCAAAGATTGAAGATCTACTCATTGCAAGATGAAATCCACATGTTCTTTCCACACACGAACACATTTTTTAATTAGGGAAACTCGTACACTTTTAATACTTACTTTAAATTTCATCTTTTGATGGTTTTAATCATTTTAAGATTTACTAATTAGTTATTGTTATAGTTTTTCGACCACATTTAAAGCACTTCAATTCACTATAGTTTTTAATTATAAAAGAGATTATAGTTTTGGCATTATTTTTAATTTTTCAAATTTGTAACTTCTTGTATATATTATTTAGGTAATCTAAGTCTTTATTATATTAATCATAATGTTCACGTCAAATATCTTGTTGTTAAATGTGCACATTTAACAAGAGTTATTTTATTCAAAGTCCAATTCCTGTTAACATTAATTAATGTCTTCATTATATGTCTCCGATGTGAAGGGGTTGTTTTTGATTATAATTTTTGCCTTTGTCGGTTGTAAACATTCATTACTCGTCACATCCGATGACATAATGTTCAGTAAATGGTGGGGTGTTTTAAGGTTGTGTAGTCTTAAAATATCCCATCAAGAGCTGTACTCCGATGAAAATATATTTGAGTTCCTCTGTTAAGTAGGTTAATTACATGTAAAGGGGGATGTAAGGGGAAATTGGATAATAAAAAAAAATATTTACTAATTGTTTCTTTTCTCAATAAGAATGGAAGGGGAATGTGTCAACTCGTAACAGGGCCATAAAAGAAAATTTGCAAAAATATAATGGTTCAAATCGCGACTTACGGTCGGCCGAGTCGGCCGACTTTGAATAATAAAAAGTCTCTTATCTTTGCGAAAATCTTTGTAGCCTCGGGCTATAAAAGTTTTTAAGTCGTTTTGCCAATGTTTTCAAAACGCGCTGGAGCGTGAAACGGCCCACGCAATAAAAAACAGCCTCTTATCTTTGCGAAAATCTTTGTAGCCTCGGGCTATAAAAGTTTTTAAGTCGTTTTGCCAATGTTTTCAAAACGCGCTGGAGCGTGAAACGGCCCACGCAATAAAAACAGCCTCTTATCTTTGCGAAAATCTTTGTAGCCTCGGGCTATAAAAGTTTTAAGTCGTTTTGCCAATGTTTTCAAAACGCGCTGGAGCGTGAAACGGCCCACGCAATAAAAACAGCCTCTTATCTTTGCGAAAATCTTTGTAGCCTCGGGCTATAAAAGTTTTTAAGTCGTTTTGCCAATGTTTTCAAAACGCGCTGGAGCGTGAAACGGCCCACGCAATAAAAAACAGCCTCTTATCTTTGCGAAAATCTTTGTAGCCTCGGGCTATAAAAGTTTTAAGTCGTTTTGCCAATGTTTTCAAAACGCGCTGGAGCGTGAAACGGCCCACGCAATAAAAACAGCCTCTTATCTTTGCGAAAATCTTTGTAGCCTCGGGCTATAAAATTTTTAAGTCGTTTTGCCAATGTTTTCAAAACGCGCTGGAGCGTGAAACGGCCCACGCAATAAAAAAGCCTCTTATCTTTGCGAAAATCTTTGTAGCCTCGGGCTATAAAATTTTAAGTCGTTTTGCCAATGTTTTCAAAACGCGCTGGAGCGTGAAACGGCCCACGCAATAAAAAAGCCTCTTATCTTTGCGAAAATCTTTGTAGCCTCGGGCTATAAAATTTTAAGTCGTTTTGCCAATGTTTTCAAAACGCGCTGGAGCGTGAAACGGCCCACGCAATAAAAAGCCTCTTATCTTTGCGAAAATCTTTGTAGCCTCGGGCTATAAAATTTTAAGTCGTTTTGCCAATGTTTTCAAAACGCGCTGGAGCGTGAAACGGCCCACGCAATAAAAAGCCTCTTATCTTTGCGAAAATCTTTGTAGCCTCGGGCTATAAAATTTTAAGTCGTTTTGCCAATGTTTTCAAAACGCGCTGGAGCGTGAAACGGCCCACGCAATAAAAAGCCTCTTATCTTTGCGAAAATCTTTGTAGCCTCGGGCTATAAAATTTTAAGTCGTTTTGCCAATGTTTTCAAAACGCGCTGGAGCGTGAAACGGCCCACGCAATAAAAAGCCTCTTATCTTTGCGAAAATCTTTGTAGCCTCGGGCTATAAAATTTTAAGTCGTTTTGCCAATGTTTTCAAAACGCGCTGGAGCGTGAAACGGCCCACGCAATAAAAAAGCCTCTTATCTTTGCGAAAATCTTTGTAGCCTCGGGCTATAAAATTTTAAGTCGTTTTGCCAATGTTTTCAAAACGCGCTGGAGCGTGAAACGGCCCACGCAATAAAAAAGCCTCTTATCTTTGCGAAAATCTTTGTAGCCTCGGGCTATAAAATTTTAAGTCGTTTTGCCAATGTTTTCAAAACGCGCTGGAGCGTGAAACGGCCCACGCAATAAAAAAGCCTCTTATCTTTGCGAAAATCTTTGTAGCCTCGGGCTATAAAATTTTAAGTCGTTTTGCCAATGTTTTCAAAACGCGCTGGAGCGTGAAACGGCCCACGCAATAAAAAAGCCTCTTATCTTTGCGAAAATCTTTGTAGCCTCGGGCTATAAAATTTTAAGTCGTTTTGCCAATGTTTTCAAAACGCGCTGGAGCGTGAAACGGCCCACGCAATAAAAAGCCTCTTATCTTTGCGAAAATCTTTGTAGCCTGGGGCTATAAAAATTTTTAAGTCGTTTTGCAATGTTTTCAAAACGCGCTGGAGCGTGAAACGGCCCACGCAATAAAAAGCCTCTTATCTTTGCGAAAATCTTTGTAGCCTCGGGCTATAAAAATTTTAAGTCGTTTTCAATGTTTTCAAAACGCGCTGGAGCGTGAAACGGCCCACGCAATAAAAAGCCTCTTATCTTTGCGAAAATCTTTGTAGCCTCGGGCTATAAAATTTTAAGTCGTTTTCCAATGTTTTCAAAACGCGCTGGAGCGTGAAACGGCCCACGCAATAAAAAAGCCTCTTATCTTTGCGAAAATCTTTGTAGCCTCGGGCTATAAAAATTTTAAGTCGTTTTCCAATGTTTTCAAAACGCGCTGGAGCGTGAAACGGCCCACGCAATAAAAAAGCCTCTTATCTTTGCGAAAATCTTTGTAGCCTCGGGCTATAAAATTTTTAAGTCGTTTTCAATGTTTTCAAAACGCGCTGGAGCGTGAAACGGCCCACGCAATAAAAAGCCTCTTATCTTTGCGAAAATCTTTGTAGCCTCGGGCTAAAAAAATTTTAAGTCGTTTTCAATGTTTTCAAAACGCGCTGGAGCGTGAAACGGCCCACGCAATAAAAAAGCCTCTTATCTTTGCGAAAATCTTTGTAGCCTCGGGCTATAAAATTTTAAGTCGTTTTCAATGTTTTCAAAACGCGCTGGAGCGTGAAACGGCCCACGCAATAAAAAGCCTCTTATCTTTGCGAAAATCTTTGTAGCCTCGGGCTATAAAATTTTAAGTCGTTTTCAATGTTTTCAAAACGCGCTGGAGCGTGAAACGGCCCACGCAATAAAAAGCCTCTTATCTTTGCGAAAATCTTTGTAGCCTCGGGCTATAAAAATTTTAAGTCGTTTTCAATGTTTTCAAAACGCGCTGGAGCGTGAAACGGCCCACGCAATAAAAAGCCTCTTATCTTTGCGAAAATCTTTGTAGCCTCGGGCTATAAAATTTTAAGTCGTTTTCAATGTTTTCAAAACGCGCTGGAGCGTGAAACGGCCCACGCAATAAAAAGCCTCTTATCTTTGCGAAAATCTTTGTAGCCTCGGGCTAAAAAAATTTTAAGTCGTTTTCCAATGTTTTCAAAACGCGCTGGAGCGTGAAACGGCCCACGCAATAAAAAGCCTCTTATCTTTGCGAAAATCTTTGTAGCCTCGGGCTATAAAATTTTAAGTCGTTTTCCAATGTTTTCAAAACGCGCTGGAGCGTGAAACGGCCCACGCAATAAAAAGCCTCTTATCTTTGCGAAAATCTTTGTAGCCTCGGGCTATAAAATTTTAAGTCGTTTTCCAATGTTTTCAAAACGCGCTGGAGCGTGAAACGGCCCACGCAATAAAAAGCCTCTTATCTTTGCGAAAATCTTTGTAGCCTCGGGCTATAAAAATTTTAAGTCGTTTTCAATGTTTTCAAAACGCGCTGGAGCGTGAAACGGCCCACGCAATAAAAAGCCTCTTATCTTTGCGAAAATCTTTGTAGCCTCGGGCTATAAAATTTTAAGTCGTTTTGCCAATGTTTTCAAAACGCGCTGGAGCGTGAAACGGCCCACGCAATAAAAACAGCCTCTTATCTTTGCGAAAATCTTTGTAGCCTCGGGCTATAAAAGTTTTAAGTCGTTTTGCCAATTTTTCAAAACGCGCTGGAGCGTGAAACGGCCCACGCAATAAAAAAAGCCTCTTATCTTTGCGAAAATCTTTGTAGCCTCGGGCTATAAAATTTTTTAAGTCGTTTTGCCAATGTTTTCAAAACGCGCTGGAGCGTGAAACGGCCCACGCAATAAAAAAAGCCTCTTATCTTTGCGAAAATCTTTGTAGCCTCGGGCTATAAAAGTTTTAAGTCGTTTTGCCAATGTTTTTAAAACGCGCTGGAGCGTGAAACGGCCCACGCAATAAAAAACAGCCTCTTATCTTTGCGAAAATCTTTGTAGCCTCGGGCTATAAAAGTTTTTAAGTCGTTTTGCCAATGTTTTCAAAACGCGCTGGAGCGTGAAACGGCCCACGCAATAAAAAACAGCCTCTTATCTTTGCGAAAATCTTTGTAGCCTCGGGCTATAAAAGTTTTTAAGTCGTTTTGCCAATGTTTTCAAAACGCGCTGGAGCGTGAAACGGCCCACGCAATAAAAACAGCCTCTTATCTTTGCGAAAATCTTTGTAGCCTCGGGCTATAAAAGTTTTAAGTCGTTTTGCCAATGTTTTCAAAACGCGCTGGAGCGTGAAACGGCCCACGCAATAAAAACAGCCTCTTATCTTTGCGAAAATCTTTGTAGCCTCGGGCTATAAAAGTTTTAAGTCGTTTTGCCAATGTTTTCAAAACGCGCTGGAGCGTGAAACGGCCCACGCAATAAAAAACAGCCTCTTATCTTTGCGAAAATCTTTGTAGCCTCGGGCTATAAAAGTTTTTAAGTCGTTTTGCCAATGTTTTCAAAACGCGCTGGAGCGTGAAACGGCCCACGCAATAAAAAACAGCCTCTTATCTTTGCGAAAATCTTTGTAGCCTCGGGCTATAAAAGTTTTTAAGTCGTTTTGCCAATGTTTTCAAAACGCGCTGGAGCGTGAAACGGCCCACGCAATAAAAAACAGCCTCTTATCTTTGCGAAAATGTATTTTCAAATCGCGAGTGGCAGTCGGCCGAGTCGGCCGAGTCGGCCGAGGGTTTATCTTAGAGATTTTTAAAAATATTTTTCAAATCACGAGTATCCTACAGTCATTCGTCATTCGTCATTCGTCATTCGTCTCGTTCGGCTCGTTGCTCGTTGGATTTTTCTTAGAGATTTTTAAAAATATTTTTCCTTGACCGGTATGGGAATCGAACTCGAGACCATTTGAACAAACAACCGATCTTTAACCAACTGAGCTATGACGTTGTTACAGTAAGTGTGTGTTCTAAACCTTATAAATAGTAAGATCATATATATATATTTAAAATTTATTTTTGAATGTACAAGTAGTTAGATGTAAAAGCCCACCTGACTCTTGCTCTTGCTCTTGCTCTTTCTCTTGCAATTAATTATTATTAAAATTCGGGTAACAATAAAGACTCTTTATTATATATAATAATTTCTACAAGTTTTTTTACAGAGCTTAAATTTAACAGTTAAGAAGTTTGAATCACATATTTTTGAAGTCCGCGGCTTCAGAAATATTTAATTCAAACTTCTTATCTGTTTTAAATTATACATTATTAATATAATTAATTTTTCTATCTTAATTTAATAATTATATCAACTAATTAATTAATTAAAATAACCAAGTTTTAATATAATAAAAAGTTGCAACCCTTACGATTGTTTTTATTGTAATGAATTAAGAAGAAACCTTATGGGTAATGTGTAAACTAAGAGTGATTTGCACGTCAATCTTGGGATTGCAACTTTTTTTACAATTACATTACATTACAATTACATACTATACATAAAAGGGAAAAGGAAGGTGTTTTAAGTGTGTGTGAAAAGATAAAATAATAATATGTGGGTGGAGTGGCGTTATTTTATAAAAGTAATGATAAATATAAGTTAAGTGCCCTTCAAAGTGCTACATAAATTAAGGGAAGACAACAAAGAAGATAAGTATTTAAAAGATAAAGAGGTGAAATATTAATAATACAAATTAGAATTACAACGAGAGGGTAACTTTAGAAGAAAAATTGTTACTGTAACACTTAAAATAAACAATTGAAAACAATTTTGAATACAACTGAAATTTGTAATTACTTTTTTTAAACTGAACGTTTTCATTAAGAAATCTTAAAATAATTAAAAATGATATTTAAAGTGTGTCTCAAAAGTACAAGCGTTACTCTAATTTATAAAATGTGTATGTGTGGGGTGTATGTGTGTGTGTTTATGTGGAACCTTACCCCATATTTGAGGGCGCATTATTCCTTTGTGTGTTAGAGGCCATAATAGTTCTTAGATGTTGTTTAATAATACTTAAATTAAATTAAGACAACCCTTCTTTATTTTTACATTTTCTAATTACAAATATTATAATTCTTTCTCCTCCCTCTGCGATGTGTATTGCGTTTAATGTGAAATTTGATTGTACTTTTTTAATAATAAGATTCTTTTTTAATAAGTTCTAAACTGCATATAAATTTATATTAATTTCAAATGCTTACTGAAAAAGTCAATTTCCAATTCAAAGAAAACAATTTAGAAAAATAAATTAAAACCAAAATAATCAAAAGTATTTTAAGAGTGTAGTGTGTAATAAACTTATAAACTACCCTAATACAATGGGTCAAACAGTGGGGCCCCCGTGCACAGCACAGGTAACCACGACTGTCTTCAGCTAAGAAGAAACAACACCTAAGAACATACTTTGGCATACCATGCTACTATATTATTTATTTTTTTAGTAAAAATTAAACGATCTTATCATAATCGTTTTCAAAAAAGCTTACTTTTGAAAAACTCTTCTCAACAATTCTGCATACAAAAATTCCGTATAATATTAAATAAATTAATGTCTTTAATACAACAACTCTAGATATGCATCTTCCATTGATGATCCTGTTACTGCTGCTGGATTAGATTACCCAAAAGCTCCTGGATTGAAGTCTTTGAAGACGAACCAAGAATAATTTCCTTGCGAAAGTATTTCCTAAGACGCCTGTTTGCCGATTTATGGTTAATAAGATGGGGGTGAGACCTCTAATAAATTAAAGAATATTATTAAAGGATAAAATATAAGTTCAAACTTTTAAATATTTTAATATTAAATAAAGATTGGCCAGTAATATATATCGAAAATTATTTTTTAGAGGGGAAGCCCGGGAAATGGCACCGGTTATAGTTACTAGGGGTACGTAGGAACGTCCCCTAGCAATATAAAGCAATTCTATTTTTTTCATTTTTTATCAAAAATACATGGGTTAAAACCCATCGATTTTGAATTTTCAAAACGTTTTCCCAAAGCTCTGGAATACCACGCCTACGGTTTCTTAGGCCTATCCGAAGCCAAAAAGGCTGCCAAATCTGATTCTGAATAGTTTTTAAAGATCCGTACACAAATAATGGCGCTACAATTTTTTGAAAGTTCAAAATTGACTCAAAATGAGCTCGTAAAATTGCAATTTTTATTTCGAAAATTAACGTCGCACCTATACATATTATACATGTATCTTATGTAAAAAAGCCTCAGGATTCCGAATCCGTGTCGTTTGTAATGATTGGATCGAAAATAAGGGCGCTACGATTTTTTTTGTGAATCAAGGGGTACGTATTTCTATTCATTTAGTTTGTATCCAAAATTTTTATTTGAGAGGGGAAGCGCGGGGAAATGACACCGGTTATAGTCACTAGAGGTACGTACGAACGTCCCCTCGCAATATAAAGCAATTCTATTTTTTTCATTTTTTATCTAAAATACATGGGTTAAAACCCATCGATTTTGAATTTTCAAAACGTTTTCCCAAAGCTCTGGAATAGCGCGCCTACGTTTCTTAGGCCTATCCGAAGCCAAAAGGCTGCCAAATCCGATTCTGAATATTTTTTAAAGATCCGTCCACAAATAACGGCGCTACAATTTTTGAAAGTTCAAAATTGGCTCAAAATGAGCTCTAAAATAGCAATTTTTATTTCGAAAATTAACGTCGCACCCTATACATATTATACATGTATCTTATGTAAAAAGCCTCAGGATTCCGAATCCGTGTCGTTTGTAATGATTGGATCGAAAATAAGGGCGCTACGATTTTTTGTGAATAAAGGGGGTACGTATTTCTATTCATTTAGTTTGTATCGAAAATTTTTATTTTAGAGGGAAGCGCGGGAAATGACACCGGTTATAGTCACTAGGGTACGTAGGAACGTCCCTCGCAATATAAAGCAATTCTATTTTTTCATTTTTATCTAAAATACATGGGTTAAAACCCATCGATTTTGAATTTTCAAAACGTTTTCCCAAAGCTCTGGAATAGCGCGCCTACGTTTTCTTAGGCCTATCCGAAGCCAAAAGGCTGCCAAATCCGATTCTGAATAGTTTTAAAGATCCGTCCACAAATAACGGCGCTACAATTTTTGAAAGTTCAAAATTGGCTCAAAATGAGCTCTAAAATAGCAATTTTTAATTTCAAAAAATTAACGTCGCACCCTATACATATTATACATGTATCTTATGTAAAAAGCCTCAGGATTCCGAATCCGTGTCGTTTGTAATGATTGGATCGAAAATAAGGGCGCTACGATTTTTTGTGAATCAAGGGTACGTATTATTATCATTTAGTTTGTATCGAAAATTTTTATTTTAGAGGGAAGCGCGGGAAATGACACCGGTTATAGTCACTAGGGTACGTAGGAACGTCCCCTCGCAATATAAAGCAATTCTATTTTTTCATTTTTATCAAAATACATGGGTTAAAACCCATCGATTTTGAATTTTCAAAACGTTTTCCCAAAGCTCTGGAATAGCCGCCTACGTTTCTTAGGCCTATCCGAAGCCAAAAGGCTGCCAAATCCGATTCTGAATAGTTTTAAAGATCCGTCCACAAATAACGGCGCTACAATTTTTGAAAGTTCAAAATTGGCTCAAAATGAGCTCTAAAATAGCAATTTTTAATTTCGAAAAATTAACGTCGCACCCTATACATATTATACATGTATCTTATGTAAAAAGCCTCAGGATTCCGAATCCGTGTCGTTTGTAATGATTGGATCGAAAATAAGGGCGCTACGATTTTTTTGTGAATCAAGGGTACGTATTATTATTCATTTAGTTTGTATCGAAAATTTTTATTTTAGAGGGAAGCGCGGGAAATGACACCGGTTATAGTCACTAGGGTACGTAGGAACGTCCCCTCGCAATATAAAGCAATTCTATTTTTTCATTTTTATCAAAATACATGGGTTAAAACCCATCGATTTTGAATTTTCAAAACGTTTTCCCAAAGCTCTGGAATAGCGCGCCTACGGTTTCTTAGGCCTATCCGAAGCCAAAAGGCTGCCAAATCCGATTCTGAATAGTTTTAAAGATCCGTCCACAAATAACGGCGCTACAATTTTTGAAAGTTCAAAATTGGCTCAAAATGAGCTCTAAAATAGCAATTTTTAATTTCAAAAAATTAACGTCGCACCCTATACATATTATACATGTATCTTATGTAAAAAGCCTCAGGATTCCGAATCCGTGTCGTTTGTAATGATTGGATCGAAAATAAGGGCGCTACGATTTTTTGTGAATCAAGGGGTACGTATTTTTAAATCATTTAGTTTGTATCGAAAATTTTTATTTTAGAGGAAGCGGGGGGAAATGACACCGGTTATAGTCACTAGGGTACGTAGGAACGTCCCCTCGCAATATAAAGCAATTCTATTTTTTCATTTTTATCAAAATACATGGGTTAAAACCCATCGATTTTGAATTTTCAAAACGTTTTCCCAAAGCTCTGGAATAGCGCGCCTACGGTTTCTTAGGCCTATCCGAAGCCAAAAGGCTGCCAAATCCGATTCTGAATAGTTTTAAAGATCCGTCCACAAATAACGGCGCTACAATTTTTGAAAGTTCAAAATTGGCTCAAAATGAGCTCTAAAATAGCAATTTTTAATTTCGAAAATTAACGTCGCACCCTATACATATTATACATGTATCTTATGTAAAAAGCCTCAGGATTCCGAATCCGTGTCGTTTGTAATGATTGGATCGAAAATAAGGGCGCTACGATTTTTTGTGAATCAAGGGTACGTATTTCTATTCATTTAGTTTGTATCGAAAATTTTTATTTTAGAGGGAAGCGCGGGAAATGACACCGGTTATAGTCACTAGGGTACGTAGGAACGTCCCTCGCAATATAAAGCAATTCTATTTTTTCATTTTTATCAAAATACATGGGTTAAAACCCATCGATTTTGAATTTTCAAAACGTTTTCCCAAAGCTCTGGAATAGCGCGCCTACGGTTTCTTAGGCCTATCCGAAGCCAAAAGGCTGCCAAATCCGATTCTGAATAGTTTTAAAGATCCGTCCACAAATAACGGCGCTACAATTTTTGAAAGTTCAAAATTGGCTCAAAATGAGCTCTAAAATAGCAATTTTTAATTTCGAAAAATTAACGTCGCACCCTATACATATTATACATGTATCTTATGTAAAAAGCCTCAGGATTCCGAATCCGTGTCGTTTGTAATGATTGGATCGAAAATAAGGGCGCTACGATTTTTTGTGAATCAAGGGGTACGTATTTCTATTCATTTAGTTTGTATCGAAAATTTTTATTTGAGAGGAAGCGCGGGAAATGACACCGGTTATAGTCACTAGGGTACGTAGGAACGTCCCCTCGCAATATAAAGCAATTCTATTTTTTCATTTTTATCAAAATACATGGGTTAAAACCCATCGATTTTGAATTTTCAAAACGTTTTCCCAAAGCTCTGGAATAGCACGCCTACGGTTTCTTAGGCCTATCCGAACCCAAAAAAGGCTGCCAAATCCGATTCTGAATAGTTTTTAAAGATCCGTCCACAAATAACGGCGCTACAATTTTTGAAAGTTCAAAATTGGCTCAAAATGAGCTCTAAAATAGCAATTTTTAATTTCGAAAATTAACGTCGCACCCTATACATATTATACATGTATCTTATGTAAAAAGCCTCAGGATTCCGAATCCGTGTCGTTTGTAATGATTGGATCGAAAATAAGGGCGCTACGATTTTTTTGTGAATCAAGGGGTACGTATTTCTATTCATTTAGTTTGTATCGAAAATTTTTATTTTAGAGGGAAGCGCGGGAAATGACACCGGTTATAGTCACTAGGGTACGTAGGAACGTCCCCTCGCAATATAAAGCAATTCTATTTTTTCATTTTTATCAAAATACATGGGTTAAAACCCATCGATTTTGAATTTTCAAAACGTTTTCCCAAAGCTCTGGAATAGCACGCCTACGGTTTCTTAGGCCTATCCGAAGCCAAAAGGCTGCCAAATCCGATTCTGAATAGTTTTAAAGATCCGTCCACAAATAACGGCGCTACAATTTTTTGAAAGTTCAAAATTGGCTCAAAATGAGCTCTAAAAATAGCAATTTTTTAATTTCGAAAAATTAACGTCGCACCCTATACATATTATACATGTATCTTATGTAAAAAAGCCTCAGGATTCCGAATCCGTGTCGTTTGTAATGATTGGATCGAAAATAAGGGCGCTACGATTTTTTTTGTGAATCAAGGGGTACGTATTATTAATCATTTAGTTTGTATCGAAAATTTTTATTTTAGAGGGAAAGCGCGGGGAAATGACACCGGTTGTAGTCACTAGGGGTACGTAGGAACGTCCCCTCGCAATATAAAGCAATTCTATTTTTTTCATTTTTTATCTAAAATACATGGGTTAAAACCCATCGATTTTGAATTTTCAAAACGTTTTCCCAAAGCTCTGGAATAGCGCGCCTACGGTTTCTTAGGCCTATCCGAAGCCAAAAAGGCTGCCAAATCCGATTCTGAATAGTTTTTAAAGATCCGTCCACAAATAACGGCGCTACAATTTTTTGAAAGTTCAAAATTGGCTCAAAATGAGCTCTAAAATAGCAATTTTTAATTTCGAAAATTAACGTCGCACCCTATACATATTATACATGTATCTTATGTAAAAAAGCCTCAGGATTCCGAATCCGTGTCGTTTGTAATGATTGGATCGAAAATAAGGGCGCTACGATTTTTTTTGTGAATCAAGGGGTACGTATTATTAATCATTTAGTTTGTATCGAAAATTTTTATTTTAGAAAGGAAGCGCGGGGAAATGACACCGGTTATAGTCACTAGGGGTACGTAGGAACGTCCCCTCGCAATATAAAGCAATTCTATTTTTTTCATTTTTTATCTAAAATACATGGGTTAAAACCCATCGATTTTGAATTTTCAAAACGTTTTCCCAAAGCTCTGGAATAGCGCGCCTACGTTTTCTTAGGCCTATCCGAAGCCAAAAGGCTGCCAAATCCGATTCTGAATAGTTTTAAAGATCCGTCCACAAATAACGGCGCTACAATTTTTGAAAGTTCAAAATTGGCTCAAAATGAGCTCTAAAATAGCAATTTTTAATTTCGAAAAATTAACGTCGCACCCTATACATATTATACATGTATCTTATGTAAAAAGCCTCAGGATTCCGATCCGTGTCGTTTGTAATGATTGGATCGAAAATAAGGGCGCTACGATTTTTTTGTGAATAAAGGGGGTACGTTTTTAATCATTTAGTTTTATCGAAATTTTTATTTTAGAGGGAAGCGCGGGAAATGACACCGGTTATAGTCACTAGGGTACGTAGGAACGTCCCTCGCAATATAAAGCAATTCTATTTTTTCATTTTTATCAAAATACATGGGTTAAAACCCATCGATTTTGAATTTTCAAAACGTTTTCCCAAAGCTCTGGAATAGCACGCCTACGGTTTCTTAGGCCTATCCGAAGCCAAAAAGGCTGCCAAATCCGATTCTGAATATTTAACCAAAGATTTTAATAAATGAAAAAAATTTTATTAAATACCTTAAAACGTCACTTATGAAAAGGTTTTTTAAGGTTATTTTAAATTTTTTTGAGGAACGTGGGGACCAAAATTTTTTTTTTAAAGGTAAACCCATCGATTTTGAATTTTCAAAACGTTTTCCAAGACGTTTGCCACAAAGCAACTATTTAACCAAAGATTTTAATAAATGAAAAAAAATTTTATTAAATACCTTAAAACGTCACTTATGAAAAGGTTTTTTAAGGTTATTTCGCAATATAAAGCAATTCTATTTTTTCATTTTTATCAAAATACATGGGTTAAAACCCATCGATTTTGAATTTTCAAAACGTTTTCCCAAAGCTCTGGAATAGCCGCCTACGGTTTCTTAGGCCTATCCGAAGCCAAAAGGCTGCCAAATCCGATTCTGAATAGTTTTAAAGATCCGTCCACAAATAACGGCGCTACAATTTTTGAAAGTTCAAAATTGGCTCAAAATGAGCTCAAAAAATAGCAATTTTTAATTTCGAAAATTAACGTCGCACCCTATACATATTATACATGTATCTTATGTAAAAAGCCTCAGGATTCCGAATCCGTGTCGTTTGTAATGATTGGATCGAAAATAAGGGCGCTACGATTTTTTGTGAATCAAGGGTACGTATTTCTATTCATTTAGTTTGTATCGAAAATTTTTATTTTAGAGGAAGCGCGGGAAATGACACCGGTTATAGTCACTAGGGGTACGTAGGAACGTCCCTCGCAATATAAAGCAATTCTATTTTTTCATTTTTATCAAAATACATGGGTTAAAACCCATCGATTTTGAATTTTCAAAACGTTTTCCCAAAGCTCTGGAATAGCACGCCTACGGTTTCTTAGGCCTATCCGAAGCCAAAAGGCTGCCAAATCCGATTCTGAATAGTTTTAAAGATCCGTCCACAAATAACGGCGCTACAATTTTTGAAAGTTCAAAATTGGCTCAAAATGAGCTCTAAAATAGCAATTTTTAATTTCGAAAAATTAACGTCGCACCCTATACATATTATACATGTATCTTATGTAAAAAGCCTCAGGATTCCGAATCCGTGTCGTTTGTAATGATTGGATCGAAAATAAGGGCGCTACGATTTTTTTGTGAATCAAGGGTACGTATTTCTATTCATTTAGTTTGTATCGAAAATTTTTATTTTAGAGGGAAGCGCGGGAAATGACACCGGTTATAGTCACTAGGGTACGTAGGAACGTCCCTCGCAATATAAAGCAATTCTATTTTTTCATTTTTATCAAAATACATGGGTTAAAACCCATCGATTTTGAATTTTCAAAACGTTTTCCCAAAGCTCTGGAATAGCGCGCCTACGGTTTCTTAGGCCTATCCGAAGCCAAAAGGCTGCCAAATCCGATTCTGAATAGTTTTAAAGATCCGTCCACAAATAACGGCGCTACAATTTTTGAAAGTTCAAAATTGGCTCAAAATGAGCTCTAAAATAGCAATTTTTAATTTCGAAAAATTAACGTCGCACCCTATACATATTATACATGTATCTTATGTAAAAAGCCTCAGGATTCCGAATCCGTGTCGTTTGTAATGATTGGATCGAAAATAAGGGCGCTACGATTTTTTTGTGAATCAAGGGTACGTATTTCTATTCATTTAGTTTGTATCGAAAATTTTTATTTTAGAGGGAAGCGCGGGAAATGACACCGGTTATAGTCACTAGGGTACGTAGGAACGTCCCTCGCAATATAAAGCAATTCTATTTTTTCATTTTTATCAAAATACATGGGTTAAAACCCATCGATTTTGAATTTTCAAAACGTTTTCCCAAAGCTCTGGAATAGCACGCCTACGGTTTCTTAGGCCTATCCGAAGCCAAAAGGCTGCCAAATCCGATTCTGAATAGTTTTAAAGATCCGTCCACAAATAACGGCGCTACAATTTTTGAAAGTTCAAAATTGGCTCAAAATGAGCTCTAAAATAGCAATTTTTAATTTCGAAAAATTAACGTCGCACCCTATACATATTATACATGTATCTTATGTAAAAAGCCTCAGGATTCCGAATCCGTGTCGTTTGTAATGATTGGATCGAAAATAAGGGCGCTACGATTTTTTGTGAATCAAGGGGTACGTATTTTATTCATTTAGTTTGTATCGAAAATTTTTATTTTAGAGGGAAGCGCGGGAAATGACACCGGTTATAGTCACTAGGGGTACGTAGGAACGTCCCTCGCAATATAAAGCAATTCTATTTTTTCATTTTTATCAAAATACATGGGTTAAAACCCATCGATTTTGAATTTTCAAAACGTTTTCCCAAAGCTCTGGAATAGCACGCCTACGGTTTCTTAGGCCTATCCGAAGCCAAAAGGCTGCCAAATCCGATTCTGAATAGTTTTAAAGATCCGTCCACAAATAACGGCGCTACAATTTTTGAAAGTTCAAAATTGGCTCAAAATGAGCTCTAAAAATAGCAATTTTTAATTTCGAAAATTAACGTCGCACCCTATACATATTATACATGTATCTTATGTAAAAAGCCTCAGGATTCCGAATCCGTGTCGTTTGTAATGATTGGATCGAAAATAAGGGCGCTACGATTTTTTGTGAATCAAGGGGTACGTATTTCTATTCATTTAGTTTGTATCGAAAATTTTTATTTTAGAGGGAAGCGCGGGAAATGACACCGGTTATAGTCACTAGGGTACGTAGGAACGTCCCTCGCAATATAAAGCAATTCTATTTTTTCATTTTTATCAAAATACATGGGTTAAAACCCATCGATTTTGAATTTTCAAAACGTTTTCCCAAAGCTCTGGAATAGCACGCCTACGGTTTCTTAGGCCTATCCGAAGCCAAAAGGCTGCCAAATCCGATTCTGAATAGTTTTAAAGATCCGTCCACAAATAACGGCGCTACAATTTTTGAAAGTTCAAAATTGGCTCAAAATGAGCTCAAAAAATAGCAATTTTTAATTTCAAAAAATTAACGTCGCACCCTATACATATTATACATGTATCTTATGTAAAAAGCCTCAGGATTCCGAATCCGTGTCGTTTGTAATGATTGGATCGAAAATAAGGGCGCTACGATTTTTTGTGAATCAAGGGGTACGTATTTTATTCATTTAGTTTGTATCGAAAATTTTTATTTTAGGGGGAAGCGCGGGAAATGACACCGGTTATAGTCACTAGGGTACGTAGGAACGTCCCTCGCAATATAAAGCAATTCTATTTTTTTCATTTTTTATCAAAAATACATGGGTTAAAACCCATCGATTTTGAATTTTCAAAACGTTTTCCCAAAGCTCTGAAATAGCGCGCCTACGGTTTCTTACGCCTATCCGAAGCCAAAAAGGCTGCCAAATCCGATTCTGAATAGTTTTTAAAGATCCGTCCACAAATAACGGCGCTACAATTTTTTGAAAGTTCAAAATTGGCTCAAAATGAGCTCTAAAAATAGCAATTTTTTAATTTCGAAAAATTAACGTCGCACCCTATACATATTATACATGTATCTTATGTAAAAAAGCCTCAGGATTCCGAATCCGTGTCGTTTGTAATGATTGGATCGAAAATAAGGGCGCTACGATTTTTTTTGTGAATCAAGGGGTACGTATTTCTATTCATTTAGTTTGTATCGAAAATTTTTATTTTAGAGGGAAGCGCGGGAAATGACACCGGTTATAGTCACTAGGGTACGTAGGAACGTCCCTCGCAATATAAAGCAATTCTATTTTTTCATTTTTATCAAAATACATGGGTTAAAACCCATCGATTTTGAATTTTCAAAACGTTTTCCCAAAGCTCTGGAATAGCGCGCCTACGGTTTCTTAGGCCTATCCGAAGCCAAAAGGCTGCCAAATCCGATTCTGAATAGTTTTAAAGATCCGTCCACAAATAACGGCGCTACAATTTTTGAAAGTTCAAAATTGGCTCAAAATGAGCTCTAAAAATAGCAATTTTTAATTTCGAAAAATTAACGTCGCACCCTATACATATTATACATGTATCTTATGTAAAAAGCCTCAGGATTCCGAATCCGTGTCGTTTGTAATGATTGGATCGAAAATAAGGGCGCTACGATTTTTTGTGAATCAAGGGTACGTATTATTATTCATTTAGTTTGTATCGAAAATTTTTATTTTAGAGGGAAGCGCGGGAAATGACACCGGTTATAGTCACTAGGGTACGTAGGAACGTCCCTCGCAATATAAAGCAATTCTATTTTTTCATTTTTATCAAAATACATGGGTTAAAACCCATCGATTTTGAATTTTCAAAACGTTTTCCCAAAGCTCTGGAATAGCGCGCCTACGTTTTCTTAGGCCTATCCGAAGCCAAAAGGCTGCCAAATCCGATTCTGAATAGTTTTAAAGATCCGTCCACAAATAACGGCGCTACAATTTTTGAAAGTTCAAAATTGGCTCAAAATGAGCTCTAAAATAGCAATTTTTAATTTCGAAAAATTAACGTCGCACCCTATACATATTATACATGTATCTTATGTAAAAAGCCTCAGGATTCCGAATCCGTGTCGTTTGTAATGATTGGATCGAAAATAAGGGCGCTACGATTTTTTGTGAATCAAGGGTACGTATTTCTATTCATTTAGTTTGTATCGAAAATTTTTATTTTAGAGGGAAGCGCGGGAAATGACACCGGTTATAGTCACTAGGGTACGTAGGAACGTCCCTCGCAATATAAAGCAATTCTATTTTTTCATTTTTATCTAAAATACATGGGTTAAAACCCATCGATTTTGAATTTTCAAAACGTTTTCCCAAAGCTCTGGAATAGCGCGCCTACGGTTTCTTAGGCCTATCCGAAGCCAAAAGGCTGCCAAATCCGATTCTGAATAGTTTTAAAGATCCGTCCACAAATAACGGCGCTACAATTTTTGAAAGTTCAAAATTGGCTCAAAATGAGCTCTAAAATAGCAATTTTTAATTTCGAAAAATTAACGTCGCACCCTATACATATTATACATGTATCTTATGTAAAAAGCCTCAGGATTCCGAATCCGTGTCGTTTGTAATGATTGGATCGAAAATAAGGGCGCTACGATTTTTTGTGAATCAAGGGTACGTATTATTAATCATTTAGTTTGTATCGAAAATTTTTATTTTAGAGGAAGCGGGGGGAAATGACACCGGTTATAGTCACTAGGGTACGTAGGAACGTCCCTCGCAATATAAAGCAATTCTATTTTTTCATTTTTATCAAAATACATGGGTTAAAACCCATCGATTTTGAATTTTCAAAACGTTTTCCCAAAGCTCTGGAATAGCGCGCCTACGTTTCTTAGGCCTATCCGAAGCCAAAAGGCTGCCAAATCCGATTCTGAATAGTTTTAAAGATCCGTCCACAAATAACGGCGCTACAATTTTTGAAAGTTCAAAATTGGCTCAAAATGAGCTCTAAAATAGCAATTTTTAATTTCAAAAAATTAACGTCGCACCCTATACATATTATACATGTATCTTATGTAAAAAAGCCTCAGGATTCCGAATCCGTGTCGTTTGTAATGATTGGATCGAAAATAAGGGCGCTACGATTTTTTTTGTGAATCAAGGGGTACGTATTTTTAATCATTTAGTTTGTATCGAAAATTTTTATTTTAGAGGGGAAGCGCGGGGAAATGACACCGGTTATAGTCACTAGAGGTACGTAGGAACGTCCCCTCGCAATATAAAGCAATTCTATTTTTTTCATTTTTTATCCAAAATACATGGGTTAAAACCCATCGATTTTGAATTTTCAAAACGTTTTCCCAAAGCTCTGGAATAGCGCGCCTACGGTTTCTTAGGCCTATCCGAAGCCAAAAGGCTGCCAAATCCGATTCTGAATAGTTTTAAAGATCCGTCCACAAATAACGGCGCTACAATTTTTGAAAGTTCAAAATTGGCTCAAAATGAGCTCTAAAATAGCAATTTTTAATTTCGAAAATTAACGTCGCACCCTATACATATTATACATGTATCTTATGTAAAAAGCCTCAGGATTCCGAATCCGTGTCGTTTGTAATGATTGGATCGAAAATAAGGGCGCTACGATTTTTTGTGAATCAAGGGGTACGTATTTCTATTCATTTAGTTTGTATCGAAAATTTTTATTTTAGAGGGAAGCGCGGGAAATGACACCGGTTATAGTCACTAGGGTACGTAGGAACGTCCCTCGCAATATAAAGCAATTCTATTTTTTCATTTTTATCAAAATACATGGGTTAAAACCCATCGATTTTGAATTTTCAAAACGTTTTCCCAAAGCTCTGGAATAGCGCGCCTACGGTTTCTTAGGCCTATCCGAACCCAAAAAAGGCTGCCAAATCCGATTCTGAATAGTTTTAAAGATCCGTCCACAAATAACGGCGCTACAATTTTTGAAAGTTCAAAATTGGCTCAAAATGAGCTCTAAAATAGCAATTTTTTAATTTCGAAAAATTAACGTCGCACCCTATACATATTATACATGTATCTTATGTAAAAAAGCCTCAGGATTCCGAATCCGTGTCGTTTGTAATGATTGGATCGAAAATAAGGGCGCTACGATTTTTTTTGTGTATCAAGGTGTACGTATTATTAATCATTTAGTTTGTATCGAAAATTTTTATATTAGAGAGGAAGCGCGGGGAAATGACACCGGTTATAGTCACTAGGGGTACGTAGGAACGTCCCCTCGCAATATAAAGCAATTCTATTTTTTTCATTTTTTATCTAAAATACATGGGTTAAAACCCATCGATTTTGAATTTTCAAAACGTTTTCCCAAAGCTCTGGAATAGCGCGCCTACGTTTTCTTAGGCCTATCCGAAGCCAAAAAGGCTGCCAAATCCGTTTCTGAATAGTTTTTAAAGATCCGTCCACAAATAACGGCGCTACAATTTTTTGAAAGTTCAAAATTGGCTCAAAATGAGCGCTAAAATAGCAATTTTTAATTTCGAAAATTAACGTCGCACCCTATACATATTATACATGTATCTTATGTAAAAAAGCCTCAGGATTCCGAATCCGTGTCGTTTGTAATGATTGGATCGAAAATAAGGGCGCTACGATTTTTTTTGTGAATCAAGGGGTACGTATTTCTATTCATTTAGTTTGTATCCAAAATTTTTATTTGAGAGGGGAAGCGCGGGGAAATGACACCGGTTATAGTCACTAGGGGTACGTAGGAACGTCCCCTCGCAATATAAAGCAATTCTATTTTTTTCATTTTTTATCTAAAATACATGGGTTAAAACCCATCGATTTTGAATTTTCAAAACGTTTTCCCAAAGCTCTGGAATAGCGCGCCTACGGTTTCTTAGGCCTATCCGAAGCCAAAAAGGCTGCCAAATCCGATTCTGAATAGTTTTTAAAGATCCGTCCACAAATAACGGCGCTACAATTTTTTGAAAGTTCAAAATTGGCTCAAAATGAGCTCTAAAAATAGCAATTTTTTAATTTCGAAAAATTAACGTCGCACCCTATACATATTATACATGTATCTTATGTAAAAAAGCCTCAGGATTCCGAATCCGTGTCGTTTGTAATGATTGGATCGAAAATAAGGGCGCTACGATTTTTTTTGTGAATCAAGGGGTACGTATTATTAATCATTTAGTTTGTATCGAAAATTTTTATTTTAGAGGGAAGCGCGGGAAATGACACCGGTTATAGTCACTAGGGTACGTAGGAACGTCCCTCGCAATATAAAGCAATTCTATTTTTTCATTTTTATCAAAATACATGGGTTAAAACCCATCGATTTTGAATTTTCAAAACGTTTTCCCAAAGCTCTGGAATAGCGCGCCTACGGTTTCTTACGCCTATCCGAAGCCAAAAAGGCTGCCAAATCCGATTCTGAATAGTTTTTAAAGATCCGTCCACAAATAACGGCGCTACAATTTTTTGAAAGTTCAAAATTGGCTCAAAATGAGCTCTAAATATAGCAATTTTTTAATTTCGAAAAATTAACGTCGCACCCTATACATATTATACATGTATCTTATGTAAAAAAGCCTCAGGATTCCGAATCCGTGTCGTTTGTAATGATTGGATCGAAAATAAGGGCGCTACAATTTTTTTTGTGAATCAAGGGGTACGTATTTCTATTCATTTAGTTTGTATCCAAAATTTTTATTTGAGAGGGGAAGCGCGGGGAAATGACACCGGTTATAGTCACTAGAGGTACGTAGGAACGTACCCTCGCAATATAAAGCAAATCTATTTTTTTCATTTTTTATCAAAAATACATGGGTTAAAACCCATCGATTTTGAATTTTCAAAACGTTTTCCCAAAGCTCTGAAATAGCGCGCCTACGGTTTCTTACGCCTATCCGAAGCCAAAAAGGCTGCCAAATCCGATTCTGAATAGTTTTTAAAGATCCGTCCACAAATAACGGCGCTACAATTTTTTGAAAGTTCAAAATTGGCTCAAAATGAGCTCTAAAAATAGCAATTTTTTAATTTCGAAAAATTAACGTCGCACCCTATACATATTATACATGTATCTTATGTAAAAAAGCCTCAGGATTCCGAATCCGTGTCGTTTGTAATGATTGGATCGAAAATAAGGGCGCTACAATTTTTTTTGTGAATCAAGGGGTACGTATTTCTATTCATTTAGTTTGTATCCAAAATTTTTATTTGAGAGGGGAAGCGCGGGGAAATGACACCGGTTATAGTCACTAGAGGTACGTAGGAACGTACCCTCGCAATATAAAGCAAATCTATTTTTTTCATTTTTTATCAAAAATACATGGGTTAAAACCCATCGATTTTGAATTTTCAAAACGTTTTCCCAAAGCTCTGGAATAGCGCGCCTACGTTTTCTTAGGCCTATCCGAAGCCAAAAAGGCTGCCAAATCCGTTTCTGAATAGTTTTTAAAGATCCGTCCACAAATAACGGCGCTACAATTTTTTGAAAGTTCAAAATTGGCTCAAAATGAGCTCTAAAAATAGCAATTTTTTAATTTCGAAAAATTAACGTCGCACCCTATACATATTATACATGTATCTTATGTAAAAAAGCCTCAGGATTCCGAATCCGTGTCGTTTGTAATGATTGGATCGAAAATAAGGGCGCTACGATTTTTTTTGTGAATCAAGGGGTACGTATTATTAATCATTCAGTTTGTATCGAAAATTTTTATTTTAGAGGGAAGCGCGGGGAAATGACACCGGTTGTAGTCACTAAGGGTACGTAGGAACGTCCCCTCGCAATATAAAGCAATTCTATTTTTTTCATTTTTTATCAAAAATACATGGGTTAAAACCCATCGATTTTGAATTTTCAAAACGTTTTCCCAAAGCTCTGGAATAGCGCGCCTACGTTTTCTTAGGCCTATCCGAAGCCAAAAAGGCTGCCAAATCCGTTTCTGAATAGTTTTTAAAGATCCGTCCACAAATAACGGCGCTACAATTTTTTGAAAGTTCAAAATTGGCTCAAAATGAGCTCTAAAAATAGCAATTTTTTAATTTCGAAAAATTAACGTCGCACCCTATACATATTATACATGTATCTTATGTAAAAAAGCCTCAGGATTCCGAATCCGTGTCGTTTGTAATGATTGGATCGAAAATAAGGGCGCTACGATTTTTTTTGTGAATCAAGGGGTACGTATTATTAATCATTCAGTTTGTATCGAAAATTTTTATTTTAGGGGGGAAGCGCGGGGAAATGACACCGGTTATAGTCACTAGGGGTACGTAGGAACGTCCCCTCGCAATATAAAGCAATTCTATTTTTTTCATTTTTTATCTAAAATACATGGGTTAAAACCCATCGATTTTGAATTTTCAAAACGTTTTCCCAAAGCTCTGAAATAGCGCGCCTACGGTTTCTTACGCCTATCCGAAGCCAAAAAGGCTGCCAAATCCGATTCTGAATAGTTTTTAAAGATCCGTCCACAAATAACGGCGCTACAATTTTTTGAAAGTTCAAAATTGGCTCAAAATGAGCTCTAAAAATAGCAATTTTTTATTTTCGAAAAATTAACGTCGCACCCTATACATATTTTACATGTATCTTATGTAAAAAGTCTCAGGATTTCGAATTCGTGTCGTATGTAATGATTGGATCGAAAATAAAGGCGCTACGATTTTTTTTTTGAATCAAGGGGTACGTTTTTTTATTTATTTAGTTTTATCGAATTTAAAGAAAAATAATTTAAAAAAAACGAGTGTTTCTAGAATTGAATGAAGAGAACAAAGGATATTATATTAATGACCAACTATAGCAACTAACAACCCTTTAATTTAACAAAGGCTACCCGTAGAGAAAAAAATAAGACCTTTATACTTACATCATTTCACAATGAGTATCCCTTTGCTAGATTGGATATTTTCAAAATTTTAGTACAGAAGAGGGTGATGTGGTGCAATGCATGGTATTTCTGCATTTAAATTCGTATCTGCAAAATAAAGAAATAATATTAGCTGAAATATTTTACGAAATGTTTGAATTTCAAAAGAAATCGTTAGAATTATTATTTACCTTAAATCAAGGGTTGTAATGTCAATTAGATGCACTAATTTATAATAATAAATAAAACACAACCACTCGACTTCGTTGTACATTGCAAAATGATTCAGAAATGGAAAGTTTTATGTAAGTGCGGATAGGTAAGTCATATCCATAGAACCCCAAAGCTAAGTTACCTGATATCAAAAACGATAAAGCCAATTAAAATAACCTCGATTATTTTAAATAAAATTATCGATTTATGTTGTTAAAGAAAAAATGTAATACAGGGTGTTACGAACGTATTTGTTTCTACCTCATTTTAATTAAGATGACCAACTATACTCATTTACTGAGTTTTATAAAAAATGATTTTTTAAAAGAAGTTAAAAATTTTTATAAAATTTGCTATGAATATCTCGAAGAATGGATAGGGTACTTTAGAGCATTAAATTTTTTCAAATGAACCCTTCTAAATAGTAAAATTGAATGTAAAGAAGTTTCTTCGGCAGTCGAATTTGTAATGAAGGAAGTAAAAGATATTGTTATTAATGAAAATTTTCTCTTTGAAGAAATTCGAAGAGTAAATTTATGAATTAAATGAAGGAATGGAACGATGAGAAAATAGAACTTGACAAAAGATGGGTAGAAATATTTCGGCATTTTAGAGTAGAACATATCCCACATGAAAATTAAAAATTTTTAATAGAAATTTCCTTATGTTGTCCAGGCACTAATGCTGCTGTTGAAAGGGTATTTTCACTAGGGAATGATTATTGGAGCAGTGAGAAGTCGCAACTTTCTGTAAAAACATTATCTGCCGTCTTAACAGTCAAATTTAATATGCAAAATGAAAGTTGCTCGGATGTGGCTACATTATTAGACGAACATCCTCATTTAGCAAAAAAAATCCACTCCGAAAGAAAATATGTTTTTAAAAGAAAATAAAGTTTTTATCGTTTTTTCTTCTTTGTTTTTTCCCTATGAAATACTTGCAAAGTGTACTCTTTTTGAACAAAAAGTAGTTGGTCACCTTATTTTAATTAAACTTAATTTAAAGTTTTGATTTTAAAGAAAAAATGACGCTGAAAAATGACGAAAATTTTTTGCGTTAACGGGGAAACATAGGAAAATGTCAATTTTTCAAAAAAACCCATGTTTTATTTCGATTTTGGCCGATTTTTTGAGTTCTGAGTTAGCATCGGTTTCGGATAGAATAAGGTCCAAGACATTCCAAAATAAAAGGATTTGGGAAAATAATTCAAAATAAAATAGCTAGCACAATTTAAATTTTGATTTTTAAAAAAATTGACGCTATGAAATGTCAAATTCTTTTTGCGTTAACGGGGAAGCAGATCCAAATGACTCCGGCTATGGACACTACGGACCCATAGGAATATTCTCCTAAAAAATAAAGCCAATCTATTTTTGTTTAAATTTTTTCAAAAAAAAAACAGGGGTTAATCCATGTTTTTTCTCGATTTTGGCCAATTTTTTGGGTTTTGAGTTAGCACCGGTTTCGGGTAGAACAAGATCCAATACAGTCAGAAATAAAAGGATTTCGGAAAATAATTAAAAAGTAAATAGTTAACGCAATTAAAATTTTGATTTTTTTTTAAATTCACACTAAAAAATGACAAAAATTTGTTGTGTTAACCGGGAAGCAGAGTCAAATGACGCCGGCTATGGACACTATGGGCCCATAGGATCGTTCCCCTAAAAAAATAAAGCAAATCTATTTTTTTCAATTTTTCCAAAAAAGACAAAGAGGTTAATCTATGTTTTTTCTCGATTTTGGCCAATTTTGAGGGGTTTAAGTTAGCACCGGTTCCCGATAGAATAATGTCCAATACGATCAAAAATAAAAGGATTTCGAGAAATAATCAAAAATAAAATAGTTAGTACAATTTAAAGTTTTGAAAAAATAATTATGTTTTTAAAAGACAGAAGTGATTTTTCAAAGTTATTTAAATCTAACGCGTGCAGCGTTTAAAATTATGAATAATAAACAATTTATTTGAAGACACTTTTGTTGCATCTCCGCTAATTCGAAATTAACAACAAACAATGAAAAAGGAACAAATTATAGATACATCAAAATTCTTAGTTTATATTATTTTACTTATGCCGTAACGGTAGATCATGGAAAAATAAGACACATCAGTACAAAAAACACATTTACAATAAATTAAATAAATAAATAAATTAAATAATTAAATAGTAATAATAATAATATTTGTAACACTCATAACAAAACATATCCAATAATTTCATATTTTCTTCAATTAAAAATGATATGACGTCACGTTTGAATTTAAGGCAAACATTATTAAAGCAATGGGGACTTTTTAAGCGCAGAATAAAATCGAAAAATGTACTTTATTATTCAAAAAACGTGAAAACAATTAAAAAATCGGTGCTTGTACTTATGCGTATACGCGCGTTAGAAGTTATACGTCGTTGGGGTACCTAAATTAATTTTAATCTTTTTTCTCGCTCGCATTCACAAGATTGTCGTATCTTTTCGCTCTCTTCCACTCATTGCTATGGTAAATACATTTTTCGAACATAAAATCAATATTTACTGAACTAAATTTAAAGAAAAAAAATGTTGATATAGACAAATGTAATTAATACGAAGATGTGCGCATTCGAGCGAAAAGTGGCACATTTCCGAGCGAGGGAGGCAAATGGAGCGCGACGCGGAGCGGCGCGCTTCATTTTCCCGAGATCGGAATGTGCCACTTTGAGCTCGAATGTGCACACTCGGTTTTAAGCACGATTGACGATAATTTAGCCCAATAAATTAGACGAAACATTAGTTAAATAATTTTAATCGTTCCCTCTCGCTTGCACTTACGGGATTTTTGTATCTTTTCGCTCTCTTCCACTCATTGCTATGGTAAATACATTTTTCGAACATAAAATCAATATTTACTGAACTAAATTTAAAGAAAAAAAATGTTGATATAGACAAATGTAATTAATACGAAGATGTGCGCATTCGAGCGAAAAGTGGCACATTTCCGAGCGAGGGAGGCAAATGAAGCGCGACGCGGAGCGGCGCGCTTCATTTTCCCGAGATCGGAATGTGCCACTTTGAGATCGAATGTGCACACTCGGTTTTAAGCACGATTCACGATAATTTAGTCCAATATATTAGACGAAACATTAGTTAAATAATTTTAATCGTTCCCTCTCGCTTGCACTTACGGGATTTTCGTATCTTTTCGCTCTCTTCCACTCATTGCTATGGTAAATACATTTTTCGAACATAAAATCAATATTTACTGAACTAAATTTAAAGAAAAAAAATGTTGATATAGACAAATGTAATAAATACGAGGATGTGCGCTTTCGAGCGAAAAGTGGCACATTTCCGAGCGAGGGAGGCAAATGAAGCGCGACGCGGAGCGGCGCGCTTCATTTTCCCGAGATCGGAATGTGCCACTTTTCGCTCGAATGCGCACACTCGGCTTTAAGCACGATTCACAATAATTAATTTGCTTTCTTAGACGGCTAACTTCAAAACGTGCGCGCGCAACTTCCGTTGTCTACCGCAATTTCTCGCACCGCGCCAAAAGAAGTATAACTTCAAAAAATTGAATAATTATTAACAATTTAATAACAAACGCAAATTACTGACGTCATATCATTTTTAAGTTGAACACAATACTTTACTCCTTCTCAATCGAAAAAAGCCACAATCGAAGTAACAACTCCATCAATAAGTCCTCATTACTTCTTCGCCTATGCAACACACCACAAAAACCCGACACCCCTCTCCCCATCTTAATTAGTCTTTTCCAAAAAGAAAATTGTTTTTAATGCAATTCAGTCTTGCAGCCTTATTTTAAAAAAACCAACTCTACGCGCAAATAAAAAATCAAAAGGCTTCGCACGCACACAAACAAATCCAATCAAAAATCGTTCAAAAATTACGTTCGGGCTCAAGAATCGCTTTTCGTCGTTTCTTTAGCCTCGGCACTCTTCTCGGACGAATCCGGATAACTGTAAATGGGTTTGAAACCCCCGAAGAGCTGAGGTTTGAAATTTTCTATGTCGAATTCGCTGGTCGTGGCAACGGGCATAGTCGTGGCCTCGTCTACCCGGTCGATCCGATCGATCCGATCAATTTTGGGCTTTTCGTCGTTTTTGACGACGGTCCATCCTTGCGACAGGCCGTCCACGTTCATGCTCGCCTGGAAGGGCGCCTGGAAGCCCAATTTCTCGTGCACCTTCTCCTCGCTCTCGATCTTGTGATTGTCGAGGTAGTTGTGCTTGTTGCCCAAAATCGGTTTGGGCACTTCCATTTGCGGGTGCGTGTGCATAATGGCGCTCACCGTGATCTCGGAATCTTTCCTGTCGATCAAGCCCGACGACGGCCGAATTTCCGAGATGACGGGGCTCGCGTAGTTCGGCATCGAGTACTTCTCGGTGTTCTCCAATTTTTTGTACGGTTCCGTCGGGGTGTACGCCACGGCGATGGGTTTCTCGGTGAAACTTTTGAGGGTCACCGAGATCTGGTTGGGATTCTTGTAGTTTATCTTGGTTCCGGTCACAATGCGAGCTTCGGTGTCCCGAACGGCGTCCCATTGGTTATTGGCCGAGAATCGGCTGTCGTCGCTGGATTGCCCGAAGAGACCTCGGGCCGCTCCAGCGGATAGGGAAAATCTGACTTGATGGGGAAATTCGACGGTTTATTTTGGGGTTTCAAAATGGGCGCTTCTTTCCGATCCTGCGGACTTTCATACGTAAACTCTTGGTTTATTTTCGAAGGCGGCAGAGGAAGCTCGGCCCTGGTACCAACGACCACCGTTTCTTTCTTATGCGAGTCCAGGGCGTCCAATTTGATGGGGGCGCTATTGACGGGGTAGACCACATACAAAGGCTTTTCGGTCGAGTCCTTCCCTTGCAGATTGGTTTTGAAGATCGAGGTTGATGGGCCTCCAATTTTGGACTGCTCAGTTTTCTCCATCTGCTTCGCTTGGATCATTTGGAGAGTTTCCACTGTGGCCTCGTCCCCCGATCTTCGATTCGAAAGAATCAGAGGCGGAGGAGTGGGGGGTTGATGAAATTCGTAGGGTTTCTTATTTTCTTCCATTAAGTGCTTAGTTCGGAGTTCTTGCTCCAATATGGGGACCTTTCGTAGATTGAGGAGATTCTTGGAAGGTTGAGGTGGTGGCGGCGGAGGAATTAGCTTCTCAAAAAAGCCGATGGGGCGATTGGAAGGCCTCTCCAAGAGCGGTTGGCGCATGTACCCGTTTACTTTCATGGGGTGATCGAAGTAATGGGGTGCGTTGGAGTTGGGTCTGAACTGGGGCAAAATGTTGGGTAAGTTGTCGATGCGTTTGAAGACGTCGGGGTTGGATTTTAGGGGAGGTCTCGGAGGTCGTGAGTATTCGGGGCGACCGTTGTAGAAGTGGCCCGGTCTGGGGTCCCATGGCGGGCGAGGTTTTTCGAATTTTGGGTCTTGCTCATTGGGCGGAGTTAGGTCGCTCGGTAATTGATGGTACACCGGTTTAGAGCTGAGTTTGAGGACTTCACGATTTGGATGTGGCGGAGGCGGTTTGAGATCGGGGGTGATGGTAGAAGGTTTTTCTTTACGGTCGTCTGGGAAGATGATTTTAGCACCGGTACCCTTTTTAGGATACTCGATATTTTCGGTGTCTAAATATTCGTCCACGACTTGTCCTGGTACTTTTTTCATGCCGTTGATGGGGACTCCAATCGAGAGAGAGGCTTCTGAAGTCTTGATGGGTTGGATGTTGATGGAGCTTCCGCCCATTTCGGATGGTTGAGGTTTTAAGGGACGTGGTCGTTGAGGTAACGGCTGAGGAGCAGATGGCAAAGCTTGCTTCTCGACGAAACTTTGGCTGAAAACTGGTTTGGCTTGGATTGTAAAACTCACTTTGTCTTTATCATCGTCCGATTCCATTATGAGCGGTCTAAAAGGATTACTATCGAAGGGCCCTTCTTTGAAAGAAGCTCCCACAAAATCTCCCCCAACGTTGTGATTATTCCCGACTACAAAAGAAATAGTGTCTTGGTCCGATGGGATTCGAATATTACTGCTGCTCACAACGGGCGCATGTGGAAAAGGTTTTAACGGCACCTTCTCGCTATTTAATTGTTCCTTAAGATGGTGCGTCACGGCTATGATGGGCGATGGTGGTGGCCCGAAGTGATTTTCGCCCAACGGCAACGAAGTCACCTTACTCACATTTTGAGGTTTCATCGGTTCCAAATCGTAATCGGGGACCAAAATATTAAAAGCCATGTTCTTGGGGGTCGTGGTCGACCCTCTGCTTTTTGTTGGCGTCGGCGATGCGGTCGTCGTAATTTTCGCAGTCGTCGAAGGCTTTTTTGTGGTCGTCGAAGGTCTTTTTGTTGTTGTGGACGTCGTGGTAGTTCTAGTTGTGGCTGGAGATGATGTGGTGGTTGAGATGCTCGTCCTAAGAGTCGTGGTCGTAATCGGTCTACTTTCAATTTGATTATTTTTCGGATTATCGAAGGTGTTGTTTTGAAGATCCGAGTAGTAATCGTAGGAATCGTCGTATTCGTAGGCGCTTTCGTGCCCCATCTCAGACCCGATCAAGACATTGGGCATTTCTTGGCCAACCTTCGTGGTCTCTTCTGGTTTCTTCTCGTTTTTAATCGACGGTAAGTTTTGGAAGAGGCTGGGGGGTTTGGAAGTGGTTTGAGTGGTCGGTGGGACCTCCTCGTACTCGCCGAAAAGTTGTTCGAAGAGGCTGAGAGGGCGCTTGGTGGTCGTTGGTAAAATGTTTTTCTGCGTGGTTAGATAAATTTCGTCTACGCTTTTGGTTGTGATGTAAATCTCTTCGATTTTGGGTTTTTCGGTGGTGAAGAAAGCAAAATTGGGGAAATTTAAGGCGCTGTCCAGGAGGTTGGGTTCTTTGGTTGTGGTTGTCGTCGTGGTTTGAGTCGTGGTCGGTCTTGATCTTGGTGTTGTTGTGGTGGTTGTTCTTTTTTCTTCTCCGGGCCTAAAGTGGGGCGTTTTGAGCGTAAAGTAAGAGGTGCTCGCTGGTGGCTTATAAGTCGTGACAGCAAACACTTTGTGGTTGTGGTACTTGTTGATATTTCCTTGCACTTTGGTGTTCGCATACGAGCTCGAGATGAGCGGGTAGACGTATTTATCCGGGTTGTACTTGACGGGCAAGTTGAGAAAATCGTGGAAGTTGGGGGTGAGTTGATTGACGTCTGTGGCTTTGTGACCGGAAAGGCTGCCGTCTTTGCGATCGATGTTGGCCTTTTCGTAGAGGTCCGGCGACGGCTCCTCGTCGACATATTCGACGTCGAAGTCGTCGTCGACGTCCGCCAGAGACGTTTTGCTGTTGAAATCGATGCGTCCCGTCAAAGGATCCTTTTCCAGGTAGAAGGGCTTTCCTTTGTTGAAGATGTTCTCGGGCAGATTGTAGCCGGGGAGGACCAGGGCGGACGGGTCGGGGATTTCCTCGCTTTGGGCGTCGTTCAGTTTGGATTGCTTCTTTGGGGGTGGTTTTTCCCAAAGCTGAAAAAAAATTATTGATGAATTTGCGCGGGTGGGATTTGGTGGAAAGTACGTACCGAGGTGTTGGTGGCTTCTTCGATGGGAGTTGAGGAATTGTTGTTGTTGTCCAGGTGGCCCCCCATGAGGGCTGCGGCTTCGACCTTTGGATTGTGAAGAAGGATCACGCAAGGGACTGAGATTAGAATCTTTATTATGGTCATTACTATGTACTTTAGTTCCATTGTGACCTAAAATTTGATTTGATTAAAAATCATCTCATGTAGTGCTGTGTTAGCATTATAATAATAAATAACCACACACCAACTCTGATTAAAAACATCGATTTGTTATTATTGTTATTATTTTTATTATTGTTATTTGTTATTCTGTGTGTGTCTGTGTCCGAACGTTTATTTGTTTAATAAAAGTAAAGTGTGTTTTGAATTTGGCTTTGGAAAAATAAATAAAAAAAAAATAGTTAATGGTATCACTGATAAACACTGAGAACTAAACGAGATCTTGTGAATTAATTCCAAATACTGGGGCTACACGTTAGCCTCGACCTCTTTGATTTAAGAATAATTAAAATCTAGTTAGAAGTTCTTCTTGCTAGGTTTATAAGGCTAGACTTATTTACAAATGGTCAATAACACTAAAAATTGAATTATTTTAGAAAGAGTAGAAATAAAGATTTATTGTTGAGAAACAAGATTTTAAAGAAGACGTGAAAGCTGATGACTCGTAAGCTTTCCTTTGTTTATTGCTCATGATTGGGTATTTGAGATGATTTTTAAAATAATGAAAGTAGTCTATTGGAGTTGCACCAAAAACATTATATTGTTTATTTTTTTTTAAAAAAGAGATGCATTTTATTATAAGGCATTTAGTTCAAATTGTGAATGGAATGTTTATTATTATTGTTATTTTAAAGTTTCAAGTTCTGAATTTATTACATTTAAAATTAGTTTAAAAGTTATTGCGTTTTAAATGTTTCATTTTAAAGCCAAATTTAATTTTTCAAAAAGACGAAAAATTTTGTTTTAGAAGAAAAGCGCCGGGAAATGACACCGGCTATAGTTGCTTGGGGTACGTAGAAACATCCCCTTGCAATATAAAACAATTTAATTTTTTAATTTTTTTCAAAAAAAACGGGTTAACATCCATGTTTTTTCTCGATTTTTGGCGATTTTGGGTGTTTGAGTTAGGACCCGATTGCGAAGCGTAGTGGTTGGGAACGTGCAGAAATGAAAGGATTTGACGAAATTCGCAAAGACGGTGGAGTTACAGCATTTTGAAAATTAAAAATTTTAGCATAATTTACATTTTAAAAAGTTCATGCGCGTTTTTCTCCCAAATTTAACATTGGGCCCTATTGATTTTTTTAGCTGATCTTAGACTCCGATAAACGAGCTTTCAGAATCTGAAAAGTTTGTAAAGATACGTTCACAAATAATCGAGCTACAATTTTTCATAGAGGAAATTTAGAAAAAATTAATTCCAAGTCGGAATCTTTGAACCCACGTTTCTTGAAAATTTCAAATAGCACGCATATAGTTTGTTAAGCTTATCTAAAGCCAAAAAGTCCGGCAAATCTGAATATGAACAGTTTTTAAAGATCCTTCCACATATAATAGAGCTACAATTTTTTTAACGTAAAATTTAGATATCACAAAAATAAATATAATTATATTGCTCTGTGAAGTTAACCCAAAATACAATAATTTTTTAATTTATTTTAATATAATTAAATGTTTTTTTCTTCTAAAGTCGTATAAACACAACAAGCAATTTCTTTAATTATTACCCTAAATATTCATAATTTAAAAAAAAACACATTTTCAAAATTAATGAAAAGTGAGCTTTATAAAAGCTGTTCGGAAAACAACAATTTATCTGTTCAACAAAAAAAAAAATTTCCCAAGAGTTTTTTAATAATTAACTATTTTCCATAAACCAAAATATTCAATTTTTGAATTTAAAAACAAATTTTAATTAAATCTAAGATACCTTATAACCCGAATTTACCCCAAAGAATACTCGCTTTTTAATTTCATGTTATTACTAATCTTTTTCCAAGATTTAAAGATTTTTTACTTTTTCATTTCCCGATTGTTAAGTTTTCAAATTAAAAAAAAATTGAACATATCACTAAAATAAATAAAATTAAAGTTATAAAAGTCACCCCTATACCAATAATTTTTGTTCAGCTAAAATATCACATCTTTATCATTTATTTCTCAATTTTTTTCTAAAGTTTTTTAATAAAAAGTTATAAAGCCGTATTTCTACTAGAAACTAAATCTGTGGCAAAAATATAGGAGTATTTTTTATTCCTACAAATTTTTAAATTTTTAAATGGAAAAAACGTATTAATTCAAAAAATTACATTTTTGCCCCCTTCCCCACTAATCCGCGACTTCCAAGGGACGTGCCCCCCCCCCGTTCAAAAATCATATAGATGCTTCTATATTTATTTTAATCAAAACTCGAGTATTAAAATAATCGAGGTGTCACTGTTATTATAAAACGAAAAATTTGGAGTGGGTCACGTTTCTTAAAGACGCAAGGTCATAAGATTACCTTGACCGAGCTCGAAGGCTTTTGGAGACCCCGTTATGTGAGGTGCAACGTACACTCCTACGCACAATCTTTGTTGTTCTTTGAGCACCAAAAAAAAATTACAAAAATAAGCATCTACTACTCGCAAAAAATCACCAACAATCAACAAAATGTAAACTAACGAGAGTAATTAACTCGGCGAGCAATTACTGCATGTTTGTTCTATTTATGCGCATTTTAATTGTGGAAATGTAATTTCGCAACACTTGGGCAACGTACCGTACATTAAAATAACCTGCTCTACTAACATTGCCCTTTGCATTTTCGTTATTCTTTTTCCAAACTTAATTTCGTATGCAGCTGATCTACTTTGGGAGAAAGAAAAATAAAATTTAGAGAGTGAAAATTTAGAAGAAAAAAATTATTACAATTCAAGATTATTAAATTTTAATTCGACAAAAAATTTAGTTTTTAGTATTCCATCACGAATAAATTAAGTTTCTAGATCAAATAATAGAAAAAATATCTTTTTTTATACGGTCCTCCATATTTTAGGGGATGATTATACCTTATCATAGAAGACTTTTTTCTAAATAAATTTTATTTTAAAAATCAAAAATAAAGCAATGGCGAATTAATTTCTATCGTAACACATGGAACTTTCTAGATCAAATAATAGAAAAAATTTTTTTAATACGGTCCTTTATATTTTAAAGGATTATTATACCCTATCATAGAAGATTTTTTTCTAAATAAAATTTATTTTAAAGATCAAAAATAAAACAATGACGAATTAATTTCTATCAAAACGTTCTCAATTTTGGGAATTTTCTAGACTGAATAATTGGAAAAATATTTATCTTAAACGCGGTCCTTTATATTTTGAGGATTGATTATACCTTACAATGGAAGATTTTTTCTAAATAAATTTTATTTTAAAAATCAAAAATAAAACAAAGGTGAATTAATTTCTATCGTAACACATGGAACTTTCTAGATCAAATAATAGAAAAAATATCTTTTTTAATACGGTCCTCCATATTGTAGGGGATAATTATACCCTACCATAGCAAATTTTTTTCACATGAACTTTGGTTTAAAAGTCGAACATAAAGCAATGACGAATTACTTCCTGTCGAAACGTACAGATTCTCTGCTAAAAAAAAGTTAATACTGTTTTTCGTATTTTAAAGGATTATAATACCGTACAATACAATTTTTTTTTCTAAATAAACGTTAGTATTTAAAAGGGAAGAATAAAGAAATGGCGAATTAATTTTTATCGAAAAATAAAATCAATATTCACTAAACTAAATGTAATTTTTTGATTTGAAAGAGCAAAAAATACAAAAGATATCTAAAAAATACAAAGTATGTGCGCGTTCGAGTGAAAAGTGGCACATTTCCGAGCGAGGGAGGCAAATGAAGCGCGACGCGAAGCGGCGCGCTTCATTTTCCCGAGATCGGAATGTGCCACTTTGAGCTCGAACGCGCACACTCGGTTTTAAGCACCATTCACAATAATTTAGGTCGAAAAATTAATTAAGCAATTTTAATCGTTCCCTCTCACTTGAACTTACGAGATTTTTGTATGTTTTCGCTCCCTTCCACTCTTTGCTATGGTAAATACGTTTTTCGAATATAAAATCGATATTTGGGTGATTCTTTATGTCCAGTATTTTATTTATCATCCAACATAGTTTTTTCTTATTAAGAAGTCATTAATATTATAAATCCGATCATTTTATTCAACCTACATTAGATATTGGAACATAAGTGGTCATAGATTATTCATAACTTACGAAAATATACTGGAAATGTCAGTACCGTGGTATGTCCGATTCTCATTTTTCAAACTAAATGTAAAAATTTCTATTAATATTCGTTTTGTAATTTAAAAGTTACTTCTCATAACTTAAGTCTAATATATACTCCATTAAATTATATTGCAATTATACGAAAATAATGTTTGGTAAAACAAATAATCGTCTTTCATTTATGTCCGGGAATTTTATTCAATTTTTAAGTTTGAAATATTTGCCGCCTCATCGCCATTTTAATTTAGTTTCATCCACTCCTTCTGGCAGCATTTTCAGAAGGGACTATTTGTGCAACGTTTACAGCTGTGTATTTATTTTGAAGTTTCAAAAATATAATTAAAGTAATTTGTTTTATTTTGAAAAAGGTAAGTCATAAAATTACATGTCAGTACCGTGGTATTGAAATTTACGGTTATCAATACGACGTTTGAATTCATTATAGTAAATTTTTATTTACTTTTACGTAAACAATCGAAATTATTTAGGAAATTATTTTATTTATCCGCATTATAAAGTTAGGCCAATTATAAATTCAAATGTCAGTACCGTGGATGTCAGTACCATGGCAAAAATAAGAAATAACTTTTTAATTTATTTTTTCCTCAATGTTTTAACTTATTTCTGTATTTATTTGTTATAGTTTTGTTAAAAATTTTGACAGAATAACAATTGAATGTAAATTTTGCAAAAAAAAAAAAAAACTGGCGCTCAACAAGTAGCAACAAAGGACTTTCTAAATCGTGGTCTAGCAAAATTTTGGTCAAGTATTAATGTACCAGACCAATTCTATTCAAAAGAGAGATCAAAAACAGAAATTTTGACATTTAATTTTTTCTTATACCTTATATAGAAAATTTATCATTGTAATAAATATTTTGAGTGTAGTCTGGCAAACAGTTCTGTCAAGAATAGGGGCGCCAGACTTAAATTTTTATATTCTACCGATCGAAACTTCTTCAATAGTAAAACATTGTACTTATGTCTTATACATCATTTTTACAAAAAATTATAAAAAAGAAACAGTTGGACAAGTTACAGATCGTCGAACAGTTGGTTTATTTTTTGTCGAATATCTAAAAAGTAATAAAGTCCATTTTGTACTTATTTTGGTTCACCCCCCTTTTAATGGTCGCCGCTTGGACCATTATATGTCAGTACCGTGGCAATAAAATTTTCAAATTTTGTCATAGTTTTCGTTTTGTTGTAGTTGTAGTAGAACTACAGCACAGGCTTAGTTCTGTGAATAATTGGAGACAGAAAACACCCAAAACACGCGTTTTAAAACATATTTAATTTCAAAAAAATTTCAGTTATAAAAATCACAGTTATCTAGGAATCACCCAAATACATTTTTCGAAAATAAAATCGATGCTTACTAAATTAAATTTCAATATTTGATTTGAAAGAGCGTAAAATAAATTAGATAAATGTAATAAATATGAGGATGTGCGCATTCGAGCGAAAAGTGGCACATTTCCGAGCGAGGGAGGCAAATAAAGCGCGACGCGGAGCGGCGCGTTTCACTTTCCCGAGATCGGAATGTGCCACTTTGAGCTCGAATGTGCACACTCGGTTTTAAGCATCATTCACAATAATTTAGGCCGAAAAATTAATTAAGCAATTTTAACCGTTCCCTCTCACTTGCACTTACGAGATTTTTGTATGTTTTCGCTCTCTTCCACTCATTGCTATGGTAAATACGTTTTTCGAATATAAAATCGATATTTACTAAATTAAATTAAATTTTTTGATTTGACGGAGCGCGCGGGAAATTACACTAATATAATGAACACGAGGATGTGCACATTCGAGCGAAAAGTGGCACATTTCCGAGCGAGGGAGGCAAATGAAGCGCGACGCGGAGCGGCGCGCTTCATTTTCCCGAGATCGGAATGTGCCACTTTGAGCTCGAATGTGCACACTCGGTTTTCAGCTCGATTACCAAACGTCCCGTTTTAACAAAAAAAAAAAATTGTTCGCGTTAGTTAAACCCCACCTAGTTACATTTTAATTAAAAAAATACACCATTTTCAAACTTAAAAAATAAACAAAGACTATCCGCTATTTAATTGGCATAATGCAATAAAACGACCTTTCATCATTCGACATTGGCTTTCAATTTTTATAATCCCGATTTCGACAATTCGTCAAAACATCAATAAAAAAATTAAAGAAATTTTTTATAATACCCCACCGAAAAAAAAACAATTTCTAATTAAATTAAAAGCCGAAAAGCTCATCCTTTTAAATTTTAGTGCTCAAAATGTCTCAAATTGGGTCGTACGAATTTTTTTAATTCAAAATTCGGCATTTAACAAACCACCAAAACACCTCGAACGCCATAATAAAATTCGAAAAACGCGCCTTTGGACTTTGCGTCCCCAAAAACCATGGCAACGATTTAAATAAGCCAATCGACGTTGGACTTTCGAGCCCGAAACCAATTTTCTAGGTTATATCGATAAAAGAGCGAGGCGTTCGCTTAAAAATGCGAAAAGCGTGTGAAAAAACGGCAAACCGAGCGCCCCGAGCGCGCTCGCAAGATAAACACATGCAAAAAAATGCGTAGGAATGCGAAGAATTCCGAAAAGAAAATCTAGAACGTTTCGGTGGCCCATTTGCGCGCCTAATAAATGGAATACGGGCGCGAAGAGTGGCTTCGAGGTGCCAACGTTAACGGTAAAGACGAGTGTAGACTATGCAAATGCGCTTGTCTACACACGCGCCATCCTGCCGATTTGGTCGGAAAGTACCGTAAGTAGCGGAGCATTACAATGTCAAAATGTAGTTCATTAGCTCTCTGGGACAAAATCTCGACTCATTTTCTCGGGCCCGCCTCGTCGTCGAAATACCGGGAAAAAAGAAAACTTTCTCGCGCGACTCATCAAAATCGTACCACGCATTTGTACCATTTGTGCCATTCTTCTAATTTTATCGATTTTTTATGCAGTGAACTACGCTTTACATCATTTTTTAATGGCCAAAAGAACTAAAAACCCATTTCTCACATTTCCAATCGTGAACAAAATAAGACCTCTCTTTTGGGCCTACTTTTTTCAAAAAACGGTACTTTGGGAATTGGTTTAAACAAAATCAGAGTTGGCCGGTGTTTTTTCTTAAGCGAATACTTACTTATTTTTTGGGGTTCACGAGAAGTCGAAGCACATGACACAGTTTTGGCGCGCACTCACTGTTTCGGGGCACAAGATTAATGTGTTTTTTTTTTTGGATTTTCGACGGTGATCTATTGCCGTTTCGGTTTTGATAACATCGATCATAGAATGCGGCGGTCACATTCTAAGCGGTCGCGGATCGAGTAAGGATTCCCGTTAGCATCGGCGCTGCTTTCTTCATTCCGGTACTCTTTCGCTGCTACGCGGGGAGAACCTTGTGGAGCGGAAGAAGTGGTTTGACTGAAGAAAGCCGATAACGTCGAAGAAATGTCAACTAACGTTCACTACCGACTCTCGAATCGTCAATCGAGAAGGAAAACGATTTGGTTCGTTTTCTTTTCTTGGTAACGTCGAGTTTTCTATTTTGCGAGAGGCGCGCTTCTGCTTTCGTCCATTTTTTTTTCGTGTGTGCGAAAGAAAAAGCTTTTGATCAAAATCCAAATGGAAATTGATTTTTTTTGACTAAGAATTTTGGGTACTTGAGTTTGATTTTTTTAGTTTTAAATACAGGTAGCCCTCGGATAACACGGCGTCCTATAATACGGTTTCGCTCTAACCTGGTGTTTCCCAACGTGGGTCCCACGCCCCACATGGGGGCAAATTAAATGTTTGGGGCAATATCATTACTCAATACTGCAAGTGGAAGTGTTTTATTTTAAATCGCTATTATGTTTTTCTGCCATTTAAGTAAACCTTTACTTAGTGACTACCACGTACAGTAAAACCTCGATTAACAGACACCTCTCTTAGAAAGACACCTCCTTTCGGCGTACACTTTTTTGATGACGGAGAGGAGTCCCTATGCTCTATATGCATTGTAGTCCTTTTTCTTTTAGACGGACACCTCTGGTACACGGACAAAGATTTCATGACCATCGGTGTCCGTCTATGAGAGGTTTTACTGTATTTAAATGGCAGTAAAATACTTTAGCGTTTTAAAATAAAACTCTTCTATTTGCAGTGAAGGGGACAATTTAAAACCGTATTTAATTTTTAGTTCTCTACCCCTTATATATTTTAAAAATTTACTTATTGTTTTTTCTTAATAATTTTATAGTGATTTCTTGCTAAAACCTAAATCTCGCGTTTTAAACAAGTTGTAATTAGGCTTCATTTATAGAACAATTTAATTTTTAAATATAAAATAATATTAATCATAATGTTCACGTCCAATATCTTATAATATGTTAATGCTCACTGGAATTGGACACAATTCATCCTAATTCATCCTAATTAAAGACATTGAACATTGCATCAATAATTTACCTTCTAAAGAAACGGATCCGAAACTTATTGATAATAAACGTACATTATTACGTTCAAAGGTATCAAATTTAATTAATAATTTTTATAACAAACCAGAACCGAAACATCTGGATCAGTTTAGCAGAGACATTATTGAAACAAAAAAATTCTTGTCTTTAAATCAGAATGTAATTGTTACCAAATCTGATAAGGGGAATGGAACAGTAATTATGTACAAGGATGAATATAGAAAAACATTACAAGAAATGTTACAGGATGAAGTGATATACAAAATTATAAATAAAGACCCGACCATTAAGTTTGAAAAAATGGCTAATGATTTGTTGGTAAAGCTAAATAAGAATTTGGTTATTGACAATTGTACTATGAAGAACTTAAAAACGCATAATGCTGTAGCACCTCGTTTGTACGGTTTACGGAAAACGCACAAAGAGGGTTGCAAACTTAGACCTGTTGTTTGCTGTATTGGTTCTCCTAGTTACAAGATATCGAAATTATTACATCGTTTATTAACACCTTTAATAGCGACGTATGAATTTAGATTAAAAAATTCATTTGAATTCGTAGATGAAATTAAAAATATAGTTTTACCAACAAATTACGTTTTGTTATCGTTAGACGTGGTATCCCCATTCACTAATATTCTACAGACACTTGTACTGGGTATAATTGACAAAGATTGGGATATTTTGTCTGAAGTTCTAACAATATCAAAAAATATGCTTATTGAACTTATCAAATTTTATTTTGATTCCAGTTATCTGTTATTTGATGGTAAGTTTTATCTTCAATGTGATGGAAGTAGTATGGGTAACCCAGCCAGCCCAGTGATAGCTGATTTAGTGATGAATTATATTGTTAAGAAAGTTTGAACAACTTTACCTTTCAAAATTCCAATTTTAAAACTTTATGTAGATGATAGTTTTATGGCTATTCCTAAAGATAAAGTTGATCTCACACTATCAAGTTTCAACAACTTCCATCCAAGAATTCAATTTACCATGGAAATTGAAGATAATTGTTCTCTTTGTTTCTTAGACGTAAAAATAAATAGATGTTCAGATGGAAAATTAAAAACGAATTAGTATCAAAAGCCTACCAGTTCAGGGAGATTATTAAACTACAATTCTAATCACCCAATGAGTCAAAAGATAGGTGTAATTAAAGGTCTTATGGATAGAGCTTTACGTTTAAGCCATGAAGATTTTTATGAAGATAATATACTACGCATGAAAAATCTTCTTATTAATAATAATTACCCTGTAAAACTCATTAATCGATTTATAAATAATTATAAATTGGTAAATAACAAAAAAGATGTCCAACAAATAACAACATACTTTAAATTTCCTTACATCAAAGAATTGTCCAGTAGTATTGATCGTTTTATTAGACCAAGAGGTGGAAAACTAGCATTTTATAATATAAAAACAATTAATACAGTTTATAGCAAATTAAAAGATCCAATTCCTCTTCTTCAACAATCTGGTTTGATTTATAAAATCCCATGTAGCTGTGGAAGTAGTTACATTGGTCAAACAAATCAGAGACTTGAAGAAAGATTAAAACAACATAAAAATGATTGTAAAAATATAAATTATGTTAAACCAAACAAAACAGCATTAGCTATGCATCATTTTGATGTTGGACATCAATTCCAATTTGAAAACGTTTCTATTTTACATCGTGAACAAAATAAACATAAAAGAAATTTAAGTGAAATGGTTTATATCAAAATTAATAAAACTGTAAATTTGCGTTCGGATACTCAAGGCCTTAGTTTAATATATAATGACATCTTAAATAAAATTAAAACATAAAACTAAAATTAATCATAAAATTTAAAGCAAAATTATACAACTACAAATAATTTCGTTTTAGAATCATAGTTACAGCCTTTCATGTAATTATTTAGAATCATAGTTACAATCTTTCATACTTTTTTAAAAATCTTTCATTTTGACGCATATAATTATTTAGAATCATAGTTGCAATCTTTCGTATTTAAAAATCTTTCATTTTGACACATGTAGAATTATTGAGTTTTTTTAATGGTTAACTTCCTTTTTGTGTTGTTAAGGTATTTTATAATTGATATTATTTTATAAAATACTTGTAGTTATTGTTGTTATACTTTGTTAATTTTCAGTTGCTTGATAAAGTTTCAATAAAGAAACGAAATGTTGCAAGTTAACAATTTGTTGTTTTATTGTGTCCAATTCCAGTGAGCATTAACATATTATAAAATAATATAACCGGTGCATGTACTTATGTACGCGCATTAGAAGTTATACTTCTTTTGTGTAACTAAATTAAATATAACCACGTGCAAAGATAAACTCAATAAATACGAGGATGTGCGCGTTCGAGCGAAAAGTGGCACATTCCCGAGCGAGGGAAGCAAATGAAGCGCGACGCGGAGCGGCGCGTTTCATTTTCCCGAGATCGGAATGTGCCACTTTGAGCTCGAATGTGCACACTCGGTTTTAAGCACGATTCACAATAATTTAGGCAAATAAATTAGATACAAAATTAATTGAATAATTTCAATCGTTCCTCTCACTCGCATTGACGCGATTGTTGTATCTTTTTGCTCCCTTCCACTCATTGCTATGGTAAATACGTTTTTTGAACATAAAATTGATATTTACTCTAAGTTTAGATTTATCTCAAAAAGCGAAAAATATAAACAAATCCCATGAATGCGTGGTATGTGCGCATTCGAGCGAAAAGTGGCACATTTCCGAGCGAGGGAAGCAAATGAAGCGCGACGCGGAGCGGCGCGCTTCATTTTCCCGAGATCGGAATGTGCCACTTTGAGCTCGAATGTGCACGCTCGGTTTTAAGCGTCATTCACAATTATTAAATTACCTTCTTAGAAAGCTAATTTTAACAAACGAATTTTTGTTAGCTGTGCGCGCGCAGCTTCCGTTGCCTGCAAATATTTTCTCTCAAAGAAGTATAACTTCAAAAATATTTATATTACATAAGGGGGCATTAAAATTTTACAATGACTTAGGTGGGGCATTTTAAAAAAAGGGTTGGGAAACACTGCTCTAACCTAACACGATGATAAAATTGCGAAAACCTTGGTACTTCTGCAGTACTGGATAACATGACTTCTATTTAACGTATTTAAAAATGGAATTACCATAAAGACTGATAGAAAAAAAATGAACTCTAGTGCCCTTACATAAAAACATATAGGGTGTCCTGTTGATGGTAGCTCAACGGGAAAATCTAAAATCTCATAAAAAATGACGAAGAAAATTCAAGCAGGGTGTCCCTCTATCGTTATCGTGGGCAAAGCTATTTGATTTTGAAAATTATTACCTTTTTGCCGAAAAACACGATTTAAATAAAAAACACCGTGTCAAGCGCCATGAAATTTCGTGCCTAGAGTTAATTTTTATCGCTAAATTCCATTTATAGAATTTAATTGTTGGTATAGTGACTTCAAAAGACAATAAAAATTAATTAAAATTTTTATTTAATTTTTTTAGGGTTCCACCATTGTTATGTAAAATAAATATGGTATTTTTCATGTAGATTTAAGATTTACCGGTTGAGCTATCATCAATAGGACACCCTGTATGAATAAATTATAATTTATTCATTTATATTTGTCTTTAATAGATTTTCGGAACGGTTCCCTCTATTTTTACTGGCTCTGTGTCGCATGTAACACGGTTTCACACAACACGGAATTTTCTACCTCGTTATAGGAGGGTTACCTGTAGTTAATATTAAATTTGAAGATTCTTTCGTTCGATTTGAGATTGATTTCTCGAATTAAAAAATACGATTCGTTTCGAGTTTATTTTTTGTGGATTTAATATTTTGAGTTTTTAATTTAAGATTCCATGGTTCAAATTTGCAAATTTTTTTTTGATATCAATTTATTAAAAAAAATTAAGATTTAAGTCTTCAAATTTAGTTATTATAAATGAATAATTTTGAGATTTAATTTTTTTTATTAATTGAACCCCATTTAAAAAAGAGAAAATTCTAAATTTTTCGTTTTTAAATTTATCTCTGTCTATGCAAAATATTTTTTTTTAGTACAAAAAATTGAAGTAGCAAAACCGCTTTGAAATTATTGAATCAAATTCAGTTCTTACTATTTTTATCCAAATTATTATCAAAAAATCATGGAGGGGCGAATTAATTCAATCAATATATAAAACCTTTTAGTAAAATTAAAAAAAAATTAAACATCTTACCTTTGCCGTGAACGCAGAACGTCTTTTGGTCCCAAAGATCCAAACGAAACATCTCCAAAAACCATTTTCTCAAAGAGGCCTTTCGTTTCCTGCAACCATCAAAAATATTAATATTAAATCAATTAATTTTTTTTTTTAATACAGATAAATATTTTCATTAATATAAAAAAATTTAAAAATTAAAAACCATCGACAGCCTGCAACCATACCAATTTTGAACCTTTTCTCCTGAGAAAAAAAATTATTAACAATATTTTGAATTAATAACTAAAAAAATAATTAAATTCATTCAATTAAACCGCGAAACAACAATTCTAAAAATAAACGACATTTCACCATAAATTAATCCGGAAATTGAAAAAGAAGCGAATACGTAAAAGAACAATTTAAACTGTTTTAAATTGTCTAAAAAGACTTCGTAAAAAGCAAAATAGGTCATAACTGTTTATTATGAACAAAGTTTGATTGATTAATTAATGATACCTTGACCTCCATACTTTGAACCCTTCAGTCAATTGTATTGTGTCGAGTCGTAGACCTTTTTCGGACAAACCTAAGGTTTTTTTCAAATTTGGTCCTAAAAATTAATTTGATAGAATTAAAGAAAACCGAGACGGGCCTAGTAATCGTTCGAGTCGAGCTACCGCGTGCAATAAGTTTAATTTTAGGACGTACACATTAACATTTAATAACAGTAATGACATTTAATTATGTAATTACTTCCTAAAGTGCACTAACTGTATTAAACGTTAACTAATTGTCCTAAATCTAAGTCAGTGATTTAGCGAATTGCGACAATTGTTCCAGATTCTTATTTATTTAGTGGCTTCTCTACCCAAAAATGGCCACAATTAAATTTAATCAACTATAAGATCAATTTAATAATCAAACAAGTGAGAAAGTGAAATATTATAAAAAATAGCTAAAGCCCCTGTGCGAGAAAATTCTGGGTTCGCTACTGTAGTTTTATAATTTTTAATTAAAATTTTTTTAAAAATAAATTAAATATTGTAAATGGTGCTTAAAACCGAGTGTGCACATTCGAGCTCAAAGTGGCACATTTCCGATCTCGGGAAAATGAAGCGCGCCGCTCCGCGTCGCGCTTCATTTGCTTCCCTCGCTCAGAAATGTGCCACTTTTCGCTCGAATGCGCACATCTTCGTATTAATTACATTTGTCTATATCAACATTTTTTTTCTTTAAATTTAGTTCAGTAAATATTGATTTTATGTTCGAAAAATGTATTTACCGTAGCAATGAGTGGAAGAGAGCGAAAAGATACAAAAATCCCGTAAGTGCAAGCGAGAAGGAACGATTAAAATTATTTAACTAATGTTTCGTCTAATTTATTGGCATAAATTATTGTGAATTACGCTTAAGACCGAGTGTGCACATTCGAGCTCAAAGTGGCACATTCCGATCTCGGGAAAATGAAGCGCGCCGCTCCGCGTCGCGCTTCATTTGCCTCCCTCGCTCGGAAATGTGCCACTTTTCGCTCGAACGCGCACATCTTCGTATTAATTACATTTGTCTATATCAATATTTTTTTCCTTTAAATTTAGTTCAGTAAATATTGATTTTATGTTCGAAAAATGTATTTACCATAGCAATGAGTGGAAGAGAGTGAAAAGATACGACAATTGCGTAAGTGCAAGCGAGAGGGAACGATTAAAATAATTTAACTAATTTTTTGTCTAATTGATTAGCACAAAACATCGTCAAGCGTGCTTAAAACCGAGTGTGCACATTCGAGCTCAAAGTGGCACATTCCGATCTCGGGAAAATGAAGCGCGCCGCTCCGCGTCGCGCTTTATTTGCCTCCCTCGCTCGGAAATGTGCCACTTTTCGCTCGAACGCGCACATCTTCGTATTAATTACATTTGTCTATATCAATATTTTTTTCCTTTAAATTTAGTTCAGTAAATATTGATTTTATGTTCGAAAAATGTATTTACCATAGCAATGAGTGGAAGAGAGTGAAAAGATACGACAATTGCGTAAGTGCAAGCGAGAGGGAACGATTAAAATAATTTAACTAATTTTTTGTCTAATTGATTAGCACAAAACATCGTCAAGCGTGCTTAAAACCGAGTGTGCACATTCGAGCTCAAAGTGGCACATTCCGATCTCGGGAAAATGAAGCGCGCCGCTCCGCGTCGCGCTTCATTTGCCTCCCTCGCTCGGAAATGTGCCACTTTTCGCTCGAATGCGCACATCTTCGTATTAATTACATTTGTCTATATCAACATTTTTTTTCTTTAAATTTAGTTCAGTAAATATTGCTTTTATGTTCGAAAAATGTATTTACCATAGCAATGAGTGGAAGAGAGCGAAAAGATACGACAATCATGTGAATGAGAGCGAGAAGAAAAGATTAAAATTAATTTAGGTACACCAACGACGTATAACTTCTAACGCGCGTATACGTATAAGTACAAGCACCGATTTTTTAATTGTGTTCACGTATTTTGAATATTAAAGTACACTTTTCGATTTTATTCTCCGCTTAAAAGGTCCCCATTGCTTTAATAATGTTTTCCTTAAATTCAAAGGTGATGTCATATCATTTTTAATTGAAGAAAATATGAAATTATTGATATGTTTTGTTATAAGTGTTACAAATATTATTATTATTACTATTTAATTATTTAATTTATTTATTTATTTAATTTATTGTAAATGTGTTTTTTGTACTGATGTGTCATATTTTTCTATGATCTACCGTTACGGCATAAGTAAAATAATATAAACTAAGAATTTTGATGTATCAATAATTTGTTCCTTTTTCATTGTTTGTTGTTAATTTCGAATTAGCGGAGATGCAACAAAAGTTTCTTCAAATAAATTGTTTATTATTCATAATTTTAAACGTTACATGCGTTAGATTTAAATAATTTTAAATAATCATTTCTGTCTTTTAAAAACATAATTATTTTTTCAAAACTTTTAATTGCACTAACTATTTAATTTTTGATTATTTCCCGAAATCCTTTTATTTTCGATCGTATAGAACATTATTCTATCTGGAACCGGTGCTAACTCAAAACCCAAAAAATTAGCTTTGTTTTTGGAAAATTTGAAAAAATAGATTTGCTTAATTTTTTAGCGGGACCATAGTGTCTATAGGCGGCGTTATTTGACTCTGTTTCCCCGTTAACGCAAACAAATTTTGACATATCTTTGCGCCAATTTTTTAAAATAATCAAAATCAAAAACGTATTAAAAAATCGAAAAAATGATGATTCGAAAAAATCAAAAAATCAATAGAATGAATAAAATCATTATTTTACTATGTTACCGAGTTATATTTACTATGTTTAACATTATATTTTATATTTTCGTAAAGTACTATTAAAGATAATAAAGTAAAATTGTTTTCTAAATAACGATTTTTTTTAATAATTTATATTTTGAATACTTATGTCCAAAACTAGTATTTATATATTTGTGCCTATAGAAAAAATAATTAATTGGACTTTATGTTATTTTATTACATTTAAGAAAGACTAAGTTGCGAAAAACCTTGAAGTGTCCAAAACTCGTGTTTCTACCCTATTTATTGTTATAACTTTTAATAACTATTATAAAATAGTTGAAACGTTCAATTTGCAAATTCACAAGTAGTGGTAATAAACTGACACATAAATGCTAGACACAAATCTAAAAATGTTTATTTATTAATCCACATTTTAAATTATCAATTTAATGCTTTTTGATTTGAAAGAAAGAAGATTAGTATCCCTGCTCACCTCTAAGCACAATTTACAAAAATTAAGTTATTTCTAAAAAAACTAAGTAATTGACCGTATTTCTACCATCAAAACGGTCCAAGCCCCCACCAGAACGCACCATAATAAATACAAAATTAACTGCAAAAAACTTTAAGAAACCCCCAGAAGAAATTCCGAGCGGACCAATCTACGTTCGACCTGATTTCAAAAAAAAAAAACAAAACCATCTTAATTTTAATCGGTAGTCTTCCTAATCTCATTAAAAAAAATAATAATAATAACGCACACACTCGCCGAAAATTGATTTTGTAAATTTAATTCAGCGACCGAAATTAATGAACAAGAACAATACATTTTTTAAAAAAAAGTTTCCATAATGGATACATGAAGAAATAAGGCCAAAGGAATAAGAAGCATCCGCATAAAACTCATTACAAAAGCCTTATTTTCTTGCCTTCGCTATTATGTATAACTGTTTATCGCTTTTTAATAATAATTAGTACGGCATACGTTTTATTAGTTTTAGAATGGGATCGCAGATTCAGTTTTTATTGTTATAATTTTGATGTTCTCATGTGTAACGGTCTATTTGACGGTTGGTTCGTTCACGCGATCTTTATTTATAAATTATTAATAAACATTGTTTAATAATTCTCTTTTCAAAAGGACGGCGGTCTGATTTTTAAACCGAATTATTTAGAATTAGAATGCTTAAAATCTATTATTAAATGCGAACGCAATCACGAATTGGTTTCCTGTAAATAAAAATACTCGCACTAATTTTTGAAGTTATACTTCTTATATGTAACACGTCTCCCTTAAAAATATTTAATCATACGCGCCTCCCAGTTTAAAAACGCTTCCAAAATTTGAGGAAAAAAAATTTTGGGTAATAGATTTGCTTAAAAATATTGCGGGACGTTCCTTCATTTTTGAAGCACAAAATAACGCCTTAAAAAATTTGTAACGCCGTTATTTGTAGATCGATCTTTGAAAACTATACAAATTCGGATTTACCAGACCTTTTGGCTTACGATAGGATTTAAAAAGCATAAGCATGCTATTTGACATTTTCGAGAAAAACGGCTTCAAAGAGCCGACTTGTAATTATTTTTTTCTAAATTTTTAATTTGAAAAATCGTATCTCGTTTATTTGTAAACAGATCTTTAAAAACTTTTTAGATTATGAAAGCCCGTTTACCAGAGCCAAAAAATCAACAGTGCCCAATGTTAAGTCTGGGAGAAAAACCCGTTCGAAGCTGTTAAAATGAAAATGTTGCTAAACTATTTAATTTTCAAAATTTTCTAACTCCGCCGTCTATGGAATTTCGTCGAATCCTTTAATTTCTGAAAGTTTCCAACGCCTACGCGTCGGAATTCGGTCCTAACTCAAAACCCCCAAAATTACCAAAAATCAGGAAAAAACATGAATTAACCCCTTTGCTCGAATTGATGAAAAAAATTTTAGATAATAAATTTGCTTTAAATTTTTGCAAGACGTTCCAATGGACCCTAAACCTACATAGCCGGAGCCATTCATCCCTGCTCCCCCTTCAGCCCCAAAATTTTCGAGAAAACTAAATAAATTGAAAAAAATACACTTCGACTTACAAAATCGATAGTAGCGCCCTCATTCTCCATCCGATCATTAAATGCGACCCGGATTCGGAATGCTGAGACTTTTCTCCATAAGATACGTGCAAAATCGGCATAGGCCCCAATGTTAATTTTTCGAGTAATTAAAGGTTGAAGTTTTACGTTAATTTTTACAATACAAAATTTTACGTTAAAAAAATTGTAGCGCCGTTATTTGTGCACGGATCTTTAAAAACTTTTCAGATTCGTATTCACCAGACTTTTGGGCTTCGGATAGGCTTAAAAAACCAGAACCATGCTATTTAAAATTCTCAAGAACACGTTTATTTAACTTATATTCTATTAAGAAATAAAACTGCCTATTTTAGAGAGTTAATTTTAGAAAAATAAAAATTTAAACAGTCATAGTTTTTATAATTTAAAAAAAATTGCAGCTTTCGTTTAAAAAAAATTAACCAAACTCCCTTTGAAGGAAATCGAAATATGATTTTTTCATGCAACCCTTCAAAGAAACTCCAACGTCAGATAAACGACTAACCCGATTTTTGCAAACTAATTTATAATTTCTTTATTTTTATTTTTAGGTAGAGGAATATGTTATATCTAAATAATTGGAAAAATTGGGACTTCTGATTAAGCACAAAAAAGTAGGTTTACATTACAAAAAAAAGGTAATTTAATCCACCTCTCACCTACGCCTCTTGGTATACAGCTAAATTTTTTGGTAACTATATTTTTTGATTATCTACAATTTTAGTTAAAAAAACTTTTTTGTACAATCAACCCTGTAAGTGAAGTCTTAATTGATATTAATTCTAATAAAATAAAAATTGTTTAACTTTGGGGGTACATTTTTCAAAAACCTAAAATAGCTTTCGACGCAAAGAATCGGTCATTCACTGGCCTTTTTACCCTAATGTCTTTAGAGATATATTTGAAATTGTTTTTACAAAAAAAAATTTAATTAAAATATCCGAACGGGTGGCGCAATTTTTTTTTTGAAAACTCTAAGAAGCTACTCCCTAATAAATACAATGGCACCACCCCAACCGCACGCCTTTGCTTACCCTCACAAAATTTTGCGAGCAACTCGATTTTATTACTAATATTAATAACTCACGTTAAGTTTTATTTGAATTTTTTCAATTTAGACACGCGAAACCGACGCATCTTTCAAAAAGCGCGCCTCCAAAATTTTTCGTTCACAACTTGTTTTTTTTTAATTAAAAGGCCATAAATCATAAATGGTTGCATAAATACAAAAAGCGAACACCTTGGCAATGACTCGCGAAAGTTTCTTGCAAAATAATCGTGTGGGTTCCCGTTTATTCGATAATGACAAACCATTTCCTTTATTATAAAATAATGCAATTTTCGTAAATCTATTTGGAGATTGCTTTCTTTACAAAAGTAAACGTAAAAATACTTCAATAAGTAAAAATATCTGAAATTTGTAATTTTGTTCGTCGCTATTAAAAGTTAATATCTACGGAGCGAGAAAACGTGGAAATTGGCCAAAAGCCAAAAAACGGTTCAAAATGTGTAAATAAAAATCAATCAAATCGCGAGACTACCTGACTAATATTGCCCGAATTGTAAACAAAACGCTTCGAAATAAGTTTAACATTTTACGGTGAACATTTTTGTTTATGTAAAATGCACGATTTAGATGAGTTAACTAATTAAGTTGTCGCTGAAGGATTTTCCCGTTTTTCGCATTTTTTCAATCATAATTAGTTCGTCTCTGCGCGTCTCAATTATTAAAACTATTTTTTATTGAATTTAAAATTAATCTTTTCGGTGATAGAAACGAAAGGAGCTCTAGTTTTTTTTTATTATTAAGAGGAGCATTAAATGTGAGATAGTAAGTCTAAATTCTAATACAGTAGAACCTCAATTATCCGGACCCCAGTTATACGGATTTGCGATTATCCGGATTGTCAACCGCGTTCGTTTTTTCCTGTTAAAACGGGACGCTTCGTAATCGTGCTTAAAACCGAGTGTGCGCATTCGAGCTCAAAGTGGCACATTCCAATCTCGGGAAAATGAAGCGCGCCGCTCCGCGTCGCGCTTCATTTGCCTCCCTCGCTCGGAAATGTGCCACTTTTCGCTCGAAGGCGCACATCCTCGTATTCATTACATTTATCTCATTTATTCTACGCTCCTTCAAATCAAATATTGAAATTTAATTTAGTAAGTATCGATTTTATTTTCGAAAAATGTATTTACCATAGCAATGGGTGGAAGAGAGCGAAAAGATAGGAGAATCTCGTAAGTGCAAGCGAAAGAAAACGATTAAAATGATTTAACTAATGTTTTGTCTGATTTATTGACCTAAATTAACGTCAATCGTGCTTAAAACCGAGTGTGCACATTCGAGCTCAAAGTGGCACATTCCGATCTCGGAAAAATGAAGCGCGCCGCTCCGCGTCGCGCTTCATTTGCCTCCCTCGCTCGGAAATGTGCCACTTTTCGCTCGAATGCGCACATCCTCGTATTTATCGGATTTGCCTATATTATTATTTTATTCTTCAATTCAAAAAATTTAATGTCGAATAAATTAGATCTAATTTTTGTTTCAAAAAGGTTATATATTTTATTCCTCTTGATAAGTTATCACGGTGCTCTTCCGCACGCCTAACTGTAGCGAACTTGATAAAAATATTTTCAGGTGTACTTTCGAATGTTTACTAATTCGCATTTTTAATTAATTAAAATTGCATATGTATCAAATTTTCTGCAGTGAGTCACTAAAAATCAACTAGTTGATTTTTATATCATCTTTTGCAGATTGTTGGAGGTTTATATGTCAAAATTAATGTCTCCAAATATTTTTAAGTAATTTTCATTTTTCTGAAAATTATAAACAAATTAGTTTAAAGGCACATTTTGTAAACACTGTTGTAATTAGACTTCATTTATGGATTAATTCAATTTTTAAATATAAAAAAATATTTATATGTTACATAGGTGGTGCATCAAAATTTTAGAATGACGGGTGGGGAATGTAAAAAAAAGGTTTGGAAATAAGAGTCAAAATTCAGAAAAAGTTAAAGTATTTTTTTTTCATGTACGATGAAGTCTCCCATCCAGTCTAGTTTAAACGTACTAAATTAGAAATGTGGTTTTTGGTAAAAATACCCAACTGTAATTTTTAATTAAAAGAAAAGCGAGAAGTGGTACGTTTCGTTCAGATTGATTTAATTAATATTATTTGTGAGAGAGAAGAATAAGATAGGCAAATTCAATTATTAAGAAGTATGTGCACTTTTCAAGCATAAGCTTTTTTCGAATAGAAAATCAAGATTTGAAAGATTTGTTATTAATATAGTCGAATCCAATTAACACGAAGATGTGCGCATTCGAGCGAAAAGTGGCACATTTCCGAGCGAGGGAGGCAAATGAAGCGCGACGCGGAGCGGCGCGCTTCATTTTCCCGAGATCGGAATGTGCCACTTTGAGCTCGAATGTGCACACTCCGCTTTTCGCCACGATTAACAACGATCAATTTACTTTAAAAAAATTCCCATAATTCTAAAACCGTAGGCGCGCTCTCAAAATGTCTCCTTTAGGCTTCGCTTATTTTTCATAATTTTTTACTTTTTTGAGTGCGAAATTGTCGTGTAATTAATTTGTATTGCAATAAGGAGGCAAGAATGAAATTCTTGTTAGGATTTCTTAATATTTGATATCGTAATTGACAATTTTTTGAAAAGGGGACATTTTGGCGTCCCGAATGATTGCTTGGAGACAACGGGACAAATGATCTGAAAACGGAACAATCCCATTCAAAACAGGAAGTATCCTCAAATTACATATAGCTAAAATTCGTTTTTTTCTATACATTCAAATTCTATACCCACATTTAAATTCGAAAATTCGGTTAACCGAATTTTCGATTATCCGAATGAGCTGCAACAATAATTAGTCCAGATAACCGAGTTTCTACTGTATAATAATTTTAAGCACACTTTCTTAAACTTGCAATTAGTAAAAGTTCTTATTTGAAATTTAGCCCAAATTTAAAGTTTCTTTGTTATAAATAATGCATATGACGTAAACGAGAATTAACTTTATTTATCGGTGCTGGAAATTTGGAACGTTGAGCTACGATTTAAAATCACTTTCTTTGGGGCTTTTTTTTTTAAACGTGCAACTGGGTTTTTTTTATAAAAGAGGCGACCAAAATGAGAAAGGAAGGAATTTTGTTATTAATTATTATCAAAAAAGATTTTTTAAAAAAATTACCTTGGTAGATTATTTATTTTCAATGGTTAGGCGTGGCACTACTTTTTTATAAGCACTAAATTAGTTAATTTTCGTTAATTTAAATACGATGAAGCACTAACTTCTTTCCAACACAAAGGCCGAAATGGAAATGACCGAACGTTTATAAAAATCTATTTATTTCTGTATCTTATCGCGCAAGCATAAGAACTTTTAAGATAGCCGCATATTTAAAAAGTAAACAGATTTTCAAACAATTGTAAATGAATAACCTTGTCTTTTAACAAGTAATGTATAATTAATTTCCATCCCTAAGGATTCAAGGTTTATAAAGGGTTTGCGAGAAAAAGGTACCTATAATAGAGTCTGTCAGAGGAATAAGTACTGGAAATTAACCGCCTTATAAACGATCCCAAAACTGGACAATTATATATCTCAAGGCAAGTGGCCTTATGTGTAATATTTTTGAGTTAAAATATCGTAAACTTAAATTTCAAAATGTGTATCACGTACTAAATGACCTTGATCTTTTTGAAAACATAAAAAGACGATGTTGTGCCATTTACTAGAAAATTAAAATGTTTTTTTTCTCGAAATTCGTAGGAATTATGCCATATTACATACTAACTTTAATTGTTTAGATTAGTATCAGGTAACACATGGTTAAGTCTCAGCCCTTATTTGTTTGACACCCTGTATATAAATTATGTTTCTAATGTTGATGAGATATTCAATTAATATTTATAAATTTAGCTCCAATTAAATTGTCAAAGATTGATAATAGCGACTTCTAAAATAAGAACAAAAACTTGGTTTTTTGAAGTTCCCAAATTCGATCAAGAACGTCCCACATTTTTAATTTAAATTGTTTTTTTTTTAATTCGATAGTTTTTAATTCATAACACTATTCTCGAATATTGCATTTTTTTTAAATCGCCCTATAATGTATTAATGTAACATTTCCCTCCCCAAATAAAAATATATAGACAAAAGAAATTAAAAACGACTAACATAAAAAAATGATTTACAAAAATCAATTATTGAAAATCACAAATCTGATCAAATTTTATATACCTACAAGTAACTACTTTAAAATTAATCGTAAGGTAATAGAAAATGAGTATAAAAATTCTAACTACCCCCAGAAAATAATTCCAGGTCTCAACAGTTAAAAATTTGATTTTTCCAGGTTTTAAATTTCAAATGTGTTTCTTTACAAACTTAATTAATTTCAATTAATTAACAACAATTTTTTAATATTTCGGTAATTTTAAAACCACTGTTTAATAAAAATGTCATATTTCCATCCCCTGATTAAAATATAAAAAGAACAATTAAAATCTATTTTAGAAACCATAATTAAAATTGACAATTTTCTAAAAGTGTAAATTTAATCAAAATTTGGTAAAAAAGTGGGTTAAAATAAACCATAATGTAGCAGACAAATAATTAAAAAAGTCTAACTACCCTCAAAAAAAATACCAAGTTTCAACAATTAAAAATTTAATTCTTCCATGCTTTAAATTTGAATTGCGATTCTTCTAAAATTTGGCAAATTTAAGATAATAAACAAATGTTTCTATATTTTTGAACCCTGTGAATAATAAAAACGTAATATTTTTACCCCCAATTCAAATATACAAAAATCGACTTTAGTAAACTCAATCTCAAATGATAATTCTCTGAAAGTACAAATTCAATCAAAATTTTTTAAAAACCTGCTATAATATAAATCATAATGTACTAAAAAAATAATTAAAAAAATCTATCCACCCCCAGAAAAAAATTCAGGTCTCAACAGTTAACTATTTGAATTTTCCACATTTTAAATTTAAAATGTATACTTCTTTCAAAATTTGCCTAATTTAAATAAATAAACAAAATCTTTTGCAATATTTCAATGATTTTTGAGCCCCCTATATAATAAAAGCGTCAAATTTTTACCGTCTGATTAAAATATTCAAAGATAAATTAAATTCGACATCATACGATAAAACTTAATCAAATACATATGTTAATTTTCTAAAAGTGCAACTTTGAGCAAAAATTTATTAAAAAGTGATTTAATAGAAATCATAATGTACCGAAAAAATAATTAAAAAGATCTAACTACCCCCAAAAAAAATGCCATGCTCAACAGTTCAAAAACTAAATTTTTCACTTTTTTAACTTCAATTGTGCTTCATTCAAAATTTGCCTATTTTAACATAATAAACAAAATAGTCTACAATATTTCGATTATTTTTCAACCCTTGTATAATAAAAACGTAATATTTTCACCCCCTGATAAAAATATTCAAAGATCAAATAAATTCAATATAATAAAAAATCAAATATGTCAAATTTCTAAAAGCGCAAATTCAATTAAAATTTTACACAAAAGTGCTTCAATATTAATCATAAGCTACCAGAAAAATAATTTTATATACAATTGATTTAAAAATAAACATAGTCATTAAAAAACATCAAAACAGTAAAACGCTCGTTTAGCAACTATTTCAAATTTTCCAGATTTTAAATCAAGTGCTTATCATATCGTTTTAAAATTTACGCTCATAATTTAGTTCAAGATCGTTTTAATCTCTAATTGAACAAAACATTCCAAATGTTTAAACCGATATAAATAATCGTAAAACGTCGCTTTTAATTTAGTCGAACCAACAACAAATTGAGCGGAGCTAAAAGTTATAAACTTTACGGCAATTCCCACACGCACTAAAATCACAATGGAGCACTTCAAATTCACGCTTATTAAAAACTGGTTCAAAAAGAAATCCCAACATTGTAAATAGCAAACTGAAATCATGCTATTAAAAAATTTAATTTTTATTAGGTATAGAATTTAAGAGGATTATTTCCAAAAAAAAAAACAAAGAGGTTAATCCATGTTTTTCCTCGATTTTGGGCCATTTGGAGGTTTTAAGTTAGCACCGGTTTCAAATAGAATAAGATCCAATATGATTGGAAATAAAAGATTTTGGGAAATAATAAAAAATAAAATAGTTAGGCAATTTAGTTTTGATTTTTTTAAATTGGCGCTAAGAAATGTCAAATTTTTTTTGCGTTAACGAGGAAGCAGGCAAAACGGCTCCGGCTATGGACACTATGGGCCCATAAAAACGTCCCCCTAAAAAATAGAGCAAAACTATTTTTTTCAATTTTTCCAAAAAAAAACAAACAACCGTTCGACTTCGTTGTATATTGAAAAATGATTCAGAAATGGCAAGTTTTATGTAAGTGCTGATATATCTGCGTCATATCCGTAGACCACCAAAGCTAAGTTACCTGGTATCAAAAGCGATAAGGCCAAATGAAATAACCTCGATTATTTTAAATAAAATTATCGATTTATTTCGTTGAAGGAAAAACGTAATACAGGGTGTTACGAACGTATTTGTTTCTACTTCATTTTAATTAAACCCTTAATTTAAGTTTTGATTTTAAACAAAAAATAACGCTGAACAATTTCGAAATTTTTTTGAGTTAACGAGGAAGCAGAGCCAAATGGCTCCGACTATGGACACTATGGGCCCATAGAAACATCTCCCTAAAAATTTCTTCTTCCTTTCAAATCAAAAAGCATTAAATTGATAATTCAAAATGTGGATTAATAAATAAACATTTTTAGATTTGTGTCTAGCATTTATGTGTCAGTTTATTACCACTACTTGTGAATTTTCAAATTGAACGTTTCAACTATTTTATAATAGTTATTAAAAGTTATAACAATAAATAGGGTAGAAACACGAGTTTTGGACACTTGAAGGTTTTTCGCAACTTAGTCTTTCTTAAATGTAATAAAATAACATAAAGTCCAATTAATTATTTTTTCTATAGGCACAAATATATAAATACTAGTTTTGGACACAAGTATTCAAAATATAAATTATTAAAAAAAATCATTATTTAGAAAACAATTTTACTTTATTATCTTTAATAGTAGGGGAACCTGTTGAACCTGGGCCATATGTGTACCTAGGCCAATGGGCCCGTTTGAAATATTCCCGCGCTATTAAATTCTGTTGTCTGTGGTATTCGGTACATCACTGCTAACTATCCAATGTGTAGTTAGTTGCTTACCGCCATTAAGCCGGTAGTTGGTGTTATCGAAGTTAAAAATTTTTTATCGAAAAAAGTAATTATTTTTAATATACTTTGAAATCTAATAGTTTTATACGCTTTATAATAATCGCTTAAATTTTATATGCGGTCGGTTCTTTGACTTAACAAGTATTTAAAAAATAATAAACTTGCGAGATATGTATCCTCAAATAATTAAAATCCACCGTTTTCTACAGCAATGAAGTAGTGTTGTACTTCGGTCACTATCGATCAGTTGTACTTTGGTCAGTGGCCTAGGTACATCCTGGATGTTATACTTTGACTAGGAGGTTATATTTTTACGTATTTCACATTTATATAATAGATTCCCAATAAAATATATTTAATATTTCAAAAATCATGTCTAGAAGTAAAGAGAAGAAGAAAAGAACGCCTATTAATTACAATATTGGCAACTATGTTATATTTGTAAACGAAGGTTCCGATAAGTGACATTACAGAAAAAATTAAAATGCCTCAGAGTTAACAAAACCAGAGAAAGTTATTATGTTCCAAAGATACAGAAGTACTGGGGTTTCTGCTAAATGCTTAAGACTAAATAATATACCTAGATATTTCTAGTGTTCTTATAAAAGTTAGTCCTAATGACTGATTCAAAAGTTAAGAAAGAAATACTATGAATGTTATGTTGATTTTGTTAAAAATTTGTGTTTAAATATCTTACTCGACCGAATAAAACAATTTTAGTAGAGAAAAGTTAATGTTTCTTTAAATAATCTTGTTTTACCCCTAAATTTTCAATGTGTCCTAGGTACATCGTCGTACTGGCCAAAGTCCATAGGGTGTGTTGTACCTTGGCCTAATTAACCATTTTTTTTAAACGTCTTAAACACATGTAAGTATGAAATAGACATTGCTGATATTTTTGTGGTGGCTACTCAAATAATAGATTTTTCAATATATGCTAATACGGTTTGTGTACGGTACGTCAAATTACAATAAAAAATATATAACTAAAAAACTGGCCGAGGTTCAACAGGTTCCCCTACTTTACGAAAATATAAAATATAATGTTAAACATAGTAAAAATAACTCGGTAACATAGTAAAATAATTATTTTATTTATTCTATTGATTTTTTGATTTTTGCGACTGATAATTTTTTCGATTTTTCAATACGTTTTTGATTTTGATTATTTTAAAAAATTGGCGCAAAGATATGTCAAAATTTGTTTGCGTTAACGGGGAAACAGAGTCAAATAACGCCGCCTATAGACACTATGGGCCCATAAAAACGTCCCGCTAAAAAATTAAGCAAATCTATTTTTTCAAATTTTCCAAAAACAAAGCCAATTTTTTGGGTTTTGATTTAGCACCGGTTCCCGCTAGAATAATGTCCCATACGATCGAAAATAAAAGGATTTAGGGAAATAAACAAAAATAAAATAGTTAGTGCAATTAAAAGTTTTGAAAAAATAATTATGTTTTTAAAAGACAGAAGTGATTTTTCAAAGTTATTTAAATCTAACGCGTGTAACGTTTAAAATTATGAATAATAAACAATTTATTTGAAGAAACTTTTGTTCCATCTCCGCTAATTCGAAATTAACAACAAACAATGAAAAAGGAACAAATTATAAATACATCAAAATTCTTAGTTTATATTATTTTACTTATGCCGTAACGGTAGATCATGGAAAAATAAAACACATCAGTACAAAAAACACATTTACAATAAATTAAATAAATTAATTAAATAAATAATTAAATAGTAATAATAATAATATTTGTAACACTCATAACAAAACATATCCAATAATTTCATATTTTCTTCAATTAAAAATGATATGACGTCACGTTTGAATTTAAAGCAAACATTATTAAAGCAATGGGGACTTTTTAAGCGCAGAATAAAATCAAAAAATGTACTTTAATAATCAAAAAACGTGAACACAATTAAAAAATCGGTGCTTGTACTTATACGTTTACGCACGTTAGAAGTTATACGTCGTTGGTGAATCTAAATTAATTTTAATCTTTTCTTCTCGCTCTCATTCACATGATTGTCGTATCTTTTCGCTCTCTTCCACTCATTGCTATGGTAAATTACATTTTTCAAACATAAAATCAATATTTACTGAACTCTACTTAAAGAAAAAAAAGCGTGATATAGAAAAATGTAATTAATACGAAGATGTGCGCATTCGAGCGAAAAGTGGCACATTTCCGAGCGAGGGAAGCAAATGAAGCACGACGCGAAGCGGCGCGCTTCATTTTCCCGAGATCGGAATGTGCCACTTTGAGCTCGAATGTGCACACTCGGTTTTAAGCACGATTGACGATAATTTAGCCCAATAAATTAGACAAAACATTAGTTAAATAATTGTAATCGTTCCCTCTCGCTTGCACTTACGGGATAGTCGTATCTTTTCGCTCTCTTCCACTCATTGCTATGGTAAATATATTTTTCAAAAATATAATCGACGCTTACTAAATTAAATTTCAATATTTGATTTGAAGGAGCGTAGAATAAATTAGATAAATGTAATAAATACGAGGATGTGCGCATTCGAGCGAAAAGTGGCACATTTCCGAGCGAGGGAGGCAAATGAAGCGCGACGCGGAGCGGCGCGCTTCATTTTCCCGAGATCGGAATGTGCCACTTTGAGCTCGAATGTGCACACTCGGTTTTAAGCACGATTGACGATAATTTAGCCCAATAAATTAGACAAAACATTAGTTAAATAATTGTAATCGTTCCCTCTCGCTTGCACTTACGGGATTGTCGTATCTTTTCGCTCTCTTCCACTCATTGCTATGGTAAATATATTTTTCAAAAATATAATCGACGCTTACTAAATTAAATTTCAATATTTGATTTGAAGGAGCGTAGAATAAATTAGATAAATGTAATAAATACGAGGATGTGCGCATTCGAGCGAAAAGTGGCACATTTCCGAGCGAGGGAGGCAAATGAAGCGCGACGCGGAGCGGCGCGCTTCATTTTCCCGAGATCGGAATGTGCCACTTTGAGCTCGAATGTGCACACTCGGTTTTAAGCATGATTTGCAATAATTAAAGTCACGAAAAATTTGTAAATAATTTTAATCATTCCCTCTCAGTCGTACTCATCAGATTCTAGTATCCTTTCGCTCTCTACCACTCATTGCTATGGTAAAAATACATTTTTCGAACATATTTATTGCATTAAATTAAATTTGTGGATTGCTAAGTAAGTTTAATTTACAAAATTCCATAAATACGAAGACGTGCGCGTTCGAGCGAAAAGTGGCACATTTCCGAGCGAGGGAGGCAAATGAAGCGCGACGCGGAGCGGCGCGCTTCATTTTCCCGAGATCGGAATGTGCCACTTTGAGCTCGAATGCGCACACTCGGCTTTAAGCACGATTCACAATAATTAATTTGCTCTCTTAGACGACTAACTTTACGATGTGCGCGCGCACCTTCCGTTGTACACCGAAATGTCTCTCAAGACGCCAAAAGAAGCACAACTTCAAAAAAAATAAACAAACTCATTATCATAATTATTTTACCGCCCGAAATTGTTTACTCAAGATTGGCAATCTTCAATCAGGCAGGCCGTTCTAAGGTATGGGGAAGAGACTCCAATAATAATTCAACAGCATTGAAGCTAAATTTAAATTGTCTCTACGACTGTGTCCAAGAAAACACTGAACCAGTGCGCGCGGGCCAACATCGGTGAATTGCCAGATCGACGGCAACGAAATTCTTTGCACAAAGTGCCGGCGTTACAATTAAAAAAAAAAAATAAACAAATAGATAGGAAAAAACGCCACAGTTCGATTAGTCGAGTGCCTTTTCCGTCTCTCTTCGGTTCCGAATGTGCGCTTCGCTTGCGTCTAAATAAATCTTTGTGCGACTCGAGCGAGCACGCGAACGTCCATGGATTTGAAAAATTTGTGCTGTTTTTTAGTAAATTTTTAAAAAGGAACTAAGTCGCCTCGGCCGCCCCGAAAAAATGGAAGCACCAGTGAAAATACTTCGGTTTTTACGAGAACGATGACTCCGAACGTCGGAAACGTGCTTCAGCAATTTTGAAAAAAATAAATAACAGTGAGTAATTTTTCTTAAAATTTTTTTTTTGAATTACTCTTAATAAAAGTATTTGTTCGCTCCATCTTTGTCTACGCTTGGTTGCTTTCATAAGTGCTTCTCTTTCTATTTGCAAATTGCTATAGCAACAGAGCTTAAAGTTTGGAAAAGACGAAAAAAAAACTCGATTTAATTAGAAATCATTGCCAACTGCATTAAAATGCAAATAATCGAGCGTTTGGCGTTTGACAATAAACAAAATTATTTATCTGGCGGCGGCCAATTTTTTTGCTTTGGACAAAGCGAGGAAATGCAAGTCGCTTTTTGGAAATTCGCATCAAAAATTGGGGAGCGTCCAAAATTAGACATTCCGGATGCATTGCTTATTTTTTTTTCTTGCTCTTCTCGATTGGCGTTTTTTCTGGGCGCCCCTTTTTCAATTCGGGATCGTAAAAAATTAATTATGTCTATTTCGGGAGGCGAAGAAACGGCCGTAATAAAATGTTTCGCCGTTTATCCGATTTAAAAACTATTTCTGTCGCATTCCGACCATTTCGTTTGCAAATCGTTGTGGTCCTTATTAAACTAGTAATAATTTTTTTAAAATTTTTTTTATTGGCAATACAATTTATTTCAAATTCTGTTTTAAACAAAAAATACTCTAACTTAATCAGATAAAATTTTTTTCGAAGATTATTATTTTTTAATTTGCAATAAGGGCCGCAAAATATTTAATTTTGATGCACAAAGTTTTGAAGCTTATTGTCTCGATGGAAATCGCGGCGCGAAATTCAAAATTTGCAATGTTCGTTTCTAAATAAATATTTAAATTAAAATTGTTTGAACAAAAACCGGGCCATTGTTTTTTTCTCAAAGAAATTTGTTTTTTGTCAAAGGGCCTAAATTAATCGCATTTATTTTAGGTTTAAAAACACGATGGAGGCGATCGAGGACCCGTCGGCCATTTTTCGCGAAGAATCGAGGTTTTGGATTCAGAGGGTGGTCGTTCCCATTTTAGTGTGCATAGGACTCGCGGGAAATATCGTTTCCATAATCGTATTGACCAGGTAGAGTGTAGAATAATTTTTTTTTTAATTGTTGGGTTGGTAAGAAGGTTATTTCGGTGTCGTAACAATGTTGGGCATAAAAAACACAATTAGAACCGAATTACCCTGTCTGAGATTACAACTGATGAAATGAAAGAAACCATTACAACGCTCGACCTCACACATCTTTAGTTACTCGTCAAAAATGGTTAGAGTTTAGGTGGGAACTGTATAAGCTTGACCTTGCACCATCAGATTACCAATTAATTCGATCTAAACGGTAAAATTTTCACTACTGATGATCTGAAATCTCACTTGGTTCAGTTTTTTGATAATAAAGACCAGAAGTTCTACCAACATAAAATCATAAAGTTACTAGGAAGACGGAAAACATTATTGAACGAAATGGTACATTCATATGTATATATATATAAGGGTTCTCGACAGCTGACGCTATTTCCCTTCTCTCAGACAGATCCTCCATTCATTTTTACCTCCCAGTCTCCTTCTTTCAACCTTCTCTTCTCCATAGCATTTAGGACAGGGGTTCCCAGACTTTTTGATCAGCGGGCGAAATATTACTTAAAATTTATTTTTTTAGAGGGCCATAGTTTTTTTTTTAAATAATTACACCAGCACACAAAAAAAATGGCTCCTACATTTGACCAGACCCATCTAATTACATATGTATTTTGGTGCAAAGTCCGATGGCTTGTACACCCTCAAAATTTTGAGTAAATTGCAAAAACTTGCAATTTTTCGCAATGTTTAGCCAATTTAAACAGTTTTTCGCAATTTACTCAAAATTTTGAAGTTTTACGAGCCAAATGGACTTCGGATTTAGATCCAGCGCATCAAAATACATATAGATAGATGGGTCTGGTCAAATGTACAGTCCTCTTTTTTTTGTGGGTTGGTAATATTATTTTTTGATATTTTCTACTACGTTATTACTATATTTTACGATTTTTGATAAATATACGAATGATCGAGATTAACAGATTCATCGCATCAAAATATATAAGAAATTTAGTTCAATAATTTTTTTTCATTTTCATAACTTCAATTTTTGGCAATTTTTCGCAGTTTTTGAGAATTTAATCAAAATTTTGAGAGTGTACGGGCCAAACGGACCTCGGATTTGGATTTGGTGCATCATAATACATTTAGATAGATAGGCCTGGTCAAATGTACAGACCACTTTTTTTTGGTAAGCTAGTGTTATCTATAAACGAAGATTTAAGAGGTTGAATTAAGTTTGAGAACCAGATTGCAACAACTTGCTAGCCGTATCTGGCCCGCGGGCCGTACTTTAGGAACCCCTGCTTTAAGATCTCCACGGTCTCCCCCAAATCGTTTTTCCCACGGGGCACCATTCTGTTAACTTCTTTATCCAGTTGATATCACTACTTCTTCTTACTTCTTACTAATTCAATTTTTTTTTCCTCAATTCTACTTATACATAGCACTTTTCTGCAGACCCATTCAGTTCCTTATATCTTCATTGATCATTTATTGTTGATTAAAATTCATTCTTTTTATAAAATAATGTGGTTTATTTTAAACTAAAAAACCGAAATTACTTTCTTGCCCGTCCACCAATAATCCTTTGAATTGTTTTGCACCTTCAAAAGTGAGTCTTTTTGAATTTTTAGGCGTAGGATGAGGAGTTCCACGAACGCATACCTGACGGCTTTGGCCGTGGCCGACGTCATTTATCTGCTCTTCGTCCTACTATTGTCTTTCAAACATTATCCGAACATTAACGATGGAAAGTACGAGCTTTATTGGAGATTCTATGGTATTAGTCATTGGCTGTGTGACGCCGCCAGTAAGTATCGTTACGATTGTTTGACTTATTTTTACAAATGAGAATGGACGTTGTTGGCAAAAGTCGCGAATAAATTCGGAGGATATCTTTGGAAGCCTATGACGAAGGTGGCGAATTTATTTTCTAATGAGTGAACGTTCGCGCTAAAATTAAATGTTAAGTCGCAGCCGATCGCTTCAGCTAAACTAATTTTTCTTTTATTAATATAAATGAAACGTAAACGGAAAGCGGGCGCATGCCAAGAGATTAGTGAATTAAAACGGCATGGTTTTCGTACCTGTCAAATGTCAATATTATTTTTGCTAAATGGTTTGGAGGGCCGCCAAAATTCGAACAATTCGAACGCACAAAAAAAATTAATGAGCTCTTGTGGCAAAGGAAAGATTGTTTTCGTTGGTGAAAATCGGCCTTTTCTTCGTGTAACGAATTCGTTGCCGAAATTAAAAACATTATGTCATAAAAATCTGTAACTTTGCTTTAAAGTATACCATTGTTGGTGTTAATACTTTTTGATAAATTTATGAATTTTTTCGGGTATTATAAGTATATAAGTATCCATCCCCTGACCCCGCACAAATAGCTTCAGGAGGGTTGAAAGTGGTCTATCGCATTATGGTGAATATTTGAAAAACGCTATGTGGTATTGAGTTAGAACATCCAGAAATATTTACGAGTGAACTACCTTAAACATATCAATTTGGCACCATTTTAAACTGCACCCGGGCACGTACCTTAATCATGAGCAAAATTGGTCTTGGTCTTGCATTTTTCCAAGACCAAGACCAAGACTGTCTTTAGGCTAGCAAGATCAAGACTAAGACCAAACGAACAAGACCAAGACCAAAATCAAGACTATTACAGTTTTGGTCTTGCTTTGCTCATCACTATACTAGAACTGTGAGAAATGAAGACGTGTTACATTGGTGAAAACGATTTTCGATTTTGACAAAAACGGCAAAAGATTTTTTATCGATTCCAACAACATCCGTTCCAGCTGAAAGGTTATTCTCGAAAGCATCTCTTGTGATACGGAAACATCGCAATAGATTGAATAATGAGGCGGCTCGATGGCTATTATGCACAAATTCGTGGTCAGCAATTAAAAAATAATATATGTATTAATAATAAAAGTATCATTATAATATATAAATATTAAACTCAATAGAGAATTTCACTTTTTGATATTATTCGATTGTAGTAAAATAAAGTTTTATGAATTAAATTAAATAATACATAATTTTTAATTTATACCTATCAAAGATCTGAAAAATTCGCCAAAAAGATGCATGTATTAGGCTAAATGGTTGAGACCAAGACTGAATACGTAAGACCAAGACCGAATAAGCAAGACCAAGACCAAGACCAAGACTAGAAACATTTGTGCAAGAACAAGACCAAGACCAAATAAGCAAGACCAAGACCGATATGAAGACTATTACAATCTTGGTCTTGGTCTTGCTTTGCTCATCACTAACGTACCTTGGTTTGCTTTGGCATAAGGCGCATTGTTAATTTTCAAAAATTGCAAGACGGTAGTTCTACTAAAAAAAAACAAATCTCTGTTTGGATTCTTTTAATCTCAATTTAAAATCTCCCACAACAACCTTAAATCTAAACAACCCTTTCCTCCAATTTTTCGAAAATTAACGAATTAGTTTTCAGGTAGCACATCGGTATGGCTAATAGTTTCCTTCACGATCGAACGTTACATCGTGGTGTGCCATCCGATGAAAGGCAAGGTCCTGTGCACCGAACGTCGAGCGAAAAGCATCATCGCCATCGTCGGCGTCCTTTGCCTCGCCATGACCGCGACCACCCCCTTCGAATACCAGCTCTCCTTCAAAGATAACTGCGTCAAGGTCTGCGACGAAGACGACCTCAAGCTACTCCAGCCCAAAAGGGTCATCGAAATCAACAGTCAGATCGCGCAGAACTCTTCGGCGCAACAAAACGAAACGTCGGACGACGATTCCTTCGACGTCAATTGCACCACGATCGATTTCAGTTTGGACGACGACGTTGGCCCCCCGAACGGGGAGTCGGTGGGGCTGTTTGCGAACTCGACCGAAACGCTCTTCGACACGATCGTGCGCATTATGTTGTTGAACACGACTTGCTGCGTAAAAAATTATACGGTTACCACGGAGCCGACGGTCTTGGGCAAAAATCGGTTGTACCAAAGCGCATTCTATTGGTTTTCGGCCATCGTTTTTGGGGTCCTTCCTCTGGCGCTGATCGCCACTTTTAATTGCTTCTTGATTAGTTCCGTTTACAAGTCGCATAAGAAAAGGAAACTCATGACCAATTCGCAGGTAGGATTTGGGCGCGTTTTTGGGCGAAGTCTAACCGAATTTTTCTTCAAGGAAAAAAAGTGCCAGAAACAGGAAAACAGGATCACTCTACTTCTGATAGCCGTGGTCGTTTTATTTTTGATTTGCCAAATACCGACCGCTTCTTTTTTGATCTATGATGCCTTGGTCGAAGAGACCGACGCCCAAACGGAGAATATCAAAATAGGTATGGGCCAGCTTTTTGAGCGCAGCACGAAGCCGAGTAAAACCAATTGTTTTTTTTAGGTTTAGGAAATATTTTTAATGCATTTTTAGCATTGAGCGCTTCGTGTAATTTTATATTGTACTGCGTCCTGTCGGACAAGTACCGGAAAACGTTCAGTTCGTTGATTTTCAGCCGGACCTTGAAAAGGCAGGACACGGGCTCGCTGAGGAGCACCAAGCACTCGATTAAGTTTAGCAAAAGAAAATTGATTAAGAGGGGAAAATCTGACTACGCTTGCACTCCAAGAAATTTGGAGGTAACTATGTACATTTTTAATAAGAAAAAATACGTAAATACTTATACGATAAAAATGTTAAACGTGTGAAAGGGAAAATCTACTGCTGGCTTTTGCCCGTTCTTCTAATCGACTTTTCGATTGGTAATTTCATTTGTGTTTATTTTTAGATTTTTTTTTACTTGTCGTAATACTCTTAATTTTGTTGTACGCATTTTTTGCTTTAACAATTTTTAATTTTTGATTGGCGAAAGACTCGATTAAAATTAATTTGAAGACATGTGGTCCACTATAAAAATTTTTTTCTAACTCTAAATAACGTTTTAATATATTAATTGTATGGAAGTTTTTCAACGACACTTGGACCCCCCATAAATTTTCATTGTGAAGAATTATCATAAAAACTAAGTTTCAAGAATAAATTAATTACCTTTTTTTTTAGACACAAAGCTTTTGCAATTTGGTTTGCTTGTAATAGTTACAAACCTTCGAACGATATATTTGTTTAACACGAAAATTTGATTTTAAATGTTTTTTTCTTTTAATTTTTGCAGGCGCAAAGCTTGAATAGCATTCCCAGATCGAAATCCCTAATGCAAAGACCTTTGGGAAAAGCGAGAACCAGTGATTTACACGTGTGATGATTTTATCATTTTTTTTTAGGTATAATGAAATTGTACTATGTTATTTAAAAAAAAAATAAAATTATAATGTTGGTTAAAATGAACTTTTATTAGTCGAAAATCGAAAGGGGGGATAGGTTAGAATTTGAATAATCTAAAAATCCTCGTATTTATTGTATTTGTTTATAATAATCATCTCTATTTCAAATCAAACAATTATAACGTTTATTTTTCTAAAATAACTGTTTAAAAGAACTAAATAAAAGGTTTGGTGTTTCTGGTATAAATAAGGCACTGTAATTTTTAATTAAAATTATTTCGAAAATAAATTAATTATTGTGAACCGTGCTTACAGCCGAGTGTGCACATTCGAGCTCAAAGTGGCACATTCCGATCTCGGGAAAATAAAGCGCGCCGCTTCGCGTCGCGCTTCATTTGCCTCCCTCGCTCGGTAATGTGCCACTTTTCGCTCGAATGCGCACATCCTTGTTTTTATTACATTTGTCTGATTTATCCTACCCTCCTTCAAATGAAAAATTTAAATTCAATTGAATAAATATCGATTTTATATTGGAAAAAAGTATTTACCATAGCAATGAGTGGAAGAGAGCGAAAAGATACGAAAATTCTTGTCAGTTAAAGTGAGAGGGATCGATTAAAATTATTCAACTAATTTTTCGACTAATTTATTGTGAATCGTGCTTAAACCGAGTGTGACATTCGAGCTCAAAGTGGCACATTCCGATCTCGGAAAATGAAGCGCGCCGCCCGCGTCGCGCTTCATTTGCCTCCTCGCTCGGTAATGTGCCACTTTTCGCTCGAATGCGCACATCTTTGTTTTTATTACATTTGTCTGATTTATCCTACCCTCCTTCAAATGAAAAATTTAAATTCAATTGAATAAATATCGATTTTATATTGGAAAAAAGTATTTACCATAGCAATGAGTGGAAGAGAGCGAAAAGATACGAAAATCTTGTAAGTTAAAGTGAGAGGGATCGATTAAAATTATTCAACTAATTTTTCGACTAATTTATTGTGAATCGTGCTTAAAACCGAGTGTGCACATTCGAGCTCAAAGTGGCACATTCCGATCTCGGGAAAATGAAGCGCGCCGCTTCGCGTCGCGCTTCATTTGCTTCCCTCGCTCGGAAATGTGCCACTTTTCGCTCGAATGCGCACATTCTTGTTTTTATTACATTTGTCTGATTTATCCTACCCTCCTTCAAATGAAAAATTTAAATTCAATTGAATAAATATCGATTTTATATTGGAAAAAGTATTTACCATAGCAATGAGTGAAAGAGAGCGAAAAGATACGAAAATCTTGTCAGTTAAAGTGAGAGGGATCGATTAAAATTATTCAACTAATTTTTCGACTAATTTATTGTGAATCGTGCTTAAAACCGAGTGTGCACATTCGAGCTCAAAGTGGCACATTCCGATCTCGGGAAAATAAAGCGCGCCGCTCCGCGTCGCGCTTCATTTGCCTCCCTCGCTCGGAAATGTGCCACTTTTCGCTCGAATGCGCACATCCTCGTTTTTATTACATTTGTCTGATTTATCCTACCCTCCTTCAAATGAAAAATTTAAATTCAATTGAATAAATATCGATTTTATATTGGAAAAAAGTATTTACCATAGCAATGAGTGGAAGAGAGCGAAAAGATACGAAAATCTTGTCAGTTAAAGTGAGAGGGATCGATTAAAATTATTCAACTAATTTTTCGACTAATTTATTGTGAATCGTGCTTCAAACCGAGTGTGCACATTCGAGCTCAAAGTGGCACATTCCGATCTCGGGAAAATGAAGCGCGCCGCTCCGCGTCGCGCTTCATTTGCCTCCCTCGCTCGGTAATGTGCCACTTTTCGCTCGAATGCGCACATCTTTGTTTTTATTACATTTGTCTGATTTATCCTACCCTCCTTCAAATGAAAAATTTAAATTCAATTGAATAAATATCGATTTTATATTGGAAAAAAGTATTTACCATAGCAATGAGTGGAAGAGAGCGAAAAGATACGAAAATCTTGTCAGTTAAAGTGAGAGGGATCGATTAAAATTATTCAACTAATTTTTCGACTAATTTATTGTGAATCGTGCTTAAAACCGAGTGTGCACATTCGAGCTCAAAGTGGCACATTCCGATCTGAGGAAAATAAAGCGCGCCGCTTCGCGTCGCGCTTCATTTGCCTCCCTCGCTCAGAAATGTGCTACTTTTTGCTCGAATGCGCATATCCTCGTGTTTATTTTATTAGTATAATTTACCGTGGGCTCCTTCAAATAAAAAAATTTAATTTAATTTACTAAATATCGATTTTATATTCGAAAATCGAGCAATTTTAAAATTTATTTTAAACATTATGCTTAGCTGTACCTTCGTGCACTTTTTTTCATTAAAGCTCCTTTTGTTTTTTTGTAAATCACAGGTTCTCTTGACCATATTTTTTAATTGCGGTCCTTCAAAGTATCAACATTGTGTTGAAATCTTGCAAACTGCAGTATAAATTTACAATAAATACAATGTTGAAGCTTTGAAAAACACAATTGAAAAATTTGGGCGTATTCCCCTAAGCGCCAACAAAATCGCAAAAAGAAATTTAATAAAAAAAATTACACGAAAGTACATTTAAGCATAAAGTTTAAATAAATTTTACAAAATGCTATGAATTAATCGTTTTTAATAGGCGAATTAATTAATCAGTGATTCATGGAGCTATAGGCCGGTCACTATTTGCACGAAAAGGTCATTTACTGAATTTCTCATATTATACTATTTATAGTTAATTTCACAAAGTTTTCATTATTTCATAAATTAATTTTAGGGAATATTTTTATTATTAATCGAATCTGAACTTACATACTAGGGTGTTTCAAAATAAATCAATATATTTTTTTTCGATTTCATGTGAAATTCTCATTTTACATGTTAGAAAAAAAAATCTGTTAAAATTTCAGCCCTTAATATTAATTTTAAAAAGTCCATCATCAAATTTAAAGTTTTCCCATCTACTTAACACAGAAAAATGATTTTTTAACCTTTATTTCACCTACAAACTATGTAGAACGTTTTTTTCCGAATAAACGTCCACAGATTCTTTTTCAGCATTAAGAGTCCTATATAGTACACAAATACATGCTAATTTTGTATGCTACGCGCGCAACGCTAGCACATTTATAAAGAAACTAATCAAAAATTGTTTTACACCACGTGAAACTTTGGACCTTTCTCTACAAAATGGTGGAATTACTTTTGCGAATCTTTGCTTTAATTCCTCAAAAATTCAATTTCTAAAACACAAGATGTTGCAGCTGAACATGATATTTCGTTTTCTTTCATTTATTTTATAAAAAGATAATACGTTCCAAAAGTAATTCCACCATTTTGTAGAGCAGTGTTTTAGGAATGTTGTGTCCAAAAATGAACAAAAAATATTCATTATTAAGGGCTGTATCGTTGCGCGCGTAAAACTAAAATTTTGGAGTCGTAAAGTAGTGGTTCCTAGCGGATATTATAAGAAGTTCTTGAAATCCTTGTAATATTGCCATACACTGTTAAACTATATTTTCTGCTTTCAGAAGTTATAATCGTATTTCGAATTACGACTAAACAGAGTATTATACACAAGTTCGAGCGATATTGAACTCTAAATGCAACTTGTTCTTATTCCGTTAACACATTATAAGTGGGACGAGTACAAATACTCGTTTCGCGAAATGCTATCTATTAGCGAGGCGGGAATTTGTACCTATTTGAATGTGCTTATTCTAAAAGCGGCAGAAGGCCATTTTACTTTATAGGTTTAGAGCTCGTAATTTTTGTTTAGTCTCGTCAACGTTACTTCTTGAACATTTGTTTCTATAACAATCAATTATTGTGATTTTATCAATTTTTATTAAAATTAAAATGTGTCAATGTATAGACTAGATTTCACACGCGCAATTTTACAGGAATTTTGTCCGCTACGCACATCAGTTTAGTCAATTTTGTTACCCGCTTAAAATGTGTTAATATTTAAAAAATAACTTTCAACCCTTTCAACTTAATATTATAATAACAATTTTTAATATTATTTATTTTTACATTTATAATAAGTTAAATGATTTTAATTAAGCTTTTGTGCCTAATGTTTCCAATACTAAAATTACCTACTGCAAATTTTAATTATTTATATACTACTCCTGGCCCATAATAGTTGTCATATTTCGCTTTTAAATTTTATCCTAAAAATAACATTTTGAATAATAGCCAGCATAAAAAAAATATATGTATTAGGGTGCTTCGTTTTTAAACAATTATTTTTGCGGCCCACAGAGAAAATATTATTTTAGAACACAAAAAAAAATATCTTTAAATTTCATCATCATCATCTACATTTGGTTTGTTCCTTTCAATCTTTAATTTTAATTCTAAGTGGTCACTAGTTAATTTTAAAATTTTTACATGCAATTAACACGTGAATTTACAGTTTTTTTAAATATCTGTATCTGTCTTGCATTTTATAGAATTATCTTGTTCTTTGCGGAAAATTGTAAAAAAAATATCAATTTTTAAAAGTGCCCACCGTAGTCTAAGCTGTAAAGCCTTTAAAAAAGTATAATTTTGGATTTTTGATAAAGGGGGCGTCCATAAATTACGTGAGGTGTTTTTAAATTTTGTGACCCCCCATGGTGAGATTTTATTCAACCCCCCAAATCTCACGTCTGATTTTTCAAAATGTGGGTTTCTTACGTAAACGCGTTGGATTTTATTGTAAAAAGAAAAAAAAAATTTGCTTCGTGCTTTTATTTACGACTAGTTAAGACTAGTAATCAATATTGCTGAGAATGATCTTAATCGTATTACGATTACGCTTAAGATTAAATCTTAAGCATGTACAAACTGGATTAAATGGACCAAAATAGTATAATTTTTTTTTGTTTCAATCAGAAAAAAAATTGCGTGATATTTGCCGAGACCCCCAAACATCTCACGTAATTTATGAACGACCCCAAATCAATGAGTTTTACACAAAAAAATTAATAAAACGTAAAACAGTCCAACTTCTAGGCTTTCGTGCCATTTTCAAAATAATTATATTTTTATTCATTAAACGGCAAAACTTGTGAAATTGTTGTAGATTTTATTTTTTTGATATTAATTTTTATTAAATGGCTGTCAAGCAATTGAAGTGTGCCAATTTTGGTAAACATTTTCTGGGAGCATACATAAATAATAAAATAAAATAAATTTTGTTATTATCTGCTTCCAAAATTGACGATCCTTGCAACAATATGCCCCTTTGAGAAGATATTTATTGAAGGTATGCAATTTAAATATGCACTTTGTATTCCCGGTCATTTCTAATTGTTCTTGAATTTAAAAATACTAAGCATGTTTAGTATTTATTTACGATATAAGTATTTATTTCTACCTAATAATTCCAAAATTTAACTTTTTCGTTTTTATCCCATTATCAGAGTGCATATTTTTACCACAAAATACTCTTCTGCGCTTAAAATTTTATTAGTTATTTTTTACCACAATTATAAATAATTTCGATATATGAAATGAATTAAAAATTTATATAGAAAATTTTTTTTTTAATAAATATAATAATTGGACAAAAAACATTAGTATCAAAGTATTTTCAAGATTTATTTATGATAAAATTATATAAAATGAGAACTATATTTAAAAATAATAAACATATCATCAGAACAAATAAAAAGGAATCCAGAAAATTAATAATTAGCGTCTTTGTGCAATACTATAATTATTATACTCTCATTTTAAAGAAAAACAAGTATTTTACAATTTTATACACATATTTATGTTACTTTGTAATATTAATAAAACAAATCGCATTAATAAGATTCATAACATAATAAATATGTATTGTTAAATTTAAACTGGTTTTTGAATTGCGCGCCGACGCTTACTTTACGGTTTCCCCCAAAACTAACAAGCGAAATCGCATGAAAGTTCTGTGAATATAACATTTGAAATAATATTGGAATTAAGCAGCTGTTTGCTAGCCAGACTATATGTCGAAAATAGACGAACATATGCGAGTTTAACCGATAAACTAGACCTGCAACAACTTATGTATTTTGAACATTTTTAAAACAGCGTAAAAATCGATATCTTGCATCTTTATAAAACTATCGTGACTCTCTCTATAAACAGTTCTCGCTCCGCTATATCGATAATCACAACAATAGTAAAGTACAGAATGGTCAAGATGCACCCAAAGTGCAATTTGGTTAATACATATTATTGTAAATATTACAGTTAGAAAATTCTGATTGATATATTATTAAGTATTATAATTAGAATATATACTTGCTTTTAACAAGAGATTGGGACTTATTTGTTTATTATTTTGCACTGAGATTTCAATAACATGAACACATGGTAAAACACTTAATGAGGGGATAGGTAGAGAAAAATTAGTATGCAACTCAATACAAGACTTTGTGCTTCTTGTTTCGATTTCTTAAAAATACATTCGAATAGTTTCCGGATGAGTATTTAAGCCCCCGATTCGGTTTTTGTCGCATTTTAATAATCAAAAAGCCAGTTTTAAAAAATTAAGTTTGCTTTCTTTTGGATGCCTTTAAAAACATAAATGAATGTATTTTCAGAATTTTAGCATTCACTTCCATTATTAGAAATTAAAAGTTTTGTACATTTTTTAGAAATTTAAAAAAAACGACAATAAAACAATTTAGTCATAACAAATTTAAGATTTCCTTTCTTTTGCATGTTTCTAAATTAATTAATTAACGTATTTTCAGCATTTGAAGCTTTCAGTTTCCATTTTCAACGTATTTCAATCGTCAAACGAGTCGTAATGATTAAAAAAACTTTGTTTTTCTTTTGCATTCAAAAATGAACCAATCAAAATCATTTAATATAAGTTAAAGAAGTTCAAAATCAATTTAATTTATTAATACCTTATGATACAAAAAAAACAAGATTTTTAAGTTTCTTCGTAGATTTCTGAGCTTCGATCTAAAATTAAAGGTGCTTCCGGCTTTTCTTTGATTGCAATCGAATTATCGTGTTGCAGATCATCTCTTTGGCTTAAAGTGGAGCTCGTCCTGTATGATTCAAGCTCGATATTATTCTGACTAAGCAGATCCAGTCAACGTTTTAAAAATTGCTCTTTGTTGAGTCGAATTCTTTCCCATTGCTCCACTATTATTTCGAGAAATGACACCTGCAGAGGTGGTGGTTGTCTTTTAAATATGTCATGGGCAGAATCATCGCTGTCCGAATCGTTTCCATTGCTAGCAAGCTCCTTGTTTTCCGATTCGTCTGTTATCATATCCATTCAAATCCTTTTAAGATAAGTCTGCAGAAAAATAATTATTAAAAGTTGTTCATATTTAATGACAAACCAAGCATGACCTGTTAAGGATACATAATACAAAGCAAATATACTTACGGCAGGTTAAAATCATAAAAGCACACAAAGAAATCTAATCACAAAACTTAAACCCGCTCAGCAAAAAGTAACTATAGAAGTTAACAATAAATACAAAGTAAAAAGCCACAGATACATACAAAGTAAAAATGCACAAAAACCTTGTGAGTTGCATAAAACGACTAAAACAAGCAAAGGATGTGAAAATAATAGCAAGTCACTAACCTCAACGAGTTTCTTCGTACCTAATTTCTCCAGCTTCTCAATGCAATCATCGAAAGGGTATTTGGGATGCAGCTGGTGCCATCAGTACTCGTAATGCTTCATGGGTAGAGTTCTCTTTCTCGTTTGCCACGTCCTTTGAACCGCACATTTTGAAATGTTTTTAACAATAGTTTAACACCTCACGAGGTCTTCAGTCTCTCGGCATTTAGAAGGATCTGTGACCTTCGTATAACACCTTTTTTGGTAGGTTTGTCTGTGTCCCCGTTCTCCTTGCTATCACTTTCATCTGCATTGTATGAGGACACATTAGCTTCGGCTTCTTGTATTATATCTAAATCGCCACCGATTGAAGCTGTATCGATTTCCATATCAGACATTGTATTATGTGCAATAAAGGTTTGTATAAAGGCAGTTTCAGATCTACAACCGCCATTATGCTTTTTCAATATTGTTGTCAGATACTAGCACACTATTGGTCGATTCGAACGGCCTTCGAAGTATTGATTTTTGTGTACGTCCAGCAGAGCCATCAGCGGTTAAACTTTGAACGATTCTTAATGTGCGTATTCCAGCCAATTTTTTAAACTAAAAAACATTTTAAAAATTAAAAACCATTTGAAGGGGAGTGCAATATATAAAAAGCAGTAATTATAGTTAAATTAATTTAAAAAAAAAACACTTTGTTTCAAATAATAGCTGAAGGAAATTTAAATACTTATTATGTCCGCTTTAATTCCAAGTAGCTATTTAAAATACATATTTAAATCTTAATTACGTTCTTATCAATAAATGTATACCAACGGTGTTTAAAAATTGGAATAGGCCGATGTTTTAGGTAATATTTACTTATAAAGTTTTATAAAAGTCTCAAAAAATAATTAAAATAATTAAGTTTAAACGTAAAGCGCTGCCTACTAGTTGCGCCCTCTGCGACCATCGGTTGCCGCGTTCGTAACTATATTAGTTCTTCTTTCTATTTGTTTATTCTTAATTAATTATGTTCGTATTTGTAAATGGACTTTATTATATCTTAATTAACATATTGAGGACGAAGCATATGAATTGTTTAAATAATGTATTCTTGGGGGATTTAAGTCAAACAAATAATAAAAACTCAGATTTGCTTTATTCCTTATGCATTATTATAATGCATAATATAATGACTAATCTTTAACACTAGTGTACGGTGCGATAAATATATTTAAAAATAATTGTAATAAAACTTTTATTCGAATTTTTTAAGTATTTATTTGCATAATTGTCCTTAAATGCCAATTACGTATTTATTAATAAACTTACAACAACGGGGTTTAAAAATTTAAAAAGGTTGAAGTTCTAACTATTGTTTCCATATAAAGTTTAATATTTTTACAACGTTTAACGCTTTAAAATAATCATTAAAACATTTAATATGTTCGCTTTAATTCCAAGTGTGTATTTTAAAACACATATTTAAATCTTAATTACCTTCTTATCTATAAATGTATATTAACTTAGTTTGAAAATTTGAATAGCTTTCAAATTGAATACACACCTAAAGAATAGCCTTATAAATAAAGTGTTCATATAAGAAAAGGATATGTTAAGCAAAAGATCGCTTAATTGAAGTTTATGGTATATGGAGCACTGCCATCCGATTAACACTGCAAATTAATGTGTCAGGAGCGTTCCATTGTAGAAAAGACATTCTTATTTCTTGTGTTGATATCAAATAAGTTTAGGATTGCTTTAATTCCATTCGTTTGAATCTTTGAAGCTTTCCTCGTCTAGCATTGGACTGAAGTATCGTAGAACTCTGAGGAATCATTTAGAGTGTCACCAGAGCTTCTTAAACCTTTCTAAAACATTTCACAATTAAACTCAAACTAAAAAGAACCATTATAATGGAATAAGTTATGAGCTGTAGTTTTAACTAACCTACTAAGGGCAGCTTATTACAGGAATCATTATTTTCTGTATTCAGTAAATTTTAGGAGGGAATGTTTCTTATTTTATAACCTAACAATTCAGTAAGAGAACGGTGCATTAGCATTTGGTTCAGAATAGTAATTATTTTACTATTAAATAATGTGTAAATGAAATCTTATAGCACATGGAAAGAAAGCTCAAGAAATAAGCTTTATTTTAAAATAAGACTGATCTGATTTGGGTTATTCTACCTGGAGATACTAATAAATTAAAGGGGAAAATGGCACATTTACAAAAGGTTTGGAAAACGTTTAATTTTTTTCTTTAAAACAACTTAAATGGAAACTCGCAGTACATAGGAAAATGTCCAGGAACTAAGCTTTCTTTTTCAATTTTGTGCATTCTACACAATGATATGAACGAAGTTAGTAGAAAAATGGTGCTTTTAGAATTGTGTTCGAAAACTGTTGGTTTTACTATTTAGAACAATTTAAATGGGAGTTTCCAATATATAGCAAGAAAGGCCATAGTTTAAGCTTTCTTTTGAGTATAATTATGATTCATTGCTTTTAGTATATTTGGTAGTACTTGTCGATTTAATTGGAGAATTGTAGATTTGATTGTTGTTTAGAATAATGGCTATTTTACCATTTTAAACTGCATAATGGACACCTGCAACATATGGAAAGAAAGCCCAAGCAATAGTCTATTTTAGTTCTAAATTGATTCAATTTTGTGCAATCTACAGAAAGATATTAACGAACTTGGTAGAAAAATGGTGCTTTTAGAAATTGGTCGGAAAACTGTTGGTTTTACTATTTAGAACAATTTAAATAGGATTTTCCAATATATGGCAAGAAAGACCATAGTTTAAGCTTTCTTTTGTGTATAATATATTGTATAATTACACTTGTGTATAATAGTATAATAGTGTATAATATTTTTATATAATACTTTGTAGTATTTGTCGATTTGATTGAAGTATTCTAGATTTGCTCATTGCTTTATGTTTTCATTTTAATTAATTACGTACATACATACTTTAATAATACTCGAACATTATTAAAACGGTTATTGTATTTTAATGAAGTTTCATAACTGTCAGCTTACCGCATTATGTCACTTTGACAGATTGTGAGTTGTTCATAAGGATTTTCCCATATAAGTTAATAAAATGAAATTTAAAATTGCATTATCTATAATTACATAAATTTTCTCTACACAGAAAAATCAAAATATTAGTTATAACATAACTGTAGAGTAACTTTCGTTTATTTTGTTTGATATTCTGTCAATTAAAATTTAACCAATATAAAAAACTACAATTAAACAAGGACTGAGATCAATATATATACACTTTTCACTTTCTATATACTTAGGTGTGTTGGCTCCCGCTGATATCCTATAATACCTGAGAAGGTGTTATCATTGAGGCAGGAGGAATCCTGCTAGTCTCGTCGGGGTTTGTGCGTATTCCTCCCCGCGAGACATGCCAATGACTACATCTGATCAGTTATGTTAGGCTTCTAATGCTGAACTAATAATATCCCGCCCAGGATAATATAAGTTCACCGTTGAAGACTATACATAGGATGGGAGCCGCACACATTTTTGATTTTATTTAAAAAAAAAATTCTAACTCAGGCAACATTCTTCAACATCAAACAGAAGTTGGTACAGTACATTACAGTAGACCCCCGATAATTTTATAAATTCTTAAAATTTAATTAATTTATTAAATAAAAGTAAAGCTAATTAATTGCGGTTGTTACAAAGTAAAATATATTTAATTCTGCGTACTACAGTAGACTCCCGATAACTTTATGAAAAGTAATTTATTAAAAAAAATAAAGCTAATTAATTAGTGTTTTCAAAGTGAACTGTTTTCAATACTGCTTACCACAGTAAGCCCTCGATAATTTTGTAATTTTTAAAAATGAATTAATTGTTTTATATTTATTTAGAACTATTTAAATAGAAACTTAAAAGACATGGGAAGAAAGCCCATATTTAAAGGGTTATTTTGTATAAAATATATATGTTTGGGTACTTGTAACCCTCAATGATTCATCAAACGCGCATTCGTGCGCTTCCTTTGCAGCATTATTTAATTTGATCAAAGATTGTTATGATGTATAATATAATTACTAATACCTATTTAAAAAACAAGTTTATCCTTTTATAACATTAATGATCTTTTACACAGGGTTAATCTAACACTAAACAAACTCATCTGAAAAATTCAAATGTTATAAATGGTTGTAAAGTAATCGTGTACCAAATCGTTCATATTTTTTTAGGGCCCTTTTATTACATAGCTCATTAGTTTCTTAAAGATTTAAATGCTAAGCACAAAATTCCTAAGTTGTTGATTAATTTATATGTAAATATAATTCAGAACGTGGTGCACTTCCAGTTTGTTCTATTTATGTTATGCGTTAAATGCAGATTTATGGCTATCAATGTTTTTTTGAAAAATCTCGCCGAGAAACTTAAAAATAATGTCGAAGACCCTGTTAGGGGTGGGCCTAAGAATTAACATAAAGCAAAAGTAGCTGTTTTTAATTTGTCTTTTTAAGATGTTAACATTTCCGAAAATATAAGATTAATTTCAATAATTCATCTGCTGTTAACTGAGGCTGTGCAAAAAATTAGTTATGCATATAGCTGGCAAGTTTATCAAAGTACTACAATTCAATTTGCATTATGGCTCGTGCTTGGTTTTTACGTTTATGATCTTGTAAGATGTTTAAAATGTTAAACAGCTTATTAAATTTATTTTTTTTTAAGTCATCGATCAGAAGTATTTAGATTTTGTTTTAGCTTCTCAATTACTACTGTTGAAAACTTTGGAAATAATGGGGAAGCAGTTTCTTGACTATCGTGTTACGAATGAGGTCTGTACTATTTCATTGAACGAGTTCCATGGACGCACGTATGCTAGATCTATAATAATCAATTAATGTTCTTTTAATTTATCAATTTCATTTATGTGTATTTAACGCCAAGAGATACGTGCGAAAACAAAGCGCTCGCTACTCGCTGCGCCCCCTATGACATATCGCTATCCACGTTTGGAACTATTTTAACTCTTCTCTACGTTTTTTTATTTTTAACTATTCAGAAATTGTTTACACAAATTCTGTTAAATGCTTTATTACTATTAGGAAAATTACTTAAACAAATTAATACATTCAAAGCTTATGTCAAAGTTGGTCAAAATATAGTCTGGTCCTTTACATTTTAATTTCATACATACTAAACTTAATTTATTTTGATACTTTTTTATACATGCTTCGATTGCTTATAATGATTATTATTTCAAATTTGTTTATTTAATCACAAATTAGCAGTTTTTAAATTTGGGCTCTGCTCAAAGAGCATTAAATTACATTTAATATTGCATTTCATTGAAGCTAATTCTTTTCCTGGACCCCATAACCGGTTTTTTTCAAAGGGTATGATCTCCCTTAGAAACTAACCACATGTTAAATAATTTTACTATTCCCGGTGTTTCTTAACGAAGTAAAATATATTCAATTATGCGTATTAAAGTATACATCTTGTTATTTGTAACGTTTTTAATTGTTTCTTACATATTGTTGTTAAAACATATAATTTTAATTGGCAGATTAAAGGCACATTTAAAATGTTGCATTCTTAGGCAACCTACAGAATTGAAACCACTAGTAAAAGGTTCTTTGAATACTGAATTATTGCAGGGGAATCTCACAAAGAAGTTGGTTCATAAAAGTCTTTTGTACTCGAGGAACAAAAAGCACCACAAAAGAGATAATTAATAATTAAACCAAAAAACATGCACTTACGAAATGAACTCTGTAATTCATTAATTGTATTTGTTTGAGTTTTCCAAGCAACTTTGTCACGCCAATGTCGAATTCTCGGGTTGTGGCTTGTACAAAATAGATTTTTCAATATTATTTTGTGTTAACGTCGCTCAATAATCAATTGAAACTTAATAATATGTTGGAGTATTGCAATTTTAACTGAATTATTTTTTAGGCTCGTGGAACGTCTTTGTCGTTATAACTAATGATCCAATTACGATATTCATCAATCACAACCAACAATTGCTTGAATTCTGCAAAACCGTAGATAAGAATTATATGACATCTTTTATATACAAAGGTATGTTAGTAGAAGTTTAATTTTAAACTGTGGGATCTTTCTTTGTGTTTTGAAAGTTTTCGTGTCTATTTTAGTTAAAAATATATGAGAATTTGTAGGGTTGCAGAGCTAACTTTGAGAATTCTGTGAACAGAGGGTGCGAGCTGCTTTATAAAGGGTTTAAAGAATTTACAGGGGTTAGTTTAGTAATAAATAAATCCTTGTAGTGAATTTGAATGTTATACTTTAACGAAAACTACCCTTGACAATCACATATAGAATGCATTTGTAATTCTTACATTTCCATGTCATACATTTCAAAGGTTATCTTAGGCCTTTATAGCAATAACAAATTTATACATATGTTTTAGTTTAATATTAAACAAACCCTTGTAGTAAATTGGAATGTTATACTTCCACGAAAACTACCCTTGGCAATCACATATAAAATGCATTTCTAATTCTTACATTTCTATTTCATACATATCAAAAATTCTCTTCGGTCTTTATAGCAATAGCAAATTTATTCAAAGAGATTAGCTTACTATTAAACAAATTTAAATGATAATAATTGTAATTCTAAATTAAATTCATTTATAAAAATTGTTAAGAGTATACAATTTTAATAAACTATTACATAATATTATATTTAGCAAAAAGATTTAAGTTTTAACTACTATTTACATAAAAAGTTTAATATTTTGGCAATAATCAACACTTTAAAATATTTGTTGAAACTTTTATTATATTTGTTTTACTTCTAAGCGTTTATTTAAAACAAAATTTTACATATTTATTACGCTCTTATTAATAAATGTATAATAACGGAGTTTGAAAGTAGAAATAGATCAATTTTTTAGTTAATATTTATATATAAAGTGTTATAATATTTGCAACAATTAAAGTCTCTTAAAATACATAGAGAAATTAAGTGGAATTCTAATGCGCGCCTGACATGAAGCGCCCCCGCAGCGATCTCGATGTGCACGTTCGGAACTATTTCAACTTTGCATCCTATTTATTTATTTATTTATTCTTAACTAATTATGTTCGTATTTTGCAACTAGAATTTATTATAATTAAATTAACCTATTGAAGACTAAATAAACTTGCTTTAATAATTAACTTGCTATAGGCATTTGCAGAGAAACTACTCCTAATCGTTACATTCAAAATACAATGCTAATATTTAGAATTGTAATAAACTTATTTAAAGAACTAGTTTATACTCTTATAACATTAATAAGTCCGATCTTTCAACTAATAGTTATATACATATAAAGTTTTATAATTTTTGCAACAATTAAAGTCTCAAAGAATATTTAAAGAAATTAAGTTGAAATGTAAAGCGCTCATTATTTTCTGTGCCCTCTGTGTATAATAGTTGTTTATAAACAATCATTAAACGTCAAAACGGCAGTTTTCGTAAATTTCAAAATTTTTACTTATAGCAGTGCATTGACCACCAAATCAATTACGAAAAAAATTTCTCCCTGCTTTGATAGGGATCGAGGATTTTTTTAAGTATTTTTGCGGTGTATAATAATTGATTATAAACAATTATTAAGCGTCAAAACGACAGTTTTCGTTAATTTCAAAAATTTGATTTCTAGCAGTTCATTGACCATCAAATGTAATTTTTATTGTAAGTTGATGAAAACGTGCACTAATCCTTATTTTTGCGAATGAAAGAAAACGTTAAACAGTATGTGCAGTTTTGAATTTTTGTTTAAATTGTGTTAAAAACCATGGTCGTGTTTAATCACTTTTTTTCTAGAGGTTTTCTTTTAAATTGCAGTTTTCCAAAATGGAAAATCGGAGAATTGGAAAGGGTACAAACGGATAAAGTTAGGGGTTGTAAATAATTCGATTCTTTTTTGTGCTTTTCGAGAAGTACGTTAAAAATTGTTTAAAAATGTGGAATACGGCTCTGCGCAGTAATGCAATTTTGGTTGAATTTTATTTAAATTAGTTATACATTAAGTTTTTCTGTTGTAAATGAAGTGTTTAAGATTGTAAGCAGGTTTCTCTAAAGGCCGGGAAGTAAATATATTGTTTATTGGGAATTGAAGATTTTTTTGTATGATTATAGATTTAGAGGACAGTTGCCGAAGGATGGTCGTCTTTGGGTCCGAAGATACTCCGGATGAGCCGAAAAAATTTAAGAATTGGTACGAAGATTGGCCTAAGTTTTTTTGAATGTAAGTTAGATTTATTGTTTAGTATAGACGATTAAAACTTTAAATTGTATGTTTTGGGTTCAACTGAGGATGCTGGAGATATCTTTGGAACGGCTTGTTAATTGGCGCACTCAATCGCACTGTAAATTCTTCGGCAAAATAAGAAACAAACTTTGTTTGGAAAATTTCTGTATCTACAATTTTACAATGTTCATTTTTGGTTTGGATCTTCGAAGAGCGGTTCTTCTTGGTTTGTTGTTACCACTTCGAAGTTTCTGAACTGAGGAACTAAATGGTTTTGTTGGTAAGCGAAAAAAATGCATTCGGAATTCGTCAAATTCTTTAAATTCCTATAAAAAAATGCCATTTAGTCTAATACAGTATTCGTTATAACATTTGCATTGGCTTTCTCTCTTAAGACGACCACTTCTAAAAAAGACCAATTCGAGCAAGAAACCAGCGCTGGTCGTGTTAGAGAGGTTTTACTGTATGTGCGACTGCGATAAAGACAACGCAACTAATATCTGCCTTTTTAAAAATATAATAATGTTTAAAAAGTATAGTCATTTCTAATTGAATTCTGTTATTAGATTAATTAATTAATTATACAGTAAGACTTCGTTTATCGCGTCCTCGATTAACGCGGCTTCGATATAACGTGGTCTGCTCGAAGCTTCAAAATATCTGAAAATTTACGTCGGTTCAATTGATTGTGATATATTTCAAAGTTTAGCGCTTAAACGCATTAGAACGTATCCCCAGCGCTAAGCGGGGTCCTACTGTCCATCGATTTAAGAATTTTATTATAATTGTTGTAGATGCTTTTTGGTAGTTTTCAAAAAAACTAAATTATCGGGACTGATTGCATGGTTTTTATTTGGTAACTATATTTTTAATTAATTTGAACGTTTTACTAGTTATTTGAAAAGCGATGAATTAAATTAAAATGCTCGAAGTCTTTTGGCGATATCAGGCCAGCCGACCTTTGGGGGCACTGTTACGAAGTTTATCGGTTTCTGTGGAACTTTCTAATGCATTTAAGTTGCGAAACATGAATTAGTTGTACGTAGAATTCCAAAGTAAGCAAACGTGTTTCAATAACGATCCCTTAAAATTGGAATTGCAACCCTTAATCTAAGGTGAATTGCGATTGATATTACTTCAGTATTAAATCTACCACTTTTGGATGAGACTTATTGTTAATAATTTTTTTTCCTTATTTTACAGATTATTCGTGGAGGACCTATTCGAAACACCCCACAGGACAAATTTGTTCAAGAAACTGTGTTTTTATAGGGGTAAGTATATCGAAGAATGTTATTTTCCGACAAATAACAATGTGAGGACTTTTAATTCAGAATATTTGGGGTTGTTTTTAACTATTCTATTTGTTTGGCATTAAAAAAAATCAAAATTTAGGGAGTTCAGTTAAATCACTTTAATGCTTAATTCGTACATTTCGTGTGTCTATGATTAACATAGTCGAAATCTTTTATGTAACGCCCGTTGATGCAAATGCGAGGTCGTCGATTTGCAAAAAGAGGCTCGTTAATTTTTTTGTTATCTTTACGAAACACATTGGCATTTATTTATTCGTGTTTTAGCTTTTGTAAAATACAAACTTGTTTTGATTTCAGCTGCAAAAGGAGAGGTCGGATCGGTTTCGAGTGCGGGTCGTGTTTTCGTATTTTAAAAGTGCGCAGTTTAAAACCGTTCTAATGTCTTCCCTACCAGTAATTAATCGTGTTCCTTAAATAAAAATACTCGGGCGTTTTAATTAAAAAAAAGTGTGTCTTCAAAAAAATCCATGGGTTTAGGCAACGGGGGAGTTTGCTTAATGGTTAAGAAAGACGAGGAAACCGTCCGAAGAGGACATCCAGGAAAGATAGGTACCCAGTCCTTGTACCATTTGGCTTTGTACAGGTCAGATAAACTATAGACGTATTGTTTACAAAAATACATACATTAGCAGTTTTTAAATTTGGTCTCTGCTCAAAGAGCATTAAATTACATTTAATATTGAATTTCATTGAAGCTAATTCTTTTCCTGAACCCCATAACCGGTTTTTTTCAAAGGGTATGATCTCGCTCAGAAACTAACCACATGTTAAATAATTTTACTATTCCCGGTGTTTCTTAACGAAGTAAAATATATTCAATTATGCGTATTAAAGTATACATCTTGTTATTTGTAACGTTTTTAATTGTTTCTTACATATTGTTGTTAAAACATATAATTTTAATTGGTAGATTAAAGGCACATTTAAAATGTTGCATTCTTAGGCAATCTACGTAATTGAAACCACTAGTAAAAGGTTCTTTGAATACTGAATTATTGCAGGGGAATCTCACAAAGAAGTTGGTTCATAAATGTCTTTTGTACTCGAGGAACAAAAAGCACCACAAAGAAGATGATTAATAATTAAACCAAAAAACATTCACTTACGAAATGAACTCTAATTCATTAATTGTAGTTGTTTGAGTTTTCCAAGCAACTTTGTCACGCCAATGTCGAATTCTCGGGTTGTGGCTTGTACAAAATGGATTTTTCAATATTATTTTGTGTTAACGTCGCTCAATAATCAATTAAAACTTAATAATATGTTGGAGTATTGCAATTTTAACTAAATAATTTTTTAGGCACGTGGAATGTCTTTGTCGTTATTACTAATGATGATCCAATTACGATATTCATCAATCACAACCAACAATTGCTTGAATTCTGCAAAACCGTAGATAAGAATTATATGACATCTTTTATATACAAAGGTATGTTAGTAGAAGTTTAATTTTAAACTGTGGGATCTTTCTTTGTGTTTTGAAAGTTTTCGTGTCTATTTTAGTTAAAAATATATGGCAATTTGTAGGGTTGCAGAGCTAACTTCGAGAATTCTGTGAACAGAGGGTGCGAGCTGCTTTATAAAGGGTTTAAAGAATTTACAGGGGTTAGTTTAGTAATAAATACATCCTTGTAGTGAATTTGAATGTTATACTTTAACGAAAACTACCCTTCACAATCACATATAGAATGCATTTGTAATTCTTACATTTCCATTTCATACATTTCAAAGGTTATCTTAGGCTTTTATAGCAATAACAAATTTATACATATGTTTTAGTTTAATATTAAACAAACCCTTGTAGTAAATTGGAATGTTATACTTTTACGAAAACTACCCTTGGCAATCACATATAAAATGCTTTTGTAATTCTTACATTTCTATTTCATACATTCCAAAAATGATCTTAGGCCTTTATAGCAATAACAAATTTATACACATTTTTTAGTTTAGTGTTAAACACACCCTTGTAGTGAATTTGAATGTTATACTAACACGAAAACTACCCTTGGCAATCACATATAAAATGCATTTCTAATTCTTACATTTCTATTTCATACATATCAAAAATTGTCTTCGGTCTTTATAGCAATAACAAATTTATTCACAGGGATTAGCTTACTATTAAACAAATTTAAATGATAATAATTGCAATTCTAAATAAATTCATTTATAAAAATTGTTAAGAGTATACAATTTTAATAAACTATTACATAATATTATATTTAGCAAAAAGATTTAAGTTTTAACTATTATTTACATAAAAAGTTTAATATTTTGGCAACAATTAACATTTTAAAATAATTATTGAAACTTGTATTATATTTGTTTTAGTTCCAAGCGTGTATATAAAACGAAATTTTAAATATTCATTACGCTTTTATTAATAAATGTATAATAACGTAATTTGAAAATAGAAATAGATCAATTTTTTAGTTAATATTTATATATAAAGTGTTATAATATTTACAATAATTAAAGTCTCTTAAAATACATAAATAAATTGTGTGGAATAGTAATGCGCGCCTGACTTAAAGCGCTCCCGCAGCGATCTCGGTGTGCACGTTCGTAACTATTTCAACTTTGCGTCCTATTTATTTATTCTTAACTAATTATGTTCGTACTTTTCAAATAGAATTTACTGTAATTTAATTAACATATTGAGGACGAGGCATTTCAACTTTTTAAATAATAACAGACTCGAAACGTTACATACGGAATTGATTGATAATTCTTACAAATCTAAATGAATTTATTTACAAAATTGCTTTAGGACTATATAGCAATAATAAATTAATTTACAGCGTTAGCTTAGTATTAAACACACCCTTGTAGTGAATGTGAATATTATATTAGCACAAAAACTACCTTTACCAATCACATATAAAATGGAAGTGTAATTCTTAAATTTTCATGTCATATATTTCAAAAATTATCTTAAGCCTTTATAGCAATAACAAATTTATACACATTTTTTAGTTTAGTGTTAAACACACCCTTGTAGTGAATTTGAATGTTATACTAACACAAAAACTACCCTTAGCAATGACATATAAAATGGATTTCTAATTCTTACATTTCTATTTCATACATATCAAAAATTCTCTTCGGTCTTTATAGCAATAACAAATTTATTCACAGGGATTAGCTTACTATTAAACAAATTTAAATGATAATAATTGTAATTCTAAATTAATTTATTTATAAAAATTGTTAAGAGTATACAATTTTAATAAACTATTACATAATATTATATTTAGCAAAAAGAACGGAGTTTGAAAGTAGAAATAGATCAATTTTTTAGTTAATATTTATATATTTGCAACAATTAAAGTCTCTTAAAATACATAGAGAAATTAAGTGGAATTCTAATGCGCGCCTGACATGAAACGCCCCCGCAGCGATCTCGGTGTGCACGTTCGTAACTATTTCAACTTTGCATCCTATTTATTTATTTATTTATTCTTAACTAATTATGTTCGTATTTTGCAACTAGAATTTATTATAATTAAATTAACCTATTGAAGACTAAATAAACTTGCCTTAATAATTAACTTGCTATAGGTATTTGCAGAGAAACTACTCCTAATCGTTACATTCAAAATACAATGCTAATATTTAGAATTGTAATAAACTTATTTAAAAAACTAGTTTATACTCTTATAACATTAATAAGTCCGATCTTTTAACTAATATTTATATACATATAAAGTTTTATAATTTTTGCAACAATTAAAGTTTCAAAGAATATTTAAAGAAATTAAGTTGAAATGTAAAGCGCTCATTACTTTCTGCTCCCTCTGTGTATAATAGTTATTTATAAACAATCATTAAGCGTCAAAACGGCAGTTTTCCTAAATTTCAAAATTTTCACTTATAGCAGTGCATTGACCACCAAATCAATTACGAAAAACATTTCTCCCTGCTTTGATAGGGATCGAGGATTTTTTTAAGTATTTTTGCGGTGTATATTAATTGATTATAAACAATCATTAAGCGTCAAAATGACAGTTTTCGTAAATTTCAAAAATTTGATTTCTAGCAGCGCATTCGCCAACAAATGTAATTTTTATTGTAAGTTGATGAAAACGTGCACTAATCCTTATTTTTGCAAATGAAAGAAAACGATAAACAGTATGTGCCATTTTGAATTTTTGTTTAAATTGTGTTAAAAAACATGGTCGTGCTTAATCACTTTTTTTTCTAGAGGTTTTCTTGAGATTAAGTATCTTTAAATTGCAGTTTTGCAAAATGGAAAATCGGAGAATTGCGAATTTTTTGAGTTTTGGAAGTATTTTTAATAATGGAAAGGGTACAAACGGATAAAGTTAGGGGTTGTAAATAATTCAATTTTTTTGTGCTTTTCGAGAAGTACGTTAAAAATTGTTTAAAAATGTGGAATACGGCTCTGCGCATTAATGCAATTTTGATTGAATTTTATTTAAATTTGTTATACATTAAGTTTTTCTTTTGTAAAAGAAGTGTTTAAGATTGTAGGCAGTTTTCTTTAAAGGGCGGGAAGTAAATATATTGTTTATTGGGAATTGAAGATTTTTGTATGATTATAGATTTAGAGGACAGTTGCCGAAGGATGGTGGTCTTTGGGACCGAAGATACTCCGGATGAGCCGAAAAAAATTTAAGACATTGGTACGAAGATTCGGCCTAAGTTTTTTTTTGAATGTAAGTTAGATTTATTGTTTAGTATAGACAATTAAAACGTAATTGTATGTTTTGGGTTCAACTGAGGATGCTGGAGATGTCTTTGGAACGGCTTGTTAATTGGCGCACCCAATTGCACTGTAAATTCTTCGGCAAAATAAGAAACAAACTTTGTTTGGAAAATTTCTGTATCTACAATTTTACAATTGTCATTTTTGGTGTGGATCTTCAAAGAGCGGCCCTTCTTGGTTTGTTGTTACTACTTCGAAATTGCTGAACTGAGAAACTAAGTGCTTTTGTTGGTAAGCGACAAAAATTCATTTTGAATTCGTCAAATTCTTTAAATTCCTATAAAAAAAACTGCCATTTAATCTAATAGAGTATTCGTTATAACATTTGCATTGGCTTTCTCTCTTAAGACGACCACTTCTAAAAAAGACCAATTCGAGCAAGAAACCAGCGCTGGTCGTGTTAGAGAGGTTTTACTGTATGTGCGACTGCGATAAAGACAACGCAACTAATATCTGCCTTTTTAAAAATTTAATAATGTTTAAAAAGTATAGTCACTTCTCATTGAATTCTGTTATTAGATTAATTAATTAATTATACGGTAAGACTTCGTTTATCGCGTCCTCGATTAACGCGGATTCGATATAACGTGGTCTGCTCGAAGCTTCAAAATATCTGAAAATTTACGTCGGTTCAACTGATTGTGATATATTTCAAAGTTTAGCGCTTAAACGCTTTAGAACGTATCCCCCGCGCTAAGCGGGGTCTTACTGTCCATCGATTTAAGAATTTTATTATAATTGTTGTAGATGCTTTTTGGTAGTTTTCAAAAAAACTAAATTATCGGGACTGATTGCATGGTTTTTATTTGGTAACTATATTTTTAATTAATTTGAACGTTTTACTAGTTATTTGAAAAGCTGTGAATTAAATTAAAATGCTCGAAGTCTTTTGGCGATATCAGGCCAGCCGACCTTTGGGGGGGCACTGTTACGAAGTTTATCGGTTTCTGTGGAACTTTCTAATGCATTTAAGTTGCGAAACATGAATTAGTTGTACGTAGAATTCCAAAGTAAGCAAACGTGTTTCCATAACGATCCCTTAAAATTGGAATTGCAACCCTTAATCTAAGGTGAATTGCGATTGATGTTACTTCAGTATTAAATCTACCATTTTTGGATGAGACGTATTGTTAATAATTTTTTTTTCTTTATTTTACAGATTATTCGTGGAGGACCTATTCGAAACACCCCACAGGACAAATTTGTTCAAGAAACTGTGTTTTTATAGGGGTAAGTATATCGAAGAATTTTATTTTCCGACAAATAACAATGTGAGGACTTTTAATTCAGAATATTTGGGGTTGTTTTCAACTATTCTATTTGTTTGGCATTAAAAAAAATCAAAATTTAGGGAATTCAATTAAATCACTTTAATGCTTAATTCGTACATTTCGTGTGTCTATGATTAACATAGTCGAAATCTTTTACGTAACGCCCTTTGATGCAAATGCGAGGTCGTTGATTTGCAAAAAGAGGCTCGTTAATTTTATTGTTATCTTTACGAAACACATTGTCATTTATTTATTCGTGTTTTAGCTTTTGTAAAATGCAGACTTGTTTTGATTTCAGCTGCAAAAGGAGAGGTCGGATCGGTTTCGAGTGCGGGTCGTGTTTTCGTATTTTAAAAGTGCGCAGTTTAAAACCGTTCTAATGCCTTCCCTACCAGTAATTAATCGTATTCCTTAAATAAAAATACTCGGGCGTTTTAATTAAAAAAAAGTGTGTCTTCAAAAAAATCCATGGGTTTAGGCAACGGGGGAGTTTGCTTAATGGTTAAGAAAGACGAGGAAACCGTCCGAAGAGGACATCCAGGAAAGATAGGTACCCAGTCCTTGTACCATTTGGCTTTGTACAGGTCAGATAAACTATAGACGTATTGTTTACAAAAATACAATTGAAGAGTCCGATTTGCATTTTACTTTTTTACGATTTTGACTTTGAAACTTCGCATCTCGGTTCTTTGGTGTGATATTTTCAAAAACGCGTTTTTTTTCAGATTCAACATTGGGCACTATTGATTTTTTTCGCTGATCTTACGCTCCGATAAACGAGATTTCGGAATCTAAAAAGTTTTTAAAGATCCGTTCACAAATAACGGCCAACGATTTTTCAAAGTGCAAATTTATAAAAAATTAATTACAAGTTGGACTCTTCGAACCCGTTTTTCTCGAAAATTTCAAATAGGGCGCCTATGGATTTTTAAGCCTATTCAAAGTCAAAAAGTCCGGTGAATCCGAATCTATATAGTTTTTAAAGATCCATCCACAAATAACGGCGTTACAATTTTTTAACGTAAAATTTTGTGCTACACAAATTTATTTAAAACTTCAACCCTTAATTACTCGTAAAATTAACATTACGCTTTATGCCGATTTTGCACGTATCTTATAGAAAAAAGCCTCAGAATTCCGAATCCGGGTCGTTTTTAATGATCGGATCGAAAATGAGGGCGCTACAATTGTTTTTGTGAGTCGAAGTGTAATTTTTTTAATTTATTTAGTTTATCTCGAAAATTTTGGCGGTTGAAGGAGAGCTATGTCGGTTTGGGGTCCATAGAAACACCCTGCAAAAATTTAAATTGAACCCATTTTCTAAAATTGTTTTTTGTGTGTTCAAATGGACGAAAATTTTTGTGTTAGAGGGATAGCAGGGGAAAATACACTTTGATCTGTGCTGATCCTTGTGATTTTGTATCTTTCTTAAAATATTTGTTAAATCGAATTTTGTCTTTGTATCATTCTTTCATTTTTGTATTAACATGTAGTAACAATACACATGTATGTCAAGGGATTATTGCTTTAAACTATTGTGTTTAAGGGTGTTTAGTTTTTACGGACTTACTTTAAGAAATTTTACTTAAAAACCCTTAACTATTTTAGGAACATTAATTGGATATTTAACAGTATTGTGAAAAATTTTAAAGTTATAAGAATTTGAAAAAGAGTTTCACATTTAAGGGTAATTATGAATTTATTTCTTCCTTAGGGTTATGAAGATTGGTTTTAATTTAGTATTTTATTTGTAGAGTACTCGAGATCTTTGAGAACTAAAGTATTTGAACATTTCCAAGTTGCAGGATACATCTACTCCCAAAAAAGGATATTCAATGATGTAGTAGCATAAGCAATAGAATTAAAGGATATTATTATAGTTATGGGTAATTGTGTTTAATTTAGAAATTGTGGTCAATGTTTTATTTCGTGCTTATTAATTTATTATTTTGTTTTAGGGTCGCTAATTGAATATTTAATAGATTTGTGAAAATTGGTGTCCTGTAATGTTATAACAATTTAAAGGAAAATGTCCTTTAAAAGTAAATTGTAAGTTTATTGCTTGTTTAGTATTTTATGGAAGGATTGCTTTACATTTAGAATTTTATTTACAGAGTGCTTGAGATCTTTGGGAACTGAAGTATTTGAAGATTTCCAAGTTGCAGGATTCATCTACTCCCAAGAAGGATATTCAATGATGTGGCAGCATAATCGATGAAATTAAAGGATATTATTTTAGTTATTGGTAATTATGTTTTAATTTAAATTGTCTTCGATTTAGAAATTGTGGTGGATGTTTTATTTCATTCTTATTAATTTATTATTTTGTTTTAGGATTGCTAGTTAAATATTTAATAAATTTGTGATAATTGGAGTCTTATAAAGTTATAACAATTTAAAGGAAAATGACCTTTACAAGTAAATTGTGAGTTGATTGCTTGTTTAGTTTTTTATGGAAGGATTGCTTTACATTTAGCATTTTATTTACAGAGTGCTTGAGTTTTTTGGGAACTGAAGTATTTGAAGATTTCCAAGTTGCAGGATTCATCTACTCCCACAGAAGGATATTCAATGATGTGGCAGCATAATCGATGAAATTAAAGGATATTATTTTAGTTATTGGTAATTATGTTTCAATTTAAATTGTGTTTAATTTATAAATTGTGGTGAATGTTTAATTCGTGCTTATTAATTTATTATTTTGTTTTAGGGTCGCTAATTAAATATTTAATAGATTTGTAAAAATTAGTGTCCTGTAATGTTCTAACAAATTGGAAGAGAGTGTCCTTTAAAAGTAAATTGTAAGTTCATTGCTTGTTTAATTTTTTATGGAAGGATAGCTTTACATTTAGTATTTTATTTGCAGAGTGCTTGAGATCTTTGAGAACTGAAGTATTTGTAAATTTCTAAGTTACAGTATTGCTCTACTCCACATGAAGGATACATAAGGTTGTGGCAGAAAAATTTTATGGTATTAAAGGACTTCATTTAAATTCTTGGTAATTATGTTTCAATTTAAATTGTCTTCAATCCAAAAATTGTGGTGGAAGGTTTTTTTTCAATTCTTAATCATTTATAATCTTGTTATTTATAAATATACGTTTAATAACTTCAATTTGGAGTAATTAGATTCGTTAAAAAAAATTAGTCCTTTTACTCCTGTGATTTAATTTTGTGTTGATATTACAGTATAATTGCTTAAATCATAATCGTTTTATTTGTAATTAAATAGTTAATGTGCTTCTTTGATAAAAATGTCCAATGCGATGTTTCATTTCTTTGTAAGGTATTGCGTTTTATTTTTCATTTCATATTACTCCAACTAAAGAGCCTTTCTTAATAATTTGTTTGTATGATTATTAATTTACTTGAAAACTTTTAAAATGCAATTACCCATTGCAATGAATGTGTGGAATAATTTAAAGAGATAAGAAGTGTAGTTGAGAAAAATTGATTTTCAACTTTTAAACTAAGATAATTGTTAATTCATTATGTTTCTTAATTATATCTAAGCGGTTTGTTTGAAAGTTATTAATTTGCGTCATATTCATTATAGATCTTATTAATATACTTATTTAATTTAAGCTTTACATAAATAACTAATATTTTATGTTTTCAGAATTGCATTTTAAAAGGAATAATAGTTATTAGGAACGTCCCCGTGCAATATAAAGCAATTCTATTTTTTTCATTATTTGCCAAAAAAACATGATTTTTTTTTCAAAACGTTTTCCCAAAGCTTTGGAATAGCACGCCTATAATTTCTTAGGCCTATCCGAAGCCAAAAACGCTGCCAAATCCGAATCTGTATAGTTTTTAAAGATGCGTCCACAAATAACGGCGCTACAATTTTTTTAAAGTTCAAAATTGTGCAAAAAAGTGGACTTAAAATTGCAATTTTTAATTACTCGATAAATAACTATAAGAATTTTCATCATCCTCCTCTTTTATAGTACTTATAAAGCAAACCTTTAATTTCTTACTTTACATCAGAAATATCTTCAGATTTAAAACTAAAGATTAGAGTTTCCGCATGAGAAAACTCTGATTTCTCTTGTATTACCATGACTTCTTGCAAAACCATTGCATCTACCATTTCTTCATCAATTTGTTTATTTTTGATTGTGTCTCTTGCAGCCATCGTTTTTTATTTTGATAATTATTTTCGAACTACTAGGGATAACATGATGATAAACAGCTTTGAATAAAGCGGTTACGATAATTGATCGTTTGGTAATTTTTGAAATCCTAATTCCTTGTCGCTCATAAAGTAAAAATTAATAAAAATAAATCGATAATGTTATTTAAAATAATCGAGGCTCTTTTCGTTGGCGTTATCACTTTCGATATCAGGTAACTTAGCTTTGGGGTCTGCGGATATGAGCTACATCAGCACTTACATAAAACTTTCGATTTCTGAATCATTTTTCAATGTGCAGTGAAGTCATACGGTAGTGTCTTATTTATTATTATAAATTTGTGCATCTAATTCTCATTACAATCATTCATTTAAGGTAAATAGTAATTCTAACGATTTCTTTTAAAATTCACACATTTCGTAAGAGCTTAATTTCAGCTCTCTGACTAATTATATTAATTTTATTTTCTTATGTGTTTAGGAGACATCCAAGTTCACCGTCAATAGTTCGTGGGACTTCTTTCAGTCGTATCGTTGGACGATATTTTTCAGCTGTGTATGCAACTTAAGGGTAGGTCCCAGCTAGTTGGATTTGTTAATATCTGTTTGTCTTCTGTAATTGTTTTTCCTTATGGTCTTTATTTCTAACAATGACACTCGAACTTGTATTATAATTTTTCGAACATTTGACCTGGAAAATTCGTTGCTCGGTTATTTGTGACTGTATCTTTAAAAACTTTCTAGATACTGAAAGCCCGTTGACCGAAGCAATAGTTGAAAAATAGTTTGAAAAATTCTATAAATTACATAAACATAACTAACATTCCATACACTAAATAATTATTTAATAATCCAAGATCCCAGATTATTCTTAAAGTAAATCGGTATCAGCAATTCCAGGATGTTCAGAATACACACAAACTAATAACTTTTGTTGTTTCAATCAATTAGTAAATAAAGCGACATTGTCCTATGGGGTTCGGATAGAATACATTGTTTCCTAAAATGACAAATTCTAGTTATTTATATTTACAAACAAAATATAAATAAATTTATAGGAAATTAATATCATTGATGTAGATGTCCCAAAGTAAATTAGATATTAACAATTGTTCCAGTTCCCTAACCGGCAATCAATTGAGGGAGTAGCAAAAGAGTTTAAAGCTATTAGTTGCGAATTATGGTTCAAAACCATTTAAAATAAGATCTAAACATCGTACCAGCTAAAAGGATCAATTCATTAATTGTTTAAAATTATTTAATGTTCATTAACTACTATTACCGTTATTTATTAAGATGTTCAAATCCAAATAATCATTTTTGACTCTTTTAGAAAGGCTTTTACGGATTATAAATTGAGTTTGAATAAGTTTCTATCACCTTTTACGGTTGTTTATTTTCGAATATTATTAAGTAGTCGTGTTTCTGCATCCTGGAAAATATAGGAAATAAATTATCCAATTACATACTAAGTCTAAACGTAATTGCAATCAGACTTACTAATGGAGGGCCACCGTTACAAAGTATGTATTTCATCAGTTTCATGTTGATATAGTACAAACGTAATAATATTAACGGTGAAAAAAAAAACAAGTGCAAAATACAAGAGTTTTTAATTTGCAGTTTTTTAACGTAGGTCGACCTAAGTACGTGAATATCGTGTCTTAGTTTTGTATTACAAAATACAAATTAAAAACCTTTGTATTTTTGCACTTGCTTTGTTATCACTGTTATTATTATTGCGTTTGCAATATATCAATAAGAAAATAAAGATATACATACCTTTTTAATGGTTGCCGTTCATTAATAAGTCTGACCATTACGATCTGCAAGTAACTTTCGAAATTTACAATAACTCCGTTTTGATAATCTTCCTTCATTACAAAAATAGAAATTGTTTTAATATACTCTTGCAAATTAATAATTATTTAAAAATCTGTATTTAGTGATTAATAACCATTGCTGACATGTCATAACCAATGACATATTAGCGGGTGACATTTGTTTTTGTAGGTTCACCATCATAGGTTAATTTATATAAAATGTATGTTTACTACCCCAAAAATTTAGAGAGCCTTGTAGCGAGAGTAGGTAAAAACATCTGACGATCTCAAATAATTCTGGCAATATTTAACGTAATTATATGTATTAAAGCTACTTACTGGTTCTTTATATTATACTATCAATTCTATATTAGTATAATAGATAAAAATATTAACATATTAGGTCTTTAAAATTATTTGACATTAATTGTTACTATCAAAATTAATTAAAATATCTAATTTCAAACAATAAAAGATTAAACTTTCGGCAAATGCTTTTATAGCTTTTAAATTACTTGAATCGAGCTTAGGGTTTTGCATTTCCTACTGCTATATTATTATTATCTGTTCCAATAGCTTCAATGTTTCTGCATCCTAAAAATATAAATTAATAATAGCAGTATTTAGTTTAAACCCTCCGTTAGGCATCTGAAATATCGTACCGTGTTAAGTTCATCGAGGTGGTTTACGATTGTAGACCAGGTGACTAACGGAGGGTTAAAGAATGATAGTATCCAATTAAAACTTAGTCGTAACACTCAAATTTGGGGATAACTCTGCTATACTTGGTCCTTTACACTTGATGGTAGTGGAGTTAAAACTTCTTCAACTTCTGAGTTAGCCATTTCCTTTAAATATAAACTAATTGGAATGTTAGGGCTTCTTTTTCTTTATACCCCACTGCTGATTGTAAGAGAAGGAACTATACAGATAATGGCCAAGATTTAATTTATAGTACACGATCCATTTCTGAACATTTTCTCTTAATATCAATTGATTTATATTAAAGTAATCCAACGGCTAAGGGAGTTTTAGTTTAACATGGCAAAAAGGTGTCACAAGGTTATGCGTTTTGATCGATGGATACTTTCACTTGTCGCTCTTGTATGTTTTATGTCCAATACTATTTTAGTGTTTAAATTTAATTATGTACGTGTTAAATAATAGCAAATCATTATTTAACATTAAATAATGTTTAATTAAATAATTAATATTAAAATAGGTTTATTTAAACGTCTAATAATTAATTTTATATTTGCAGTATGTCTTTTGCCCTTAGCTGGGATATTCAATATTAAAAAATTGTTATGGTAGTATTTAAAGACACTAAGGGCTAACTTCAGATGCGTCTTTTGACGTTTAGTTTTATTACAATTATTGTGTTTTTCAAACAGTTTAATAGTGTTTCTGTGTGAATGGTTTCTTTTAATAGAATAAATTGATAATTTTATTATTAAGTACACAGGTGTGTTATTAGTTTTATGGATTTTTATATCAGGTCAAGTGGAATGGTTATAATTTAAACACGAGCTCTTCTATGAGTTCAATTTTAATTTTGTGTTTCTTTTTATAACAGGTTTCTTAAGGGATTTGAGCTAATAGTTTTTTTTCTATATTTTACCGGACAGAATTTACATGATAAGAGGTATCACCACCGCACCTTCAACCCTCTTCCGAAGCTTAATTTTGGAGAATTCAAATCACCGGAGAAAAGAAAATAATAATAGGGAAAATCGCTTTCTGAAAAAGAAACCATCTTACTTGTTTAAACATTGTTTCTTTGTAGGCTAAGTTACTGAAGATGGAGATGGTAACTCATGCTGTGCATGGGTCCTCACTGTCCGACCAATTATATTAGGGTAGATTATAAGGACACACACACACACACCCTTTGGAATATTTTTTTTGCTTTAAATTTAATTTGAATTGAATTAATATTTTAATTGACTGAATTAATTTGTCAATTTTTATTATTGAAATAACCCTTGTTCAACCGATTTTTACAATTTTTTTTACATTTCAATACTACACTTTAGTTTTCTAAATAAATTTTTAAAGCATTTTAATAACGATTAACCAAGTTAAAAATCTAAGTCAAAATTAAACAAAAACACAGTCAATTACACTCGAAGGCTGGGGAAAATATTTTGGTTTTGTATAAAATTAGGCAGAAATAAATAATAATAAAACAGAGGATTGATGTTATTTTAAGTTAAAAGAAACAATGTTTAACAAATAATGATGAGGGTCTTCTTGGTCACATATAAAGGAACGTTTTCCCCACACAACCACAAACAGTTTTTAATACTTTAAAACTTTCATTTCTGTTGCTTGTTTTGTGATTCTTTTTCTTGGTGAAGGCTCAAATATCTTTTATTCTAATTCATTATTAATATAATCATTTATTAATAAATTTACTGTTCGTACTCTTTAACGATTTCTCGTAGTTTTTCTTATTATTTACTTTCTTCTCTACCCTTTTAATTTAACTTTATTATTTTTGGTTTTATTTGTTTGAACTTATACTTCAAAATTAGTTTTAGCTTCAATTACATTAATTCTTTATTCAATTACTTTGTTCTTCATACTTTTAGTTAAATTCTGTTTTTTTCTTTCGTATTATATTCGTATTCTATTTACTATAGTTTTTAATTATTTATAATTATATTTAATTTTTCAAATTTGTAACAACTTGTATATATTATTTAGTTAATTTAAGTTGGGTTGTAAAGGGGGACTGGGAAATAAATAAAATTATAAACTACTTCTTGTTTTTTTTTTAATTCACTTCTGCAGTTTAACGCTAATGATTGTATTTAATTTTTTGCAGTGCGGAGCGGTAAATAATTTTTAAAGTAGAGTAAGTATATGAAAATACTTAAAAAAATAAATTACTGTTGTAAGTTCAAATAATATTTGCTAAAATCTATTTTCAAATCGCGAGTTACAGTCGGCCGAGTTTAAAAAAAAAAAAATAATAAATAAAAAGTCTCTTATCTTTGCGAAAATCTTTGTAGCCTCGGGCTATAAAAGTTTTTAAGTCGTTTTGCCAATGTTTTCAAAACGCGCTGGAGCGTGAAACGGCCCACGCAATAAAAAACAGCCTCTTATCTTTGCGAAAATGTATTTTCAAATCGCGAGTGGCAGTCGGCCGAGTCGGCCGAGGGTTTATCTTAGAGATTTTTAAAAATATTTTTCAAATCAGGAGTATCCTACAGTCATTCGTCATTCGTCATTCGTCTCGTTCGGCTCGTTGCTCGTTGGATTTTTCTTAAAGATTTTTAAAAATTCGACCGGTATGGGAATCGAACTCGAGACCTTTAGAAACAAACAACCGATAGCTAGCCAACTGAGCTATGGCGTTCTTATATTAAGTTTGTGTTTTAAATGTTATAAATATTAATGTTTCCAGACTATTAGTTTAATATTTATATTTGAATGTTCAAGTAGTTTAGTATAATTATATACTGGTACTTTAAAAATTATTTTTGATTTAAATGTAAACCCCAGCTGCCTTAGTTCTTACAATTAATTTTTAATAAAATTCGGGTAACGATAAAGACTCTTTATTGTATATACATAATAATTTGTACATTTTATTTACAAATGCTTATTAATTAAATAATATAAATAAAAGGGAGGTGTTTTAAGTGTGTGTGTGTGAAAATATATAATAACAAAATGTGAGTGCGGTGGCTGTTTTATTCTATAAAAGGAATAATAAATAAAAATTAAGTGCCCTTCAAAATGCTACATAAATCAAAGGGAAGACAACAAAAAAAAGGTAAGTATTGGAAAGATAAAAAGGTGAAATATTAAATAAGTCCAAACAATAATAAATTAAATTATAAAACAATGAAAAGTAAGAAGTGATAATTTTTAAGAAGAGAATAGAAAAATATACAAAATACTAAATAAAATTTAAAAAAGAGATGAGAATTAACGCCATCAAAAGATGAAATTTAAAGTAAGTATTTAAAGTGCATGAGTTACCCTAATTTACAAAATGTGTATGCGTGTGGAAAGAACATGTGGATTTCATCTTAAAATAAGTACATTTTCAATCTTTGCCCCATGTTTGTTCGTTTGTGTATCATAGTTCATAGACATTGTTTCTGATACTTAAATTAAGTAAAACAACCCCTTAAAAGTTATGTAAGGATAAACAAACAAGCCAAAGTGTGTTTTGTATAACTTACAAACTATCCTAATACAATAGGTCAAACAGGGCCTCTTCTGCACAGCAGAAGAAGTCACCACTGTTATCAACTAACTTAAATATAAGCAGAAACAGTGTCTAAGTAAACGCAAAAATATCTGTTATAAGTTGATTTATAACAATGTCTTTTTTAATCAAATAAGACTATTTAATTAATTATTTTTGTCATAGAAGAACCCCCTTTAAATTAAAACGCTTGCTCCAGATATTTTTCAAGTGCCATAAATAATTCTAATGTATTTGATTAAAATTATTGAAATTTTTTAAAAATTAAGAGATCCAAATAGGATTTTAAACCAAAAACATATATAAATATTATAAATTACTAAATTGCTGATCTCAAATTCTTTGTATGAAGTATCTACATCTGGAGCAAACGGGCAATGAATTATGGTGTCACACATATTAACGAACAATGGCTCGAATAACAATATACTAACTAAACAATAATAATATAAACATTTTAGCAATGTAATAAAGTGGTGTGTTTTCTGTTAACACCAATTATTTATGTTAGGGTGGATTTAATATTATTAAGAATAACTAAATATTTAAATGTGTACACAAAAAGAAACCCAAGAATGGTGGTGGGCATATTTTAAAGAAAGTATTTGAAAAATGTGTTGTGTAGTGAACTTAAAAACTACCCTAAAACATGAGGTCAAACAGAAGAGCCCCCGTACACAGTACAGGTAGCCACAACTGTCTTCAGCTATGAACCAATGTCTAATGTAAGACAACACTAAAACCTTATTTATAAATTGTGTTGCCTGATTATTAGTTTTTATATTGAGATTGCATAAAACTGAAGAAGAATACCAGCAATATTCTAATGATCCTCCATAACATAAATTTTGGTGTCAGACATATGAAACAACGATGACTCAAATAACTTACTTATTAACAATATACTAACTAAATAATAACAATATAAACATTTTTCAAAGTAATAAAGCAGTGCATTTTCTGCCAATACCAAATATTCCAACTCCATATAATTCAAGCTAAATACATAGCTTCCGTATGCAGTTTCCATTACTGAGAAAGAAGAACAGCAATATTCCAAAGGTAGTATTCCACATCACATCACGATTAAAACAGTGACATTGGATTTCTTCTACACATAAGAAAGTCATTCAAAGAATAGGAATGCGGTAGCATTAGAATAACGAAAGCTGCACATCCGTTAATATAGAAATAATACTTTGAGCACTTTTAAGCTTCGCAACACTTTAATTTCAGACTATCCATGTAATATGAATGTCTGTCAAACTGACACATAAACAAGCAGCCATTAGGAAAAATTTTTCATCGCGACCTCTATTGCCCAATACCGGAACTCAGATCTTTTGTGACGTATATATGCTATTGTTGTTGCATATGCTTATAGGCGCAGAAATGCCCATTAACTGAAACAAATTAAAAAACACATTAGTTACTTTAAAAAAAAGTAAATAAAAGTAAATTATGTTAACTTATTTAATAAAATAGCATACTCACTAATTACTATTAAAAAAAAACTGGCATCAAATCTTTAAACGTGGTGCACAACCCCCGAGCCCTAATGTTTGGGCGATAGACTTTTAGCAGAGGTCTCAAAGATGTCCTGGAAGAGGCTTCATTAGTCCAAACAGTCCTAGAGCAACTGTCCTGTTTCCACACTGAATGTTGAAGGTGGTGGTGCAATGCATTCTACCCCAGCAAATCAATTTCTGTCTGTAAAATAAAGAAATAATTATTAGCTGAAATCTTTTACGAAATGTGTGAATTTTAAAAGAAATCGTTAGAATTACTATTCACCTTAAGTGAAAGGTTTTAATGAGAATTAGAAGCACTAATTTATAATAATAAATAACACAACCGTACCACTTCGTTGTATATTAAAAATGATTCAGAAATGGAAAGTTTTATGTAAGTGTTATTTACGTCATATCCACAGACCCCAAAGCTAAGTTACCTGGTATCAAAAGCGATAAAGTCAACTGAAAGAGCCCCGATTATTTTAAATAAAATTATCGATTTATTTTGTTAAAAGAGAAACACAATACAGGGTATTACAAACGTATTTGTTTCTACTTTATATTAATTAAACCTTTAATTTAAAGTTTTGATTTTAAAGAAAAATTGACGCTGAAACATGTCGAAATTTTTAATGTTAAAGGGGAAGGAGAAAAAAATGTACCTGGCTAAGAATACTAAGGGTTCATAGCAACATCCCTTTGAAATACAAAGTCAATCTATTTTTCCCAATTTCTTCTCCCCCAAAAAGAGTAAAAGGGTTGTTTACATTTTCTTTCCCCGATTTGAAGGGGTTGCTAGGTATTTCCTAGGTATTTGGCGATTTTGGCCGATTTTGGGGGTTTTGAGTTAGGACCGGATTCTGGCGTATTAAGGCCTAATACATTCCAGAATAAAAGATTTCCGGGCGCTGCTCAAAGATAAAAAAGTTATTGCGTTTTAAAAGTTGCACTTTAAAGCCAAATTTAATTTTTCAAAAAGGCCAAAAATTTCTGTTTTAGAGGGAAAGCGTCGGGAAATGACACCACCTATAGTTACTAGGAGTACGTAGGAACACCCCCTTGCAATATAAAGCAATTCTATTTTTTTCATTTTTTTGTCAAAATCAATAGGTTAAAATCCATGCTTTTTCAATTTTAAAAAAATTGTAGCCCCGTTATTTGTGGACGGATCTTTAAAAACTATACAGATTCGGATTCGGCAGCCTTTTTGGCTTTGGATAGGCCTAAGAAACCATAGGCGTGTTATTCCAGAGCTTTGCAAAAACGTTTTGAAAATCAAAAAAGCATGGATTTTAACCCATGGTATTTGGCGATTTTGGCCGATTTTGGGGGTTTTGAGTTAGGACCGGATTCTGGCGTATTAAGGCCTAATACATTCCAGAATAAAAGATTTCCGGGCGCTGCTCAAAGATAAAAAAGTTATTGCGTTTTAAAAGTTGCACTTTAAAGCCAAATTTAATTTTTCAAAAAGGCCAAAAATTTCTGTTTTAGAGGGAAAGCGTCGGGAAATGACACCACCTATAGTTACTAGGAGTACGTAGGAACACCCCCTTGCAATATAAAGCAATTCTATTTTTTTCATTTTTAAGCCAAAATCAATGGGTTAAAATCCATGCTTTTTCAATTTTAAAAAAATTGTAGCCCCGTTATTTGTGGACGGATCTTTAAAAACTATACAGATTCGGATTCGGCAGCCTTTTTGGCTTTGGATAGGCCTAAGAAACCATAGGCGTGTTATTCCAGAGCTTTGCAAAAACGTTTTGAAAATCAAAAAAGCATGGATTTTAACCCATGGTATTTGGCGATTTTGGCCGATTTTGGGGGTTTTGAGTTAGGACCGGATTCTGGCGTATTAAGGCCTAATACATTCCAGAATAAAAGATTTCCGGGCGCTGCTCAAAGATAAAAAAGTTATTGCGTTTTAAAAGTTGCACTTTGAAGCCAAATTTAATTTTTCAAAAAGGCCAAAAATTTCTGTTTTAGAGGGAAAGCGTCGGGAAATGACACCACCTATAGTTACTAGGAGTACGTAGGAACACCCCCTTGCAATATAAAGCAATTCTATTTTTTTCATTTTTAGTCAAAATAACATGGGCTAAAACCCATCGATTTTGAATTTTCAAAACGTTTTCCCAAAGCTCTGGAATAGCACGCCTACGGTTTCTTAGGCCTATCCGAAGCCAAAAAGGCTGCCAAATCCGATTCTGAATAGTTTTTAAAGATCCGTCCACAAATAACGGCGCTACAATTTTTTGAAAGTTCAAAATCGGCTCAAAATGAGCGCTAAAAATCGCAATTTTTTATTTTCGAAAAATTAACTTCGCACCCTATACATATTATACATGTATCTTATGTAAAAAAGCCTTAGGATTCCGAATCCGTGTCGTTTGTAATGATTGGATCGAAAATAAGGGCGCTACAATTTTTTTTGTAAATCAAGGGGTACGTATCTTTATTCATTTAGTTTATATCGAAAATTTTTATTTTAGAGGGGAAGCGCGGGGAAATGACACCGGTTATAATCAATTTTTAAAGCCATTTGTTATAATAAATACTATAAGGCCTTATTGTTTTCCTATACAAGAGGTGCTCTAAAACGCATTTCTGAAGAGATTAAAGGAATATCTTAAATAATAAAAAAGTTAGAAGAGTTTCACAAATGTTAAATCAAAACCAAGTTAAAAATTTTTAAAGCCATTTGTTATAATAAATACTATAAGTATAGTATAGTATAATATAAGCGCGCCGCTCCGCGTCGCGCTTCATTTGCCTCCCTCGCTCGGAAATGTGCCACTTTTCGCTCGAATGCGCACATCCTCGTGTTTATTGAATTTATCTCTATTAATTTTTTACACGTGGCTATATTTAATTCAGTTTCGCGAAAGAAGTAGGGAAACCTGTTGTACCTTGGTCCCTTTGTACCTAGAGCAACATTTTATTTTTTAATATTTGCGGGCTTTTGTGTCCCATAATTTTCGATATTTCAAATGCCACATTGACAGACATTAACGTAAAGTTAGCAGCAGCTGGCCCATGTACTTTGTTAATGTATGAGATCAATTGAAAATTTTTAAAAAAATACAATTTTGTTCAAGCTTGTCAAAATTGAAGAAAACAATCAATTCGTTTTTCTTAATTCCTAAAAAATTTATTTCAGAATTGCAAATGATATAATTTGACTAAAACTGCATTTAAATATCTTAAATTAATTTTTGAAAAATTAATTGCTCCAATTAGAACCGAAGGAATCGAAATTAACGTAAAGAAATACGGCCAAAGAATTATTTGCGACGACAAAACGAAAAGGTCGATTAAACTGCAATTTTTGCCAATCAAAAACTCATTGAATTTAAGTGAAAAAGTGCTTCGGAAATTTTTTTAAAAACCTTTCTTAATTTTTTTTAAGCTCATTAATATTCGAGCTGAAACTAAACCTTAAATAATTCAGCATTTTTTTTTAATTACAATCATAAATATTTATAATTTGAATTAATCGCGCAAACAGAGCTCAAATAAAAATTAAACGTTGATTAAATTGTTGCTATTCAATGTGTACTATATGCAACCATTCTTACATTAAATTGAAACAAATAATTTAGTATTTAATGAAACGTTGTTCGAATATTTAAACAATAACAAATAACAGCAATTTTAGATACGTAAGGCGTACTTTTACAACCCTAAACACCTAACAAAAAACTTTCAACCCTAAATTTTTATTTGTTAATACGAATTCATTGTTTTTTAAACGTACATCGTTTAACAACAATCACAAATTAGAGTAATATCATTTTTCAAAAAATTCCATTAAAATCAAAAATTAAGCCTAATCCACACCTTATCAAATTATAAACATTAAGGCACCTTTTACACTAATTCAGACTTTCATTATGTTAATAAAATCCACTGAAACTTTTAAATGTATCTATCAAAATAATATACTTCAAAATATAAACAAGTCAATAATCAAGCAAAAGCGCACGGTAGCGCGCTCTGTCGCGTTTCGACGAAGCGAGCGCACCGCAACGGGAGAAGAGAGATGGCGACAAGCGTGCAAGTCGTAAAATTACCATCGCAAAGTTTATTGAAAAGGACAAAAAGTTTTCGCTAGAATTTGTCATCAGTTGGGTATTCACTTACCACGACTGAATAGCAAGTGATGCACTTGGGATATGATTTCTTTGATTATATTCCGCATCGGTTGTCGGGATTATCGCACTCGGCTTCCGATTTGTCTGATGCTATTTTGAATGACCAAGTTTCAAATTATTCAAAAAAGGCCCCTTAACACAACCTCTCTGACCCTTACTTTATCCCTTTTGGTACATTTAAGACCTCATTTTTGACAATGTGTCTTAAACACCCCCACACAATGGTTAAAATAGTGTGGTGTGTTCACATTTTTTCAAAAAGAAATAAAATATATATGTATATAGGGTGTTTTATTTGTAAAAGTATTTTATGTACACCCCCGCTCTTAACAACGGTTTATCGATTTTTAAATAAAAGTGCCTACGAACTACCGTTACGCACAATGTTTAATGTAAGGTTAACAGGAGTTTCCTCCAAGAAAGGAAATCGAAACGGAATTAAAAAAAGAAGAAATTCCTTTCTTTGAAAATTCTGCACGCATGCGTCGTAATTTACGATCCTACGCGGCCACATTTGAACGATTTCCAAAGGCGAGTGCTCTCAGAATAGCATTCGAACCGCTCACGAATAGGTTTTACAGTGCAGTTCGTGGGTGCATGTGTGTGCGAGTGTTCATATCCCGGATAACAATCCATCGCGCTTGATCGAAACGGTAAGCCTTTCCGACTCGAACAAAAAATGATTTTTTATTTTTTTGATTTTTTTCAAACGAATTTTAACGACAGAATTTCGCCCGTTTGTTTTTGTGTCGGGCACCCCAAGCGGGGGACCGAGGAAATCCAAGGGTTCCGAAGGAGTTTCCTTTTTATTAATGGGTGCCCCTCGTTGTACGCGATTTCGGACGAATATTATTAATTTTGCCTTGAAAATAATAAACATCGACGCTTACATAACGCTTTGCAAATAATCGGCGAACCGCACAATTTAATTGTTTACAGTAAATTTGGTAAAATTCAAATTTGGAGGTACACATAATAAGTGTTAAAGGTGTACGTGTTACGTCAGCGTTTAAAAATATTAATGAAATGCTAAAAAAACTGGTTGACTTACTTCATTATTCTTGTAAATACATTTGCATTTGGAAATGTTACGAAAGCGGTAGCTCGGTTTTGTGTGTTTGCGAATGACACGAGGATGAGTGTTGCGAACTCTTGGCCGACCCCCGCGCACGTCTGTTCGTTCTTTCCGAAAAATTGGAAATGGGTTTAGTTAATTGAATTTTCTATGGGGATTAATTTAATTGAAACTGATAGAGTTATATGGCTAAAAATAACATAGACGAAATTGTGGGTGGTCCAATTACTTTCATCAAAGATAAACTGAACCCCCTTTTTTTGAGGATGTGGGTGTTTTGGATGTGCAATGGGGCTTTATGTATTTTTTTTTAAATATAAAGATTTGGATTTTAGGCAATTGTACAAAATACATAATCTTAAAAATTTTAAAAATCTATTTCTGATTGCTTTTGATTTGCTGGTTAAAATTTAATTAATGGATAGATCGCAATTTTTTTAATCCGTGTGAAAATAATTATAAAAATTCAGATATGTTCAATTGAACGCTTTTTGAATTGTTGAAAACTACGTTTGAATATGTTACAGCGTTTTTGAAAAACTTCTTTTTGTATATTTGGAACCAAAGGGAACTAGTTATTAATTAAAAAAAAATACAATAGAGGGGGATAAATGATTTCTACCAAGAAAACGAAAGGTCTCATTAAGTTGCGATTTTCACCATTCAAAAATTTATTAAACTGGAGTAGGGGGCAGGAGGGACTCATAAATTTTTTTAGATGATTATTTAAATATTTCTCTAATGCCCTAAGATTACAGTTTTAAGTTCATCTTTGATAATTTTGCTATTTTTATAAATCGCGAGATTAATACTTTAGATTTGCAGAAAATACCCATATAATAATGCTTTTTCGGTTACTCAAAACTTGAATTCAAAATGTCAATTCGTTTGTGAGCAATTTGGTTTTCTCTTAATTGGAACCGAAGATACCTCGAAATAATGCAATAAATACAGATGATGGTCAGAAATTGTTTATAACAAGAAAACGAAAAATCCAATTGAAAAGCAATTTACATCAGCTGAAAATTCATTAAATTTAAGGGGATAGGAGTTTCGGGAATTTTCTTAAAAATTATTATTTATATTTTTTTCTAAAGCAGTAAGATCAAGGTTGAAATTAAGTTTCAAATAATTCGCCGTTTCCTTAATTCGCAAGATAACTATTTCAAATTAGCAGATAATATGAGAAATTTATTGGATTTTAACCCTACGAAAGCCGTTTTCAAAAAACGTTTTTGCCCATTTGTACGGAAGATACTTTTAAGTAATACAAAAATGATGGGACTAAATGACTTCCAACAGGGGAACGAAATATGTTATTGTAATAAGTATTTCGCCAATCAAAAAAATTATTAAAAGGGTACGAAAGTCTCTGGAATTCTTTTAAAAATGGTTTTTTATATTTTTCTCTACGAGATTTGTGCTGTAACCAAATTTTTGAATAGTTCGTCATTCTCTTAATTCGTAAAGATGTCTATTATGTCTTAGATTTGCAGATTATATGTATAATTTTTTGACTTTTGACTCTACCAACGCAGAATTTAATTATCTCAATCTGTTTTTGAAAAAAAAATTCTTAATTGAAATCTAAAGTAAAATTGACCGAAGTGTAACGCCATCGATTTATGAAAAGCGAAATTACTTTCTTACCAACAACCCAATATTTTAGATTGACAGATAATATATAGAATTTATTAACTTTTTACCCTTCGAAAACCGCATTTAATTATCTCAAGCTGTTTTGTAAAAAATCTTAATTGGAATCTAAAATCAAATAAAGGAAAGCCTCTCTTCAACGAACGCCCCTCTTTAACGGACAATTTTAAAAGAAAAGTATAGGAAATTAATGTATTTGAGCCCCCTTCACGGCGAACGCCCCTCGACAACGGCCCATATCGTTGGTCCCTCGAGTGGCCGTTGGAGAGAGGCTTTACTGTAGTTCAAAAGCAACAAAAAAAACACAAAGCATGGGGACCGATTAGAACGCCGTTTTCACTAATCGAAAATTCAGTAAATTTGGGTAGATCGACTTGGACATTTTTTAAAAACGTTTCTCTATGCCAGTGTTTCCCAACGTGGGACCCACGCCCCACATCGGAGCAATTTAAATGTTTAGGGAGGCAATATTATTATTCAAGGGGACAATTTAAAAACGTACTTGATTTTTAGTTATCTACCTATTATATGTTTTGAAAATTTACTTGATTGTTTTTTTCTTAACCCTCCGCATACTAGGTGACTAAATGTTACATGCCATACTAGGTGGGGTTTGTTATACCCCGAAAATAAAATGCAATCAAATCCACAAAATTGTACTTTATGATAGTTAAATGATAAGAAATATATTTTAATAACCAATAATGAGTAAGTTTAAGTAGAACACATTTTTATTTATGCATTAGAATAGACTTTTATTAATAAAAATACAAAAACTTAACTTTTTCTTCAACTTATAAACTATTGAGTCTTTTCTTGAGTACTAAATTCCAATGACACGTGTCAATTACGATACCGAATATTAAGAAAACCTAACAAGAGTTTCATTCTTGCCTCCTTATTGAAATACAAATTAATTTCAGGGCAATACCGTAATGTTTCGCAATAATTCAGACCAATAAATTACATGAAAAATTAATTGAATAATTTTAATCGCTCCCTCTCACTTGCATTGACAAGATTATCGTATCTTCTCGCTCCCTTCCACTCATTGCTACGGTAAATACATTTTTTGAATATAAAAAGCTCCCGTTACACTTCCACCTAAATTTCATGTAAGGTAACGGACCCAAATAAGGCCCACCTTATGTTTAAAAAGGCATAATTAATAGGTTTTTTGAAAAAGATGCATCAATACTTCGTAATCAAATTGTTTATTTAGATTAAACTTCAAAATAAAAGTAACAATCTTTCTCTTGTAACATATACGAGCTTTGACAATGATTCGAAATCGGGAAGCGGGAAATTTGAAAACTGGGCCTTATTGGGCACCGGGCCTTAATTTCGACCTTATATTCGATTAGTGAAAAACTGTGTTTTGATTGGACCTTTCCTTTTGTTGTTATCAATAATTTGTCTGTTTTTTATATTAATTTGCGATAATTTCGATTCCATTTCAGCAAAAAAATTTATGTTTCTAAAATGGTGTCCATCAGCTTAACCCTCCGCATACTAGGTGACTAAATGCCTTACTAGGTGGGGTTTGCCATACCCCGACAAAAAAAATGAAATAAAATCCACAAAATTGTACTTTATGACAGTTAAACGATAAGAAATATATTTTAATAACCAATAATAAATAGGTTTAAGTAAAACATATTTATTTATGCATTAGAATAGACTTTTATTAATAAAAATACAAAAACTTAACTTTTTCTTCAACTTATAAACTATTGTGTCTCGAGTACTAAATTCCAATGACACGTGTCGATTACGATACCGAATATTAAGAAAACCTAACAAGAATTTCATTCTTGCCTCCTTATTTAAATACAAATTACTTTCACGGCAATTTCTTAATGATTCGCAATAATTTAGACCAATAAATTACAGGAAAAATTAATTTAATAATTTTAATCGTTCCCTCTCACTTGCCTTGACAAGATTATCGTATCTTCTCGCTCCCTTCCACTCATTACTATGGTAAATACATTTTTGAATATAAAATCGATATTTGCTAAATTAAATTAAAATTTTGATTTGAAAGGGCGGCCAATAATAAATAGGTTTAAGTAAAACATATTTATTTATGCATTAGAATAGACTTTTATTAATAAAATACAAAACTTAACTTTTTCTTCAACTTATAAACTATTGTGTCTCGAGTACTAAATTCCAATGACACGTGTCGATTACGATACCGAATATTAAGAAAACCTAACAAGAATTTCATTCTTGCCTCCTTATTTAAATACAAATTACTTTCACGGCAATTTCTTAATGATTCGCAATAATTTAGACCAATAAATTACAGGAAAAATTAATTTAATAATTTTAATCGTTCCCTCTCACTTGCCTTGACAAGATTATCGTATCTTCTCGCTCCCTTCCACTCATAGTAATGGTAAATACATTTTTTGAATATAAAATCGATATTTGCTAAATTAAATTAAAATTTTTGATTTGAAAGGGCGCACGGTAAATTATACTAATATAATAAACACGAGGATGTGCGCATTCGAGCGAAAAGTGGCACATTTCCGAGCGAGGGAGGCAAATAAAGCGCGACGCGGAGCGGCGCGCTTTATTTTCCCGAGATCGAAATGTGCCACTTTGAGCTCGAATGTGCACACTCGGTTTTAAGCACGATTGACGATAATTTAGTCCAATAAATTAGACGAAACATTAGTTTAATAATTTTAATCGTTCTCTCTCGCTTGCACTGACGGGATTGTCGTATCTTTTCGCTCTCTTCCACTCATTGCTATGGTAAATACATTTTTCGAAAATAAAATCGATACTTACTAAATTAAATTTCAATATTTGATTTGAAGGAGCGTAGAATAAATTAGATAAATGTAATAAATACGATGATGTGCGCATTCGAGCGAAAAGTGGCACATTTCCGAGCGAGGGAGGCAAATGAAGCGCGACGCGGAGCGGCGCGCTTCATTTTCCCGAGATCGGAATGTGCCACTTTGAGCTCGAATGTGCACACTCGATTTTAAGCACGATTGACGATAATTTAGTCCAATAAATTAGAGGAAACATTAGTTAAATAATTTTAATCGTTCCCTCTCGCTTGCACTGACGGAATTGTCGTATCTTTTCGCTCTCTTCCACTCATTGCTATGGTAAATACGTTTTTCGAATATAAAATCGATATTTACCAAATTAAACGAAATAACAAAAGGTCCCGTTTTAACAAAAAAAAATTGTTCACGTTAGTTATACCCCACCTAGTACACGGTAGGTTAATAATTTCTTAGTGATTTTTTGCAAAAACTTCAACCGTCGAATTTTCGTTAGCTGTGCGCGCGCAACTTCCGTTGCCCGTTATAATTTTACTCCCACCGCGCCAAAAGAAGTATAACTTCAAAAACTATTTATACGTTACACAGGCGAGCCTCGACATTTTAGAACGGCTTAGGCGAGGCACGTTAAAAAAAAAGGTTGGGAAACACTGCTCTATATTGTTTTTCAAGCGCGACACTTTTAAACACTTCGCGCCGGCGAAAAAAGCGAATTCTTCACAACAGAGCGCAAAATAATTAGTACGAATGTTATTTAAAAGTTTTCCAAGATGAAAATAACAATTTGTGTCGTTCTCGATTTTTGTCTACCTCCGATCAGGTGCCAAAAGTGATTAGTCAGTAATGAGCTAAGCGCGTTTTGCTGTGGTCCCAAAACGAAAAACTTAAACCACCAATTTACGGATTAACGAATTTTTTTTCGGTTATCGAAGTTAATTAGAGGAATTATTTTGGTCGAGTGCTGCTGATATCAGCTCTATTTTTAAAGCAATAATAGGGAAAATGCTGATAAGCAGATACTACAGCTAACATATGTTTCATACAAATATTGTGGTTTGCATTTATGAAGTCACTTTTAGGTTTGCACGAATAAAAGTCGAAGTGACGTTATTATTCGACTCGTTTGCCCTAATTTGGAGTTGGCTATCGTAGAAATTATTTTTAATAATTTCATTATAAATTGTGTGGTAAGGAGCAATCGGACGCGCGGACACACCTCGATTCTTTATCAAAGGTCGCGAAGATAGAAGAAATAGTTGTTTCATAATTTATAAACAATGCGTAAACAAATAAATTTAAAACAAAAATAAAAAAAATTCTACCTTTCGTTCGGGGGGGCCAAGTGAAGAAAGATCGCCGAAAAGCCGAAAGGGCACAGCTTTTCCAATCTGCAATCGCCAAAAAAAAAATAATTAAAAATGGGCATTAGAAAATTGTTGCGAAATTAAAGAAAAAATGATGACAGCGTTAAAACAACTCGTATGTAAATGTGCATAATTTATCTTTATTTTTAGTCTTCCATATTTTAATTTATTTATATCGTTTAGTGCTATCCTTGAATTGTGTATCGCTCATTTTAAATGCAAAATAATATTTTTATTGCTTTCAATAAAAAGCGGTGACGATTCAGCCATAAATAATTGAGATACAAATTTATCAAAATTATGAAGAGCATATTTTTTTATTTTTTTTTTATTTTTTGATTGTATTTGTATTAGCGACAAATTTTAATTAATTTTTTTTCTTTTAAATTTATCAAGTTCCGCCGTTTTAAATTATATAGAAATGGCCGTGTAAATTTGTTGATTTAAATAAATCGAGTTCAGTGAGCATAATTTTTGAAATTAATTAATTTTAATGCGAAAGTGCTGCGTATTTTGTGTTCAAATTGTTTAAAAGTGTTCCGTTTTGATTATCGAATGGTTGCCAAAAAGTACACGCGATTTTGTCGATTATAAATACACGTACGTGTGGCATTCATAAATTAAAGGTTTATTTTCATTTTTTTATTATTTTATTTCAAAAATTGAAGTTTATTGTTTGATTTTGCTAAAAGCGAACGTTTATTTGTTATATGGCACCGAGTGTATGCTTAAAAATACAGATGGCGAGGACTGGAGTTGCTCTAGCTCGACGTTTTTTCGTTCCCGGGACCCGAGACGACCGTTTAAGGCATTCCCGGGAATCCTCGGGATTCGAGAAATTGAAAAAAAATGTAAAAAACCAATAAATAAAATACTACATTTTATAATCAATTTATTTTGTTCTTTGCACGAAATTCTAAAAATAAAAGGGGGTAGTCTTAGAATGAACGAAATAATTAGAAAAAAATTATTGGTTTTCTTTCCTGTTCCGTCAAAAAAACAAAACTCTTTTTTTAGGAATTTACACTGATGCCGTTTTGTAGGAGAATCGGTATTTTACATTTCCATTTATAATTCAGAAATTTTGGGGGTGTTCAGACTAAATGTTTTAGCAAAATTCCCGAGAAATGTGTCCCGGGAATTCCCGGTCGGCAACCCTGCTGGCGACAAATTATTTCTAACGAGCACACGAAAGGAACAATTATATTGCCGGTTTCACTAATCGCTAATTTACTAAATTTAAGTCGAAAGGGGCTACAGAAATTTAAAAAAATATAATGATTTATAATTTTTTAATTTGATTTGATAATCAGTTTTGAATAATTATTTTTTTGTTTAATTTACGAGATATTTATTTCAGATTTGCAGATATTATGTTAGATTTAATGACTTTTAATATGGTCAAAACTGCATTTAAATATTTTGAAATTTTTTTTTTTTTTTTAATTGAAACGGAAGATATTTTGAATTTGCACAAAAAAATACAGACGATGTAGACAAATTATTTATAAGAAGAAAACGAAAGGTCCGATCAAAAAGCAGTTTTCACTAATCGAAAATTCATTAAATTTGAGTAAATAGGAGTTAAAGAAATTTTTCTAAAAATGTTAGTTTATATTTTTTTAAGTGCGCTAAGATTTCAGTTGGAGCTCAATTTTGGATAATTCGGCATTTTATTAATTGGAAAGATATTTATTTTAATATTGCAGATGATAGGTATAATTTACTAATAATGCACTAGGTGGGGTATAATTAATGTGAACAATTTTTTTTTTGTTAAAATGGGAGGTTTTGTAATCGAGCTTAAAACCGAGTGTGCACATTCGAGCTCAAAGTGGCACATTCCGATCTCGGGAAAATGAAGCGCGCCGCTCCGCGTCGCGCTTCATTTGCCTCCCTCGCTCGGAAATGTGCCACTTTTCGCTCGAACGCGCACATCCTCGTATTAATCGAATTTTGTTAATTAATCTTTTTTTTTAATCTACAAATTTAATTTAAATATCGATTATATGGTCGAAAAACGTATTTTTACCATAGCAAATGAGTGGGAGCGAGCGAAAAGATACGACAAACGCATAAGTACGAGTGAGAGGGAATGATAAAAATTATTTACTAATTTTACGTCACAGAAATTATTGCGAATCATGCTTAAAATCGAGTGTGCACATTCGAGCTCAAAGTGGCACATTCCGATCTCGGGAAAATGAAGCGCGCCGCTCCGCGTCGCGCTTCATTTGCCTCCCTCGCTCGGAAATGTGCCACTTTTCGCTCGAATGCGCACATCCTCGTGTTTATTATATTAGTATAATTTACCGTGCGCTTTTTCAAATCAAAAATTTTAATTTAACTTAGTAAATATCGATTTTATATTCAAAAAATGTATTTACCATAGCAATGAGTGGAAGGGAGCGAGAAGATACGATAATCTTGTCAATGCAAGTGAGAGGGAACCATTAAAATTATTAAATTAATTTTTCCTGTAATTTATTGGTCTAAATTATTGCGTATCATTAAGAAATTGCCGTGAAAGTAATTTGTATTTAAATAAGGAGGCAAGAATGAAATTCTTGTTAGGTTTTCTTAATATTCGGTATGGTAAGTGACACGTGTCATTGGAATTTAGTACTCAAGAAAACACACAATAGTTTATAAGTTGAAGAAAAAGTTAAATTTTTGTATTTTTATTAATAAACGTCTATTCTAATGCATAAATAAATATGTTTTTTACTTAAACCTATTTATTATTGGTTATTAAAATATATTTCTTATCATTTAACTGTCATAAAGTACAATTTTGTGGATTTTATTTCATTTTTTTTTCGGGGTATGGCAAACCCCACCTAGTATGGCATTTAGTCACCTAGTATGCGGAGGGTTAAGCTGATGGACAGCATTTTAGAAACATAAATTTTTTTGCTGAAATGGAATCGAAATTATCGCAAATTAATATAAAAAACAGACAAATTATTGATAACAACAAAAGGAAAGGTCCAATCAAAACACAGTTTTTCACTAATCGAATATAAGGTCGAAATTAAGGCCCGGTGCCCAATAAGGCCCAGTTTTCAAATTTCCCGCTTCCCGATTTCGAATCATTGTCAAAGCTCGTATATGTTACAAGAGAAAGATTATTACTTTTATTTTGAAGTTTAATCTAAATAAACAATTTGATTACGAAGTATTGATGCATCTTTTTCAAAAACCTATTAATTATGCCTTTTTACACATAAGGTGGGCCTTATTTGGGTCCGTTACCTTACATGAAATTTAGGTGGAAGTGTATCGGGAGCTTTCCAAAAACTTTTATTTTTTTTTCTTTGAGCGCGTTAAATTGGAGTTTAAATTCAATTCTGGATACTTCGTCATGTTTTTTAATTCCAGAGAGATTTATATCTGAAAATGCAGATAACATGTTTAATGTGATGCCTTCTGAGCTGGTGAAAACCGTATTTAAAAATCGCCAACCGTTATTGAAATATTGCGTACCAACTTTTATTGTTTAAATTAGTGTCAGAAATCACCCGATTAAGTCTCGGTACCTATTCGTCCGACACCCTGTATATACAAAAACCTTTGAACCTGCGCAAACCGCATTATTTTATTCCAAACGCTTTTAAAAAAAATATATATTTCTGATTTGAAACCGATTTCAGAATAAAACAAATAACACCCAAACGAAGTTGGTAGTCCTTTTCCCCATAAAAAAAAATTACAACCGTCGGATATCCGGCGAAACAAACAATTTCCTAAATAATAACGTCCGACTTAGCACCTTCGGGAAACGTAAATAAATAAAATACAGACATCTTCGAAGGCAAAACCATATGGCCCAAGTTTATGTTAAGATTCGTTTAAAGCTCAACGCTTCTGCACACTTAAATGCACTCATGCAATTTATGCATGGAACGCCGAACCGATAAACATAATGACTTGTTCAATCTCTTCGCCGAGCCAACCAAAACTTATTTCTCGCCCCCCTAAAAAAAAAAAATAATTAACCTCGACCATGTGTCGGGGCCCGAAAAAAAATGGCTTATTGCAAATGCATCACGCACACAAACACACATCTTCGTCATCAAAGAGTATGACCCTACCACCAAATATAGCAACTTCAACTTCGAAGGCCGCCCACTATTCTTCTTACAAGTAGAAATGCAGACGGTTCCTGCATGCTCGAAGATCTTAAGCGAAATTCCAACAGACACCTTCGATATGCTTGTTTTTTTTCGGTCTTTCGTGACGCCAAGGCAAAAAACGAAAGCCCAAGTTTCAAAAAATCGTTCTACTTTTACTTTATTTATGACACCCACGTGCGCCAACATTCTACAACTTGTGCTAATGTAAAGAGTGACGCGTTTTGTAATCAAAAACGCGCTCACCACACACACACACACACAAACACACTATATTTGTCTTTTTCTTGTTAAAAATTCTGATTAAAATGGAGGCGTTTGGATCAGTGGCGTGGGCACGAGATGGCAAATTACGATTTACGATCGAAACCGAGTTTTTGGATTTGCGAGACCATCGGCCTACTTAAACATGAGCCAGTCTGCGATTAGTGTAATGTAACTAATACAATAATTTCGTATAGGTTTATTCGTTCTCAGAATACGAAGGAAACAAAAATATTTAACGTAGTTTTATCTTATTCCAGGTTTTTACCTATGGGAATTTGATGAAAAAAATGTGTAGGGTAAGTTAGCCGGTTGTGGGCATTGTCCGGTTGTGGGCACCCCCGAATAACTTTTGATCGTGAGCAAATACAGGTGTTTTCACGATCGTCATTTGTTCGCAACGTCAGCACTATGTTTTATTGCTAATATAAAGCAAACAGACGCATATGCGTAGGAGCTACGCGTTATTCCATGTTTTCATCTCTAAAAATGTATCACAATGTAATCGTTTATTGTGTTTAAAGTGCGATAAATAACAGTAACTTATTGCAAAAGGTCGGTCTAATGTAAATATATGCAGGAAATTAAATATATTTTATAATTTTAATTTCGATTCAATCAAAATTTTCGCGAAATAAATTTGCCAGTCATTTGTCGACAGCTATGAATTTTCCAGTTGTGGGCACCTACATTTTACTAGTTGTGGGCACTTAAGTTTTTGCCATTTAAACCTTGTATTTCGCTGACAATTTGTCGAACATTGTTGTTCATGTTAACATAACTAGGGGTGTAGCCGCGGCCTGATTTTGAGGGGGGCGGGCAAAGACCCCGCTCGATTATCATGTACGACAAAAATGTAAAGAAATCAAAACTTTTTCTCAATAATTAAAAAAAAATTAAACATTTTTGGTTTTGGATTTCAAACAGACTTCTTTTCACAACTCGACTATTGAAAATCAGATTTTTGATTGTCGAGCATCTTTGACAGACCAATTCATATGACTTGAAAATTGTAAATAATATATTTACGAAATTTTTGCGGATTTTTTAGTGCATTTTTAGCCATGTCGAATTCAAAAATCAATTTTGATCCGTACATTGGAGCCATTTGACGATGATCCTGTGAAGTCTACTGCGAAAGCCTATTTTAAATTTTATTTTCATCTATTTTCATAACTGAAGGCTTTGAATATGAATAAATTGTGTTTTTTCTCTATATAGTGGCGTTTTACTCCATATTTTCCCATTTTGAGGGGATTTTCCTGATGTGCCCACAACCGGTTAAAAAAAATTGCATGATGAAAAATGACTACTTTATGAAAAGTTAAAAATGTTTTTTTTAAATTGATATAAAATTAATTTCTTTGCCAGTAGTTAGCTAAGGTCTCTAGCTACCCGATAATATGCTCATTTTGTAAAAAATATTGAGTTGGTCAAAAGTTATGGCCTAAATAGCTAACTGTGCCCACAACCGGTTAACTTCCCCTATAAATTAAATTTCACTATTATAACGCTTAACACTAGAATCGTGGCAATTTTGAACTTACCACAACCGCGGTTAACGGTCAATTAAACCTTTAAAAAAAATTGACCTTTTAACAATTAAATATTTATTGCAACACATTTAATGCTTTTGAAAAGTTTTTAAAAACAATAAATGCCATAACTTTCACAGAATATAAAATCAAAATTGATTCAAATTTTAATTGTTTGATTGGAAAAAAAAGATTCATGTAAAAATCTAATAAAAACGAAGATGTGCGCATTCGAGCGAAAAGTGGCACATTTCCGAGCGAGGGAGGCAAATAAAGCGCGACGCGGAGCGGCGCGCTTTATTTTCCCGAGATCGAAATGTGCCACTTTGAGCTCGAATGTGCACACTCGGTTTTAAGCACGATTCACAGTAAACAATTTACTTTCTATATAATTTTAATTAAAAATTAGAACGCTATACCGAGTATATAATTTAATCTCGGAAAAATGTGCATATATGTCGTTTTATTTTACTACATTATTATTTTCTTTTTAAATTCAAAAAGTAATTTAAACAAATTCAATAAATACGAGGATGTGCGCATTCGAGCGAAAAGTGGCACATTTCCGAGCGAGGGAGGCAAATGAAGCGCGACGCGGAGCGGCGCGCTTCATTTTCCCGAGATCGGAATGTGCCACTTTGAGCTCGAATGTGCACACTCGGTTTTAAGCATCATTTACAATAATTAATTTATTTTTAAATTTTAAAATTTTAAAAGTAACTCTGTCTGTCTGTCTGTCTGTCTGTCTGCCTGCCTGCCTGCCTGCCTGCCTGCCTGCCTGCCTGCCTGTCACGACGATAAAATTGCGAAACGGTCAAAATGACCGATTGCGCGGTTCTAGTGTTAATTTACGTTTTTCTAAGGTTATGGAATGTAATTTACAAAGTTTGAAGAATACACTTAGTTATTTTAGTTTTCAAATGGAAATTTGTACTTCATAGGGACAGATTGGAAGGGGGTCAGTGTGGGCACTGCTCCACTCCACAAGGTAGAAAAATCGCCCATATCGCCCATATTGACTTTATTGTAATTATTTGAACAAAATTTCTGTTTTATCGGCCAAATACAAATTACCCTATTTTTTGGTACCAACATTTATAATTTCACTTACAATAAAATTTTTGATACTTTCTTTAAGCACATTGTTTTCATAATATAGACAAAATACTTATAATTTTTCGAAAATACACAGTTTTTGATAAAAAAAGTTATATACGGTGCTGTTTGAGCTACTTGATTTAGAACCTTCAACGCTTTAAAATCATAATTTTTGATCAAAAAATTAACAGCTGCTGGATAGTGGCGCGATCTATTGTATACGTTCGCCATACGACCGATCTTTTGTAAAAAGACTGATAAATAGCATATTTTGTGCATATTTAGGTGGGGCGCGGAGTGGCAAAGCAATTCGTGTGTACGCCACTGCATGGGACGGTGCATAAATTTTTAAAAAATGTCATATTACGTCACCGAAATTCTTGCTTATACAACTTCCCACAAATTCTAATGGTTTAGTTAATTGTACCTGTTCGACCTATTTTAGATGTGCCCACTTCGCCTGCGCTCGGGCTTGCGAGAAAAACAAATCCGGATTTGAATAATTTCTTTGGAAAATATGCACGATACGAAAACACCTGTTAGTGATTTTGCGAATAGTGCGCCGTTTTGAACGCTTCCGTTGTGTTTTGATTCGGTTTTGCTTTCGGAAAATTTGTAAGTTTTCGTTTGGTATAATTTTGTTGGGCACTTTTTTCTTTTTGATGCCCTTGGATTTGATTTATAAAAATTTGTGGCCGTCTTATTGTAAGGTTGAAGAATCTGTGTGCTTTTTTCTGATTTCTGCGAATGTCCAAGTTGGAAATTTCAAAGGTAAATTGAATGATGAGCTTTTTTGAGGTTTTTAATGGAGTGCCTTTTATGGTTCAAGCTTTTTATAATTAATGGCTTAATCTTATTGTTACAAGGGCTCAGGGAAGTGAACTATGTTTAGTTTTCATCGATGTCTTCAAATAATCGAATTAGAAATTTTTAAAGAAAACGGAAAATAATACTTGAATAATTTTAATTTGACTTTGTTAAAAAACAGAGATTTTGAAAAACGCGAATTAAAAAAAATTATTTTACGTAGACTATTAAATGGTCTTTATAAACAACGAAAAAAATTGTTAAAAAATTCTAACTTCCCCCCGAAGAGCAGGGGAGCTCCGAATGCAAGTGAAAATGTATGACTTAAAACACAGATTTTGAAAAATGCGAATTAAAAAAAATTATGATACGTAAACTATTAATTGGTCTTTATAAACAACCAGAAAAATAGTTAAAAAATTCTAACTACCCCTCGAAGAGCAGGGGAGCTCCGAATGCAAGTGCAAATGTATGACTTAAAACAGATATTTTGAAAAATGCGAAATAAATAAAAAATTATACGTAAACTATTAATTGATCTTTATAAACAACCAGAAAAATAGTTATAAAATTCAAACTATCCCTCGAAGAGCAGGGGAACTCCGAATGCAAGTGCAAATGCATGACTTAAAACAGAGATTTTGAAAAATGCGAAATAAATAAAAAATTATACGTAAACTATTAATTGATCTTTATAAACAACCAGAAAAATAATTAAAAAATTCTAACTTCCCCCCGACGAGCAGGGGAGCTCCGAATGCAAGTGCACATGTACGACTTTTAATTTATTTATGTTAAAAAACAGAAATTTTGAAAAACGCGAATTAAAAAAAATATTGTACGTAGACTATTAATTGGTCTTTATAAATAACCAGAAAAATAGTTAAAAAATTCTAAGTACCCTTAAAAAACTGGGCAGCTCTTAAAGCGAGTGAAAATGTAAGACTTTTAATTTGATTTTGTTAAAAAACAAAGATTTTGAAAAACGCAAATTGAGGGAAACTATTTTACGTAATCTATTATTTGGTGTTTATAAACAACCAAATAAATAGTTAAAAAATTCTAACTACCCTTAAAAGAACATGGCAGCTCTTAAAAGGAATCATAAATTTAACAAAAAAAATTAAATTAATTCATATAATTTTTCTAATGAGAACTTTAAGAAAAACTATTTTCAGTAGAATTTATTTAGAAAAACTTGCTTAACCTTGTATTAAAAAAAGGTCTCTACAACTCAAATCTGATTTAATCTTCAACAAAATCCCAAAAAATAATCGAGTTACAAATCAATCAAAAACGAGAGAAATTCTGTAAACATTTTGAATAAAACGCTCCAAAAATAAACATTATCAATCGAATTTATTTATAACAATCCATTTATTTTTATGTCGAAAAAGCCATAAGAATCGCGTAAGAAAATTTTTAATTAAAGCCGTCCGAATTTTCACATTAATTTTTGGGGAATCTACGAAAGCCAATTATAAAGAAGCTCTTTTACTATTTTCCACCAAGAAACATAAGCAATAAATTATTCTTACTTTTCAATTACAACAAATTAAAACGAACGATCATTCTTAAAAATAAAAGCTCAACTTTGTCGTTAAAGTCGAACATTAAAAAAAGTAGAGAAAGACAAAACAATGCCTTTCAGCTCCCAGAAGAGACAACAAAACAATAAACAGAGTTGCTTCATTAGTTTATAATAAACAATAAAAGACTTTGTTAATCCTGGCTAATCAAGCAAGTTGTCCTTGTGATTTATTAAAATCATAACTTATTAAGAAAAAGTTTAAATGACTCTCTTGTGGTGCGTTGTTTAACCGCGTGATAAATACTAAATGTTTATTGCATATTTTCTTAAAAATTTTCACATTCCATTTATATACGAGAAGCTTTCACGGAATCGCTTAGGACAGAGCTATTTATAAAATTAACCGCAAACCGTTCGAAGTATGCGAGTATCTCGACGAATAAAAAAAAATGTAAATAATAAACATTTTAAATTTAAAATTGATTTATGTGTGTTAGGTGAAAATAATTTTGCCATCCCACATACTTATGAGATTGTAATAACATAATGTTTGCTCTAGGCACACAAACGCACGCACACTCCTTCTTCCTCGATGAATATTTACTGCTCCTCAAATTACTTAACAATTTTCGACTTGGATGGACAAGTGGGACTGTTTTGAGATCTTGATCTGACTAGGATTTAAGAATACATGATAGGATTTTTTTTAATGAAATACAAATTTGGAGCCACCTCGTATTATTAGAACAAGTTGTAGAAAAGCCGAGAATTACTGACAACGGTTTACACAAAGCATTTCAACGAGCCTTTGAAATCGAATACAGGTCTTAATGTCTGTTTAATGCTGTATAAATATCGGATTAAGACCGTTTGTAACAAATAAACAAGTTCACATTTTAATAATAAAAAACTCATAACAGCCACCGAAATTATGTAAAAAGAACGCTCTTATTTATTTTAAATAACAAATAGGGTTATAAGATGCGCTTTTTTTTAATTAATCTGATGTTATTAAAATGTCGATAGAAATAATCAATAAAAAAATCAAATTTAATTAAAAACGATTTTCGAACGCCATCTATATATTGCTTCTAGTTCTAACACAACGACCAATCAGGTTTTAGAACGACTAAAAATACAGGGTATCCCAAAAATAGGGGACCAAATTTTAAGGGTAGATAGGAGAGGAAATTCTGAGACGAAAAGTCCTTTAACGTTTTCGAAACTTTCGTACAGATACTTAGTTATTAATTCATTTCGATAACCAATTAAAAGCAAGAAGAGAGTAGCAAGTTCCTGCCGAGAGTCTCGCTAGGGGATGTTAAAGTAATACGTATACAAACGTTAAATGATTTAAAGCTTCCCAAAATAAGAAAATAAAAAACTTTTGTTAAATATCAAAATTAAAATTTACAAAGCTAAATAATTTTTCTGATTGGCTATCGAAATTAATTTATTAATTCATCAGGTGCGAAAACGCCAAAGAAGTTTTCGTCGCAGAATTTCATCCTCTTTCTGCCCTTAAAATGTGGTCCCTTACTTTTGGGGACGCTCTGTATATTTTGATTGTCCGAAAGTAACATTAAAAATTTGTAATACCAAAGTTTTTTTGTATGCACTTTGCTTATACATAACGTGACCAATTTGTATAAGTTTCCAAAATATTTAATCCATTTTTTTACTAAGAAATCAACCTTACCGTTGATATGTTTTTAATTGTGGGGGCTGCAGCCCTGGTATTGTGCTTTATTTTTTTTAAAGAACCACACTACTTTAATAATAGCAAACAAACGATGGCAATTTAATTAATTTGGAAATTAATATATGTACTGCTAATAATTATTTAATTCACTGCAATAAAGGAAATGCTTGCATAATCGAAGTTTAAAAATGGCACTAAAAGGTGAAACCATCCGTTTTTTAATATTCCACTTGGAAAATATGCTCTTTCCAATTTTTGGCTCAAAATAGAAACAAAGAAACGACTCATAAATTCGGGGTAGGTTTATCGTCTTTTAAATATGGCATTTCAAAAAATTGGTTTTATTATACATAATAGTTTTTATTGGGATGGGTTTTTTGCGAAGAAAAAAAGTCACCTACCTTTCTGGACGTGACTCTGCTTTCTCTTGAAGACGGCTGCCTCTGCACCACCCTCAAAACCCCGGCTTGAACACTCCCGTGGAATTTATTGATATTGCGTTATAAGTCCATTAGTAAGCAAATAAAAACACTATTTTTTAAACGAACGAATATACTATTTTTTTAAGGGAGCACACTGTTTTTACTGGGAGCACTGATTCGGTTTTAAGACTACGATTAAACAACTCGAAATACACCGAAAACGACACTGTAAAACGAGCACCATTTGAGGGTGGGTTTTACGAATCCATCGGCATCAAACACCATCTGAAATTAAAAAAAAAAAAAATTATAATTTAAGTAATAGTAGTGTTAACAAATTCATCCGGAATCAGAGTATTTAAATTGTTTAAAACAAATCGATGGTTATTAATTTTCTTATTAAGTACAAAGTCAAAAACGACGATTTTCTTAGGATTACTAATTTAATAATTAATTTAAAAAGTTTACCCTTATTATAGTTGTAATAACAAACATTAAATACAAGACCACAATAAACCAAAATCAGGAGCACACTGAAATTATATCCAAGTTTTGAAATATAAAAGTGCTATGCTAAAAGTTTTATTGGAAAAAAGACCCTATGCATAAAGACATAAGAATTGAAATTGTCCGAAATTGATTAAATGGGTATTTCTTATCGTTTCTGTAGGTAAGATAAATTTAATTTATTCCACTTTCTAGAATGTTCTTAAATGTGACGTCATTTTGCTATCAACACCTTTGTCTAGGTCAAGAATTTTAACGCTTAGAAGAATGCACCTAAGAAATAATTAAAAGGAATTTGATTCAAAGAATAATTGTTTAAAATCGCGATATAAGGAAAACTGCTATAAGTAAGCGCTTTTAAACAATACGTAATAAGTCAGAAAAATAATTTAAAAAATCTAGTTACCCCAAAAATGAACAAGCAACCCCAATTAGTTATTTACATTGGATTTATCCTATATTATTAATAATTAAAGTTGCCTTTCCAAATTTGGTTATTTTAAAGCAATAAAAAATCAATCCTTAATATTAAGGTCCTTTATGAACGCTCGTAGCAAATTTAGAACCTCCCTTAAAAACGACTAAGGGTTAATCAGAATTTTCTTTAAAAAGAATGAGTTCAAAAATCAATTACAATTGGGAAACCGAGCTAATTTTGACATTAAATAAGTACTTTTAAACCAGAAAAATAATTATGAAAATCTAACTACCCCCTAAAAAGAATGCACAACCCCAACAGTTACTTAGTAAATTTTTCACCTACTATTTTAATAATTGCAACCCCATCTTTGATCATTTTAAAACAAAATAAAAATTAGTTCTTAACATTAAGGTCCTTTATGAATATCCCTTACACCTTTAGAACTCACATAAAAATTACTTAGGGTTGAATCGCATTTTCCCTAAAAACAATTAGTTTAAAAATCAAATAGTAGTACTTGTAAATCGGCCTAAATTTAGCACACAAATGTTGCCAATTAAAATCTTTTAAATTTAAAAATTATATAAATTTAGCAATCGCCTCCAATAATAAACGAGCAACCCCAGCAGTTATTATTTCATTTTTTTTTATATGTTTAATTAATAATTGAGACTATCTTTCTAAGTTTGATTATTTTATAGCAATAAAAAAAAGAATTCCTCAATTTAAGGTCGTTTATGAACACTCCTAACACATTTGAAGCTCCCCATTAAAAATTGCAAACCATTGAACAGAATTATTTTTAAAAAGAGCTACTTTAAAATTTACATATACCTATTAGAATTTAAACCGAGCCAAAACTTTACAGTCAAATACTGCAGAATAAATTCGTATAACCCAAAAAACTAATTACAAAATCTAATTGTCTCCTTTAAAAAAAATAGCCATGAACTTTTGCAGAATTTAGAAGATTATCTCCCAACAGAGAGATTTATGTCGTCCTCACGTATTTGATAAGAAGACATCTAAAACTATGCGGAATATTCCAATTCGTTTATCTTTGGCTAATGATGAATAATCACAAACGTGTCGTTATCGTTCAACTTACAAAACTATATAAACAAAGTGGAATATGACCTCTACAAGTTCTAAATGCTATACGCTTTCTGTTTAATCAATTCGTTGCATTAGCAATTGAAACACTTAAAAATGACCAAATTATTAATTAAAAGACAGTAGTAAATCCGCATCTTCCAACTATAATTTCCACCTACACCAAAATTTGACTTTTCTCCTTGAATCGCCTTTTCTATTCTTTTCTACTTAAAAAATGTAATTGTGTCTTTTAAGTAGCAAGTTTGGTTGGACTTTAAAAGGCATTCGTTCATTTGCAAAAATGATTACATAAATAATAATGGCAATAGATTTAAGTCAAGGTCCTCAAATCGCACTCCGTTGCTCGACAAGGGCAACTAACAAGATCTTTCATTTCGCGAGGCCAAATCTCCGACGACCTTAGTCTACAAACACCTTATTTTCGTCAGACACCTGCTCATTTTTACCTAAGAAATTTCCAAAAATATTCCCCAAAGGTGGCTCCCTTTTCTAAAGCGGATGTAGCAAAACGACGAGCTCCGTATCATCTGCAAATAAACATCAATTAATTGGTCAGAAGTCAAATAATTAGGTAATTTCTATTTTGAAATACACATTTATTATTCTGCTGACGATTGTCACTTACTATTTTGCATAAATAAAGTGCTAATCGTATCGAAATTTAAAAATTACTTATTCATTCCTCGAGTGGAGCGCCAAATTAATTTTTGCAAGTGCGAATTGTGCGGGGGATTCAAAATTGTTGGAAACGAAGAGATGGTGGAAAAGAAGACGTTTCAATTTCTTTGACCCAGATTTCTGATGGGATTCTCGTTTGGATTAACAGGCGCCAGAAGCCAAACCCATTTCTTAATTTAGATTCGGATGGTGGAAAATAAACGGACAGGAAACTTCTGCCAATTCATTGTTTGCTTAAATTTAAAAAGATACGAAGTATTTTTATGTTTAATTGAAGCATAGTATTTTAAGTTTTGATCGTATTTTGTACTTCCAATTTTTAAAAGGGATCGACGAAAACGTCTCAAAAGCTAACATAAATTTAACAATTTCTCAATTTCAATGGTTTGTTATTATAAAGCTCAATAATTCTAATAATGAGCATTGACACGAATAATAAATTTGCTAATTCTTTTTTCTAAGTTTAAAGACCTTTAACACTTATATGAAAAGTAGTTGAAGTCTGACAAACGTAAAAAGTTAATTTAAATATTACCCTTTAAATAATTCGTTAAATGCAAAAAACGGGCATTATTTCTATTTAAAAAAAACCTTATTACAAGTCTTACTTAAATTTCAAGTCATGAATAATCCAATTTGATTAATCAAAGTTTATATGTAGTAAAGTGAACGCATGTGCCATCTCTGTTTCAAATAACCAACTATGATTTAAAACTTTTAAATTTCCATTCTGTCGCATTTGCAAACGAATAAATACTAAATTTAAAATATAAAAAGCAATCAAACAGTAAATGTAATTTGTCTTTTTCAGATTTAAGTCTCCAAAATGTCGAAAATAGAAAGAAAAGAATACCAAGAAACGAAAATAATGAGAACCCTTTCCCCAACACGAGTTCGAAATGGATCAGCTCAGAATTTAGCAGAATTCGATAATAACTTAGGTAAATCAAATCAAATCTTCTATAATTTAAATAAATTAAAGAGTAACTTTCAGATTACCTTTTGGATGATTTACAATCGTCGGTTCCTCGAGCCAATAACACAGGCAACACCTACAGAGAAACGAGGGTGGTCACCCACTCCGATTCCCCGAGATCCAATTCATTAAATCGTGTTACACATCTAAAAGCTTCCAACCCCATAACCGAGTACGCGTCGGACGATGCTTATAATTATGTGGTAAGCCATATCTGTACTTCTGCTCATTGAAGTGTTAGAAGGAATCCTTTGTAGTCTCCTGATGGCACCAAGAACGTCCGAGGTTACAAGAAGGAGACCTATTCTTACAGTACAACCAGTGGTGACAAAGTGGTTCCAGAAAAACTTCGGATGCAGAATAATATAAACCAGCTCGACTCACTTTTGGATGACCTAAAACAAGTAAAACAAACAGGTGAGCAAAGCTAAAAGAAGTAAACCCAAATTGACTAGAAAAATTCATAATTTAAATCATTTACGGAATTAAGATCTTATATTTATAAATCATAAACAGATGTTGAATTTTGAATTTAACCCACATTTGATTCCAGATATAAAAAGCATATGTTCATTGAATAATCTTCAAAAATGCATTTAATTATAAATAAAGCTTCATCTTACAAACTAGACTAGTGTTCTAAATGAATAAATATTTATAATTATAAACAAAATGCTTTTAATATCATGTATCAGAAGTAACTGTTTCGTAAGCTCGCCTTGAAATTTAATATTTGCAGTTAGCAGAAAGTTAATTGTTATGATTCAGAGTGATATTTATATCCCTTTTATTTTTCAGGACCTATTAATAATGCTGGCATCGATCCAGGATTGGTGTAAGTATATATTTTTTCCAGTTTTCAAAACTGCTTTTACCTAATCTTTATTTGACATAATTAAAGGAGCTTGTTATTTTTGGATTCAATTAAATTTTTTATAAAAACTGAAATCAGAACAGTAATAGAGGAAATCCTGAAATCAAAGGACAATATTAAAAATAGCTCCTCTTACAAAAGTAAATAGTATTTTAAAAATGATTGATCAGGAACTCAATAAATTCGCTACATTTATCAAAATTTTACACCCATTATTATAAAATATAGTTACAAAAATAAATTGAAGTTACATTTCTTTAAAATAATTATTAGATGGTTTAAATGAGGGATTATTAATGTTTTTTTTACATTTTCTATTGATTAAATGCTTGACTTCTATCCTCACATAAAATAAATTAAAACTGATGAAAAATTAAAAAAAAAACAATGTAAAATACCTCAATTTGTGCCCTTCTTTATTCTTAGAAAATGATTTTGAAAAAAAATCTCCCTAACTGTTTGTGGCAACATTAATATTTTTTATATTTGTTGAGGTCTCCTAATAAATTGTTTTTTAACATTGTCCTTTGTTTAAAAACAGTGAGATACTCTTTGAAATTACAACACAAATAAAAAATACTTCTAAAATCTAATTTTATCAACTCAAAAAATTAAAAATTAATTAAATCTCTATCAACAGAGAAACAAGTCGAAGCAAAGTAATAATGGGCAAGAAAACCGTAGAACGAGAGCTTCATTACGGGGATACTCCCCAAGAACCACCTCTCGCACCTTAGACAGATCTGATCGAGAGAATTCTGTAACTCGCGAAATGCAGTACATAGACGAAGGTGCGTTTTAAACTTACAATTAATATTTTAAGTCTAAATTTCTTTTTTAAGGTACTTATGGAGAAACAAGACCGATACGTTACAGAACTCCCTCGCCTTCTCAAAGCCAAACTTCAACCCTGAGTAAGCAAAAGAAAGTAACAAACGTGCAAAGTTACCCTTTGGCAGTGATCGAAACGACGACTCCTGATATCAATCCAGAAATCCTGTCTAATTTAGATCCCACCTTACTCCCGGCTGGTAACACGAAAGTCACAACAACCATAAAGACCTACACGTATGAAATTCCTGGCAGCGGGTACAAACCAACGGCTTCTTCCCCAGAACCTGAAAAATATGTTTATTCACCAAACCAATCGCAAACAACTCCCAGTAACAGTTTTGTTTATAGTAAAGTGGAGAATAATGACGTTACCAATACTATAACTTATCCATCTCAAACCAATGTGTATAAGGAGACTTCTGTTACAAATCAAACTGTACCACCTTATCAAAAGCCCAATCCTCCTGCTGGGACTACAATTATTAAAGAGACGACGCGCAATTACCAACCTGGATATTCTCCAGAACTTCCACCCAATAAACAGACGTACATCTACAACGAAACCACTCACACCACGACTACCAATGAAGACTACCCCGATGATCCTCACGGTCGTCCAATCCACCGTTACCCAGTAAATGGTTATCCCAATGAGCCCCCTAAAAACGAAACATATATTTACAAAGAAACACACAACACGACCACAAATAAATCACCTTCCCCTTACCTGAATGGGTATCCACCGCAGGAGCGTGGTCCGACTACAATCATCTACAAAGAGGATAATCACACAACAAATTATGCTCCTCCACCGCCTCGTCAACCTTCTCCACCACCAAATCGAACAGTAATCATTAATAAAACGACCAACACTGTTGACAATTATGGTCCCAATCACTATCCTCCTCATTCGAATAAACCTTACGATTCTCCTCATGGCAGAGGGCCCAATGAGCCCTACGACCCCAACAACGTCAATATAACTTATAAATACACGACGCATACATCGAATAATTATAAAGGGTATCCTCCTCACGATGAATCTCAACCTCTTCTACGTCCTCAACCGTTTCCTTACGACGGAGAAGGTCCACCCAGAAGAGTGGAAGAACTCATGGCTAAAATAGGAAACGAAGTAAGTTTATAACTCATTAGATTTATTTAAAAACTAATTACCTTTCTGTAGCCTCCAGATAGCCCTTTGAACGTAGGCTTCTCAGCACACGAAGCAGAACTAGTACATCAAAAGAAAATCGATACTCTTAAGCATCAACAACAACAACAATTGGATTCCGAGATGCAAAAGAAGGAAAGAGAAAGGAATTTGGCACCTACTAAAAACATAACGGGTCCACCAGTGTATTACCCTCCGGGACATGAATTGTTTGCTAAAAAAGAAGAATCTGGTGGTGGTGGAGCATGGAGGGCACAGGTTTGTCTATCTTTTTTTAATTCTCAGGTGATGAGGGAATGATTTTAGGGATCCATGGAGAAGTCTTCTGGGAGGTACATGCATGAATCTGAGAGTAGTAGTAAGATGAAGGTAAAATCTGGAGCTGCTGTAGTTCCAGTTTGCTTGCCTCTGTGTTGTGGCCTGCCTTGTGTCCTCCTGTAAAATGTATCGTGCCTATATCATTGATTTTTTTTAGATATTTATGTATAAAACAATTATTTTATCACCTAATCGGTTAAAGTTAATTTTACTAAAATACAGTGCCTTGATCTATTTTTATAAAAGAGCTAATTTATTATAGGAATATACCTGTTAATTTTATTGAAATGAATTGTAATTGTATTAAGCCAATTTAAATACAGGATTGCTTTTGGATCCTTTAATTGTGTGACTTGTAATATATTAACTGTATGATGTATATACATTTGTTTTTGGTAAAAGCTTTAATTTTTTTAATTTAGTTTGTAAATTACTATGCCTCATCTGATAAATGTGTTGGCACTAAATAATTTCTTTAACATGTCTCGTCTTGGCTGACTTGCATAGAGACCACTTTTCAAGTATAAATAATTTTTGTTATAATAAAATGTATGAAATAGTTCTTATAAATATTAATGCTCAGTTCCAATAACTTACTTTTAACTGTTCCGAAAACATCGCCGTTTGCTTCAAATGGTTTCAGAATTAAATTACATCATTCCAGGATGGAAAAGACAGGATTAGCATTCAAGTATGAAGATCAAGATACATAAAATTATTTACTAATCTGTGTACAACTTATTAACTAGGTTTCCAGGTAACTAATTCTAACTTTCTATTAAGTTCCGATAAAATAATGGAACACTGCAATTGCTTCTCTGGTGTTAGAGTAGCAGTGGTGTCTTCATCTTCCTCTTCTTCTTTTTTGACTCTTTTGCGTTTAGTTTTGGTAGATTCGGCTTTCTCTTCGTCCTCGCACTCGCTACTGCGAAGCTTAGCTTGTTTCACTTGTTTATCGTATTCTAAAGAGTCATAGTAATTGGGTTTCTCTCTCCGAACTCTTTGAGTCCTTCTACGTACTTCTTCTCCCGGGGAAGCGCTCCTTACGTGTTTTTTGGCGCTGAAGAATAAATGTCCGCATGGACAAGCTTTGCAAGCAACAGGAACTTGTTGATCACACTTTGGACAGCCTTTGGCTATCATTTTGTGTTTCGGCATTGTTGTTATTGTACATTATTTCACCTGCAAAGAATTCAAATAAATTACGTATAATAACAAAGGTTAGTTAATCATGGCTTTGTGAGAGTAAACGAGTTAAAATTTAATCTTTATTTAGCTTTAAAGTTACATAAAATTGATTATAGGTTAGGTCTTAATTGAAAACCTGTATATATTATTTGACTGGTTGCGATCTAACTATAAATAAGTTAAATTGTACATACATCAGATTACTTAATAAGGCACTCACTTTATATAAGTATTGTCCCACTTATTGCTAATTAAAAGCAAGATTTGTTTATTTCACTGGTTGACATAACTAATAGAAAAACTCTTATGTGGCTAACTTCAACTTTAATAGCTTAACTTGACTTTATTCGAAATACTTTGAAACTTAATTGTTTGTGATTGAATCGTTTTCATAGTGTTTTGTATTACTTTTATCATATTTTTTTAAAGAAATAAAATTAATACATTTATTAAAATTGGCTCAACAAGTTATAATTTTATTTTGAAGTGTACCTAATAGATAGTTTATAGAACGCTAAATTACGTTGTTCAGTTTTTATTAACAATGTATTAATATATCTGGAATATTTAATTGGTTTTAATTTTAAAAATTGTAATGTTTTGCAGTTATAGGTAATTTACAAACAAGCAATAAATAATATATATTAGAATTTCAAATTATAGGGACATTTCTGTAAACAAATTTAGTGTGGTAATGATTTTGTAACCAACGCTGCTAACTTCATAACGACGCGTCTTTTATAAGTGTAGTGCAATAGTTTATCATGTAAGTTATCTTTTTATATTAATAATTATTATTAATTTACTTCTTTTGTGCAAATTATTATGCATTTTTATTGTTTATAATGTTTTACGAATTTGAAATAAGTTAGTTGGGCTGTATGTCTTATGGTTGGAGTTTTTGAGATGTTGTCGTTTTCTATCTTATATAGTTTTTAGCATTTATTTGAATATTGCTTGCTACTTCTTATGCACCAAAGTCTTTTTGCTAAACATTTGTTTAAATTCATGAGTGGTAATTTTCTAGAGTATAACAGGTTCATTGATATTTATGTGCATGTTTCGAAAGTGCGAACATTGCCCGTAGTGCTATAGAGCTATTGTTCCACTAATGTTTGTATATTGTAATCATTATTGACGTGGTGTGGCAAATTGCTTTTTACAGAAGTAAAAACTTGGTTGTGCATTAAGCTTTTATTGCTTGAGCTCCGCTTAACATTGATTTTGATACAGTTCTACAGTTCATTTAATTTTACAGATCTCAGCAAAAATTATGGAATATACATGTACCATTTACGATACTTATTTAATACAACATTTCCAGCCTGTGTTTTTGAAAGCATAACATAGGTCTGGTTCTGAATATTTTTATATTTATGGGCACATATTATTCAAATGTATTATTAAAACTCATGGAAATGCGGATTGTTCTTAGGGACTAACAGCTGGACTTATCTGCAGCAAATCATTGGGACTTCTCGTCTGCAGTTTAATAAATTTATATTAGAAATATTAGCTATAAGTTACCAATCTTTTATGTAACAAAAAGGACTAATTTCGTTTTCCCACCCTTTATTATTATATTGTTTCGATTATTAATTAATATATTTTTTCAGTGAGAATTGTATTGCCGATCGGTCCGCCCATTCCTAATATCCTATTTTGATTATCCTTGCTGCTTTAATAAAAGAGTCTTCAGAGGTGATTTTTATAATGAAGATCTTGGAAGCTTTTCAAGCTCAAGTTGGTAAGAAATTCCCTTTATTTATTTAAATTACTCATGAAAAGGTATTTAAAAGTTTTTTCTAAACAAAATAAGACTACTTGGTGAAATGAAGTATAAAAAACGAAAAAATCATATTTATTGCTTGTACTATTATTTACTATTATTTAGGATAGATCCTTTCATTTATCCAATTGATAATTTGTTCTGGTGTTCTTACTCCCTTTGCCTTTTTTAATACTGGACTATTGTTATCTATTAATGAAATTTTGATTGAATATTAATGTTTCAACAAATAAATGAGACTGGGAAGTCTTCCTAAATGATCTAACATTCTCGTCGTAAGAGTAAACAAATACTAATTACAATAATGAGTTAATTACAAAAATGCGGAATAATGTCGCAGACATAACTATGAAAATTATTTATACTGAGAAAAGGGCGACGGATTATATTTACAGGATATTAACTGTAAGCTAGAGAGATTACATAATTGTATATAAACAAAATAAAGTGGCAATTACTAGTAAAAGAAAGAATGAATTAAAATCAAAAACTGGACAGAAACCTGTTGTACTTCATCTTAAATATACTTTGAAAAGGTTTCTTCATTTTTTAATCAATTATGATTAATTATCAGTTATATGAAGAAAAAAGGGGATGGTTTTATTTACAACAAATTTATTAGATATTTAAAGGATTAGTCCTTTTTCTTTCAATCAAATAATGAACATTGGTCGCACAGAAAATCAGAGATGGCGCAACAACCTCTATTGCAAGTTTAAATATAAAATATTTCTTTATATTTAACAATATTAATAAGTTTTAGGCTTTGTTTTAGATAAACTTTATCAATCATTGTGGATGTTGGATTTTTACTTCATGGATAGGCTGATAGAGTTCCACCAAAGAAATGGATTAATCATCTTTAGGTATATAAAAGTTTTTTAATAACAAGCTCAAAAATAAAACGAGAGTATATTATATATTTTACTACTTTAACTTAATCTGAATTTCAATAAATCAAAATACTCTCTTTTTATTGTTGATTGTGACCACTTATGGTGTTGCACAGTTGTGTGGCTCAGAAGAGGTCGTTCATTGATGTCTTTATGCATTGCAAATACATTGTTTTTTTTAATTTTCAGACTCAGTGCGGTGGTCTAAGATGACAGGTGAGACCATAATTAATAAAATTTAATTTCATGGTAGTTTAGCGACTGTGTGTCACCAAGATAAGCCTTGGAAACGCACACAGTCAAAATGTCATTCTTGGGAGAAACTGGTCTCTTTTCCTAAGTAACTTTTAGGACCTTTCTTTCAGGTCAGTTTGTGCGTGTATTTGATTTTACTTCCGTAGTTCTATAATCGAGTGATTGTCCTCCCAGTTGTAAATATGTTTGAGTCCTTTAAATCCTTGCAATTAATGCGTTTTTAAAAGTGGTATCCAGAAAGGAGCTATGGGGTCTACGGAGGAGTGTCGATGGAGTTGGCGGTTCAAGGAGGAGGAGGAAGGATGCAATAGTGGTCAGCCTCAACCCCACATTGTGAAGTCATCTTTAATACAAAGGACATCGAGGTAGGTTCGCCCAGCGAGGGACAAGAGGATAGAATCTTCATTAACGATGAGTTTTTGAACTTTCTCTTGCAGAAGGTGTTTCTGGAATCTAGAGCCTTAAAATTTTTAGTTTGCGATTTTTATTCAATAACTTAGCTATTGTAACTTTCAGAATTGAACGAGTTTCGGGATAACGAGGAGTGTTAGTGAAAATCGTCGAAAACGTTAGATCATCCTAATTGCGCTTATCGGGAAGAAGAGTTGTTTAGGGACATCCTAAATAATTATTATCGTTATTCAAAATCTATTAATTAAAGACACTTAAATAATTGGAATTTTATTTTGAAAACAGAATAAAAGGCATTAGTTAATTCATAAGATTTGATTGCTTTTGGGTGTTCGTGGATGGCATTTTAGATTGTTTGCAATTTTTATTTGTTTTAATAATTAATTTTTTGCAAATGCTGTTCACAACTCCCTATAAAAACTTTATAGGAAATTATTAAACTTACAATTAGATTTCTTGTAAAACCAGAAACACCTCTGCAATGTTCCTATTTTTTTGTCTATTTTTGATATTTGTGCCGCCCCATGTAACGCTAGTGGGACATTGGGGCACCTTTTTCTAAACTGCTGCAACTTTAAATGCGATTTTCATAAATTAATTTTGTTACAATTAAAACACAATCAAATTTAAAGTTACAGAAGAGGATGGCTTATTTCATCGCAATCTTTTGGGCTTCGCATTTTTCTTTTGGCTCACATAAAACAGCCATGTAATGGTGCTCCTGTTTTGTGATTTTAAACACTTAAATTATGATTACGTTCCTAAAGAATCAAACGGTTTTCGGTTCTCTTTGCAGATCACTTGTAACTTCAAGTTTTTCTGCTTTTACTTCTTAATTGTTTTTAACAAACTTATTTTTATGTAAGATACTTGAATATCCTTTAGACTTATTTATAAACAATTAAAATACCAATTAATAACGATGCAATACTTCTAAGTTATAAATTAATTAAATATTGTACTATATTTAACAAATACTCTCACAGATAGCGCCTCAATACACATTTTGGATTTTATTTCTGAAAAATTAATGGTTTTACTTATTACTCTTGACACATTAATGAATGTTAGTTAATCTACCTCAGGGTACAGATAAATATGCCAAATATTAGCTATTAATTTGTTACAAAGCACTGCTTTCGCCTTGTAATAAAAATTTAAGGTTCTGCAATTTTTAGTTAAAGTTGATTTAGTATTTAATGTAAGATTTTTTTTAAATCAAGCACTTAAAGAAAAAATCTTGAATCGTAGACCGCTTTAATAAACACTAGGACTATTCTTAAAATAATATTTACAATGCTTAGGCTACTTTTGGTATAAAATTAGATGTTGCTTTGAGCACTCTTATCTTTACTTAAACCTAAGAGCACACAATCAGCTTCTAAAAGTGTTAAGTCTTTGTCATAGCCCAAGAACTTGGAAGACAACTCCAAATCTTTAACCAACAGTCTCACTTTAGCTCCCCTTACATAGCTCCTAAAATTAAACAATACAATGATCATTATTTACAATACATTAAAATACAAACTCAGCGTTCTTTTTTGGTCGTGGACAAACACAATGAAACTTCCATCCAAAATCTATGTATAAATCATCATCAACTACATGGAAAATTTTTCCTAAAACCATCTTCCCTTCGGGATCACCAAGCTACAACCGAATCAATACAAAGTAAGACAAAAAAGTAAACAAACTTACATCAATAAAAGCTGAGTTTCTTAATAAAGATGCAAAGGTTTCGGAGGCTGCTTTGGGCTCTTCATTTAGGCCCTCAAACTTCTTGAAAGCTTTCGCATAACCACCTTCAGGGATCTCATTTTGTATTGAGAAAGCCCTTTGAAAAACCCTGGCATTGTTATTTCGAAAGAAAATTCGCGTTATTAAAGACATTTTCCACAATTTTAATGGAATGGTTTTCACATATTTTGGTTAATTAACCAACTTTGCAACTTGGAATCCTCTATGCTAACATTAATAAGAGAAACTAGGGCTTTTGTTAAACTAGAATTGGTTGCCTGAATGGACATTTAAATATATTACATAATTTGTATCTATGACGACGGTTTTGTAAGAGCCAATTAGACTCGTTTTTAAAGGCGCCTCTATTTTAAATAGATTTCGTCGGACTTTTGCAATAAAAGGCTGTTTTAAATGAAATAGAATTTATTAACATTCAAAGATATAACTAACTTAATAATACAAGAAATGTTTCTTCAAAATAATGGAGCTTTATTAATATACTTCAAACTTCAAATTTGTCATAAACTAAGAATGCATTTATATAAACACTTAAAAGTAACGGAGTTTTAAAATTGCTCTAAGATATAAATAGTAAGCCAGAAAGAAAGTGGAATAAGTGATATTGCTACTTTTATTACATCCCAATGGGACGAACAAAAATATTACTTGGTAACAGTTTCCTTACGTTGTAAGTTTATTTGCGATGTTTATTTCCGTTTAGATTTACTGTATTACACATTTTCTAATGGTACAACTTAGCTTAAATAAGTAATATTAACCTACTAGGAGCTGCAGCAGACGTGGGGCCCTATTTACTAAGATCATCAAACATTTGCTTCGATGAGCTTTCTTACCTATGCCAATTTTGAAGTCTTTCAACATTTTTAATACTTAGAACAAGAAAACATGTTTTCGAATAAATAAAAATGTTTCTATTAAAAAATAAAATTTCTACATTGTACCTAACACATGTGGCAAGTGTGCAAAATGAAAATGCGGATGCGATGACAGCAAAACCGGCGAGGAAAGCAAAAAAAATATGATTACCTCGTCGATTTCCACAACCGGAATGTCCGAAAAGCACACTTCAACACTGCTGGGTAAACCAGAAGAAATATTTCAAATAGTTCGACTAAGTTCGACCTAAAAGATCGATTTTTTTTTAAATTTGAATGATGCGATGTAATTAACAAATTTAGCTATTTAGAGGGCATTCTTGATTTCATCGTAAAGCACTAAGACAATGGCTCCGCCTGTGCCACGGAGGACGTTGGAGAAAGCTCCTTTGAAGAATGCGGCTGTACCTTCTGTCTTAGCAATTGTTGCCCAGCAATGCATGGTATTCTTGTAGAGCATTTCAGTCTGCTTGCGACCAGATTGCATCATCATACGTCTACGGACTGTATCGAAGGGATAGGATACAATACCAGCAATTGTTGTGACAGTCTAAAAAAGTAAATGTGTTAAATATCATTATCAATACATAAAACCAAAGCCCAATCGTTTCATTTCGAAAAGGATAAGACTTTTGAATAAAATTACCTGAGCAATAGCCCAAGAAACAACAAGAGGAGTATTTTTGGGATCGGGCAAAATTCCTTTGGCTGTGTCGTAGAAACCGAAGAAAGCAGCGCGGTAGATGATGATACCCTGTACAGATACTCCAAAACCTCTGTATAAACCAACGAGACCATCAGATTTGAAGATCTTGCTGAGACAGTTGCCAAGACCACTGAATTCACGTTCACCTGCTGCTTTACCAGTATCGGCGGCCAATCTAAAAGACAAAATTGAATCAAAATATGTCCCTTTTGGCCCAATCGACCGAAGTACCTTGTACGGGCGAAATCGAGAGGGTAGACGAAGCAAAGAGATGTGGCTCCAGCAGCACCGCCGGAGGCCAAGTTGCCCATAAAGTAACGCCAGAATTGGGTATGTTTGTCGACTCCACTTAAGAAGACTTGCTTGTATTTATCTTTGAAGGCAAAGTTAAGGGCTTGGGTTGGGAAATAACGGATTACATTGGCGGCGTTACCACGCCAGTAGGCCAATACGCCTTGTTCCTTTGGGATACGTACAAAACAATCTACCATACCTATTTAAAAAAAAAAAGTATTAGAAAAAATTTATGGCACAATCAGGATCAAAGTTCTTCTGTCATCAGTCTAAAAATGTTGAGCAAAATCAAGACTACAATATGCACTTTACACACTTAATACATCTTATCTTGTTTAAATATTTTCATTGTAATTAATTGCTATAAATGCAGTCGGTCTAAAGCCAACGGCCTTCATCCTTAAATATTGGCATAAATAAATTTTAAAAAAAGGAAGTACATTTTAAATTCGGACTTGGTACAATAAATTATCATTTTGATCATTCAACTTGTCCAAAAGTCATTGAACTCATTCGACATTAATTTTTCCTGGAGGATTCGAAAAAAAAATAATTACAACAAAACGTGATGACAAATGGAATTTGAATAGAGCCGGTATTTTTTCCACGTTCATCTGACGTCACCGATGAATGGAAAGTTACTGCCACGTGTTTGCATTCAAAGCAGTAACCTCAGGGTAACGAGGATTTTGGGCCTTAAGTTACTCATTACACCCGTACCGTATCAGAGTTTTATTTTTAAACCAAATGCATATTATATAAATTGAGACTTTGATCTGCGGATCAGGTGGTATGGCACAGAAACAGAGAGAAGTGTGCTCTATTTATTTTTGTTTCGGTACTTTCAGGTGAAGGTTATGCAATTGAGAAATAAACGTCCATTTTTTCGGGCCTAGCAAATTATGTTCATCTTTACACGTGGCTTCCTAAATAAGTTGTTCAGAAGGGTTCAATGAGCACTTTTGGGCAGTCCAAAGATGTTATGTAAGATTTGCTGACTGAGCGATTGCGGATTAAATGGCTTCCTTTTTGGCCAAAAGTTCGATATTGATCAGGGTCTGAGCGCATGGTAAAAGCGGCCATTTTGCTGATTTTCCAGAATGAAGCATGTGGCGTAGGGGGTTTCCGGTTTTTTCCTCCTGTGCTTCGCTTTTGATTGGACTTTTTCAGTTTTTATCAAAGTCTGACGCCCGTGCCTGATAATGAAACGCATGTGGTTATGAAACCATCCGTTTTAGTTATTGAAACGCGACCTTGGCAAAATTAGCGGATCAACGTCACACACACTGAAGTCACTCTAGTCACTACGTTTATTTCATTTTTAACATATTTCGAATGTCTCGAGCGATTTTTGAGTCATGGGACTGTTCGGCCAAGTGTTTGAGGGTCATGGGTTTCGAACGCTTACATAAGCACTTTTGATCGTTCAATGGTCAAGCAAAATTGTACCAAAAGGAGACTTCTGAGGTTTACTGCTGGGCATGTGGTATTCACTGTAATAAAATGTGTTCTTACCCTTGTAGCGCTGGTCAACTGGAATTTGCTTGGAAACATGTTGAACTTGAAGGAGTAACTTGACTCTTTCAATGGGCGCTACGGCAGTCTTGGAGATGGCTGCAGAAATACCACCAGCAAGAAAATCTTTGGCGAAAGCCACGGGATCAGTTAAAGAAGGCATTTTCTATAGGGTATGGTAGAACTTGCTGCGTACTCTTCGCGCACTGAACTGGAAGTGGACTTGGGAGTGGGTTGAGATTTTTAGAGTGCACGTCTCGCGCCGGTCATGTGCTTTCCCAGGCGCTGAAAACCAAGAATAGCGCGTTACGTTATCGGCCAAGTTCGAAAAGTTCTTGTTTTTTGACGTTGCATTTCGTTAGATAATCGAAATCCCACAAGGAAAATCCAAAATTCGACCATGGCCTGAACCGTTTTCGATTCAAAAAAGCCCGCTTTGTCCTATTGCTAAGTTGCGCACATATAGATCCAGAAGAGTTTCTCCAATGCCATCACCAGACGGCGATACGTATCCGTTTTCAAAGTAGGTTATTGGGGCACATTGAGATAGGACCAAGGTACAAAAGTTATCGATTTAACTTTTTACGAATTATCATTCTTATATAATTTGACTTTCGAAAGGTGTCCCAAAATGTCTAATTCGGGCAATGAAGGTTTTGACTTAAGGGATCAATCGAATGACATACATCGTCAGACCAATCTCACTAAATATTTTAATGGTTTTCTAAGAAACTAAGTCAGATACAAATTGGAAAAGAAAACACAATTATAAAAATTCAATCCTACGCAATTAGGTGATAATTTGTTGATTGAGTTACTTAATCAAAATGCTGCGAAATTGAAGCAAAGTTGATGATACGGATTCCTATCGATGGTTGTTCAAAGTTGATGTTTTTGAGATAAAAATAGGGCGTAAATTATTTATTTTTTTAAATAATTGTGTGTATATCTTTTGTTTTTTTTTAAATTATTAATTTTGTGGTATTTGGATAATTTATGTCATCAGAAGTAATGCTAATAAATGACCTTTGTTCGTTCCAATTTCTAATCGTTTGGGTGGAATTTAACATTTCATTTACATTTTACAATTAGTTTATAATTATTTTTTTTAATATTTAAAGTACGTTCAAGCAGCTGCCCACCAGATGAGATAACAATGATAAGGCTGGGATTTTAAGAAATAATCTAAGATTCACGTCAGACAATTATTTATAATTTTATTTACTTTAAGCCAACAATAAGCGAAAATTTATAGTTATGGCGTTTATTTCTTTTTTTTTAATAACACCATTTTATATCATTTCAAAAAATCTCTGTAGTTCTTTAGCAATGGTAGACCCCCATTTTATCAACAAAAATGGTCCAATTTTATGTTCATCATTTTTAAACATAAAAATCATCACAAACTATTGACTAACTGAAGAGAAAAATGCTGAAAAAATTTATAACTTTGAAAGTCGAAAAGATATCTTTGTCCAGCTTGAAAATTTTGATTTTAGGGGTTGTTTTACATAAGGGTAGTGGTTTTTAATAAAATATTTATATCAGAAACAAAATTAACCATTCTATCTTAAAGTATCTTGAATTTTTACAGTGGACATGTTAAAAATTTAATATGCAACCCTAAACATTGGGCTTAAATATTTCCAATTTACATAAAGGTGGTAGTTCTTAATACATTACCCCATAAAAAGTTGACCAAAATATTTTCAAAATTTTGAATGAAAAATTCATAACTTTAAAAATCGAAAAGTTAGACTTGTGCGGTTTTAAAATTTGATTTTTCTAATTTTTTCCTACATAAGGGTAGTTAGTTTTATAGACCTATTACGGTTAAAATAAAATTTGATAACATATCTTAAAAATTTGTAACATTAAAATTCGAAGAAAAATTTGTATACAGTTTTTTTCAAAATTAGACGGACAGTTTTTTTTTTTAAATAAGGGTAGTAGTCCTTACTGAAATATTTTTCGCAGACTAATTGGTTTAAACAAATTTTCTAAAATAATCAAACGGACTGGACCCGGTCCCAATTGATCTCGATAATTGCAGTTCTACTGTATTAAAAAAAAATTACAGCTATACCTTTTTCCAAACTTAAAGTTTAAGGGCTATTACAATAGCAATTTTTTTCTCTTTGTTGTCATGGTTACGCATATAATTAGTTTTTATGATTTTATTTAAAATTTTTAACTTAGAAATTAATTGTGATCCGCGGGGCCACTTTCTTCGAATAATTTTTTTTCGACGAGATTCAAAGGAAATGATAATTCCAGCCAGACTGAGTGTACGATTACATAAGTACCATTATGCTGTTATCGCAGAAGGAAAAGATTGCTAAATGAATGCGATAAGAAAGACAAAAATTAAATATAGTAGAAATGTGTGCGAGCTAAAGTTCTAATGCGAATGACGAATTTCGATTTTTATAAAGCGCTCCGTTGATTCATCAAAGGCGAATCAATGTGATGTGTTGGGAAAAAAAAGGGCCAAACGCATTGTTTGGCACGCCACAACCACCTTTGTGCAAAGTGTGTGTTTAGTTGGCGCAAAATAAAAAAATAATGCCAAGGGCGTACGCGTGCACTTTGTTTATTTTCGATCCTGATCCTCATCCAACTCGATTCAATGTTAAATTGATCCAATCAAGAATTCTAATGGGCCTAAAAATATACTTTTTCGTCAAAAATAATTTTAAACTTTTTTTGTTTTCATAACTCCTGTTCTTGTGTATTTTACGAAAAGCGTTGTTTAATTTTAGACCGATTTTCCTGGTTTTTGTTTTGACAACACCAGGTGATCTTTTTTTGGGATGCGAAGCTTAGGAGAGTGCCCCCCTAAAAAATGAATTAGTTTTAATACATTTCATTTTAATTCATAGAGATACAGCATCACAACAATTTCACAAATAGACATTTATTTAAAACTAACTTCACGTCGTACTTAGTCGTATAAGTCCCTGATTAATTTTGTGTTTTAGCCTAATTTTTGGTTCTGAATAATAATAATAATAATAACAACAGTAGTGAGCGCACAACAGAATATTTTGCCCCCGAAATAAGCACCGACAATTTTCGGCCCGCAAAGACCCAGCTGCTTTTTATACATCACCGTCTCTAAAAAATTAGAAAAAAAATTATCTAAGCCCAAAAAGCTTAAAATCGAAGCCTTCGTCAAATTTTAATAAATCTAAAATTGCTAGAAGTCGAGGCATGCATTGTTCGGGCACGGGGCACATGAATCTTTTTTGAAGTTATACTTCATTTGGCGCTTTGAGCTCGAATGCGCACATCTTCGTTTTTATTGAATTTTGTAAATTAAACTTTCTTTCCACTCAAGAAATTAAATTTAGTTCAGTAAATATCAATTATATGTTCGAAAAACGTATTTTTACTATAGCAATGAGTGGGAGCGAGCGAAAAGATACGAGAAACTTATAAGTACGAGTGAGAAGGAATGATAAAAATTATTTACTAATTTTTCGTTAACAAAATTATTTCGAATTACGCTTAAAATCGAGTGTGCACATTCGAGCTCAAAGTGGCACATTCCGATCTCGGGAAAATGAAGCGCGCCGCTCCGCGTCGCGCTTCATTTGCTTCCCTCGCTCGGAAATGTGCCACTTTTCGCTCGAATGCGCACATCCACGTGTTTATTGGATTTTTCTATATTAATCATCGCTCTTTCAAATCGAAATTCAGATTTTCTATTTAAAGGAAAAAATTAAAGGGTCAAAAAATTTCCGAAATTTTTTGGTGATTTTTGAAAGGCTGTACTTCAATGAAAAATGGTCGTATCTAAAATTTTAAAAAAGCATTTTAAAGTTCCGAGATGCTAGTTTTCAGATCTTGTAGCGAAAAATTTTTACGAGTCACCGTTATCGCGCAATCTTAAGCAATAGCACGCAAGAAAAATTTTGCAAATTTGATACAAACTTGATACATAAAAAGTTTAATGTATAGAACACTAGTGTTTCATTTTTAGGCAATATCTTTTTTGTTTTATCTGAAAATTTGATAGTTTAAGGGAAAAAATAATTCCCGTTGAAATTTTTCGATAAACGAAGGGTCTAACTCAGATAGAATTTTTTTTTCTGTTCTTTCAAATTTTCAGATAGGACAGAGAACAAAATATCGCCTAAAAATGAAACACACAAATAGAATTTTAAAGAAAGTAAATGTGGCAACGATGTAAATGCTTATACCGAATGCTCTATAGATGTATTGCACATATATTATGCCTTGTATATAAAATTTAAAAATTAATAGTTATTTTGAAAGTAAATTAATTATTGTGAATCGCGCTTAAAGCCGAGTGTGCACATTCGAGCTCAAAGTGGCACATTCCGATCTCGGGAAAATGAAGCGCGCCGCTCGCGTCGCGCTTCATTTGCCTCCCTCGCTCGGAAATGTGCCACTTTTCGCTCGAATGCGCACATCTTCGTATTTATTGGATTTGTCTATATTAATCATCGCTCTTTCAAAGCGATATTTAAAGGAAAAAATTAAATGGTCAAAAAAATTTGCGAAATTTTTTGGTGATTTTTGACAGGCTGTATTTCAATAAAAATGGTCGTATCTGAAATTAAATAAAAGCATTTTAAAGCTTCAAGATTCTAGTTTTCAGATCTTTTAGTCGAAAAATTTTCAGAATTCACTGTTAATGCTTAATCTTAAGCAATAGCGCACAAGAAAAATTTTGAAAATTATTTTGGTTTTTTTGAACAATATTTTTGAGTTATATGGAACGGATAGCTTGTTTATTTCGCTTCAAGTTTTTTAAACCCTCGATACGATCATTTTTCATCGAGATACCCGACGTTAAATAAAAAAAGATTTTTTTGTCTTCAATCATTGATAGGGGTAAATAGTATAGTTGTTGGCCAGTCGACAATGATTGGCTCTATTTAGAAAATTATACTTATAATAAATCTATATTTCCTAAAGTTTCGAATTTTGAGATACGAGGTTTTGACTTCGCAGTGACGATATGCCTTCTTAAATATCATAAAAGTTAATTATTAAATTCATATTTAAATTATTATATACAAAATTATAATTATCTTTTGTTTGATACGTGGAAAATAAAATAATTTTTTTTCTAATAAATGTTTCGTTTTTTTGCTAAATTACTATATCTTATCTTAATTAGAAAATATTGGCCAATCACTGTAAATTCACTGGCCAATTACTATACATATTTATATGGCCAATAACTATGTTTATTAATAAAAGGGCCAATCTCAGTATCCAAAAATCGCACAGAAAATTGAAAAGCAATTTTGGAAACTGGAATAAATTAAATTAAATTTTTCATTTTCATTTTAGGGAAATGTTTTTTCCATCCATTTGAAAAAAACATGAAAAGAGAGTAATTTATCGTTTTTCAGAAAATTGACGGCTATGTTTCAAATATTCATGAAATGACTAATGTTAAGGGTGACTTTTATACTGAATATACCCAAGAAAACTCTGTAAAGTGACAATTCGATCTAACAAACCGTTCACTTGTTTCAAACAATCAAATTTTTGAAAAAAACAACAAACTGCTAAACCCTCGGGTACGCCAAAGAAGTACAACTTCTAACGCACCGGTTTCTTTGATTTTTTTGTGTCCGATACCCGATGCCATCGACAATTCCTAATAATTAATAGTACGTAAACTCGTCCTTGCTTTCTGCATGTGTACAACTTAGAATTTAAGTCCTTACATAAATATCTCTTAAAATTTTTTTAGAAGCCTTAATAATACTTTTCATTGGAATGAAGCTTACGAGAATAAGTCTTACAGCTACGTCCTTAAGACTAATCATAATCATAAAACAGATCTATTTTAGATAATTACATTTTATTGCTTAGTTTTTAAAAAAATAATAATTAATAATCTATGATTCTAAAATAGATCTTAACAGAATCTTAGTGTTTGCAACAATCATTAAAATTTAATAAAAACATTCAGTTTGGTCCTGCACACACTTCGTCGAATTTAAAGCTAAAGCGAACGAATCAGAGCAAGAATAACATTTCATGTCACCTCGGTCTAATTATCGTCAGCATCAATAATTTGTACATTTTTTTTCTTCTTTCTAAATAACCAAAAGAGTATTGTCCTCATTCGAAAATACGTCGTTAAAAAGTAATTAAAGAAACAACGGAATTTGTACGAAAAAGCTTAGAAAAATGCACAGCCTAATTTTGTGCAGAAACGAAAAGATTGCAGCCCTCAAAGCATCTAATGCACATTTGTCCTTAAAAATACTTCATCGATCTTAAACAATTAATAAATAATTTATGCACCAATTGAAATCGAAAAGGTGAACACACCTTTTTCGGGTTGAGTTAAGCTGAAGCTGTCTTATGTATTTTGAACACGATTTTAAATTTCGAAATATCTAACAATAAAAGGGGGGGGTGTACCGCCGAAGAATTATTACAAATTTCTCATGTGACGCAAACGTCTGACTAGTAAGCAGCACGAAGAGAGACCGCTGGAGCCCTTCGATAGCTGCGAGAAGTTGATCGATCTTCTGGGATAGTCGATTTTGTTCCCAAAGACCTAAAATCGAAATCGATTACACTTTTGAGCGACCAAAGTACTTTCAAAATGCAAACTTTTGAAGAGTGAGGGATTTCTTCTAGGCTCCTATGTACTAAGGTACCATTCAAATATAAAACGTTAGCTGCTTGGTCTTCGGGAAGTGTTAGGGTTTGGTACCCGTGGGTAGCTTCTCTTTCCATTCTTTTGAGGACGTCTTGTGCTTCCTTGCTGGACCCTACGCATAGCAAATCGGGTCCTCCTACTGTCACTAAGGCTTTGAGATGTTTCTGGTCCGATACCTAAAAGGAAGAATGGTAAATTTTGGGTTGAATTGATCCAGAAAGGAGAAATCGCTTACCTTGATGGGCGTGCAGGGGTATTCGGGAAAGAAGCGGCCACAGCTCGAGCTCCCGCTTCGTTGGTCCAATCTGAGAGCCCAACGAAGAATTCTCGCCCTAAGAACGATCACCATTAATTTATAATAGAAAAAGAAAAAGATGTGCAATGGTACCAGTGAATAAAACGTCGCCCCCGTCCAGTTTCGCCGAAGGATCCGACATTTCTATTATGGGAAGATCGAGTTCTTTTTTTAGGATTACTCTGATGGTGTCTGTCTGAAACAAAAGCAGATTTTAATTATTTTTGATAAACAGAATTAATTTTTTTGGTAATGGCAAAAAATGAAGCATGAAAGCATGCGATGTGTGACAAAAGATAGAAAGTCTAGACGTTTTTTTGAGCTTTTAAGTGGGTGGACTTTGTGCATGAAAGCTCTTTGTGGATGAAGCCTTTTGGAATAACACAAACAAGTACTGATTGTTTCATATCTCCCCTTTAATCTCCTGCTTTGTTTTTCTTTTGTGCTTTGTACTTTGTTGCTTTTTCTTTTATATACCATTCCTGGATAAACATGAAAAATACCATTGAAGATACTTATCTAATTTTTTTTCTGTGGTGTTTTTTAGCAATAGGAACGAATGTGGAGAATTTTAGGTCTTCCGCCTTTATGGTTTTTCAATTAAAAAAATACTTGTTATTTTCAGAAAGTGTGTTGTGTTTCAAAAACGATTTGTCCGATCTATTTGGGTTTTGGATTTGTTATATGGTCTACCAGCTGACCCAACTGACGTCCTGTCCAAATTATGATGGAATCATGAGTTATGGTTTTGAGTTCATACAAAAATTCCAAAGAAAAAAGCACTTTTAGTTTATCGGTTTTTTGAAAACCTTATTCGGACTATTGCGAACATTAAAAAAAAACAAGCTAAATCGGTCCAGCCGTGGTGGGTGTCCCTAATCCAGAAGTGCCAAAAATGTCCTTTTTGAAAAATGAAATTTAAATGATATAAAAAATATTTTTTTTTGAAATAGGTAATTAAAAACTATTTTTTTATCTAATATCTAACATCAAAAAACGCAAATAAATTGGTCGTCGTTTTTTTTTTAGAAACAAATCCCACTGATATAAAAACTATTATTTTATTGAATAACCACAAGGGCCGGAGACCTATAATTTTCCACATTTGTTACTATTGCTAAGATACACCACTGAAAAAAAATCCACTAAATATCTTTAAGGGCACTTTTCGATGCTAATCCGGCAATGGCCTTTCAAGCTTTCAAATATACCTACTTCAGACAAAAAAAAGGCAACTTGTAATAAAAGGAATGTAGAGTAAGAAGTGAACTATGACCCTTAAATGATGTAATGAACTAATAAATAAATTGAACGTATAAAGCCATTGTAATCGAGAAGCTTAAATTAAGTGTGAGTGCTTTGAATTATAAGTTTCTTGCGAATCAAACTTAGTGGTTGCTTATCAAAATTACCCCTAACTTATTATTTTTAGAATTAATCTCGTTACGATTTAGTTTTAGATTGTTTAATCGAATTTTTGTAGGTCAATTACGAGAGAATGTACGAAAAAAGTAATAATAGGATATGATGTAGTAAAAATTATATAGGACGCGTTTAATGGGGCTTTGACTTTACAATTATTTATTTTTAGGACAAGGCTTCATAATATTTGGACATTTTTTAATGTTATGGTTGGGCGATTCACATTTTTAGCAATAGATGGAGCGGGCATTCGGTTTTAAAGCAAAGTAAATTGAATAAGGTTTAGGTGTTTATTTCTTTACTTTTGGTTATTAATATTTTAATTTTCATAAAAAAATTTAAATAACCGAAAAGTCAAATAACTAAAAAAATTGGCAGTCGAAAGATGCATTAGTTTTTTTTTCTAAATTTAGAATGTATAAAATTTGGAATGTTGTTATTTGAAGAGATTTCCTTTAAAATATTTAATCCTTGCACTTTTTTGCATAAGTTGAGATCGAAATTAATGTAGTTATATAATTTGTGGTTAAAAAAATATTAATAGAAGAGGTAACAGTGGTTTTGAGACAATTTCATTTCCCAAAACTTTTAGAGTTTTTACAAAAGTTAAGATTCAAATTAATAAAAGTAGTACAATGATTTTTGAACAACTGACAACGTGTTTTTTTAGATTTTTAATTTTAACAAATACATAACTACGTTATTCGAAGAGATTTTTTCAAAAATCTGTAACATTTAGACCTTTTACACGAGCTGATATTAAAATTAATATAAAACGCTATAATTCTCTGTATGGAAATGACAATATAATAATTCTATGTTTTTTTTTCAAAAATTTAATTTTTAATGATTTATAACTTCGTTCTACAAAGAGATTTCTTTAAAAACGTTAAAAATCTGCAACAAGAGTTGTGTTATTGACAGTCCAATTCCTGTTAACTTTAAATAATATCAAAATTAATATAAAATGTTCCTTTTTTTTTTGAGATATTATATGTTTTGGTAAATAATTTAATTTTTCAAAATTTACAACTTGGTTATTGCAAGAAATATTTTTAAATCCCTTAAAAATCTAAAATTTTTCATAAAAGTAGAAATCAAAATTAATATAGAATGATACAATTTTTTTTGGAAAATAGTACTATAATAAATTAATGTATTTTTGTACATAAGTCAATTTGAAAATATTCATTTCTTCGTTATTCAAAGAAATATTTCTAAATCCTTTAAAAATCTGAAATCTTTCAAATTTGTTACATAATTTGAAATCAAAATTAATACAACGATACAATTTATTTTGAAAAATAACAACATAGTGAATTTTGTTTTGTAGTTAAATTAAGTTTTAGTTCATAGCTTCCTTAACCCTCCGCATACTAGGTGACTAAATGTCACATGCCATACTAGGTGGGGTTTGCCATACCCCGAAAATAAAATATACAAAATTGTACTTTATGACAGTTAAATGATAAGAAATATATTTTAATAACCAATAATGAATAGGTTTGAGTAAAACATATTTATTTATGCATTAGAATAGACTTTTATTAATAAAAATACAAAAACTTAACTTTTTCTTCAACTTATAAACTATTGAGTCTTTCATTGAGTACAAAATTCCAATGGCACGGGTCAATTACGATACCGAATATTAAGAAAACCTAACCAGAATTTCATTCTTGCTTCCTTATTGAAATACAAATTAATTTCACGGCAATTTCTTAATGATTCGCAAAAATTTAGACCAATCAATTACATGAAAAATTAATTGAATAATTTTAATCGTTCCCTCTCACTTGCATTGACAAGATTGTTGTATCTTCTCGCTCCCTTCCACTCATTGCTATGGTAAATACAATTTTTCGAATATAAAATCGATATTTAATAAATTAAATTAAAATTTTTGATTTGAAGGAGTGCACGATAAATTATACTAATATAATAAACACGAGGATGTGCACATTCGAGCGAAAAGTGGCACATTTCCGAGCGAGGGAGGCAAATGAAGCGCGACGCGGAGCGGCGCGCTTCATTTTCCGAGATCGGAATGTGCCACTTTGAGCTCGAATGTGCACACTCGGTTTTAAGCATGATTCACGAAAATTTTAAAGTCAATAAATTAGACGCAACATTAGTTAAATAATTTTAATCGTTCCTCTGGCTTTTATTTGAAAGATTGTCGTATCTTTTCGCTCTCTTCCACTCATTGCTATGGTAAATACATTTTCGAAAATAAAATCGATACTTACTAAATTAAAATTCCATATTTGATTTGAAGGAGCGTAGAATAAATTAGATAAATGTAATAAATACGAGGATGTGCGCATTCGAGCGAAAAGTGGCACATTTCCGAGCGAGGGAGGCAAATGAAGCGCGACGCGGAGCGGCGCGCTTCATTTTCCCGAGATCGGAATGTGCCACTTTGAGCTAGAATGTGCACACTCGGTTTTAAGCTCGAAGACCAAACGTCCCGTTTAAACAAAAAAAAATTGGTCACGTTAGTTATACCCCACCTAGTACACGGAAGGTTAATGGAAGCCTTATTTTTTAAAACCTTAAAAATCTGAAATCTTTGGAAATTTTCACATAAGTTGAGAATCTAAATTATAATAATTTTTTTTTTTTGAAAATCAGCAATAGACTAGACCAATAAGTTTGTTTTAATATATCACTCAGTTCATTTTGAACGAATGCCTTCAAAAACACCTTTCAGAGCCCAAAATAGGAATACTCACAAAATTCGCGAAAATTTATGCAAACCAAATATGGTAACGAATTAGTATGTGCGGAAGTAATTGCTTAATGTGAAGTGTTGAGTGAAAATGGGGGGGTCGGACGTTAACGCACATTTCCTTTTCACAAGGGATTGAAAGATATTCATTCCAGTTTAGACCTTTAGAATTCCTTGTTAGATATTATCACGCATTTCGATTTATTATACCTGGTTAGCTTTCAAAAGCTTTCAAAGGCCCAAGTCCTTCTCCGCCACGCTTTTAATGTGTCACAGTTGTATTTTGTAAGCACTTAGGCATGAACCCGATTGATTTTTGATTATCTTCTAATTTTAGTAACCTTTCCCACTCGAAATTTATTATACTCGAAGCGATTCGCAAACTTTCACCTAGGGCACTGTTTGTTCCGAAATGAGGAAATTACATTTTGGCTTATGTAAATACAGCTGGTGTTTAATAATATTTTTAGTTTCACACATATACAAAATTTAATCTATTTTTATTCGGATATAGCACGCCGAACTCGGTACTTGCATTGATAAATTGGTCCTTCAGTTTTTTGATCGAGTCGTATCCTTCCCATTGACGCAATTAATACTTTAAAATTTATTAATAATTTCAAACGGGTTATTAAGTTATACAAGAGAGATCTAATCATAAAGTGCCATACCCTCGATGTCGGAGCTAAATTAGCTTTCTCCCCCTTGCCAGACGTAAATTGGGGCTCCTGCAATCTTCCACTTTGATTACAGAGTTTCTTATGCCTCTTCATCTTTAAATAAATTATTTAATTATCCAATTTAACTTATTTTATGTGTTCGAATGCGTAGGGAAGTACGAAGATTAATGAACAATTTTTAGAAGATTTTCACTGATTTTTCTGTTAAATTTTAGTGTATGTGCTTGCCTATGTAATCTATTGGGTTGACAACAAATTAATTTGGGAAAAAAAGAATGTTTTCGTCATATTTTGATTTTTTATCTCGGCAAAGGCAAGAAAGCGTCCGAGGCTCATAAAGACTTTCGTGTCAGAAAAAAATTTCGTTTTGGAAATTTTTTACTTAAAGATGGTCAACGTTCTGGTCAACTAACTGAAGTTAATAATGATCAAATCATATAATTGAAGCAGATCGTCATATAAGTGTGAGAGAAATTCTGGAGAGATTTAATGAATCACCCACAACAATCAAAAATCATTTAAAATGACTTGGACTTGTTAAGGAGCTCGATATTCGTACTCCATGAGAATTGAAAAAGATTCATTTAAAACAACGAATGAGCATTTGTAATGTGCAGCTCAAACACAACGAAATCGATCCTGTTTTAAAACAAATCATCACTGGTGATGAAAAATGGGTTGCCTACAATAACATTGATTAAAAACGATCATGGTCCAACCACGATGAAACCAGCACAAGTCAAATTACTTCAAAAAAACGATCATGCTTTCAGTTTGGTGGGATTATAAAGGTGTTGTGCATTTTGAGCTGCTCCCAAGGAACCCAACGATCACTTCAGATGTCTGCTGCAAATGAAATTGGAGGAAGTAATCAAAAATTGGCTAATCGTAATAGAATTATGTTTCACCATGGCAACGCTCGACCTCACACATCTTTGGTGGCTCGTCAAAAATTATTGGAAACTGACGTCACATCCACCATATAGCCCAAACGGTGCACTTTAGAAGATGCACTCATGAAGATGATCTAAAATCGCACTTGGTTCAATTTTTTGATGATAAGGACCAGAAGTTGTACGAACATGGAATCATGAAGTTACCAGCGAAATGGCAAAAGGCCTTAGAACAAAATGGTTCATCTATATTTGATTGGAATCCATTCTTTATATAAAAAATTGTGTTTTAATTCAAACTACAAAAAAAAAACGAAATTACTTTCTTGCCAACCCGACCCATATAATGTTGTCCGAATGCAATGTAATTTTGCCACCTCGTTATATGTTGTATGCAATTAACTTCGAGCTAAAATGTTGATTAAATTACATTCATGAGATGTGCAGCAGCCTGTGTCGATGTTGCTGACGTATCTCTTTTGTATTTATTTTTAACTTTTATTGTTTAATATAAAAAAAAGTACAAAACGACGTTTGTTACAATTATCTTTGTACTAGTCAGTTTTTAGTTTAATTTTGGTTGCAAATTGGTCATTGCTCAAAAATCAAGGATCCGATTGAAATAGGGCTTTCAGAAATCGAAAAGCATAACATTTAAGTAAACAGATATTTCGGCGATTTAAAAAAATCATTTTTGTTCTTTGAGATGAGCTCAGAATAATTTGAATAAAAAATAAATCTTCTACGGCCGAGCGAAGCATTATTACTTAGTTAATCTATACCAAAATTATATGTACCTACTATGTAAATTAATTATTTTATATATTAATTATTATTATATATTTTAATGAGGTACAAGGGGCTCAATTATTTTTATTGGAGTCTTAAAAAAAACAATTTTATGTACTACGAATAATGGTAGGCACTGCGTTTTATGAAAATTACATTTGGGGATCAAAATTCTTTTTTTTTTATCAAAAAGGGATTGATATAGTTAAATGCGATTTTCGCCAATACAAAAAGGACCAAATTAGAGCAAATAGGTATCTAGTAAATTCAAAAAAAAAAATTATTGACTTTTGTATTATCCTGCAGAGATTTTGTCCAACTAAAAAAAAACCCAATTGAAAATAAAAATTTTTAAATCGATAAAAGCATTTCATTTTTTTTTAAAAACTTGGCAAGTACTTTAAGCACTTTAAAGCAATTTATAAATTACTTTACTTCTGAAATGACGTCAGTAAAATGTGTGCCACCACCACTTAAATTCGAAAACAAATTGCAAATTGCAAAATTAGGCTTAATTGAAATTTTAAAATATTAATTTCCGTTTCATAATCTTCCAATTTGCACGCACCTTAAGTCTACATATTAATCACGCGGAATGTTTGCTTTGAAAATTAAACTTAATGGCCAAGAAAATTAAACATTCTGAAAACTTTAGTAGTTCAGTTCTTTATCATTAGTTTTCCCCTTTTTTCTATTAGAAAATCATTTTTGCAAAACCAATTCTATTGCTAGAGATCGTATTGTATAAAAATAAGACAGGACCGTCTGCAGTTTTTTACAATGTCTAAAGGCAGCCCCTTTTTAGACAGGTGTCATTAGAAAGGTGCAATCACTTCTGGTTAAGATAATTACAATCAGTCTGCGGTTTAGTTGATTAAATTCCTTGTAAGTTAAACTCTTGCAGGTTACTTTTCCTCTGACCTTTTTAATTATCTCTAATTCGATTTCAGTTTTAATCATTCCTTTAACGATAAAAGTTCAAGTTTAAAAAAGTAGGACAGCACTGAATATTCAGCAGAGTCCACAGGAGTGCCATTTAAGTCCAAAATGCAAATGAAAATCTATTAAAAGTATCAAAAATAACATAAAAATATGCTTTTACACAATATTTAAATTTATGCAAATTATGGATTGCCTTTTCTCAATAGATTATTGTGCCATCTAGAAAAAAAAACTTAATCCTTCCTCCCACGTTTCTAAAATAAAATCGGCACCGAAATTAAGATTATGAGGGTATTAAAAAACTCAAAAAAAAAATTAAAAATAACATGTTAGGCCGTAGAAAAAATTTCCAAATTTTTTGGGGGGTTGAGGTTGGGCAAAATACCTCTTTTGTTCGATGTGGAGCACCAGGCCTTGTAATTAATGCGGTTCCGTTACAAATAACAGCGGTGTCTTCTACGAAGACGCATTCAGGAAGAGTTTCGTCGGGTGGTAGCTCGATGACGTCCAAGCCCAACTCCCTAAGCAGACGTACATACGATTCGTGCTGTTTTTTCGCCTCCTCAATGTCTATTTGTACGTTATTATGTGTTTTAAATGACTGCGGCAATCTACAGACTAAAGCGTGCGTATACCGAAATGCCGCCATGTTTTTAACAATACGACGCGAACGCTACTGATTACTTCGGACACCCATTCGTGTGCATTCACTGTATTGCATTTGATTTCAGAAGCCAACCCAACGTTTGATGCTTTCGGTTATCTTCGTTTTTAATCGATTTTACTTAGATTTAAAAAAAAACCTTATCTTTCGATTCTAAAAAGTAAAATGATAAAGCCTTGATATAACATTTAAATTTACAGCATAAAATCCCAAAGGTTATGAGTTGTTTTAAACCGTTAAAATGACACTATATTCAAATAAACCAATCAGAGAGCTTTATTTTATATTTCACTCTTGAACATTCAATTTTGCACAAAATTTTGATGTTATTAATTTTACAAAACGAAAGGAATACAATAGTTTTTTAAAACCTACAGAATAATCGATTAAAATTAAAAAAACGTAAATTAATCGTTAATAATTAAATTCCCAAGTTTCACATCATAAGTATAGGGAACTGTAGAAACATCTGTTTGCTATAGAAATCTTTTACACGTGACCCAGAATGACATAATAATTTTAGGTTACAACGTGGAATTAATTGTATTAGTATTAGTTTAACGTTGAGATTTATCGAACAATAAATGGCTGTAAGTATGCGATTTTCGTTTTCAAAGCGAATTAAAAATTAATATTTTGTAGCCCCCACCAAAAGGAAAACAAGGCACAAAGGGTGCAAAACAGATAGTCGAAGAGAATGTAGCCACTTTAAAATTTTATCGAAACATGGCCATTGGTGCTAATGCGATATCTTTAGTAATTTTAGTCTTTTATAATTCGGCCATTAGTATAGTAGGTATTTCGGAGAATGCTCGGAGTTGGTGGGTCTCATAGACATTTGATATGTTTGTAGCTTATGTATCTCTTCTCCTGTGCTATTTACATAGCTGCTTATCAATTTATGGTTTACATGGCTAAGGCTAAATATTCGGACTCTGGTCAGCTCGTCGACAGCGGTGTCGATCTCAATATGGAAGGAGGCATTGCCGAGTTAGTATTCTCATTAAACATGTGTCAGAAGCTTCATTTTTTATTTTAGGCACGTGAAAGATGTGATAATTTTAACAGCCGGATGCCAGTTGTTGTCTTCTTCGATTTCTAACTATTTTTGGTTGTTGTGGTTGCTTGCACCGACGAGAGGCTTTTGGATCATTTGGAAAAACATTCTTTCTCCCTATTTCTTCCAGGAAGCACCTTTACAAACGGAGGCCGACGAGAAGAAACAGAAAAAAATGGAGAGGAAAATGAGGCGACAACATTAACCTTGTTGTTTGTAAATAAATTAATTTATATCGATTATTCCTATTGAACGACTTTTTTAAAATAATTCTGGGTGAGGAAATTTTATACGGTTTTAAATAAAATGGGGCGTGTGTATTAAAAAAAAATAGTATTAACTTAAAAATAGTTTCAAAGCTACGTCTTACCCAATTTAACAAAAATTTCTAAAAGTACAAAATTAAAATTAATACATTTTTAATTACAATATAAAAAAGTAAAATTAAGAATTAGATCTGATGCAGATTTAGAAGCCTTTTTTAAATTTATGAATAATTTAGTCGACTTCGAGCTTTCGGAAGCTACCAGTTATGGCTTCGACATCCTTTAGTTTAGATCGTCTACGAATGATGCCTTTGTCGCTTAATAAATTCATTCTGTCCAACGATAACAAGCGGGTTCTTTTGACTGATAGCTCTTTTTTCCATAATTCCACCATTTCAGTGGTGGTCATGAAGCCCCCATATTCGCTGGGGAGTAACGCTGGATTTAAGTGCTTGTGAAGCTCTTCTTGGGAAGAGTGTGTCTAAAATGTTTTTTTTTGGAAAATAAAATTAAACAAATTGAAAAAAAATCTTACTTTGGCCCTGTCTCTTAATTTCTGACTGCCAAGGGACGCACAAAAGTCGTAAACGTATTGATAAACGGAAGGCATGTTGACCACATGCATTTCTTTGTGCCTCATAGGAAAAGATTGCTGAAAATCATTAATAAATTAATTACCATTAGAAAGAATTTAATTACTCGTTTTGATTTGTCTAAAAGTCTTTTTAATTATGTTCTTTGGTTCCTGGTGATTATGTTTTAAATGATGGACGTTTGGGTTATCAAAATTAGAACTAAATAAAAGAGTTACCAATCCCCATTTGACTAAGGTAGAAAATTCGGTAATGGACCACATCGTTATCAAGGAAGGGGATGCACCAGCTATATCCCCAATATGTGTGAGCCCAAGGATTTGATTGTCCTCTTCGTCGATTAATGTTTCGTATGTGATCACATGAGCTCTAGCCATATCGGTGCTGTTATATTTTGATGTATCGAATTTTTCTTAAAAATATAAATTTTCGAGTTCTCTGTGAAAAAGTGAGCAAAGACTTACTGGCTATTGTTACAACGATCCTTCGCCCATTACCGTCTCTAAAAGGACTCGCAAAGATGTATCTGTAATTTAATTGTTGTACTTTACTCTTAAAAAATTGTATTTTAAGCACGATTTTTTTTGATTGTCAAAAAGAAATCAAAAACGATCTATGGTTTTGAAGAAGAAGAAGAAAAAAAATACGAACCCATTCGTGATGAGCTCATAAACTTTGGGATCCAAATAGTCTAAATTATTGAAGATGTATTTGTAGCACTTTCTCAAATTTAGATATTTCAAAATCATTTGTTGACTCATGTGGAGGCTATATTTTTTCACTCGTAGGAAGCGCAAAAGGAAGCTATCATCTGGAAATCGATTTTTTGTATTTTCTCTAGGTGAAATTATTAGAAAAAAGAAATTGCTGTACCTATCAGACAATTTTGAATGTCTTTGTTTTGATTGATCCATTCGCGGATTTGGCGAAGACATTGTTCTTTGGTTTTCTCGTCTTCCCTTAATTCCTTGTTGGCAATTTCCTGGACGTTGGGATTTGTTTCGATTTTTTCGCAGGGGTACGATTTCTCTGTCCAAGGATACTTAACTATCAAATGGGCTGTGGTCATTTTTGTGCTGGAAAATTAAAAAAACGGGAAATCGAGTAAAACAGTGGAAATGATGTAGGTTTTTCAAAAATATCAGATTGATGCTAATAGTAACAGATTTAATACGACGAGAGGAGCAATTATTCTTTTCTAATTTATTGCTAAGTATTTTAAATCTTCTTTTTAGAATTGTTTTCTGCAAATTTGGCATTTGGCTGATTTTAAAGGAAGTTCTTTTCGAATGAATGCTGTATTTTCATTTAGTAAAAGCTTGTTTAATTTTAAATTTTGGTTTTTGAGAAATTTTAGTTTTAATTGTGAGTTGAGAAATTGAGATAAAAATTGCATATTATAGACAAAAACTGTTTATTATCTGAACATTAGCCATATAATTAAAAGGAAATTTTTATAAATCAAAAAGAGACAAAATTTAAGTGAATAGATATTCGGGCTATTTTTAAAAATAAATTTTGACCGTATTACGAGCGCACAAAAAGTAAACATAAAAATTGGTCCTTGAAAATTTGCTATTTGGATGATTTTATGAAAATCCTTTGTAAGTTAAGGATACTATACAGAATTTAATGTGTTATAAATTGGCGAAAACTGCATTCAATTATCTGTTTTGGTTTTCAATTTTTTTTTAATTTAAAATTTTGGTTCACCATGTGAGGTTATAAAAATTTCATATTTCAGACAAAAACTGGTCACTACTTGTAAACCAATGATTCAATTGAAAGGGAATTTTTACGAATCAAAAGAGACTTAATTTCAGCGCAATATAAATTTAATTGTTTCAGCTATCCACTTCAATATTACTTTTATTTCTTTTACCTAAATAAAAAAGAAGACATACAAGATTGTATAAATAAATCTATCATGAATATAATTTTTTTTTAATTGTTATAAACATTATTGGTCGTAATGGTCATTCCCGGTAGGGGTCATTCACTGGGCGCTTTACCCTACTGTGTTATATGAAAATTACATTTGAAAATCATTTTTTTTTAATTCAAAACGAATTGAAATATTTAAATGCGGTTCTTACTAATAGAAAAAGGACTAAATTAGGGCAAATTGATGTTTCAAAAATTTAAAAAATAATAATTTTTTGACTTGTATGATTTTGCAAAGATTTAAAATACAATAGTTTTTCACTCAAAAAAGACTATTTTGTTTCTTTTTGTCTAAAATCGTTTTACCATGTCAGGCGTCGCGCCGGTTGTATTTTAAATCAAAAAATCCGATTTAAATTTTTTACTGGTTAAAATACTTTTGATACTTACGAAAAAAAATTGAAAGTTAGATAATTCTTGCTTTTAAAAAAAATGTTTCACCTATTTAATACGAGAGCTTATGGATTTATGATTGTCTGAGACTTTCTTCTTTTCTCTGTGTTTATAATTAATGGTAACCTTAAACTAGTACACTTAAACGTGACCGGAAGATCTACATATTACAAATATGCATGATGTAAATATTATGTAATATACGGACATGTAATTATTAACTATTCTACTAAAGGTAGTGTTCTTTGTTTTACGTAACGCGCTTAGGAAAATTAGAATAAGTACATACTCACGCACACACACGCTTTCTTTACAAGTACCTACTTAAATAAGTGGGTAATACGAAGCCTGCAATTTTGTGTCATTCAAAAAAATCAAAATCCCAGAAATATTATGTAAAAACAAGCTTTTCTAGTGCTTTTCTAAGCGAATCATGTAATTTTAATTTTACGAAATGCATGGGGACGTTTTTATATGTATTTTATTTTCTGTTAAAAATACCAAAAATTTTTTTCAAAATGTAAAAACGATTTTTTATAGGTTTATAATTTATTAATACGCACCCTTTAAATTGCCATTTGCCATTTTTTAACATTTTATTTAGGGGAACAAAAATGTACGAATTTTTTGATTGATCTTGGAAAAATAAATGGGCACTACGAAGCCTGCAATTTTGTGTCGTTCAAAAAAATCAAAATTCCAGAAATATTATGTAAAAACAAGCTTTTTTAGTACTTTTCTAAGCGAATCATATAATGTTAATTTTATGAAATGCGTGGGGACGTTTTGTTTAAAGCTATAATATTGTTTTTATATGTCTTTTAGTTGCTTTTAAAAATACCAAAAATTTTTTTCAAAATGTAAAAACATTTTTTGGGATTAGAATTTATTAATACACACTCTTTAAATTTCTATTTGCCATTTTTTAACATTTTATTTAGGGGAACAAAAATGTACGAATTTTTTGATGGCTCTTGGAACAAAACTGCTTGCGAAAAATTTTTGAAAAGGTCGTTTTTTTAATTTAAAATTTGGGTTGTAATAGTTTTTGACTATAACTGGTGTCCCATTTAAAGTGCCACGAGCTCACGAAATCTAAAACTTATATGAATTTAAAAAAAAAATACAAGTATAAAAGTTTGTTTAATTTAACTTTGTTCTGTTTCTCAATTTAAATTGAAATAGGAAGGTATTAATATTTTTTTAAAATTGTATAGCGGTCAAGAGCTGTCCAAACATGTATAATAGATTATCATTTGGTTGAAACTTAAATTACAGGACCGTATTTGGACCAAAAACACCCATTTTCATAAATAAATAAACGCTTTAACTTTTTCCTCGAATAGATATAAAATGAAAATTAATTGTATTAGATTTAAAGAGAGAAGATTGATACAGACAAATGTAATAAATACGAAGATGTGCGCATTCGAGCGAAAAGTGGCACATTGCCGAGCGAGGGAGGCAAATGAAGCGCGACGCGGAGCGGCGCGCTTCATTTTCCCGAGATCGGAATGTGCCACTGAGCTCGAATGCACACTCTTTAAGCATGATTCACAACAATTTAAGCCAATAAATTAGAAAAAAAATTAATTGAATAAATTTAATCGTTCCCTCTCACTTTAACTGACAAGATTGTCGTATCTTTTCGCTCTCTTCCACTCATTGCTATGGTAAATACATTTTTCGAAAATAAAATCGATACTTACTAAATTAAATTTCAATATTTGATTTGAAGGAGCGTAGAATAAATTAGATAAATTTAATAAATACGAGGATGTGCGCATTCGAGCGAAAAGTGGCACATTTCCGAGCGAGGGAGGCAAATGAAGCGCGACGCGGAGCGGCGCGCTTCATTTTCCCGAGATCGGAATGTGCCACTTTGAGCTCGAATGTGCACACTCGGTTTTAAGCATGATTCACAATAATTAATTTCTTTTTTATAAATTTCTATTTCAAAATTACAACACTGTAGTTACACCGATTCACATGTTTCTTCTTCAGGTGCTTATTATTATTAGTATTATACATTTATCGTTTTTAAACAATAACTTTTTTTGCATATACAGGGTGTTTCCTAAATTCGCTAAAAACCGAAAAGGGGGAGTTCACTTTTGACAAGCTCTACCCAATTTTAGAAAAAAAGTCAATATTTTTCTATTTAAGATAAGAAAGTTAACACCGTTTTCGGTTAAACCGGAAATAAAATAGAATTTATATTTATGCCCCCCGATGTATTGTATAAATGAAATAATTTTTTTTTAAATTCATTAGTTTTGGAGATTGGAGCTCGTGCCACTTTACACGAGACACTCAGTATTTTAAATGTAACTTATGTAAAATAAAAAACTAGTAAAACCATTATGCAAACACATTTCCGAAAATAATATATTACTTACATAATTTAATTTAAATTTAAAATAACTAATAAAAATTGCTCACCCAACCGAAATAAAAATTAAATGCAAATCGAACCTATAAATTTTTGAAATTATATTAAATTCAAAAAATAAGAGAAAAGACACCCAGACACGCCTTCTTTGGTACTTCGAAATTAACTAAATATTTTTTTGCTTATGTCATACATAATCGAAGACTAATTGCTTCTAAAACAAATCGACTCCATTGATTATGTAAAAGAACTATGCACATAAAGAAAAAACTTAAGTACATTACTTTCACATAAAATAAGGAACTCACCCACGAACAAAATTCATAATAATTTTGGCACAAAAAAAGCCGAAGCCCTTAAAAATCTTATTTCCTCAAAATTAATTTAATTTAATCCAAAAACCGTAGCCAATTCCTATACGTAAAACGAATTAAATAATTCAAAAAGGCGGGGGCTTAAGGTGAAAGCTCACAATAAGGACTTAAAGTGCCATCAATTAATCAATTAAAAAAGAATAAATATTTGTTTAACATTTAACTTGTTGTAGGAGTTTACGATATGCCAATCAAAGTCCCAATTTGCAAAATTACATAATTTTTCCAATAAGTGTTATCGCTAATTGTAAGCATTGAAGTACCCCAAATTTTGCACTTGTAAGAAAGTCTTTGTGGTGGCAAAAATAAAAGTTGACATTGTTTTGTTATTTATTTTTAATTTTTAAAATGTTAGTCCGACGTCTGTTTAGGGTACCAACCCTTTTGAACAAAAAATAAATTAGAAAAAATATTTTTTTGAAATTGTACTCCTACCGAATACAATAATAAAAAATTAATTAATTGGTATTTTGGGGCCCAATCTAAACAAATTGGCAAAACTAAATATTTATTTGTTTTGGGGGTTTAAATTTATTTAAAAAAAATTAAATTAAAAAAGGGGCACTCACCTGCGACGTTACGATTTATAATATAAGAATGCAACCGAGTGGCGTACGTGCAAACAGTTTCAGGGGTCTCTGAAGACTACTTCTTGACAACAATTTGGGGGGGCTTAAATAAATTTATTGTAGTTGTAGAGAGGAAATTGCATAAGTTAATATTTTCTTCGATTTGCCAAGGCTATATTCGTTTGAGGAAGCGTTTAATTCCATTTTGCAATGTCTACTCTGTCATTAAATCTTTTTGTTTCCGTATTTTGGTCTGATATCGTTTTTGATACGTTGTCGGCTCGATTTAAATTTTATTTAGATCACCCAATTAAAATTTAAATCGCAAATTTTTATTAATTAAAATAATTTTTTTATTGTAATAAGACCTCTTTCAGAACATTTTGAAAAAGGGCCTTTTGTGAGTTCCTTTTTAAGGCTTATTCAAAGCCAAAAAGTCTTGAGAAGAATGAATTTAAAAATATTTCGATTTCTTCAGCTTTTAGATTTTTTCAAAAAGTTTTTTCTGCTGTTAATTGCAAAAAATTGAAGTGTATTGATTTTGAAAAATTCCACGCACACAAATAATCGAGATAGAATTTTTTTAATTTAGATTTTGTTGAAAAAATTTTGGTTACTTCACATGCGATGTTTTTGATTTTTTTTAAAATTTATAGCATAAGATTTTTTTAAAATTAAAATTGTTAAGGATTTAAATTTTTTTGTTTCTTAAAATCGTTCGAGATTTTTTTTAAATTAAATTTGACGAAGCAAAAAGTCATCCAACTTTGATTGGAATTATATTTTGCAAATTGCCTACAACAATTCAATCCAACATTGGAATCTGCGTTTTTTTAAATTCTCTTCGAAATTATATAAGATTTTGTTTCAATATTAATTTTGTTGAATTTTGCTTCCGGATTTTGATGGCGTGCTGTTCATAACTTAAACCATAATGATTTAATTGTGTGTTTGTAATTACGTAGGTATATGCTCTACTGTCATTGTTCCCCAGGTCAAATTATTTTATTTACATAATATTCTGCTATAGATAGCTAAATGTACGTACTTGAATAGAGAGTAAAAATAAACTTGTGAAATAAAATTATTCAACTTAAATCCATTATGGAGACAAATTGGTCGTTGGAATAGCTCGGCCGCAAAGGAAGTGCTCATAATTTATTAATAATTTAACAATTCGAGCGAATCAACAGCACGCGGCTAAGAAAGTTAAGAAACTTCTCGATTTGAAATATTTGATAAAAATCGATGCGAAGAAATTTTGTTCTAATTGTCTGTAGGTCAAAAAATTAAAAAAAATATAGTTTTAGAAGCGGACATCAAATAATTATTGTTATAAGGATTTGATTTTCTATAACTTTTTATTATATCTTTTTTAAAATGTGTAATGACAATTGTTTCACATTTTTGTACCGCTGAACTCACAGATAAATATATGGCAAATTTTTTAAAACAATAGTAAAGCACAAATTTAATATTTTTTGTAATACTCGCTGCGAAAGTTTGATTTTCGGGCACCGTTCGGCGGTAGTAAAATGGACGATTTTCCCATATCAGAATAGAGTATAGTTTCGCCAAATTCTTTATTCGTTGCAATCGACTTTTTGAGAAGTTGATTGATTTTTGCATTATAATTCATTTAAAATTCATTTATTAATTGTTATTTTAATAACTTTTCGATTGTATCGTAAGTTTGTTGTTACAAAAAGGCCAATAAGTCTATTGTTTTTAAAAACGGCATTTACAATTTTTTTTTAATATCCTAAAAGATGCTAATGAAATTTATTGAAGTTTATGGTAACGAATGCTTAACAGAACGCACGTGTCAGAATTGTTTAAAAATAATTGTTCTGGAAATTGGTTCAGCGAAAAGGCATTGCGTTCCACCATGACAACCCTCGACCTCAAACATCGCGAGGCGTTGGTCAAAAATTAGTAGAGCTTAGTTGGGAGCTGACCCTGTATCACCAGATTACCATTTATTTTGATCTTCACAAAATTCTTTAAATGGTGAAAATTTCATTAATGATGATGACCTGAAATTGCACTTGGTTCAGTTTTTTCTGATAAGGACCAGAAATTCTACGAACGTGAAATCATAAAGTTACCAGAAAGATGGCAAAATGGTACATTTATAATTGATTAAAGTCTATTCTTTGTATTTATAAAAAAATTAAGTTTTATTTGAAAGTATACAACCGAAATTACTTTCTTGCCTACGCGATACATAATCCTAATCCAATCATATTTAGGTCTATTTTAAATAATCTAATTGTTTATAATAATCGCTTTAATTATTTAACTGTATTATTGGAATTCTTATTAGTTGTGTCTGATATTTTTGATAAAATTGTCTCTTGAAGTGTTAAAATTCTTCGAAACCTTTTTCATTACAAAATTAATTCGCAAACATATAAAAATAATTAAATTTACATTTAAAATTTAATTGCTTTGAATAAAATTGACAAATGGGCATACCAACCGATTTGTTAGAAATCAAAATCAGAATTATAGCAATTTAAAAAAAATAATTTCTTCAAAGGTTATAAAAAGATTTACATCTGATTTTAAGTAAACGAAATTGCATTAATTACTTTACATTATTAACAAATTTTAAGCATTTTTATTAAGCGATATGGCTTGGAAAAGCATTACAAGTTAAAATGTTTCAACAGGTTTATTTCTTAAATTATTATTATTATTATAGGTATTACCTAGGTACTTAATAACAATAAATAATATTAATGATTATTTACAAATTTTGGTTATTTTGTATAAAATATGGGAAATAGAAATATGATATATAGGTACACACAAAAGTATTTAACTCCACTTTTGATAACTCGAATTATTTTTAGTTTCCCTTCAACTTCGACTTAACGAGGTTTGACTGTAATTAAATACATCTGGCGGTTTATTTTTACATAAAAAGATTGACTTTTAAGGAAGCTTCTTCTATTCAATTTCTTTAAAACAAGAAACCTTAACAAACTAATTATTTTATTAAAAAAAAAAACAACATTAAGACATTTAAATTTGAATTCAGTACAAGGCTTTATGGTCCTTTGTAATCCAACATATGAAATCGCTTTTTGCAAAAACAGGATTTTTGTTTGTGTTTATTTTAAAAAGCAACACAGTTGTCCTGCGGGACAATTTCCTCGTCTCAAAGGTATAACTTTGCAATATTCCTTACAAACAGATCCCTCCAACACGACGCCCCACATCGTGCACGGTTGTCCCTCGGTTTCCTCAACTAAAAATTTAAAACTTTAGACCTTTTCGAAGGCAAAATTAACACGATTAAAATAATGGTCAAACTTACCTTGTGCTGTCGACGAGGCGACAAAAACTGCCAAAGCGAACACAACCCAAAAAAGCTTCATTGTCTTCTCAGTACTGGACTCAATACTGCTGGTATTTAATACTTTAATTATCGAAAAAAGATAAAAACGATCTTAATCGCTTGGAATACATTAAAACAATGCCACTCGAAGTACGCGAATGTTTGAACAGTTTCAAAGTACAAGTTTCTACGATCACAATGCGATCCTTAAGTATTACGGGATTGTTAATTTAATGTATTCTTAATTAGTTTATTAGCAATTAAAGGGAATTGAAAACAATGTCTTTATTAACTTTCACAAATACAGAGGTACAAAAATAAATAACCCATCATATAAAAGAAATCCGATAAGTAAATTTACAAAATGTAATAGTACCCTTTTTGATTTCTGTCTTACACTTACTAATAATAATGGACACAAACATTAATCGTTTTACATGACTAAAAAAAAATTATTTCAATTAGAAAATACCACCCAATTACTCTTCTAACAAGATTTTCGAGCCCTGCCCAGGTAGGAATTGCCAATAGCGACAAATTTGGCCGGAATCTTGGGCCAGTTGTATTTGCCAAGCCTTGGCCCAGCGGTTTAATATTTTAAAACCGAGCTTTGGGAGTCACCACTGGGCCAAGCCTGGTTCGAAGCTTGGCCCAGTGGTTTGATATTTTAAAAGTGAGCCTTGAGGAGTCATCAATAAGCCAAGTCTGGTCTAAGGCTTGACTTGATGATTTTGAAAAAAACATTTTTGAAAGTTTCAAATGATTAAGAAAAATTCTTTCGGTAGTTCCGAATCGCGTAAACCAACTTTATTTATATTTTTTTTGATCATTTTAGCAACATTCAATAAATTATTATTAATAAATTATTATAAAATGCATTTCACAAAATAATTGGAATTTTGTAACATCAATTATTTAGAAAAAAAACAACTTCAGAAATAAATTTTGAGTACTGAAAAAACTTTCGAAGAATTATTCTAAATCTGGTTTTTTGTTTTCCGAGGCTTAGATCAACCCCGGATTTTCGTTTCCCAAGGCTTGGGACATTGTTATCATCTAAGGCAGGGGTTCCCAAAGTTTTTCTTAGGCGGGCCAATTTAATATCACCGAAATTTTTGGCGGGGCCGAAAAAAACGGAATAAAATCAAAACAATAACCATAAATATTTATTATTTATTTTACTATTTGCTTATTTATTTTTAACCTTCCGCATACTAGGTGACTAAATGTTACATGCCATACTAGGTGGGGTTTGCCATACCCCGAAAATAAAATAAAATTATTTAGACCTTTTACACGAGCTGATTTTAAAATTAATATAAAATGCTATAATTTTCCGTATGGAAATGACAATATAATAATTCAATACTTTATTTTTTCAAAAATTAATTTTTAATGATTTATAACTTCGTTCTACAAAAAGATTTCTTTAAAAACGTTGAAAATCTGCAACAAGAGTTGTGTTATTGACAGTTCAATTCCTGTTAACTTTAAATAATATCAAAATTAATATAAAATGATACAATTTTTTTTTGAGATATAGCAATATATGTTTTGGTAAATAATTTAATTTTTAAAAATTTACAACTTGCTTATTGCAAGAAATATTTTTAAATCCTTTAAAAATCTAAAATTTTTCATACAAGAAGAAATCAAAATTAATATAGAATGATACAATTTTTTTTGGAAAATAGTACTATAATAAATTTATGTATTTTTGTACATAAGTCAATTTGAAAATATTCATTTCTTCGTTATTGAAAGAAATATTTCTAAATCCTTTAAAAATCTGAAATCTTTCAAATTTGTTACATAATTTGAAATCAAAATTAATATAACGATACAATTTTTTTTTTTGAAAAATAACAAAATAGTCAATTTTGTTTTGTAGTTAATTTAAGTTTTAGTTCATAACTTCCTTAACCCTCCGCATACTAGGGGACTAAATGTCACATGCCATACTAGGTGGGGTTTGCCATACCCCGAAAATAAAATCTACAAAATTGTACTTTATGACAGTTGAATGATAAGAAATATATTTTACTAACCAATAATGAATAGGTTTAAGTAGAACAGATGTTTATTTATGCATTAGAATAAACTTTATCGTATCTTCTGGCTCCCTTTCACTTATTGCTATGGTAAATACGTTTTTCGAATATAAAATCGATATTTAATAAATTAAATTAAAATTTTTGATTTGAAGGAGTGCACGATAAATTTTACTAATATAATGAATACGAGGATGTGCGCATTCGAGCGAAAAGTGGCACATTTCCGAGCGAGGGAAGCAAATGAAGCGCGACGCGGAGCGGCGCGCTTCATTTTCCCGAGATCGGAATGTGCCACTTTGAGCTCGAATGTGCACACTCGGCTTTAAGCATGATTCACAATAATTTACGCCATTAAATTGGTCGAAAAATTAGTTGAATAATTTTATTCGATCCCTCTCACTTCAACTGACAAGATTTTCGTATCTTTTCGCTCTCTTCCACTCATTGCTATGGTAAATATTTTTTTCCAATATAAAGTCGATATTTATTCAAATGAATTTAATTTTTTCATTTGAAGGAGGATAAGATAAATCAGACAAATATAATAAAAACAAGGATGTGCGCATTCGAGCGAAAAGTGGCACATTTCCGAGCGAGGGAAGCAAATGAAGCGCGACGCGGAGCGGCGCGCTTCATTTTCCCGAGATCGGAATGTGCCACTTTGAGCTCGAATGTGCACACTCGGTTTTTAGCATGATTCACAACAATTTAAACCAATAAATTAGACCAAAAATTAATTATATTAATTTAATCGTTCCCTCTCACTTCAACTGACAAGATTTTCGTATCTTTTTGCTCTCTTCCACTCATTGCTATGGTAAATAATTTTTTTCAATATAAAGTCGATATTTATTCAAATGAATTTAATTTTTTCATTTGAAGGAGGATAAGATAAATCAGACAAATATAATAAAAACAAGGATGTGCGCATTCGAGCGAAAAGTGGCACATTTCCGAGCGAGGAAGCAAATGAAGCGCGACGCGGAGCGGCGCGCTTCATTTTCCCGAGATCGGAATGTGCCACTTTGAGCTCGAATGTGCACACTCGATTTTAAGCTCGATTACCAAACGTCCCGTTGTAACAAAAAAAAATTGTTCACGTTAGTTATACCCCACCTAGTACACGGAAGGTTAATAAAAATATAATATATCGTATCGATATCGCGGGCCGCATTTGGCCCGCGGGCCGCAGTTTGGGAACCCCTGATCTAAGGCTTCCCCCGAGCCTTGCCCAATCGTTTATTCCTACCTGGGTAACTACCTATAAAACATTTCAATATAAATTAATAAAATAATACACCTTTTTATAATTACAGAACTTTTAGGGACTACTTTTCACAACGCAAAATTAGTTTATCAATTCCTGAATGGATGGAAAGTATTAGTTTCGACCCTCCTAAAAGCTTATTTCAGTCGTTTAAGAAGTGTTTTTTTTTTAGTAATTGGTAGGCTTGTTTTTTTGTTTTTGATTGATAAGTAAATAATTTTCGATACCTAACGATGGTCCCAACAATGAAAAAGATTAATCTGAACGAAGCCGACTACTAATTAAATACATCCATAATACATTTTCTAGACATTAATTCTCTTCTTCCTATTTAAATCAGTCTCACAATGCATTACACAATATTGTTCACGATTAACATCAAACATCGAGTTCCATTTCTTACAGCTTACAAGGACTACTGTATAAAATAATTCTACCGATTCAAATCAGTTATAATTTATTTGTTACATTATTAATACTAAAATCCACTTATAAATTCTATTTGGAAACATAAAATATACGTTCCGAAGCGATACGTTTTATGTTTCGTGCTACCAACGTAGATCAATACATTTATCGGTCATTCGCAAAGAAAGTTCTCGTTAATTCACTAAATTCGATAGACAAATTGATCGTGTTAAAATCTAAGCTTTTTTTAAAAAATGATTCCTGAATTAGAATTAAAAATTTATTTTCGCGTAATTTTGCGTACAATGATCTTCAAATTGGTCAAAGTGGCCATTTTGTTTGCTCAAAACTGTATTTAATTTTTTTTTGGTCTCCGAAATATTTTTTTCCCTAAAAATGGGAAATAATTTATTACGCTGAAACTACTGGTTGGATTTCAACCGAATAAAAAAAGCTCAATTTGGAACTGATTGTTTTTGAAGTGAAACTTCTTATGCGAGCATAAATCAAAAATTTTATAACGAAAAAGAGGTACACCGTGATAGGAGAAATATAAAGTGAAAGACCACAATGAAAAGAAAAGGTAAATATTTTAGCAACAAGCCCAATAGTTTGAAAGGGTGGGCAGAGTCGCAGAGCCGGGCATGCCGGGCAATATTCAACACAATTGTCGCGCATGCGTCGAAATTTGTCGACGCTATTATATCAGCTGTGGCAAATTATATTCAAATGTGTATATGTATATTAGGGCGGAGAGAAAAAAAATTTTCTTAGCCTGGGGCTAGAATTTGTAGCTTATAAAAAAATAAACATTTTTGAAAAAAACATTTTTTTTTACTCAACATCTTGAGGTGGCCCACTCGTTTTTTAAATTAAATTGAAGTTAAAATTCTTTTGAAACAAAAAAAAGTGTTCCAGAAACTGCGAAGTGTCCTCTTTCTTGGCCATTAACAATTATTAATTAAAAAATTTCTATCGCCATTATTGCAGTTTTCAAAAAAATTCCGTAACAATAACATACTTTTCTTAGGCATTAAAGTGAATTTTGAGTTAGAAACGGTCAAATTTGTTCATTTTTAGACAAATTTGAAGATTACAGGCCAAAAAAAATTTTTTTTTGTTTCAAAAGAATTTTAACCTGTATTTAATTTAAAAAATCAGTGGGCCACCTTAAGATGTTGAATAAAATAAATTGTTTTACTCAAAAATTTTTATTTTTTAGAAGCCACAAATTCGAGCCCCAGGCTAAGAAAAAAACAAAAAATTTTTTTCGTTCCACCCTAATGTATACATATACATATATAAACATTTAGACCAGCACATTTAAACGAATTTATGATTTTTTTCTGACGTAGACAATTCCATGGTCCGTTATTCAATTAACTTTCAAAATTTAATTTTTTTCCTTTTGTGAAAATCCTGTTGTCTTCCAAAGAACTGATCTTATTTCTAAAAAGCTCAGCTTTAATTTACATCTGACGATCAAAAACAATTTGGTGATTCAAAACGGCTTAAAAGTGTTAAATGGCCTTTGACAAACAAAAAAATAATAGTTACTTAGTAGAAAATAAATTATCTCTCAAATCTAGTGAATTCAATACGGAGAACTTTCATTGACAGTTATAAGCAGTGCTATTTTTATTTATTTAAACAAAGATTGAAATCAAATCGATTACATAAGACAATAATTCCATTAGTACCATTTAAATAAAGCGCTTCAACTGGCGATTCTGATTGGCTTAGTAACTATAGCAACCATGGCCCAACAATAAATAAACCAATCAAAACTCGGTACATTTAAATGTTCACTTATTGAATTTTTTTTCGCTAAAAATTAACAAGATGAAACTTTGAAAAAGTAAATTGATTGCGTTGCCGTGCTTGGGACGCTTCCCAAGAGAAATTAATTTTACTTTTGGTCACATTTGAAAAAGTAAAGAACAAAAACTGATTATAACCATTGGCCCGGTGCCATGCATGGCCATAAACCCATCGGTTCGAGGAAATAAATCGCAGATCCGCCCAACCGAAATACACTACTTAAAACGCACACAGAACACAGAATAAGAGTTGCCCATTTGTTAAATAAAAAAAAAAAACTAACTAAATCTCGTGCAAAATATAAGCGTCGTTGCAAAATGCGGCCACTCTGTAGCTTAAATTTTTTCCCTTAGTCATAGGCCAATGTTTTTCTTGCACTTGGAATACATTAGTTTCGACACCCACAGAATAAGTGGCGTAACGTTTATCACAGAGGACGTGGGGGGATGCGGTCGAGCATGTAATGATGTCTTATATGAGGAAAAGGCAATGACGCTCGGCCGCTCATCCTTGGTCACCTTGTCACTTCGTCCTGAATGTTTATCTGCAAATTAAATTTTCTGGCATGAAAGGAGTTGCTTCGAATTTTACAGCTGAGCGCTGCTTGGATTTATTTTAATGAAAGTTTCAATAAAAAAAAATCCCGGTGCGTGTACTTATGTATACAAAAATGCATAACTAAATTAAATATAGGGTAGGCTCACCGGTTTTGGACACTATACCGTTTGTGGACACTTTGTACTTTTTTTTAATATATAAAGAGTGTTACAAACATTTTTACTATAGTAAGTGTACGAACAGCGCCCTCGAATACTTTAGAAATATATGTGATGTGGATGTGAATTTTTTTCTTAAGATTCGACATAAAAAATTAAATTAAAAATCCAATAATCAGTTTTGAGTAATTCTTATCATGTGATAAAAATAATCTGAGTAAGTAATTAATTATTTTGATTTATTAAGCTCAATATTTTTTAATTATTCATTGGGTAATTCCATAAAATTTGGGTAACTTTTAAAAAGTTTTTGACCCCACCATGTTTTGGACGCTGAAAATTTGCGATTAGAGTATAACGTGATGAATTAAGTTATTATGTCATACTTAACAGGGCCAGTCACTTTATGAAAAATGTTATAAAAAAATTAGGATTTTGTAAATTTAGGCATCTAGGGACTGACAGATATGGCTAGGGACTGATGAAAAATGTTATTATTGTAATAAAATAAAATGTATGCATGTTGTTAAACTTTTATTGGCCACTCCGTCAGTCACTAGTCACATTTGCGGCAAGGGACTGACGATTTGGAGAAAAACTAAGAGAAACATATGTTCTACAATAATTACTAGAATATCTAATGTCATATATCAAACAGGACTAACAAAGCACTAGTAAATAAAAATTAATTAAAAACAATTGCTTATTATTTAACAATTAAAATTCTCAGCTAGGGACTGACGCAGTGACTGGAACAACACTTGCTTTCGAAAATCAATCGCGGTAGCACCGAATTAAAAAATGGTGGAAGCGAACAAGTGGCCTCTGCGAGTAACTTTATGTCGTTACTTTAAAACCAACTGCCTTATATTCACTCATTTATTGGTTAATCCGCGAAATTTGTAAACGACTAGGGCCTCATGGTTAAAGTCGCGGACACTAATTTGACTTGTGAAAAATACATAATTATTTATAAAATTTATAATAAATTGATGTTATTAAGTGCATAATAATCGAACTTTAAACATTTGTAAAGAAAATAAAAGTATATGGGCTAAATGTTTTTTGAAATAAAAATGCTCAAATAGGAAATTTCGATGCGCGGACATGGCTAGAGACTGACGTTTACGGTCATTAAAAAATTTTTAAAAAATGAATATGACTTATTAATTTAAACAAAGTGAGCGTACTAATAAAACACATTTTTATCTATTATATAGCAATCTTAATAATAAAATTAATTCAATTAGATGAAGTGAAAAGTACTGCGGACATAGTTACCCAAATTTTATGGAATCACCCATATATTAAAAAAAATGCACAAAGTGTCAACAAAAGTATTAAAGATAATAAAATTAAATTGTTTTCTAAAAACACCCATACCTCGCTTTACGGCCTAGATAACTTCCACGACACTTGGCCGCAAAGCGAAAAGCCGTATAAGGAATCAATTATTCTAATAAGAGTTCATGCGCAAGATTGGCAACATGTAGATATATCGATATCGAAAAAAAGTATTTTTTGCCGTTATAGCGAAATGCCGTATAAAGAGCGGCCGTATAGCGAGGTATGGGTGTACCGATTTTTTTAATAATTTATATTTTTTAATAATCAGTTTGTTTATATATTTGTTTTTATATAAAAAAATTAAAAGTAATTCATTTAACTCTGTTATTTTATTATGTTTAAGAAATACTTTAAACTGCGAAAAACAGTGAAGTGTCCAAAATCGGTGTTTCTACCCTAATTACGTGTAAAAATTAATATACATAACTTCAATAAACACAAGGATGTGCGCGTTCGAGCGAAAAGTGGCACATTTCCGCGCGACGCGGAGCGGCGCGCTTCATTTTCCCGAGATCGAAATGTGCCACTTTGAGCTCGAATGTGCGCACTCGGTTGTCAGCACGATCCACAACGATTTAGGCTAACAAATTAGACGAAAAATCAGTTAAATAATTTTAATCGTTCCCTCTCACTTTAACTGAGAAGATTGTCATATCTTTTCGCTCTCTTCCACTCGTTGGTTTGGTAAAAACGTTTTTCCAATATAAAATCGATATTTATTAAATTAAATTAAAATTTTTGATTTGAAGGAGCGTAGGATAAATTAAACAAATGTATTAAATACGAGGATGTGCGCATTCGAGCGAAAAGTGGCACATTTCCGAGCGAGGGAGGCAAATGAAGCGCGACGCGGAGCGGCGCGCTTCATTTTCCCGAGATCGGAATGTGCCACTTTGAGCTCGAATGTGCGCACTCGGTTCTCAGCACGATCCACAACGATTTAGGCTAACAAATTAGACGAAAAATCAGTTGACTAATTTTAATCGTTTCTTCTCACTTTAACTGATAAGATTGTCGTATCTTTTCGCTCTCTTCCACTCATTGGTTTGTTAAAAACGTTTTTCCAATATAAAATCGATATTTATTAAATTTAATTAAAATTTTTGATTTGAAGGAGCGTAGGATAAATTAAACAAATGTATTAAATACGAGGATGTGCGCATTCGAGCGAAAAGTGGCACATTTCCGAGCGAGGGAGGCAAATGAAGCGCGACGCGGAGCGGCGCGCTTCATTTTCCCGAGATCGGAATGTGCCACTTTGAGCTCGAATGTGCGCACTCGGTTCTCAGCACGATCCACAACGATTTAGGCTACCAAATTAGACGAAAAATCAGTTAAATAATTTTAATCGTTCCCTCTCACTTTAACTGATAAGATTGTCGTATCTTTTCGCTCTCTTCCAATCATTGCTATGGTAAAAACGTTTTTCCAATATAAAATCGATATTTATTAAATTAAATTCAAATTTTTGATTTGAAGGAGCATAGGATAAATTACACAAATGTACTAAATACGAGGATGTGCGCATTCGAGCGAAAAGTGGCACATTTCCGAGCGAGGGAGGCAAATGGAGCGCGACGCGGAGCGGCGCGCTTCATTTTCCCGAGATCGGAATGTGCCACTTTGAGCTCGAATGTGCACACTCGGTTTTAAGCACGATTCACAATAATTAATTTACTTTCTTAAACGACAAACTTGTCAAATTAATTATTCGCGCGCAACCTCTCGCGCCAAAAGAAGTATAACTGCACTTACTTCGCTAAGAATGGCCCAATTGTCGCTTTCGGAATGGACGTGGAGTCTCAAAGCCGATACTCGCCCTATGCTCTCTTCTGGCGATCCTTCGGCTATGCCGACGACATCGAATTTCCCTGAAAAATTAAAAGTTTGCATTTTCAATTTCGAATCGGAGGTGTGGGATTTTTCGATGCGGAGAATGGAATGTATGGTTAGTGTCGGAAAGGAAGAATAATAACCGTGTTCCGTGTACAATGCCGCCGATGATTGATGCTATCTTCTTGGGGGACAACATTGTTTGCAATTTTACTGCAGTTCTATGGAGATATCGCTTGTGTTACTGCCTACACAATGGCCTGTTTGTTTCTGTTTGACTTGATAATACTACACGAGTGTTGCAAATTTGAAAATTTTCAATATACAGTCGAACCTCGATAAGCCGAATTTTTGATAACTCGAACCTGTATCACTAGGACTTGTCTATTTCAAAGTTAATATTTTTATATTGATAACTTGAATTTTTTGATAACTCGAATTATTTTTAGTTTCCCTTCAACTTCGACTTATCGAGGTTCAACTGTATCAAAAAACGAATTTCAAAATTGGATTTCGCTTTCATATGTTCTCGTTTATGGAAGTTTTTTCTTTAGTACCACATTATTTTTTTTCAATTTTTTCCTAAGCCAAAGCGTCTAAATTTTGACCATATCTAAAAAAGTAATTGAGTTTCATTTATTTTTAAATAAACTTGTGAACCGAAAATTTGAATCGATATCCTTCCTCAAAATTGTTTCAGTAGACCCCATTCAAATTTGTATGTACAGTGTACCTACAAGAAAAGTTGAAAAATCAAAATTTTATAATTAAACCTCAAGAAATAACAATGATATGCAGATTTTAAAACGTTAAAACCCAAAAATTGTATTTTTACAATTTTTGTGGAGAGCACAAAATTATCTCGATTCGATGGTTTTACATAATACTTTCAAACATTTTCTAATGCCGCTCCTGCAAGCCCATGGACACAATTATTAGCAACAAATTACAAAAATTTATTGCGATATAGTTTTTTCAACTATTTACCATGGTAAAAGTTTGTTAATTCTATTTCAAGCTAATATTTCCCAGGATTGTAGTTTTTACGACGCTTTTCAGGTTTTTTCAAAAAATAATCTGCTATAGCACTACCTCTGCATGTCACATTGATTTGGGGAATTCGTAGAATCCTGAGGGGCAGTATAAAAATTAGTTTGGGTCGTGCCTTGGGTCAAGGTAATGGTGTGAAGGTTTGTCAGTGTGTATGTAAAAGTAGGTAAAACGTATAATATGTATAGAAATGTTCTATTGAGATGAAAATTTTCATTATTAGGTTTAATCCACTATCTTTGAATGTTAAATGCAATTACAGTCAAACCTCGATAAGTCGAATTTTTGATAACTCGAATTTATCGAATTTATCGAGGTTCGACTGTAGATACTTGTCATATTACAAACTTGGGCAGCATAAAAGGCTTCGGGTAGCCAGAACTAATTTTTTTGGGGTTTGGGGTTGAGCGAACCTCATAAAAATGGGAAGATACCTAACCATAGGTCGTAACATGCAGAGGCACTACTGTAATTATAAATTTTCGTCAGATAAAATTTTTTTGCAATCTTCATTTTATCCCCGGGCCATGCTTATTAAATCTCTTCTATTGTTGTAATTTAATTAACTCTTAGCAAATAATAAATTCAACCAACGCACGCATAAAAGGCGCCCAATTCGAATTCAAATAAATTCCCTTTCGCGCTTAATTAAAACTTTCGAAATATTTCGGCAACTAAAGGAGATTTACCTGCGTAATTCATCACGAAAACTGGCAATTCTGTTAAGTTCTCGCCACTTCTGAAGAACATACATCAAAGAGCAAAGTTTACGTTTACATAATACAACCGGCTTTAACTTTAATACGCATATTAAACACTACAAAGTTGTAAATATTCGAGGAAAGCTCTTTAAGTAATACAATTTCGATGGTTGGCACGAAATTGAGTTTTAGTATGCCGCTTTTACATGCACACTGACATTCCTCGAGTAGCCCATGCAAAGTGGAAAATTTCCCGCATTATTAATTCTCCAACATTTCCGCACGCGTGCAGAAAACATATTTCCGAGGTGCTTTGAATGGTAAATTAGTCGACGCATCGCCAAAGGGCATTCGATTATAATTTTTTCTCCTTTTAATTTCCCACAACTAAAGCTTTTCCCTTTTCTTTTTCTTTTTCTTTCTCTTTTTCTCAATGGTTTGCTCTTTCTATTTTGTGGTTTGTTTTAATTCTAAAAATAGAAAGCTTTCAAACTCGAATAAGGAACGAAGATCTTTTAAGAGTAATTTTTATTGTCTGCGAAGTCGTCGCCCCCCCCCCCTTCACAAAGCGAATTTCTTTTATCAAAATAATGGCCAGAAGCTATCTTAATCAATTATTTTGTTTGTAATAAGACCTTTAGGAAAGCGCGCCGAAGGGCCGACAAAAAGAATCCATTCCCTTTGTTTCGCCTTTGAAGCCCTAACTGAATTTTTGAGCGGCCGAAGAAGAAAAAAATAAAGGAAACCCTTCCTTTTTCGGGGCGGCTCGCGATTCTCGTCTCCGTAGGTAACTAAATTACAGGGAGCACACTCCAGTTTGCATCTAATAAAGAATTTACAAGCACAAAAGACAATTTGGAGCGACCCACTTTATCATTTACGACGATCCATGTTTTGGAAAATTTTAAAAAGAAAATAAGATTTGTGCGGAGAAGGGAGCAGATTTCGAGCTTAAATTTGTACGATTCCAGAGGCGGACCAAAAAAATTTTTTCATTTGACATTTGGGAAGTGTTTAAATTTTTTTTCAAATTTAGAAGTTTAATTTTTGAAGTTATATTTTTTTTGGCGCGTTGAGAGTCAAATTTAGGGCGGCAACAGAGGATGCGCGCGCACCGCTAATTTGACAAGGTGGCCGTCTGAGATAGTAAATTAATTATTGTGAATCATGCTTAAATCGAGTGTGCACATTCGAGCTCAAAGTGGCACATTCCGATCTCGGGAAAATGAAGCGCGCCGCTCCGCGTCGCGCTTCATTTGCCTCCCTCGCTCGGAAATGTGCCACTTTTCGCTCGAATGCGCACATCCTCGTATTTTTAATTTTTCTAATTCATTCTACGCTCCTTCAAATCAAAAATTTTAATTTAGTTTAGTAAATATCGATTTTATATTCGAAAAACGTATTTACCATAGCAATGAGTGGAAGAGAGCGAAAAGATACGACAATCTTGTCAGTTAAAGTGAGAGGGAACGATTAAATTTATTCAATTAATTTTTTGTCTAATTTATTGGCTTAAATTGTTGTGAATCATGCTTAAAACCGAGTGTGCGCATTCGAGCTCAAAGTGGCACATTCCGATCTGGAATGAAGCGCGCCGCCCGCGTCGCGCTTCATTTGCCTCCCTCGCTCGGAAATGTGCCACTTTTCGCTCGAATGCGCACATCCTCGTATTTTTGAATTTTTCTAATTCATTCTACGCTCCTTCAAATCAAAAATTTTAATTTAATTGAATAAATATCGATTTTATATTCGAAAAACGTATTTACCATATCAATGAGTGGAAGAGAGTGAAAAGATACGACTATCTTGTCAGTTCAAGTGAGAAGGGCCTACTAAAAATTACTGAATTAATTTTTCTTCTAATTCATTGACCTAAATTGTTATGAATGCACATCCTCGTATTTATTGAATTTATTTATATTAATTTTTGCACGTGGTTATATTAAAATTAACCAAAGAAGTATAACTTCTAATGGGCGTACATAAAAACATGCACCGTTTTTTTAAATTAGAATTTCTATTATTTAATAACTAAAATTTCTTTTAACACCAATTTTCCATTGCTATTGTAATTAATTGTATTTCTGTTAAAAATTTTGAATATTTAGAGGTTTAACACTTATTTCTCTCATAAATTATAATTTTTTTAACACGATACATTAAACGATAACAAATCACGTAAATATTAATTAGAACAATAAATTATTAATTTGTACATGAATAAAATATATAAGTAATTATATTAACAATTACAATAATGATAAGTTTCATAATAAATCATAATATCTATAAATTTTTGAAAAAAGCGCGCGAACTGTAGTTAACAGTCGATAAATTAGATATCATGAGTGTCTACTGACAATGAGATATAAATATAACTGAAAAATTTTTTATTAATAATCGAAAATTGGTGTTAAAAGAAACTTTCGTTATTGGTGGTAATTTTTGTAGTAATTCCACCATATTCAAATCATAATACAGTAATGCCCGCTTATAACGAACATCAAGGGGCCCATAGAAACGATTCGCTATAAGCAAAGAATATCGGAAATCCATTTTTTTATTACTGCATACCAACATTTTTCAACTAGATACATAATATGATTGTATTACTTCTACATACAGTAGAACCTCGATAAGTCGAAACCCTCTACAACTTGAAAAAACCCTTGTTCTTTTACCTCCAAGCCCCAATACCTCCATATCTCGAAATTTGTGCCCTCGATAAGTAAAAATAATCAGTATTTGCCTACAAAGCATTTCAGTTCATATTAAATTTTTTTTCTAGACAGGGTTGCCGTCAACGCGTGTTTACCAGATGTCTCTTGGTTTTATTTTGGGTATTTATTCTTATTTTCGTGGCTTTGGTTTGAGTTCTACCGAAGCAAATGTTAAATTATAAGTCGAAACCCCCTATAATTCGAATTTATTCGTGTCTCCCCTGAGGTTCGACCTATCGAGGTTCTACTGTATTTACGTTAAAAATCGCTTTAAAGAATCCTATTTAAAAAATCGCTTTACGTGTTTTCTTTAAAATTGCATAAGTCATGATTGAACTTAGTTAATACATTGAATACAGTGAAAAACAAACCTACACTGGTAAAATGTCGTTTTAAATTCGTTATAACCAAAAACTTTTGCGATTATAACAAAAATTAAGGTTCGTTATAGATGGGGCTCGTTATTTGCTAAAAATCTACCTCACGATTAATAATAGTTTAGTTCGTACCATATAGATTAGTTCGTTATAAACGATAATTCGCAATAAACGGGTTCGTTATAAGCAGATATTAATTATTTCAACAATCAAAATTATTAAAATAAAAATTATTTGTTTTTTAAGCAATGAAAAATTAAATAATAGAAATTTCTAATTAAAAAAGTTGATTTTTTAAATTTCAAAAAATTAAAATTGCCCCAAGAGAAAGTACACGAACTAAAAAAAATTGAATAAAAGTAAAACGAGAATTTTTTTTGCGGATTTTAAATGACTCCATTTATTTGTTACGCAACTATGTTCACGGTGGAAAAGGGCCAATCAGAGGCGTACTTTCGAACGGCGTTCGGCCAGTCTTTCTAGTTATTTTCGCTTGGCTAGCGAAGTGCTTTTTGTGAGGAAATGAAATCTGGTTTTGAAAAGACGTTTCTGCTTACCAACAATAATAAAGCCATCACTTGTCATGTTCAAGTTGCTACTGTATTGATTAGTTTCAATGGGAAACACTTCTACGGTTGTGTTGTAAAATTTATCAGAAGGATGTTCGGCGTTCCCACTCCTAAAGAAAAACCTGCAACACATCTCAATAAATCTCCAAAGCAACAACAAAAAAAAAAAAGAAAAGAAAAGAAAGAAAAAGCAAAATGAATTTTTACCTCTTAACAATGACAGGACTAGTAAATTTAAAAATAAGTTGATCTCCGGGTTGAGGTAACAATCCCCAAAAGAATGTGTCGCCTAGATACGCCCTTTCCAAAGTGTACTGCTTGTAACATTTGATGCCAGAAACGACTTCTGCATCCGGATTACTGTGCGGGAAGAATAAAGCCACTTTTCCGAATTGTTTGTCCTGAAATTGTGAATTCTTTAGTGGAACATCCGAAACAATGTTAAAAATGCACGCCGCAGTAGACGTTACGGCCTCCGCCAAAAATTACTTTCGCTTTTTATGGCGGCGTAAAACTCCTTTAGTGCCGCCTTTTCTTGGGCGAGCCAAAGGGTTACTTTTTTGATTTTGAATAAGACTTTTTATTGCGGTTCTACGGCGATGTCGTTTATGCGCTAGATAATGCAAGAGGCGAGAGGCTTAAAATTTGAAATGTCCCTAAAATGGGTGTCTTAAAAATTTTTGGGTTTTTGATGATAGAAAAAAGAAGGGTTTACGTAAAAAAAAATATTACGAGAAAAACAACATTAATTTGTAATGAAATGTCGTACGCTTGCACATACTCGCCTCGCGGCTCGTATGAGCACTCTGCGTGCTCGAACCTGCGGTGAATGCAACATAACCTTGGTCTTGTGACGTCAAATTCAAGCCTCTCTTGTTTTGCGCATACGTATCGAATACAGTAACACCAATCTAACACGACCGACGTCGGTGCCCAAATTGGTGTTTTGTAGATGTGGTCATCTTAGAGAGAAAGACAATGCAAATGCAATTACTATAAATAAAGTAGTACTATTTAAGAAGCTAGTTAATTATTGTGAATCACGCTTAAAACCGAGTGTGCACATTCGAGCTCAAAGTGGCACATTCCGATCTCGGGAAAATGAAGCGCGCCGCTCCGCGTCGCACTTCATTTGCCTCCCTCGCTCGGAAATGTGCCACTTTTCGCTCGAATGCGCACATCCTCGTATTTATTGAATTTTGTAAATTAAACTTTCTTATTGATTTTTATTACCTAATAACAAATACCTCATCGTAACAGAAAGATTATTTATTAATTTTTGCATAGTAGGGGTCTGATTTTGGCACAGCATAATCTTTAATTTTATTTTTGAGAATAAACATCAAGGGTCGGTGTGTTGCACCTCGGTCACCGTCAATAAATTGTACCTCGGCCCTAAGATCACCGTGTAATAAATAAAATTTATATATATATATATTTTGATGAGACGAATCCAAATTCAGAATCTCTTAATCTCGATCATTCATACGTTTCAGTTTTTTTACGCTTACTTCGGAACTATTCGGAATTTTATAATTTTCTTAACGGAATCTGAATCAGCACCTAAAACTGCAAAACATTGCCCATTTAACCAAACTTCTATCTCCACTAATAGGAAAGATACGTATGTTAGCCTACTCAATTTGGAACAACCTGTATATATAAATATCACCTTGCTCGATCGTTTGACCCACGCAAAGTAGACGTACCGCAAACTGAATCTTTCGCTTGGCTTGAAGCCCGTAAGCCGACGCTGCGATCGCACTAAGGTACCCTTGCGCAGTGGTCGGGCGAATGCCGGCGCTCCGGCGACCGTCTCGAATTTGGAACTTTGTGCGAACTTTCATTATAAACCGATTCCGACACTCTTTCGCACTCGTGACCAATTAAAACACTAATTAAACACAGTTAAAACACTAATTTGTGCCGTTTTGTGTGGCAGCGAGCGACGAATGCAGGTTTATTTATGAGCAACGCACAGGTCAGTGGCCTTAAACATAACGTAACCACTGGAAATTTTTGGCGATGTGCTACCTGTTTGGCATATCTAAAAATCAATACTTTGTCGGCTTCGTGAAAAATCAATACATAAACTCCGCCCCTTTACTGCGCAAATGTGCCTTAACTTATACGAAGCTTCAATACGAAGTGCTTCGTGAACGGCTTCGTGAAAAATCAATACATAAACTCCGCCCCTTTACTTAACCCAAATTTTCCATAACTTATACATAGGCAGCTTGAATACAACGTGCTTTGAATGTAACATATGTGCTTCAAAGAATAATTAGGACATTTAAATTATATCAGTCGTTAAAACATTTTTTTAAACGACTTTAATACATTACTTAAAAATTGAAAATGCAAATATTTGTTTAATTGTATTATTTATTTAAACTCTTATAAATCAATTTGAACTAGTGCGTGTACCGTAGATGGCTCACACGAGTTGATTTAAATTAGTTACATTATTTGTTTTTGGTGTGTACAAACTTATAAATAATTATAAAACATCGGTACGGCCGTTTTTAGAAAGTTTCTTAATCGTATTTAACATAGACCAAAATTGAAATAAACGGATAATGTTGCAAACTGCATACATTGTTTCCCCCCGCATCACAGTTGTAAATCGAAGGTTGAAATGTTAAGAACGTTCTAGAAAATTTTGATTTTGACTAATTAGTGTTTGTGTGGAACAGAATAGTGTTTACCAAAGGGTTTTGGAACTTTCCAAAGTACACCCTGTATATAAATCTGAATTGTAAGCTTATTTTTAAATATTCTATGTTTTGTCGTTTTGTTAAATCACAGATAATACTTTAAAAAACTTTACGCCACCTTTCTCAAAAATCTAGGCTTTTGTGGTCGTAATGGTTTTCCAAAATGTTAGTTTCGAGGCCAAAACTTAATTTTTCTTTGTTCAACGTAGCGCTTTCGGCCATTTGCAAGTTAACGTTATCGCGCTTTCCGGAATCGTGCGTTTGAGTTTTTAAATAGGCACACGTGTTTATCGGTTTGTAATAATAATCTCTTATAAATAATTACAAAGCCTCTGAATGATCGTTTTTGGCAATTTTTGAAAATCTTAATATTTTCTGCTTTAATTCGAAACACCCTTTATAATGGAATTTGCGTTTGCGCGTAATTCATTTAGAATTGACGCTTACTTTTTAAAATTAAAACAAATTATTGGGGTTTTGTTTAGAGATCATAAACAAATCTATATACAAGGTGTTTCGCATTTTGGTGCACCACTGTGAAATTTATTGCAGTCATTGTTCAAACGTTTTTTTCGCGATTTTCAAAGTTAAATTTACTTGACGATATACTATACACAGAAAAGTATTAAACTCGACTTTTTTTGATAACTTGAATTATTTTTATTTTCGTTTCGATTTCGACTTATCGAGGTTCGACTGTAATTATAAATTAACATTAAAGTTACTATACAAATAGCATTTATTGTGTATAAAATTGAGATATTTACTGTAAACAATTTTTTTTCATATCCCTGTCATTTTTCATTAAATTGTTGTTATAAATTGTTGTAATCGAGATCGCCCAATTTTTATTCTTTAACTTTTTTATTTCACCTTTTAGCAATGCAATCAAAAAGGTTTTACTAAAATTCATTCAAAAGCCCTGAATTCCGAGCTTTTGCCATTTTTACGTCTTAAGGCACTCCATTAACACGATTTTTATAAAAATTATTTATATGGAAAATTCTATGTGAACATCCCCAATACCAAATCTTGTCGCGTTAATGAGTAGGAAGGTCAATTTAATTGATGACATGTCAAAACTGCTTTACTGTATATAGGGTTCGTAAAAAAAGTTAGAAAAATTTCATGTGAGTAGTTTCCAATATATAGATAATGTAAGTTCGTCGTGAAACACCCTGTATATACAGAAACAATATAGATAATTAATAAATTATACAGTCGTGTCGAGATTAAAAGTGAATTAAAATATTTAAAAAGAGAGGGTGTTTATCTAACGCAGGGGTTCCCAATCTTTTTTATACGGCGACTCCTTTTACACGTTGTAATTTTTCTTGCGAAGCCCTTCTAAAAGAATACATTTATTTATTGTTCTAGCAGATATTAATATTAATTACTTTATTTGTCATTTAAAAAATACTTTTTATTTGAAGCACATATCTTACATTCAAACCACGTGGTATTGAAACTGCCTATAAATTAAGGCAAATGTGCGTTAAGTAAAGGAGCGGAGTTTATGTATTGATTTTTCAAGAAGCCTTCAAAGTATTGATTTTTCACAAAGTCTGCAAAGTATTGATTTTTAGATTTTCCAAACAGGTTATTACATGTTCAAAAAATTTACAGTGGTTGTGTTATAAGCGTTATTGTGTGTTTTTAAAAATGTCTTTTTTGAGATATTTTCATAGAAGAAAGTTTGATAAACTTTAATTATGTTCTGGAAAAAGTAATATACATTAGTTCAAATTAATTTAGAAGAGTTGAAATAAAAAATACAAATAAACAAGTATTTGCAATTTCAATTTTTAAGTAATATTAAAGTCATTTAAAAAAATGTTTTAAAGACTGATATAATTTAAATTTCCTAATTTTTCTTTGAAACACTTATGTTACATTCAACGAACGTTGTATTGAAGATGCCTATAAGTTAAGGCAAATTTGCGTCCATAAAACGTTAAGTAAAGAGGCGGAGTTTATGTATTGATTTTTCACGAAGCCTTCAAAGTATTGATTTTTAGATTTGCCAAACAGGTAGTTATATGTTCAAAACATTTACAGTGGTTGCGTTATAAGCGGAATTTTGTGAATTTAAAAATAAGTCTTTTTTGAGATATTTTCATAGAGGAAAGTTTGATAAGTTTTAATTACGTTCTCGAAAAAGTAATTCATATAGTACTCACACTTTTATTTATGCCTACTTTATAATGTTTTGATCAGATGCGGTATTTTTGAATTGGAGGACTCGTTTTATAAGTAAAAAACTTTCTTTTAGTCTTTTTCGAAGAGAAAAAAAAATTGAAAATAGTTAAACGTATTTAAATAAAGTTTTCAGTACTCACCAAGCTGAAAACGCATTAACTTGAATTTTTTTGCATTTTTTTTTTAAATTCGAGTTTTCCAGGTTCCACTGTACTATGATTTACAGAGGGTACACCCACGCCACTTATAGTGGAAGACTTTTTTCCTTATAGACCAGGGGTTCCCAATCGGCCAATCGGCCAAAATCGAAAAAATTCCTGGCAACGGATTCGCCATGCATTTTTTGAGAACGTTCCATAGCAGCAGCCGTTTTTCCCTGCTTCCCTTTTAACCCCAATAAATCTTTGCATTTTCATAGCGAAATGTTTTCTTCTTTAAAATCTAAACCGAAAATAACATTTAGGTCTTTGATAACTTCTCAGAAATTTCCCAACGGATCGGACTTTATTATATCAGAAACTGGTGCTAAATTAAAACTCCCAAAATAAACCAAAATCAAAAAAACAAATTTGAAAAACAGATTTTCTTGAGATTTCGATTTGATATATCTATGGGCCCCTAGCGCCTATAGGCAAAACTACTTTTCCTTGCTACCTCTTCAGCCCCAAACGATTTGAACAAAATTAATTTTTTTTGCAAAATATACAATTTAACACAGAGATAAAGTCGTGCCTATTTCATTTTTAGCTAGATCGCAAAAAACTACAAAGATTTAGAACCTTGGGTCTTTTTCCCCAAGATGTGGATAAAATCAACATAAGGCCTATTGTTAATTTTTTTAAATAAACTCTTATAGTAAATTTTTCAATAAAATTGGACTATTAGGTTATCTGAAAATTGTACCACAGTTAGGGCATTTTTCGTCCAAGCACTAGAACATGTAGTGACCCCCTTACAAAAAAAAATTAAATTGTATAAATCAAAAAAAAAAAAAATTTAATTAGAATAATTTGCGATCTCTGTTAAAAATTAGTCGCACAAGCATATTTAAACTCAAAACTGCCAAAAATCTGAAATTTACTCCTTTTGTGTAATTAATGACCGAATTAACTGCTTAACATCCAATGGGCAAACGGCCCTCCTCATTTAAATGGTAATTCCAAATTAGCTCGGCTTATTTGCAAATCGTCGATCTTTGCGAACGAATTATTTTTGTGCCGAGTAATTTAACAAAGTGTCTCACTAAATTTAATAAACGTCGAAAATTACACTTTCGTCCGTCCGTTGCACGCTCGGCATGGATAAATAATAGTTTTCTTTTATTCTTCCTTGGCTCATAAAGTTTTTTTGGAGGGCCTTTGTTTGGAGTCACCTCGAATTTTGGTCGCGTGATGAATTTTTTACATCGAGCTTCGGCTCGAATTATAATTAATCAATGCACTTAGGAGATAAGAGCTCCGAAATGCGAGATGAAAGTTTTAATATCCGTCATTCATTATTAACTTTAGAGCTACATAAAAAGGAGACAATGATAAGTGATGTTAACATTCTTAAGAGAATTTATTTTCGCCGACTTGTTATTTGTTTAAACTTAGAGCGATCTTGACGGATTGTTTCTTTAGGACTTTGATGAAGAAAATTTCAGTTTGAGCGGAAAAAGCGCACTTTCGATGGACGAAAAGAATTCGGCGAGGCATTTTGAGATTTATGGAATGCATCAAAAGTAATTCAATCGAAGTGCATATTGCTTTATATTTAATGGCGCGAGTAAACTCTTATAAAATTCTGTAAATGTAAACTTCGACATGAAATTTATTGCGAACATTTCGCCAAAGTTAATCTACTTTATGCCAGACAGTTCCTTGGCAGTTATTAAATTTACGTTTATCTTAGTGTCAATAACTTTATTACTGCTTAGGAGCGAATTTTTCTATTTCGCACATGGCCAAGTCTATAATCAAATCGCGTTTCCTCTTCTTTTGCCGAAGCAGTAAAATTTTGGATGCTAATTCGCTGACTTCGTTTGGTGATTTTGGAATTTGAGTAGGGTTAAATGGCCAGTGAATGAGCGATTTGATGCGTCGAGAGCTATTTTGATATAGACATAAAATAGTAAACAAATCAATCAATCGAAAACTACCGTTACAGTTGAATTTTTTGTTTACGATTTAATGAAAACATTGAAATTTGGTAAAATTAATTATAGAGAGTATAAAATGAGTACACCAGTAAATGACCACTTTCGTCTAAAGAATGACCGGGTATAACCCAGTAAATGATTAATTAATACACATATTAAAAACGAGTAACTCAGAATTTTGAAAATTTATTTAAACTATGCTCAGATGTACCTTCGTATAGTTTTTTTTATTAAAGTGACTTTTGGTATAGGGAAACCTGTTGTACCTTGGTACTTCTATTAATTGAATTTTGTAAATTAAACTTTGTTTCCAATCAACAAATTTAATTTAGTTCAGTAAATATCAATTATATGTTCGAAAAACGTGTTTTACCATAGCAATGAGTGGGAGCGAGCGAAAAGATACGACAAACTTATAAGTACGAGTGAGAAGGAACGATAAAAATTATTTACTAATTTTTTGTTAACAAAATTAATTCAAATTATGCTTAAAACCGAGTGTGCACATTCGAGCTCAAAGTGGCACATTCCGATCTCGGGAAAATGAAGCGCGCCGCTCCGCGTCGCGCTTCATTTGCCTCCCTCGCTCGGAAATGTGCCACTTTTCGCTCGAATGCACACATCCTCGTATTTATTGATTTTGTAATTAAACTTTCTTTCCACTCAAATCAAATATTGAAAATTAATTTAGTAAGTATCGATTTATGATCGAAAAACGAAGTTTTACTATAGCAATGAGTGGGAGCGAGCGAAAAGATACGGACAACTTATAAGTGCAAGCGAGAGGAACGATTAAAATTATTTAACAAATTTTCGTTAACAAAATTAATTCAAATTATGCTTAACGAGTGTGCACATTCGAGCTCAAAGTGGCACATTCCGATCTCGGAAAATGAAGCGCGCCGCTCCGCGTCGCGCTTCATTTGCCTCCCTCGCTCGGAAATGTGCCACTTTTCGCTCGAATGCGCACATCCTCGTATTTATTGATTTTTTAATTAATTTTTTCCACTCAATCAAATTTAATTTAATTCAGTAAATATCAATTATATTTCGAAAATGAATTTACCATAGCAATGAGTGGAGCGAGCGAAAAGATACGACAAACTTATAAGTGCAAGTGAGAGGGAACGATTAAAATTATTTACAAATTTTCGTTAACTAAATTTTAATTCAAATTATGCTTAACGAGTGTAATTCGAGCTCAAGTGGCACATTCCGATCTGGAATGAAGCGCGCCGCTCCGCGTCGCGCTTCATTTGCCTCCCTCGCTCGGAAATGTGCCACTTTTCGCTCGAATGCGCACATCCTCGTATTTATTGATTTATTAATATTAATTTTTACACGTGGTTATATTTAATTTTGTCACGCCATAGAAGTATAACTTCTAACGCGCATATAAAAGTACATGCACCCGTTTTTTTACAAAAGTAATTCAACCCAAAACAGTTTAGGCAAATATTTCTACCTTTTTTTACAGAAATGATTAGTAAGGAATTAAATTTTTAAATGTTTGTATAAATTTGTAAATCATTGAATTTACTCAATTCATCTAAATCCAAACAATATTAACAATAAAAACTTCTCTATTTTACGAATTATTAAACTATTTAATAAAATTGAAATTACACATTATCTACAATTTATAATATAATGTTTAAAACCTTTAAAAACTATATAAAGTATATATATAATTGTAGAGGAACCTGTTGTTCATTTTATCAACAAATTGTGACACATACAATTTAAAAAAAAATACAAGTGAAAAAAGGCCAAGGTACAACAGGTTTCCCTACTATACATTGCTATACAATTGATTATTAGTTTTATTTCTTGCACTTAATTGAAGAAGGAGACAAACCACATTGCATAAATAAATATATAATAAATATAAATTAATTTTTTTAATTGTTATAAATATTATTTCTCGTAACGGTCATTCACTGGCAGGGAGTGACAGACTGGACGTTTTACCCTAGGTTTCGCAAGTTAAGCGAGCTTAAATTGTTTTATGTTACACGGAAAATAAATTTTGGTTTTTTTTACCACGAGATTGTGTCAAATGCAGCGATGAATCGCGAATTTCTGGGGCCCTGGGCTAATACTACTTAGGGGCCTAACTAATTGCCATTTTGTCAAAAAACTGTTTTCTATAGTAATGTAGGTAGGCGGTGTAAGACTATAATTCGATTTTTTTTAATTTTAGATATTTTTTTCTTAATTCACAATTGTTTCTCTCTATTACCAATTGAGGGCACCACAAAACTCGTGTCCGCCATATTTTATACTTTAAGCGAGCAATTCTTGTATACCTATATATTAATGGGTAACTCCATAAAAAAACTCTACCATAAATAAACAAATAAATAACTATTTTTCGTAATAAAAATTCTATAGTACTTTAAGTTTTTTCAAGTGGCAGCACAGTCTCCTTTTTGTTTTCTTTAATTAATAAATAATTTATCTAAATCCCATCAATAATTTTTGGGATACTTTTGTGCTCTTCATAACAACTTTAAAAAACACCCTTTTTAAGTTTTTATAACTTAAAACTTCTCTATCTTTGTTATTTCTTAAAGTATCCATAAAAACAACTAAAATTTGTATTTTTCTAACCCTCAAATTTAGAAAGACTAAAAAATCGATAATCTATCATTTTAAAATAGTCACAGTAGACGACGGAAGTATCTTTTTGAATAATATCTTAATATAAAATTTGATAACTTTGTTATTTTTTAAATACAATTAAAAAAGAACACGAATTTGAAACCTTTGGTCTTTCTAAAGTAAGATATGATTAAAAAAAATAATATGGTACGGTGAAAAAAATTCAGTACAAAATCTATTACCAATTTTGTATTAAACACTTGGTTCGGAAAGATATAAGAGTAAAATTTACAAAAATTTCTTATTTTATTATTATAAATAATGTACCTAAAGATTATTTAAATCAAACAAGTAATTTTAATAATTTTGGGCCCCTCAATTATCAAAAAAGCCATCCATTAATAAACATAACAGAAAATTCTTTAAGTAACACGATTTAGGCAACGTTCCCCTAAATCTCGACTCAGAATTCTGTTTGCAGTCCGTTTTCCTTTAGATCTGAGCTACTTAAGAAGGCATCGGTTTCAGATTGCAATTTATGGCCATTAAAAGGATTAATGGGGAAAAGAAACAAAAAGTCGATTATCCTTAATGATACTTCTTTTGCTTCGCGAAAAAATCGCTCCGTTTTTAAAAAGTTTCAAAAGGGACATTACCATGTTTGGAAATGCCCGAAATGCCTTTATAGAAAAACATTTCTGCGGGAAAGCGATTATAATGTGTGGAACTTGCAGCATAATAAATTTCGCTCTCACCTTTAGCTTCTGTACCTTTCCTTTGAGGGAGGAATGCGTGCCAATGTGCTGGAAGAGAGACGGCTTGTAGTGGAGCCACATTTTTGCTTTATCCTTCTTGCAAAAGTCCTGAAATTAAAAGATAGGACGTTTCAACAAGTTTGCCTGCATATACGATTTGCATATTTAAATTAAAAATCAACACCTGTTGTATTTAGTCGAATAATCAGATCAAAAGTTGAACGTTCAAACGACGAGCTTCTTGCGCGAGAATTAATTATTTTTTTTTTAATCGCAGGAAAAAGCGCTAAGCGAGATAAACTTACGTTGTTTTTCTCCCAGTTACAAATCTTGGTCGAGATGAGATGATCCAGAAGCCAGTCTACCGGCTTGTCGTTGTAGAACATTTGGAAGAATTGTATGAGCCACGGCAATTCGGCACTTTTGAACATTTTGCCTGTAAAAATATTTTTTATTAAGACTTTTTTCGTGTTTTTTTATGTCGATGGGAGATAATTCAATACGAACATCTAAAATGAAGTAACTCATAAAGAAATAAATTTAAATTCAATTGAAAATTAGGTTATGAAAAAATATTCAATCAATTTGTTGATTTTTGAATGTTTAAATTGGCGCCAAGAATATAGTTATTTATTTTACATTTAAAATCGCACAGGCACTGTTTTTATTATGGCAAACAGTCTAATTATCAATAATCCTTAGCTTTAATAATAACAATGACGTCGCAAACGACAAATGTCAATTTTGACAGCTAAAATAGAATGCAACTAGAAAGTTTTTTGTGAAATCGAAGCAACGCAATTAAATCAGATAATTTTTTGATTTAATTTTATTAAAATTTTCCAATTACTTATTTTTAGCCCGCATCGCATCTCAAGTTAACGAGGGCTAGTTGTCACATGTGCAAAGCAACACCATAAATATATACGGCCTTTTTTATTGCTTTCTAGGCGTTGTACTACATAAACGATTGACTGTAATTATATTTCTGTCATTTTTGTTACCATAACCTAAGTTCGTTAGATAGAAGTTACTGTTCGCTAACAGCAAATATTTTTTATTTTTTTTAATTATGAATAAGATATTTTTCGTTCCTTTGTTAGGTAAAATTTCTTACAAACAACACTTTACCTTTAATAAAAATAGGCATTTGTTTTGTCGTTTTGTATTTTACCTTTTATTTAGTATGTGACTACTTACCCCAGACACGGGGTTAAAAGTCACACTTCTCTTTTTCATAAAAATTATAATATGTTCTCATTAGATAATGGTAGAGAAAAAGTCTTTATTTTTTCTTAAACTAGAATAAATAACTATCTATTGATATATAAATGTGATAATAAATTAAGACCATGGGCTCTATAAATGCAAAAGAACAAAAATTGTGACTTCTAACCCCGGTCTCCCCCCTAACTAATAAACAATATATTATATGTTTAATTTAAGTTAAAATAATTTTAATTTATTTATAATTTTAAGAATGTGCTTTTTTTGTCACATCTAAATTACTTTTTTTCGTATTGAATTATTTTTGCTCCCTTCCCCCACCGAAAAAACTGCATGTTACGTCGACATATGACAATAAACGTCTTAAAAAGCGAAATAATCGAGGCTCAAGTAATTTTAACTCTGCGCTTTTGGACATTAAAAAAAGACCGACGAAATGGCCCAGAATTTCCCTTTTGGAAACAATTAAAGTGCGGAGTGCGAAGAATGCGACGGAGGAGCCTTAAAAGTATTCAGTTCGAACGCATTTCGGCGGAGAGAAAATTTATTTGAACGAAAAAGGAAACCGTCTAAAGTAAATGCATTCCTGAAATGTGTTGGTATACGTGAGGCACTTTACTTTTTCTGAAAACCAGTTTTTCTGATAAATAACGCCTGTCGATCTTTTTCTTTAAGGTTTGTCTTTTGCGAACGTTTTATTTATTTACAATGCGAAGGATGTCGTCTGGAATCTGCACGTCTAATAAGCTAAATTGATCCACTTAAGAAAAATTGTTAATAACACAGAAGTTGCTTGATATTTAATAAGGCATTTCTGGTTTTAGAAATTAAAAAAAATTGTGGGAAAATACATAAGATTTATTTAAATTTAAATTAATACTGAGTTCGTTTAGTTTTTCGAATCGAAACAAATTTTGATAAAATAAACAGAAATTTTTAAATTTAGAATATTTGTTGTAACGGCCTTAACCTTCCGTGTACTAGGTGGGGTATCACTAACGTGAACATTTTTTTTAATTAAAACGGCACATTTGGTAATCGAGCTTAAAACCGAGTGTGCACATTCGAGCTCAAAGTGGCACATTCCGATCTCGGGAAAATGAAGCGCGCCGCTCCGCGTCGCGCTTCATTTGCCTCCCTCGCTCGGAAATGTGCCACTTTTCGCTCGAATGCGCACATCCTCGTGTTTATTATATTAGTATAATTTATCGTGCGCTCCTTCAAATCAAAAATTTTAATTTAATTTAGTAAATATCGATTTTATATTCGAAAAATGTATTTACCATAGCAATGAGTGGAAGGGAGCGAGAAGATACGATAATCTTGTTAATGGAAGTGAGAGGAAACGATTAAAACTATTAAATGGATTTTTTCGTCTATTTTATTGATCTAAATTATTGCGAATCATTAAGAAATTGCCGTGAAATTAATTTGTATTTCAATAAGGAGTCAAGAATGAAATTCTTGTTAGGTTTTCTTAATATTCGGTATGGTAAGTGACACGTGTCATTGGGATTTAGTACTCAACACATGACTCAATAGTTTAATAGTTGAAGAAAACATTTTTGTATTTTTATTAATAAAAGTCTATTCTAATGCATAAATAAATATGTGGTATACTTAAACCTATTAATTATTGGTTATTAAAATATATTTCATTTTATTTTCGGGGTATGGCAAACCCCACCTAGTATGGCATGTGACATTTAGTCACCTAGTATGCGGAAGGTTAAGGAAGTTATGAACTAAAAATTAAATTAACTATGTTATTATTTAAAAAAAAAAAATTGTATCGTTATATTAATTCTAATTTCAAATTATGGAAAGAAGTTGAAAGATTTTAAATTTTTAAAGGATTTAATATTATTTCTCTGAATAACGAAGTTATGAATTTTTTCAAATTTACTTATCTACAAAAATACATTAATTTATTAGTGCTAGTTTTCAAAAAAAAAATTGTATCGTTCCATATTAATTTTGATTTCTCCTTATGTAAAAAAATCGAAAGATTTCAGATTTTTAAAGCATTTAAAAATATTTCTTGCAATAATCACATTATAAATTTTTTAAAATTAAATTATTTACAAAAACATTAATTTTTTATATTGCTATTTCTCAAGAAAAATTGTATCATTTTATATTAATTTTGATATTATTTAAAGTTAACAGGAATTGGACTATCAATAAAAGAACTCGTTAAATATGCAACGTTTCGTTTCTTTATTGAAAATTTTCAATAAATAAACGAAACGTTGCATATTTAACAACAGTTGTTTTATTGACAGTTCAATTAACTTTAAATAATATTAAAAGATATTGGACGTTAACATTATGATTAATTTTGATTTTAACTTATGTAAAAAAATCAAAGATTGCAGATTTTTAAAGTTTTTAAAGAGATCTTTTTGATGAACGAAGTAATAAATCATTAAAAATGAAATTTTCGAAAAAACGCATTGAATTATTATATTGTCATTTGCATACAGAAAATTATAGCGTTTTATATTATTTTTAATATCAGTTCGTGTAAAAGGTTTAAATACTGCAGATTTTCAAAAAAATCTCTTCGAATAACGTAGAAATTTAATTGTTAAAATTTAAAAATTTTAAGAAACACATTGCCCGTTGTTCAAAAAGCATTGTACTACTATATATTAATTTGAATCTTAATTTTTGTAAAAACTCTAAAAGTTTTGGGAAATGAAATTGTCTCAAAACCACTGTTACCTCTTCTATTAATATTCTTTTAACCACAAATTATATAGTACTACATTAATTTCGATCTCAACTTATGCAAAAAAGTGCAAGGATTAAATATTTTTAAAGATATCTCTTCAAATAACGTAATTGCAAATTTTTTCATTCTAATTTTAAAAAAAAAACTAATGCATTTCTCGGTAACCAATTTTTTACTAATTTGACTCTTCAGTTATTTAAATTTTTGTATGAAAATTAAAATATTAATAACCAAAAGCAGAGAAATAAACACCTAAACCTTTATCAATTTAATTTGCTTTAAAACCGAATACCCGATCCATCTATTGCTAAAATTCCGAATCGCCAAACCATGACATTAAATGATATTAGTATAATTTACCGTGCAGTCCTTCAAATTAAAAATATTAATATAATTTAGTAAATATCGATTTTATATTCGAAAAATGTATTTACCATAGCAGTGAGTGGAAGGGAGCGAGAAGATACAATAATCTTGTCAATGCAAGTGAGAAGAAACGATTAAATTTATTCAATTAATATTTCGTGTAATTTATTGGTCTAAATTATTGCGAATCATTAAGAAATTGCCGTGAAATTAATTTGTATTTCAATAAGGAGTCAAGCATAAAATTCTTGTTAGTTTTTCTTAATATTCGGTATGGTAAGTGACACGTGTCATTGGAATTTAGTACTCAACACATGACTCAATAGTTTATTAGTCGAAGAAAAAGTTTTTGTATTTTTATTAATAAAAGTCTATTCTAATGCATAAATAAATATGTGGTATACTTAAACCTATTAATTATTGGTTATTAAAATATATTTCTTATCATTTAACTGTCATAAAGTACAATTTTGTAGATCTTATGTCATTTTATTCTCGGGGTATGGCAAACCCCACCTAGTATGCCATGTGACATTTAGTCACCTAGTATGCGGAAGCTTAATATTTTTTTTAAATTTATGAGATTTGCAGTTACAAAAACCACAACCCCAGCGTTATTTATTTATCTCTATTTCTTCAGATTAAAATTAATGTGCGAAGAGCACTTTTCCTTTCGACTTTTCCAAACTAAAACTTTAGTCATTCTTGAGCTCGCTTTATTTGTGTTCATAGCCGTTTATGTGACACTGTTATTTGCAGGATTTTGTGCGTCTTCTCCTTTTTCGTCCATTACCATCGAAGGACGTCTCGGGATTTACTTTTAATAAAACATCTCGACGATCGGAACACGACTTTTTTTTTTGGTTTATAAAATCCCGACGTGAAAAGTATTTCATTAAAAAAAGTTGTACGTTTTAAATACAATTTTAAGCCTATTTTCGTTGCGTTCATTTGGAACGGGCTGGGAAATGGAAGTCGAGAGCTTTGGGCGATGAAAAGCAACTTTTTGGGGTCGAAGTCGCTTCGCGAATCTATTTATTAAGAAAATGCAAATATTTCTATTTATACATTCGGAGAAGGAAATTAATTTTGAGGATAAATTTGCATGCACTTGATAATTGATTAATATCCTCTTTGAAATGTGTAGACAAGCAAATAAATGGAAATCGGCTTCGTCAGAATAATTTGAATTGTATGAATAGTCTGGAGCTAAGCAAATTGACTATTTTAAACGTAGCGAATAAGCTAACATTGTTATTATTATTATTATCGTCGTAGCTGTTGATTTAAATTTTTTTTCCTGAAACGAGTTACATTTTGTGCTTTTTTTATGGTAGCAAGACAACTATTTTGGTTTTTTGATTTTGTCTTACGTTATAAAGTCTAAGAATTTGCAATTCTTCGAAAAACATTTTTACAAGTTACGAATTCCCTAAAATATAATTTTATAAAATATATAAATGTTCGCGACCAACGCTAACGCGCGTTCAATGCATTTCATGTTTTGCATGTATTTGCCAACATCACATCAACCGGACCCGAGGGAAACGCTTACGTCAGAGGTGTTTCTCCACTATCGGCCGCCGTTCCGCCATCTCTCAAAGTTTTCACCCCGTACACATTCTTAAGTGACACATTATTTTATAACGTTTAAACCAATCGTATGAAACCTACATTTTATCGAACATGCTGATAATTATTCTCTGTGATTCCATCTATAAATTTTGATCAAATTTAATCCCTTGACATACAATGACGCCTGGGAGACGTCAATCATTTAGGGTGTCATTATAGATTTTTACGTCTCTAAGACGTCAAGAACTGTCTTGAATAAATAGGAAAAAAAAGAGGCCAGGAAAAAATATTTAAAAAAATGCCTAGTTACTCTATATCAGTGTTTCACAACACGCCACATAGGGCAATTTAAATGTTTAGGGGACAATATCATTATTCAAGAGAACAATTTGAAAACGCACTTGTTTTCTAGTTTATATTTTGAAAATTTACTTATTGTTTTTTTTCTTAATAATTTCCTAGTGATTTCTTGCTAAAACCTAAATATTGTGTGTTGAACAAGTTGTAATTAGGCTTCATTTATGGAATTATTCAATTTTTAAATATAAAAAAATATTTATATGTTACATAGGGGGTATCGAAATTTTAGAATGACTTAGGTGGGGCATGTTAAAAAAAGGTTGGGAAACACTGCTCTACATATTTCAAAATGTTTTAAAACTAGTAAGGTAAAAGACCCAGTTATTGACACTTTAGGAGTGACAGCTGAGGTTATAACAGGATAACTTATAAAAAATTTAATTTAAATAATTAATTTTTTTTTCATATATAAGTTCACGATTTCTAGAAACGGTCATATGCGTAAAATAATTATTTGAAGCAGATTAATAATTTAAATTAATGTTTTAAAAAATAATGTTTGAATCACAGTTTCTGACACTTAAAATTTTTATTACTATAGTTTCTGGCACTGGCATCTACCTAGTTTCTGACACTCCATATGTCAAAATTATTCTTCATTTATTAGGTTATACACTATCAAATTTAAATTTATTATAATCAAACATAATTTGTTATAATGTATCATTTATTATAAATAAAATTTTAATTTTTTCAACACAATAATAATTAAAATAATAAAATTAAATATTATAAAAACAGATACGTAAACATAACATAGGTTAAAATTTGAGTGTCAATAACTGTAACATACCTATAAAATTGAGCCTAGTTATTGACACTCTTATTTTAATAATAAAATACAATTTACTATGATGTTTTAATATTTAAAAATAAAGAGTACTAAATTATTAATCGAACCATATATTTTTATAATATTTTTATACTTACATGGTGATTAAATCACTAATTCAATAGTCGAACGCTCTTCTGTCAATTGCTTAGACTAGAACCAAAAAATGGCTTTCACAGTCACTCTGGGCTTAAATATTATTTTATATTAAGTGAGTTTTTTTTTGTAACTGATATCGTCATCAAATAGGTACACGATAAATTAATTTTAATTTTGAAACAATTAATTTATCAATTCGAGGTAATTTTCTTTTATTAATTCAAAGTAAAGTTGAAAGTGTCAGAAACCGGGTCAGTGTCAATAACAGGGTCTTTTACCTTAATTAATTATGTTATGTTACTTGTGTATGCTCATAACAGTTAAGTTGAGCCAAATTAATGGTTTTTTTCGGACTCATCAAATTCGTTTTTTTGTATGTCAAGGGGTTAATGATTCGCAATAATTTAGACCAATATATTACCCACAGAATTAAATGAATAATTTTAATTGTTTCCTCTCACTTCCATTGATAAGATTATCGTATCTCCTCGCTCCCTTCCACTCATTGCTATGGTAAATACGTTTTTGAAATATAAAATCGATATTTACGAAATTAAATTAAAATTTTTGATTTGAAGGAGCGCACGGTAAATTATACTAATGTAATAAACACGAGGATGTGCGCATTCGAGCGAAAAGTGGCACATTTCCGAGCGAGGGAGGCAAATGAAGCGCGACGCGGAGCGGCGCGCTTCATTTTCCCGAGATCGGAATGTGCCACTTTGAGCTCGAATGTGCACACTCGGTTTTAAGCATGATTCACAATAATTTAGGCCATTAAATTAGTCGAATAATTAGTTGAATAATTTTAATCGATCCCTCTCACTTCAACTGACAAGATTTTCGTATCTTTTCGCTCTCTTCCACTCATTGCTATGGTAAATAATTTTTTCCAATATAAAGTCGATATTTATTCAATTGAATTTAAATTTTTCATTTGAAGGAGGGAAGGATAAATCAGACAAATATAATAAACACTAGGATGTGCGCATTCGAGCGAAAAGTGGCACATTTCCGAGCGAGGGAGGCAAATGAAGCGCGACGCGGAGCGGCGCGCTTCATTTTCCCGAGATCGGAATGTGCCACTTTGAGCTCGAATGTGCACACTCGGTTTTAAGCATGATTCACAATAATTTAGGCCATTAAATTAGTCGAATAATTAGTTGAATAATTTTAATCGATCCCTCTCACTTCAACTGACAAGATTTTCGTATCTTTTCGCTCTCTTCCACTCATTGCTATGGTAAATAATTTTTCCAATATAAAGTCGATATTTATTCAACTGAATTTAAATTTTTCATTTGAAGGAGGGAAGGATAAATCAGACAAATATAATAAACACGAGGATGCGCGCATTCGAGCGAAAAGTGGCACATTTCCGAGCGAGGAGGCAAATGAAGCGCGACGCGGCGGCGCTTCATTCCGAGATCGGAATGTGCCACTTTGAGCTCGAATGCGCACACTCGGTTTTAAGCTCGATTACCAAACGTCCCGTTTTAACAAAAAAAAAATTGTTCTCGTTACACCCCACCTGTGACACGGAAGGTTAAAAATTCTGATCTTTAATGTAAAAACACGAAAATTCTTAAATTAATTAAAAAGCATGGGGCTCGCGATTTGGCATTAGCTTCACGAACAAAATTGGGGTTCTGGATTACTCAAAGGCAAATAAACAGTCATGCTATTGTCTTCAATAAGCGCTTTTAGAGAGAATGCATTTTGAAAATATCATTCAGAAAAAGCCTCTGAGTAAAAAAATAATTTAACTATATTTAACTATTAAATATTTAAACGATCCTTCTTGAATTTAATGAATCAATTAGATAAAATAATTAAACAATTAGTCAAAGTGCATAAATCTATTATTAACTTAAAATTTTCTTGCGCGATTCATAAGCGCTTGTGGCACTTGAAAGCCCGTGATTTCTTGCTTAAGGTAATTAACAAACAATACCTCAAACATGGAGAAACTTTAAAGCAATTAGTCATTTCGACAATAGACCCACAAACATCTCCATTTCAATTGTAAGAACGATAACTTACGTCTTCTTTTGCATCAATCCTAAATGTTATGTCAGAGTAGAAATTGTTGAGCTTTTGTGGTACGTTTTAAATTTGATATTTCGTTTTATTAAATCCAATTAAGATAGAACGTGGCCGCTTGCGTGTATTTTCAGTAAAATTTCAACGTGAAGCACAATAATCCAAAACCACTTCCAATCCTCTCGGAATGACATTTTACAAGGAAATAAAATTCATTAAGTCCTTATTCAAATGTGCCTCTTACGTATTAATTAAACAAAGTGGGCCCTTACGATTATTTCAATTTGATTTTTTATTGTTCATTTTTAAAAGATATTTACGAATATTTTGAAGACTTATTTCGAGCTTTCCATCATGGGCGAAGTGTATAATTTTATTTTCTTGCTTCTCGAGTTAATAAAATCCAACTCATAAATCAGGAATATTAAATCGAGGTATTTTCAGTTCTTAGATTTTATTATGCACCCGTTTGATTACAGTGGCCATTTCGTACCGACTTCTACAATTTAATATTTTCTTTCGTTTTTTTTTTTTTGAGACGAAGCGCTTCAGTTTATTTTTCAATATATAACGTGGCGAGTTCCCCTTTTTTGATCAACGTACGATTTAAAATTCAATTTAAAGACCGGCAAAACCGAAATTTGACCGATCCGATTTTTTAATTAAAAAATGGCTTGCAGTGTTTGGAAGAAAAAAAATTCAATTAGAGATGCATGCGGAAATTGAATCGGGCTTACATTTGGATTTTCGTCGAATTTAACTTTGTGTGTGTTAGTATTCCGTGTTTGTAAACTTTTAACCGCGCGCATTACCGTTTAATTACTTAAGTTTCGAAAGTGGAAATAAATTTCGAGAGCTTTCGATGCTTTAATTAGTTGCGACTCCGGGGCGGCCCGTTTTAATAAAATTTGATTCCGAGAAAGATAAGATTTACAAAAGCCCCCAATACAAATATGCGATCTCGTTAATTAATTTAAAGCCGAAACGCGAAGTAAATGGGAAATTTAAGAGGCGAAATGTGTTTTTGGAAAAAATTGATTTCGTTTTTCGATTGCAATCAAACTTGTGCTTGGGACGTCGAGAAAATGAGCGTTCAAATTAAATTGAGATTTCTTTTCCAGAGAAAATCCAGAGCAAAAAGTATCGAAAAGTGGGAGTAGATTTTTCGAAAAGTGGTTTTGAATTTTTTTTCCTTTCGTCAGTCTTGTCTCAGTCAGTTGATCTCTATAATTTGTAAGTTAACTTATGTCAATTAAAAATTTTAAATTTGTCACGGAAACGTCTCCCCCCTGCCGTATTTCCCCTGGTAAAATAACTACCATGGGAGATACTCACTGACCAGGGAAGATAATTTGGATCATAAGATGTTTGTGCAAACTAATCCAGATATAGTATATCAACATTCTCAAGAAACGTTTTAAATTATTCTGATAAAAGAAAAGGAGTATGATAAAAAATAAATAATAATTTCTTTGTTTATAATTCGATTTTACTGATTTTTTTTAGTTTATATCATAAGTAAAGCTCGTTGATTTAATGAAAGGTATAGCATTAGTATAGGTAATATAAAAATTATTCTAATTACATATCACTTAAAAGGCGCTAGTTTCTACCCTGGCCGATGTATTTACCCTGGCCTTCTAAAAAGTAACTAAATATGTATAAAGTGACTTCCCCTTACATGAATGTGTAGATAAAAGAGACAAAAATCGTAATATACTATGTGTTAAATCAAAAAACTCGAATTTTTCTCCTTGGCGCATTCTCTATGGTTTCTTCTCGTAGAATCACCCATATATTAATTAAATCGCACTAAAGTGGGTGACCAGATGGGGCACGTAATGGTTTTTTGTTAGACGAAAATCGCGATTCAATGTCTTTATTACTTTTGAATGAATTAATTACTTAATAGTTAAGAATGTTACTAATACTACAATTTTGATCATTGCCTCTCACTTGTATTAACAAGATTATCGTATATTCTCGCTCCCTTCCACTCATTGCTATGGTAAATACGTTTTTGGAATATAAAATCGATATTTACTAAATTAAAATAAATTTTGATTTAAAGTAGCGCCATGTAAATTATCCTAATATAGTAAACACGAGGATGTGCGCATTCGAGCGAAAAGTGGCACATTTCCGAGCGAGGGAGGCAAATGAAGCGCGACGCGGAGCGGCGCGCTTCATTTTCCCGAGATCGGAATGTGCCACTTTGAGCTCGAATGTGCACACTCGGTTTTAAGCGCGATTCACAATAATTTAAGTCAGTAAATTAGACAAAAAATGAATTGAATAAATTTAATCGTTCCCTCTCACTTTAACTGACAATATTGTCGTATCTTTTCGCTCTCTTCCACTCATTGCTATGGTAAATACGTTTTTGGAATATAAAATCGATATTTACTAAATTAAAATAAATTTTGATTTAAAGTAGCGCCATGTAAATTATCCTAATATAATAAACACGAGGATGTGCGCATTCGAGCGAAAAGTGGCACATTTCCGAGCGAGGGAGGCAAATGAAGCGCGACGCGGAGCGGCGCGCTTCATTTTCCCGAGATCGGAATGTGCCACTTTGAGCTCGAATGTGCACACTCGGTTTTAAGCGCGATTCACAATAATTTAAGTCAGTAAATTAGACAAAAAATGAATTGAATAAATTTAATCGTTCCCTCTCACTTTAACTGACAATATTGTCGTATCTTTTCGCTCTCTTCCACTCATTGCTATGGTAAATACGTTTTTCGAACATAAAATCGATATTTACTAAATTAAATTAAAATTTTTGATTTGAAGCAGCGCCCGGTAAATTATAGTACTAATATAATAAACACGAGGATGTGCGCATTCGAGCGAAAAGTGGCACATTTACGAGCGAGGGATGCAAATGAAGCGCGACGCGGAGCGGCGCGCTTCATTTTCCCGAGATCGGAAATGTGCCACTTTGAGCTCGAATGTGCACACTCGGTTTTGAAGCGCAATTCACAACAATCATTTTTCGCATCAATCGTGTATGTGCATAAAATGAATTAATAGTCAAAAACGTTACTAATAATTTTGATCATTGCCTCTCACTTGCACTTATTAGATTTTTGTATCTTTTCGCTCTCTTCCACTCCTTACAATTATACAAATAAGTATTTTCATTAATGTGGTATTTTTTTTTTCTCGCTTGTTCCTATCTTTTCACTTGCTCCCACTCGTGGCAACATAAAAAAATATTTATCTTGTACATTTTAAGTTAAATTCAAATAGAAAAATGTCTTAGTACAAAAATTACATTTTGTTAAACTTTTTGCGCCCTCTCCCGCCTCACTTCAGAAATAATTGCTTTAAATGGAATTAATTAAAAGCGAAAGGGAGCAGGAATTAATTTAAGCAAACGCAAAAAGGGCTCGCGATTTTTCGAAACCAAACAAAGGCGAGTTTATCAGGAAAAGCAGAGGTATAAAATACGTTAAATTGCAGTATCGTGTTTGCGTATGTTACGGGAACTTCGTTCGCCTTTTGAAGCCTTGATTATAGATAATAAAAGCTTAAAGTTCATTGTTTGTCGGACACGATTACTAATGACTTTAAAATACACCGCAAGAAGATAAACTCGTGGGAACGTCTTACCAATAAAACCGAGCTGGCAGAAGTCCAAGACGAACCAGGGCTCCTTCCGCGCGGTCTTTTCGATGGCGAACTTTTTCATTTCTGTTATGTAATAGGGTTTCGCCAGGATGTCGTCCTCCAGCTGCACGTAAAACGTCCCCTTCGGCTGCGAGTACGACATCAGAAAGGCGAAGTCCAAATTTTGCTTCGATCGCCATCTCACTCGCTCGCGCGAGTCGCCCAACGTTATTCTCAGCTTGTCCAAATTTGGGTAGTAGGAGGGCGAAGGGGCCACCACTTCGATCAGGCCCGATTCCACTTGCGCCGGAAATCTGCAAAATTCAATCTTTTAATTCGTATAAACGCGAAATTAGGGTGAAACGTTCAATGAGTGACCGTAATTTATCAGTGAATGACCGTGACAAGAAATAGTGTTTATAACTATTAAAAAATTTAATTTATATTTGTGGTATATTTATTCATCCAATCTTATATGATTCTTTTTTTTTATTAATGTGCAAAAATTAAAGGGTCTATAAATTTAATTATTTTTAGTATACAATTTATTACTTTCTTTTTTTGCATTTTACTAAAAACGAGATATACAATATCTATAAGATTGCATAAATAAATGTGTCATAAATATGAATTAATTTCTTAATTGTTATAAACATTATTTCTCGAAATGGTCATTCAATGGCAAGTGGTCAAGAACTGGACGTTTTACCTATTATTGAAAAAAAATTAATTATAAATTGCAGTTGTAAGAAAATTGTCGTTTTTAAAAGCATTTAATTTTTCATAATTCGCAGTTTGCTCATTAAAACAGACAACTTGTATAACTATATGGCCAAGAATGTTTTTTAGTTTAAAAAACCATAAAAAAAAGACATAATTTAAAAAAATTTGAACTTTACATACAGTCGTATATGTTCTTAAATTTAATTAGTAGGGAAAAACGTTACTAATGCTTATTGAGACAATTTTGATCATTCCCTCTCGCTTGCACTTATGAGATTCTTGTATCTTTTCGCTCTCTTCCACTCATTGCAATAATATAAATAGAAACATTTAGGGATGTCGTATTTTTAATTTATTTTCTCGCTCTCGTATGCACGTGATGTTCCTATCTTTTCACTCGCTCCCACTCATTGAAAAATCTTGAATATTTTAAGTTAAATCCAATAAATACAAGGATGTGCACACTCCATTTTAAGTACCGTTCACCATCATTAATGAATTTAAAATTTACTAAAGTTTTTTTAATAAAAATTTAAAAAATCCTAAACCTACCAGGACCTAAATATATGGCAAAAATGAAATTATATTTGAAATAGTTTTCATTCTAGACAACTTTTAGAATTTTTGCGTTTGAAAAAGTGAAATAATGTAAAATAAATAACGTGTAAATGGAGGGATAGGTGTATTTTATAAAATAATACAGCATACTTTTAAATTGAAAAAAACACGTATTAATACATATAAAAAATTACATTTTTTTTAATTTTCGCGCCCCCCTTTGCACTAGTTCTTGACTTTCCAGGGTGGCACGCCACCAGTTTAAAAATCACTGGTTTCATCTAAAAAATCAAAGATTTAGGCAGGAAATGTAAATCGAACTATTCAAAAATTGTGTGGAAAATGCCCAAGAATTTAATACAAATAAAAGGTTAACATACACCTTATCACACACTCGAATTCCCGCACCCGTACCCCCCACATTTCATTTGAGAACGACACGTCAAGCAGTTCTGTTAAACGCTCCTCAAAATTCTAATTTAGCAGTGATTATTTAAATGTATAAAGCAATAGTGTTTACCAAGGGCCTTCTGGCCCCAAGAAGCATCCCTTCTGCAAAATTCAAAACCGTAAGTTTTTTTTAAAAATATTTATTAATGTTTTTTGATTTTCGTTATGTTAAATAAATAGTATCTGAAAAATTTTTGTACTGCTGTGCTTCCAAAAAAATTGGCAATTTTTTGGCCTTGGTGGCTTTCGCAAAAAATAAAAACTAAGCCCTAAATGAATTTCCATTGTGTTGAATTTTTATGCGTCACATAATGACGGGGCTATTTGCGAGTCGGCCTTATCGCATTTCTTACCTGGCCTTTGAGATATCGCTCTATTTTGCCTTTTTACAATTTAAATTTTTAAACTGCACTTTACAAATGAAACCAGCTCAAAAACCACGTGTGCTTTTACGAAGGTACCTATAAAGCCCTATTCGGAAAAAATGTTCGGTCGGAATACATATTAATTTTAGTTTACACTTGGCTATATTTAAAAATTTATAACATTATTCTTTTTTTTTCAAAATTTTCAGTTCCTCACTTTTTGATTCAGATCATTAGGGGATGTACTATAATTTTAAGTCACAATACTAATATTTAAAGGTCGTTGATTACTTTTGAAAATAAATATCTGCAAATTTTTCACAATTTTGAGCAACTTTTAAATTTGAAAAAACTTTTAGTAGTTCCTATACCACCTACATCAAAAAGATTGAACATTGAAAAAAATTGGTTTTAGCCGATTTTGAAAATTTAGCAAATTGTTGAGCGACCTCTAAAACATTTTGGTTTGAGTTCAAATTTGGAGAGAACTTCAAATACTTCAGATTTACATTTTTTCATGCGAGCTCAAAAGTCGGAAAAATATTGCCACCCTATTGTAGATGTATTTAAAAACTTTGAAGATTCCAAATCTTACGTCTTCTGTACATCAGTCAAAATCAAAAAGAATCCAAAATACTGCGGAAAAAATTTAAAAATCGATTTAATAAAATCAATTTAAATAATTCATAACTCAAATTATAGTAAAAAAAAAAACCAGTGCAGATTTTAATTATTTAAACATTTTTCCATAAATTATACAGAAGAAAAAATTATGGGGTAATTAAAACAATTAAAGCTAGTTGCGATTTAAAAATAAACTTCACGTCCCTAATAAAATTTATTTTGTAAAAATTCGTAACTCATTCATTTCGAAAGACAGCTTTAAAAACTTCAGCAATTTGTAATCCTCAGATTTTTTTTGTCTTAAGATAAACGTCTTCCTGAAAAATTCCGAGAAAATTATGGCTGAAGATAACGTTTCATTTTGAACGAGACTGATCCGTTTTTAGTTATTAAACTGAACTTAAATAATTCATAACGCGGTTCATGGTAAAGTTGTCCCTAAAAACTTTACAGTTTTCGATCAAAAAAACAAAAGGTTGTAAAAAAAAATTTTACGCTAATTGCGATTTAGAAAAAAACCGCACATAAATGGAATTGTTTTGAAATTAATTTAAAAAGGATGTGTACTAAAGCATTTCAATTCCAATGTTGCATAAAAAAAAGTCGCGCAGAATTGGTGACAAAATGCTAAAAAAAAAGATCATTTTAAAAAAATGAGAATTCCTCCTTCGCACATTTCCGTTTTTTAATAATTATAGTGCGAATGAGTTGTGCTTCGTACGAATTGTATTCAGCTTTCGTTCTCACATCCCCGAGTAATAACAATTAATGTTTCGAAACGTACAAAAACGGGGCTTTTGTCTGAATAATATTTTCCAGTTTTATTTCGAAAATTGTTATCCTTTAATGCGGGGATTAAATATTTACGCGGGTGGTTCTATGAAAATCGGATAATTTCATGTCATCCATCAACAATGTATGTACACGTCTACCGTATAATTTTTAAATTAGGGTAAAATGCCTAGTGAATGACCGCTTTGTTGCATCATAAAATATTTTTTATAACGAATTTATTAGAAAAATGTTTAATTAACAATTGTTTTAATGAACGCTTTTCATGTTCTTAGAGTTGATTATTGTGAATGGTGCTTAAAGTCGAGTGTGCACATTCGAGCTCAAAGTGGCACATTTCCGATCTCGGGAAAATGAAGCGCGCCGCTCCGCGTCGCGCTTCATTTGCTTCCCTCGCTCGAAAATGTGCCACTTTTCGCTCGAATGTGCACATCTTTGTATTTATTAGATTTGTCTGTTTTATCCTTTGCTCTTTTAATTAAAATATTTAATTGAATTTACTAAATAGTGATGTTATGTCCAAAAAACGTTTTTACCATGGCAATGAGTGGAAGTGAGCAAAAAGATACGACAATCCCGTAAGTGCAAGCGAGAGGGAACGATTAAAATGATTTAACTAATGTTTCGTCTAATTTATTGGCCTAAATTATCGTCAATCGTGCTTAAAACCGAGTGCGCACATTCGAGCTCAAAGTGGCACATTTCCGATCTCGGGAAAATGAAGCGCGCCGCTCCGCGTCGCGCTTCATTTGCCTCCCTCGCTCGGAAATGTGCCACTTTTCGCTCGAATGCGCACATCTTCGTATTTATTAGATTTGTCTATTTATCATTCGCTCTTTTATGTCCGAAAAACGTTTTTAGGGAGGGATAAGATTGTTAATGCAAGTGAGACGGAACGACTAAAATTATTCTACTAATTTTTCGTCTAATATAATATTAAGAATCTAATACAGCTCAACTTTTTAAGTTTTAATTTTTTTGAAAAATAAAAGAAACTTTATCTTGCACATTTTAAGTCGGATCCAATAAATACAAGAATGTGCACACTCCATTTTAAGCACCGTTCGCCATAATTAATTAATTTAAAATTTACTAAAGTTTTTTTTAATAAAAATTTAAAGAATCCTAAACCTACCAGGACCTAAATATATGGCAAAAATGAAATTATATTTGAAACAATTTCCATTCTAGACAATTTTCAGAATTTTTACTTTTTTAAAAGTGAAATAGTGTAAAATAAATAACGTGTAAATAGAGGGACAGGTGTATCTCATAAAATAATACAGCATACCTTTAAATTGAAAAAAAACACGTATTACTACAAAAAATTACATTTTTTTTAATTTTCGCGCCCCCCTTTGCACTAGTCCTCGACTCCCCGGGGTGGCGGGCCCCCCAGTACGAAAATCACTGGTTTCATCTAAAAATCAAAGATTTAGGCATCAACAGAAAGTGACGCCGACGAAATATAAATCGAACTATTCAAAAATTGTATGGAAAATGCCCAAGAATTTAATTCAAATAAAAGGTTAACATACACCTTATCACAAACTCGAATTCCCGCACCCGCACCCGTGCCCCCCACATTTCATTTGAGAACGACACGTCGAGCAGCTCTGTTAAACGCTCCTCAAAATTGTAATTTACGAGTGATTATTTAAATGTATAAAGCAATAGTGTTTACCAAGGGCCTTCTGGCCCTAAGAAGCATCCCTTCTGCAAAATTCAAAGCTGTAAGTTTTTTTAAATATTTATTAATGTTTTTTAATTTTCGTTATGTAAAATAAATGGTATCTGAAAAGTTTTTGTACTGCTGTGTTTACAAAAAATTTGTAAATTTTTGGCCTTAGTGGCTGTCGCAAAAAATCAAAACTAAACCCTAAATTAATTTCCATTGTGTTGAATTTTAATACGTCACAGAATGACGTGGCTAATTGCGAGTCGGCCTTATCGCATTTCTTACCTGGCCTTTGAGATATCGCTCTATTTTGGCTTTTTACGATTTAAATTTTTAAATTGCACTTTTGCAAGCGAAACCAGCTCAAAAACCATGTGTGCTTTTACGAAAGTACCTATAAAGCCCTATTCGGAAAAAATGTTCGATCGGAATACATATTAATTTTAATTTACACTTGGCTATATTTAAATATTTATAACATTATTTTTTATGCAGATTAGGGGGGCAATATTTTTTGGACTTTTTTTTGAGCTTGCATGACAAAATGTAAGTTTGAAACATTTGAAGGCTCCTCTCCGAGTTTCAACGCAAACAAAAACTTTTTAGAGGTCGCTTAAGAAGTTTCGAAGTTTCGAAAATCAACTAAAACCAATTTTTTTTTCAAAATCTTAGGTTCCTCACTTTTTGATTTAGATCATATAAACTTTTTTTAAGTTTTAATTTTTTTGAAGTCGATTAAAAATTATATATTAATACCTTCCCATAAGTATATAGATTACCCCAGTGAAAAAAATCCAAAAAATCAGTTGTGTTGTTTTTGAAAAATAGAGCACATACAAACATACATAGTTTGCACAAAATTGGGGAGTGACCTGTACAGAGCATGAGGTCATGATGGAAGCGTATAGTCTAAGATAAAACGGAAAGGGGAAGTAATCTGGTTTTGATATAAAAAAAATAATAAACAAATTAATAAATCCAAAACAACAGTTGTACAATGAAATACAAAAGGATAAAATGGCAAGTTCAGTAAATGACTTTTTTGTGCAAATGTTGACCGAGCTATAGCCCAGTGAACGACCGATTAATTGATCCACGTATTAAAAACAACGAATTCTAAAATTTATTTTAAACATTATGCTTAGATGAACCTTCGTGTGATATTTTTTTATTAAAGCTCCTTTTGTTTTTCTGTAAATCACAGGTTCTCTTGGCGCTTAGGAGGATACGTCCATATTTTTTAATTGCGTCCTTCAAAGTGTTGAAATCCTCCAAACTGCAGTATTTTGCAATAAATACAATGTTGAAGCTTTGAAGAACGCAATTAAAAAGTTTGGGCGTATTCTCCTAAGCGCCAAAAAAATCTCAAAAAGAACTTTAATAAAAAAAATTACACGACGGTACATCTGAGCATAATGTTTAAATAAATTTTACAAAATGTTATGAATTAATCGTTTTTAATAGGCGAATTAATTAAGCAGTCATTCACTGGGCTATAGCCCGGTCAATATTTGCACGAAACGGTCATTTATTGAATTTCTCATTTTATACTATTTATAGATAATTTTTTCCAAATTTTAATTAATTCATAAATTAATTTTAGGTACTATTTTTATTATTAATCGAATCTGAACTTACATACGTTGCTAAAATAAAGTAGTAATGAAGAAGTAAAATATGGCATTTCATATCGTCGCAGACAAAAGGAAAAAGATTAGCTTGTCTCTTCAAGACAGTGGGCAAGTCGTGATCTATTGCTCACTCAAGTAATTCAAAGCTTTAGTGGAAGTGCTTATTGTTAAGCATTACTCTAATTTAAAGTTTCACGTACAACAAAGCGCTTCCACGCTTTCATTAAGAAAAAAAAAAAAAATAAACACTCAGCGCACGATAAAAAAATGATTTCTTTAGAATTTCAGGAGCTGGAAAATTTTTTAATTATAATCGCCTTTAGAAACTCGGTACTTAATTAAAATATTTTTTAATCGTCTTAGAGGAATTAATTTTTTCGAAACGAGCTTTAGAAAAATATTTGGCTCTTTCATCGACCCATACTAAAAAAATGTAAAGCTAATTTTTGCGAGTCGCGAAAAAATTAAGAAGGGTTGCTTTGTGCATGTTTTCCTTTTGAGAAATAATAAGGACGAGCTTTCCGTCTAAATTTTTCCGATTCGAGAATTTTATCGTGGAGCTTTCATTAAATAAATGTGATTTAAATCTGGGAGCTTCAAAATAAGACCATTGTTCTAAAGAAAACTTCGTAAGATGTTTTGATTAATTATTAAAATTTATAGGTACTTACACTATAGTAATAATATTTGTAACATATATTAAAAAAAGTACAAAGTGTCCACAAACGGTATTGTGTCCAAAACCGGGGCGTCTACCCTATATAAACATTAACAACTCAATTTATTTAAATAAAATTCGAAAAAGGGGTAACAAGCTTTTGAAACAAAACACGTCACAAAAAAAAATTACAAAGACTTTTACCAACAAAAATTCCTTTCTATTTCCATTTAAGAAAATCCCTTTCTACATTTTCATACAATAGGGGAAGCTGTTGTACCTTGGCCCTTTTTTCACTTATAATTTTTTAATTGTATAAGTATATGTAACAATTTGTTGATAAAATGAATTGTATCGTAGTAGGGCACTAATAAGGTATTCATCATAAAATATTTGAAAGCATTACCAACCGTTTACTCAAATTGCTATAAGATTTAAAAATTAGTGGATCTATGGCCTAGGTACAACAGAGGTGATGTACCTTGGCTCATTTCACATTAAGCAAAATAAAACCCATTGTTCTATGAAAACTATTTATTTTTGGATTAAAAGAACTACTAATGTTCTTCTTTGAGATGACACTAAAATTGTTTCGAAAATTAACAAAAGTTTTGTCGTATACTAAAATTTCACATACTTAATGGTTAACTTTGCAAAAATTTAAATTTTTCGTTACACTTGCGAGGCATATTATCTGAAACAAAATAAAAAAAAATAAGAATTTATAAGAAAGGTATATCTAAATTTTTATTTATTGCACGTTGATCTTAGGGCCAAGGTACAATTTATTGACAGTGACCGAGGTACAACACACCGAACCTTGATGTTTAAACTCAAAAATAAAATTAAAGATTATGCTGTGCCAAAATCAGACTACTACTATGCAAACATTAATAAAATTAATCAAAATTGCTGGTTTTTAATACACGAATCAATTAATCGGTCGTTTACTGGGCTATATCTCGGTCAACATTTGCACAAAAAGGTCATTTATTGAACTTGTCATTTTACACTCTTTATAGTTAGGTCAATTAGCGTTTTTAAGGCTGCTCTAGGGGTTGTTGACATAGCCGCCTTTATTCCTAGGCACGAAGGTCTTTACAATTTGCCTAGTTTAATACTTATCACAGTTTTTGCAGATTTATGCCACCATATCACTGAAGCATACCATCTTAGTGTACAGTCAATGAAAAATTGTAGGTTTGACCCTCCAATTTTGTCCAAACTATGTATGTTTGTATGTGCTCTATTTTTTCATACACAACACACCCGATTTTTTGGATTTTTTCACTAGGGTAATCTGTATACTTATGGGAAGGTTTTAGTATATAATTAAAACTTAAAAAAAAGTTTAGTTGTATTAGATTCTTAATATTAGGTTAGACGAAAAATTTGTTGAATAATTTTAGTCGTTGCGTCTCACTTGCATTAACAAGATTATCGTATCTTCTCGCTCCCTTCCACTCATTGCTATGGTAAAAACGTTTTTAGGACATAATATCAATATTTAGTAAATTCAATTTAATATTTTAATTAAAAGAGCGAAGAATAAAATAGACAAATCTAATAAATACGAAGATGTGCACATTCGAGCGAAAAGTGGCACATTTTCGAGCGAGGGAAGCAAATGAAGCGCGACGCGGAGCGGCGCGCTTCATTTTCCCGAGATCGGAAATGTGCCACTTTGAGCTCGAATGTGCGCACTCGGTTTTAAGCACGATTGACGATAATTTGGCCAATAAATTAGACGAAACATTAGTTAAATCATTTTAATCGTTCCCTCTCGCTTGCACTTACGGGATTGTCGTATCTTTTCGCTCTCTTTCACTCATTGCTATGGTAAATACATTTTTCAAAAATAAAATCGATACTTACTAAATTAAATTTCAATATTTAATTTGAAGGAGCGCAGAATAAATTAGATAAATGTAATAAATACGAGAATGTGCGCATTCGAGCGAAAAGTGGCACATTTTCGAGCGAGGGAAGCAAATGAAGCGCGACGCGGAGCGGCGCGCTTCATTTTCCCGAGATCGGAAATGTGCCACTTTGAGCTCGAATGTGCGCACTCGGTTTTAAGCACGATTGACGATAATTTAGGCCAATAAATTAGACAAAACATTAATTAAATCATTTTAATCGCTCCCTCTCGCTTGCACTTACGGGATTGTCGTATCTTCTCGCTCCCTTTCACTCGTTGCTATGGTAAAAACATTTTTCGGACATAACATCAATATTTAGTAAATTCAATTTAATATTTTAATTAAAAGAGCGAAGGATAAAATAGACAAATCTAATAAATACGAAGATGTGCGCATTCGAGCGAAAAGTGGCACATTTCCGAGCGAGGGAGGCAAATGAAGCGCGACGCGGAGCGGCGCGCTTCATTTTCCCGAGATCGGAAATGTGCCACTTTGAGCTCGAATGTGCACACTCGGTTTTAAGCATAATTCGAATTAATTTTGTTAACGAAAAAATTAGTAAATAATTTTTATCATTCCTTCTCACTCGTACTTATAAGTTTGTCGTATCTTTTCGCTCGCTCCCACTCATTGCTATGGTAAAAACACGTTTTTCGAACATATAATCGATATTTAAATTAAATTTGTTGATTGGAAAGAAAGTTTAATTCACAAAATTCAATAAATACGATGATGTGCGCATTCGAGCGAAAAGTGGCACATTTCCGAGCGAGGGAGGCAAATAAAGCGCGACGCGGAGCGGCGCGCTTCATTTTCCCGAGATCGGAAATGTGCCACTTTGAGCTCGAATGTGCACACTCGATTTTAAGCGTGCTTCACAATAATTAACTAACTTCTTAAATAATACTACTTTATTTATAATAATTGATTGATTGTAATAAATTCTTAATTTCTACAACTCGTTAAAATAAAAGTTTTCTAACCAAAAATACCACGTTTTAAAATTCGGACGAAAACACAAGTCCAACAATATTTTTTTTAATCACAACCAATTCCAACTTTGTAATTAAACTTTAGCCAAACTTCAACAGCGAACGCCAACAAAACCCAACGAACTTTCAAAAAAGCTTCCCCCTTCACATTATTTCAATATCGACTAATTAATAATTAAAGAATTCATTTGCGAAGATTTAATGATAGCATTGAGTCCATTAATTTTTTAACTTGGACCAACAACTAAATTAAGTGCACCTCGAATTGATTCGAGATTGATGACTTCCTTTCGATTAGAAAAAAACAGCAAACACGCTTGCAATCCTCCAAACGTCATTTCGGATCGAATTTTTGCTGGAAACGTCCTACTTTTCGCTTTGTCAGTACGTGACAGTCCATTTTCGCCCGTTGTCACATGTTAGAAAATTCATAAACGACAAGAAACTCTCCGAAGCTTCACGTCTTGTCGATATACAACACAATAATGGCCTATTGTAAACATTTTCAACCCCTTTCTGAAACATTTTGCGGGTACAAATCGAAAAACACACATTAAAGGAAAGCAATGGAATTATTGGGTTGGCAAGAAAGTATTTTCGGTTTTTACAATGTGAAGCGAAAATTAATTTTTTTGTACATTTAATGCACTATTTTGTTCAATGCTCTTTTGCCATCTTTCTGACAACGTTATGATTTCGCGAACTTTGAACTGGGATTTAAAAAGAAAAAAAAATTATTACTCTAAGAACGCTATAAAATTACAAATTTGCGTTTTTAAAATATGCATTACGAGCCAGCGAGTTTGAAAACGCCATTTATTACTTTTATGCGCGCTCAAATAGTTATATGCGCCTTAAAGTTGAAAAATACGAAGAAGAAGTAGTTTTCCTTTATTAATGCCCTCCGATTTGCATGCAGAAAAAATTAAAGCCGCAAGTTCTTGGAGAAGATCCAACTTTTAATTTTTTAACGCGCCAGTTTTATTAAAAAAATCTTTAGGAGGTTGGAGCTTCAACAATACAAGTCTAAAATATTCAGGTTCGTTTTTCGTGAATCAAAGTTTGATGCGAAAATATAACAACAATGGATTTTGTTCGATAAAAATAGTAAGGAAACAGAACTTAGGAAAGATCCAAACGTTTCCTCTTTGGATTTATGAAAATTTAGTGCTTCTTAAGCTCTGCAAACGTGTACACCTGAAGCGCTGCAAATATTTTTAAGGAGTTTCCTTTCAACTTCGAAATTTTTTGCATTGATCGAAATTTTATTCGTGCAGACTTTGCCCCTTAAAAGTTCTTTTGTGATGCCGTAAATGTTCGAAGAAAATTTTACAAGCTCCAAAGTTGATCGATTGATTGTTTTAAATTTTACATTTTACTCGAATTCACTTTGTACAATTTTGGATTTTATTTTGACAACTAAGAAGTTAATTTCTTTAAGTACTTTAAAAACATACACAGTTGCAAAAATGCATTAATAATTAAAAAAAATTGTTAATGAAAAATATTTCAGTGCTCATTAAAAGATTAATGAGTAACGAACGACAAGGCATTGCTCATTAAAAAAAAATGAGTACGTACACAGCACACACACATATATGGGCGTTCGTATAAAAATAGTCAAAATAAATTTAAAAAAAAATAAACAGAGAAAAACTTATCCATTACTCATTAAAAAAAAATTAATGAAAATTATCCAATTACTCATTAAAATAAAAGCTAAAAAATGGGTATATTGCTCATTAAAAAAAATATAAAATGTAATAGAAATTAATTTACTACTCATCAAAAATAGAAAATAAATAATGAAACAAAATTAATTGCTCATTAAAATAAAAATGAGCACTGCCTCATAAAAATAATGCACATTTTTGAAAATATGACTTTAACCTTACCTTAATTCTACTTCTTTTGCAACTTGAAGGATGTATTCCAGGTCGGTCTGAAAAATAACAGAAAACACTTTAAAATCAATTAAATATAAATCAAAAATATCGACGAGGAATTTAAATTCTCCGTTAAAATGGAGTCGAAAATTTGATCAAACTTTTTAAAAAGTTTTATGTATTTTTATCGTCATGTAATTTATCGATTCGAAGAGTTCAGTGGCTTTTGAAATGTTTTGTTCTTCCAAAACGGGAGAAAGTATAAATCAAAGGGTATCGCGAAATGGATTACGAATTTTCGTACATTTCCAAAGTTTTATGCTCCGATTTATTGCTTTTTTTGTACGATGCAAAGGTAAATAAGCTTAGAAAATTTATAAGTGTTTTCCCGTCGTTAGAATTTTTTATAAGTGTTTTTTATTTGAATAAACATAATAATAAGATTTAATTTGCTGTTTTTTGATAATCAAAAAAATTAAATGGCTTAGGCCCCCCTTATACGAGGTGGGGTATAACTAACGTGACCAATTTTTTTTTGTTAAAACGGAAGGCTTGGTAATCGAGCTTAAAACCGAGTGTGCACATTCGAGCTCAAAGTGGCACATTCCGATCTCGGGAAAATGAAGCGCGCCGCTCCGCGTCGCGCTTCATTTGCCTCCCTCGCTCGGAAATGTGCCACTTTTCGCTCGAATGCGCACATCGTTGTTTTTATTACATTTGTTTGATTTATCATACGCTCCATCAAATAAAAAATTTAAATTCAATTGAATAAATATCGATTTTATATTGGAAAAAATTATTTACCATAGCAATGAGTGGAAGAGAGCGAAAAGATACGAAAATCTTGTCAGTTGAAGTGAGAGGGATCGATTAAAATTATTCAACAAATTTTTCGACTAATTTAATGGCCTAAAGTTAAACATATTTATTATTAAGTTGTAAGTACATCTCTGTCTATGTTAAATTTTTCTCTATGGTTCTACTTTTTATATTAAATACAGTAAGACCTCGTTTAACGCTGATTCGAAGCTCCAAAATAGCTCAAAATTTACGTCCATTCAACGTATTCAAAATGACCTCGTTTAACGCTGTTTCCTTTAGCACTTAAACTCATTGGAACGCATCCTCGCGTTAAACGGGCCCTGACTGTATTCGCATAGTTACGGTCCCTAGCAACGCCTAATCTTGAGCTTAATTATGTAAAAGAATTAAAATTGTAGCTTTCTTATCAATTTTTCAAACGTAAAACGTCGGTTTTAATTCTGCTCGGGGTCGCTTAAGGCTTAACGAAATTTATGGAGCGAAAAATAAAACTAAAATAAGAAGCGTTTAATCAAAAAACCATCTCTCCATTTAAATGCGCAGGATCATCATTAATTTTAATTACATTTTTCCCGTAAATAAAACGGCTCGTACATTTTGAATAAGAGATTAATTTTTTTTAATGTGGGGGCACGACGCTTCGGTCGTTTCGTTCGAAGGAAATGAATCAAAAGCTTTTTCGTCGAACTTTTTTGAAGATATTAACTCGCTTTTCGATTTATTTGTTCAAATAGTTGTTCGAAGTAGAACTAACAATAAGAAAAATCGCTTTTCATATTTGCGAGAAATAAAAAAGGTATTTATTGCTCGATTAGGTTTTATTTGAAGAGGAAAGCGATTTCCGAGATTTACTCTTTTTTTTTTGGCCGAGGAAAAAGCAGGTAATCTGAGCTTCGAAAAAATTTGAATTGTTTGCGCGTCGAGTTTCGTGGTCAATTTTTGCGCTTTGAAGGGGCAAAAGCGTACGTTTTCCCGTGCGGGCGTTTACAATCAAATTCGTACGTATTTAAGCCGTTCTCTTGCAGTTCGCTTAAACTGTAAATTTATTCATTAGATACACAGAATTGTATATTTGTTCGCATAAAACAACTTACACGATAAGCAACAAGAATAATAATATAGTAAACCCACCTTACATCACGACACCGCAAAATTGGATTACAGTGGAAACTCGGTTAAGGTTCTGTTTGGTATAGGGGAACCTGTTGTACCTTGGTACTTCGTATTTATGGAATTTTTTAAATTAAACTTTCTTTCCAATCAACAAATGTAATTTAGTTCAGTAAATATCAATTGTATGTTCCAAAAACGTGTTTTTACCATAGCAATGAGTGGGAGCGAGCGAAAAGATACGACAAACTTATAAGTACGAGTGAGAAGGAATTATTTACTAATTTTTCGTTAACAAAATTAATTCAAATTATGCTTAATGCCGAGTGCGCACATTCGAGCTCAAAGTGGCACATTCCGATCTCGGGAAAATGAAGCGCGCCGCTCCGCGTCGCGCTTCATTTGCCTCCCTCGCTCGGAAATGTGCCACTTTTCGCTCGAATGCGCACATCCTTGTTTTTCTTACATTTATCTAATTTATTCTACGCTACTTCAAATCAGATATTGAAATTTAATTTAGTTAGTATCGATTTTATTTTCGAAAAATAAATGTACCATAGCAATGAGTGGGAGAGAGCGAAAAGATACGACAATCCCGTAAGTGCAAGCGAGAGGGAACGATTAAAATTATTTAACTAATGTTTCGTCTAATTTATTGGCCGAAATTATCGTCAATCGTGCTTAAAACCGAGTGTGCACATTCGAGCTCAAGTGGCACATTCCGATCTGGAATGAAGCGCGCCGCCCGCGTCGCGCTTCATTTGCCTCCCTCGCTCGGAAATGTGCCACTTTTCGCTCGAATGTGCACATCTTCGTGTTAATTGGATTCGACTATATTAATAACAATTGCTTCCAATCCAGATTTTCTATTCGGAAAAAGTTTTCGCTTGAATGTGCACATTCTCCTTACAAATAATATTAATTAAATCAAACTGAACTAAATGTATCACTTCTCGCTTTTCTTTTAACCCCTTGACATACAAAAAAAACCGAATTTGGTGCGTTCGAAAAAAACTATTAATTTGGCTCAACTCAATTGTTATGAGCATACACAAATAACATAAAATAAATAAATTAACATATTATAAAATAAATATTTAATAGTTTTAAAATATTTTGAAATATGTAACATTCCCCACCTAAGTCATTCTAAAATTTTGATGTATATATTATATAACATATAAATATTTTTTTATATTTAAAAATTGAATTATTCCATAAATGAAGCCTAATTACAACTTGTTCATGACACAAGATTTAGGTTTTAGCAAGAAATCACTAGTAAATTATTAATAAAAAGAAACAATAAGGAAATTTTAAAAACATAAACTAAAAAATATTTTTATATCGATAGCTCGAATTTTTGATAACGCGAATTATTTTTAGTTTCTCTTCAACTTCGACCTATCGAGGTTTGACTGTATTTAATTTTATAAATTTAATATTTCTGAACAATTAAGATAATTTATTTATTGAGTTTTCTCCAATATTAATTTTATTTGCGTAAATTAATGATATTCAAAGTTTTTTGAAAAACCACAAATTCTGTATTTACTCTATTTGAGTTTTCTGAAAATACATAATTTTTTCATCAAAATTTCCTTTTAAATTTACCGAATAAAATTTTGTTTTATTCAATTTGTGTTATACAAAAAAAATTGATAATTAAAAATTTCTAAATTTCTTAAATATATTTTAAAAATTTTCCAAGTTATTAATTTATTTAATATGAGTTGTCTAAAAACTTAAAATAATTTATTCTTCGAGTGTACTTTAATAATTTTGCTAAATGTTTAAAACTGAATTTCATTCTATGTAAAAAAAAACCGGTGCATGTACTTATGTACGCACGTTAGAAGTAATACTTCTTTGGCGCGACTTAATTAAATATAACAACGCGCTATGTTGCGCTTGTGTATAGCTCGACCAGTGGTTATCAAACTATATGTTACTGCGCATATGTCGTTTTATTTGAATACATTGCTATTTCCTTTTTAAATCCAAAAAGTAATTTAAACAAATTGAATAAACACGAGGATGTGCGCATTCGAGCGAAAAGTGGCACATTTCCGAGCGAGGGAGGCAAATGAAAAGCGACGCGGAACGGCGCGCTTCATTTTCCCGAGATCGGAATGTGCCACTTTGAGCTCGAATGTGCGCACTCGGCTTTAATCACGATTACAAATCGTCCCGTTTTAACCGGAAAAAACTTGGTTAAATTGTTAGCTATATGTGTAGAAAACAGTCGCACATTATTTTAAAATCAACAAAGCACAAAAAAAACACTGTTTAGTGCAAAATACAAAATAAAATAGTTAAATATTTAGTAAGAAACATCGAGGTCCGGATAATTGAGGTTTTACTGTATGTATTTTGCAACTTACGTTCTCAATTTATATCTCCGAGTTTATTAAATGATTTATAAACGGGCAACTTACCCCACGGTCGGGTTTACAACTCAAAAACCTCATAAAAGGCTTCGAGATGCTTCCATTAGTAAAAAACACACATTCGCGAAGGAATATCGGAAAAATTGACGAAAACAAAGAAAAATGAGATGCCTGCTTTTTCGCCGATGAAATTTTTCACCTCGATTTTCATTTGAAATATTGACGGTTACACGAGTATCATTTTTGTCGACAGATTTATCTTTGATAATTTGGAAATGTCCATGTCAATAAAATGAATATTTTCATCTGATAAAAAAATGAATTGCTATCATTGCAATTTAAATGTTTTATTACAATTAATTTTTGCTGTTTGGGTTTTTACAAATTTTACTGATACACAAAAAAATTTAATTAAAATTATTTGTAACACCCCTTTTTTAATTCGCTTAAAGGGCTTGAATTAGAAGAGATCTGGCTCCTTTATGTTATACGAATTTTTTTTAGAGCACGTTATATTTTTTAAAAAATCTTTCCTTTCGGCCGGTAGTGCATGCGATCGGAATTTTCGTAACGCTCAAAAATTATAGCCCCCTTACCAAAGAAGTTTCACTTCAAAAAGATAGCTAACGAAGCGAGCGAACCCTTTATTTTTCGAGCCATTTACTTACAAGTTTTATTCGGTGTACGTTGAAAGTCCTACAATAAAAGTGACGTGACAAAGTCACATAACGCTTTCACAAAAAAATTTGAAAAATAAATTAAATAGAATAGTACATATTGCGATTTTTAACTAACGTTTAGATAACTTTATTTGGTTATTTTTGTGTCTCTGTGAACATTTCAAAAGGAAGTATTCAAATGCAATATTTACTTTTTCTTTTTTTTTTTTGAAAATTAAAAAACATTTTTTAACGTTTATTGTGCGTTAAGCGGGAACAAAATCTTTTGTCCCGAAAAATAAATGAAAGGCCAGAAAACATGGAAATCGTTTTTTTTTGCGTCGTGCATTTTTTCGGTCGTGCTAAAATATTTATCGAAATAACGCGCAGCGAATTCAATTAACGAAAATTGGCCGTGTGTTAACAAAATATCCCCCACGACCCCTTTCCAAAAATCAAGGGTTCGTAACGTTAACGTAACTACAATGTTATCATTCGGAGATAATTGCTTTGTTGGAAGAGTTTGAATGGTGGGTTATGTTTTGTGAAAATATTTCGCAAAATAAATAAATCGGTATAAACTTTTGGGAAAATTGCTAATTACAGTTGCAAAAAATAGCGATAGTATTTATATCAATATTTTTGAAATACAGTAAAACCTCGATTATCCGGACCTCAGTTATACGAATTCGCGATTGTCGGATTGTCAACCGCGTTCGTTTTTTCCTTTTAAAACGGGATGCTTTGTAATCGTGCTTAAAGCCGAGTGTGCACATTCGAGCTCAAAGTGGCACATTCCGATCTCGGGAAAATGAAGCGCGCCGCTCCGCGTCGCGCTTCATTTGCCTCCCTCGCTCGGAAATGTGCCACTTTTCGCTCGAATGCGCACATTCTCGTATTTATTACATTTATCTAATTTATCCGACGCTCCTTCATGTAAAAAAATTATTTTAATTTAGTAAATATGGATTTTATATTCGAAAAGCGTATTTGCCATACCAATGAGTGAAAGGGAGCGAGAAGATACGCTTATTCTGTCAGTTGAAGTGAGAGAAAAAGATTAAAATTATTCAATTAATCTTTTGTTTAATTTATTGGCCTAAATTATAGTGAATCATGCTTAAAACCGAGTGTGCACATTCGAGCTCAAAGTGGCACATTCCGATCTCGGGAAAATGAAGCGCGCCGCTCCGCGTCGCGCTTCATTTGCCTCCCTCGCTCGGAAATGTGCCACTTTTCGCTCGAATGCGCACATCCTCGTATTTATCGGATTTGCCTACATTATTATTCTATTCTTCAATTCAAAAAATTAAAAGTCGAATAAATTAGATCTATTTTTTTATTGAAAAAAGTTATAGATTTTATTCTTATTGATAAGTTATCATGGTGCTCTTCCCCACGTCTAATTTTAGCGAGCTTGATAAAAATATTTTCGGGTGTACTTTCGAATGTTTACTAATTCGAATTTTTGGCTAATTAAAATTGTATGAGTCAAATTTTCTGAAGTGGGCCACTAAAAATCAACTACTTGATTTTTATATCATCTTTTGTAGATTGTTGAAGGTTTATATGTCAAAATTAATGTCTCCAAATATTTTTGGGCAATTTTCATTTTTCTGAAAATTATAAACAAATTAGTTTTAAGGCGCATTTTGTATACACTGTTGTAATTAGACTTCATTTATGGATTAATTCAATTTTTAAATATAAAAAAATATTTATATGTTACATAGAGGGTGCTTCAAATATTTAGAATGACTTGGATGGGGTATGTTAAAAAAAAGATTGGGAAATAAGAGTCAAAATTCGGAAAAAGTTAAGTATTTTTTTTCATGTACGATGAAGTCTCCCATCTAGTCTAGTTTAAAAGTACTAAATTAGAAATGTGGTTTTTGGTAAAATTACCCTACCGTAATTTTTAATTAAAACAAAAGCGATAAGTGGTACATTTAGTGCATTTTGATTTAATTAATATTATTTGTAAGAGAGAAGAATAAGATAGGCAAATTCAATAATTAAGGAGTATGTGCACTTTCAAGCGAAAACTTTTTCCGAATAGAAAATCTGGATTTGCAGGATTTGTTATTAATATAGTCGAATCCAATTAACACAAGATGTGCGCATTCGAGCGAAAAGTGGCACATTTCCGAGCGAGGGAGGCAAATGAAGCGCGACGCGGAGCGGCGCGCTTCATTTTCCCGAGATCGGAATGTGCCACTTTGAGCTCGAATGTGCACACTCGGTTTTAAGCACGATTGACGATAATTTTGGCCAATAAATTAGACGATACATTAGTTAAATAATTTGAATCGTTCCCTCTCGCTTGCACTTATGAGATTGTCGTATCTTTTCGCTTTATTTCACTCATTGCTATGGTAAATACGTTTTTCGAAAATAAAATCGATACTTACTAAATTAAATTTCAATATTTCATTTAAAGGAGCGTAAAATAAATTAAATACATGTAATGAATACGAGGATGTGCGCATTCGAGCGAAAAGTGGCACATTTCGAGTGAGGGAAGCAAATGAAGCGCGACGCGAGCGGCGGCTTCATTTTCCCGAGATCGGAATGTGCCACTTTGTGCTCAATGTGCACACTCCGCTTTTCGCCACGATTAACAATGATCAATTTACTTTTAATTTTATCTAAACATTTTATGATTCTATTTGGTATTCTTTACTGTTGATTTTATAATTAATACTTATTTGTTTCGATTTTTTTGTAAATAAATACCTAACAAGGTAAAATTGTTTTTTTTTCAATTATCCGGATGAGCTGCAACATTAATTAGTCCTGATAATCGAGTTTCCACTGTACATATAAAATTTAATTTTGCAGGCAGAACAGTTATTTTGTAAATATTCTTCTATTTATTATAATAATTAAGAAAATTATAAATTTTTCTATATATGATATACAATAATTAAATTTAAAAACAGAAAAGTAATTTAATTAATTATTATTGGTTTAGAAATACACAGAAATTTTTTTATCAAAACGACCTAAGAAATCAACAATTTAATATTAATTAATTTGGCGAGAACGTGTTTAATTGTTATTAAGTGATTTGTAATTAAAAATTGGCCTTTTAATGATATTTAAACAAAATCCCCGAATTCCAGTCCACAATCTTTTGAACCTTTAATTTTAGTCCTTCCTGAAAATCAAATTTGATTTTTTTATTGATTTGGGTGTATTTTTGAATAACAATGCCTGATTTTGGGTTAATTATTTTTTTAAAAATACCATACTGTTATAAACTTTGTTAGATTAAAATCAAAAGCAAAAAAGCTCGTTTTTTCAAAATTCCGATTATAACTTTGTACTAATTTTGAATTTTTTAATTTTAGAAGGAGTCTCTCGAACGCTCCAAGCTGTTCCCAGAAATCCGGTTTCCTCCAAACAATCACCGGCCCCCAACGGTAAGCTTTTTTAATTTTTTTAAGAGTTATGTGCATGCTATTTTTGTTTTAATTATAACTGTTCTGATTTTGTGTTTTTTCGATTTCAGAAGGAGTTTACTGCTAATTGGGTCGTCCCTTCCACCCTCAAACTATGTTTTTTTCGGGTAGTGCGCGTTTTGATATCCGTAGTCTTAAAACCGCTTAATGCCCCCAGTAAAAGTGATAAAGTCCCGTAGGAAAATAATTTAATCGCCCGGTTAAAAAAATTATTTTGTTTGTTCAAAAAACTTTAGCTTAGTTTTATCAAAAAGTAAACGCGAGTGTTCGTGCCGAAGTGGTTAGTTTGAGGTTCTTGGCGGGTTGATAGCCTTCTCCAGCAGCCTACAGGGGCCCCATCGGTGCAAAGGTAGGAGAAAAAAATATTTTGCTATTGAAATGTTATTGTGTATCGTATTAATTTTTGATTCGGGACGGTTTTTAAGGTTTTAGGGCCCGGGCCTGAAAACACCACAATTTGATTTGTGGTCGAATTATTTTACGTTTTTGAAAAGCGGGACGGAAAAATATTCGCCTATCGTGCGCCTTATTGCGTTTTTTTTAAGAGTCGAAGAATTAATAAACAATCTGGAAAATGTGCCCTTTTAAGTACCTATACAATTTGCTTATTATTTATAATAAGGTAATTTCATTAAATAAAATGTTCAATATTCCAAAAGAGCTCGATTTGCACAAATAGACATTTAGCAATTTTTTAAATCAAATTTTCGATTTGTGGAGGCTATTAGAAGCAAAGTAAAGTTTTCATTAACAAAAAATTATTTAAACAAATCATTTAGTAATTACAAGAGTAATGTCGTTGAACAAATAGGCACTGTTTGTAGTTTGCGTACATTACGAAGTTTTTTTTACCATACCAAAAAAACACAAAATATTTTTAAAAATAACAGAGAAATTTTAAAAGAATTGCAACAATTGCTTTGGACATAGCTATCTGGTTTACAGCCACACTAAACTTTAAATACCTGTAACTCTGTTATTTTTCCAAATAAATAAAATCTAAAAACACTTTCTTAATGCACTTTTGGCCGTTCTTCGCAGTGCTGAATTTAAAGTTTGCACTCGGGTCTGTAATTGCGTGGGTATTATCACGAACTTTGTTAAATCAAGTAGGCGCTGTATTTATTTTTTTGCGCGTTAAATAGCTCATTTCTTGACGATTCCAACGATACCAAACAGTGTAGGAAAATCTTTAAAAACAACCGAGATATTTAAGAAAAAGCATTTTGAAATATAAAAGTTTTCACAAAAAAAAATTTTTTGCTAACTTTCTTATTAGTTGAGATAAATTAATTCTGTAAAAATTTTCTTCGGGCACTTTTTTGTTTACTTTACGTTGAGATAGTCAGAAAAACTATGGGGCCATTATTTGCCCCCATTTCGTCACCAATTTTTTATTTTAATTGGGGACCATATTTTATTTTAGCACAAGTTAAAAGATCGTTTTTGTCTAATTGCAAGTTTATATAATTGTTCAGAAATATTTTAAAACAAGAAAGGTGTTATACACAAAAGAACCTAAATTAATAATTTTACACAAATTAAATTTTGTTAACTTTTTTATTAGTTGAGATAAATTAATTCTGTAAAAACTTTCCTGAAGTACTTTTTTGTCCTGTATTCGAGGGCAAAGTAAAATTTTTTTTTGGGCCATTATTTGTCCCCATTTCCACATCAAATTTGTTATTTTAAATGGGGGACCCTATTTAATTTTAGCAGAAATGAAAAGCTTATTTTTTTGGTTTCAGACATATATAATTATCTAAAAATATTTTAAAAAAAGTAACAGTATACTTTTACAAAAGTTATTTTTTAAAAAAAGTTCTTCGAAACTACATACAATTTACAAAATACAATTTTATAAATTAATATTACTTATATTCATGGAAAATTAATTATTATAAACTCGCTGTGCTAAGAAAAAGAAAGGATTTATCATTGAGATTAGTCAAACCCGATAAATGTTAATTTTCATGAGAACTCATCTTGTAAACAACAAAATTACAGAAAATGCAAGATCTGTTGTTAGATAACTTTTTCTTAGAAATTATACAATTAGAAATAATTGGAATTAACACCACAATTTGTTCTTAAAAATGTTAATTTCGATATAGTGCCCCCTTCTTTGATCTATGTTTTTTTAAAATTATTTATTTATAACCAAATTTGTTTGTAATACGTCTCAATATATTTTTTTATGAATCGATTCTGTTGTTTGTTAATCCAAGCCGATTTCACGTGTGATTAAATATGCGGAACCGTTTTTCAATGTTTAATTGAATAATCAGCTTTGTTCCAAATTATATTTCCAAACAATCAACTAATTACGAAACTTTTAATTATTAATTGCAATCCCCACACACATGAATGTGCATTGTTTATTTTCCGCCTACAATCGCGTTTGGAACACTACAAAAAAAAATTAATACGCAAATTACGAAAAAAAAGCGCTTCAAAGGTAACGAAATCAAAAAGCGCTTAGTTTCACGTGCACGTTTTTCCTCAAAGAGCCTTAATGGAGATTTCTTTCATTATGCTCGTGTTCTTTTTGCGAAAAAACAACACGGAAACACATCGCCTTTGAAATTTTATATAAATTTACATGAAGCACTTCGAAGGAAAATATAAAATTTGCAGACGTAATTGCAAGCGCGGAACTCCGACCGCGTCCCATTCAAAAACCTTATCTTTAATATTTGGAATCTCAAATTGAATTTTGAAGCATCGACTTCCATTATAGCGAAAAAAAAAACTTTTAATTACGTTCTCGAACACCCGTCCGAAAAAAAACCGTTTTGCTCGATTTTACAAAAGGGGGAAGTAAAATCCGATAAAAGCGCAAAAATAACTATTCGCTGTCGCCGATTTTTTTAAACACTGGTTAACCCCTTGACATTCAATGACTTCTAGGAGACGTCAATCCTTTAGAGTGTCATTGTAGATTTTGACGTCTCTAAGACGTCAAGAACTGTACTCAATTTTATGTTCCGAAAAAGGTTTGTTTTCAACAATAATTTTGTTAAAAGGCACAAAATTTGCGATTTGGGAATTTTGTTATTAATATAATTCTGTAATATTTAATTGCGAATTGTCCAGAGAGTAAATTAATTCTTGTAAAGTGTGCTTAAAGCGAGTGTGCGTTCGAGTCAGTGGCACATTTCGATCTGGAATGAGCGCGCCGCCCGCGTCGCGCTTCATTTGCTTCCCTCGCTCGAAAATGTGCCACTTTTCGCTCGAACGCGCACATCTTCGTATTTATTCAATTTGTTTAAATTACTTTTGGATTTAAAAAGGAAATAGCAATGTATTCAAATAAAACGACATATGCGCAGTAACATATAGTTTGGTAACCACTGGTCTAGCTATACACAAGCGCAACATAGCGCGTTGTTATATTTAATTTAGTCGCGCCAAAGAAGTATTACTTCTAACGTGCGTACATAAGTACATGCACCGGTTTTTTACACAGAATGAAATTCAGTTTTAAACATTTAGCAAAATTATTAAAGTAAACTCAAGAATAAATTATTTTAAGTTTTTAGACAACTCAAATTAAATAAATTAATAACTTGGAAAATTTTTAAAATATATTTAAGAACTTTAGAAATTTTTAATTATCAATTTTTTTTGTATAACACAAATTGAATAAAACAAAACTTTATTCCGTAAATTTAAAAGGAAATTTTGATGAAAAAATTATTATGTATTTTCAGAAAACTCAAATAGAGTAAATACAGAATTTGTGGTTTTTCAAAAAACTTTGAAGATCATTAATTTACGCAAATAAAATTAGTATTGGAGAAAACTCAATAAATAAATTATCTTAATTGTTCAAAAATATTAAATTTATAAAATTAAATACAGTCAAACCTCGATAGGTCGAAGTTGAAGAGAAACTAAAAATAATTCGCGTTATCAAAAATTCGAGCTATCGATATAAAAATATTTTTTAGTTTATGTTTTTAAAATTTACTTATTGTTTCTTTTTATTAATAATTTCCTAGTGATTTCGTGCTAAAACCTAAATCTTGTGTCTTGAACAAGTTGTAATTAGGCTTCATTTCTGGAATAATTGTGTATGCTCATAATAGTTAAGTTGACCCAAATTAATAGTTTTTTTCGGACTCATCAAATTCGGTTTTTTTTGTATGTCAAGGGGTGAACAAGCCAAAAGTGTCCAATAAAATCTACACAAAGTTCGAATAAAAAAAATAAACGTAATGCATACGACAGAAAAATGCTTTCAACATAAAAAGCGGCTTTGCTGGAGATTTTTAAAGTGCGACTGCCATTTAAATTGCAAACTGTTTCGAAGTTCTTGTATCCGGCTCGGCTGACGGCCCTTTTGCCCCGAACGAGCGCGTAGTGGGCGGCGAGGATTTTTTCGATTTTTATTTCGGCCCGCAACGGCCGGGGGCGTAGGATTAAAACGGTATCGTGTCGAGTGTAAACATCTTTAAGTAGCTTTTATGTTACGCAATTAGAGTACAATGGAACAAGGAACAAGGTCGTAAATCTGCCCCTGAAACTTAACTTTAACAAGTCCTAATGTCGTCAAATCGAATTAAAGTGTTGCGCTTGATAATATTTTTGGCCTTGAATGAGTAACGAATGTTGCGATTAGTTTACACGTGGAAGGAAAAATAAAAATAAAGAGGCAGGATGGCTTTTGTGAGGTTCGTGCGTGAAAAGGTCATTCGTTGATTTTTTTTTTTGAAATTTTAAATTGATTTTTTTAATTGTGGGGGGCTTATTTTGGGAGTTATACTTCTTTTGGCGGGTTAAGAGTAAAATTTTAGCAGGTAAGGGAAGTTGCGCGCCCACATGTAACGAAAATTCGATAGTATGAAGTTAGTCGTCAAAGAAAGTAAATTAATTAATGTGAATCATGCTTAAAACGGAGTGTGCACATTCGAGCTCAAAGTGGCACATTCCGATCTCGGGAAAATGAAGCGCGCCGCTCCGCGTCGCGCTTCATTTGCCTCCCTCGCTCGGAAATGTGCCACTTTTCGCTCGAATGCGCACATCCTCGTATTTATTGAATTTTGTAAATTAAACTTTCTTTCCAATCAACAAATTTAATTTAGTTGAGTAAATATCAATTATATGTTCGAAAAACGTATTTTTACCATAGCAATGAGTGGAAGCGAGCGAAAAGATACGACAAACTTATAAGTGCGAGTGAGAAGGAATGATAAAAGTTATTTACTAATTTTTCGTTAACAAAATTAATTCGAATTATGCTTAAAACCGAGTGTGCACATTCGAGCTCAAAGTGGCACATTCCGATCTCGGGAAAATGAAGCGCGCCGCTCCGCGTCGCGCTTCATTTGCCTCCCTCGCTCGGAAATGTGCCACTTTTCGCTCGAATGCGCACATCCTCGCATTTATTGATTTATTAATATTAATTTTTACACGTGGTTATATTTAATTTTGTTAGGCCAAAGAAGTATAACTTCTAACGCGCGTACAAAAGTACACGCTCTGTTTTTTTTTTACAAATATAAGTTCAACCCAAAACAGTTTAGGCAAATATTTCTACCCTTCTTACAGAAATGATTAATAAGAAATTAAATATTTGAATAAATTTGTAAGTCATTCAATTTACTCAATTCATCTAAATCCAAACAATATTAAAAATAAAAATTTCTTAATTTTACGCATTATTAAACTAACGTAACTGCGGGTAATAAAGCCTAGCTAAGGGAAATTGGAAATTAAATGAAAAAACATCGAATTTAATCAACAGGTTTTAATAGTAATCATTTTTAAGATTCAGTTGCTATAAAATATAAAGGAAAAATGGCAATTTTCACCATAAACAAAACCAAAAATTAAAATTTTTAAAAACCTTGCCAGTAGCTCTTATTATACTACTGAAGGGTAATAAGGCCTACAGCTTAAAAGAATTTAAGTAAACAAACTGGACATAATATATCGGATAACTAAGTATAATAAATACATGAATACAGCAATTGGAATGAAAATTTTTTAAAAAATTAGAAATTGCTTCTCCTAACAGTAGTCATTAGCGCACTCAAAGTCATTAGTATAATTCACTGACATAATTTTATTACCTAATAATGAATTATCCTAAGCAGGAAGATTATTTATTAACGTTTGCATAGTAGTAGTCTGATTTTAACACAACATAATCTTTAATTTTGTTCTTGTGATGATTAAACATCAAGGGCCGGTGTGATGTACCTCGGTCATTGTCGATCAGTTGTATCTTGACTCTAGAATCAACGTGTAATAAATAAAAATGTAGGAGTATATTTGTTAAATATTCTTCTTTATTTTATTTTATTTTGCTTCGGCTAATATGCCTAGCAAAAGTTATTTTTTTTTTACATTTTTGAATAGTTAAATTTCAGTATACAAAAAATGTTTTGTTAACTTTTGAAACAATTTTAGTGTTATATCAAAGAAAAACATTAATAGTTCGTATAATCTAAAAATAAATAATAAATATATACTTTTCGTGAGACGGGTCTAGGTACATCATCCCTGTTATACTAAAGCCATAGTTCCACGAATTTCTAAATATTAAAGCAATGTGAATAAACAGTTGCTAATGCTTTTAAATTTTTTTATGAAGTGCACCTTATTAGTGCCCCAATACGGTGCAAATTATTTCATTAACAAATTGTTGCATATACATTTTGAAAAAAAATTACAAATAAAAAAAGAGTCAAGTTACAACAAGTTTCTTTACATATTTATATCCGTAAGACCTTAAAAGTAATGTAAAATGCATTAGAAAACAATTAAACTTTGATACAAAAAGTAGGAGTATAATAAGGCCTATGGTTAAATTTAGTAGGCCTTAATAATCGCCGACCACGTATGTAAGAAAATCAAAATAAAAATATTTGGTCCATGACACGTCATTCAAATATTTAAAATCATCGAAGCTTGAATGAATAAAGAAAATAAATGTGATTTTACATAGCTAAGTGTAATATTTCAAAAATACTAACGATTGATTCGGACCGATTTTTATTATTCGTGTTGCCTGGGCCGCGTTTTACGATATATGATGCTACATTTGGGGCAGGAAGCGGAATATGCCGCCTCCACAAACTTGTAGAGACATCTTCGTTCAATAGGTGTTTGTGCGTGTGGCCTTAAGCCAAAGCGGTTATTTTAAATACGATTTTTGTTAATTAGGCCTTATTAGCAGACAGGCCTTATTACCCGCAAGTACCTTATTTTTTTTTAAATGAGCATTTCAAAAACATGTTCGTTAGTAATAAATTAAACATCCAAAATGGTCGGTCTATTGATAACACTTTTTGTAATTATTTTTATTTTTGTTTAAGTTTGACATGGTTTTAAGAAAATTTTATAGTTAATTTTTAAAAATTTCCGAGTAAATTGCAATTATGTTTACATTAGGTCATAAACAAAAATAGCATATAATTTCACCTCTAACGGTTACTATTTTTTTTACATCAAAGTAGCTGCCGATGCATCGAATCGGTCATTCACTGGACGTTTTACCCCAATTCCATTTTATGAACCATTTATTATTTCGTGCGCAAATCCCATTGCACAAAATAAATATCAAATCATTATAAAATTAAATTAAAAAAACTTTACAACGAAGTAGCGTCATCTTTAAGCGACAAAACAATTAAAATGTTAACACGTCCAAGGAAAGAATCGAAACACTTACGTAGCTCGTAACTTCGAAGGGAGAGCGCCCAAAAAAAGTAACGCGAAAATTAATTTAAATAATTGGATAAACTTCACCTTAACTTCTCTAGGTAAATTCAAAGATTCGCAAAATAAACAAACTCCAACAGACACTCGAGGAAATTCAAACCGGCATTAATTAAAGCGATCTTTCTCAAAGTTGCAGCTCATTTAATTTCTAGTTTTACTTGTTTACTTTTTTTAATTGGCATAATTTAGGAAACACAAAGAAATTATCTTAAAACAAATTGATACGAAAAGTGCTGCGAATTTACTTTTGCGTTGAAGGTTCTAAAAAGTTTTCGTCGAGTTAGAAAATTAACAAGGTATATTTGGCAGCCTTTTTGACATCAGATAGGCCTAAGAAACCATAGGCGTGCTATTTCAAAGTTTTGAGAAAAACGTTTTTCTCCGAGAAAAAACATGGATATTAACCCATGTTTTTTGGCAAAAATGAAAAAATAGAATTGCTTTATATTGCAAGGGGATGTTCCTACGTACCCCTAGCAACTATAGCCGGTGTAATTTCCTGGCGCTCGCGCTCTAAAATAAAAATTTTCGCCTTTTGAAAAATTCAATTTGGCTTTAAAATGAAACTTTTAAAACGTTATAATTTTTTTATTTTTTAGAAGGCCGCCGAAAGCGTTCATTTTCGAAAGTATTAAGCCTTAATACGTCCGAAACAATTGCTAACTCAAAACCCCCAAAATCGGCCAAAATCGAGAAAAAACATGGATGTTAGTCCATGTTTTTTGGCAAAAAATGAAAACAATAGAATTTCTTTATATTGCAAGGGGATGTTCCTACGTACCCCTAGCAACTATAGCCGGTGCCATTTCGCAGCGCTTTCCCTCTAAAACAAAAACTTTTGCCTTTTGAAAAATTAAATTAAATTAAATTAAAATTCCTTTTTAGTTTTTTAATTGATTAATTAATTGAGTTTTCTGATATAATATTAATAAAATTTCAAGAAATAAATCAACAGGTATTAGTAAAATTAATATTTCGAAATAATTAATCGGTTACCCCCAATACCCGATCACACTAAAAACAAGAGAATTAGTAGTCGATCAATAGACACCCCAGTATTTTTATAAATCGACAAAAAATATTAGTTTAATTTCATCGTCTAGCTAAAATAGTGTTTATTAAATTCAAAAATACTTATTATTAATTATAATTCAATTATTTAGAAAAAATAATCATTTCGACATAGAATAACGTCTGAGAAACATTATTCATTTCACGTCTCATTGTATATTTTCACGTTCTATCTGTATCGTAGTTGATCGAGTACTAATTCTACATAAAAAATGGTACCAATACTAGATCGCGATTTTACAACGTCTTAATAACATAAATATTAATATAAGTGCACGCTTTAGATAATAAATAAATGTTCATCCTGTGTCATATACTATATTTTACATATTACTTGCATTGAAACTAAGAGTTTATTTTAATCTTGCAAATATAACATCTGTCAGATGATTTAATGGTTAGAATAACAATTACGCGGCTTATAACAAGCCTCAAAATAATTCTAACTTCATTCAGCGGGCAGAAAGTAATCGTTTTCTGCCCTAGGATGGAAAGTGATCGCTTTTTGCCCGGCAACAGTCGCATTTGTCTGAAATTGTTTCGACTGGCTTCACACTCGTAGTTTCAATGCAGGTAATATGAAAAAATATTAAATACTCTTCATCAAACATTATAATATTTGATCATATAACAAATTTAACTTCGGAAATAGTTTATTAATATGACACTATTTTTTTATGTAGCAATCTTCACATTATTATTTTATAAATACAGCAAGTGATCGGGTATTGGGTCCCGATCGGGTATTACGTCTCCTACCTTAATTCCTGCAGATTTCTGTAAAATTCAGTTCCGATTGGTTTATTTATACTCGTAACTATGGTACCCAAAATCATTAACCAATCGGGAGATAGAATTGTAGCGCCAAATTTGAAATAGTTAAAATAAAAATATTTAGCGAAAAATGCTCACCTCGGCGATAAAAACGACCAGGACCGTATCGTCGGCCTCCTCGGCGTTAATCCCCTCGACCAAATTCTGCAAAGTCTCCATAAGATAGCTTTGTTTTTCGCGTCGCACGGTCGGAATGCCGAGCACAACGGAAACGCCGGTCCTTCCTTTCGACATTAAATAGCCCAATCTTAAGCTGGAAGGATCGTCGAGCAAATGAGGGAGAAAATGATAAGAGGAGGGCAATCTTAGCATAATCGGCGGGTTGAGGCCGCTGGCCGCGTGCATCCCGGACATGTTCTTGAGGAGCTGCTTAACTTCCGGCCTTAAAATAGCCGGAGGTAACGTAAATCCGGTGGAAGCGTTGTCGGTGGCGGTGCCCATTTGGTCGATATGTTGGGTCAACTGTAAGAGCTCTTCCTGTCGCGCCCGGTACATCGAATCCAAATACTGAAGCTTGACTTGCAGCTCGGCCAAACGCTGCACCAACAATTGTTCGGAGGTGCCATCTGCAAAAAACAACAAAGAGGTGTTATTAGAAGGATTCGTTCAGCGTAAACGCGCTCGCTTGCGTGAAACGCCAAGGAACAATGATGTAACCTTGTAATCTTTGTGGTAGTGTGAATAAATAAATGGAAATTGCAAATCGAGTTAGAAAAACGCTAATAATAAATTAATTTAAAAATATTCTTATTATATATTGATGGGTTAACAATGTTTTTCGTATTACTTCTTCGTCACTAAATTGTTTTAACCTTCCGTGAACTAGGTGGGGTATAACTAAGCTGGACAATTTTTTTTTGTTAAAACGGGACGTTTGGTAATCGATCTTAAAACCGAGTGTGCACATTCGAGCTCAAAGTGGCACATTCCGATCTCGGGAAAATGAAGCGCGCCGCTCCGCGTCGCGCTTCATTTGCCTCCCTCGCTCGGAAATGTGCCACTTTTCGCTCGAATGCGCACATCCTCGTGTTTATTATATTAGTATAATTTACCGTGCGCTCCTCTAAATCAAAAATTTTAATTTAATTTAGTAAATGGGTGATTCCTAGATAACTGTGATTTTTATAACTAAAATTTTTTTGAAATTAAAAATGTTTTAAAACGCGTATTTTGGGTGTTTTCTCTCTCCAATTATACACAGAACTAAGCCTGTGCAGTAGTTCTACTACAACTACAACAAAACGAAAACTATGACAAAATTTGAAAATTTTAATGCCACGGTACTGACATATAATAGTCCAAGCGGCGACCGTTAAAAGGGGGGTAAACCAAAATAAGTACAAAATGGACTTTATTACTTTTTAGATATTTGACAAAAAATAAACCAACTGTCCACCGATCTGTAACTTGTCCGACTGTTTTTTTTATAATTTTTTTCCTAATTTTTTGTAAAAATGATGTATAAGACATAAGTACAATGCTTTACTATTCGAAGAAGTTTCGATTAGTAGAATATAAAAATTTAAGTCTGGCGCCCCTATTCTTGACACAACTGTTTGCCAGACTACACTCTAAATATTTATTGCAAGGATAAATTTTCTATATATAAGGTATAAGAAAAAATTAAACGTCAAAACTTCTATTTTTTATCCCTCTTTTGAATAGAATTGGTCTGGTACATTAATACTTGACAAAAATTCTGCTAGACCACGATTGAGAAAGTCCTTTGTTGCTACTTGTTGAGCGCCAGTTTTTTTTTTGTTTTTTTGCAAAATTTACATTCAATTGTTATTCCGTCAAAAATTTTTAACAAAACTATAACAAATAAATACAGAAATAAGTTAAAACATTGAGGAAAAAATAAATTAAAAAGTTATTTCTTATTTTTGCCGTGATACTGACATCCACGGTACTGACATTTCAATTTATAATTGGCCTAACTTTATAATGCGGATAAATAAAATAATTTCCTAAATAATTTCGATTGTTTACGTAAAAGTAAATAAAATTTACTATAATGAATTCAAACGTCGTATTGATAACCGTAAATTTCAATACCACGGTACTGACATGTAATTTTATGACTTACCTTTTTCAAAATAAAACAAATTACTTTAATTATATTTTTGAAACTTCAAAATAAATACACAGCTGTAAATGTTGCACAAATAGTCCTCCTGAAAATGCTGCCAGAAGGAGTGGATGAAACTAAATTAAGATGGCGATTAGGCGGCAAATATTTCAAACATAAAAATTGAATAAAATTCCCGGACATAAATCAAAAACGATTATTTTTTTTACCAAACATTATTTTCGTATAATTGCAATATAATTTAATGGAGTATATATTAGACTTAAGTTATGAGAAGTAACTTTTAAATTACAAAACGAATATTAATAGAAATTTTTACATTTAGTTTGAAAAATGAGAATCGGACATACCACGGTACTGACATTTCCAGTATATTTTTGTAATTTGTGAATAATCTAAGACCACTTATGTTCCAATATCTAATGTAGGTTGAAGAAAAAGATCAGATTTATAATATTAATTACTTCTTAATAAGAAAAAACTATGTTGGATAATAAATAAAATACTGGATATAAAAAATCACAGTTAGGTATCTGAGAAACACCCAAATATCGATTTTATATTCCCAAAACGTATTTACCATAGCAATGAGTGGAAGGGAGCGAGAAGATACGATAATCTTGTGAATGCAAGTGAGAGGGAACGATTAAATACTGTGAATAGGTTATAAAAAATGCTTCCTAGAACAAAAAAAATCAGCAAAATAGTATATAGTGTGTTTACAGTAGTAAAATTTGTTTATTATATGTTAGATTAAATATTCGTCTAAACGATTTATTTATTTTGAATAAAACATAACTAAAAATGTTGACGCAAATAAAATCTGAAACACAAACACATTGAAAGAGGCTGTGAAAAAGTTCTGGGAAATCACAATGACCATTTAGTTAAAAATGTGCAAGCTACAATAAAAATGCAATATTATTATTTCAAAAATACACTACGGGCTGATAGGGTAAGATAGATTGTTTTTCTAATTAAAGCGACGAGAAATGTTTTTTCAAACTGTGTTAAAAAAAATAAAATCATTAATACCGACATTAATACTAGATCTCTTGTAACTTTTTATAAAGAAAAAGGAAAAACCCTTTCTTCAACAGCAGATATGTTTAAATTAAAATAAAGTAGAGTTTATGCTTAAATGTTGTCATTACTTTAAAGAAGGTAATATTGAAGATAAACCACGTTGTGGGGGCCCTAAGATATTAATAACAACTAACGAAAAATTCTCACTAAGAGAAATAGGGCAAATTCGCAGATTAACAACCATTGATTTTGTTTCAAAATTAAAACAATTTAATGGCAATGAAGTAGATCCTTCGTTAATCAGAAAAAAATAATTTTTTACACGCGTTTTTAAAATTTTTGTCCGTCTGTCTGTCTGTCTGTCTGTCTGTCTGTCTGTCTGTCTGTCTGTCAGTTTGTCCGTCCGTATATTTCGGAAACGGCTGAACCGATTTTGACGAGACTTAAATTGACAGGTAGAGGACATTTCAAAGAGTAGCATGCTTTTTATTCCGAAAATATTTACTATTAAAATTAAATGTTAAGTTTTGGATTTTAAATTCATTGTATTGTAATTATTGTTTATTGCGGATAATGCTTTCTCTCTTAAGGTGGTTCCCATGACCAGATGTTGGTTGTAAATCGCATGACACTTTTATAATCCGTAACGAATCCTACGTTGTAAATATGGGCTTCGCCCAAAACCCCTAATTTCGACATTACAAGATGTTATAATTTATGGTAGTGCTTTTAGTACAATTTATTTTTTCGATGTATGATTTTGTGGACATTGCAGAAATCTGTTGTAACTTAATTTAAGGATCTCAAGCATAAAGCTTGGAAAGTTGGAATGGGGTTGTTATATAATTGCTCAGATGCACTTAGAATACAGATCTTAACCCCATAGAGCATCTTTGCATTGATTTTGAAAAAAAATTCGAAAATATAATAATCAAACAGGCATTATAAACCTTAAAACATTTATAGAAAAAAAATAAAATAAAATATTTAATTTTATTACTAAAAAATTGGAAAAAATTCATGTTAAAGCGATTAAGGGATGTAATTAAACATAAGGAATATCACACTAAGCATTAGGAAAATTTTGCTAAATTTCTAAAAATGATTTACTAATTTTTTAACAATTTTGGAAGAGAACAACGTAGATTTCCAAAAACTTTTTCACATCTGTTCAAGCAGCACTTAAACTTTATATTTAATTTTTGCAATAATAGTTAAATAATGTGTTTAAATTATTAGTGTAATATTTTAAAATTGTTAACCCATCAATATATGTTATAATAAGAATTTTTTTTTTATATTAAATTTTTTTATTAGCGTTTTTCTAACTGGATTTGTAATTTCCATCGCCTTCTTCACAGTATTGTAATTCGTTGGGAAGTTCGTCGACATAATCGCTTTACATGCATCGCCCTTGAAAAAAATCCACTCTTTTCTCTTCTCATTATAATTACAATTTAAATGGGCGGATGTGCACGAAATTCTAGCGTTTACTCCTTTTTTAGTATAAATTTCATCAACAAAAGCCTCGGACCAAATAAATCAATGGTTTGGAATTTTTAAAGGGGAGCAGCCCGAACTTGGGAAAAGAGTCGCACAAGATTAATTATCTAATTTCCTTCCAAAATCATCCCGTTTGGCGTAATTAATTCGATCGGAGCGAAATAAAATCGGGCCGAGCCAATTTGGGACTAAGTAAACGTTCTCCATAGTTGGATTTGCATCAAAGTTGATCCAACAAACTTAATTGCTTTTCGTACCTCACACACACACACACACACACACCCATCAAATGCAGAAGAGAATTTCGGTCGAAACTTCTTCGAGCCCTTAATAATAAATAAAGTTGGGCCCGCACCCTCGCGGTGTTGTTTTCCTTTTGGAAATCGCTTGAATTATGTATTTTGTTGCTTGGGATCTTAAAAAAGAAGGTTTTTTTTTTGGAAGGTATTGTAGGGGTTGATGAACTAATTTTTTTCTATCTTAGTAAATATGGAAAATCGCGAATGAAATAGGGGTGAGTTGTCTTGACGAGTTTTGTGACGTATTTATTAATAAACCGTCGTAGAGTGCTGTAATTTTTTGATTACGATTTTTTTTTAAATTTTAGAAAATAAATTAATTATTGTGAATCGTGCTTAAAACCGAGTGTGCACATTCGAGCTCAAAGTGGCACATTCCGATCTCGGGAAAATGAAGCGCGCCGCTCCGCGTCGCGCTTCATTTGCCTCCCTCGCTCGGAAATGTGCCACTTTTCGCTCGAATGCGCACATCCTCGTTTTTCTTACATTTATCTAATTTATTCTACGCTACTTCAAATCAGATATTGAAATTTAATTTAGTTAGTATCGATTTTATTTTCGAAAAAATAAATGTACCATAGCAATGAGTGGGAGAGAGCGAAAAGATACGACAATCCCGTAAGTGCAAGCGAGAGGGAACGATTAAAATGATTTAACTAGAGTTTTGTCTAATTTATTGGCCCAAATTATCGTTAATCGTGCTTAAAACGAGTGTGCACATTCGAGCTCAAAGTGGCACATTCCGATCTCGGGAAAATGAAGCGCGCCGCCCGCGTCGCGCTTCATTTGCCTCCCTCGCTCGGAAATGTGCCACTTTTCGCTCGAATGCGCACATCCTCGTATTTATAACATTTATCTAATTTATTCTGCGCTCCTTCAAATCAGATATTGAAATTTAATTTAGTTAGTATCGATTTTATTTTCGAAAAAATAAATGTACCATAGCAATGAGTGGGAGAGAGCGAAAAGATACGACAATCCCGTAAGTTCAAGCGAGAGGGAACGATTAAAATTATTTAACTGATGGTTCATCTAATTTATTGGCCGAAATTATCGTCAATCGTGCTTAAAACCGAGTGTGCACATTCGAGTCAGTGGCACATTCCGATCTCGGAAAATGAAGCGCGCCGCCCGCGTCGCGCTTCATTTGCCTCCCTCGCTCGGAAATGTGCCACTTTTCGCTCGAATGCGCACATCCTCCTATTTATTGAATTTATTTATATTACTTTTTACACGTGGTTATATTTAATTTAGTTACGCCAAAGAAGTATAACTTCAGATGCGCGTACATAACTAGACGCACTGTTTTTTTATTGATGTAAAAATGTTTTATTTTTCTAAATTTTTACGATTTTAGGGTTTGCTTCCCTCGCTCATTTATTAAAAAAACATTAAAAATCGAAGAGATATTGTTCTGTGGTCTTAAAGTTTCGATTTCCAAAATCTTTTTACGTAAGGGTAGTAGTTTTTAATAAACCATTATTTTCAGAAAAAACATGGACCACAAATTTGTCAACTTCCTTACAAGTTTTAAAAAATATTGAACAAAATAATTATAATGTTAACGTCCAATGTCTTTTAATGCCTTTTAAATTTTCTCCTCGATTATTACATGAAAATTATTCAATTGAAAATTCTCGAAAAGGTAATTAAGGCTTTTGAATAATTAAAAAGGGACAGATTAATATCTCGAACACTGCGGAACATAATGGGACAATAAATCCATGCGGTCCCCAATAAAAGGTGTCCATAATTAACTAAGAGGTACACCATCCAGGGCGGGTCCTATTTCAAAATTTACAGCGCTTACAGCTTCGATAATTAATCACTCGCTTCCAAATTTACGATAATGGCGATAAAATTCGCAAAGACAAAGATTTATGCTTGTGCCCTCTTTCCCCGAAATTGATTTAAACTTTTCGATAATTTCGCCGATGGGCAAAAGTTATTCCGAAAGTCGTAGGTAATAAAAGTCGAAAGAATTGCGTTTCGATTGCACGCTTCCACAAAGGGCAAAAAAAATTTTAAACGTGACTCGAAGAATAACTGGAATTATGGCATTAATAAAAACATCAAACTCGAGGTGTTGTAAATTGTAAATGTAATCATTCAAGCATATAATTTTGCTGAATTACAGAAGTCTAATAACAACGTACTTTGCTTCTTCGTTTTTTCGGATCGCGAACAGCTCTTTTTTTTAATAACGCTATGAAGCAGAACAACAAAAGAATGCATTCTGATTGTTACTTTTATTAATAAATCATGCAGATTTCTAGGATTTCAAAGGAAATAAAGTATTAGTGGATCATTGTTGTTCTATAGTTTTACATCAGGAAGAGTACTCCTTTTTATTTTGTAAATCAAAAGCAGTTCTTTTGTGTTTTAAAATTTTAAGGTAATTTTTAAGAATGCAATTAAACAATTTTTATTTCAATTTTGAAGTTTGAAAAGAATTTATTTACAGTCGGATTTTGACAAAACAAAATCAATAATAATTTGTGTTATTAATTGAAGTTTTACTTGGGTTTGATTTAAATAGATTTTCCCGAGATCGAAAATGTGCCACTTTGAGCTGAACAAACTCGGTTTTAAATTGAAAGTAATTTCAAGCAATAATTAATTACTAATCTAATAAGTTTTGCCATTAAATTTTAGAACAGCCTTTTACACCAGAGAAACACAAAATATTCTGATTTATTTTTAAAAAGATTTACTTGAAAAATAATAAATATTTAATTTTGTTCGAATTAATAAAATACATTTATTGGTTAAAAGATTATTATTTGTTTTGTTGTTCAAAAGTAGATTTTAACCGAGATCCAATTAAACAAGTTTATTCGATTTTGAGTTGAAAAGTTTGCACGATTTTCAACAGCATAATTTGGCAAATGAAGTACTTGGGTGCTTCAAATAGATTTTCCCGAGATCGAAATGTGCCACTTTGAGCTCGAACGCGCACACTCGGCTTTAAGCACGCTTCACAATAATTAATTTACTTTCTGAAAGTTTTCTATTAAAAATTAGAACACCCTTTTACACCAGACACATCAACTTTCTGATTTAGTGCCTTTAAAAAAATTTACTTCAAAAAATAATAAACACTTTAATTTTTTCGAAAAGAAAATACAAATTTATTGGTCTAAAAAGATTATTATTTGTTTTTGTTGTTCAAAAAAGATGTTTAACCTGAGAAAATCCAATTAATACAAGGATGTGCGCATTCGAGCGAAAAGTGGCACATTTCCGAGCGAGGGAGGCAAATGAAGCGCGACGCGGAGCGGCGCGCTTCATTTTCCCGAGATCGGAATGTGCCACTTTGAGCTCGAACGCGCACACTCGGCTTTAAGCACGCTTTACAATAATTAATTTACTTTCTGAAAGTTTTCCATTAAAAATTAGAACACCCTTTTACACCAGGCACACCAAATTTCTGATTTAGTGCTTTAAAAAAATTACTTGAAAAAATAATAAACACTTTAATTTTTTTCGAAAAGAAAATACAAATTTATTGGTCTAAAAAATTATTATTTGTTTCAAGGCGCCAAAAGAAGTACAACTTCAAAAAAGTTATAATCAGCCATTAACATTACTTATCCGAATTAAGTACCAACTTTATTTATTGTTTGTTATTTTTAATTATTATTTTTTTGACTATCTATAGGGTGTTTATTTCTGTTTTAATTCAGTTTCTGCTTTGGGAGCTCCACTGCCATAGTAACGAAAGTAAACAACAAATTCAAAATGGGAGGTCCGCGTCCAAGCCAACTTTTGTAATTAATTTTGTTAACAGCTTTCAATTTGAGTTAGCAAAAAATTGGAGTTGCGGAAGCCTTATCGTTTTTTTTTAATAATCTAGAGATTCATTTTCTTAAAAAAATTGATTGTCATATGTTATTATTTGTGGAGGATTTGATATATGTAGGTAAAACAGAACTCTTTAAAAATTATTTTCGATATAGAGAACTTTATGAAAAATATTTGTAGGTGATTTATAGGCAGAAAATTGAGCTTCCTATTTACAAAATAAAAAAAACTAAACGAGGTAAATTATCCGCTAAATTAATTAGAATCTCAAATTATGGAACAAACGGATTTACTAACAAAATCCCATGATTTGAGACCAAACATTAATTACGTAATTTTGTTACTTGAGCTAATGGATAATTACGGATATTAATCTAGACCTGTTTAATTAAGAGCTACACCTATTTAATATAACAGAAATATCTTGTTACTTTTTGACGAATTACTTTCTATAATTTCCAACTAGAAAAGTTGCCCTAAGATAATATAAAACATAATGGATTGCACTTTAATAATTCTCCATAATCTCGCTTCGTCTTCTTTCGTGAAAACATTTCAAGATTTCCCGTTTGCTTCAAAAAGAAAAAATTCGCCATTAAAAAGTTTAAAAAGAAAAAAAGTAATGGTGAACAATTTTATCGGCTGTTCTATTATAATTAAGATTGTTTCCATTAAAAAAAATTGAAATATTAATCAAATATAGAGAACACATTTAATTTCGATAGACGGCTAACTTCACGCTGTTGAATTTTCGTCAACTGTACGCGCGCAACCTCCATTGCCTGCTGAAGTTTAACTCTCGAACGCCAAAACGCAGTTCAATTCCTGTTAACTTTAAATAATAGGGCTGCCTGTTGTACCTTGGCCCTTTATTTACTTGTAATTTTTTTTAAATTGTATATGAGTCAAATCACGTCAAGTGGACCCCTCATTTTTCACTTGGTCATGGAATACTTGTTCAAATTTATTTTTCGAAAGTAGTTATTACTAATAATCATCCCTTAAAAAAGTTTTTGAAATTTTGAATTTAACAGCAATTTTTTTACAATTAAAATTTTCTGTACTTTTAATTAAAAAAATTAATTGTGAAAAAGCTGTTGGAGATAACTTAACGAAATTTTCAGAGCTTATAGTAAAATATTTATAATTTCATAAAAAAATTAGAAAACAATTTCATTTGTTTATTATCATACTTTTTATTAACATTTAAATAAACAAATGAAAATTTTAATGACTTCTCTGTACATTTTTCAATTTTTTTTTAGTTATATGCATTATACGTTTAAGTTAAATTTTTGTTGCCTACTAAAATTTTACTCTCAAAGCGCCAAAAGAAGTATAACTTCAAGCACATTTAAGTCCCACTAATGGAGGTGGCCAAAAATAATTCGTTTCGCAATGCCCAAAGAATTGACATTAAAAACCGTTTATGGTCTATTTATATCGCAAACATTGAACCACTTATGGTTTCGTTTAAAATTAATTAAATCATAAAATAAGCCGGAAGGAGAGTTAAAAATGTGGGTCAAACGCACAGAGACCTAAAATATTCAACAAAAAAAAATTGACATAAATCTAATTTCTTTAGTGGAGAAATAATAACCCTTTTCGTTTTTTTTTTTGAACAATTTTCTTTTACATAAATTCTTAATGCATTCGTTTCAGGAAAACTGTACAAATACAATCGGGCAGTAAAGCGTATAAAATGTAATTGAGGACCGTCATTAGGAAGCCTTTCATATTTAATGGCAACTTAACAATGGATTGGAATTAGTAATCAATACGAGGAAATTTCCATTAAATTTTAATCCAAATTTCCTCATTATCTATCGAATTATTTCTCGTACGCGTTCGGTTAAAAAATAAAAAAAAAAAAAACACCTTGTAAAAGGAAAATCGTGAAACTTTCAAAGGGTGGAAGGCCTGTCACATCTCTTCCGCTCAAATTGGAGGAAAGTGGACTTTCTGATGGAAAACTAACAGGAAAACTCCCTCCAGGAGTTGGAACAGTTTTAGGACCGTCGAAATTTACGGCCGAGGGCTTAAGTAGAAAGATGTGTTCCGAACACCTTCGCACTAAAACAAGCTCCTAAATGTTGCTTAATTATTTGAGCTTTTCCGAACTTGGGAAATAAAATAAAAATTTAACAAAGAGCCTCCGGACCAAAATCTCGCATTTCTTTGATTTTCGTCGGACGTGAAACATAAAAATATTCGCGTTCGCGTAAGGATTCGAAGAGAACGTCCCGTTCGATGGTTATTGCGGCAATAAAAGTTGATTTCGGAGAAGCGGGGCTTTTCTAATGGACCGCTGTTTTATCAAAAAAAAAAACGACGCGGGTTTGGCGGTGCGGGTTCGAAAAAGAACTTCCTACAATTGAATTAAAAAATAAAATATAGTAGAGGACCCGTTGTACCTTGGTCCCTTTGTCAATCGTGCTTAAAACCGAGTGCGCACATTCGAGCTCAAAGTGGCACATTCCGATCTCGGGAAAATGAAGCGCGCCGCTCCGCGTCGCGCTTCATTTGCTTCCCTCGCTCGGAAATGTGCCACTTTTCGCTCGAATGTGCACATCCTCGTTTTATTGAATTTATTGATAAGGTAAACGTCGCAATACCACAGCGAGACCCAATACCGGAACGATTTGATACTAATTACTTTATATTTATTCGTGTATGGGATAGACTGGAATGAATCTCTTTTTATTTTCAACCCTAATCATTTATTTATAAAATAGAATATGACTTGGACTTTAAAATCCATCCAAATATGAAAGAAAAATATATATTATGACAATAGTGTCAGAATTTCTTAATGATTTTGCTATGAAATCTGTCTATGATCTTAAGCTTATAGAAAATGTATAAAACAACTTTTCAATTAGTTAGTTTTTTTATAAATATATCTAGAAATACATAAAAGATAAAAAACATATTAACAGTATTAACAAAATTTTATGATTATATTAATTCTACTGTTCCATCTATTGGTGCACCATCATAAACTCCGACCCAGTAACGGAAACTCAGCTATGTTAATTTTATTGATTGGCATTCGCGGTGTGTTTTATTGACTGGCTGAATCAATTACGTCAATAATTATTATTTGCGATATTATTTTAATGCAGTAAATATGATTGTTATAAAAAAATGCATGAAATATACTTTAACTTTGATTTAAATAATAAAAAGAAACTTCTGTTTTTAATTTTCCTTTTTAAAATAGTTTAACCAACTATAACCTCAAGTTATTTGTTTTGTTTTCATTCGTCGGTTCTAAATATCGATTTTTCATTAAATATGAATTCATTTAGAATTTGTTTCAAATAACTCAAACTTTCCAAAATTGCAAGAGTCAGGTGGAATTGCGGAATTATTCAAAAGTAAATTATTGTGACCAAATCCTTCTAATACAAAAAAAGAAAGTCGAAAGTCAAACGTCCTACCGTTTTAACCAAAGATCAATGGATAAAGTTGTAACAAAAAGAAAATGAAGAAAAATTTCAAAAACAACTAGAAACTGAAAAAAATATTTCAAGAACAAAAAAAAACAAGAAAGATAACTCAAAAAAAAAGGAAAAGAATAAAAAAAAGGAATCATGGTTTTCTTTGTCACTATTTAAATAATAAAAACTACCTTCTGTATTGTATATTATATTATGTGTTTCTCTAAATAATTATTACTACAATTTATTTATCACTATTATTATTCTATTTTTTGTAAGTGTTTTAAAATGCCCCATTTATTTGGCTGATCCGATACTGGGTCTTCCGTATACTTTTTAGAAAAACATTTTTTATCTTTATGAAATTTTGACTAATTTAATTAACTTCATTATTCTCTAATAGATGTAATGTCTATTTTATATGGTGGGACAAATTTTGTTTTTATAATCTATTTTATTATTAGTAAATAATAATAATAACAAGTCGTGCGACCTTCGTCTTTCCGGTATTGGGACATTTACCTTATCAGTCTTTCCTTCAAATAATAAAATAACAACTACCTAATCTATTTTCAAATACAAATTAACTAAAAAGTCACGCATTTATATTTTATTCGAATAATCATTTTCTTATGGTATTGATTAGCAATCAGGACTAAACAAATTTTGAAGGTAACGCAGTAGCGTAGAAATTAAAATTCATTTCTAATTTTTTCATCGTTTTCGACCCAATTTTACCGAAACATTTAAATGTAAAATTCAAAGAGCGCTAAGTCGTCGATTCTCCTTAATTGTTTTTAATCCAATTAGAAGAAGCTGCACGTAAACACCGAAAAAAAAGCACGCCAATAAATTTCACTTAACCAAAGCGCCCAGTTCGAAATTTATTCTACATATTCGTTAAAAAAACAATAGAAAATAACAGTGTCGGCTCATACATTTAAAATAAAAATTCGTGAAATTACTTTTTTAAAAATCTAGGAACCTCACAAAAGATCGCCTACCTGTTCAAAAAATATCAATCAAAATTGTACCAAGTTTTTAATATTTGGGACCTTTGTCTTAGAATAACAATAAGAATGTTAGAAGCATTTTTAAAACATATTGCTCCAAATTTGACAAAAAAAACACTTTGAGAAAACTATGAATAAATATTGTAGCAAACGCGATAAATGAATGAAGCGGCCTCGATAGATTTGCTTAATCACCCGCGAGATACTTCTATCTCACGCGCGCGACCGTGAGATATTTAGTAAGCGTAGATATCCCAATAATCTTTCAACACACAGCTAACTAGAGTTTTCTATCTACATTACCTTGAAATAGCTGTATCGCCAAGGCCCAGATACTTCTCGAAGCTTCCGAATAGATTAAGCAACACATATATAAACTCCGAAACACTTCCTCACTTTAGTTACGACCGAGTCTGTTATTGTGAAGTGCCAACGCTCTAAGTCTATACGCCCGGTGAATCTACGAGGTAAGCGCTATCGCTATCAGTATAAATAAATGTAAATAAATATACCAGTGACAATCGTTTAAATAAATATACGAGTGTAAATAAATTAGTTAGTGTATTAGAACCGTAAGTTAGTTAGTTAGTAAATAAATAATTGTTAAGTGCTAGTGTTTAAGTTATTGGTGAAGGAGAATTTGTTTATTATTTTGTGTTAATAAATTGCAATTGTAAATTAAGTGGCCAACTCTGTGTTATTATTCACAACCCAGTACGAACCGCTTTTGCTCTCGTTGGATTTGGATTTGGATTGGGAAATCCGTTACAATTGGTGTCAGGTGTGGGGTTGTGAATATTCGGAGTGTTAAATAAATAAATTAACGAATATTTGTGTGTTAATTAAAAGTGAAAATAAATAAAAATGTCTTTCGGAAAGTTATTGAAAGAACTTAAAGTCGCCGAACTGAAGAGCGAGTTGGAAGAACGCGAGTTGGATATGTCCGGATTTAAAAGTCAATTAGTAAAACGGTTACTTGAAGCAATGTTAAATGAAGGGAAAAATCCGGAAGAGTACAAATTTAATTATCCTGATGATATTAGTACGGTGATGGGAAAATTAAAGAAGAACTAATGGAAGATTCTAAGAAAACGAAAGAAGAACTAGTGGACCATGCTAAAAATGGAAGAACGAATGAAGGATATTCAGGAAAGTTCAAAAGGAATGAAAGAAGAATTAATGGACCATTCTAAAAAAATGAAGGAAGATTTAATGGAGCACTCCAGAAGTTTAGAGAGCAGGATAATGGAAAATTCTAAGAAAATAGAAAAAGTGACACAACAGTGTGATGAGAAATTGGAGAAATTTCAAGACGAAATAGCAGCCCTTAAAGCTCAGCTGAAACCATTGAAACCAATGGCGAAATTTCCACATTAATCGCCGAAAGAAAATTTGTAGACCCACCTAGAACCATTCAGCAACCTCCGCAGTTTGACGGAAAACACCGTGGGACAACTACCAGCGTCAATTTGAGGCTGTTGAAGGCCAAATGGGTGGACCCTTGAGGAAAAACCACACATTAACTTTGGTCTGGGACGCCCGACACATGCCAGAAACCCTTTCCTGACAAGCATCCTTTACTAGGAAACCAAAAGTGGAACGCGATTGTGTAAAACATTTCAAACCGAACGAACTATCGTTAACTCACGCAAACCTGCTGAAATCATTCAGAGTTCAGTCCAAATTGTAGGGGCCCGTTATTCTTTTCGAACTGATACGAAGCATACAGTGTATTAGCGTTCCAGGCCTGAAGGCAAGTTCGAGACGGATGGTAAACAAAGTTCTGTTGTCGAGATCCGCAACATCTGTACAGCTTATCGAAATGCCTGGAATTACTAGAAGAACTTCTGGACATGCAAAATGGATTCTAAGTCAGTGGGACCAGCGGACATAAACAAGCAACATGAATAAAATGATGGAATCGCTATAAAGAAAGAGATGACCCGCGTTGTTGGGGATGCGACATGGAGACATAGGCAAGCACTTAGCGGGAAGAGGTCGCAAGTATCCCACGAGGTAAAACCTAGGGAAATGGAATCCATCCTGGAGGAAACGTTGAAACTGTCTTAAAGGCAAATGCTCCACAGAAAAGAGGCAGGCTTAACCAATCGACGGCATTTGAATTTATAGATGGGTTAATAATGAATTCGGGGGCATCTGGGGCACAGGTCGCTGGAGAAATAAGGACGTTTAATTGTATGCAGTAAAAGATGTGAAGGAATGGTGCCAAAATGTGCTGCGTGTGCAGCGGCGAATGGTCCTGGCAGAAAACCCAGAGCTCCAATGCGTCAGTACAACGTCGGTAGTCCATTTGAAAGAATCGCCATAGATGTAGCCGGTCCTTTTCCCCAAACCGACTTGGGAAATAAGTACATCATTGTAGTAATGGACTACTTCAGCAAATGGGTAGAAGCTTACGCTGTACCGAATCAAGAGGCCGTTACTGTGGCTGACGTGCTGGTAAAGGAATGGATTTGTCGATTTGGCGTACCCATGGAACTACACTCCGACCAGGGAAGAAATTTTGAGTCCGGAGTATTCCAAAATTTATGTAAATTGCTGTCTATCAGAAAAACGCGAACTACTGCATTACACCCGCAGTCAGATGGCATGGTAGAGAGAATGAATCGGACAATCAACCGCCACCTAGCAAAAGTAGTCTCCGACCATCAAAGAGACTGGGACTCTTGTCTTCATTTGTTCCTGCTGGCTTACCGCTCAGCCGTCCACGAAACAACTGGTCAATCGCCGGCAAGCATTGTCATGGGACGAGAGTTACGATTGCCCTGTGACCTAAAGTTCGGCTGCTTACCAGGGGAAGATGTTGCTGGGGAAGGTTATGTCGATAAATTGCGATCCAAAATGGACAGCATTCACCAACGGGTCCGGCACAACATCCAAGGAGCTAGCGACCGCATGAAAGAGTCCTACGACATTAGGGCTCACGAAGGAGGTTACCAAAGGGCGCTTTAGTTTGGCTATACAATCCCCAGAGACGTCGTGGTTTAAGTCCAAAGTTGCAAACATCGTGGGAGGGTCCCTACGAAGTGCTCGAACGAATTAACGACGTTGTATACCGAATAAGCAAACAACCGCGAGGAAAGCCCAAGGTGGTGCATTTCAATCGGCTCGCCCCTTATGCTGGTAACAACGACGCAGAAGTACGACCTGTAAAACGACACAAGAGGCCAGCGAGTCGTTTGAGAACTTTATGTCACTGTATTCGGGGAGCAGTAAGATTCGTCACGGGATAACCAGGAGGAAACTGCGATCTCTTCAAGTTCCACCCACTATGCCTTAGCGTGTTCAGTAGCACAGGACTTAGAAATGCCAAATGGGGTTGCTTCGGTGTTCAGGAAAAGTTCGGAAATCAAGAACTTCCAAAACAGAAGGTATGCGTAGGGGACGCTATTCTACGCCGTTTAGGAGACGAAACTCCTATATTTAGTAACCAAGTCAAAACATCAGACAAAATGCAGTACAGCGATATATGGACCGCCTTAAAGCAGTTAAGGGATGTGGTGACTTCCAACAACATCACAAAATTAGCCATCCCGAAGCTGGTTGCCAACTACGACGGACTCAACTGGAGAACTGTTCGAAATATGCTGGAGGTCCTCTTTGCGGGCACCAACGTAGAAATCCTGGTATGCTGTTACAATCTTCAGAAGCCAATGGAGAAACCGTCGACTGCTACTTCTTTCAAACATCGCATTGCAACCGGGGACAAAGTTGCCGATATCGACACAGCCAAGTGTACATTTCGGGACGAAATGGAGCTAAGAAGGGGCAATGTAGCAAACGCGATAAATGAATGAAGCGGCCTCGATAGATTTGCTTAATCACCCGCGAGATACTTCTATCTCACGCGCGCGACCGTGAGATATTTAGTAAGCGTAGATATCCCAATAATCTTTCAACACACAGCTAACTAGAGTTTTCTATCTACATTACCTTGAAATAGCTGTATCGCCAAGGCCCAGATACTTCTCGAAGCTTCCGAATAGATTAAGCAACACATATATAAACTCCGAAACACTTCCTCACTTTAGTTACGACCGAGTCTGTTATTGTGAAGTGCCAACGCTCTAAGTCTATACGCCCGGTGAATCTACGAGGTAAGCGCTATCGCTATCAGTATAAATAAATGTAAATAAATATACCAGTGACAATCGTTTAAATAAATATACGAGTGTAAATAAATTAGTTAGTGTATTAGAACCGTAAGTTAGTTAGTTAGTAAATAAATAATTGTTAAGTGCTAGTGTTTAAGTTATTGGTGAAGGAGAATTTGTTTATTATTTTGTGTTAATAAATTGCAATTGTAAATTAAGTGGTCAACTCTGTGTTATTATTCACAACCCGAGTACGAACCGCTTTTGCTCTCGTTGGATGTTAGATTTGGATTGGGAAATCCGTTACAATATCATCTACATATTTGTACAATGCCTTTGGGCCCATGTTCGGCTCCACAATTTTCAAAATTTCAATCCTAAGTGAAACACCCCTCAATCCATCGAGCCATTCATTCGCGACACAAACCAAAACTAGCGGCGCCTTTTTGGAACTCATCTACCCCCCGTCACATTTCATTTTGGACCCGAAAATGGAAATTTAAGAAAATTCAGACGGATCCCTCCTCGAAAAAAATATACGACTGCATAATCCAACAACTTACACGCAAACTTTTATCTAAGCGCTGAAAATTCGTACGTGCTCGGCATTTGCTTTTTTCCCCTTTTCGGTATCATAAACCAGAAGTGTGACGGAAATTCACCTGAGAAATAGGTAATTTACTTTCTCGAAAACTCGACGTAAATCGTTTAAATACATATTCTATTGAAAATGTAAAGCCAAGTTATCTGAAAAGTTTATTCATAAATTTTATAATTACATAATAATATTATAAATCCAAGTTCGGCTAAATTTTAAAAATTTTAATCCTAAGAAAACCCCCTAAACAAAGGAAAAAAAAACTGGGGGTTTTTAAATTCCCCCCTAATTTTTTTTACCCGAAAAGGATAATTTAAGTTAAACCCCCCTAAAAAAATATAGATCCAGTTAGCTCCACAATTTTCAAAATTTCAATCCTAAGTGAAAATCCCTCAATCCATCGAGCCATTCATTCGGACACAAACCAAAACTAGCGGCCCTGGCGAATTTCTTTACTCGAAAATGGAAACTTTCGAAATGAGGGTCCTCCCGAATACATTATAAAAATTTTTAGGCTCGAATTATTTTGGTAATTTAAAAATTAGAACGGAAATCTCTAAAAATATAAATACTGTCATTCGAAACTTAATCGCAATTTTACTAAAGCAAATGAAAATCGCGGCTCGCTTTGATTTTCCCTGAGTATCGAAAAATGTGACAAACACTAAAATTGGTAATTACTCTCGAATTAACCACGAAATGGAAAATTTCCATAAATTAGCGACATTGTAAATCTTTAAATACGATTCTCGACATTAGATTGCGTCTTTCGCTCACGTCACCATTATACTGTGTAACTCAATATAAAATCGAATTTAAAATTAAATTAAAATCGATTTGGAGGAGGATAAATAAGAAGATGTGCGCATTCGAGCGAAAAGTGGCACATTTCCGAGCGAGGGAAGCAAATGAAGCGCGACGCGGAGCGGCGCGCTTCATTTTCCCGAGATCGGAATGTGCCACTTTGAGCTCGAATGTGCACACTCGGCTTTAAGCACGATGGACGATAATTTAGGCCAATAAATTAGACGAAACATTAGTTAAATCATTTTAATCGTTCCCTCTCGCTTGCACTTACGGGATTGTCGTATCTTTTCGCTCACTTTCACTCATTGCTATGGTAAATACGTTTTCGAATATAAAATCGATATTTACTAAATTAAATTAAAATCTTTGATTTGGAGGAGGATAAATAAGAATACAAAGATGTGCGCATTCGAGCGAAAAGTGGCACATTTCCGAGCGAGGGAAGCAAATGAAGCGCGACGCGGAGCGGCGCGCTTCATTTTCCCGAGATCGGAATGTGCCACTTTGAGCTCGAATGTGCACACTCGGTTTTAACTCCATTACCAAATGTCCCGTTATAATAAAAAAAAATCGTTCACGTTAGTTATACCCCACCATGTACACGGAAAGTTAAATATGCAACGTTTCGTTTCTTTATTAAAACTATTTCAAGCAACTGAAAATTAACAATAAATAGAAGTCATTTGTAAATAAATTTATAAAATAGCTCAAAAAATGTGTCAACCATCAAAACTCAAAATTGTACATGCGTTAATTTTCGATTCCAATATAGAAACGAAACGTTGCACATTTAACAATAGCTGTCCGATTCCCGTTAACTTTGAACGACATTAATTTATCGAATTCGATCTTCTTCTCGTGTAAAATTTCGAAAACGTTCGGCCAGCGCTTTGCGGCGCAACATTCCCCACTTTACATATTCGATCACCCCCAAATTAGACCTGGGGCGACCCTCGAAATAGGTGCCAGGAGGCGCGCAAAAGGTCGTTCGGAAATGTGTCGCTTTCGCCGTTGTTCGTTTTTCGAAAGTTTAACGATAGTTTACCGACCTTTTAACGCAATTAAATTTACAAAGCCACCAAATTAAAAACGGCTCGTCCCTCCGTTAAAACTTTTGACGACCACCCCACTCCCCACCCATTCGCCGATTTAAAACCGAAGAAAAAAGATTTTAATTCAATGCAAACTTACATTTAATTATGTTTATTCGCGGAGCGAAAAAGGAACGCTCGTTAAAATAGAAAAGAGACGGAAACGCTTCATAAAAATTACATTAGGGCAGCTTTTTCAAGCTCCGAGCTTTTTCTCGGCGAAAACTCGCCCGAAGTCGTATCAAAATCGCTTGTGTTTTTTTAAATTTCATTTCTTTTAGCCAAATCCCAAAGCATTTCTCGACGATTCAGACAGATTAAGGGTCGGTTAAAGGGAATTAAAAACTATGCTCCTTTCGCGGAAAAAGCTCCGCCACGTAACTAGCACAATTTTCGACTTAAAACCGTTTTCTCGCTTCTTCGTCTTCGTCCAGCGGCTCGACTCGGCATTTTTGGAGTTTCCAATTTTTTTATTTTCGTCGAACATTGTTCGTTGAAAAAATGTCAGTTTCGGTTTCGAAATTTTAACGCGGTAATTAAATTTCGCGAAGAGCAAACAAAGGCGAAACGTAATCAAGCTCGAATTTTTGCGATCGAAGAATAAATTTTCGAACAAGGCGCGGGTCCGAACTTTTCGGGCAGAAGGCGAATTGCTCGCGAAGGTTTACTTAATTATTGAATAAATAATTCGCAATTCGAAAGGTACGGAGTTGGTGTCGTTTAATATTTAGAGGGCTCGAAGTTATCGACGGAAACGGGCGAATTATTTAGCGGCCCCGAAATCCGGCCGAAAAAATTTCGCCCTCGTCTGCGCTTAATTAAGAAAAGCGTGCTTTTAGTTTAGACAAATGTCTCAATTCCTGTTTCCTAACGAATTATTTGTTTTCTAAACGTCTCCCGCTAATAAATTAGAAGAGAAAATATTGCTTAGACGTGAAATGGATTTTCTAAGCTGCTTCCTTAGTTTTGTTGGTTCGAAGTTTCAAATTAAATTGTTGATTTTTGATTAGTGCACGGAGAAAAAAATATCCTTAATATAACTATCTAACGTATACCCAATTGACGTATTGTTCTGACAAGGATTCGAATGTCTAATTTAACGATAGTTATAAGTCAATTTGACAATTCATAGTATGATCAAAACAGCTCTAAATAGTACACTTATAATGAGGATTCATTTATTTGATTCAAGCGTTCAAACGAAAAGCTCTCGTGAACGTGTGCAGTATCCATCGTGTAGGTAACTGTATAGTTAATTTGAGGATTTGAATAGCTAAAATAGGGATACGTATGGTTATTATAACAATATTTTTTTCTCCGTGTGGGTATTTCATGTTGACGTCACTTAATTTTAAAAAAAATATTATACGCACTAATTACTTTAATTTAGTAGGGGAGAGGGGGGCACCTTTGAACACTTTTTACTAATTTATTCATTGCTCTTGATGTAATAAACGAAAAAATATGTTTTATGTCTTAATCAATACATTGATCACTCTACTTCATAATACACCTTGATTAATTAAAAAAAAAGGCCTTAATCAAAGCTATATTATTAATTTAAAAATAGGCCTGGGGCAGGTTTGAACAATATATAAAACTACTACATAAATTATTATTATTTCACTCATAAATTATATTATTGCTCTTATTTTTCAAAGTTAAATCTTCCATTTATTAGTTTAATTAAAATTTATAAAATCTTTGAAATAATGATAAAGTAACAAAGTTACTATATAATTATTAAATCTTTAACATTAATAACTTTACTCAAATATAATTAAATAAATCTAGCTCACGAGACTTATTTTATAACGCTGAACGTTCGACTTAGTTTTTTCTTAGGTACAGTCAAACCAAGAAGTAATCAACACCCTATGAACAGACCTACACTAAACGTACTATTCCAGGAGACAAAATCTGGCGCTGCATGATTAAAAAACAATTCATTGGCACTACTTGTCCGCTTTTTTTTATAATTTCTAACCATGATTGACCTTAAAATTAAAAAATTACTTAATAACCACGTAATAAAGATCGCATATTTTTTTTAGAAACAATTTAAAAGTTATAAAAATTTATAAGAATTAAAATTAATTCGGTTTATAAGTATTCAAACGTGCCCCTCGTTTCTTGTTCAAAGCTGCCCCCCTCCCCCTAAATATTGATTTTATATTCGAAAAACGTATTTACCATAGGAATGAGTGGAAGGGAGCGAAAAGATACAACAATTCCGTAAGTGCAAGCGAAAGGAAACGATTAAAATGATTTAACTAATGTTTCATTTAATTTATTGGACTAAATTATCGTCAACCGTGCTTAAAACCGAGTGTGCACATTCGAGCTCAAAGTGGCACATTCCGATCTCGGGAAAATGAAGCGCGCCGCTCCGCGTCGCGCTTCATTTGCCTCCCTCGCTCGGAAATGTGCCACTTTTCGCTCGAATGCGCACATCCTCGAATTTACTCAATTTATTTATATTACTTTTTGTACTAGATTATATTTAATTCAGGTACGCCAAAAAAGTATAACTTCAGACGCACGTACTTTAATAGACGCACGGTATTTTTTTTTATGTAAAAACGTTTTATTATTCTAAATTTTTTAAGATTTTAAGAATCTCTTTACAAGCAATCGAATTATGAATTTTTAAGATCAACTTTTGTAAGAAGAAGAAGTCTTACAAGTCAAGTGGTCGCCTTATGTGTAATATTTTGAGTTATGATATCGTAAACTACAATTTAAAAATTGGTAATACCTAAATACCTTATACCCTGCGGAAAAAATCTGATAAATTTTTATAAAAAAAATGAGCTATCAGAAACTGGTCTGCATTTGTCCACGGAAAATCTCAAAAAAAATTATTTTCTTTTAACAAGTATGCGAAGAGAAATTTATACTCCAATCTCTCATAAAATTTATTAGAATTTTTGAGTATGTATAAGACGTAAAACATCATTTGGTTTGGCATCCAAAGGCTTCTATGAATGTATAATATCCAATAAAAATATTGTGGAATTTGCGGATTTTTACTAATAAATTGTAGTTAAAATCAAATTTTTTATATAGTATTTAGTATTATAATTTATAGTTTAAAATTTTTCGTAAATTTTTGTTCAAGTCTTTTATAACGATGGTATTGAAGTTATACGTCTAATTTTTTTTTGAATTCAAAAGAAATCGCATTAAAATATGCATTGACATAGGGAAAATAGGTTTAGCAACAAAAACTTAAAATTGAGACGTAAAATAAAGGTGCTTATCTTAATCACTTCACGGGTAACATAAGATGTTTATAATAACAAAGCTACGCACACTTATTCTTAACCTTGTCCTTTTCCGGCTTTTGATCGTGTCCTATCCCAAAACGCACGACGATTTCAGTTTTTTAAAGGCATCGTCACAAATACACAAATTGGGAATTCTACATCGTGTCCAAAAATAATAAATCTCTTTTTTGTTGTTACTATTTGCGAACAAAACATTTTTTTCTTAATATTTTAGGTTATATTGGTAAAAACATATTTCGAGTCGATAATTTGTGTTTCCCTAGCGTTCAATTGAAAACGTTATTAATCGTTGTAAAATCAAAAATTTGGGCTTCGTTTTAACAATCCAAGCATTAAAAATTTTCTTATTGAAAACCATAATTCAGGGCCGAGAGCTTCTTTTTATTGGGACACAAAAAATGATCGAAGATCTTGCGAAACGATGAGTTTTTTTTTTTTGGTCGAGGACGAACGAAGATAAAAAATAATTTCGGTCTCGATTCGTCCGATCGAAAAGGGATGATTTATAGGTTTGGCTCGAAATCAATTTCGCTCGCTCGGTGTATAAATAATGCAATTAACAAGGTAAACAAAACGCAAGCGTTAAGGTCCTTGCGGTTGATTACACGACATTACAACATTGAATTATTTAGTAGGTCATTACCGTTCTTATGTAATTCTACCAATTTCGGGTCGGTTATTTAAATAACTCGTTCCGAAATTATTTTACCTGTACTTAAACAGCTGGGGATTTTGCGGGTTCCCAATTCCCCGTGTAAATATTCCCAAGATCCCTCAACTATATACAGTAAAACCTCTCTAACACGACCAGAGTCGGTCTTGCTCAAATTGGGCTTTTGTAAAGGTGGTCGTCTGAGAGAGAAAGACAAAGATAGACAATGCAAATGTAATAACCAACACTATATAAGATTAAATGCAGTTATTATTAATGAGAATCAAATTATTAGTAAATCAAAATTATTATAAATAAAACAGTATTATTTAGGAAGTAAGTTAATTATTGTGAATCACGCTTAAAACCGAGTGTGCGCATTCGAGCTCAAAGTGGCACATTCCGATCTCGGGAAAATGAAGCGCGCCGCTCCGCGTCGCGCTTCATTTGCCTCCCTCGCTCGGAAATGTGCCACTTTTCGCTCGAATGCGCACATCCTCGTATTTATTAAATTTATCTTATTTACATAGGCTCCTTTAAATCAAATATTGAAATTTAATTTAGTAACTATCGATTTTATTTTCGAAAAATGTATTTACCATAGCAATGAGTGGAAGAGAGCGAAAAGATACGACAATCCCGAAAGTGCAAGCGTGAGGGAACGATTAAAATGATTTAACTAATTTTTCGCAAAATTTATTGGCACAAAATATCGTCAATCGTGCTTGAAACCGAGTGTGCACATTCGAGCTCAAAGTGGCACATTCCGATCTCGGGAAAATGAAGCGCGCCGCTCCGCGTCGCGCTTCATTTGCCTCCCTCGCTCGGAAATGTGCCACTTTTCGCTCGAATGCGCACATCCTCGTATTTAATACATTTGTCTATATTAATCATTTCTCTTTCAAATCAAAAACTTAAATTCAAATTTTTTATTGGGTAAGAGTTGTGGCGTTTATGATTATTCTAAAAAAAAGACATTTAAGAAGGTCGAGGTGGGATAATCCCAACCAAAAATTTGGAATGTTGTTATTCAGAAACGCCTTGTATTAAATAATTATATGACTAACTATATTTATTATTAGAATTTATTATGATTATCGAAAACACTTTAATCTTATAAATATTGTTTAGTTAGTTTTATTAAATAAATCATTTTAGATGAATGGATTAACTTTTGTATGTTTTGTACAAACATATAGAAAAAAAATATGAAAAATAGATATTAATTATGTTTTATAAATTTTGAAAAATAATCAAAGCAAATGATATAACAAAAATAAAAGAATTAAAAAAAATAATTTTAATAGTTAAAAATAGAGTAATTCATTCAAAATGAGAATTAAAAATCTCAAAATTCCAGTGTTTCAAAACGGCAACAGTTTAACGTTATTTACTGTTGGCTCTACTGACACGCTAACATATAGATATATTTCATTTTGGGGTTACTTCTTATTACATATTTCTTATTACTTATTATTTCATATTAATCTGTATTTGTTCTAAAAACAATTATTCAAATCTTAATATGAATGTGTTTGAATTATATTCGATTTAAGTTTTACTTATTTATTTATATTGTTACTTTTATAAATGCAATTTTTAACATAAATACTTTGTTAATGAAATAATTAAAACAAATACTTTAAATTATTTATCCCTATTTTATTAATAAAAACTAATACCCATTGCAAATCTATTATTAATTAAACTTCATATTATTTACTTGTACCATATCTTTTAATTGCATAACCTTAAACCATACAATTATAATATTTCAATTTTCTGTCAATATTGCTAAATAGAACGTTGCCGTTATTTCAGACATTAAAAGTAAATCATTCAAAAGTACCTCTAATAATTGGTATTTTTCATATGGTTAACGCGTTTTTTATTATATGTGAATTTTTTTTTAAATAATCAAGAAATTTAAATGTTCAACATAGTTAAATTTCGTATTGATAGCATTTTTTTTCTAAACTTTTAATAGTAAAATTGTGTCTTTTTCATATCAAATTGACGAGTTCTTCATAAGACAACATGTATTGTTAATTTTGATTTATATTTTAATAAGCTTCCTAAAAACTTAATTTTTTTATAGAAAATTTCCAAACCAATTAATTAAAATAGTTTTCATACACCGTGTCCCAGAACTAATAGACGCCATTGATACATCTCACAGAAAATAAAATTCTGAAACGAAAAGTCCTTTGTCACTTTTTGATCAGACCAATAGATAATTAGTTATTAATAAAAATGGGTGGCCAATCAGGTGCGCGTTATAGCAGCAAGAAGAAAGATGGGGAGAGTGAGAAGTGACTGCAAGAGTGGGATGAAGGCGGGACAGCAGCAGGCTCGCTCGCACGGCAGTCTACGGAAGTAAACACAGTCACTATTTCGGAGATTCAACACTCAGGTGCCTATTCACTAAAATTAATTATTAAATTAATTTCGGGAATTTCTGGCGAGTTAATGCTTGGACTTTTCGTCCCGTTGTTAAAGCTGCTGTCCCGCCTTCATCTCACTATTGCAGTCACCTCTCACTTTCCCCCTCTTTCTTTTTGCTGCTATAACGCGCACCTGATTGGCCACCCATTTTTATTAATAACTAATTATCTATGGCTCTGATCAAAAAATGACAAAGGACTTTTCGTTTCAGAATTTTATTTTCTGTGAGATGTATCAATGGCGTCTATTAGTACTGGGACACCCTGTATATTACGTTTAACGCCTCAACCGCCTTAATACCCCTCTAACGGTCGCATCGGATTAGAGAGTGGTCGCCTTAGAGAGAAATTTATAAGAAGAATTAATTTACGATATATCTATTCAGAAACATACTGTCTACTTTTAGAGATGGTCCTCACGAGAGGTTTTACTGTATATCGATCCAGATCTGGAAGATTTTTTCTACCAAAAAAAAACTTAGCGCGTTCTCTTTGAAAAAAAAAACACTCCAAAAGAGCAAAATTCGTTTACGTGGGACGCGAACAAATCATACAATTAAGGCGGTAATTTAGATTTTTGGTGGGTTTTAAATTATCGTAATTGATAGCTATAAAAACTGCATAATCAATTGAAGCTGTTTGAAGTAATAATAAACATTTACACACACACACACACACACACACACACACACACAAAAGAGATCTCCGAAGATCACGTAGTCTCCTCCCAAGTGTAATGAAAACGTGTTCTCTTTCATAAAGTAATCAATTATTCCCTTCGTACACTTCTCCCGAGACTTCCGATGAATTTTAATTTCTGTTTAGAAGATTGTCCAACTTTGAAAATTTAATAAATTTGTTTGGATTACGAGCGGGGATTTGTTTTTATTTGCTTTAAAAGGCTAAACAATAATATTTATACAAAACGCTAATTTAAGCGAGATCCACGTTATTTATTTACATTTTTCATATTTAATAAACTTGAGGTATTTTTAGGATGCCACACACTTTAGTAAATATTTACAAATCCGTTATTTCTGAATGAATCTTAATCAAAATTGTACGTCCCATAAACAATTTACTTAATTCAAGGAAAAGCGTGTTTAAATATCGTTTTTAGTTTTTGAGAAAGTAATTTGTCTTTTAAAATGGCTTACAAATTATTTAAAGTAGTTTTATTTGGCTTAAACAATTAATTTTTCGAAAACGGCCGCTCCGATTTAAACGGCGTCTCCACCAATCGAAAATCTAATAATTTTTAGTAGATGCGTTTCTGGGTGATATTAAATTTTTTTTTTTTTAATTCCTTATAAACAATTTTTTGAAAATTTGGTTTTGAGTTAGTTGTGGTCCAATCTGTTTCAAAATTTTGACGAAGTTTTTAAGTAATTTAGCAATTTTAATTTGTAGAAAATTGCGTTTGAATAACTTGATTTATTAGTCTTAGAAAAATTAGGTATATTATACATACAATGCTGTGAATAAGTGATTAAAAATGCTTCCTAGAACAATTAAATCAGCAAAATAGTACCTAAAGTACGTTTGTATTATATTAAGTAAATAGCTTGAATTTTTTTCGAAAGTGTCAAAGAGTTTTAATTTAAAACGCGACCTAAAACTTAGCCTTACAAGCGATTTATTTTTTTACAATCAACCTAATGCACGATTTTGTTAAAGGGCATTCATAACACGTGTTAGTGGTCGTTTTGCTTTCTCAAAGGTATTATTAAACTATTCGAACTGAAGCAAAACCAATATTGACAGCGACAAAACGAAATAAAATCAAATTTGCACTATAGAAACTATTGAATGGGAGAAATCAAGAGTTGGAAACTATTTGAAATTTGACGAAATTCAATATCATTAAATTAGCAGATTAATATTCGATAAAACCGCAGAGGGATGTTTGTAAGGTTACGATTAAATGGACAAATTAGTTTGCCGGGATCTCGAAATAGTTTGTGGGGTGACACGACCCTTATTTTTCCTTAAAAAATATTAAATCAAATTATTGTAGGTCGATTTTTTTAAAATCGATTAAATAACTTTTAAATGTTTTATATTAATTTTCTGTTATCTTAACCTTCCGTGCACGAGGTGGGGTAAAACTAACGTGACCAATTTTTTTCTTGTTAAATCGGGACGCTTGGTATTCGTGCTTAAAACCGAGTGTGCACATTCGAGCTCAAAGTGGCACATTCCGATCTCGGGAAAATGAAGCGCGCCGCTCCGCGTCGCGCTTCATTTGCCTCCCTCGCTCGGAAATGTGCCACTTTTCGCTCGAATGCGCACATCCTCGTATTTATTATATTTATCTTAAACAAAAATTTTAATTTAATTTAGTAAATATAGATTTTATTTACGAAAAATGTATTTACCATAGCAATGAGTGGAAGAGAGCGAAAAGATACGACAATTCCGTAAGTGCAAGCGAGAGGGAACGATTAAAATTATTTAACTAATGTTTCGTCTAATTTATTGACCTAAATTATCGTCAATCGTGCTTAAAACCGAGTGTGCACATTCGAGCTCAGTGGCACATTCCGATCTCGGGAATGAAGCGCGCCGCCCGCGTCGCGCTTCATTTGCCTCCTCGCTCGGAAATGTGCCACTTTTCGCTCGAATGCGCACATCCTCGTATTTATTATATTTATCTTAAACAAAAATTTTAATTTAATTTAGTAAATATAGATTTTATTTCGAAAATGTATTTACCATAGCAATGAGTGGAAGAGAGCGAAAAGATACGACAATTTCCGTAAGTGCAAGCGAGAGGGAACGATTAAAATTATTTAACTAATGTTTCGTCTAATTTATTGACCTAAATTATCGTCAATCGTGCTTAAAACCGAGTGTGCACATTCGAGCTCAAAGTGGCACATTCCGATCTCGGGAAAATGAAGCGCGCCGCTCCGCGTCGCGCTTCATTTGCCTCCCTCGCTCGGAAATGTGCCACTTTTCGCTCGAATGCGCACATCCTCGTATTTATTATATTTATCTTAAACAAAAATTTTAATTTAATTTAGTAAATAGAAATTTTTTTTTCGAAAAATGTATTTACCATAGCAATGAGTGGAAGAGAGCGAAAAGATACGACAATTTCGTAAGTGCAAGCGAGAGGGAACGATTAAAATTATTTAACTAATGTTTCGTCTAATTTATTGACCTAAATTATCGTCAATCGTGCTTAAAACCGAGTGTGCACATTCGAGCTCAAAGTGGCACATTCCGATCTCGGGAAAATGAAGCGCGCCGCTCCGCGTCGCGCTTCATTTGCCTCCCTCGCTCGGAAATGTGCCACTTTTCGCTCGAATGCGCACATCCTCGTATCTATTATATTAATATAATTTACCATAAGCTCCTTCAAATCAAAAATTTTAATTTAATTTAGTAAATATCGATTTTATATTCGAAAAATGTATTTACCATAGCAATGAGTGGAAGGGAGCGAGAAGATACACTGTGTTTTACTAAAGGGGGTATTCTTTATTTAAAAAAATCGATTTTTTTATATTTCCGTAGTTTAGACATTCAAGAATAGGCTCTTAAAAGAATTTTTCAAAATTTCAATTATTTAAAAAGCTACAGCTATTATAAATATGTTATCATTCTATGAGTAAAATTTCCAGAACGCCTTTTTCTCGAAACTACTTTTTTCTAGTTGGCGTACACGATATCTCAAGTTCTACTGCACCGATTTATTTGAAATTTAGTATGAACATTCTATATACATTCCTCTATGGCGTGACCCACCGAAAAGTCGATATCTTGAATTCTACTATTTTTAAAAATTCGGAATTGTTAAAAAAACATGCAAAAAAAATATTTATTTTTCAAACGGCCGCCATTTTATGAAAAATTTTTTTTTAGACTTGTCCATGGGTGAGGCCATTGCTACATCTTTACTAATTAAGAATCCATTTGATTTTTTTGTTTTAGACGTCCAGAATGGTTTAAACCTTGTACCCCAGGACACTGTTTATTTTTGGACCCTCGACTTTGCCAACTCATAACTTCTTAAATTTTGAATTTTTTTATTTCATTTATTTTTTTATGAATTCTTAAAGTATCAATAAACCAATGATACAAAAATGTATAGTAAAAATATTCATTGTTTTATTTATACAGAGTTTGAAAAACGGTCGAAACTCATGCTTCTAGACTAGAATACCCCTTAAACCTATTCATTATTAATTATTAAAATATTTTTCTTATCATTGAACTGTCATAAAGTACAATTTTGTGGATTTTATTTCATTTTATTTTCGTGGTATGGCAAACCCCACCTAGTATAGCATGTGCCATTCAGTCACCTAGTACGCGGAAGATTAAAATAGTTTTCTGTTCCTGAAAAGAATTAAACTAAATTGTCTTAGGTTGCATTTGCAATAAATTTTAATTAATTCATTTAAAACAATATGAAATTCGTTTCTAAAACTTAAATTCGTTTCAGGGAACTTTCAAAAAAATTATGTCGTCAAATTATATCCTCAATATTTTGTAAATTAATTGATTTATATAAAAATCTGGTATTTATATTAATTTTGAGTAATTACACGTTTTAAAAAAATTAGAGTGGTGCTAGAATTAACTTATTTTATATTTGTACAAAAACTCTTAAAGTTCTTCTCTTAAGTTCCTTTTCCTTTTTCCCCAAAGAAAATTAATTTTAATTATCGTTTTGTTATTTGTGCAGAATTTTTTTTTTAAATTAATTATCTAATTTCCTTTAAAACCTGTTATATTAACTTTGTAAGGCCCAAAAATTCAGAGAACCTTTAATATTAAAAAATAGTAAAAACCAAATAGGTATATGTTTTTTTTCTCGAAATAAATTAATCTTCTCGTCAACCCACGTTATTTAAAAAAAAGTAATAATTAAGCCAAACACTGTTATGTTTTTTCCAGATTTCGATCATTTTTATTAATTAATTAACCTAAAATTGAATCCACAATGTTTTCACACGCGCACGCCCATGAAAAATCGAAATTAATGTAAAACGGCGTTTTTTTTATTAATATTTCAAAAAGGCAACGACGGTTTAAGGTAAACGGTTATCTGAACTAACAGTAATACATGGAATTTTTTTTCTTTTCAAATTCCCCATTACACGCTATTTTATAACTAATTCAATAACGGCGCAACGGAGATTTATTCAAAAAGCAACCTAGAAAATGAAAAATATTTTATGCAATCGTACAAAGCCCTATTCAATAAACCATTGAAATCGTAGCAAATTTGTATTCGTGCCTAATTACCAATTATTAATACCGGTTCCAAATAATTTATTAAAAACGGTACGGACGAGACATGTTATTTAAAAGCGACAATGCCGAAGCACTCGTCCGTCCCATCTAAAATTTATTGTTGTCTGCGTTTGTTATTATTGTTGGAAGCGAGGAATGCCTGTCGTGTATAATTTTTCCAATTTACATGCGTGTAATTTTATATCGTAACTTTTAAGTTGTTACGCTATGAATATTCCCATAATATGTAATTATACGTATGCAGAATGCATCTTTAAATTATAAACAATACATAAAACGCGTACCATCGACGTTGTTTAAAGTTCAACGACAGAGGATCCGCATAAAAATGCAAACGAGAACCATTTTCTCATTTTTTTTTAATTTCGTTTTAAGTTACATTGTTATTTTCCTGTCTGTAAAATAATGCGCCGTGAAATCGCAAAAATTATCTTTTTCGCATAGGATGTTGAAATATCGGAGAAAAATTTATTTTTCGAAAACTATGGATGATGTGACTTTTACCAAATCAAAATAAATCAATTGTTTACCCTTCGTACGGTTTTGAAGAAGATCAATGTAGAAATCGCTTAGAACCAGATTTTTCAAAAGTGAATTTTGTGTTGAATCTTTGATTAATAATAAAAAAATTAAAAAAACATTTAAAAAAATCTTCACTATGTATATAAGGGCCACCCTAATATACATAGTGAAGAAGTAAATAGAAATTACAAATTCAGTTAGAAAAACGGTAATAAAAAAATTATTTAAAAATATAAAAAAATATTCTTATTATATATTGATGAGTTAATAATATCAAACATATTACACTAATAATTTAAACACATTATTTAACTATTATTGCAAAAATAAATATAAAGTTTAAGTGCTGCTTGAACAGGTGTGAAAAAGTATTTGGAAATCTACGTTGTTCTCTTCTAAACTATAATAATTTCACTTTGAAAAATACCATCGCTTCGAAGCGCCTCCATTCTAGAAATGCAAAGCTATTCGGAACGAATAAATAATAAAATAAACGTTTTCCCCAAAGAAAACGCTTGCAACAATTCCTTCTGCTTTTCGTAGGAAATTTCGTCATTCGCAACGTTGCATTTGCCCGATTAAAATAATTAAGAGGAGTCCTTAGAGGACGTCCCGATTTTAATTAAATTAAAAAACTTTAAACTAAGCAGAGTTTTACTCTTGAATTTTAACAAAGAGCAAATCATTTGCAATTGTATAATTAGCAAGAAACTTCTGAGGTGATTCTAAAAATGTAAAACTATTATTATTAAAAATGTAATTAAATACTTTAATTAACTTTCTAGTAGGGAAAAACGCACCTGAAAAAATTAATTATACATAGTATAGAATGAAGAGTCTAGTAAATGACCTTTTCCTCTTAATAATGACCGGGTTATAGCCCAGTGAATGACCGATTAATTGATTCCCCTATTAAAAACGAGTAATTTATAAAATTTTGTAAATATTATTTTAAACTCGATTCTTCGATGTATACTTTGTGTAGTTTTTTGTTGGCGCTTAGAAGGATACGACCATCTTTCTTAATTGCGTCCTTTAAAGCTTTAACATTGTATTTAAATCTTGCAAAGTATAAAATAAATTAAATTGTTTTTGCTATACACTTCTTTATTACTTTAATTTTTTTCCCTTAAGTGAAAAAGAAGAAATATAAGATTGTATAAATAATATGTCATAAATATAAATATTTTTTTTAATTGTTATAAACGTTATTTCTCGCAACGGTCATTCACTGGTCATAGCCTGGACAACATTCATAACAAGTAACATTTTTATTAAATTCAAAATTAATAATACTCAGCTATTGTGTTCGACCTGAAAAATATATCTGTATGCAAGCAATCTAATCACGTGGCATTCAATGCATTAATTGATTACGACGAACCAACCCCGATTATATGAGCTACATATATACAAAAGCTTTCTCCCCTAAATGTCGCCCTCAGAGGGTCAGAACTACCCTCGTTGTTACATAATGCGCGTCTGGACATCCATAATTTACGAAATTGCGTTTTATTTCGTTTCGAAGCATCGTCCAGCCAATTTTGACATATACCAAGTCCGTTCCGATTAAGAAAATTGTCAGTTCGTCAAGAAGAAAGTGTATCAAAATTATGTATTTATTTATACGAATAAATATCTTTAAAACAAACAGGAACGGGAATGTTCTAGAACGTTTTGAATAATGTCGAGATTTGTATTTAAGACATGTCCGCCTCGTAAGAATAATACTCGAGATCCTTCATTTTTAAGCTTTAAAATCCATATCATCTTCCCGGATTTTAAACCTACGAAATTACAAACTCCTTCCCTCGGTTTCTGCGTGAATTTTCGCATTCGCGAGGGAGAGAGGGAGAGGGGCGCGTTCCAATGATGGATGTCAACTACTTAATAAATTCAAATTTAGCAAATCCCCTTATACGACGCGAACGCAGATTATAATTATTAAATTTAAATAATAAAGCGAAAATGTCTGCGAACAATGGCCGCAAAACTAAAAGTGTAAATTTCGGGGGGTCGAAATTAAATTAGTTTTTATGCGTGCGCGAGAGCCATTTTAATGGAACTTCTCGCATTCGGAACCCCATTTTTTGCGCTCGCACCAAGGACCTATAGCTCTGACCTTTACTTTGCGAATTTGTTATTATAATCGAGTTATTTCGGGCAGCGAAATGTGGAGGGGCGGTGCCTTAAAAAAATTGTTGCCGCTTTGTGAAAAGGGAAAAAAGTCGACATAGATATTTTACGTAACGTAAAATGGAAAAAAAGCTTTATTTGTCGATATCGTAAAATCGGACTGTCGTATTATTTATACAGGGGTTGTTTCGGGTGCAACGAATTCCCCGGCTTGCTTAAAAGTTTTCGGGACAAGCTAAGTTCGGAGAAGCAATAAAATCTGTCTGTAAACAATACGATTTTTTATGAGCAGGTCTCGAAGGAAAAAAACCCATATCATTTTTTTTAAATTATTTAAGGTAGTTGCCTTGTAAATTCATTTTTCCTACGAGATTGATAATTGATATTGAGCTAAGTGGTTTTTTTTTCATAAAAAAATCAATTTTTTGGCCGATTCTGAAGCAGGATAATATTAATTAAAATGTACGTAATTAACTTGCAATAAGTCGGAGATGTACTGGGTGTCGGACGAATAGGTACTGAGACTTGACCGGGCTATAGCTGACACCAATGAAACAACGTCAATTAAGGTTGTTTATTGCATATTTATTTTATTGTTTAGATATCATGTTTCAGAATAAATGTTATTATAAACATCTTATGTTACCCGTGAAGTGATTAAGTTAAGCAATTTTATTTCTTGTCTCAATTCCACATTTCAATACAATTTACATGGTTTTTTTTGTGTTAAAAAATTTCTACATATTGCTTTAACCTTTTGTGTACGAGGTGGAGTATAACTAAAATGACCAATTTTTTTTTTTGGTAAAACGCGACGTTTGGTAATCGAGCTTAAAACCGAGTGTGCGCATTCGAGCTCAAAGTGGCACATTCCGATCTCGGGAAAATGAAGCGCGCCGCTCCGCGTCGCGCTTCATTTGCCTCCCTCGCTCGGAAATGTGCCACTTTTCGCTCGAATACGCACATCCTTGTTTTTATTACATTTGTCTGATTTATCCTACCCTCCTTCAAATGAAAAATTTAAATTCAATTGCGTAAATATCGATTTTATATTGGAAAAAAATATTTACCATAGCAATGAGTGGAAGAGAGCGAAAAGATACGAAAATCTAGTCAGTTGAAGTGAGAGGGATCGATTAAAATTATTCAACTAATTTTTCGACTAATTTAATGGCCTAAATTATTGTGAATCTTGCTTAAAACCGAGTGTGCGCATTCGAGCTCAAAGTGGCACATTCCGATCTCGGGAAAATGAAGCGCGCCGCTCCGCGTCGCGCTTCATTTGCCTCCCTCGCTCGGAAATGTGCCACTTTTCGCTCGAATGCGCACATCCTCGTATTTATTACATTTATCTAATTTATTACACGCTCCTTCAAATCAGATATTGAAATTTAATTTAGTAAGTATCGATTTTATTTTCGAAAAATGTATTTACCATAGCAATGAGTGGAAGAGAGCGAAAAGATACGAAAATCTAGTCAGTTGAAGTGAGAGGGATCGATTAAAATTATTCAACTAATTTTTCGACTAATTTAATAGCCTAAATTATTGTGAATCATGCTTAAAACCGAGTGTGCGCATTCGAGCTCAAAGTGGCACATTCCGATCTCGGGAAAATGAAGCGCGCCGCTCCGCGTCGCGCTTCATTTGCCTCCCTCGCTCAGAAATGTGCCACTTTTCGCTCGAATGCGCACATCCTCGTATTTATTACATTTATCTAATTTATTCTACGCTCCTTCAAATCAGATATTGAAATTTAATTTAGTAAGTATCGATTTTATTTTCGAAAAATGTATTTACCATAGCAATGAGTGGAAGAGAGCGAAAAGATACGACAATCCCGTCAGTGCAAGCGAGAGGCAACGATTAAAATTATTTAACTAATGTTTCGTCTAATTTATTGGACTAAATTAACGTCAATCGTGCTTAAAACCGAGTGCGCACATTCGAGCTCAAAGTGGCACATTCCGCTCTCGGGAAAATGAAGCGCGCCGCTCCGCGTCGCGCTTCATTTGCGTCCCTCGCTCGGAAATGTGCCACTTTTCGCTCGAATGCGCACATCCTCGTGTTTATTACATTTGTATAATTTATCCTACGCTCCTTCAAATAAAAAATTTGAACTTAATTTAGTAAATATCGAATTAATATTGGAAAAAGGTATTTACCATAGCAATGAGTGGAAGCGAGCGAGAAGATACGATAATCTTGCCAATGCAAGTGAGAGGGAACGATTAAATTTATTCACTTAGTTTTTCGTGCAGTTGATTGGTCTAAATTATTGCGAATCATTAAGAAATTGCCGTGTAATTAATTTGCATTGCAATAAGAAGAAAAAATTGAAATTCTTGTTAGGATTTCTTAATGTCAACAATTTTCGAAATATTCTAAGTAATAAGTTATTTATTACACATTTTTAAATTAAAATTTAAAATACCATAAATCAAAAGTAATATCACTTGACTTGGGCTATGTTTTTTGTTCAATTGAAAGTCATTTATAAATGGATTAAGTTCCAGTACTTATTCGTCTGACTCGATATAATGTACGATACATCTATAGAGCATTCGGTAGAACTATTGACAGCGTTGCCACATTTACTTTCTTTAAAAGTGTCATTGTATTAGTGTGTTGTACAGTGTCCGACAAAAATAAAATACTCGACCATTGAATATATTAAACTCTTGTTGTCACGGTAATCCAAATTATTTTTAAACCTAAATACTTAAGAAAATTGAGGTTGGAACAGTTAACGGACATACTTAATTAATTTCTTGTACAAGTAACCATAGTTACATCCAATATGTTGACCAATCACAATTGTTGATTAACGCGCTTTAATTCAATTTAAAAAATCGAAGCTAGTTTTAGCTATTTTTTATATTGCTAGTTTTGTATGTGATAAAAAAAGGGATTCTGTTTTTGTCCCGCAGAAATAATTGACGTCCAAAATCACAGAAAAAATCTGATATAACGAAATAAGACGATACAAAACATGTAATAAAAAATTCAATTATATTTTGCTTGAACGAAAAGCGTAATAAAAGGAACGAGGGATTGTCTAGTTCTGACAGATGTTTCCGTATTTGAAGTTAAGGTGTACTAAATATTTTAGTATTGCTTTAGTGCAGCCATTTTTAAACGTCGATCGTGATTTATTGCAATTTTCTCCCCGTTTTGTTGCAAATCAATACGGTCCTCTCTTAAAAAATAATTCCCGTTTTGTTAACATCGTTCGTGGTCTGCGCGCCCCGAACAGGTTTTTTTTGCTTGATATACGGAACGCAGTTTTCCTCGGAAAAAGGAAGAATTTGCATACGAAAATCGATTTAAGTTATTATTAATAGAAAATTTTAAATAAACTCCGAGCTCAAAGTTCAATATTTTTTTTATGAACTTAACTGTTGTTAAGCATGGACGTTCGCACATGCCCATATTTGTTAGAGAACAGTTCAAAAGGCCAACTTGGCGAAGTTTAAATAAAATAATGAAGATCTCATGAGAAGACATCGTGACCCACAACTCTTTCATTACTTGCAAGTTCAATCTATTTTTTTCTTCGCGATTCTAATTAAAACTAACTAAATTCTTTGTGAATTCATTTGAAAGGTCCTTCAATAAAATTAGGTATGCCATTTGGTTATGTTTTATAAAAATCTGCGCTTCGGACGTAAGTGTAAAAGCCATTTTAGAGGGAATCGAGCGTTAAACTTCTCGCGAAAACTGTCACAATTTTTTTTCGTAAACATTTGTGCTGCAAAAATGAATCTCAAACTTCAACCCTTAATTACTCAAAAAATTAACATTGCGCCCTATGTCGATTTTGCACGTATCTTATAGAAAAAAGTCTCGGAATTCCGAATCTGGGTCGTTTTTAAGGATGAGATAGAAAATAAGGACGCTACAATCGTTTTTGTGTGTCAAAGTGTATGTTTTCGATTCATTTCGTTTTTTCGAAAAGAGCGAAAAAAAGTTTTTTAGAGGGAAAGCACCGGGAAATGACCCCGGCTATAGTTGGTAGGGGTACGTAGGAACATCCCCTTGGAATATAAAGCAATTCTATTTTTTTCATTTTTTGCCAAGAAAGCATGGGTTAAGATCCATGTTTTTTCAAAAAGAAAAACGTTTTTCTCGAAGCTTTGAAATAGCACGCCTATGGTTTCTTAGGCCTATCCGAAGCCAAAAAGGCTGCCAAATCCGAATCTGAATAGTTTTTAAAGATCCGTCCACAACTAACGGCGCTACAATTTTTTTAAAGTTCAAAATCGTGCAAAAAAGGGGACCTAAAATTGCAATTTTTAATTTTCGAAAAATTTACGTTGCGCCCTATACTTAATTTTGGCCGATTTTGGGAGTTTTGAGTTAGCGCCGGTTTCCGACGCACAGGGGCTGAAAACGTTCAGAAATGAAAGGATTAAAATTTTGAAAATTAAAAATTTTAGCAAAATTTACATTTTGAAAGTTTCTAACACTTTTTTCTCCCAGACTTAACACAGGGCGCTGATAATTTTTTTAGCTCATCTTACGCTCCGATAAACGGCCTTTCGTAATCTAAAAAGTGTTTAAAGATCCGTTCACAAATATAAAAAAATATTTACAAGTCGGATTTTTTGACCGCGTTTTTCTCGAGAATTTCAAATAGCACGCCTATGGTTTCTTGAGCCTATCCGAAGCCAAAAAGTCTGGAGAATCCATATTTCTATAGTCTTTAAAGATCCATCCACAGTTAACTGCGCTACAATTTTTTTACGTAAAATTTTGTGCTACAAATTTCAAAGTTAGAAAATTCGATCAGTTTTTCTCTTAACAAGTTCGCAAAGGTATGGATCGGAAGCACACAATTTGCAATTCTAAATTTTAAGTGTTAGTGCATATCAAAATGGATGAAAGGACCGAGGGCACTATTAATTGCAAATTAGAGCAATACCATTCACGGTTCAATTCAAAATCGATGCATGTCACACGCATTTACTCGAATCCGTCAAACGCAAACCAACACGTCCGTTTCGACCCGACCGATTATAATAAATTCTTTGTTTTTTTTTGGCACGGGCCTTAAAACGTCAACGGTGGCAAAGTAGAAAATTAGCGCGGTCCGCAAGGCCGTTAACAAATTGATAACGACGTTCAAATTAAGTAGTAAAAATTTCGGTGGGAACCTTTTGATACGTCTGTTTGAAAAGGACGGACGAAGAGAACGATCGTAGATGATAACCCTTGAAAGAGAATAATGAGATATTTAAATTCGGGCTTAAAAGCCCTCCGAGAACTCGCAATTTCTCCTTTTGTAACTTTCGAATGGAAAACTAAAAAAAATTATTTATTATACACTGCTTCCTGCAATTTGGTTGGGAACAATGTTTTGTGGTCCTTAGATTTAATTTCTTTTGTTTCGAGGACAAAAAAAGTTGAGATTTTCTTCTATGGCGGATTTCCAAAAAAAAGAAATCAAAGCGTAATCTATCGTTCTTTAATATTTTGTTCACATCTCCAAAACAGAAGTGTCAAAAAGCCATTAATTTAACATTTTCGCCCCTTCGACATCCTCCACTCCATCATTCTGGAGATGACACGGTTACATCCTCATCGAATGCCATCATTCCAAGTGCTCTCCTGATTGACTAATAAATCTAATCGTTGATTAATCTCAAAAATATTAAATTTGCCTCTTCCTCCCCTATTTTTCATTAAATGTAAATTCGGGCGCAACCGCTCCACGAACGTCGCCCAAATATTCGCAAAAGAAAGAAGATAAATAAAATGCACGAAGAGTTTTATTGGATTCGCATTATTGGGTTCAATTAAGGTCGGTTCAAGTATCGTTTGCAATTGCATAATTGATAAAGCTTCGCGTTTCGATCGTTTTTCCTTTTTAAATGTTCGTTAGGGTCGATTTGAATAATTTTAATTCGCTTTTGATGTCCGCCGCTCCTTTTTCTAGCCTAAAAATTATTCAAAATGCAAGCGTGATTAACGGAATTTGCTAAATCCATTAAACTACTAAAGTAGACACTTGTATGTTGATTAATTTAAAAATATTCCACCTTTTTATCGACGAATGGAATTGTACGACCCTTGTGGTGACGTTTTGAAAATCGGAGAAATGCCATCGCAGAAGCAATCGATATGTGTGCTGCGTGCAGAAAAGTTGGCTTTAAAAATTCCTAATTTGTTTATTGGTGAAGATGCCTTTGTGAACTTTGAAAAACTGAAATCGTCGTGCGTTTTGGGATAGGACACGATCAAAAGCCGAAAAAGGTCATGGTTAAGAATAAGTGTGCGTTGCTTTGTTATTATAAACATCTTATGTTACCCGTGAAGTGATTAAGATAAGCACCTTTATTTTACGTCTCAATTTTAAGTTTTTGTTGCTAAACCTATTTTCCCTATGTCAATGCATATTTTAAATGCGATTTCTTTTGAATTAAAAAAAAATTGGACGTATAACCTCAATGCCATCGTTATATGGTAAAAGATTTGAACAAAAATTTACGATAAATTTAATTATGAATTAGAAGACTAAATACTGTATAAAAATTTTGATTTTAACTACAATTTATTAGTAAAAATCCGATATACCGAAGTACTTCCACAATATTCTTATTGGATATTATACATTCTTATAACCCTTGAGATGCCAAACCAAATGATGTTTTACGTCTTATAAATACTCAAAGATTCTAATAAATTTTATAAGAACTTGAAGAATAAAATTCTTTTTACATACTCGTTAAAAGAAAATAATTTTATAAGACTTTGAGATTTTCCGTAGACTAATGCAGACCAATTTTTGATAGATCATTTTTTTTATAAAAATTTATCAAATTTTTCCGCAGGGTATAAGGTATTTAGCTATTACCAATTTTTAAATTGTAGTTTACGATATCATAACTCAAAAATATTACACATAAGGCCACTTGACTTGTAAGAATTCTTCTTCTTACAAAAGTCGATCTTTAAAAATTCATAATTCGATTGCATGTAAAGAAATCCTTAAAATCTTAAAAAATATAAAATAATAAAACGTTTTTTCAATAATTAAAAAAAAACATGTGCGTCTACTTATGTACGCGCGTCTGAAGTTATACTTCTTTGGCGTAACTATAATAAATATAAGCATGTGTAAAAAGTAATATAAATAAATTTAATAAATACCAACATGTGCGCATTCGAGCGAAAAGTGGCATATTTCCGAGCGAGGGAGGCAAATGAAGCGCGACGCGGAGCGGCGCGCTTCATTTTCCCGAGATCGGAATGTGCCACTTTGAGCTCGAATGTGCACACTCGGTTTTAAGCACGATTCACTATATTTTGTACCAATAGATTAGACGAAAAATTAGTTAAATCATTTTAATCGTTCCCTCTCGCTTGCACTTAGGGGATTGTCGTATCTTTTCGCTCTCTTCCACTTATTGCTATGGTAAATACGTTTTTCGAATATAAAATCAATATTTACTAAATTAAATTAAAATCTTTAATTTAAAGGAGCCTAGGATAAATAAGAATACAAAGATGTGCGCATTCGAGCGAAAAGTGGCACATTTCCGAGCGAGGGAGGCAAATGAAGCGCGACGCGGAGCGGCGCGCTTCATTTTCCCGAGATCGGAATGTGCCACTTTGAGCTCGAATGTGCACACTCGGTTTTAAGCACGATTGACTATATTTTGTGCCAATAGATTAGACGAAAAATTAGTTAAATCATTTTAATCGTTCCCTCTCGCTTGCACTTAGGAGATTGTCGTATCTTTTCGCTCCCTTCCACTCATTGCTATGGTAAATACGTTTTTCTAATATAAAATCAATATTTACTAACTTAAATTAAAATCTTTGATTTGAAAAAGCCCAGGATAAAGAAGAATACAAAGATGTGCGCATTCGAGCGAAAAGTGGCACATTTCCGAGCGAGGGAGGCAAATGAAGCGCGACGCGGAGCGGCGCGCTTCATTTTCCCGAGATCGGAATGTGCCACTTTGAGCTCGAATGTGCACACTCGGTTTTAAGCACGATTGACTATATTTTGTGCCAATAGATTAGACGAAAAATTAGTTAAATCATTTTAATCGTTCCCTCTCGCTTGCACTTAGGGGATTGTCGTATCTTTTCGCTCTCTTCCACTTATTGCTATGGTAAATACGTTTTTCGAATATAAAATCAATATTTACTAAATTAAATTAAAATCTTTAATTTAAAGGAGCCTAGGATAAATAAGAATACAAAGATGTGCGCATTCGAGCGAAAAGTGGCACATTTCCGAGCGAGGGAAGCAAATGAAGCGCGACGCGGAGCGGCGCGCTTCATTTTCCCGAGATCGGAATGTGCCACTTTGAGCTCGAATGTGCACACTCGGTTTTAAGCACGATTGACGATAATTTCGGCCAATAAATTAGACGAAACATTAGTTAAATCATTTTAATTGTTCCCTCTCGCTTGCACCTACGGAATTGTCGTATCTTTTCGCTCTCTTCCACTCATTGCTATGGTAAATACATTTTTCGAAAATAAAATCGATACCTACTTACTAAATTAACTTTCAATATTTGATTCGAAGGGCGTAGGATAAATTAGATAAATATTAGATGTAAATATAAGTAGTTGGCATATCGAGAAGAACGGATTGTTTTGAAATTAGTTAAAAAAATGGGAGGCCTATCTGCTTTAACAAGCATTGTAACCTTAGGAAGTCTAACACAAAGACCTCTTTACATAAATAACTGTATAGCTGGACAATACACGAAAAGGATGTAACGTGCTGAGTTATTGATACGTAAAACGGTGATTGATGATTTTGTTTGTCACGCACTTCTCGTTCACGAAATGCACTAAACCTTTTTCGAGGTGAGACGGGCGCCAAAAACAAATTTCATTCCGATAAAATGCCTTTCATAAAATTCAATTAATTTACCTTCGCAAAGACAACTTTTTAATATCTAAATTTGGGGTGTCCGTTATATTAGTTATAATTAGGAATGTTTTCGCGAAGCCATATTTCCCTACGTCAATACATGTTTGCAAATCTTTTTTCTAAATTTTTTTAGAAAATTTTAAATAATAAGAAAGACAGGTAAATTAGATTTGCGTACACCCCTGCAGTTTGGTCGGAATGCGCACCTCTTATATTAATTTTTTTTTTTTTTGAGTCAAATGTGTTATACTAAAACCGTATTTCTTTTAGAAAAGACACGCACACAATTCATTTCTGAAGAGTTCTTTCCAGTATCTTAATTAGTAAAAAAGTTAAATAAATTAGGTTAGAGTACACCCCCAGAATTTGGTTATAGCGCATTTATTTTTTTACGATGGCAGTCATCTTATTTATAATAAAGAAGTAAAAAACTAGAATTATTTTTATTTTTAATAAATGAATCGTCGAAAATTAGGGGCGGCACACGTCAATTTTGTCTTTGGCTGCCGCTTTAGATTTCGAAAAATAAAAGTGGCCAAAATTATTATTTTTGCCTCTTAAATCGTCCCCAAATAATCATCGTATTTCCACGAAATTTACATAAAAAACGAGCAATCAAATTCACGACGTTTTTGTCAAAATGAGAAGACCATCCTCAGAACAATCGGTCGCAAAGTGCCAAAAAAAGCTCCTCGAGGTTTTTTTAAGAGGTTTTTCATGAATTAATTACGTGCATGCATGTAATCCATTACACCATTCATAAATAATTTACACTTCACACGTGATTTTCTATAATCTAAAATGGATGTATAATAATATCTACATACTTTATTACTCATAACATTAAGATTATTACAATAAATTAAAAAATAGTTGTACAGAATGACATAATCAGATTTAGTTAGGGGGGAGGGACGCCCCCCAATAGATAGGCAAAAATTATTTTAATACCTTTTGTTTATATTTTAATAACAATGCAATAAATTGGATATTTAATATTTCAATATTTAAAGCTTTCTTTTTTACTGTTAAACGTAATGCATCGAAGATGTTTGTTTTGTATCTCATTTAACCTGCGGTTTATTGGCCTTCGAACAATTACAACATTTTTATACACACATTTTATGTCTACGACTTGAAGTGTTATCTGATTGCTTATAAAATTTAACTTACATCCTTTTTACACCTAAGAAACTTTCAATTGTGCATACAAAGTGGCCGTGATTAACATACAGTATTCGTTATTTTTTTTTCTCAACTAAGCCTCTAACCAAATTTTAATTCTCCACTCGAAATCACAGAATTAAAAAAAACCTTTTTTCGGGTCTAACAAGTGTTAATTTAATTTTCCCAAGAAACAAATTAAAATAAAAGCCGAAACTTTCGCAAAATAAAATGTTCGCTTTGTTTAATAACAAACACGTAAAGATTTACACAAAAAAAATTCGAAGAAAAGGTTTTGTGGAGAGCGAACGAACGAGCAGCGTTTCCATTGTTAATTATTCGCAAAAATAATGTTTTTCGTTTTATAAACTTTTGAGGGTCGTTGTACAGTGCTCGTCAAAAGAAAATGGACATGCGAAGTTAAAGCTCTGAAACTTAGAGGACCAATCTTACATTAAATTGGACGCGCAATTAATGACAATAAAATATATTAGAATTTGAAAGTTATAATATGTTATTTTTTATATTGCCATTACACTAACCGTTTTTGACAGCTGATTGTACCTTTAATAAAATAATATTGTACTTTTACTTGCTCACATAATTTACAATCAAAAAAGTTTATATAAAAAAAAGACTCTATTGGGATTTGAACATCAGTAAATCATCCCAAGGTTGCCGGACTAGCCGGCTGAGTTAATCGAGCAACGACCAAATCGTTTCAACTTTAAATACATAACTAAAAGCAGCATGTAAAATTGGTCCTCTAACTTTCAGAGCTTTAATTTCCCACGCTAAATTCGCATGTCCATTCTCTTTTGACGAGCACTGTACATGCTCCTTTATTCCTCATCCGAGCTGCAAGTACTAATAAAAAATCTTACGAGTGCATAAGGTACATAATCATAAGCTCTTTACGATCGAAAGAAAAATAGATCTTCTTGATTTTTCGATGCTGACGTCAAAAGACTTCTGGTTTATCGATTTCCCGTATTCGAATTCGTGGATGTTATTCAAGTTCCCAGTCACGCTTTCTGTAAGTATTGTCAAATCCTAAACTTGTCTCCTAAAGTACCGGTACTTACATCGGATTGATTTATTAATCCTATCTCACTGTTCCATTTAGGGCCAAAGGTTGTCTGAGGTTAACTGTAGCTCTATTCTTTGGTTCAGAGGTCGTTTACGGGTTTGCAAAGTGCGCTCATTATTACTTTTGATTTTTTCAATCGTTATTTAACCTTCCGTGTACTAGGTGGGGGGTACAACCAATGTGAACAATTTTTTTTTGTCGAAAAATGTATTTATTCAAGCAATGAGTGGAAGGGAGCGAAAAGATACGACAATCCCGTAAGTGCAAGCGAGAGGGAACGATTAAAATGACTTAACTAATGTTTCGTCTAATTTATTGGCCCAAATTATCGTCAATCGTGCTTAAAACCGAGTGTGCACATTCGAGCTCAAAGTGGCACATTCCGATCTCGGAATGAAGCGCGCCGCTCCGCGTCGCGCTTCATTTGCCTCCCTCGCTCGGAAATGTGCCACTTTTCACTCGAATGCGCACATCCTCGTATTTATTACATTTATCTAATTTATCCTATGCTCCTTTAAATCAAATATTGAAATGTAATTTAGTAGGTATCGATTTTATTATCGAAAAATGTATTTACCATAGCAATGAGTGGAAGGGAGCGAAAAGATACGACAATCCCGTAAGTGCAAGCGAGAGGGAACGATTAAAATAATTTAACTAATGTTTCGTCTAATTTATTGGCCCAAATTATCGTCAATCATGCTTAAAACCGAGTGTGCACATTCGAGCTCAAAGTGGCACATTCCGATCTCGGGAAAATGAAGCGCGCCGCTCCGCGTCGCGCTTCATTTGCTTCCCTCGCTCGGAAATGTGCCACTTTTCGCTCGAATGCGCACATCTTCGTGTTTATCATATTAATATAATTTACCGTGCACTCCTTCAAATCAAAAAAATTAATATAATTTAGTAAATATCGATTTTATATTCGAAAAACGTATTTACCATAGCAATGAGTGGAAGGGAGCGAGAAGATACAATAATCTTGTCGATGCAAGTGAGAGGGAACGATTAAAATTATTCAATTAATTTTTTGTGTAATTTATTGGTCTAAATTATCGCGAATCATTAAAAAATTGCCGTGAAATTAATTTGTATTTCAATAAGGAGGCAAGAATGAAATTCTTGTTAGATTTTCTTAATATTCGGTATCATAATTGACTCGTGGCATTGAAATTTAGTACTCAAGAAAAGACTCAATAGTTTATAAGTTGAAGAAAAAGTTAAGTTTTAGTATTTTTATTAATAAATGTTTCACGTGGATATTAAAAAAAATTATGAGCTAATTAATCAATTAATATATTCGTTTTTAAGCCTTATAATTTAAACGAGAAATTCTTGTATACAGTAAAACCTCTCTTGAACGGACAGTCGCGGGACCAACAATATTGTCTATCGTGGTGGGGTGTCCGCGGAGGAGAGGTGTTAAAAAAATGAATAACTAGAAAATAGATCGAATATAGATCTAATTAAAAATTATTATTATATGTGTTATATAGATACCAAGAATTAAAAAATAAAATAGAAAATAAATGAAATATATCAAAACTAATTCAATAACTTGCTAATATTTAATATTAATTAACTTTAAAGAAGTAATTTTTAATTGTTTTTTAATTTTAGAATCTACATTTGCCTTCTCATGAAGCCCCAACAATTAGTAAATTAAATTTAACTAAACTTCCTGTAAGGCGAGTTTCCTATTTACGGGTAGATAAAAGAATTTGTTTTATAAATAACAAATACGTCAAAGATACAAAACTAATCCTCAAAATCAATTTACAGGAGACTTGTGTTGTTGTGTATAATGGAACAAATATATTTTAATCTTTCAGAGCATTAAACAACGTTTTTTCAATTTTATGGCTTTGTAAGTGTCCGTTTAAGAGAGGTAAATATGTTTCTTGGTAACCATAATTAGACTGTCCGCGTCCGTTAAAGGGGTGTCCGTTGAAAAGTGGGCCTAATTACATTATTTTCCTAAACTTTTTGTCGGGACTTTTTAAAATTGTCCGTTGAAGAGGGTGTTCGTTAAGAGAGGTTTTACTGTATCTATATATATATATATATATATATATCATATATTGGTTTCTCGAAAACGGATCTAACGATTTTAATAAAATGTTGTATTTACCTATTGCTTTACTTCCCAGATAAGTGTCATCCCTGAAAAAATACGTTTTCATACAAAAAATATTTTTTTCTCAAACGCCATCTCATAGAATATTGAAGCACCAGTAAATAGGCCGACATATTCATGCAATAGATGACACTACATTCATATTTATATAATTCATTACCTAGGCGACCGGAAGCCATCACATTCTCACAGCAAACTGGAAAAACCGAGCAAAGCTCAGTCACCCAGGTATTTATATGTAATGTGGATGGTTTTTTAGTTTTACATTTTTTAAAATTAAATTGTTATTCATAGGGAATAAATTTTTTTTTTACATAATGATCGAAAAATCCAGAACAAACTTATTTTGTCTGAAGTGTTCGGACTAAAATTAGAGAGTTGGTAACTCTAGTTTTATTTTAACTTTTTAACTTAATAAAAATATTAATTGTTTCATATCTTAAACAGGATTAGTTAACTAAAATATTTTATTAATTTTTTTTGAATAGCATTGCAATTTTAGAAGTACCTCTTATGTTTTCTGCTTCGTGTTTAATTGCAAATTGTTTCCTCTTTTCTAAAATTCAAGAGTAAAACTCTGCTTACTTTAAAGTTTACTAATTTAATTAAAATCGGGACGTCCTGTAAGGACTCTTTTTAATTATTTTAATCGAATGAATGCAGCTTGGTGTATGACGAAATTTCCTACGAAAAGCAGAAGAAATTGTTGCAAGCGTTTTCTTTGGGGAAAACGTTTATTTTATTATTTATCGGTTTCAAATACCTTTGCATTTCTAGAATGGAGGCGCTTCAAAGCTTCAAAGTGAAATTATTAAGTAAAAGGATCGACTTTTTTTTCGAAAGTGTCGAAGAGTTTTTAATTTAAAACGCGACATGAAACGTAGCTTTACGAGTGATGTATTTTTTTCCAATCAACCTAATGCACGATTTTGTCAAAGGACATTCATTACACGTGTTAGTGGTCGTTTTGCTTTCTCAAAGGTATTATTAAACTATTCAAACCGAAGGAAAACCAATATTGGCAGCGTGAAAACGAAATAAAATCAAATTCGCAGTGTTCAAACTATTGAATGGGGAAATCAGAGTTGGAAACTATTTGGAATTTGACGAAAGTCAATATCGTCAAATTAGCAGACTAATATTCAATAAAACCGCAGAGGAAAGTTTGTGAGTTTACGATTAAATAGTCAAATTAGTTTGCTGGGATGTCGAAATAGTTTATGGGGTGACACTTCCCTTAACTTTCCCTAAAAAATGTTAAATCAAATTATCGTTGGTCGATTTTCGTTTAAAATTGATTAAATACCTTTTAAAGGTTTTTTTATTAATTTTTAGTTTCTTAAAATAGTTCTCTGTTCCTGAAAAGAATTAAACTAAATTGTCTTGGGTTGTATTTGCAATAAATTTTATTAATTAATTTAAAACAATATGAAATTTGTTTTCTAAAACTTAAATTCGTTTCAGGGAACTTTCAAAAAATTTTGTCCTCAAATTATATCCTCAATTTTTTGTAAATTAATTGATTTATATAAAAATCTGGTATTTATATTAATTTTAAGCACATTACAGGTTTGAAAAAAATTAGAGTGGTGCTAGAATTAACTTATTTTATATTTGTACAAAAACTCTTAACAAATAATTAATATAAAGGTCGTATTCAATAAAACCGCAAAGGAAAGTTTTTGATTAAATGGGAACATTATCAATTTGGGATCTCGAAATACCCTGTAGGGTAACACTCCCCTTTTTTATTGTCCAAGAAAATTAATCTAAATTAGCTTTGATTTGTATTTTGCGAATTAAAAAATTTAATAACTTTTATGGTAAGTTCCTTTTTATTATCCCCCAAAGAAAATTAATTTAAATTATCGTTTTGTTGTTTGTCCAGAGATGTTTTTTAAAAATTAATTATATAATTTCCTTTAGAACCTGTTATATTAACTTTGTAAGGCCCAAAAATTCAGAGAACGTTTAATATATATCAAAATATCAAATATCGTTGGTCGATTTTCTTTTGAAATTGATTAAATAATTTTTAAAAGTTTTATATTCATTTTCTGTTGTCTTAAAATAGTTTTCTGTTCCTGAGAAGAATTAAACTAAATTAGCTTATGTTGTATTTGCAATAAATTTTAATTAATTAATTTAAAACAATATGAAATTCGTTTTCTAAAACTCAAAAATAAGTTGGAGGAACCTTTAAAATAAATTGGTTTGTGCTATATGCCCAATTTATTGTAAATTAATTGATTTATATAAAAATCTGATATTTATATTAACTTTATATGTCTACATAAACTTACCAATTAATTAATACACAGGTCCTATTCTTATAATCAATTAATTTCGTTAAATTAAATCGTAAATTGAATTCAAATTGCCTCTAATTTCATTCACCTATGATAGGTTTAGTTTTTGTTTATCGTAAGTTGGCAATGGTGCGCGACGAATGTCAACCAAGGTGGTTCGTGCAATTATTCCTATGCACATCTTTTACTAATTTAATTGTGTTAGAAGTGATCGAGTAATCTGAAAATCGGTAAAAAGTGCAAGTAGATAGTGTCCTTTTGGCTGATCAACAAAGGTTAGTAGTAACTTTTATATTTAATACGATAATATGTAAGAATTCCTTACGGTCGTTCCACACGGGATTTAGTTGGGCCGGTTCGACGTTTGCCGTTCGTCGAATTCTAGCCACACTTTTTGGCGATTATTGTAAATATTTAGCAGGCATCGGCTATTGGGGGATGAAATATCGTTAGTTGGGAATGAATTTGCAGCATATTTGCAATAAAATGTATCAAGTACGAACATTTAAAATGCTTAATACTTGCAAGTAGCATTCGCGCTGTCATTGCCGATACCTTCTCGCAGGAGGCAATTCAAATGTACAATTGCCTTCAATAATATTGAGATGCTTAAGATTACTTTCGTATTATTAACAAGTAGGGCTGCGAGTGCAGGTGCAACCCCCTTGCCCCCCTACCCACATTTAATTTGCGTTAAGAAGCAATTTTTCTTATGGTTACAATTATAATAAATAACAAACAAATACATTCAGAGCCAACTGTGATCTTTTAACTTTTAAATATTGCCTCTAAATTTAGAAAAGTGCATACTACAAATGGGTTTTATATACTTATAAAAAACTAGACGTTCTGAACGCATTTTCGCGATAGCGTCCACGTTTTTCGACCTAGACCTTTCAAATTTGGTAAAAAGTTGGCAAATTACGATCCACAAGTTTTGAAGGGGGTTCGAGGGGGGCTTAAGGGGGCACTATTTTTAGTTATTTCAATTTTCCTTGCGCGGATTGCCCTGGAGGGGAGAGGAAAGGGGGTAGAGGATTGAATTTTGGATATGTGGTAGCCCCATTAAAGGCACACGTTTTGATTTTTTGTGCGCCGTGATAACTCTATCGGGGGCCGAGATATCCGCCTCAAAGAACCGGTTCTGCGCAAGAAATTTCACCCCTTTTTTCAAATGCGATTTTCGACCTTTTCCCCGTGGTCCAATTAAAATTTTAAAAAAAAGGGCGAGTCCTCGCGAATTTCCTCTATTTGACCCTTATTTTGTTTTTTTTTTAACATTTTCCAGAAAGGCTCTATGTGTGCGCAAAAATGTTAAAATGTAATTACATGAAAACGGGTGCAGTAAACAATGCAACATTTTTAATTGTCCCCATCGTCATATCTTAGAGTTCAAAATTCCAAAAGGGGTTAAATGTATATTCGTTCGAAAGCCCGAAGGACAGCGCTCCTTACTGTATTTTTTAAAAAAACATTCCTCCGAACGTGCGCTGCTCAGGAGCCCTAAAAGGTTTTAGCGGAAACGCGAAAACAGGGGTAGCTTTGAAGCAGCATACCGGTTTAGGGGTTGCAGATAGACCCCAACATAAAGCGAACGAAAGTGTCATCAGGTGTTGTAGATTCACGTAAAAAAAAGTTTTTGTAAATCGCTTCAGCGGTTCGCGAGATATTAGATTAATAAGAAAAAATTGACGGCTTGCGCAAGAGTTTTGAAAATTTGACGTTTCATCTGACAGAAGGAAATTTATTATAATTAATCATTTTGATGTACCTTTGATTGCTAATATCTCCAAAACTAATAACAATAGAAATGTGGGTTTGTGCAGATAGAAAGAGCGGTCTTTCGAAATGACAATATTCATCTTTGAGGACACCGGGCTGCTTAGGGCTCCGGCACCAGGAATCCTCCTACACTTTTAAAAGCGACCGTTACGATATGAAACACAACCTTGAGAGGAATTCACGAAATACAACATATTTGAATAATTCTTCCCATCGTCATTTCTAAGACTTGGCATTTTCAAAAGGAGTTAAATTTATATTTGCTGGAAAGCCCGAAGAAGAGCGGTTCTTACTGTTCATTTTGCAAAATTTTTCGTTTAGAGGTTCGACCCTCAGGACTCCCTAAAAAATTGGGCGGAATTCCTAACATAGAGGTATGTTTAACGCGGCAGACATGTTTGGGGGTGGAAGATACACCCCAACATAAAGCGTGCAAAAGTGTCATCAGGTCTTACAGATTGAGATAAAAAAAAGTTTTTATAGGTAAGTCGGTTCAGAGGTTCTCGAGATAGTCGATTTTAAAGGAATTGACGGATCGTCCCTGCGTTTATTAAATTTGACGTTGAACTGCCAAATGAATGAAATTAATTATATTATAATTATACAAAGCAATTTATTTATGCGGTTTTAATATTAAACTATTAGAATATTTACTAGAAAACGTTACTAAATATCAAATTTTTATAAATTAGTTTTAACAAATTTGATTACAAAGTGCATTAATCATTAATTTTGCAGTTTCGTACATATTTATTTAAATTAGCGCCTTGGATCGCCTACTTGCAATTTTAAATCGTCGATTTACATTTATTACTATCACTACAAATAATTATTTATTCCTTTTAAATTATGTATTGAAAATACTCTCCAATAATGACTAACAAGAGGTTTTCTTCTTGAACAGACGTTTTTCTTAATGAAGGTATTGTTTCTTACCGTCTTTAACCGTTATGAAACAAAAAAGATGTTTAAATTCGAATGTAAGGCATTATGGGTTGGAAATATGAATTTTTGAAACACGCAAAACACCGGGAGCTTTGCAAAAATTTTAAAAGGCGGGCGTTTTTCGGTAATTTTGATTACTAATATTTCCGAAGTTAAGAGATAAACGGGCAGATTTGCGTAAACAGAGCGGCTTTTGAAACCTTAACACTCGTATGCGAGGAAGGCAAGGTGACCACTTCTGTAACACTTTTAAAACGAACTTTTACGCTACGAAATAAAATATTTTATTTAACGAAATACAACATTTTTAATGGTTCTCATGTCTTATCTCAGACATACTCAATTTTATTTTTTATAGTAGTACAAAATAACTGACTAAAGAAACAAACAACACTTCCACATAACAAAATTAACAACTAATTTTAGAGAGGTATTTACATAAACTAACCCATCGAAAAAACAAACTGTACTAAGATCACAACCTAAATTTCTTTCTTTTTAAACGCTCAAATGAAGGGACGTTCTAGAAGCTGATATTTACAATGTAGGGTCGGCTAAAATCTCTCAATTCGTAACGCTCATCGGCTGGTCATCGAAACCAGTTTAGGAAAAAAGTATTTTAGAGGTAATAATAAACAAAAATGTATATGCTGTATTTGCAGCTGATTACGGCTATCTACTATCCAAGTAAAAAGTATTGTCACCTCACTTTAAAGGCTCAGATTTTAAAAAACACTCAATGTATTTTAATCAAACTAAAATCGGATTATAGTCAAAATATTTCTGTACGCCCATGAATAATGTTATAATTTTTTAACAAGGGGTAATTCGTTACCTTAATTTTATGTTCAAAAACTGTGTTATTACTTATATTTTAAAAATGCTTACCTTTGTTTATTTTAATTAATTATATTTTTATATATGTATATGATAGATATATTCTTTTAATTAAAAATTATGTTATTGCGTTAATTGAAAAAAAGGTTTTAATCTATTTCAATTTCCTCATTTGATAAAATATTTTGCAAAAGTTGATTGGATATTGAGAGTAAAACTAAATAAATTGCTCTGTAGTATTATTAATAAAAATAATATTAATTAGAATTTTAAAAATTTAAATTATTTTACGAGACGCGTAAGTGAAGCGAAAATGCAACAAAATCGCAATGCGATTTTGCGTAGAAGTTAGCAGCGAAGCGGCAAACAAGTTCATATTAAATGACAATAAATTGGTACCAACAAAATGCTGCAAAATCGCGAAGCAATTTTGCCCAGAAAATACCGCGAAGCGGCAAACAAGTTTGCATTGAATAACAATAAATCGGTACTAACAAAATGCTACAAAATCGCGAAGCGATTTTGCTAAAAGTTAGCCGCTGAGCGGCAAACAAGTCACATTGGATAACAATGAATCGATGCTAACAATAAAATTGCCTAGAAGTACCGGACTTTTATAAAAATTAAAATATCAACTTACACTGACAGATTTTGAATTTTACTAGAAGCGGAAAGTCTTAAACGCGATAGCGTTTATCAAAAGCGGTAAACAAGTTCACATTGAATAACAACAAATTGGTAATAACAAAAATGCTGCAAAATCGCACAGCCATTTTGCCTAGAGGTTAGCCGCGAAGCGGCAAACAAATCAAATTGGATAATAATGAATCGATGCTAACAATAAAAATGCAGCAAAATCGCAAAGCGATTTTGCCTAGAAGTACCGGACTTTAAGAAAAATCAAAATGTCAAGCAATTCTGACAAATTTTGAATTTTACTAGAAGCCGAAGGTCTTAAACGCGACAGCGTTTATCAAAAAAATACCGACATATTTTGAATATTTCTAGGAGCCGAAGGCCTTAAACGCGATAGCGTTTAGCAAAATCGCGAATGCGATTTTGCCTAGAAGTTAGCCGCGAAGCGGCAAACTTCTAGTTTGTTTTATAAAATATATACAGGTAAGCCTCCTATAACACGGTAGATGGGTTCCTAGAAAATGCCGTGTTGTATGAAACCGTGTTATATGAGACACGGAGTCAGCACAAACAGGAGAGTTATGTTCCGAAAACCTATTAAAAACAATTATAAATTAGTAAATTATAATTTATTTATATATTTTCATGTAAAGGCGTTCATTCTTCCTCCCCGTCATTATTTTAAGGTAATTCAATTGTTTTTTAAATACCTATGTTTAACAAAAATCATATTATTGCGTGCTGCAGTAGTTTTTTGCAATTTTCTTATTGCGTTATAAGATGTCATGTGGTAGGAGGGTTTCCGCAATTTATCAATCGTGTTATAGCAAAACCGTGTTATAGGAAGCGGTGTTGTAGGAGGGCTACCTGTACATTGTCGAACATATCCCAGCAATTTTCTTGCAAATTAATGGGTAGAATAGAATATAGTAAAAAATGGGCTAACAACCCAGTATGTGAACAGAAAATGACCTGTGAATGACCAGTAACACCCCAGTCAATGAACAGTGCTTTACAATAGACAATAATAGGTGTTTCTTTTTTGAAATTCGAGCCGGAAAAGGCGCAGGAAAGTAAAATTGAAGGAGAGATGATAAGTCGTAATTAACCTCAAAATATTTGTTCGTACTGTGACGAACACAAGTTGTATTGTACCTAGACTTCTAATAATGGATCTTTGAAGATTTATTTACATTCAAATCATTTCTACTCTTGCTTATTGATTTCTGCATGTTTTTTAAAAAAGGTCCGACCAGCAATTATCGGCAATTTTTTCAAAAATGATGTCCAACACCGGATAGAAACGGGCTAATAAAGAAAAAAGGCATTATATTCGGCCATGGCAATGCTCGACCTCACACATCCTTAGTTGCTCGTCAAAAATTATCGGATTTTGTTTAAAATTCATTCTTTGTGTACAAAAATCGAGTTTTATTTCAAACTAAAAAAAGCCGAAATTACTTTCTTGCCAACCCGATAGTTTTTTTTATTTTTTTCGGTTTCGCGAGGAGTTATTATTGACACTTTGTCGTCTAATTAAATTATTAAGCGAGCAAATTTGTTTGTCGAGCAAACCGAGCGTTAAAGGTGCAAATAGGTAATTAACGTTTGTTTTAGCGAATTTATCGCATCAAATTACCCGCATTTCTTGTGCAAAATAAGGGCACCTTCCTCTAATATTTGTTTTGTTAATTTTATGCTTTTTAGAAATCGCCATTTTAACCGACACGAAAGCGTGCTAATATTAAAAAAAAAATGGACATAGGAATGGATGGTAAAGAAAGGTCGCTTTTCTTTCAAAGATATATATAGGATTTTCCCTTAACGAAGACGAAAATGGATGATTCATTGTTTCGTATTGAATTTTATATGAGCCAGTCGAGTCGAGCGCGTTTATTTTCGTACAATCAAAGGGAAAAGCCTTAAAATTCGAAGAGATACATCGAAAACAGTAAAGGAAGGAGTTGGTAAACAGGCAATGAAATGCTACGACATTTACGGACGTCAGACCTTTAAATGTCGCCGCTTTTACATATAAAACGAAAGTCATTACTTCCTAAAATAGTTTTCCATATCAAAATTGGTGTGTGCCACTAACATTTTGTAGACTAACAGGGAGGGTAATTTTTTTTCCGCACTTCCCAAGTTTTTTAAAGGTTTTGCACACGAAAATATTTTTTTGTGATAACATATTTTAGGCCGAATACGATTTTTGAGGTTATACTTCCATTATAGCAGTTGCGCGCGCATCGCTAACGAAAATTCGACGGTATGAAGTTAGTCGTCTAAGAGAGTAGATTAATTATTGTGAATCATGCTTAAAGCATTGCAGTTTCGGGAAAAATTTAATTTAATTTAGTAAATATCGATTTTATAATCGAAAAATGTATTTACCCCATAGCAATGAGTGGAAGAGAGCGAAAAGATACAACAAATTTATAGGTCGAAGTGAGAGGAACGATTAAAATTATTTAACTAATTTTTCGACTAATTTATTGGCCTAAATTGTTGTGAATCATGCTTAAAACCGAGTGTGCACATTCGAGCTCAAAGTGGCACATTCCGATCTCGGGAAAATGAAGCGCGCCGCTCCGCGTCGCGCTTCATTTGCCTCCCTCGCTCGGAAATGTGCCACTTTTCGCTCGAAAGCCCACATCCTCGTTTTTATTATATTTGTCTAATTTATCCTACGTTCCTTCGAATTCAATATTGAAATTTAATTTAGTTAATATCGATTTTATTTTTGAAAAATGTATTTACCATAAGAATGAGTGGAAGAGAGCGAAAAGATACGATAATTCCGTAAGTGCAAGTGAGACGGAACGATTAAAATTACTTTTTGTTTAATTTATTGGCCTAAATTGTTGTGAATAGTGCTTAAAACCGAGTGTGCACATTCGAGCTCAAAGTGGCACATTCCGATCTCGGGAAAATGAAGCGCGCCGCTCCGCGTCGCGCTTCATTTGCCTCCCTCGCTCGGAAATGTGCCACTTTTCGCTCGAATGCGCACATCCTTGTATTTATTATATTTGTTTAATTTATCGTACGTTCCTTAGAATTCAATATTGAAATTTAATTTAGTAGTATCGATTTTAATTTCGAAAAATGTATTTACATAGCAATGAGTGGAAGAGAGCGAAAAGATACGATAATTCCGTAAGTGCAAGCGAGAGGGAACGATTAAAATTATTTTTTGTCTAATTTATTGGCCTAAATTGTTGTGAATAGTGTTCAAAACCGAGTGTGCACATTCGAGCTCAAAGTGGCACATTCCGATCTCGGGAAAATGAAGCGCGCCGCTCCGCGTCGCGCTTCATTTGCTTCCTCGCTCGGAAATGTGCCACTTTTCGCTCGAATGCGCACATCCTCGTATTTATTAAATTAGTTTACATAAATAATATCGAAAAAAAATTAATTCGTTCAGTTTTGCACACGAATTATTTAAAACATTGATTGGACTTCTGTTTGTTCTTCTTTTTTTTGCATAAATCGAATTAAATGTCAGATAACATTAAAAGTTTTAATTTTTGGAATGAAATATCCAGCTCTGCGTTTTTTCGAAGAAGGGAACCGTCACTAATGATAAAAATACAAAGCTGTTTGTCTAATTAAATTCGTTTCAAATTATTTTTACATTAATCTTCGCGTCCCTCCGAGTTTGGTTTTAAAAAATTATGAATCGAAGTCAATTTAATAAGTGCGTTCGCGAATTAGAAAGGGGGGAGCCGTCGAGCAGATCGGGGGCGACGTATTTGCTTCGAATTTGTAATTTTACAAATTGCAAAGGAGCAGAAGCAAAAAATAGATTTTAATCCAATTTAATTTCGCGTCTAAGAAGAGGTTCCACTTTTAAGACGACGGTAATAAATGTAATTTAAGTGGCTTCCCGCGTCGTTAAGGGATTTGTCGGCCGTGACAATTAAACTAAAACGCGAAGGGGATAGTTTGAATTTTTTTTTGCTTTTAACGACCAAGTTTTAGGTTTGCACTGATTTAAGAAAAGGTAGCACGTTTCTTTCATAAAATCAAACCACGATTTTAGTTTAAATTTACATAAAAAAAAAGAAATCAAAAAAACTTTCCTAAGCCCTAAAAATTATTTTTTGTGTAAAGTCCCCTCGGGTAATATAAGGCCCACCTTCAATAAATAACAAAATTAATTTAATTTTTTTTTTTGATTTATTGATTAATTATGGATTTATTGATTAATTATGGATTTATTTTTTTTAATTGTGAATTTTAAACCTGTTAGATTTTTTTCGAAATTTTGAACAATTTTAAGACTTTCTTAATTTTTGTTGAAGTGAAGCTTTTGTGCTGAGAGGGTTACAATTATCGAGGGTTGCGAAAATTCCGATCGCATGAGAGGAATAATTAGGTACGTGGTGGGGGAACCCCAAGCAAGAAGTTTCACTCCTTTTGCTATTTTTTTCTCTGTATTTTACGTTTTACTTCTAAAACATCTTTTTATATTTTAAATTGTTAAACAACAAACTTTAAGGTCCTGTTGAAAATGTTATTTTTTTTTAATCGAAGAGATATTTAACGAAGTTATATTAAAATTAAGAGACTGGTTTATTTTCCAATTCATAAATAATTAATGTAAAAATGTTGTTGTTTTTCTTTTCTTATGTAATATAAATAAAAAATTCATTAGAAGCGACATGGCAGCCTAAGCGAGCCAAAATTTTGGGGAGAGGGAAAAACTAAGAGGCCTAAATTTTTTATTTTTTAGCGGGTCGGGGGGTTCTCTTTAACTAGAAAGAAATCTGCCATCCCTACTTTTTACCCTAGCGCGGACCTTACATAAAAAAAACTATAAAATGGACTTCTGCAAGCGATAGCTCCTCGCGTATAAAAAACACAAAAAAAAGCAGTGCATTGTTAAAAGTAGATGTGTTACATAAAAATGGCGATTTGTGAAAGATTTTAAGAGCTACTTCAAAACATGTGCTTGCATAATTTTTTTTCTAACTCGAAGAAAAAAGCTGACCTCACGTCCGGCATAAAATATCAAAGTTGCCATAGAACGATTCGCTATAAAAATTTTAATTTTAGTGCGAGTTGTTTTTTTTTTCTACATAAACGAAAAGTTACACGTCTTTTCACTTAACACTTTCGCTCCTATTAGCCGATGTTTAGATAGCGAAAGTAAAAAAAAAGAAAGCACCTTTTTGTGTTCGTTTCACATCCTTTGCGAACGCATTAAACAGATTAGAACTATTTTGTAGCGAATTTCTTGGTCTTCTCTTATTTAGAATTGTTGTTAAAAGATTCGGTTTAAAAAGAAGTAGAATTGCAGAACGTTTTCTTCAAAAGACTGGAATAAAAAAAAAAGGTAATCAAGAGCGATTTTTTGCTATTTAAAAATATCGTCGACGACTTCGGAGCATTGAAATTAATTTTTAAGGCTTACAAAGACGGCTACTTTTAGCACTTAATTATTTTAAACTTTAAAGCAGAGTTCCTGTCGAATTTAGCGAGAAACGTGTCTCCGAAGTCGCTCATTTTTTGCAGACAATAATCCGTTATTAGCGATCCTAAATAATGAAACTTTTGTGCGACTGCTTTTTATTAAAAAGGTCTTAATGAAAATCTACGATTTTCCAAACGAAAACTTAGGTTTTTAGATTTTTTTTTATAAGTAATTCTTTTTTAAATTAAAAGAGTTTGTTAAATGGTGCTCCAGTTCCAAACGTAACAAATTTTGTAAATTTCTTATTGGTTTTTGGTTCCCAAAATTTTGAATAGATCTTCTGGAATTTTTTAATTATTATTTTGGGACTTCGTAAATTATAAGAACTGGTTTAAGCATAAAATTTGGTTAATTTTTCCGATTTTTAAAAAGTTGCTTTTTTTGTGCTAGTTTTTTACTATTTCCTTTCTGTAACCAGAATTAGTTTAAAATCTGGGGGTTGAAATTTAATTTTATACATATATAGAGGTTCGTAAAGGCTCATAAGATTACAAAATAATTTTTGTATCATTGTAATTAAATTATTTTTTGATATTCCAAAAATAATAAATTTTGTAAATGTCTAAGTGTTTTTTATCCACCAAATTTTGAATAGGACTTCTGGAATTTTTTAATTATTTTTCTGGCACTTTGTAAATTATAATAAATAGTTCAAACATAAAATTTGGGTTATTTTTGCGATTTTCAAAAATTGCATTTTTCGGTGTTAATTTTTTACCTTTTACTTTCTGTAACCAGAGTTAATTTAAAATCTGGCTGTTGCAATTTAATTTTATACATATATAGGGGTCCGTAAAGGCCCACATGATAAAAAAATAATTTTTGTATGAATGAAATTAAATTATTTTTTGATAGATGGAGCTCCAATTCCAAAAATAATAAATTTTGTAAATTTCTTATTGTTTTTTAGCCACCAAATTTTGAATAGGACTTCCGGAATTTTTTAATTATTTTTCTGGCACTCCGTAAATTATAAGAAATGTTATAAGCATAAAATTTGGGTAATTTTTGCGATGTTCGAAAATATCATTATTTGGTGTTAATTTTTTACCATTTACTTCTTGTAACTAGAGTTAATTTAAAATCTGGTTGTTGCAATTGAATTTTACACATATATAAGGGTTCGTAAAGGCCCACAAGATTACAAAATAATTTTTGTATCATTGAAATTAAATTCTTTTTTGATAGATGGAGCTTTAATTCCAAAAATAATAAATTTTGTATATTTTTTATTGTTTTTTAGCTACAAAATTTTGAATAGGACTTTTGAAATTTTTTAATTATTTTTTCTGGCATTCAGTAGAATATATTAAATAATTTAAGTGAAAAATGATAGCCGTTTAACCGATTTTCAAAAATTGCGTTTTTAGTGTTAATTTTTCAACATTTCCTTTCTATAATCAAAGTTAATATAAAATCTGAGGATTGCCATTTAATTTTGTATATATACATGGGCCCGTAAAGGTCCAAGATATAACAAAATAATTTTTATATTAATGAAATTAAATTAGTTTTTTGATAAATGCTCCCAAGTCCAAAAGTACTTAACAAATTTTGTATGTTTTTAGTCAACAAATTTTAAATACAACTTTTAGAATTTTTTAATTATTTTACTGGCACTTCGTAAATTATAATAAGTAATTTTAAGTTTAAAATATTGACAGTTTGACTGATTTTCAAAATTTACTTTTTTCTGATTCATTTTCTTCATCTTCTTTTTTATTTTGTATTAATTTAAAATCGAAAGAAAAAAAATTAAATTTAAACATAAAAATGACTCAAAATAATAAAAAATAATTTTAATATTAGTTTAAATCAATTATTTTTCGCTTGATGCGATTTTCAAGTCCTTTCCTGCACTTATTATAATTATTTAGGTCACAATTTTTTGAATTTTTTAATGATTTTTTCAGCTTATAAATTAAAATAAATAGTTTGTGTAAATAATTCAGATCATTTAATTAATTTTGAAAATTTGTATTTTTTGTAAAAGAAACTATCGTCTTCCAATTATGTTCTTACGTTAATTTTATTCCAAGCTTCTTAAATATTAAATTAAGCCCAAAAATAAAGTCACGAAAACATCAAAAAAATATAATATAATTTTTCCTAGCGCTTTAATAAAACCGTTTCACATATGAGAACTTTCGAAAGGCAGTGTATAAATATCACTCAAGCAAATCCGGCTTAACGGAAAGATTAAGAAGGATTATTTTATTTAAAATTTACGGCAATGTCTTAAAATGGTAATCTCCCTACTAAAGTATCTGTTTCCTACCAGCTCGTGTGCAAGATGCAAATCCATAACTTGCATGTCTTTCGCAATTTACGGATTAATGGCACGTTTCGAGTTTTACAAATTGCCCCGACGCCATTCTTCCACTACAAAACTAATGCCCAATTTATTTTCTAATTTTTATTTCGCCGCAGCCTTTGCGAAACCACTCGACGTATATCTTCATTAAACGACTGCAAAGTAGAAAAACGAGCGAAATATATCGCCACACTAATAGGGATTTATTAAGCGCTAACAATTAAATATGTTGAAAAGTATTGCGGGGCCGCAAAAAGGACCTCGAGGGACGCCCGTTTCTTTCGCCAAAATAAATAAATACGATTTTCTTCGCAAACAACACGTTTTTTCTTAGGGCGCTGCTTAAATCGGCAACGGTGAACGTTCCCTTATAAAAGTTATACAGTAAAACCTCTATTCAACGGACCAACAAGTTCGTCCGTTGTAGAGGGGGGTGTCCGCTGCGACGGGGGCCAGAATACATTTTTTTCTTATATATTTCTCAGCCGGGACCTTCGTAAAATTGTCCGGTGAAAAAAGGCGTCGTTAAGCGAGGTTTTACTGTACTTTGATTTTTTCGAAAATGGAACAAACAGTCCGGTAGGAATTTAATTTCCTTAATTACGATCCATTTGATTAGATTGTAACTTCGGTAATCCGAGGATTCAACTGAAATTAATTTCGATTCCAATCGGCGTTCGAAATTAAAAGCTGAACTGCCATTTCTGATTGTTTGCAAACGAAATGCGAAAATGCGAATTTTTGAAATTCGAAGTTTTTCGGACGGAAAAGGTGTGCGAGTTGATCGATCGGAGGGCCTTATTATTTTATCAATGTGGACGTCCAATATTTGGTCACCGAAACTAATTAATCATAAACTTTAGTTTATGAACTATTAAATATGATTAATTAATTAATTTAGCGAAAACAAGGACACGCAATTATGATAATCCGGACCATAACTAAATTATAATAGAAATAAATTTCTATGTTTTAGATCATCAATTTTTGAAGTTATACTTCTTTCGGCGTGTTGAGAGTAAAATCGGAAGATGCGCGCGCATATGAATCGAAAATGCAGATAGCCGTCTGCGAAAGGAAATTAATTTTTGTGAATCATGCGTAAAATCGAGTGCGCACATTCGAGCTCAAAGTGGCACATTCCGATCTCGGGAAAATGAAGCGCGCCGCTCCGCGTCGCGCTTCATTTGCCTCCCTCGCTCGGAAATGTGCCACTTTTCGCTCGAATGCGCACATACTTGGTATTTTTTACATTATTTTTTATTCTTCGCTCTTTCAAATCAAAAAAATTTAATTTAATTTAGTAAAAATCGATTATCTGTTGGAGAGACGTATTTACCATAGCAAATGAGTGGGAAAGAGCGAAAAGATACGACAATCTCATAAGTGCAAGCGAGAGGGAACGATTAAAATTGTTTAACTAATTTTTCGTCGAATTTATTGGCCTAAATTATCGTCAATCGTGCTTAAAACCGAGTGCGCACATTCGAGCTCAAAGTGGCACATTCCGATCTCGGGAAAATGAAGCGCGCCGCTCCGCGTCGCGCTTCATTTGCTTCCCTCGCTCGGAAATGTGCCACTTTTCGCTCGAATGCGCACATACTTGGTATTTTTACATTTTTTTTATTCTTCGCTCTTTCAAATCAAAAAAAATTAATTTAATTTAGTAAAAATCGATTATCTGTTGGAGAGACGTATTTACCATAGCAAATGAGTGGGAAAGAGCGAAAAGATACGACAATCTCATAAGTGAAAGCGAGAGGGAACGATTAAAATTGTTTAACTAATTTTTCGTCGAATTTATTGGCCTAAATTATCGTCAATCGTGCTTTAAAACCGAGTGCGCACATTCGAGCTCAAAGTGGCACATTCCGATCTCGGGAAAATGAAGCGCGCCGCTCCGCGTCGCGCTTCATTTGTCTCCCTCGCTCGGAAATGTGCCACTTTTCGCTCGAATGCGCACATACTTGGTATTTTTTACATTATTTTTTATTCTTCGCTCTTTCAAATCAAAAAAATTTAATTTAATTTAGTAAAAATCGATTATCTGTTGGAGAGACGTATTTACCATAGAAAATGAGTGGGAAGAGCGAAAAGATACGACAATTTCGTAAGTGCAAGCGAGAGGAACGATTAAAATTGTTTAACAAATTTTTTCGTCGAATTTATTGGCCTAAATTATCGTCAATCGTGCTTAAAACCGAGTGCGCACATTAAAGCTCAAAGTGGCACATTCCGATCTCGGGAAAATGAAGCGCGCCGCTCCGCGTCGCGCTTCATTTGCTTCCCTCGCTCGGAAATGTGCCACTTTTCGCTCGAATGCGCACATACTTGGTATTTTTTACATTATTTTTTATTCTTCGCTCTTTCAAATCAAAAAAATTTCATTTAATTTAGTAAAAATCGATTATCTGTTGGAGAGACGTATTTACCATAGCAAATGAGTGGGAAAGAGCGAAAAGATACGACAATCTCATAAGTGCAAGCGAGAGGGAACGATTAAAATTGTTTAACTAATTTTTCGTCGAATTTATTGGCCTAAATTATCGTCAATCGTGCTTAAAACCGAGTGCGCACATTCGAGCTCAAAGTGGCACATTCCGATCTCGGGAAAATGAAGCGCGCCGCTCCGCGTCGCGCTTCATTTGCTTCCCTCGCTCGGAAATGTGCCACTTTTCGCTCGAATGCGCACATCCTCGTATTCATTGAATTTGTCTATATTAATCTTCCATTTTTCACGTTAAAGCGTTACAGCGTTAGTTCTATAAATAATTTTGTTTAAAACCACACAAGCAAAAGTTTTCTTTTTGGTAAAATCTTCAATAATTTTTTTTGCTGAAATTAAATTAGTCATTGTCAATAGAATCCTTACGCCGATTCGTTTCTAACAAGAAAACGAGTTCCCTGATTTAATTGAGATTTTTTCCATGGGAAAAGAATTAAATTTGAGTGGTTAGGGGTCATTGTGAGTTTTTTGTGAAGCGTTTATTTCATTTTTTTTCGCCAGTCGTAAATTTGAGCGTGAATTCTTTCGAGGAGAATTTTTCAAAGATCTTCAAACGAATATCGCTTAAAGCTTATTAATAATATGAAGTAATGAATGCCCTTTCATTCCCTCAATACCACATCTAAATCTCTTTATTACTTTTGGGGAAACTAATTTTTTTTAAACCACTTTAATTCCGATTTTGACTTCTAAGAAAGCTCCTTTGTGCATTTTATTCAAATAGATTAAGTTTTAAATGTTTATTTAATTTGCTTTTGTTTTTTACTATTTAAAGAGTTTTGTAAAGATTGAATTAAATGGTAATTAGATTATTTTAGGTGATGGTAGATGTGACATAAGTTCCTAATCAAGCTTCAATAATTTTTGGCGAGTTACTTAAGATGTGTGAGGTCGAGCGTTGTCATGGTGAAACATAATACTTTTACAATTAGCCAATTTCTCAACAGATTTTTTTTTAAACGCGTTTGAACAATTTCATCAGTTGTTGCCGGTAGCCATCTAAAACGACCGTTTGGTTTCTTGAAAGCAGATCAAAATTGCGAGTAAAGTTAGATTTAAGTTTTAAACGTTTATTTAATTTGCTTGTGTTTTTTACTATTTAAAGAGTTTTGTAAAGATGGAATTAAATGGTAAACAGATTGTTCAAGGTGTTGGTAGATGCGACATCAGTTCCTAATCAAGCTCCAATAATTTTTGACGAGTTACTAAAGATGTGTGAGGTCGAGCGTTGTGATGGTTAAACATAATGCTTTTACGATTAGGCAATTTCTAAACAGATTTTTTTTTAAACGCGTTTAAACAATTTTACGTCTAATTTATTGGCCCAAATTATCGTTAATCGTGCTTAAAACCGAGTGTGCACATTCGAGCTCAAAGTGGCACATTCCGATCTCGGGAAAATGAAGCGCGCCGCTCCGCGTCGCGCTTCATTTGCTTCCCTCGCTCGGAAATGTGCCACTTTTCGCTCGAATGCGCACATCTTCGTATTTATTGAATTAATTTATATTTATTTTTACACATGACTATATTTAATTTACTGGCACTAAAGAAGTATAACTTCTAACGTGCGTACATAAGTAAACGCACCAGTTTTTTGTTGTTTAGAATAATTTATTGGACTACGTACAATTTGTAAGAAATTAAGTAGGGAAATAAAGGTAATTGAAAATTCCTTATTTTGTTAGGCTATTTGTTTGGAAAGTAAATTAATTATCTTTATTAGACGTCCAAATAATTAGTAAATTAAAAAATAAACGTTTATTCACAGTTATCGAACGTTTTCGTGTTGTATTTTATTAGAAGTTACGTTCTAATTAAGCCTATATTTTTATCTTTAAAAAAAATACACACTCTAATTCGTTAAATAATTACATTTCATGTAGAACAAAATAATAATACTAAGCGTAGTGTTTAAATTAAATTTTAGAACATTGTATGTATTATTCGATTTTAATAGGTGAATCGATTAATCAGTCAATCATTGGGCTATACGCGGTCAATCTTTAGCCGAAAGTGGTCATTTGCTGTACGCCTTTTTTTGTACTCTTTATAGTTAATTGTATGACCAAATTGTAATAATGTTTTCATTAATTCATAACCAAAAATGGTATTTTATTTCAATTGTAACGTTTTTTTTGGATTTATTGATTTTTTTACAATTTTTTTACATGGAACAGTTATCGATGAAACAAATCGGTCATTCACTGGACGTTTTATTATTGTTAGAGATTTTCAAATATTATTTAAATCGCATTATAAGAAGTATTAAAAGGCGTACCTGCATCGCGTTATTTTTTACTAAATTTCTAAAAGTTAGAAATATCTGTTTCCACAACATCTTGTTGTAATACTAATATATTTTTTATTTGTTATTTTATGTAAACAATTAGACATTTTTTTAAATTAAAAACATAATTGTAAGTCAAGGCGAGGACAGGGCAGCTGTAAGGGGATGGAGGAGGCTGCAATTTGCTTTAAGAATTACTCAAATAAAAAATATATTTGTAATTTGCTCAACAAGCTAATATAGTGGGGACATTTTAATTCTGTTTAATTGTCATTTTGTTGTTATTAGTATGGGACACAACGTATTTTTCTAGAATTTCAAAAATAGTTTTCGTTGCGTCCAAAATTTGTCAATCTCAATAATTAACAACAACCTTAATTATAATAATAATTTTACAGCTGTTTAAATTGTTTATTAATACCGTTGGAAAAATCGATTTCTTTTGCGTAAGAGGTGAGTAACGCTTTTGCCTGCGCGTGGTTTAATACTTTATCAGTTTTTTCGTGAAAGATAGCCGATATCTGCATTTGCAGTACTGAGGCGTTGGGTAACAATTTTTAGTCATTTTCGAATTTAACTTTCAAGTGACCAGACGTGTATTGAAACAGCTCTAATTTTTAATTCTTATTAATTAAAATCACATCAATTAACAAGAAGTGTAACTGTTTTTTTTTTAATTCATTAGATGGGACGGAGTCCCCACAAAAATTCGCAGACCATCAGCTTCGAAGCACATCGCGGATGCGAGAAAAAAAAAATAACTTTAAGGGTGAGTTTCTCTTTAAACTATTTTTTTATCTTAGGTATTGGAGAATAGAGTATTTTCGTCCAAACGTCCAGAGGATGCCGGTCCAGCACAACTTCAAAAAATTGTTGTTTTTTAATTTTCAGATTTTTTTTAATTTAGATTTTGTACAAATCTCTTAGTTAAGGGGCAGTTCCATTCGAGTCTTCAGGAATGATGCATTTTAATAAAATTTTATATTTATTTTAAAACTCTATGGGTCTCCAATATTGTCGCAAAGACATTAAATTATATTTGACTATTTAGGGTTGGGGATAAGAATTGTACTTTTTATATTCAAAATGAAAACCAATTAAAAATTTTGAATTTACATTGAAATCGCACTATAAAAAAAATTAAAAAGCGAATTTGCATCATTCTATTTTTTACGAAATTTCTAAGGGCTGCAAAAATGCGTTTCTACAACATCTTGTGTAAATACTAATGTATTTTTTATTTTTAATGAATTGTGCTCTGATTTGTACAATTAGACATTTTTTTCTGAAATTAAAAATATAAGTGTAACTTATGGCGAGGACAGGGCAGCTGTAAGGGGATGGAGAAGGCTGCAATTTGCTTTAATAATTTTTGAAAAAAAATATATTTGTAATTTGCTTAATAAGTTAATGTTGTAGAAACCTTTTAATTTTTTCGTGGTTAGTTCGAAAACAAATTATTTTGCTAGAATTTCAAAAAGAGTTTTCGTTGCATCCAAAATTTGTCAATCTCAATCATTAACAACAACCTTAATTAGAATAATAATTTTACAACTGTTTAAATTGTTTATTAATACGGTTTCGAAAAGCGATTTGTTTTGCGTAAGAGCTAAGCAATGCCTTTGTCTGCACCTGGTTTAATACTTAATCAGTTTTTTCGCGAAAGATAGCTTATATCCACATTTGCAGTGTTGGGCGCTCGGTAACAATTTTTATTAATTTTCGAATTTAATTTTAAAGTGCACAGACGTGTGTTCAAACAGCTTTAATGTTTAATCCTTATTAATTAAAATCACAACAACTAACAAGAAGTGTAACTGTTTTTTTTTAATTCGTTAGATGGGATGGAGTCCCCACAAAAATTCGTAGAACATCAGCTTCATAGGACGTTGCAGATTCCTGAAGGAAAATAACTTTAAAGGTGAGTGTCTCTTTAAACTATTTTTTTTTGTGTTAGGCATTAGGGAGTGGAATATCTTCGTCCAAATGTCCAAAGGATGCCAGTCCTGCACAACTTCAAAAAATTTTTGTTGTTTAATTTTCAGATTTTATTTCAATTTTTTTTTTATTTAGATTTTGTACGAATCTTTCAGTTAAAGGGGCAGTTCCATTCGAGTGATGTATTTCAATAACATTTTATATTTATTTTAAAACTCCATAGGTCTCCAATATTGTCCTAGAATTTTTGTCACAAAGGCATTCAATTAAATTTGGTTATTTGGGGTTGGGGATACGAAATTTACTTTTTATCTTCAAACTTAAAACATATAAAAATTTTGAAATCACATTATAAAAGGAATTAAAAGGCAAACTTGCATCATTCCATTTTTTTTACTAATTTTCTAAGAGCTGGAAAAATGCGTTTCTACAACATCTTGTGCCAATGCTAATATATTTTTTATTTTCAACGAATTGTGATTTGATTTAAACAATTAGACATTTTTTTCTCAAATTAAAAACATAATTGTAAGTCATGGCGAGGACAGGGCAGCTGTAAGGGGACGGAGGAGGCTGCAATTTGCTTTAATAATTTTTGAAAAAAAATATATTTGTAATTTGCTTAATAAGTTAATGTTGTAGAAACCTTTTAATGTTTTCGTGGTTAGTTCGAAAACAAATTATTTTGCTAGAATTTCAAAAAGAGTTTTCGTTGCATCCAAAATTTGTCAATCTCAATAATTAACAACAACCTTAATTAGAATAATAATTTTACAACTGTTTAAATTGTTTATTAATACGGTTTCGAAAATCGATTTGTTTTGCGTAAGAGCTGAGTAACGCCTTTGCCTGCACCTGCGTTAATACTTTATCAGTTTTTTCGCGAACGATAGCTGATATCTACATTTGCAGTGCTGGGCGCTCGGTAACAAGTTTTATACATTTTCGAATTTAATTTTAAATCGAACAGACGTGTATTCAAACAGCTCTAATTTTTAATTCTTATTAATTAAAATCACAACAATTAGCAAGAAGTGTAACTAGTTTTTTTTAATTCATCAGATGAGATGGGGTCCCAAAAAAAATGCTCAGAACATCAGTCTCAAGGAACATCGAAGATTCCAGAAGGAAATAATTTTACGGTGAGTTTCTCTTTGAACTATTTTTTTTATCTTAGGCATTGGGGAGTGGAATATCATCATCGAAACTTGCGAAGGGGTTGGCCAGTCGTGCACAACTTTAAAAAATGTGTTTTTTAAATTTTCAGACCTAATTTGAAATTTTTTTTATTTACATTTCGTACGAATTTTTCGGTTAAGGGGCCGTTCCATTCGAGTCTTCGGAAATAATGTATTTTAATACCACGTTATATTTGTTTTAAAACTTTTTAGGTTTCCAATATTGTGCTAGAATTTTTGCCGCAAAGGCATTCACTAATATTTGGCTATTTGGGGTTGGGAACAAGAAATTTACTTGTTTATTTTCAAACTTTAAAACAATTAAAAAATTTGAAATATCATTTAAATCACATTATAAAAAGAAGTAAAACGCCAACTTGCAACATTCTATTTTTTTCAAAATTTCTAAGGGTTGGAAAAAATCTGTTTCTACAACATCTTGTGTAAATGCTAATATTACTTTTATTTTCAACGAATTGTGCTTTGAATTAAACAATTAGGGATTTATTTTAATTTCAAAACATTATTGTAACTTCTGGGAAGGACGGGGCAGCTGTAAGGGGATGGACGAGGCTGCAATTTGCTTTAATAATTTCTGAAATAAAAAATATACGTTTGTAATTATTTGCTTAACAAATTAATGTTGTAGAAACGTAACAATTTTTATTCATTTTCGAATTTAATTTTAAATCGAACAGATGTGTATTCAAACAGCTTTAATTTTTAATTCGTATTAATTAAAATCACAACAATTAACAAGAAGTGTAACTAGTTTTTGAATTCATTAGATGGGATAGAGTCCCAAAAAAATTCTCAGTACATGAGCCTCAAAGGACATCGAAGATTCCAGAAGGAAAATAAATTTACGGTGAGTTTCTCTTTGAACCATTTTTTTTATCTGAGGCATTGGGGAGCGAAATATCAACATCAAAACTTGCAGAGGGGTGGCCAGTCCTGCACAACTTTAAAAAAAAATGTTTTTATAATTTTCAGACCTACTTTAACCTTCCGCATACTAGGTGACTAAATGTCACATGCCATACTAGGTGGGGTTTGCTATACCCCAAAAATAAAATGAAATAAAATCCACAAAATTGTACTTTGACATTGAAATAATAAGAAATATATTTTAATAACCAATAATGAATAGGTTTAAGTAAAACCCATATCCATTGAATAATTTTTATCGTTTCCTCTCACTTGCATTAACAAGATTATTGTATCTTTTCGCTCCCTTCCACTTATTCCTATGGCAAATACGTTTTTCGAATATAAAATCGATATTTACTAAATTAAAGTAAAATTTTTGATTTGAAGGAGCGCACGGTAAATTATACTAATATAATAAACACGAGGATGTGCGCATTCGAGCGAAAAGTGGCACATTTCCGAGCGAGGGAGGCAAATGAAGCGCGACGCGGAGCGGCGCGCTTCATTTTCCCGAGATCGGAATGTGCCACTTTGAGCTCGAATGTGCACACTCGGTTTTAAGGTCCATTACCAAACGTCCCGTTTTAACAAAAAAAAATTGTTCACGTTAGTTATACCCCACCTAGTACACGAAGGGTTAAATTTTTTTTTATTTACATTTCGTACGAATCTTTCAGTTACGGGGCAGTTCCATTCGAGTCTTTGGGAATAATGTATTTTAATAACACTTTATAATTGTTTTAAAACTTTTAGGTCTCCAATATTGTTTTAGAATTTTTGCCGCAAAGGCATTAAATTATAATTGGTTATTTAGGGCTGTGGATAAAAATTTAGATTTTTTTATCTTCGCTATTTAATCTTTTGCCTGGTTCATCTAATGTCTATTGGGCTTTTTCTAAAGCCAAGCGATACCAAAAATTTGGTGTCTTCGTGCTTAGGCAATCAACTTTTTTAAAGAGTGCCAATCAAAGTCTAATCCGCTTTGGTTGTAACTCCAGTTGCAACTATAATTAATAAATATCAATTTTTTGGTATTTAATAATTATGGTCGCAACGCCCCAACGACTATTATACCTAATTCTTTTGGAATTCTTTCAGCATGGTAAGCAGCATTTCATCTTCCGCGGTGACCGTTTGCTTTCGTAGTTTTTCAAACGAGTGTATGCCCTCCCAGTTAAAGTAGTGGTCCCTATAAATCAAAATTCGCGCGTTTCCATTTAAAACAATCTTCGGGGAGCCGTTGGACGAAGAGCAGCCGCCGCCAGGACGTGGAGGAGGACGGCACCGGAGTCAGCTCGTACCCTCCGGTGCACAAGACATCTCTAACTGGATAAGGGTAGGTCCCGTCCAGCGTTCGGGACTTTGGAAGAGGATGAAGACGCCCTTCGGTGAGTACCTTTTCAGATTTGCCATTGCAGGTGGTGAAATTGGATGGTGGAGATTTATTGTTTTTTTTTGAATTTTTTGAACTTGGAGAAATATACGCGGCGGCTGGGGTAGCGTCGGGGTGGGTCGCCCTTAATTGCGGATTTTGCGAGCGGAATGCCCAAAGAGGCACTTATAAATTTTTTGCGGCGAATCTTACGACTGATTATTAAAGTGTTTTTTTTCAAATTTATTTTATTTCAATTTCAATTTTTTAGTATTCGGTCGTAAGGTTTTTTAGTTTTTTCAGAGCAGGGCTTAAATCTCCACCTGAAGGATTTGTTCAATGATCTAATGGCCATTCGTTTTGCTTTTTATACATGTTATTTGATTTTGCAAATTTAAACATTTAAGTAGATTTTTTGAGATTTTACTTTTTTAATTCTTTTTATTAATATCTGCAACTTTTATTAATTGTTAAAATAATAATTTTGCTTTTTCAAGCCGAGAACGATTTGAAAATACATTAATAAGACAATTTGGATATTTAGTTGTGGTTTTGAATTTTCATTATGTTTAAAAGTTGTTTCAAAATTTTGAATTTTATTATGTCAAGATTGAAAAATCGAGAAAATTGCACAACAATAAATTTGTGTAACTTCATAACTGATTATTAACTACGTCAATCTTTCACTAATTGTTTAATTTTTCAAATTTATTATTTCAATTAAAAATAACTGATTAGCGAATAATAAAATCAACAAGACATATTACTATTAATTTCTGTTTCAAAATTTACTTTACGTAATGTGACTATTTTTTTAATAACTTATTGTTTAATTGTTGTTTGTTAAAATTTCGGTAGAATTTTTTAAATTGTTCTTCAATAATTAAGTAACATTTGCAAAATTATTGATGGAACTTAAAAAAATATTTTTTTTATTAATTGCTTTGCTAAATTTAATAGCGTTTAATAATTAATTATTTTGTTTTGAATTAAAAACAATTAGTGAAAGTTTTATAATTTTTTTAACTCTGTTTATTATGTTTTTTAATACTTTTTTTTTAAAAAACCAAGTTGTCTGATTTGTATTTGCTTAATGTTGTGTACAATTATTTTTTGTATCATTTCTCTTTGTATTTGTTCCAAATCAAACGAAATGGTATTGTTTTCATTGCTCTAACAAACTCAAAGATTTACATCCTAATTATCATTTTTAAAATCGACCAAACAAAAATTTATTAACCGTCTGTTCGGTTAATAAAAGAATGGCTTTTGCGTTAAACTAAGCAAAGAACGAAATAAAAATTCGGAGAGTACGCCTTTCAGAGTTGGATGTTCGTTCTTCGTTTAGAAACCAGTTCACCCCTGCAATTTTTTTCATTCTTTATATATCTGTGTATGGGAGTTTTTAGTAAGGGCGGATTTTAGTTCGAAAGATTCGCTTTTGAATTAATTTCAAACTGCTCAAAAACTTCCGCGTTGATCCAATAAGCTGCAAAAGGTCCTCGTCCTTTTGCAATCGGAACTTATTCGATCTTTTGGGTTTTCGGTGTTTTGATGTGTTATCTTTCGTAAGCAACCCCTGCGCCCCCTCGCTTAATTTTAAGAATTTTTGATTTTTGTAACACACCGAAACCCAAAACGGGAGAATATTTCCGATTATTGTTTCAACACTTTGTGCAATTCGTCGAAGGACCAGTTCTTGCAAATTAAATAAATATTCGAAACTCGAATATTTTGCTTTTTAATAAAATGAATTGGTCCGAATGCGGTTGTACAAAAAAAATTGTTATATATTTGTGTATTTTTTGTATATTTGTGTACCGCCCCGTGCCTCGCTGGCTGGGCACGGGGCACCCTTTAGAGACCGCGTTTTTCCAATGCTACCACTTTTAGAAAGATTTTGCAAAACTTTGGGCGCGAGCTCTTGTTTTTTTAAAATTTAAATTCAATTTTTTTAGAGGTGGTAGAAGAGGGGGCATTAGATTTTTCACCCATTTTTCAGGCGCGAAAGCTCTTAAGGTCAGAGCGCAGGCGTGAGACTTTTTGTCTTCTTTTTTGGGTTTTTATATGTTGACTTCCCTTCGGAAGTCTTCGAGTTCCTTTCCGCTTTGTCTTCTAAAAAATAATAAGTATTTCGGCTTCCTGAAAGAGGTGGCCACATAGTGCGTTTTGGCTTAAAGATATGGCCTTTTGCGTTTAATAAATTAAAATCATAAGTTAAATAAAAATTTTTGGGGAACAAAAATGCGGCTTAGTTTTAATAAACAAATGTTGGGAGAGTCTTTGCGGAAAAACCGCGAGTTTTCTTTCGAAAAAAGAATTTTTTTTTGCGTACTTTCGGGTTGCGGGTTAGTGTTTGTGATTTTCGTTACCGATAGTGCGCGTTTGCGGTTATTTTCGACTAAATGATGTGTTTCCTTTTCAGCTTTTTTTATTAATTTTTTTTTTTGAGATACTTAATTGACTAACTTTTGCTTTTCAGGGCGGTTCATTTTTTTTCAGAGCGCATTTTTTTTTCAGAGCGCCAATTGTGACGTTTATTAAAGGTCACTTTTTATCTAAGCTCTTTAATGTTGAGCTTTTGCCGCTAGTATTTAAGCGTTTCGACTCTCCCACATTTGCGTTTTTCAACTTAAAAGGTTTGGAGCTTTGGCCGGCCCAAGCTCGACCTTTTGAGTTTTAATTGCGCCAAAAAAAAAGAGGGGTGGGTTTCCGTGTCGGTGTATTTAATGTACTCGTCTGAAAAGATGATGTAAATCGAATTAAAAAAAAAATGTTCGTCCGGGACAATTTTTGTATGACAACAATTTTACGAAAAGGTCAAATTTTCGAGGTGAACTGATTTTGGTTTGTTTGCAATAAACAACAAAATTTTAACCGAAATAAAAAATCCTTCGTTCGGGCCCTGCCCATTGCAATAACAAATAAGCACGCAAAATTTTAGTTTGACTATGCAATAGTTTTTAAAAAATTTTGGTCACCGCAACTGTATTTAAAAAAAACACAGTTTTGAGATAATCGCGGTTAAAGCTTGAAGTTTATGTTTTTGACATTTAAAACTATTTTTTTTAACTTGTAACTTGTACGTGTGCTTCAATTTTTATATAATGTTGGAGAAATATTCTTAGGATTAAAAAAAATCGATATTTTGACCTATCCTAAGTAGGCATAACCCCTTAAATATACCCACGTGTAAAAATTAATATAAATAAATTCAATAAATACGAAGATGTGCGCATTCGAGCGAAAAGTGGCACATTTCCGAGCGAGGGAGGCAAATGAAGCGCGACGCGGGCGGCGCGCTTCATTCCGAGATCGGAATGTGCCACTTTGAGCTCGAATGTGCACACTCGGCTATAAGCACGATGGACGATAATTTAGGCCAATAAATGAGACGAAACATTAGTTAAATCATTTTAATCGTTCCCTCTCGCTTGCACTTACGGGATTGTCGTATCTTTTCGCTCACTTTCACTCATTGCTATGGTAAATACGTTTTCGAATATAAAATCGATATTTACTAAATTAAATTAAAATCTTTGATTTGGAGGAGGATAAATAAGAATACAAAGATGTGCGCATTCGAGCGAAAAGTGTCACATTTCCGAGCGAGGGAGGCAAATGAAGCGCGACGCGGAGCGGCGCGCTTCATTTTCCCGAGATCGGAATGTGCCACTTTGAGCTCGAATGTGCACACTCGATTTTAAGCTCGATTACCAAGCATCCCGTTTTAACAAAAAAAATTTGTTCACTTTAGGTATATCCGACCTAGTACAAGGAAGGTTAACCAAAATTATTCGCAATTAATTAATTAATTTAATTAGTAGATGATGTAAATCGAATTAAAAAAAATATGTTCGTTCGGGCCAATTTTTTTAATGACAATTTAATTGTTTAGTTTCGGGAGAGGCGAGGGCAGGTGTAGGGGAGGAGGAGCCTGCAAATTTTTGAAAAAATGCTTGGAAAAAATAAGTACATCTTATTGAAATTGATAAATAGAAATATTAAAAGATCTTTTAAAAACACATTTAGAACTTCATTTGCTCTTAAAGAAAGTATATTCTCGAATGTCTCATTTGATTTGTTTTCATCATTGATATGAATCAGATTTCCAATTTTGCAAAAGCAAATTTCCGCGCTTTGTGTTCGTTATTAAAAAAAAACGAAAGCGTATTTTATATTGCGAAAAAGTTTTTCTCTTCGTCTTCGGAAAACTAATAAACTATTATTGACTTCTCTCCTACAATATTGCTTTTCTCTTAGATAATTTTCCTTTTGCCTTTTTCCTTCGACGAAAAATATTACAAAAACCAAAACAAAGATGGACATTGCGGAAATTGACAAATTCCCTTTTGTGAACGAATAATTCGATCGAATTTAAAAAAAAAAAAACAGGCGCCTGTACTTGTGTACAATCGGCCTAATTTGAAATCACCACCCCAGCAGCAATTTTGGCTTTTCGACAAGCAGACTTGTTCGGGATGGCTAACAGAGGACTTTTAGTACACAAAAATTGAACTTTACAGATTTTTGAGTTGGAATTACCGTTTCTTCTGTCACCCTCATTTGGGGTAGGTCCAACTACCATTTCCTCACCTTTTTTTAGCGTTAAGTTTTGTAAACATTGAAATAAATAAATCTTTTGATATTAATTATTGATTTTTGATTATTCATTTTAAATGAATACTGAGGTACGTCGAATTTATTTAACAAATTAAAAAAAAACAATATAAATCTATTTTAGGATTAATATAAAACTGTTTACAAATGTGCAATATTAATTAACAATTTCTTTTGAAGTTTTTTATAAATATTTTGGCAATTTTGGCCAACCCTAGCAAGTCCACAACACGCGGTAGACGTTGAGATATAGATAGACCCACATCTTTGACGTAACTCAATTAAATACACCCACGTGTAAAAATTAATATAAATAAATACGAAGATGTGCGCATTCGAGCGAAAAGTGGCACATTTCCGAGCGAGGGAGGCAAATGAAGCGCGACGCGGAGCGGCGCGCTTCATTTTCCCGAGATCGGAATGTGCCACTTTGAGCTCGAATGTGCACACTCGGTTTTAAGCACGATTGACGATAATTTAGGCCAATAAATTATACGAAACATTAGTTAAATCATTTTAATCGTTCCCTCTCGCTTGCACTTAGGGGATTGTCGTATCTTTTCGCTCTCTTCCACTCATTGCTATGGTAAATACATTTTTCTAAAATAAAATCGATACTTACTAAATTAAATTAAAATATTAAATTTGAAGAAACGTAGGAAAAATTAGACAAATATAATAAATACGAGAATGGCGGCATTCGAGCGAAAAGTGGCACATTTCCGAGCGAGGGAGGCAAATGAAGCGCGACGCGGAGCGGCGCGCTTCATTTTCCCGAGATCGGAATGTGCCACTTTGAGCTCGAATGTGCGCACTCGGTTTTAAGCGCGATTCACAATAATTAAATTACTTTCTTAGACGGCTAACTCGTCAAATGAAATGTGCGCGCCCAACTTTCGTTGACGACTAAAATTTTACTCTCAAGCGCCAAAAGAAGTATAACTTCAAAGAAAGCATTAAATTCAATTATGTGAAATTTTGTACAAAATAATAAAAAGTTATAATCAGCCATTAACATTACTTAACTACCAACTTTATTTATTGTTTCTTATTTTTAATTAATATTTTTTTGACTATCTTTAGGGTCTTTTATTTCTGTTTTAATTCAGTTTCTGCTTTGGGAGCTCCACTGCCATAGTAACGAAAGTAAACAATAAATTCAAAATGGGAGCTTCGTGTCCATGCCAACTTTTGTAATTAATTTTGTTAACAGCTTTCAATTTGAGTTATCAAAAAATTCGAGTTGTGAAAGCCTTATCGTTCTTTTAAAAATACTGTAGAGATTCATTTTCTTAGAAAAATTGATTGTTATATTTTATTATTTGCTTTGACGATAATTTATGCCAATAAATTAGACGAAAAATGAGTTAAATCATTTCAATCGTTCCCTCTCGCTTGCACCTACGAGATTGTCGTATCTTTTCGCTCGCTCCCACTCATTGCTATGGTAAATACGTCGCTCGAACATAAAATCGATATTTACTACACTAAATTTAATTTTCTTTTATTTAAAAAAGCCAAGAATAAAAATTATATATATAACCACGTGCTTGTAATTTTCACAATAATTAATTCACTTTCTTAAACGGCCAACTTGTCAAATTAGCTGTGCGCGCGCAACCACTCATGCGCCACAAGAAGTACAACTTCAAAAGTATACTTTTAATAATACTAATTGCGACAGGAGTATCCGTCCTTAAAAGAGCCATAAAAAGGACTAAACCAAGTCGTAAAAGGATGCAATATAAAACTTTTGCTACATTTTATTGTTTTCGTAGGAAGTCTACGTTATCAATCGCATTTTATTAGGAAACGACGATGCAACCGGAAATGCTGTTACTTGGACGTCTTCTCGTTTCGTTTATCGCTCCCGACTCACTTTGGTCTTTTCTTTTTCGCGAGCCCTTTCATTTTTCTTTTTAACGCGACATAAATCGCTCGTCAAATTTTCGATAAGAAACGACATCTCATTCCATTAATAAAAACACTTACAAAACGTTTCGTGGGGGGCCTCGCACACGTCGGCTTAACCTCAAGTTGGCTCACCTGCAAGCAAAAAGAAAAAAACAAATTTAATTCGCCACTCGAAAAAAATGCAAGTCGAATAAATTTAAGGGCAAAAAGAAATCTGTGAATTATGGGCGCGATCGAAGAGCTTTCTTCTCGAGGAAACTCGTCGTAAAAATGCGTATTAAGCACTTCGAACGTTTTCTGGTCATTCTAATAACTTCATGTCCCTTTCAAAATCGCGATTCGGCAACATTTTAGCTGCCTCGGCGCGAAGAAATGTTAGATTTTCCGAAGAGACAAATTAAATCTCAAGTTTGTAGAAATTTTTGTTAATTGGCCCGAAAAATGTTTGCCACGCGCAAATCTGACTTCGATGCGATTTGCGTGTCAATAATAATGACGAGGGCGAAAAGAGGAAGAAGAGAGATAATAGAATTTAAGACGTATCCAATATTAATCGTGACCATAAATTATTCATGTCATATGTGAGTGTGTGTGTCGATGGTAAGCTCTTCGGTTTTGAGGGATTATCGAATTATGTCAAAGCACAGGCGAAATTTTGGCGTGCTTATGGAGCCTCCATACGAAACGATATGTTGCCCCCGAAAAGGATTAAAGCGAAAATGGGAAAAGGGTTGAAGCCAACTAAAATCTCAATTTTGTCAAAATCGTATTTTCGTGCGTCCAAAAAGCGATTCCCTTCCGTCGTATAATTCGTTTTTTCGGCCTTCATGGATTAAAGTGGTAGTTAAAAAATTATTCAACGAATAACGAAAAATAGGTGCCCATTCGACGTTAATTTTAAATTAACAGTTCAAAGGAAAATTATTTTCAGTAAATTTAAGAATTGGGGTTTTTTTGGTATAGGGATTTCGTTTGTTATTTTATTGAAGAAACGTATAAAAAAAAGAAAACTATCTTAAATATAGAAAATAGTAATAAAAATTAAAAACTAACCAAAATTTTAGAAAACTTTACATGCGAATTAAAACTAGGCAAAAAGACCTCTTATATTAAACATTTTGAGAAAAAGATTAAGTAAATTCAAAATTAGGAAATTACAGAAGGGCTTTTATATCATTCTTTTATAAGTTACATTAATAAAAAATTAAAATTTAACCAGAAATCCGAGTTTATAATGAACTAGAAAAATAGTTAAAAAAACTGATTTGCCTGTGAAAAAAATATGGTTTTTAAAAAATGCGAATTGAGTGAAATTATTGTACGCAGATTATCAATTGCCGTTTATAAACAACCAGAAAAATAATTAAAAAATTCCAGCTGCCCCTATAAAAACAGGAGGGGTCGTAATGCAAGTGTAAATGTACGAATTTTGATTTACCTATGATGAAAAACGGCGACTTTTAGAAACGCGAATTGAAGAAAAATATTGTACGTAGATGATTACTTGGAGTTTATAATGAACCAGAAAAATAGTTAAAAATTCTAACTAACCCTTAAAGAACAGGGGAGCGCCCAATGCAAGTAAAAATGTAAGACTTTGATTTGCCTGAAGTAAAAATAACGTTTTTTAAAACCGTGAATTCAGCGAAATTATTGTACGTAGATTATTAATTGGAGTTTATAGAGAACCAAAAAAATAAATAAAAAATTCTAACTACCCCTAACAAAACAGGGTAGCGCGTAATGCAAGTGAAAATGTAGGACCTTGATTTGCCTGTGAAAATTATAGTTTTTAAAAAATGCGAATCGAGGAAAATTATTGTACGTAGATTATCAATTGGAGTTTATAAACAACCAGAAAAATAATTTAAAAATTCCAGCAGCCCCTATAAGAACAGGAGGGGTCGTAATGCAAGTGTAATTGTACAAATTTTGATTTACTTATGTTGAAATAAAGGCGATTTTTAAAAACGCGAATTGAATAAAATTATTGTACGTAGATTATTAATTGAAATTTATAATGAATCAGAAAAATACTTAAAAAATTCTAACTACCCCTAACAGAACAGGGTAGGGCGTAATGCAAGTGGAAATGTAGGACTGTGTTAAAAATATCGTTTTTAAAAACGTGAATTGATGGAAATTATTGTACGTAGATTATTAATTAGAGTTTATAACGAATCATAAAAATAATTAAAAAATTCTAACTAACCCTTAAAGAACAGGGGAGCGCCTAATGCAAGTGAAAATGTAAGACTTGTTATGCCTGTTTAAATTTTTTTTTAAAACCGTGAATTGAGGGAAATTAGTGTTTCTGAAGTCTAACGTTGTGCTATTAAAATTCCTTCTTATTTATTTACTTATTAACATTAATTTTTTGCCGGCATTTCAATGAAATTTAAAAAGAAACAATATTATTCAAAGCATCTTAAAATCGATACGAAAGTAATAAAGTATAGAAATCAAAGCGACATTAATATTCGGTTGCCGCTTTTTATTTTGCACGTTTACGACGCGATTTCAAAACCCGAATTTTTTCGGTATAAAAAAAATTGTTAAAAACGCCAAGATCTGTCGATATTAGAATTTGATAGGCCCACCGAAAACCGTAGAACCCCAAAAATATCGAAATCGAACTAATTAACCTGAATTACACTAATTTGATTAATACTATGCTAAGCACTTAATCCAAGAAAGCGTGTGTCGTGTATGAGCACTTCCAATAATTATATTGCGATAATTAGGGTTTCAAACTTCATCCCCTTCTAAGCGCTCTACATTCTAAAATTACAACGCCAATATTCTGCAAGTGTTATTTCAAAAGGCAATATTAAAATTAAACATGCAATATCAAATCGAAATGTACGAAAATTTGTATGGCCCTACCAAAAAAAAAACATTTAAATAACACACATCGATACTGATTCGATATTTTATACGAACTGGGCGCGATAACCTACTTTTTTATTTTACCCTTATTTTAATTGCACCATTCGGATTTAATACGCAATAAAATTCGTGGCATTTATGAAAATTGAATATAAAATAAAACAGATCGTTCTCGGCTCCAAATAAATCATCGACATTTCAATCCCGGTATGATACATGTTCGAATTGCGCATACCAAAGCCGGAAAAACAGAAATTTCGTTTTTTTTTCAATAAACAACAAAATTTTAACCGAAATAAAAAATCCTTCGTTCAGGCCCTGCCTATGATAAGAACAAATAAGCACGTAAAATTTTAGTTTGATCGGTGCACTAGTTTTAAAAAAATTTTGGTCACCGCAACTGTATTTGAAAAAAAAAAACAGTTTTGAGATAATCGCCTTTAAAGCTTGAAGTCTATGTTTTTATATTTAAAACTATTTTTTTAACTTAGAACTTTTGTACGTGTGCTCCAATTTTTATATAACGTTCGAGAAATATTCTCAAGATTAAAAAAATCGATATTTTGACCTAACCTAAGTAGGCATAACCCCTTAAATATACCCACGTGTAAAAATTAATATAAATAAATACGAAGATGTGCGCATTCGAGCGAAAAGTGGCACATTTCCGAGCGAGGGAGGCAAATGAAGCGCGACGCGGGCGGCGCGCTTCATTTTCCGAGATCGGAATGTGCCATTTTGAGCTCGAATGTCACACTCGGTTTTAAGCACGATTGACGATAATTTCGGCCAATAAATTAGACGAAACATTAGTTAAATAATTTTAATCGTTCCTTCTCGCTTGCACATACGAGATTGTCGTATCTTTTCGCTCTCTTCCACTCATTGCTATGGTAAAAGCATTTTTTGAAAATAAAATCGATATTTGCTAAATTAAATTAAAATTTTTGATTAAAGTAGCCTAGGATCAATTAGATAAATATAATAAATACGAGGATGTGCGCATTCGAGCGAAAAGTGGCACATTTCCGAGCGAGGGAGGCAAATGAAGCGCGACGCGGGCGGCGCGCTTCATTTTCCCGAGATCGGAATGTGCCACTTTGAGCTCGAATGTGCACACTCGGTTTTAAGCACGATTGACGATCATTTTGGCCAATAAATTAGACGAAACATTAGTTAATGAATTTTAATCGTTCCTCTCACTTTAACTGACAAGATTTTCGTATCTTTTCGCTCTCTTCCACTCATTGCTATTTAAAACTATTTTTTTAACTTAGAACTTTTGTACGTGTGCTCCAATTTTTATATAACGTTCGAGAAATATTCTCAAGATTAAAAAAATCGATATTTTGACCTAACCTAAGTAGGCATAACCCCTTAAATATACCCACGTGTAAAAATTAATATAAATAAATACGAAGATGTGCGCATTCGAGCGAAAAGTGGCACATTTCCGAGCGAGGGAGGCAAATGAAGCGCGACGCGGAGCGGCGCGCTTCATTTTCCCGAGATCGGAATGTGCCACTTTGAGCTCGAATGTGCACACTCGGTTTTAAGCACGATTGACGATAATTTTGGCCAATAAATTAGACGAAACATTAGTTAAATAATTTTAATCGTTCCTCTCGCTTGCACATACGAGATTGTCGTATCTTTTCGCTCTCTTCCACTCATTGCTATGGTAAAAGCATTTTTTGAAAATAAAATCGATATTTGCTAAATTAAATTAAAATTTTTGATTAAAGTAGCCTAGGATCAATTAGATAAATATAATAAATACGAGGATGTGCGCATTCGAGCGAAAAGTGGCACATTTCCGAGCGAGGGAGGCAAATGAAGCGCGACGCGGAGCGGCGCGCTTCATTTTCCCGAGATCGGAATGTGCCACTTTGAGCTCGAATGTGCACACTCGGTTTTAAGCACGATTGACGATCATTTTGGCCAATAAATTAGACGAAACATTAGTTAATGAATTTTAATCGTTCCCTCTCACTTTAACTGACAAGATTTTCGTATCTTTTCGCTCTCTTCCACTCATTGCTATGGTAAAAACATTTTTTGAAAATAAAATCGATATTTGCTAAACTAAATTAAAATTTTTGATTAAAGTAGCCTAGGATCAATTAGTTAAATATAATAAATACGAGGATGTGCGCATTCGAGCGAAAAGTGGCACATTTCCGAGCGAGGGAGGCAAATGAAGCGCGACGCGGAGCGGCGCGCTTCATTTTCCCGAGATCGGAATGTGCCACTTTCGCTCGAATGTACACACTCGGTTTTAAGCATGATTCACAACAATTTAGGCCGATAAATTAAACGAAAAATTAGTTGACTCCGAATAAATCATCGACATTTCAATCCCGGTATGATACATGTCCAAATTGCGCATACCGAAGCCGGAAAAAAAGAATTTTCGCAAACGAAAAAAAATTTTTATGCCCCAACACAAAAAACAATTCAAAATCTAATTCTTCGCAACATTAAATCGTTTTCGAAAGCCTCGAACGGACAAAAAAGGAATTGAACAAGAAGGAAAATTGCGCAGATTCAAATATCGAAGATCGGAAATGTGCCGAATGTGAGTCTTAAATACGCGCGAGTAAGAAAAGCCTATTGGACGTTCAATTTATCGAACTTTAACACATATCGTTTCGAAGAACGGTAAAAGCTCAAATCATTTGACTTTGAGATTTTCGTATTTTCACTACTCTATACTCTTGCTATGTGTAGTGTCCATTAGGAAGACCGATAAAATCTTGTGGTCGATTCAAAAGTATCGTTTCGAAAACCGCACCATAATAAAACATTTGCGAACAATGAAGAACTAAACGACAAAGTGTTCCCAAAAAGATTATTTTACTTATTTTAATAAAAGCTCCAATTTTTCTAAAGTACGAGGGGGAGATAAGGGCCGTATGGAGCCGTAACTTCGCGAAAATTGCCAATATTCTTGGTGCTAAGACCTCGCGATAAATTTCAATAAATTTTTATAAGGCCTTATCGCGATATTAACAGCTCTTAATTCATTTTCGATCGACTTGCATCCATTATTCATGGACCAAGCGAAATTAAATCTTCGCAACATTTAAATCGTTTCGAAACACACGCACACGGACAAAAAAATGAATTAACCAAAAGGAAAATTGACGAGAAAATGATCGAAGATCGGCAATTTGTAGCGGGTCGGTCTTAACTCGCGCAGAAAAAAAAAGAATTATTTGGATCGGTTCCATTTTTATCGTCTTTCCACATAACTCTTTTCGGGAGATAAGGTAAAAGCTACAAATCATTTGGACTTTTGAGATTTTTTTTTTATTTTCCATCTGAAGACTTTCGTAGATGTGTAGGTGTGTCCGTTAGGAAGACCGAAAAAAACTGTGGTCGATTCAAAAAGTATGCTCGTTTTTCGTAAAACCGCAACTCATTTTAATTTTAAAACAAACAAAATTAATCATGTTTTTTTTTAAGAGAAAAAATGACCAATTTGTTGTTGAACTAAGACTCGATTTGTTTATTTTTATTCGTGACTGCTAAGTTGGTTGGTGGAAAGTTTCTATAAAAAATGCGATTACAGTAGCGCCCCGTTTTACGTGGTAGATTGGTTCTTGGCATCGACATAAACTATATTTAATGTATTAATGTTAGTAATTGGTACATCATGGGATTTGCCTTCTAGTTTCATTTCCTTTTGATATTTCTTATTATTATCAAAAACTTATAACCCAATTCTTTAACATTGCATTTTACAGGGTGCTTTATACGAAAATTATTAATTTATTTTTAAAAATTATTGTACAAAATTGTGTACTATGGCATTCGAGATATTTGGACGTTGGTCATTCAGAAAAGTTTAAATTGTCCAAAAATCAACCCTCGTTTAAAAATCTCTTAAATTAAGGGAGATATCGAGCCCCCAATTTTTTAATATTACATTTTACATGGTATTTAATTAAAAAATTATTAAATTTTCTTTAAAAATTATTTTTCAAAATTGTGCTTTATGGCATGCGAGATTTTTGGACGTTGGTCATTCAAAAAAGTTTAAATTATTCTAAAATCAAACCCTCGTGTAAAAATCTCTTAATTTAAGGGAGGTATCGAGCTTCCAATTTTTTAGTATTACATTTTACTTGATATTTAATAAAAAAATTATTAAATTTTCTTTAAAAATTATTGTTAAAAATTGTGCACTATGGGATTCGAGATTTTTGGACGTGGGTTGTTCAAAAACGTCTAAATTATTCAAAAATCAAACCCTCGTGTAAAAATCTCTTAAATTAAGGAGGTATCGAGCTCCCAATTTTTTATTATTACATTTTACATGGTATTTAACAAAATAATTATCAAATTTTCTTTTAAAATTATTTTTCAAAATTGTGCTTTATGGCATTCGAGATTTTTTGACGTTGGTCATTCAAAAAAGTCTAAATTATTCAAAAATCAAACCCTCGTTTAAAAATCTCTTAAATTAAGGGAGGTATCGAGCTCCCAATTTTTTATTATTACATTTTACATGGTATTTAATAAAATAATTATCAAATTTTCTTTTAAAATTATTTTTCAAAATTGTGCTTTATGGCATTTGAGATTTTTGGACGTTGGTCATTCAAAAAATTCTAAATTATTCAAAAATCAAACCCTCGTGTAAAAATCTCTTAAATTAAGGGAGGTATCGAGCTCCCAATTTTTTATTATTACATTTTACATAGTATTTAATAAAATAATTATCAAATTTTCTTTTAAAATTATTTTTCAAAATTGTGCTTTATGGCATTCGAGATTTTTGGACGTTGGTCATTCAAAAAAGTCTAAATTATTCAAAAATCAAACCCTCGTGTAAAAATCTCGTAAATTAAGGGAGGTATCGAGCTCCCAATTTATTAGTATTACATTGTACATGGTATTTAACAAAAAAATTATTAAATTTTCTTTAAAATTATTTTTCAAAATTGTGCTCTATGGCATTTGAGATTTTTGGACGTGGGTTATTCAAAAAAAGCTAAATTATTAAAAAATCAAACCTCGTTTAAAAGTCTCTTAAATTAAGGGAGGTATCGAGCTCCCAATTCTTTAATATTACATTTTACGTGGTATTTAATAAAAAAATTATTAAATTTTCTTTAAAAATTCTTTTTCAAAATTGTGCTTATGGCATTCGGGATTTTTGGACGTGGGTTATTCAAAAAAGGCTAAATTATTAAAAAATCTAACTCTCGTTTAAAAGTCTCTTAAATTAAGGGAGGTATCGAGCTCCCAATCCTTTAATATTACATTTTACGTGGTATTTAATAAAAAAATTATTAAATTTTCTTTAACAATTATTTTTCAAAATTGTGCTTTATGGCATTCGAGATTTTTGGACGTTGGTTATTCAAAAAAGTATAAATTATCCAAAAATCAAACCCTCGTTTAAAAATCTCTTAAATTAAGGGAGGTATCGGGCTCCCAATTTTTTAGTATTAAATTTTACATGGTATTTAATAAAAAAATTATCAAATTTTCTTTAAAAATTATTTTTCAAAATTGTGCCATATGGCATTCGAAATTTTTGCACGTTGGTCATTCAAAAAAGTCTAAATTATTCAAAAATCAAACCCTCGTTTAAAAATCTCTTAAAGTAAGGGAGATATCGAGCTCCCAATTAATTATTAATTTTCTTTTCAAAACTATTCCACAAAATTGAACCTAAAAGCATGTAACATTTTTAGACGTATTTTAATCAGAAAAAAATGACTAATCCAAAAATCAAAATCTCGTTCAAAAATCTCTTAAATTAAAGAAGTTATTGATCTCCCAAATTTCTAATATTAAAATCTGAATATGCACTTTATTAAATTTTCTTTATTTAGTACTCGATTTGGCCAAATCCCATGCAAGTACAAAATTAAGGCCACATCCCATTTGCCCAAAATCTGTGTTATTTCAAAATTTTGCAAAAATAACCCTTGTATGAAGGAGCGTACTAAGTGCATTAGCAAAAAAAAAAATTAGGCGTTCGAACAACTTGAAGGATGGAAATTATTTTATTGCTTTTGAGACTTGCGATGGCTTCGACGAAGGGTTGAGCCCCCCCGGAATAAATTCTAGTAATTTACTTGCGGAATATTGGTGTTTAGCGAAATTAATGACGATACTTTATTTAATAACGCACGATCAAAGGCTTTGCCTTGTTAATCTTTAATATTTGAAGTTACACACGGTAAATTAATCAACTCGAAATTTTCGGGCATAAAAAGGAGGAAATTACTTAGATAAGGGCTGCGTAGAGAAACATTAAGCTTTGATCATTTATTTTTAATTGTACCATAAAGTAATTGCCGCAATTAAATTAAAATTTACTGTTTTTAGTTATTTAACTCAAAGGAATTTTTTTATATGTAGCGATTATCTGTACTAATATTGGTATTTCATTAATTCGTATTAAAAAAAAATCATAAATTTTGACATTTATTTAATTCTGTAAATTACTTTGAGCAATAATTTTTGTTGTCATATTCGCTGCTAAAGTTTAATTTTCGCGGGCCGTGCGGCGGTAGTAAAGTGGTTGATTTCCCCATATCAGAATTTCGTGGTTCCTTTCTGCACGTGTGTAGAAAGTTCGTACTTTCGCTAACTTAATTTGCTATCGATCAGCTTATCACAAAAAAAATTAAATCAATTAGTGCATTAAATTAAGATTTTATTTTTTTAATAATTGATTTTGTTTCCGAAGGATTTTTTAAAATAGTAAAACTAAGTGAAAACAATGTTAAAAATTTTTCCGAACATATTCGACTAAATTCTTTTAATTTTAATTTAGCGATAGATATCGTTCCTGTTTTTAGGTTAGGGTCGATTATTTAAAAAATTCGACGACCGCCCGTAAAAAAGTCTTTCGAATAATTTTACCAGATGAAAGATTAATCAGAACGTGTACGTCGAAATGGTGTCCAATTTCAAAAACCAATTAACTCCGAAAAGAGAAAAGTTTAACAAGGCTAAGCGCGGATTTATTCAAAATCTGGTCGCCGCCGCCATCAATTCGGAAGCGGCTTTTTACGAGGTGACATAAAGCGTATGTTAAAACCGCAAGAGAGTTCTACACATTTATATTTATATCTTCTTGCGGCTCATTGTTCGCTTTACCGTGCGTTTTTCTGTCCGTAACTTCAATTCGCCATTGTGAGGTTGAATTTCGGAAATAATGTTACATTATCTCCACATTTCTTCGCCATTATTCTTGCAGACGCACGCACCAATAAACGTAACTTCGCCTTACATATGTATTTCGGCGATACATTTACGAATTTCTTTGTGGCCCTATTCGTTTTCTTTATTCCTCTTCTTTATCTCGCAAGCGCACGTACAAAGTACTATCTAAATCATCCTTAATTTTCTCTTTTTGCGCTACCCCCTCTTTCCTTTTCGCCACAATTTATTTATTGTTTGCTTCCACAAGAAGCAATAAAATTTAAATAAAAAGATAAAAATCCGACTCTATTTTTAAATAAAATTGGACAAAGTTTAATTGAATGCAATTATTTCTCCTTTTAAAAATACCAACAACAGATTTGTACTGTTGATAGAACTTGACCTTTAGTCATTCATAAAAAAAAAGGGGGGGAAGCACCCAAAGAGAAGATTAAGTTTAAATGTAGACGTCGCGTCACGAAAATAGAATTTTTGAAAACTACATTTGGATGGCTTCCAATAAAGCGCACGTCACGAAATAAACAAGCTTTCTTTCGCCGTTCGTACTTTTTCTGTAGGGGGTTAATTTATTATTTTTTCTTCTTTTCCCTTCTGTTTTTTTTTTATGTACAAAGTTGGCAGTTGCCCCCCTTCTTAATGCGCTCGTTTGCTTTCTTACAAACTTTCGTAATTTAGAAATTATCTGAGGGGTAATTACGAGGCAAAACTTGCTTAAAGAGGGGTCCTAAAAGGTTGAGGGGCACTGGTAGCCTGCCTACGTTCGTTTTGATTTAAAACTAATGTGTAAACAAAGGAATTTTAGAAATTTAGAAAAATATCGATAGGCTTCTAATACTCTTATTATTTAATTTTTAATTTAAGTAAAAGTGGTTAAACAAAAACTTGTTACACATTTAAATACAATTAATACTTCTAAAATTATTAAGGTAATTGACCCCTCTACCGGACAAGTGATATGAAATAAAAAAAATATAACATATAAAATCAAAAAATATTTTTGAGTTAATTAGTATAGGGTAACATAATTAAAAAAATAAATAAATAAATAATTTTTTATTGATTTAAACTTAAAATAAGGTGGCCGAGCATACGTACAATAAAATTGGCTTTGCATGCACAATCAAAAGAACACTAAAAGAGCAAAAAAACTACTAATAAATAAGTTATTGAATTAATTAAAAATACTTATTTTATTCAATTGTATATATTTTCCTATAATAGTAATTACTTTTTCAAAACAAATTTTTTTAAAGGTGGACGATAGAGGGCACTTCGCAAATTCATACTATTATCATTTATTATTAATATTCTATTTGAAATTATTGGCCTTTTTCTTTTTTTATTTTGAAGTTAAGGGTATGATCTTTGAAAGTTTTTCATAAATTTAATTATATATTGGTTATTAATATTTTTCGAAAAGCTAAAGTGGCTTTTATAAAAAATTCTTGAATATAATTTTTTTTGGATTTTTAAAAATTTAAATTAATCAAATCAATTTCAATGAAAACCAATAATGAAGAAAAACTGGTGCGTGTACTTATGCACGCGCGTTAGAAGTCATACTTCTTTGGCCTAACTAAATTCAATATACCCACGTGTAAAAATTAATATAAATAAATTCAATAAATACGAAGATGTGCGCATTCGAGCGAAAAGTGGCACATTTCCGAGCGAGGGAGGCAAATGAAGCGCGACGCGGAGCGGCGCGCTTCATTTTCCCGAGATCGAAATGTGCCACTTTGAGCTCGAATGTGCACACTCGGTTTTAAGCACGATTGACGATAACTTAGGCCAATAAATTAGACATAAAATTAGTTAAATAATTGTAATCGTACCCTCTCGCTTGCATTTACGCGATCGTCGTATTTTTTCGCTCGCTCCCACTCGTTGCTATGGTAAATACGTCTCCCCAACAGATAATCGATTTTTACTAAACTAAATTTAATTTTTTTGATTTGAAAGAGCGAAGAATAAAAAATAATGTAAAAAATACGAGGATGTGCGCATTCGAGCGAAAAGTGGCACATTTCCGAGCGAGGGAGGCAAATGAAGCGCGACGCGGAGCGGCGCGCTTCATTTTCCCGAGATCGGAATGTGCCACTTTGAGCTCGAATGTGCACACTCGGTTTTAAGCACGATTGACCATAATTTCGGCCGATAAATTACACGAAAAATTAGTTAATTAGTTTTATTCGTTCCCTCTCGCTTGTACTTACGCGATTGTCGTATCTTTTCGCTCGCTCCCACTCGTTGCTATGGTAAATACGTCTCCCCAACAGATAATCGATTTTTACTAAACTAAATTTAATTTTTTTGAATTGAAAGAGCGAAAAATAAAAAATAATGTAAAAAATACCAAGTAAGTGCGCATTCGAGCGAAAAGTGGCACATTTCCGAGCGAGGGAGGCAAATGAAGCGCGACGCAGAGCGGCGCGCTTCATTTTCCCGAGATCGGAATGTGCCACTTTGAGCTCAAATGTGCGCACTCGGTTTTAAGCACGATTGACGACATTTTGTGCGAATAAATTAGTCGAAAAATTTGTCAAATCATCTTAATCGGTCTATCTCGCTTGCACTTACGCGATTGTCGTATCTTTTCGCTCGCTCCCACTCATTGCTATGGTAAATACGTTCATCGAACATAAAATCGATTTTTACTAAACGAAATTTAATTTTTTTTCACCGTGGAATTTTCGTCAGCTGTGCGCGCGCAACTGCACGCCAAAAGAAGTATAACTTCAAAAAAGAAAGCATTCATTACACTAATTATAGACGATAGATGGCTTAATGATATACACACGAAAACAAATGCAAGCACACACACATAGATTTAAATTTACAAATCTATTATCATTAACCTATAATGTAATCAGACGTAATTAATCTTAATTGACTTGTTTAAAGTACACACATTGCTCTAATAAAATTAATTAGCAACGTGAGTAGAAGCAAAACGTTAAACAAACAAATTAACGTTAAGGGGGCGGTCCGAGAGAACTGGGTTGCCTAATATCGACTAAAATTTAGACGTTTCTTACTTCAATTACCATTTCTAAATAACAATATATAATGTTGCAAAAAAAATTAAATAGACCAATAAAGGATTGGACTAGAGCATGGCATATTTCATTTTTCCCAAAAATGTAATATAAATCTAAAAAAAAATAGCAAACCTGCTGAAATTAAAATGCTTTAAGGGGCAAAAAAAAACGATAGTTCAAGATGTAATTATACAAAAACTAAAGAATTTGATCAAATTTGAAATATGCTATGCTGTAGAGCCATCTTTTGTGTATATATTGTTAGAAAATTGTATTGAAAAAGTAATTAATAACAATTTGGTAATTGAAGTGCCGAAGCACTGTTTTTGGTCTCGCTGGGCAAGGTTATGTTGAGAGTTTTATTGCGGTTCCTCGTTTTCGCTAACCAAAACTTTGACCCTTGTCCGTTAGATGGTAATAGCGTTGAACAGTTGTATTTGAAAGTTGTGGGGTAATGGCGCCTTGGGATGGCGTTATTACATCAGTGATAGACAAAAAAAGACTATAATAATTAAAAATTACACTCAGATTTATTTTAGGGTCTGTAATGATCACAAACACATTTGTCTGGTTTCTATATGAGAATTCGTTTAGGACTAGTACGGATTGCGTAATCGCGCTATTCTTTGCGGTGTTGCCCCGCGGACCAGATTTTTTTCAGGTACCTGAACGCAGATCGATAAAAATCGTAACATCGTAATGGTTTAATAATATCAATGCATTCATTAATCAGTGCGACCAATTTTATATAAATCAAATTGCGAATTTAAAATCAGCTTAGTGTGCGCTTGCGCTTTATGCGGTGGTTTAAATCGCCTAGTTTGAGTTGACAATGGTCAACTTTACAATGGTAAAATCTTTGTTGAATGCGGCTTCGTACTTTGCCTTTATGGTTTGAAGGCGGTTTTGACCGATGTTTTCGCACATTATAGCCCTAAATAGTTCATGAAAAGGTAAATGACCAATGTGCCATTTACATTTTTACCTTTATTTTACCTTTATACCAAAATAATAATGTCTGTGGTAAATATTTTTTATTAAATTCATTGAAGTAAGTTTTTGTCTAAATTATTTTCTATTTTTAGGTTTCATTTATGATGAACTTCAATACAGATAAAAATTTGAGCACTTTTGTCATAGTACTACATGTTTGAAAAGTTAGTATACATATACAGGGGGTCCCAAATTAAGTAGGCTAACATGGGTATCTTTCTTATTAGTGGAGATACAAGTCTGGTTAAATGGGCAATGTTTTGCAGTTTTAGATGCCGATTCAGATTCCGTTATTAAAATTTTAAAATTCCGAATAGTTCCGAAGTAATTGTAAAAAAACTGAAAATCGTTATTTTCTGTAATGTCAAATAACTTTCTAATTATAAAATTTACAAAAAAAGTTTAATATAAAAGTTACTAGGTTTTATAAAATACAGATTGAAAAGGTATGGTAGGGATCACAATCTTTCAAAAAATAAGGCACGTATACAAACAGACTTTGATAAACGTTATAGTATGTTGTGAAGTGGTTGTATAATTTTAGATTTTTGATAAATCAACGAGTTTTGCACAAAAAAATTAATAAAACGAAAAGCAGCTCAACTTCTAAGCTTTCGTGCGTTTTTCAAAATAATGATATTTTTATTAATCAAACAGCAAAGCTTGTGAAATTATCGTAGATTTTATTTTTTTGAGATTAATTTTTATTAAATGGCTATCAAGCAATTGAAGTATGCCAATTTTGGTAAACATTTTCTGGGAGCATACATAGATAAGGGGTCGTTCATAAAATACGTTCGCATACAAGGGGGTCTTGCTGAGTGTGACACGGGGACGGGTGTCTACGGCAACGTGACGTTCGCCGTTCATTACATTTTAAATTAGTATTTCTTTCGACTATTTTTCTTTTTAAATTTTTATCATAATAGAAAGTCATTATTATTTATTTTTTCCTTATAAAAGATATTTATTGATTTATTTAAATTTTATTATAAAAACTAAATAAATATTTTTAATTCTCAAAATTTGTGTACTATCAATTGAAATTTATCATATTCGGGGAGGTCTTAGTTTTTGTGACAAAATATTTCTAGGGGGGTCATAGGAAGTGTGACACCGCGTGACAATGGGGGGGTCAAAAAAGCTGATTTTAGCGTGTCGTATTTTATGAACGGCTCCTAATAAAATAAAATAAATTTCGTTATTATCTGCTTCCAAAATTGCCGATCCTTGCAAAAATATGCCCTTTGAGAAGATATTTATTGAAGGTATGCAATTTAAATATGCACTTTGCATTCCCGGTCATTTCAATTATTCTAGAATTTGAAAATACTAAGTATGTTTAGTATTTATTTACGATATAAGCATTTATTTCAATCTGATATTTTCAAAATTTAACTTTTTTTGTTCTTACTCCCTTATCACGGTTAATATTTTTACCACAAAATACTCTTCTGCCCTTAAAATTTTGTTAGTTATTTTTTAACCACAATTATAAATAATTTCGATATATAAAATGATTTAAAAATTTATATAGAAAACATTTTTAATAAATATAATTGGACTAAAAAACATTAGTATCAAAGTATTTTCAACATTTATTTATGATCTATAATAAATAAAATTAGAACTATATTTAAAAACAATAAATATATCATCAGAACAAATAAAAAGAAATCCAGAAAATTAATCATTAGCGCCCTTCTGCAATACCGTAATTATTATCCTTTCATTTTAAAGAAAAACAAGTATTTTACAATTTTATACACATATTTATGTTACTTTGTAATATTAATAAAACAAATCGCATTAATTAAGATTCATAACATAATAAATATGTATTCTTAAATTTAAACTGGTTTTTGAATTGCGCGCCGACGCTTACTTTGCGATTTCTGCCAAACCTAACAATCGAAATCGCATGAAAATTCTCTGAATATAACATTTGAAATAATATTGCAAGTAATCAGCTTTTGGTAAACCAAACTGTATGTCGAAAATAAACGAAAGTATGCGAGTTTGACCGATAAAACTAGACCTGGAACAACTTATGTATTTTGAAGGTTTTTCAAATCAGCGTAAAAATCGATATCTTGCATCTCTATACAACTATCGTGACTCTCTCTACGAATAGTAGTTCCCATGCCACTAGCCAGGCTTCTTAATATATAAAAATATCTTTTATTCTTAATAAATTTTAAAAAATTTAAAAAACATGGTCTCCGCTTAGAACGACATATCATCCTAAAGCACCACGAAATAATCAAATTACCAATTTTGATTATATGGATATGTATCTTTCAATTTCAATAAATATATGTATTCAGTCAAATTAAAGGGCCCCCTGGGTTTGTCTAAATCTTCTGACAAGCGGGAGAGCCACCTAGAAACCAAAAGATAAGTTTATCTTATTTCTTGACCGACTTAACTTAGCCCTAAACCGCACTGTAGTAATTCATTATTTCACCGCATCATGTTAAAATCGCTAATGTTTTGGATCGCCCCCTTAAAGCCTCTCCCAACCCACAGCATTTTAATCCCCCTTCAATTCTATAAAAACAAACTAGAAAAGTGCTTCAGATTTAAAAAAAGTATTCTTCAAAGCTCTTTGTATAGGTATTCTAATTTCGGCGTATTCAACTTCAGCGTTAATTACGGCTTTCTTTGTTCCCGAAAAAATCCAACCTGCAATTTAAATTATTTGCATAATTATCATTGCCGTTCTTTGTTTTGCCCTTTTTAGAATAAACAGTCTTGGATGCTCGACGAAAATGCAATTTTAGATGTAGAAAATTGACTAAATAATGTATATTTCAAATTTTATATTTGAGGGGTCTTTGAATATTGTTTTTTTAGAGAAATCTGAGGGAGAGAGGGTTGTTACGTAGACACTCGATGAACCACAAGCTCGTGCAAACTATTTTAACGTTTAATTAGGAATTCTGTATTAATCGATATCCGATTATTAATTAGAGCCTTCTCCAAAATTCGCTTCGCTTTAGCAACTATTTCTTTAATTATTAGTTTAATCATTAATAAGCTCGGGGTTGCCATTTTCTAATTAACCCCGAAACAATTTCCTTTATTCCGGCACCCTTGTTTGCCTTTTTTTTTGCGTCGATAAAATATAGGAAGTACGTTTTTGCAATTTTTTTTTATAGTTTAAACTAGCAAAATTAATTTGTTTTTGAGGAAATCATAATTAATGTCCATTTAAATTTTCTAAATTAATCGTTTTGCAATTTTAATAATTTTTTGGCTCGCATTTATAATTTAAATTATATGGAAATTGAAATCGGAATCGGTTTGTTGCGAGTTTAGGATGTTTTTAACATATTTCTTTTGTGTAATGGTTAGGGAAAATAATAATTGCACCATTAACAAACATTTATTAAAAAATAAATGTTTGGTTAAAAAACCAATAAAAAAAATTGATAACATCCCCAACAGCGCATAACATTGCAGGAAAATTGCTGGAATATTATTTCGCAATGTTCCGAATATTATTTGAAATATTCCCGCAATGTTGCTGCAATATTCCTATGTCCGTGCAGGGTAATTGCAGCAACATTATGAAATATTCCAACCTATATTGCATCAATATTATGAAACATTGCAGCAATATTGCTGCAATGTTGCAGTAATATTTCAAAAATGTTGTGGATTTAAAAAAGTATGTAGGAATTTTTTTTTTACCAAGGAAATACTATTTTTAAATATTGCAGAAATATTATTTGAATATGTCTTTGCAATATTACATTGTAATATTACAATAATATTCCAGCAATATTGCCAATATTAAACAACATTGAAATATTCCTGCAATATTATGTGCTGTTAGGGATTTGTATATTATGAAATAAAAAATAAACAAACTTTCGTTGTTTAGATTGGTCAAGTCTCGGTACCTATTCGTTTGACGCCCCATATAATAATAAATCGATTTCTTACAAACCACTTTCTGGACATGAATAGTTCTTGGGTACAATTAGAAAATGTTAATTTTACCGTCTTTTCGAAATTTATTACGTTTTTCCAAAATTTTAGTCGGACAATAAAACTCAGAAGAAATGTTATGACTAACATTTTTGGATAAGTGGCATATTAAAACACACAAAAAAAATAAACTAACTAAATACAATGATGAAGCATTAATAATCGAGTTATTGGGTCGACGAATTACCAACTAAAAAAGTATTACAACAGAAAATTATCCTAACTGTTCGACGGTTAATAGACACATCAAACACAATAATAACTACGAAATTAATTTCTCGCAATGCTTTTCGTGCGATTCTTCGTCGAACAGATGCATCTCCATCTACTGTTACGATAATTACATAAAAACCACTTCGAAAAACGCAATACATATTTACTAAAACAGTTATGGCAAACTACTAACATACAATTAGTCCATAATTAAAATACACGACTGACACTAATCCGAAAAGAAGATATTAGCGAAATTATTGCAACAAACTTGTTATTATCGTGCAAATTGGCGGATGCCACGTTTTCGACTCGCTGAAATTAAATCGTTAAATTTTGCGCGGTAATTTTCCGATATTATACGTTTATAAATAAATAAATAAATAATAACCCACGTAGAACAAAAAGAAAAATAAAGCGAAACGTACATTATTAATACAGTAAAACCTCGCTAACACGACCATCGGCTTTTGTAGAGGCGGTCGTCTTAGAGAGAAAGATAAAGATAGTCAATATAAATGTAATAACGAATACCAATTAGATTAAATGCAATTATTATTTATCAGAATCAAAGTAGTATTGTATAGAAAGTAAATTAATTATTGTGAATCGCGCTTAAAATCGAGTGTGCGCATTCGAGCTCAAAGTGGCACATTCCGATCTCGGGAAAATGAAGCGCGCCGCTCCGCGTCGCGCTTCATTTGCCTCCCTCGCTCGGAAATGTGCCACTTTTCGCTCGAATGCGCACATCCTCGTATTCATCGAATTTGTCTATATTAATCTTCCATCTTTCACGTTCCAAAAATTTTGACGAGTTACTAAAGATGTGTGAGGTCGAGCGTTGTCATGGTGCAACATAATGCTTTTACAATTAGCCAATTTCTCAACAGATTTTTTTTTAAACGCGTTTGAACAATTTCATCAGTTGTTGCCAGTAACCATCTAAAATGACCGTTTTTGGTTTCTTGAAAGCAGATCTAAATTGCGAGGAAAGTTAGATTTAAGTAAACAACCCCACAAGAACAGACAGATATAAAAAAAACACAACACGGACCTCAAAATAAAAAAAAAACACTATTAAAAATACAATTACACAAAATTGTAGTGCAAGTGCCTGCAAACCAGTCATATTGTAAACCAACCAACATTAAGTGGTCCTTCGAGCCGGATCACTTAATGCTGGCGACAATGTATTATCATATATGTTGCGCTTTTGGATTGGTTCACATCTAATTTATTTTCCTAATAATTTTACCTACAATTAATTAAAATTACTTTTAGTTTAGCTTAAATTTACGGTTTATTTACGATAGCCACTTGCAGTATTATTTTGGTATTTGTATTTTTGTTCTTCCAATCTGTGAAAACCGAAATTACTTTCTTGCCAACCCAATAATAATTTGCGACGTTATTTACGGTTAATAAATGTTTGTCTTAATAGCCTGTATACGGAAAAATTTAATGTTCCTAAGTTTTTTCTTTTATTTTTTATTGTTTTTACTGTAATTCTTTTCTTAAGATAAGGGTGTTTGTTAGTCGCCAATAAATACGATATATTATTTTAATTAATTGTTTATGCAATATTTTTTTCATTTTAAAGCAAATAATCGAATTAAACAAAACGGCGTGTGTTTTACTAATTTACTGCTTGACTTAAAATCAATTAAAATCTTAATCGATTTAAAAAGAAAAAAAATTGTTTACGTAAGAACAGTTTTTTTTGCCTCGAACAACGCGATTTTCGATTGAAATCTTTCCGAAATTAATTAATCAAATATATTCATAATTAATTCCGTCCGAAACAATTTTTTAATTTCGAAAAGATAAGACGGATGCTAATTTTCAAATTTAACTTGTTTTCTTCGTTCGTTTTCAATTCAATTAGCTGACCGTTATTAATTTAGCCAATAAAAAAACGTGTTTCGTGCTAAATTTTATAAAATTGCAAACTTCCGTCGAGCTTTGCAAAGCATTAAATTATTCTAAACGTTTTGTTCTTCGCACTTTCGCTGATTCATAGTAAAACGTATTTTTAAAGTGTGGTGTTTTTTCAAAAGTAATTTCGGTAGAGATTTGATGCAAGTAAAATTAATCCTTCTTGAAGGGGGGGACGGCGGCATAAAAAAAAATAATTAATGCAAATGACGGGGGTAAAAATTTGCAATTTTAAAATGTCGCCATAATAACCGAGAAATTCAATTTGCAATTGTAATTTTTCCTAATCCATATTATAAGTGGAATTGTGCATCAAAATTTAAATCTAAAAAGGGTAGTTTTTTGCTTGTTTTGAAGGGTAAGATGTGCGCATTTTCTCTTCGCCTCCTTTCGAAATGAATTTATACTTTGCTCGAATTAATTTGTAAGTTTGGACGATTCGTTTTTCGACGAAAACCTTCGATTTTCTTACGTAAACAATTTTATTTTTGTGTAAACATTTTATTTTTTTTTGATCGAATATCTGCGAAAACAAATTTGAGAGCATCTTTTATGCGCCAACGCTTTCCAACGGAAATTATCTCACGCCGAAAGGCTTGCTTGCGTTTCCGGCGGACTTATTTCCAAAGACATAAATCCGTATCGTTTTCTGCACATTTCCAATGAGCTTCGAAGTCGAATAAAATATATATTAAAGGCACACACAATAAAGTCTGTTTAAATGTTATTAAAAAAGGGGGAGAAGAAATAGGGTTGTAAAATTTCGGGAGAAAAAATCGAAGAAAAGTAAATATTTAGATAAGGCGCGTATGGAATATAAAACGATGTACACACCGAGACTTTTGGGCATTCAACCCCTAAAGCTAATAAAATTCAAAGCTACCCCTTTTTATCTTTATTTTCGCGAAGAGCTGTTTGGGAAAAGGCTTGTTGAAAAAAATGGGCAGTTTTTTGTTAATCTTGTTGCTTCTTTTTTTATTTACAATAATAATCCGAATTCTAAAAAAAAAACAGTTAAATTAAAGGAATTGGTAATTAAAAATATTAAAAATGATCGTTGATTAAAATTGGCGGAGTTGTCTTTTAAAATTATTTTGATTCTGTTAAAAAAACGAAAATAATTAAAAATAGGTTTTAAAGAATTTTATATTTAAATTAGGGAAAAAAATAATTGAGTGGGTTACGATGTTTTTCCAAAATCAAAGTGTTGAAAATAAAGCAATTAATTAATGGCTTTAGTTTAAAAAAATTTACTTAAGTTGCCAACGATTTTTCTTCCAAATTCCAAAATCACAATTCCAAAATTCTGTTTGACCAAAAAATCAAATCCAAAAATATAGAAAATCAAGTAATTAATTAAATATTTTAGTTTAAAACATTTAAATTAATTTACTTAGGATTTTTTTCCAAAATCCAAAAAGTGTGATAAAATCCCAGAGAATCACAAATCCAATTGTGTTCCTTTAACAAATCAAATCCAAATAATGTCGAAAATCAAGTAAATAATTAAATATTTTAGTTTAAAATATTTAAATTAAATTACTTAGAATTTTTTTCCAAAATCCAAGAAGTTTGATAGTATCCTAGAAAATCCAATCGTGTTGGCCTAAGAACTCAAATCCAATAAAATCGAAAATCAAGTAATTAATTAAATTTTTAGTTTAAAACGTTTAAATTAATTTACTTAGGATTTTTTTCCAAAATCCAAAAAGTGTGATCAAATCACAGAGAACCACAAATCCAATTCTGGTCCTCTAACAAATCAAATCCAAAAAATGTCAAAAATCAAGTAAATAATTAAATATTTTAGTATAAAATATTTAAATTAAGTTACTTAGAATTTTTTTCCAAAATCTAAAAATTTGATAGGAGCCTAGAAAATCCAATCGTGTTGATCTAAAAACTCAAATCCAAAAAAAATCGAAAATTGAGGAATTAATTAAATATTTTAGTTTAAAACATTTAAATTAACTTAGTTGCTTAAAATTTTTTTTAAAATCCAAAAAGTTGATAAAATCCCACAAAATCACAAATCCAATTTCGTTTCTTTAACAAATCAAAATGTCGAAAATCACGCAATTAATTAACTATTTTAGTTTAAAACATTTAAATTAAGTTGCTACGATTTTCAAAATTCGAAATTTTTTTGAAAATCAATAGATCAATTAATAATTTTAATTTAAAAACCATAAAATGAGGATTTAATAATTAATGAAAAAAAATATCACTTTCGGTGCGTGCCATTTTTCTCAACAACAATTAAACATAATATAAATAAATATTTTAGTAAACAAAAATCGAAATTAATCGTTCTGCAAGCTCGGACGATTTACCCTCACAAAACTCATTTTAATAATTCAAAATCTCGCCCAGTATCGACATTAAACTTGCATCAATCGCTTTCACAAAGACACACATTTTTAAATTAATTAGGCAATAAATAAAAAAAATATCAAAGAAACGAAACGTTACATATTTAACAAGAATTATATTAAAATTCCAATTCCTATTAACTTTGAATAGTTTTAAAAGATATTGGACCCTAACATTATGATTAACAAATTTTAATTTTCACATATGAAATTTTTGCTGAAAAACTGATCGAGCAATTTATAATCGGAAAAATTTTAAACGCGCACGAGGCGCCCTACAAAAAAAAACGCGAGACAATAAAACTTATTGATTCTTCGTTTACCAAACGCATCGACTTGTAAAAGAAGGAAATAAAAAATTTAGAGCTCTTTTTTACGAAAACAGATACAATAAGAAATTTATGAAACTATAAAGCGTGGAAGAAACAATTTTGATAAGAGGAAAACAAGTCGAAAATATTGCTTCCGCAAGCGGAATTCGACGAAGTTGTGCCACAACATATTTAAATTAGAGAAAAAAACTTTTCTGCGAATTTTTTATGCGTTTCTAAAACAACGGGGATGGAACTAATTAAATAAATTAATTAATTACGAATAATTTTGGTTATAACCTTCCGTGTACTAGGTGCGGTATAACTAACGTGAACAATTTTTTTTTGTTAATGCGGGACGATTGGTAATCGAGCTTAAAACCGAGTGTGCACATTCGAGCTCAAAGTGGCACATTCCGATCTCGGGAAAATGAAGCGCGCCGCTCCGCGTCGCGCTTCATTTGCCCCCCTCGCTCGGAAATGCGCCACTTTTCGCTCGAATGCCCACATCCTCGTGTTCATTACATTTATCTAATTTATTCTACGCTCCTTCAAATAAAATATTGAAATTTAATTTAGAAAGTATCGTTTTTATTTTCGAAAAATGTATTTAACATAACAATGAATGGAAGAGAGCGAAAAGATACGACAATCCCATAAGTGCAAGCGAGAGGGAACGATTACAATTATTTAACTAATTTTATGTCTAATTTATTGGCCTAAATTATCGTCAATCGTGCTTAAAACCGAGTGTGCACATTCGAGCTCAAAGTGGCACATTTCGATCTCGGGAAAATAAAGCGCGCCGCTCCGCGTCGCGCTTCATTTGCTTCCCTCGCTCGGAAATGTACCACTTTTCGCTCGAATGCGCACATCCTTGTGTTTATTATATTAGTATAATTTACCGTGCGCTCCTTCAAATAAAAAAATATCGATTTTTTATTCAAAAAATGTATTTACCATAGCAATGAGTAGAAGGGAGCGAGAAGATACGATAATCTTGTCAATGTAAGTGAGAGGGAACGATTAAAATTATTCAATTCATTTTTCTTGTAATTTATTGGTCTAAATTATTGCCAATCATTAAGAAATTGCCGTTAAATTAAACTGTATTTCAATAACGAGGCAAGAATGAACTTCTTGTTAGGATTTCTTAATATTCAGTATCGCAATTGACACGTGGCATTGGAATTTATCAAGAAAAGACTCAATAGTTTACAAGTTGAAGAAAAAGTTAGGTTTTTGTATTTTTATTAATGAAAGTCTATTCTAATGCATAAATAAATATGTGTTTTACTTAAACCTATTTATTCTTGGTTATTAAAATATATTTCTTACATTTAACTGTCATAAAGTACAATTTTGTGGAATTTATTTTATGTTCGAGTATGGCAAACCCCACCTAGTATGGCATGTGACATTTAGTCACCTAGTATGCGGAGGGTTAAAAAAATCAATTACACATTAAATGGCTAATTAAAAAAAATTGTAAAGTACGATTCCGTATAAAAAAAAACACTTTGTTAAAATCAAAGCATGCGATTCGGCCAGTGATGGTGAACCTTTGATCCACGGGTCACAGACTGACCCACGTCACGGTTTTGAATAGCCCATGCTATATTTTTATGATTTTCCAAAAAAAGTAATAATAAAATGCCCAGTGATAACTACACAAACTTAAGTAGGGTCGTTTTTTTTTCTCTATACGCTAGTATATGGTACGCCCAGTACTGTCAAATTTAAATATAAAATTAGTATAATTTTTACCCACTCTGACAAATTTAAAAATTAAATCATATAATATTGACCCTCACGGAAAAAGGTTCGCCATCACTGGTATAGACTAACTAGATAACGTATGCATTTACTGCGTTGCCTAGTAAATGTGTTTACTTCGGCCGAAAGGAAGCTTCTACATTTACGACGCCTGCTCAGTGAGCATAAGCAAACCTAACCCAACTATGCACAAGCTTCTTGTCGCCCGACATAAACAAATTTATTAAAGAGGAACAATAAAAAAAATTTTTAAGCGTTGGTATTAGATTACATCATTAGATTACGTCAACGAAATTTAATCGATACCTCAATTGAAATTCCATAATTTCTTTTTGAACAAAATTTTGGACCGAATAAAAAATCGTCGAGAACATTGAACCAGAAAGAAACAGAGAAGAAATGCAGAGAAACGGTTAATTGCAGCATTTAAAAAGCAATCCATCTGATTTTTGTAGAACACCCAAGATTAGCGAGCCGTTCAAGGTGACAAAGGATTAAATTAATTGAAAAATGCATTCGATTTATAAAATTTTAATTAAACAATTTAATTACGTCCGAGTAACGTCTTCGAAAAAATCGGGGCCCATTTCTTGTTTAATCATTTGACCTCCAATTAATTTGTTTTTGAATATACGAACAGCGCTGTCTAAGACGAATTTGAAATATTTTAGTACTAAGGCCAGAATAATCGAAATTTAATTATTTTCCAAGCATTTTCGACGTTTAAAATCCAAAAAAAAGTAACGGGAGGTATTTATATAAAACATAAATAATAAGAAATATAAAAGTTTATAAATCCGGGTTTTTGATGAGGAATGCGAGATAATCTGAAAAGTATTCTTCCGCCCTTTAATTTGTCCAAGTTTGCGAAGTTGAAAATTAGTTTCCACCAAACGTGGAAATTCTTGACAAGTTACCTCGTTTCTCTTCGCGAAGGAATTTGAATCGTGGAAAAGAGCGAGTTCAGTTTTGCTTTTTGATCCTTTTTTTTTTCGACGAACAAAAGGTAATGATTAAATTTGAATAATTCTCTTTAATGCGATCAAAAGAATATTTTACAACCCCAATTTTTGTAGCTTATTAAAACTTTCATCAAACGTTTTCGTTCGAATTATTCTCAATAAGATGGAATATATTTAAAGCCGAAAAACAACAAGTTGCGAGACGTAAAAAGTTTCGCCGAAATCAGATTATGAATTTAAATTAATTTTGATATCCCGATTTAAAACAAAACGTGCCCAACGGACGGAAAGTTTGGCTTTTAATAATTTCGCTAACGGTCACAGAGTGCAACTTCGTTTTGTTTCTATTCTAAAGTTGCCTTTTAAAAAATAAAATTGGCGAAATCGTAGAAACTTTTAACAAAATTTAGAAACCGACCAATTGTGCAAAATTGAACTCGAACTCTTTATTTTAGAATCGCGGTCCGGAACTTCTTCCAACTTTCTGCAAAATGCAGAAGTTTGGAAGTCGTCGAAAAGGGCTCGATCGATAAAAATAAAAACGTTCGATTCGCATTTTCCTGAATCGCTTCAACCTTTATGAATTTTTCAATATCATTAAAAAAAATTAACAACTGTATCCTAAAATTGCAAAATTAATTAAAGACTCCAATAATTAGCATTTTAATAAAAGTCTTATTAATACAAAAGGAGTGATTTAGAAATAAATTAAAATTGTTTGTGAAAAGATGAAAGAAAACCGAAAAATCTTTGATTAAAGAAAATTCTCGTATAAAATAACTAAAGTTTTTTTTATCGTAAACATTAATTTGTCTCTGATAAATTTTCTTCTTATTGCGCGGACTCTTGTTTGTTATACGAAGCACATCGAGTCAGATCCAAAAAAAAAACCCTCTTAAATGAGAACTCTTAAAATAACTCTCGTAATTTATTTGCGGACCACCTAATTTTTCGCTTTTACGTGAGGAAATACGAAATTAGATACAAATATAAATCACTACGCAACGTGCTTTGCGAAGACCTAATTAAAGATCCACAAGAAATATGCGGAGCTTTTAAGTCGGGGGTCGGTTCCAGGGTCGAAATAAAAATTATGTTTTTATTGCTTTTAAAGCGCGCAATTTTTTACAATTTTGTGAACACCGTTAGACTTATTTTTAAAGATAATTTAGTGGGGTAATCGAAGCATTTTAGATGGGGTTACTTTAAAGGGGCACAGGTCTACCAATTCTTTAAAAATCGTTGTCAATCGAGCGAAAATCTTAAGAAAAACTTTCATAGACACGACCTTTGTTTTTTTTTATAAATTTAAAATTTAGAAAGGAGAGCAACTTGGTGGGCTGCAGATTTTTGTTATTTCAAATTTTGGGACTTAATTTTGAGAAAAACTATAAATAAAATTATTTCAGTGATTTATTTTAGTAGTGTTTGCAAAGGGAGGTACAGTAGAACACCAATTATACGAACCCCGGCTCTCCGGGTCGCTTTGAGAAAAAAGAATAATTGGATTAAATCAGGGCTTCTTAAACTTTTGCATCTACGACCCCATTTATGATTGTGATTTTTTGTCGGCCCCATATAAATATTTAGTGATTATAAACAATATATAGACATATGAAAAAATATAGTTTTGGAAATTTTACATCTTGCGACCCCAGAATTTTGCTAAACGACCCCATTTGGGGTTGCGACCCATAGTTTAAGAAGCCCTGTATTAAATCAACGAGTCAAGCACATGCGGGACTTAACGATTTAAGACGTCTTAACAGCTGATTCTTACCGAAATGTTTAGAAAACGATCATTTATGTGTTTAGTATGACATTGTACAATTCTAAATAATTATTTTACGTTTTTTTTTTTGAAAGAAATTACATTTTTTCTTTATTAGTCAATTATCTGGATATTTGGTTATTCGGTTCGGGTACGGTTCCAATTAATCCGGATAATTGGAGTTCTACTGTATTTTGATGAACTGTAGATCTTCTATTTTCTGAAATTGATTATTATTTTTTTTGTAGGTCCTAAAATAACAATTAACTAATAATAATATTATCTTAACCCCGCAAAATTTGGGGAAACACTTTAATTAAAATTATTTGTGCGATTTTAACACTAATTTCAAAAAAAGAACATTTTGAAGGATTGTAGCCTTCTAATTTTACGAGATCAAGACTTCATATTTTTTTTTAAATAAATTATTGACCCCAAAAACAACGAGGTATAAAAATAATCTTAGTTAAGAGAGCAAAATTTTGAGAAATGTTTTAATAAAAATTATTTCCGTTATTTTACCATATAGTTTAAAAAAAAAGGTTTGTAGACTTGCTATTGTTGTTTTTTTTTGATAAATCGCTCTAAAATCGTCCAAATAGCTCAAAATACAACAAACATAAAAAACCCACATGTCAAAGGAATGAATGCATTATTCTCAAAATGGGCGGATGTGTAATAATAGACCCACAATTCGTCAAAACATTACGTAATCTTCTAATAATGCGCCTCAAACATATTGCCTTTTACGTTTTAATTTATCATCGGTATCGATTAAAAGAAAAACCTAATTACTAAAGTACGTTGTAAAAAAGGCGAAAGGAAAAAAATCGATTCCGCTCGTTCTATAGCGGTCGTAAACATCGAAAGCAATTGCAGAAATGAAGACAACGAAAATAGCGCATCGAATGTTGCAATAACGACTAAAAATAAAATTGCAACAAAAAGGAAGTGGAGTGGCAAGAATATGTGCCCATGGATTTGCAAAGCCACTGTGGCGGAGGTGCGATCGAGACGGGCGCATCTTTCCCCCTACGACCATTTTCCTACAATGATCGTCTATTCGCGAGGAATCATTTCGCATTTTAAAAGTGCATAATTTATTGCGACATTAATGCATTTAAATTATACGTCTGCGTCGATTTACGGTTATTTTCTAATCTCGCCGGCTTCGAATATAAAATTTTGCTGTCTTTTTTGTGAAAAACTAAATATTGCATATTATACAGTGCCGGGCGGCTGGCGTTTGCTTAGGAATGGCTTTATTTAAATGTACACGTCGATTTATAAAAATGAAAATTCTAAAAATCGTGAAAAATGGAAATTATTTTAAATATACCATAGCAATGAGTGGAAGAGAGCAAAAAGATACGACTATTCAGTAAGTGCAAGCGAGAGGGAAAGATTAAAATTATTTAACTAATGTTTCGTCTAATTTATTGGACTAAATTATCGTCAATCGTGCTAAAAACCGAGTGTGCACATTCGAGCTCAAAGTGGCACATTCCGATCTCGGGAAAATGAAGCGCGCCACTCCGCGTCGCGCTTCATTTGCCTCCCTCGCTCGGAAATGTGCCACTTTTCGCTCGAATGCGCACATACTTCGTAGTCATTGGATTTGTCCACATCAATCTTTTTTCTTTAAATTTAAAACAATTAAATCATATATTTTTATATTCAGAAAAAGTTATGGCTTTGTTTAAATGAAATTTATTTCTTTCGCGATGTTTACGTGCCGCTTCTTCTAATTGGCTTAAAATTACTTAAGAAGGATCAACGACTTAGCGCTCTCCGAATTTTAGATTTAAATATTTCGGTAAAGTTAGGTCGGAAAGGAATTCGACAATGAAAGCGTACGAAATTAATTTTAGTTTCGAAGATGCTACACTACCTTAAAAATTATTATTTAATTCTGACGACTTATCAAAATTATAATAAAATTCTGTATATATGTATTAATTTCGATTCACGAAAAATAATTTTACTAAATAACAAAGATCCGAATTTTTAGGGAAATTTAGCTTACTCTTTTTAAAAAAAAATAATATCGTTAGGGTAAACCGCCCAGTCTGTGACCCCCTACCAATGAATGACCATTACGAGTAATAATGTTTACTTATAACAAATAAAAAAAATATTTTATATTATTTATATATGTATTTATGCTATCTTCTCTATCTCCTTTTTCTGTTAAGTGGAAGAAATAAATGTACGAACGAACTGTATAGCCAAAATAATTAAATTTGTATTGCAGTTTGCATCTAAGCATAGTGTTTAAAATAAATTTTACAAAATTTCTGAATTATTCCTTTTTAATAGGCTATACCCTGGTCATTATATAAACGAAAAGGTCATTTACTGGACTTCTCTTTTTATACTAATTATTATTAATTTTGCAAATTTCATGACCAAATTACAATGTTTTTATAATTTATAAACAAAAATAATATCTCATTTCAACTGTGACGATTGTTTTGGATTTATTAATTTGTTTACATGAAAATGGCTCTCGATGCAACAAATCGGTCATTCGCTGGACGTTTTACCCTACATCTTTACAAATAAATAAATTAATTTGTTTACAATGTTTATTTAATATTATAATAAATTTAAATTAACCAAAGTGTGCAACAGGTTTTTTATTCTTCGCGCACGGTAAAATTTTCCAACGACCTCAGGAGCTGACTCCGAATTGAATATTTAAATCACTTTTTTATGAAGCATCATTCGACCAAATCTTATGCATTTTCAACAACTAACTGTTCGTAGTTCGTAGGTATATCTTTTTTTTTGCGTTGCGGCGATCAAAGGCTCGTTTTTAAAGAAAGAACCGAGCTCCAGCCTTTCGAAGTACAATCAAGAATAAAAGGTTTAATTTTTTCGCTTCTCAAAGAAGGGAAAAAAATTGAGTACTGCGCAAATAGAACGTTAACCGTCCAGAATCGGAAGACTTTTGCTTTATTACGACAAACGAGAAGTCGAGTTAAAGATAACAAACAATTTCGCAGCTCATTTCGTGTTTTTATGGACGTTTATCGGGGCGGACTTATGCGAGGGAGTATTTTGATTTAAAAAAAAATAGACAAAGGGGTGAAACGATTTCGGGCCGCGAATGGAATATAAAACTGTTTGTAGAAACGAGAATTGAGTGTTCGTTCATGAATTGGGGACGTGACTCAACTTTCGAATGCAACCCTTGTTTGCTTAAATTATGCCTAAAGGAATCGAACTAAGGGCTGAAGGTGAAATTTGATGTTTATTATGTTTGCTGACCGCAGTTCGGTTTCGAAATTATCATTAATGGCAAATTAGTCGGATCGGCTTTGTTGCCGGTTCGAAATTTTAGTTTAACCTTCCGCATGACTAAATGTCGCATGCCATACTAGGCGGGGTTTGTCATACCCCGAAAATAAAATGAAATAAAATCCACAAAATTGTACTTTATGACAGTTAAATGATAAGAAATATATTTTAATAACCAATAATAGATAGGTTTAAGTAAAAAACATATTTATTTATGCATTAGACTAGACTTGTATTAATAAAAATACAAAAAGTTAACTTATTAAATAATTTTACTCTCAAGCGCCACAAGAAGTATAGCTTCAAAAAAGGCATTAAATTCAATTATGTGAAATTTTGTACGAAATAATAAAAAGTTATAATCAGTCATTAACATTACTTATTCGAATTAACTACCAACTTTATTTATTGTTTGTTATTTTTAATTATTATTTTTTTGACTATCTTTAGGGTCTTTTATTTCTGTTTTAATTCAGTTTCTGCTTTGGGAGCTTCACTGCTATAGTAACGAAAGTAAACAATAAATTCAAAATGGGAGCTTTGTGTCCATGACAACTTTTGTAATTAATTTTGTTAACAGCTTTCAATTTGAGTTATCAAAAAATTCAAGTTGTGAAAGCCTTATCGTTCTTTTAAAAATACTATAGAGATCCATTTTTTTTTTTAAATTGTTTGTCATATTTTATTACTTGTATTGACGATAATTTATGCCAATAAATTAGACGAAAAATTAGTTAAATCATTTTAATCGTTCCCTCTCGCTTGCACCTACGAGATTGTCGTACCTTTTCGCTCCCTCCAACTCATTGCTATGGTAAATACGTTTTTCGAATATAAAATCAATATTTACTAAATTAAATTAAAATCTTGGATTTGAAAGAGCCTAGGATAAATAAAAATACAAAGATGTGCGCGTTCGAGCGAAAAGTGGCACATTTCCGAGCGAGGGAGGCAAATGAAGCGCGACGCGGAGCGGCGCGCTTCATTTTCCCGAGATCGGAATGTGCCACTTTGAGCTCGAATGCGCACACTCGGTTTTAAGTGTGATTCACAATAATTTAAGCCAATAAATTAGACAAAAAATTAATTGAATAAATTTAATCGTTCCCTCTCACTTTTACTGACAATATTGTCGTATCTTTTCGCTCTTAATTAATATAACGAGCGAAAAGTGGCACATTTATTTTTTAAGGAATGTATTATAAAAAATTACAGAACCGTATTTCCTAATCATTAAATAGGTGCTTTTAAGCTTGATATTTTGTTTTAATCCATTTTTGGAAATTAAGTTCTCGCATTTTGATTTAAATTAACTGGAGGAATTGACACTGAACGCCTTCAAAACCGAATATATTACACAAACAACATTATCTTTCGGTATTTTATCGAATTAAAAATGTCAACTGTAAAGTAGGATCTTGAGACAGTTTTCCCGGAGAAATTCCACGCTCGATTGCCTCTAAAATGGCTTTCGCACTTATGCTAAAAGCCAATGTTTATAAAACATATTCAAATGGCACATTTAAATTCATTGCGGGTGGAGGGGCACCTTAAAATTTATTTTAAAATGAATTTCACAAAGAATTTTGTTTGTTTTAATTCGAACTCTAAAGATAAAATCGATTAACCAAAATGTATCGCAAAAATCGATAACGTAAACGCATCTTTACGGAATTTTATGCAGTGCCCCACAGAGTCCGCCAAAATTAAATACAAATTATATGCAAAAACAATAATAAGAAAATTAAAGAAAAATTTTGAAAACCGCAGCTAAATCTAAAGGAAAAACGTGATTTAAAGTCCACACACACACCTATTTAGGTACATATTTCGTGTTTATAAGCTTTTTAACCCACTCGCTTGCAATATTCAAAAGTGGGTCAATAACTCATTTGGAAAGAACAGTTGTTAGTTTGCATGTTAATGTTTTTATTTATTTTCGCTTTGTTTGGCTGCAATATGTTAAATAAACGGTTCTTCCGAGTGTTATCTAACTAAAAGATACGTTCGTGTCGGTTCGTTTCTTCAATTTTAAATTATATGTTACTGCAATCCTCTTAAAAAAAATCTAGTCTTTGCACCTCGCCCACTGTACGCTTATTCCCTAATTTACACGGTAAATCGTGTAAATCAAAATCGTGATTTTTTTATGGTAAACCGTCTAAATGAAAAACAAAGCAAAATATGCAAAAATTAATGTAAACAAATTCAATAAATACGAGGATGTGCGCATTCGAGCGAAAAGTGGCACATTTCCGAGCGAGGGAGGCAAATGAAGCGCGACGCGAAGCGGCGCGCTTCATTTTCCCGAGATCGGAATGTGCCACTTTGAGCTCGAATGCGCACACTCGGTTTTAAGTGTGATTCACAATAATTTAAGCCAATAAATTAGACAAAAAATTAATTGAATAAATTTAATCGTTCCCTCTCACTTTTACTGACAATATTGTCGTATCTTTTCGCTCTTAATTAATATAACGAGCGAAAAGTGGCACATTTATTTTTTAAGGAATGTATTATAAAAAATTACAGAACCGTATTTCCTAATCATTAAATAGGTGCTTTTAAGCTTGATATTTTGTTTTAATCCATTTTTGGAAATTAAGTTCTCGCATTTTGATTTAAATTAACTGGAGGAATTCATACTGAACACCTTCAAAACCGAATATATTACACAAACAACATTATCTTTCGGTATTTTATCGAATTAAAAATGTCAACTGTAAAGTAGGATCTTGAGACAGTTTTCCCGGAGAAATTCCACGCTCGATTGCCTCTAAAATGGCTTTCGCACTTATGCTAAAAGCCAATGTTTATAAAACATATTCAAATGGCACATTTAAATTCATTGCGGGTGGAGGGGCACCTTAAAATTTATTTTAAAATGAATTTCACAAAGAATTTTGTTAGTTTTAATTCGAACTCGAAAGATAAAATCGATTAACCAAAATGTATCGCAAAAATCGATAACGTAAACGCATCTTTACGGAATTTTATGCAGTGCCCCACAGAGTCCGCCAAAATTAAATACAAATTATATGCAAAAACAATAATAAGAAAATTAAAGAAAAATTTTGAAGACCGCAGCTAAATCTAAAGGAAAAACGTGATTTAAAGTCCACACACACACCTATTTAGGTACATATTTCGTGTTTATAAGCTTTTTAACCCACTCGCTTGCAATATTCAAAAGTGGGTCAATAACTCATTTGGAAAGAACAGTTGTTAGTTTGCATGTTAATGTTTTTATTTATTTTCGCTTTGTTTGGCTGCAATATGTTAAATAAACGGTTCTTCCGAGTGTTATCTAACTAAAAGATACGTTCGTGTCGGTTCGTTTCTTCAATTTTAAATTATATGTTACTGCAATCCTCTTAAAAAAAATCTAGTCTTTGCACCTCGCCCGCTGTACGCTTATTTCCTAATTTACACGGTAAATCGTGTAAATCGAAATCGTGATTTTTTGTATGGTAAAGCGTCTCAATCAAAAACCAAGCAAAATATGCAAAAATTAATTTAAACAAATTCAATAAATACGAAGATGTGCGCATTCGAGCGAAAAGTGGCACATTTCCGAGCGAGGGAGGCAAATGAAGCGCGACGCGGAGCGGCGCGCTTCATTTTCCCGAGATCGGAATGTGCCACTTTGAGCTCGAATGTGCACACTCGATTTTAAGCACGATTGACGATAATTTAGGCCAATAAATTAGACGAAACATGAGTTAAATTATTTCAATCGTTCCCTCTCGCTTGCACTTACGGGATTGTCGTATCTTTTCGCTCACTTCCACTCATTGCTATGGTTAATACGTTTTTTGAAAATAAAATCGATACTTACTAAATTAAATTTCAATATTTGATTTATAGGAGCGTAGGATCAATTAGATAAATGTAATAAATACGAGGATGTGCGCATTCGAGCGAAAAGTGGCACATTTCCGAGCGAGGGAGGCAAATGAAGCGCGACGCGGAGCGGCGCGCTTCATTTTCCCGAGATCGGAATGTGCCACTTTGAGCTCGAATGCCTACACTCGGTTTTAAGCACGATTGACGATAATTTAGGCCAATAAATTAGACGAAACATTAGTTAAATCATTTCAATCGTTCCCTCTCGCTTGCACTTACGAGATTGTCGTATCTTTTCGCTCACTTCCACTCATTGCTATGGTAAATACGTTTTTCGAAAATAAAATCGATACTTACTAAATTAAATTTCAATATTTGATTTAAAAGAGCGCAGGATAAATTAGATAAATTCAATAAATACGAGGATGTGCGCATTCGAGCGAAAAGTGGCACATTTCCGAGCGAGGGAGGCAAATGAAGCGCGACGCGAGCGGCGCGCTTCATTTTCCCGAGATCGGAATGTGCCACTTTGAGCTCGAATGTGCACACTCTGTTTTAAGCACGATTCACAATTATTTTTGAAATAATTTGAAATTACAAAACCGTTTTTACCCCGGAAAAAAAATTATATAATTATATAAAATTTTACATATATGTTTTATATTCATTTAGTGCTTTTTTCATTTTCAGTTCTTTGCTAAATAAAAACACATAAATAAATAATGTTATTTGGACCTTTTCAAATTAACAATGGATTCTTTTTTTCGTATGCGAACTCGATTATTATTTTATTGCATCAATTTGTGTCTGTTTATGTTTATATATGTGTTTTTTTTTGTTAATTATTTCCATTATTCGAACTTTCGTGTTGTTTGTATAAAATGTCATTGTTTGCCTAATTAAAATTCTGAATGCATCAAAGTATGAAACCCTCCAATTTGTATTTCCTGTGGGGTCGGTTCTTAGTAAAATAAGTTGTGGTCGTGGTGTGTGTAATTTCGTAAATTCAGTTTCCTCTAAATAAAATTATTATGTGTACGCCATTTTTTTTTAAATTCAATCCAATTTATTATCTAAAATTAATTTTAATTACATAATAAACAATAAATAAACACAACTAAACCGTTTTATTTTTAATGTTTATCTAAAATAACTACATTTGTGCAATACGAAAAAAAGGGGGGCGAGAACGCCAACGGTAAATATTCTTAAAATTTGCTACGGCAAGGGAGCTCTACCTTCCCCGGAGTATTTTTAAAAGTTGGAAATTATATCAATGTCAATAAAAAACGTTAAAGTACAGGATTTTCCTTTCATCGAACCTTTCGGCGGGTTAAAAACGGAGTCGAATCTTTTTCAGACCAGAAACATATTTTCTCGATGCGATTTATGCGTGTTTATTTTGCGAAGGTGGTACGAGCCCTCGAAAAATCGGCCGCGTCCCGTTTAAATTTAATTAAAAGGCGGTCGACGCAACTCTTTTACCGACACTTTTGCAATTTTCATAACACCTCTGTTGTTTTAACGTTGAAAATTAATTATTGTTGCCCCGAAAATTTTATTCTTGTAATGAAAACCGAATTTTGATTTTTTTTGGTGTTGTTTGTCATTTTCTTTTTAGTTTATTATTTAAAAGATAGTCGCGAAGCGATTTTGTCTAGCAAAACGCGCGAAGTGGGCATCGCTAATTTTAGTACTTGAAAAAAAAACATATTGATCCCGTCTGCTTTAGATTTTCTATTTTTTTAATGTACTCAAATGGAAGCACTTTCATATAAGGATTGCTTCAGAAAAACAAACAGAAATAAACTAGCAAACTACTTATTCGTCCTATTTTTCAAAAAGTAAACCTTTGAATAATTTACAACAAACATAATCTGAAGCGTAAAGTAATTAGCGCGAGAACTCGCGAGGAAACCCTTTTTAAAATAAAAACAGAAAAGGATAATTTCCGACAAACTTTTCCTAATTAACTATGCAAAGTTAAAATTAACTCGGCCACTTTTTTTCCCTTCTTTTTCCAACAATAATGATGCGGTGGACGCGAGCCGCTTAAATCGTTCCAGCGCCGAAGACGGGGGCGCCCGAAACGTTGCCACTCAAACAGAAAAAAATTGTTCGGGAAAAAATTAATCAAAAATCAACAGAAACCGTTTTAAGGGATGTCAACTTAACATAATACGTAGTATGTAAAATAAATGTAATTATGTTCTGTAAATGTTACATTATATCTAGATCACTGATAGACGTCACATCTCAGGTCACATTTATGTAGTGGTAATATCACCCTGACATAACTAATTTTGCATTAAATTTTATTATTAAATTTCAATTACTTGTTTTAACGTCACATGTTCTCTTTGAGTGATGTCACTATTACGTTGAAATAAGGTACATGGAATAAAATATTTTTTATTATACATAATTACCAATTATTTACGTAAATTGACTCGCAGAATCAAATTGTGAAGTATTTATTTCAATATTTCCATTAACAAATAAAAAAAAAAAAATACAGGCATATTTTCCAGTGTGCACAACTATTTTAAAATATTACTAAGTGGCGGGATGAAGTACCATTTATAAGCAATTGTTTAGGAAAAAATAATGTCCTATATTTATTTAATTAATTCACATCAAAAAACTCATTTAAAAGAACTAATTTAAGCTCGTATTTAAAAAGAAAAAAATGCTCGTAAATAATTCCCATTTCGCAACAAATTAAAGGCCATCGAAAGAAAGGCTTATTTAATTGCGTACGGTTGCTTTATCTAATTGGTTGTTAATAACTCTTATTCGGAAAGTTTTTCGATAAATAAACAATTATACGAATACGATTCGTTTTTATAGGAAGAAACGCGAAAACGAAGTGCCGGCCTTTGGAATATGTGGCTTTCGAAAGGTCGCCTTACGGTATTGTACAATTTAAGGTGCCTCTTCTTCCTATGTATCTTATTTATCCTAATTTGCATCGAAACGCTTCCTAACGAACATAGGATGCGCTTTATTATTTGCAAGGCAACAAAGGAAACGTCTGTTAAAACGAATTGCGAAGATTTTTAATTGTCGGTCCGCAATTCGCGCACTTAGCCGCAATTAATTGCATTTACTTTATAATTAGTTAAGGCAACAACAAATAAGTTAAGTGTAATCAATTAAACTATTAAATTGCGTTCTCTATGGAAACGAATCGATTAGTTCTTTTTTTTTAAGTCGACGCGGTTTCTCTCTTGCATTATTTATAAATTTATTTATGCTTATCGCTCTCCGAACATTGTTATTTGAACTTGACCTTATGAATTATGCGATTAAAATTAACGCGATTTCAAACGGGAATAACAAACCACACAAATGGACGAGGATTTTCACAAAAAAAAACTAATAATAAGGGCACGTCGACTGGTTAAATCATAATCGGCTCCCAATCAGTCAAAAATAGTATTTGTTCTGTTAAATAATTTTTTTTGGAAAAAAAGGTTATTTATTCAAATTAAAAGATGAAAAATTTAAAGAAAAACCCCTTTTGAAACCTCTCATTAAAAATAACGACGTGTCCTTTCGACTGTGATTAATCGAGGATCGACTGTACATTAGGGTGGTCGTTAAAAATTAAATTTCTTCTGACGCCCCATAAAAAACGTTCCTTTTAATGAAAAAATACGGAGAATTTTTTAAAATTTTTTAACAAAATTAACACGTGCCTCAATACAATATAAGTTCATTTTTTGATAAAATCGTAGTTTTTTGTAAGTATCTCTTTAAGTATGCAGATTTGAGAAAAAGTTATAGGAATAATTTTGGAGGTAATTAAATTCTCTATAAAAAAGATCTTTTTCGTTTTCTTCATGAAATTCATATTTATGGAGATATTCTCAATAATAAATTCATTAAATACATATAGTCAACATTTTACGACCTACAAACGTTATTTTTTCTGAAGTATAAAAATTTTGTAACAACTAAAGTTCATTATAGTTTTACGAAATTATATATATTTAAGAAAGAATGACGTTTGAGGGTCTTAAAATGTTGACTATATAAAGTTAATGAATTTATTATTGAAAATATCTCTATAAATATGAATTTCATGAAGAAAATGGAAAAGACCTTTTTTGTAGAGAATTGAATTTCCTACAAAATTGTTCCTATAACTTTTTCTCAAATCCGTATACTTTAAGAGATACTTACAAAAAACTACAAATGATTGCCTTGAGGCACGTGTAATTTTTGTTAAAATTTTTTTTTTTAAATTCCTTCGTATTTTTTCATTAAAGGGAAGGTTTTTTTGGGGCGTCGGAAGAAATTTTATTTTTAACGACCACCCTGTACATACATCCATAGTACGAGATGAACGTTTTCATTTGCATCGTGGACTGTACGAAAATTAATTTTTTTGCGCCATGTAGCAACGCATTATTGATGATTTCTTAGTGTGCATTAACAAAATAACTAATGACCCAACTACTACCGTATTCGAAGAGGCCAACAGCCTTTCGAAAAAAAGTTGTAGTAAATAAATAACTGCGACGCACACGAGTACGAAAAATTAATCGGACGACACACGAGCTCGAAAAGTAAATGTGCGAAGAACTTATTAATTTTTTTTTTTTTAAATTAACATACAAAATTAACGTTTTATTGTTAGTAGGAAAATCCACGACCGAAGATTTTAAGGCCCTAATAAATAGAGTATCGTAAGTGTTTCCGTGCGCTTGTCGCCTTGTCTTTAGATAAAGCTTTTGCGAAAGCAAATCACATTTATTAGTAGCAGTAAGGAAGCTCTTGAAAATTGTAACTTTGTCTCTTAGGTTCCTCTCTCTAAGTTTGTTATGCCTCCGCATTTCCACGTATCTAATTAGAGAAGCAATACGAATTCTATTAAACCCACAAAAGCGATGACGTGCCCCTCTTTAACTTTGCAAAATTAGATTTTCTCTTACCCATAAGACCCCAAATTCAACTCTTTATCATAATAGGGTTTTAATTGGGAAAATTTTGGCTCGTCCGTACTGTAAAATTTCTTAATGAAGCAATTTTTGAAGTTGGGGTAAATGCGGGAGAGATGCCGCACACGTCCAAAAAAAATTCATGACTTTGGGATAGACGCCACATGGGACTCACATGATAATAACAAAGAAAATCTATCATTTGATGTTGGTATTGCCACCTATGCGGCATCTATCCCACCGCGGCGGCTCTCCCGCATTTATATTGCTAACAAAAAGTCGTTAATTGAAGTGAAAGTAAATAAATTATGTGAATCATGCGTAAAACCGAGTGTGCACATTCGAGCTCAAAGTGGCACATTCCGATCTCGGGAAAATGAAGCGCGCCGCTCCGCGTCGCGCTTCATTTGCCTCCCTCGCTCGGAAATGTGCCACTTTTCGCTCGAATGCGCACATCCTCGTATTTATTAAATTTATCTAATTTATTCTACGCTCCTTCAAATCAAATATTGAAATTTAATTTAGAAGTATCGATTTTATTTTGGGAAAAATGTATTTACCATAGCAATGAGTGGAAGAGAGCGAAAAGATACGACAATCTTGTCAGTTAAAGTGAGAGGGAACGATTAAATTTATTCAATTAATTTTTTTTCTAATTTATTGGCTTAAATTGTTGTGAATCATGCTTAAAACCGAGTGTGCACATTCGAGCTCAAAGTGGCACATTCCGATCTCGGGAAAATGAAGCGCGCCGCTCCGCGTCGCGCTTCATTTGCCTCCCTCGCTCGGAAATGTGCCACTTTTCGCTCGAATGCGCACATCCTCGTATTTATTACGTTTGTCTAATTTATCATACGCTCCTTCGATCAAAAGATTTAATTAAATGTAATAAACATCGATTTTATATTCGAAAAACGTATTTACCATAGCAATGAGTGGAAGAGAGCGAAAAGATACGACTATATTGTCGGTTAAAGTGAGAGGGAACGATTAAATTTATTCAATTAATTTTTTTCTAATTTATTGGCTTAAATTATTGTGAATCACGCTTAAAACCGAGTGTGCACATTCGAGCTCAAAGTGGCACATTCCGATCTCGGGAAAATGAAGCGCGCCGCTCCGCGTCGCGCTTCATTTGCCTCCCTCGCTCGGAAATGTGCCACTTTTCGCTCGAATGCGCACATCTTCGTATTTTTTACATTTTTTTATATTCTTCGCTCTTGCAAATCAAACCAAATTAAATTTAGTTTATGTTCAATTTAGTTATATGTGCAAGAGACGTATTTACCATAGCAATGAGTGGGAGCGAGCGAAAAGATACGAAAATCTCGTAAGTGCAAGCGAGAGGGAACGAGAACTTTGAACTTGTAGTTTGAAAATCGTAGAGTAGGGAAACTTGTTGTACCTTGGTCCCTTTGTACCTAAAGCAATTTCTCGTCTAATTTATTGGGCTAAATTGTCCTGAATCATGCTGAAAACGGTGCAAATCGTAAAATGCGACAACATTAGAATTGTTTAAAAGAGCCATAGCAACATATAGTTTAAAACCACTGAGTTAAAATTTTCAAACAAAATCTACTAAGAAAAAGACGCCAATTTCAATTTATCAAAAATTACCAAATCGATTAGTAATTTATGTAATTAATCCAAAATTTATTTATTTATATTAATTTTTACATTTGGTTATATTTATAACTGCATTATTTCGATTTTTAAAATTATAAATATTTTTTTATGGATTATATATTAGGGGAATCTGTTGTACTTTGGACCCTTTGTACCTAGGGCAACTTAATTTTTTTTAATATTTGCGGGCCTTCGTAACCCATAATTTTCGATATTTCAAATGCCACATTGACAGACATTAACGTCAAGTTAGCAGCAGCTGGCCAATGTACTTTGTTAGTGTATGAGATCAATTGAAATTTTTAATCGAAAAAAAGTAAGTCTTTTTATATTCTTTTTACTTAAATATCTTATTGATTTTTGTTACCTAAGAACAAATGACTCATCGTAATAGAAATATTATTTATTAATGTTTGCATAGTAGTGATCTGATTTTGGCACAGCACAATCTTTAATTTTATTTTTGAGTTTAAACATCAAGGGTCGGTGTGTTGTACCTTGGTCACTGTCAATAAATTGTACCTTGGCCCTAAGATCAACGTGCAATAAATAAAAATTTAGATATACCTTTGTTATAAATTCTTTTTTTTTATTTTGCTTCAGATAATATGCGTCGCAAGTCTAACAAAAAATTTAAATTTTTGCAATTGCATTAAGTATGTGAAATTTTAATATACGAGAAAAGTTTTGTTAATTTTTGAAACAATTTTAGTGTCATCTCAAAGAAGAACATTAGTAGTTCTTATAATCCAAAAATAAATATATAGTTTCCATAGAGCAATGGGTTTTAGTGTGCTTAATGTGAATAGAGCCAAGGTACATCACCTCTGTTGTACATAGGCCATAGAACCACTAATTTTTAAATCTTATAGCAATTTGAGTAAACGGTTGGTAATGTTTTCAAATATTTTATTATGAATACCTTATTAGTGCCCCACTACGATGCAATTCATTTTATCAACAAATTGTTACATATACAATTCAAAAAAAAAAATTACATGTAAAATAAGGGCCAAGGTACAACTTCCATCTTAACGCTTATGGCCAAATTTCGGGCCATTCTGACCTTTTTAAATAGGAACTTTAATTATCATCTCACTATCCGTTCTTTAAATGCGAAATTCAATAGATTCTTCAAGTCCGGGCCTGAAAAAAGCAAAACTCCATTTATCATTCAATTATTGCACGTTTTTTTTTGTACAAAATATTGCTGTTTTAAATCTTCCGCCTTCAACTTAATGTGGGTGTTCGTTTTCTACTCAAATTCTGGCTTTGAGGAAATAGATCGTCTATTGCGAGATATAAAACATACAATCACTTTATCAAAATAATAAACAGATAACACAATAGCACGTTAATCTCAAGCGAGTAGTGTTTTATAGCAAATACGGGCCGCATTAGTTTCGCGTTATAATCCTTAAACAAGTATTATGTAGTGCCCGATTATTTTCTACCTTCCTTATCAGGAAGAGGAGATACTTAATAAACCTAATCCTAATACCAAAGCTTATCTCTAGTGCTTATAGAAATAATTTTAGAATATGCAAATTCGACTTTGTTATCTCTTGTTATCCGAAGGCATCGAGCCTCTATTCGCGAAGTAATTAGGTTCTAAATATTGCCTGTGCGTTATCTTCGTGCACTTAAGATTAAGCATTCGTCTAAGCCATTATTTCGGTGCGAAGTGTGGTTTTCGTTTGAAAAATTCCACGACGTTTTGCACAATTATCCAATCGTATGCGAGTCGGACGGGCAGAAATTCTAAATTACTCCTTAATCGTTTTAAAGTGTTAATTTCTTACTTTGATAGCAACTGCGTAAGTCTCTGTGAGATTGCTTTTCTGTTTGAAGAACTTTCAACTTTGGAACTTTAATTAAATTTTAGAAGTATTCTCTAAGTCTTAAGGGGTATTTTAATAGTGTTCAACTAATTACCAACACTCTCGTAATTACTTTACATATAATCCATAATTATAACGCTGTTCGAACTAGTACTTAGGAGGACGTCATTTTTTTTTAAATGCAATTTAAAAAAAAATATATTCGATTTAAATCTAGCGCGTTTTTAAGTTGTTTTTTAATTGAATTTGGGAGAGGTGGACATATTGGTTTTTAGTGTTCAATTGGTTTGTTTATTTAGTAACTATAACTATATCGCTTTATTGATATCAAATTAGAAAAATTATTATTATTTCGATTTAAATCTCGCGCCTATTTAAGTTGTTTTTTTAATTAAAATGAAGGAGGTAGACATATTGGTTTTTAGTATTCAATTGATTTGTTTATTTAGTAACTATGACTATATAGATTTGTTTATATCAATTTAGAAAAAAATTAATATATTTCGATTTAAATCTGGCGCCTATTTCAGTTGTTTTTTAATGAAATTGAGGGAGGTAGACATATTGGTTTTTAGTGTTCAATTAATTTGTATATTTAGTAACTATGACTATATGGATTTATTTATATCAATTTAGAAAAAAAATTAATATATTTCCATTTAAATTCGCGTCATGCAAACTCACTTTAAGGAATGTTTATTAAAACGTTAAGTGTTTTACCATTAAATACAGGCCAGTCGTTTAAACGTTTAAGTTGTTTTTAAATTAAAATGGTGTAGGTAGACATATTAGTTTTTAGTGTTCAATTGATTTGTTTATTTAGTAACTATGACTATATCGATTTATTTATATCAATTTAGAAAAAAAATTAATATATTTCCATTTAAATAGCGCGCCTATTTAAGTTGTTTTTAAATTAAATTGGGGTAGGTAGACATATTTGTTTTTAGTGTTCAATTGATTTGTTTATTTAGTAACTATAACTATATCGATTTATTTATAACAATTTAGAAAACAAATTAATATATTTCGATTTAAATCTGGCGCCTATTTAAGTTGTTTTTTAATGAAATTGAGGGAAGTAGACATATTGGTTTTTAGTGTTCAATTAATTTGTTTATTTAGTAACTATTACTATACCGACTTATCTATAACAATTTAGAAAAAAAATTAATATATTTCGATTTAAATCAAGCACGTTTTTAAGTTGTTTTTTAATTATATTGGGGGAGGAGGACATATTGGTTTTTAGTGTTCAATTGATTTGTTTATTTAGTAACTATGACTATACCGATTTATTTACAACAATTTAAAATTAATAATTTAGCTATTTATAAGAATTGCAATATTTCTATTTGACAGTTGAAAAACAATTTTTAATTTATTTTGAGTTAAATTGGGGAATTAGATATATTGGTTTTTAATCTTCAATTAATTAATTTATTTGTTATTGTTCTACATATTTATTTATTAAAAAAAAATGCAAAACTGAATTTAAATATTTTGAATTATAATTTATTTGGAGGCACTTTTTTAAATTTACACTGATGAGCGTTTAAAACTGCACGAGCGACTTAATCGACAAAATATATTATATATGATTATTAAAAAAATATTATGAACACATGACAAATGTATATAATAGTCGGCACTTGTACACAAATGCTATAAAATTTTTGATCAAAAATAATAATTTTAAAATGTTCAAATACTAATAAATCCAAATAAAATTGCGAAACCGATAGTGCGTTTAAAACTGCACGTTATAATGGTTTCTAATTAACCTTCCGTGTACAAGGCGGGTATAACTAACGTGACCAATTTTTTCTTGTTAAAACGGGACGCTTGGTAATCGTGCTGAAACCGAGTGTGCACATTCGAGCTCAAAGTGGCACATTCCGATCTCGGGAAAATGAAGCGCGCCGCTCCGCGTCGCGCTTCATTTGCCTCCCTCGCTCGGAAATGTGCCACTTTTCGCTCGAATGCGCACATCCTCGTATTTATTACGTTTGTCTAATTTATCCTTCGCTCATTCAAATGAAAAATTTAAATTCAATTGAATAAATGTCGATTTTTTATTGGAAAAAAGTATTTACCATAGCAATGAGTGGAAGAGAGCGAAAAGATACGAGAAACCCATAAGTACGAGTGAGAAGGAATGATAAAAATTATTTACTAATTTTTCGTTAACAAAATTTATTCGAATTACGATTAAAACCGAGTGTGCACATTCGAGCTCAAAGTGGCACATTCCGATCTCGGGAAAATGAAGCGCGCCGCTCCGCGTCGCGCTTCATTTGCTTCCCTCGCTCGGAAATGTGCCACTTTTCGCTCGAATGCGCACATCCTCGTATTTATTACGTTTGTCTAATTTATCCTTCGCTCATTCAAATGAAAAATTTAAATTCAATTGGATAAATGTCGATTTTTTATTGAAAAAGTATTTACCATAGCAATGAGTGGAAGAGGGCGAAAAGATACAGAAACCTATAAGTGCGAGTGAGAAGGAATGATAAAAATTATTTACTAATTTTTCGTTAACAAAATTTATTCGAATTACGATTAAAACCGAGTGTGCACATTCGAGCTCAAAGTGGCACATTCCGATCTCGGGAAAATGAAGCGCGCCGCTCCGCGTCGCGCTTCATTTGCCTCCCTCGCTCGGAAATGTGCCACTTTTCGCTCGAATGTGCACATCCTTGTATTTATTGCATTAATATAATTTACCATAAGCTCCTTCAAATCAAAAATTTTAATTTAATTCAGTAAATATCGATTTTATATTTGTAAAACGTATTTACCATAGCAATGAGTGGAAGGGAGCGAGAAGATACAATGTGTTTTACTTGAACCTATTTATTATTAATTATTAAAATATATTTCTTATGATTGAACTGTCATAAAGTGCAATTTTGTGGATTTTATTTTATTTTATTTTCGGGGTATGCAATGTGACGTTTAGTCGCCTAGTATGCGGAAGGTTAAAACCGTTTTCTTTTTCAAAAAACTTAACATGTAAGTGAAATTAGAAATTGTACAAGTGCGAATTATCGTAGATATTCATTTGTTCATAATTCTTTTTTTTAATACACATAAATAATACATTTTGTCGAGTAAGTCGGTCGTGCGGTTTCAAACGCTCGTCAGTGTAAATAAATTAAATCGGTGGGAAGTCGACATTGCTTATTAACTTTCAATTGCTTCTTCTACTTAGTAACTACATATAGTTAGGTATCAATATTCCGTTAATAAAGAAAATAAACAAAACAATTTACATAAACATTTTGATTTGTAAATATAAAAGAGCACTGTTTTCATTCGATTCGATTCAAATACAAACGAGAGAACGTGCACACATCAGCTTTTAACCTTCAATTTATTTATTTACTCAGTAACTATGGTAACGTAGCTTTATTTATAACGATGGCGTCATAATTGTTTTCGACTTCGAAAAAATTCGAGTGCGAGTGCTTAAAAAAAAGCTTTTTAAGCGGAATCGAACGAAGCATTATTTAATCAACTAAACAAACTTTAGGCTCCGAAGAGCTCTCTCCGAAGTCCCATAAAAACGCCGTTGAAGATGTCGATTGCCTCCTGGAGTCCGCGACATGTGTTGTTGACTTTTTTTTCTATCAATTTTTAAATGTGTGCCGCTTTAATTTTTTCGAAACGTCGATTTCGCCACCGGCTCCGAAGAAGTACGTAAAACGGTTGTTTTTTCGGAGTGGGTTAGAAGAAGAAGAAGATGTAAAAAAAGCGGTATAACGAGTTTTCGTAAAGAAGTCGTACGTCATGAGCGGCGCACACCTACCTGGAACGGAGAGTAGCACGAACGCACAGAAGGGTATGAAGATGATGAATGCGAGCACCAGGAAGCAATTGCGCCGTCGCAGGGAGGACATGGCGAGGTTGGTCAGTGCCATGTCCTTCCGTCACACACTCCGACACCTGCACTTGCACATCGTCCCCAGCATGCGACTTCTTCGGCACGTGTTTTAAATTTTCTTCGTCCACCACCTCTTCGAAGGTGCTTCGGCCGGACGGTTACTGACGAAATAAACGAGGCGACCGCTTTTGTCGATGATCACGCGTGACGAAGTGCTACGAGCATGCTTTCAGAGCGAACTCAATCCTCTCGTGGCATTTTTATGGCAGAGACTGAATTAATTCGACGGCTGCCGGCGCTTATGTAAGGTCGTCGTCGAAAGCACGCGGTCTCGTCGGTCGTAAACGTACCGCGAGTTACGACGAGACCGCGCCTCATCGCGCGCGCACTCCTTATTGATCTCTTTCGCCACGAGCACTCGGTGATCACTTGGTGGAGCATCTTCGTGGCCCTAGGCTATGACGCACTTCGACTTCCCCAAGTGCCAAAACGATTCGCGGCCGCACTAAAATAACAACGGTTTTTTTGATTTTGTGTTTTCGCTTTTCGTCTTTTTTTTTGCTTTTGAAAGTCTCTTAGAGGTTTATTTGAGATGAACGCCCTGCCAACTCTACGTCCCGTACAACTGATTCGGTCGCTTTCTAGTCAGTGGCGCAGTATATTTTGGGGTCTTGGAAATTATTTTAGGTTTAAGTCAAAAGGTTTGATGAAAAAAAAATTAATCGTAATTTTAATGTCCAATATCTTTTAAAAATATTAATTAATTGTTCACAGGACTTGGAGTGTCAATAAAATCATCAATTATTGTTAAATATGGTTGGGTAACCGACCAATAGATAGACCCCCTCCCCCATAGATGCACAAAAATTATTTTAATAATTATTTACATCATGTGATTTTGTTTATATTTGATTAACAATGCAATAAATTAAGCTATTTAAAAATAAAATCAAAAAAATATAAAAAAATTTGCTCTCCATATATTGATGAGAATTTTTGAACCTCAATACAATAGATAGATATTAAATTTATCTTTTACATTTTTGTTATATTTTTTTTTCATATTTGTATGAAAATGGTTATTAGTATTTACAAATTTTAAATATATTTTTTTTTAAGATGACTGCCAACAAGAAATGTTACAAATTTTATTTTTATTCGTCTGATGATTTAAAGAATACATTCAAAGATGATAATGATAAAGAGAAAAAATATATATTTTATCGTTTTTTTTTGTTGATTTTATATAAGCTAACGGACCCAAATAAGGCCCACCTTAAGTTTATAAAGGCATAATTAATAAGTTTTTGAAAAAAAATGCATCAATACTTCGTAATCAAAATGTTAATTTATATTAAACTTCAAAATAAAAGTAACAATCTTTTTCTTGTAACATATACAAGCTTTTACGCATGATTCGAAATCAGGAAGCGGGAAATTTGAAAACTGGGCTTTATTGGGCACCGGGCCTTATTTGAATCAGTTACCTTATTAAAATTATTATATTAACATCTAATTAATGTTATGTAGCGTACAAGAGCAAGACATTTTTCAAGAGAGTAAAATTGCTTTTTCATATATTTTGTAATTTATGATCTCATCTATTATTTATTTATTGGTTATTTTCATTAAGTTTAAGCTATTAGTTATTAGAGTTAAAAATTTAATTATTCTTTATAACAATCAAAAATATTAGTTTTGAAAAGCGTCCATCTATTGGTTGTGGCCGTCTATCTCTTGGAAGTTTTGATGATCTATGAGCTTGATCTATGAGATTTTTTCTTAAAATTTAATTAATTAATATTTAAAAAAATTAATATACTTATTCTTTTCAAAAGGTGAATTTGGAACATTATATTGTCCGTTTTAACTTTTGTTTAAAAAAATGCCTAATATGTTATTAAGCAAAATAATCCACAAGAGCTTTCCTACATAAATTTTGTGGATAATAAATTCCTGTAATACCAAAAATGAAAAAAAATATTTAGAAAATTTCTAATCATTTTGGTTTTTTCTAAACGATTTTCATATTTTTTTCAATAATTTTCTACCAAAATCAAATAGGGTCTATATTTATAATAACAGTTGGTGCCAAAATGAGGACAAATAATGGTCTAATTTTTCTTTTGTTTTTACCATCGTAAACAAGCCAAAAAAGTGTACAAAGAATGTTTGCGCAAAATTAATTTGTCTCTACTAATGAAAAAGTTACAAATATTAAATTATAGTAAAATCAATAATTTTCATTCTTTTGTAAATAACTCAGTTTTTAGCCAATAGGTGATTTTGATATTTTTCTAAATTAATTTTTAAATAATCTGATCATTCTCAAAAGTTAAATTTTTTACAATTTTTTTAATCGTTATTAATGGATTGCCCAAATTTTAAGTAATATCTACTTATTATTTGTGGGTACATCTTATTGAGATAAAAATGCGATACTTTTATTAGTTTATTTATAATATTTATTTCTTAAATTGCGTTAAAAAATTACAATTTGTTTATAACACTAAAGCCGGGAGTTTTATTTAAATTTCACTATAAGAATCGAAAAAGGATTAAATGTTAGTCAATAGATGTCGCAAGCGTTTAGCACAAAAGTAATTTATGAATTTTCTAAACTCTAAATATCTGCAAGCAAAACAAAATTAGACATCAGACATAAAATAAATAGGGTGTAACATTTATTTAGGGAGCTGTAAATAATTAAGGGAGGGCGTTATAATTCTTTTTCGTAGTTAACAACATCCATGTGTTCTTCCTTATTGAATTTCCCATCGTTTTCCAATCAATTGCCTATCAAGAAAAGGTGTATTATCCTCGCCAGATCGCTTTCGCAAACCTATTTTGTTCTTTGATCTCTTTTAACACCTTTTAAGATCTTTTGTGGCTTTTTTTTTCCTTTTTGCTTTTGACGTTTTATTTCTGAGGTACTTTTGTTATTGTTTTCATCCGAAATTCTTTGATTTGTCAAACGAAAACTTGCTTAAGTTTTTTTTTCCTGAAGCAATTCGGTAGATTTGTTAATTGGATTGCAAAAGTGAAGATCAATATTTACTTTTAACAAAAAAAAAAGTTTATTGTCAACTCATTAGCGAGTACTCCAATATTTTATTAACACTCCTCTTTACATGGTTAAATGATAATAGGACATTAGCAGATAATCTATAATGCAGATTTGACGTCGGAAACTAATCATTTAATTACTTCTGAAATTTTTTTCAAACATGTTAACACCTTTCATCTCCTTCCACTAAAAATGAACCAAGGGAAGCTATATGCAATACGCAAAAAAAATTTTTTTTAAGTTTTATTAATTGCGGTTAATACAAGATGTAGTTTTAATGCTCGATATAAAATACAAAGCGGCTTTTAATCGCATAAATTGTAACTGTTTTGAAAATGTAGGCCAAGGATCTAAGTCACCTGCTGTTGTGTTTAATTATTAAAATTTGCCGCTTTGTTGCAGACATAAAACCGCCTTTTATAATTGGCGTAAAGTTTTTTTTAAAAACTTTTCGATGCCTTTAATCGCATTACTTGTTAGCGTTAATGCGAAATTACGATTGTGGTACCGTAACCATGGTTACTTCGTAAATAAACCAATAGCGATTCGTATATATTTTAAATCGACCAATCAGAATTGAAATTTTTATTTGGCGCCAAAAATAAATTTATTTAGGACTTCTTCTAATTTTAGCCCTTTATAATTACAGTAAAACCTCAATTATCCGGACCTAAGTTATACGGATTTGCGATTATCCGGATTTTCAACCGCGTTCCGACTCGTTGCGAAAATTAAACATCGGTATTTCTTACTAATTTTTTTTTTTTTATTTACGCACTAAACAGTGTTTTTTTGCTTTGTTGATTTTAAGATAATGTGCGACTGTTTTATTTAGTGATTAATATTTGTTGCGTTTTTTGTAAACATATACCTAACAATTTGACCAAGTTTTTTCCTGTTAAAACGGGACGCTTTGTAATCGTGCTTAAAACCGAGTGTGCACATTCGAGCTCAAAGTGGCACATTTCCGATCTCGGGAAAATGAAGCGCGCCGCTTCGCGTCGCGCTTCATTTGCCTCCCACGCTCGGAAATGTGCCACTTTTCGCTCGAATGTGCACATCTTTGTATTTATTAGATTTGTCTGTTTTATCCTTTGCTCTTTTAATTAAAATATTTAATTGAATTTACTAAATAGTGATGTTATGTCCAAAAAACGTTTTTACCATAGCAATGAGTGGAAGTGAGTAAAAAGATACGACAATCCCGTAATTGCAAGCGAGAGGGAACGATTAAAATGATTTAACCTAATGTTTCCTCTAATTTATTAGCCTAAATTATCGTCAATCGTGCTTAAAACCGAGTGCGCACATTCGAGCTCAAAGTGGCACATTCCGATCTCGGGAAAATGAAGCGCGCCGCTCCGCGTCGCGCTTCATTTGCCTCCCTCGCTCGGAAATGTGCCACTTTTCGCTCGAATGCGCACATCCTCGTATTTATTGGGTTTGCCTATATTATTTTATTCTTCAATTCAAAAAATTAAAAGTCGAATAAATTAGATCTATTTGTTGTTTGAAAAAGGTTAGATATTATATTCCTTTTGATAATTTATCGTGGTGCGCTTCCGCACGCTTAATTTTAGCGAGCTTGATAAAAATAATTTCAGGTGTACTTTCGAAGGTTTACTAATTAGCATTTTTGATTAATTATTATTATATACCTATGGATCAAATTTTCTGAAGTGGGCCACTAAAAATCAACTAGTTGATTTTTACATCATCTTTTGCAGATTGCTGAAGGTTTATATGTCAAAATTAATGTCTCCAAATATTTTTGGGTAATTTTCATTTTGTAAAAATTATAAACAAATTAGTTTTAAGGCACATTTTGTATACAATGTTGTAATTATACTTCATTTATGGATTAATTCAATTTTTAAATATAAAAAAAATATTTATATGTTACATAGGGGGTGCATCAAAATTTTAGAATGACTTGGGTGGGTTATGTTAAAAAAAAGGTTGGGAAATAAGAGTCAAAATTCGGAAAAAGTTGAAGTATTTTTTTTTCATGTTCGTTGAAGTCTCTCATCTAGTTTAGTTTAAAAGCACTAAATTAGAAATGTAGTTTTTGGTAAAAATACCTTACTGTAATTTTTGATTAAACGAAAAGCGAAAAGTGGTACATTTAGTTCAGTTTGATTTAATTAATATTATTTGTAAGAGAGAAGAATAAGATAGGCAAATTCAATTATTAAAGAGTATGTGCACATTCAAGCGAAAACTTTTTCCGAATAGAAAATCTGGATTTGAAGGATTTGTTATTAATATAGTCCAATCTAATTAACACAAAGATGTGCACATTCGAGCGAAAAGTGGCACATTTCCGAGCGAGGGAGGCAAATGAAGCGCGACGCGGAGCGGCGCGCTTCATTTTCCCGAGATCGGAATGTGCCACTTTGAGCTCGAATGTGCGCACTCGGTTTTAAGCACGATTGACGATATTTTATGCACATAAATTAGACAAAAAATTAGTTAAATCATTTTGATCCTTCCCTCTCGCTTGCACTTACGAGATTGTCCTATCTTTTCGCTCACTTCCACTCATTGCTATGATAAATAAGTTTTTCGAATTTAAATCAATATTTAGTAAATTGATTTGATTTTGATTTGATGAAGAATACAAATATGTGCGCATTCGAGCGAAAAGTGGCACATTTCCGAGCGAGGGAGGCAAATGAAGCGCGACGCGAAGCGGCGCGCTTCATTTTCCCGAGATCGGAATGTGCCACTTTGAGCTCGAATGTGCACACTCCGCGTTCGGCCATGATTAACAATAATCAATTTACTTTTAAAAAATTCAAGTAATTCTAAAACCGTAGTTGCGCTCTCAAAATGCCTTTTTTGGGCTTCGCTTATTTTTCATAATTTTTTACTTTTTTCATTGCGAAATTGCCGTGAAATTAATTTGTATTTAAATAAGGAGGCAAAAATGAAATTCTTGTTGGGATTTCTTAATATTCGATATCGTAATTGAGAATTTTTTGAAAACGGGACATTTTGGCGTCCCGAATGATTGCTTGGGGACAACGGGGCAAATGATCTGAAAACTGAACAATCCCATTTATAAAATAACCGACATTTATTACTAATTTTACAGATTATTGGTCCTTGTCTATTTCAAAGTACTCCCCTCTTCTAGTGACACACTTTTCCCAGCGGTGTTTCTATTTCGCGAAGCAGCCCTTGATATCTTCGTTGGCGCGCAATTCATAATTTTCAGTTATTTTTTGAACAGGCCTCGTATATATTTTACATCGACCAATCAGGATTAGAATTTTTATTTGGGCGCCACAAATAAATTATTTTTGCGACTTTATTTCGAAGAACCCTTAAGCGTTTGATTGATCGTACACGAGAATAAATAGGAGACAAAAGAAAAAGTACGTTAATTAGGAACGTTCTAATTTTTAATTGAACAAAAGGAAACCGCCCCCACCCTTGAAGAGTTTAAAAGAGAAACGTATTGTCACGAACATGTCTTAGAAAATAAGGAAACCAACCCTTAATCGAGTAGTTTTTTGCGAGAAACGGTCGCGACTAATACCGAAGCTCATAATGGCTTTTGTAAATGGAAGTCCTGATCTTTCGGAGTATCCTGAAATTGAGGAAGACGCCAGTTCTACAATTTCTTTGGATCAAACCCAATTTCAGGTTAATTGTTTTTATGCTATTGTTTGCTTTTTATTGCTTTTATACGTTTGTCGAGATTGCGAGATTGTAACGGTTAACTCTCGATTTTCAGTTTGTGTTGGTTTATTTAAAAAAAGAAACCCAAAAGACGTAATTATTTAAAAATTATCTGATATAGGCCGGTCGCGTTAAGAGCACTGTGTCGTTATCGTTGCTAAGCACCGCTGCCAGATTTATTTTTTAGGTTATCTGAATTTATGTTATTGTCAGTTGCTTAGGATAAGGCGTACCAACTAATAAATTCAATTTTACTAGGATTTTAATTAATTTATGAATTAAATTAAATATTACTTTTTGATTGTGATAAACAACCATGACGTCATACCTTCTTAACGTAAATATGCTTTAAACACATCAATTTATTGATTATAATTTATAAGGCAGTAATTGTTGGATTTTTAATGCATGACCAACTTTTAAATTGGAAATTTAACCAAATGGATTTTCCATTCGGTTGCAAACGGATATTATTTAATAATTTCGTCGCTTAACAAGTACCGATCGATTGTACTTCTTCTTGATTGTATCTTTAAAAAGTACTTGGGCTTAATTTGTTTTCCATTCGTGCAAAAGCTGGAAGCTCTATTTTTAGGGTCGTTATACAAATGGGGATCACGAGATCCTTATTTTTACGTTTGAAAATTAATTGCGGGCAGGACAAAAATAAAATCGTCTTGCACTTTTTTTTTAATGCGGTCGCTCCGAAGAGTCGCGCTGCGGGTTTAATTTTTTTAATAAGTCGACACGCGAATTAAATTTCAATTAGAAAAATTACAAAACACTTTTTTCGATTAAAGTCGGAGAATTTAGCGAACGAATTCTTTAAAGTCGTCGTGTGCTCTTTGTATTGAAATTGGAAACCTTGAATGCGATATTAAATATACGAGCATTAAAAAAAAGATATAAACTTTTTTTATTTCTTAGCAATTCAAGGATGGAAGTGTATTTTGTGCGAAAATGGCAATTCTTGAGGAATTACTTTCGCATTTTTCTATTTTTTTATGGTTTAAAAACAACGATTACGTTTTTAATTATTTTATAATTAATCATAATATATACGTCCAATATCTTTTGATATTAATTATTGTTAACAGAAATTGGACTTCAAATAAAACAATTGATGTTAAATGTGCAACGTTTCGTTTCTTTATTGAAACTTTTCAAGCAACTGAACATCTCAAAATGTTTTAACTATCAAAATACATGTACAATTTTGAGTTTTGATGGTTAAAACATTTTTTGAGATGTTAAGTTGCTTGACGAATTTAATAAAGAAACGAAACGTGGCACATTTAACATTTAACAGTTGTTTTATTTGAAGTCCAATTCTTGTTAACGTTAATTAATTTTATAATTAACGATTTGTGTGTTTCTAATAATCCTAAGGCTATATGGATACCATTAAATTATATTATCGCTTTTGCTAATAAAAAAAATTTTTCTATCGAATTAAATTCTTCGTTTTTCTTCATTTTTAGTTACGTTGGTTTTTTTTTCTGTTTGGGCAAATCGAATTTAGTCGAAATTAGTCTTTATTGTGTTTTAATAAATATCGATTTTATATTTGAAAAAAATATTTACCATAGCAATGAGTGGAAGAGAGCGAAAAGATACGACAATATTGTCAGATAAAGTGAGAGGAACGATTAAATTTATTCAATTAATTTTTCGACTAATTTATTGGCCTAAATTGTTGTGAATTATGCTTAAAACCGAGTGTGCACATTCAAGCTCAAAGTGGCACATTCGATCTCGGGAAAATGAAGCGCGCCGCTCCGCGTCGCGCTTCATTTGCCTCCCTCGCTCGGAAATGTGCCACTTTTTGCTCGAATGCGCACATCTTCGTGCGTATTACATTTGTCCAATTTATCCTACGCTCCTTCGATCAAAAATTTTAATTAAATTTAATAAACATCGATTTTATATTCGAAAAACGTATTTACCATAGCAACGAGTGGAAGAGAGCGAAAAGATACGACAATCTTGTCAGTTAAAGTGAGAGGGAACGATAAAATTTATTCAATTAATTTTTTGTTTAATTTACTGGCTTAAATTATTGTGAATCGCGCTTAAAACCTTGTGTGCACAGAACCCGAAATTTCGAATTTAGCCAGATTTTAAAAAATCTGAGGTCCTACGATGTTTAGGAACGTTTTACTGATTTTAGCATGTATTTATTTGTCAAAATCGGTTAAGTGGTTCTTTAGGTATTGCAAAAAACCGAAAAACTTAACAAAAAAGAGTATTTTTGAAAAATCATATCTCCAAAACGGTATTGATTTTCTTTAAGAGTATTTTTTATAATTTAAAGAAACACTTCAACTTTCAAAGAAAAAAATAAAATTGGGTTTTTAAATCGGAATTTTTAAAATATGAATTTTGAATTATTTATCGATAATATGAAAAATATGGGCGGTGAATCCAAACTTAAATTGGAGTTTGATATTTCATTTAGAACATTGTTTTGCGTCTTAATAAAAATTAATTTAATTAATGCATAAACTTTTTTAAATATATTCATATTTTTTATGTAAACTTATAAAAATCAAAAAATTAATATAGTTTAAGTTATCAATTTTATTGTTCTTTTTTATCTTCTACATCTTCGCCTACTAACAATAGATTTAAATTCAAAGTATTTTCATTTTCAAGCTCATCATCCCCTAACTAAGTTTGGATTCTCCCTCCATATTTTTAATAAATAAATCAAAAATTCGTATTTAAAAATTCCGAGTTAAAAATTCAATTTAATTTTTTTGTTTTAAGGTTGAAGTGTTTCTTTAAATTATAAAAAATATGATTTTTCAAAAATATCCGTTTCTGTCAATTTTTTTCGGTTTTTTTGCAATAACTAAAGAACCACATTCTTAAATCAGTTAAACGACACTAAACATCGTAGGACCCCCAGATTTTCTAAAATCTTGCAAAATCCAAAATTTTAGGTTTTTCGGTTTTTCGGAATTATATTAAAAACTAACTCACCGATTTCAAAAATTCGTTTAAAATCGGTTTCCCCGTGGTCAAATACATAGAAATAACTATGTTTTAGAAAAAAGTTGTTTTAGTCGACCCTGGTCCATAGTGAAATGTAATAAATACGAGGATGTGCGCATTCGAGCGAAAAGTGGCACATTTCCGAGCGATGGAGGCAAATGAAGCGCGACGCGGGCGCGCGCTTCATTCGAGATCGGAATGTGCCACTGACTCGAATGCACACTCGTTTTAAGTATGATTTACAATAATTTAAGCCAATAAATTAGACAAAAATTAATTGAATAAATTTAATCGTTCCCTCTCACTTTAACTGACAAGATTGTCGTATCTTTTCGCTCTCTTCCACTCGTTGCTATGGTAAATACGTTTTTCGAATATAAAATCGATGTTTATTAAATTTAATTAAATTTTTGATCGAAGGAGCGTAGGATAAATTGGACAAATGTAATAAGCACGAAGATGTGCGCATTCGAGCGAAAAGTGGCACATTTCCGAGCGAGGGAGGCAAATGAAGCGCGACGCGGGCGCGCGCTTCATTTTCCCGAGATCGGAATGTGCCACTTTGAGCTCGAATGTGCACACTCGGTTGTAAGCATGATTCACAATAATTTAAACCAATAAATTAGACAAAAAATTAATTGAATAAATTTAATCGTTTCCTCTCACTTTAAAAAAATTTAATTAATTTAAATTATATTATCGCTTTTGCTAATAAAAATACATTTTTCAAACGAATTAAATTCTCCATTAATTTTTTTTTCAAATAACAAAGAGGAGGTAACGATGTAAAAGACCCCTCTAATAAACTCTTCGGGTTTCATCCAACAATTTCTGATGAGCAATTAATTGATATGAAAAGCTTCAGAATTTAATGAATGGCTCGTAAAAGTGCAGAGCTTTAACGATACGAAAAAGGGAAGCTTTTTTAAATTCATTTTCGATCGCGAGTACAATAAACCGTGGCCATTAAGCGAGCCAAATGAGAAATCCATTGAAACTGTATTCCTCATTGCGAATAGTGCGACGTGAATATTTTTTTAAAAACGCACGCATCCATTCCCAAAGCCAGGATGTCGCTCAAGGATGCGACTGCGACTTCCGCAGGTTCTTAGAAAAAAAAAACGCAAGGAGATTCGATTTCAGATACCCCAACAGAAAATATAACATTTTTGAGCTTTCGATTCGATTGTCGAAGAAAATCTTAAAATCAACTGCTTCGGGGGTTAGATTGGACAAAAAAAAATTGATTGAAGGGTTCTTCGACGAAAAACCGACACAAACGTCACATAAAAAAATTAGTTTAATTAATTGGACTTTATTTAAGAATTTTGTGTTAAGTGATCATTTGGAAAATAAATCCTTCGGCAGCCTTTTAAATAAAATTAATTAAATCGCATCCGAAAGGATGACTTTTAATTGTTATTGTTCGAAAGAAAAGGTAAACGATCTCGACGAAAGAAAAGTTAAAAAAATGAGAGTCATGTGAATTGGAACAATTAAAATTTGCACATTCTTCTTATTATTTAATGTTAGATTTAAAAGAAAAAGGAACACATTCCAATTGTTGCATAATTGCTTCGGGTTGTGAGAAAAATTTTGATTTCCTTTCCATTAAATTGATACGGGGCTTCTCACGAGCGAAATTCGGTTATTTCCTTTTACGCGAAATTTTGGTAGGGCTTCTTAAAATAGAACAACAACAAAAGCGAACGATAACAATAATAATTGTGCGATTTTATTTCGGATTGCTCCGCGCTATTTTTTCGAAAAAATATCGGTTACCGTGCCAGAATTCTATTTTTAAAGTGGAGTAGCAGAAAGAAACTAATTTAAAAGTAGTTGAGATTGTTTTATAATTTGTGATCCAGACACGAATTGTATACATACAACAAATAAATAAAAAACTGTCTCATTAAAAGCTTCTGCGCGTTCTCTTAGGGCCATTATTTATAAATCACAATTAAATAAGAACAATACCATACTAAAACACTAATATCTCGGGCTTTTATACTTCTTCTACTTTGTCGAGGATTCTTCATAAATCCTTATTTCGTTGCCATTAACCGCCTTCTCGCCTTCAGATTGGATGCGGTGCAGCATCTTGGGGGTTTTTCTTCCGCGTTACTTTAATTTGCCCAATTTTAAGAGCGATCAAATATTTTCGCGAGAAATAGTTAAAGTTGCGGAAGCGCGCGTTTTTAAAGCGTTTCGCACTTGCCCTTTGGAAAAATCCAAACAATTTTAGTTTAAAAAAAAAGAGCGATTTATTAAGGGCGTAGATCGCCGAATTTAGTTCAATGCATTTTAAATGTAAACACCTCTCTTATATCATATTGGATTTTTGATAAATCAAGTTTTACGCTAAATATTACTAAAGCCTATTTTCGTATGCTTCGTATGCTTTCAGAAAAGGTTTAAAGTAGAAATATTTTACGGACAGACAAACAGACAGACAGACAGATAGACAGACAGACAGACAGACAAAATGTTAAAAACCCGTATTTGCTTATATTTATTTATAAGTTTGTCAAGTAAAACTTGTTGATTTATCCAAGATCCTATTTAAAAAAAAATGTTTTATATCTCGAAAAAATAATTCAATTTTATTTTCAACAATACGGCACTTTAACTCCTTGACATACAAAAAAACCGAATTTGATGAGTCCGAAAAAAACTATTAATTTGGCTCGACTTAACTGTTATGAGCATACACAAATAACATAAAATAAATAATTAATAGTTTTAAAATATTTTGAAATATGTAGAGCAGTGTTTCCCAATCTTTTTTAACATTCCCCACCTAAGTCATTCTAAAATTTTGATGCATATAATATATAACATATAAATATTTTTTATATTTAAAATTGAATTATTCCATAAATGAAGCCTAATTACAACTTGTTCAAGACACAAGATTTAGGTTTTAGCAAGAAATCACTAGGAAATTATTAAGAAAAGAAACAATAAGTAAATTTTAAAACATAAACTAAAAATATTTTTATATCGATAGCTCGAATTTTTGATAACGCGAATTATTTTTAGTTTCTCTTCAACTTCGACCTATCGAGGTTTGACTGTATTTAATTTTATAAATTTAATATTTCTGAACAATTAAGATAATTTATTTATTGAGTTTTCTCAATATTAATTTTATTTGCGTAAATTAATGATCTTCAAAGTTTTTGAAAACCACAAATTTTGTATTTACTCTATTTGAGTTTTCTGAAAATACATAATAATTTTTCATCAAAATTTCCTTTTAAATTTACCGAATAAAGTTTTGTTTTATTCAATTTGTGTTATACAAAAAAAATTGATAATTAAAAATTTCTAAAGTTCTTAAATATATTTTAAAAATTTTCCAAGTTATTAATTTATTTAATTTGAGTTGTCTAAAAACTTAAAATAATTTATTCTTCGAGTTTACTTTAATAATTTTGCTAAATGTTTAAAACTGAATTTCATTCTATGTAAAAAACCGGTGCATGTACTTATGTACGCACGTTAGAAGTAATACTTCTTTGGCGCGACGAAATTAAATATAACAACGCGCTATGTTGCGCTTGTGTATAGCCAGACCAGTGGTTATCAAACTATATGTTACTGCCCATATGTCGTTTTATTTGAAAACATCGCTATTTCGTTTTTAAATCCAAAAAGTAATTCAAACAAATTGAATGAATACGAAGATGTGCGCGTTCGAGCGAAAAGTGGCACATTTTCGAGCGAGGGAAGCAAATGAAGCGCGACGCGGAGCGGCGCGCTTCATTTTCCCGAGATCGGAAATGTGCCACTTTGAGCTCGAATGCGCACACTCGGCTTTAAGCACACTTTACAAAAATTAATTTGCTCTCTGACGATTCGCAATTAAATATTACAGAATTATATTAATAACAAAATTCCCAAATCGCCAATTTTGTGCCTTTTAACAAAATTATTGTTGAAAACAAACCTTTTTCGAAACCTAAAATTGAAAACAGTTCTTGACGTCTTAGAGACGTCAAAATCTACAATGACACCCTAACTGTTTGACGTCTCCTAGACGTCGTTGTATGTCAAGGGGTTAAAACACAAAATTCGGTGATCTACGCCCACTTGACCGACCTTATTACAACGTCCGCCAACAAAAGAGCAAATTAAAATTAAAAAACGATTCGAATCGGCTTATTAAATTAATTAGTCCCGGTTTAATTAACGACGATTTAATATTTAATAGCGCCGCATCGAACGACGAAACTTTTCTCTCGGTTGGCACTATTGTTTTTAAATTGTCCGCCGTTGTCCCGCTTCGTCTTTGCATTTTTGACGCGAAATAAAATTTTCATTTTGTGCAGGTCCAAATATTAATAACGCCAGTGTCAGGTCCCGAAGGAGGCACCGAAATAAAAGTGACCGGAGGAATTCCTAAACCAATTTCTCAAAAACTTCCTCCTATTCATAACAGTCAAAGTAAGTGAAATTTGATATGGTTTCTGTTTCGTATTTCGCCTTTAAATAATTTTTTTAGTTGCGTTTGCTTTTTTTTCTGTTTGGGCGAATCGAATTTGGGGTTGATGGTGGAAAGACAGTTTTTTTGACTTGGAATAAAAAACGAACGTTTTGCTTGAATTGAAATTAGTCTATTGTGTTTTAATAAATATAGATTTTATTTTCGAAAAATCTATTTACCATAGCAATGAGTGGAAGGGAGCGAAAAGATACGACAATCTCGTCAGTGCGAGTGAGAGGGAACGATTAAATTTATTTTTGGCTTAAATTGTTGTGAATCACGCTTAAAACCGAGTGCGCACATTCGAGCTCAAAGTGGCACATTCCGATCTCGGGAAAATGAAGCGCGCCGCTCCGCGTCGCGCTTCATTTGCCTCCCTCGCTCGGAAATGTGCCACTTTTCGCTCGAATGCGCACATCCTCGTATTTATGCCATTTGTCTAATTTATCCTACGTCCCTTCGATCAAAAATTGTAATTAAATTGAATAAACATCCATTTTATTTTTGAAAAATGTATTTACCATAGCAATGAGTGGAAGAGAGCGAAAAGATACGAAAATCTTGTCGGTTCAAGTGAGAGGGAACGATTAAAATTATTTAATTAATTTTTCGTTTAATTGATTGGCTTTAATTGTTGTGAATCATGTTTAAAACCGAGTGTGCACATTCGAGCTCAAAGTGGCACATTCCGATCTCGGGAAAATGAAGCGCGCCGCTCCGCGTCGCGCTTCATTTGCCTCCCTCGCTCGGAAATGTGCCACTTTTCGCTCGAATGCGCACATCCTCATATTTATTACATTTGTCTAATTTATTCTACGCTCCTTCGATCAAAAATTTTAATTAAATTTAATAAGCATCGATTTTATATTTGAAAAATGTATTTACCATAACAATGAGTGGAAGGGAGCGAGAAGATACGAAAATCTTTTCAGTTAAAGTGAGAGGGAACGATTAAAATCATTCAATTAATTTTTCGTCTGATTTATTGGCTTAAATTGTTGTGAGCAATTAATTTAATTATAGTAAAAATTGCCATTAAAATTTCAAAATTAACCTGTTCATCGGAAACCAGATGAAATCCCTAAATATTTTCAAAACAGCGAACAAAATTCTACTAAATATAAAAAAAAAAGTTCTCAAAAAATACATAGAGTAAAATTTATTATTTAATTCTATAAAATGTATACAAATATTTAATCAAACTTGAAATTTTTTATTTTAATTATTTTTACATTTATATTACTTATTGTTTTTTTGATTTCACTCAAACCTTAATAACCAATAAACATATTGATGTTTTTATTCATAGTTTTGTTTTATTTTCGAAAAAATCTCCAAACTCTGTACGTCCAAGTCCCCTCCATTCCCAAAGACTAATTTACTAAATAATTGAACTTCGATCAAAAAACGAGTTAAAGAAACAACTATTTATTATTACAGTTTATTACACGGTTTTCTTTTTATATCAATTATCTTTTTGTACGTTTATTTTTGAAATATCGTTAGCGCGACGTGTTTTTTGTAATTTTGTAGTAAAATGACTCGTCTTTTTACTAACAATTTCTATGAAAGAATGTGCAGTTATGTATAATTAGTTTCTTTTATGTAAACTTGTGTACATGTTAATGTTACATCGCTTTTCCATTACATCCAATTATTAGCACGGTCCATAATACCTATGCAAACACTTTCTGAATGGAATTACTTCACGCTCTCTTCCTTCTATGTACGCCACCTTTTACAATTAGCAATTTTTCTTAGAAAAACATTATCGGAATTCATAAAGTGTCGCGCAGAATAAAACAAAAAATGATTTAAGGTCAAAAATTGCATATTCAATTAAAAAAAAGTTCAAACTTTGGTGTTAATTGAACCAAAAAAATTTCAAAAACGTTTTCTTAAAGAATGTTGTTACATTTATTAGTATTGTTATTTGTTTTGGTCAAAATCGCGAATTACTTTAGAAAAAAAATTGAAAACTAAAAAAAATTGACCTTAAATTACTTCTAACTTTGTAAAATTAAAGTTTTCCATTTTTTTAAATTGAATTAGTTGCAATTTCTTTTGTTGCGTTTCGAAAAGAATTAATTTTGGGGTTTATCTCGGACGCTTAAAAATTTTTGAAGTTATCTCGTCGCAGAAGTATTTAAATAAACGTTAAAAATTGGTCAGATCGAAAAACATTGCACCCCTAATCCCTTTTTCAAATCGCACGATTAATGGGCAATTCGTGCACGCGCAAAAAAATTAATTAATCTTTCCCCAAAAAAAAACATCGATCTATTATAAGGCACACCACCTACAGATTTAAATTTAACACGAGAGCGAAATTCTGCATCCCTTCAGCAACAAGTGATGGGATCGCACAACAGGTGGCTTACAATTACTCGCAACCCTTATTTATTTTTAAGCGCCGAATTTGTCAAAAATTATTCATTTAAACGAATCAAACTTCTGGATTAGAAAAAGGTGTATTGATTTTGGTTTAACAAATAAAAAAGAAGACATTTAATTAACCACTCGTCAAAATCAAAAATTTTAGTAAGTTAGCTCGATTTTTTTGCACGTTTCATTGAATTGCTTTTTTCCCCAAAAAGGTTCGCAATGGATCACCAGGAGACTGAGTCCTGCGCCCCCAAAATCGGTCTCGTCGCGTTATAGAAATCACACAGCATTGCAGGACTCCAAAAGGGGAAGCAACAGTCGTCTCATTCCCGGCAGGAGTCCCGATAAGAAATTAAGGATTACTAACAGTAAGCCAGTTTTTTTTCTTTTGTACAGTTTTTGTTCCACGCATTTAAATTGAGATTTGAAACGTTAAATTCCAAATTGTGACTCGAACGCGCTTCGTATGCTTGCGCCATCTCTACGCCGATATGAGGAAGCTTGCCGAGAAAATTGTTCCATTCGACCGAAGGGATCTACAATTTGCGCGATTTACGAACAGATTTCTTTTACGAATTATTGCAGTTCGGCAAATCGGCCACAAATAATAATAATTGTTATTATATTTGAAGATGTTTCGACGAAATCACATCTCTTTAAGTAAAAATATGCATAAAAGGTCTTGATTTTTTCAAATTTTTTTAATGGTATTCCATAGTTAATCTTCCGTGTACTAGGTGAGGTATAACTAACGTGAAAATTTGAAAATTTGTTAACACGGCACGTTTGGTAATGGAGCTTAAAACCGAGTGTGCACATTCGAGCTCAAAGTGGCACATTCCGATCTCGGGAAAATGAAGCGCGCCGCTCCGCGTCGCGCTTCATTTGCCTCCCTCGCTCGGAAATGTGCCACTTTTCGCTCGAATGCGCACATCCTCGTGTTTATTATATTAGTATAATTAATCGTGCGCTCTTTCAAATCAAAAATTTTAAATAATTTAGTAAATATCGATTTTATATTCAAAAAACGTATTTACCACAGCAATGAGTGGAAGAGAGCGAAAAGATACGATAATCTTGTCAGTTAAAGTGAGAGGGAACGATTAAATTAATTCAATTAATTTTTTGTCTAATTTATTGGCTTAAATTGTTGTGAATAATGCTTAAAACCGAGTGTGCACATTCGAGCTCAAAGTGGCACATTCCGATCTCGGGAAAATGAAGCGCGCCGCTCCGCGTCGCGCTTCATTTGCCTCCCTCGCTCGGAAATGTGCCACTTTTCGCTCGAATGCGCACATCCTCGTGTTTATTATATTAGTATAATTAATCGTGCGCTCTTTCAAATCAAAAATTTTAAATTAATTTAGTAAATATTGATTTTATATTCAAAAAACCTATTTACCACAGCAATGAGGAGAAGAGAGCGAAAAGATACGATAATCTTGTCAGTTAAAGTGAGAGGGAACGATTAAATTAATTCAATTAATTTTTTGTCTAATTTATTGGCTTAAATTGTTGTGAATAATGCTTAAAACCGAGTGTGCACATTCGAGCTCAAAGTGGCACATTCCGATCTCGGGAAAATGAAGCGCGCCGCTCCGCGTCGCGCTTCATTTGCCTCCCTCGCTCGGAAATGTGCCACTTTTCGCTCGAATGCGCACATCCTCGTGTTTATTATATTAGTATAATTAATCGTGCGCTCTTTCAAATCAAAAATTTTAAATTAATTTAGTAAATATCGATTTTATATTCAAAAAACGTATTTACCACAGCAATGAGGGGAAGAGAGCGAAAAGATACGATAATCTTGTCAGTTAAAGTGAGAGGGAACGATTAAATTAATTCAATTAATTTTTTGTCTAATTTATTGGCTTAAATTGTTGTGAATCATGCTTAAAACCGAGTGTGCACATTCGAGCTCAAAGTGGCACATTCCGATCTCGGGAAAATGAAGCGCGCCGCTCCGCGTCGCGCTTCATTTGCCTCCCTCGCTCGGAAATGTGCCACTTTTCGCTCGAATGCGCACATCCTCGTGTTTATTATATTAGTATAATTTACCGTGCGCTCCTTCAAATCAAATATTTTAATTTAATTTCATAAATATCGATTTTATATTTGAAAAACGTATTTACCATTGCAATAAGTGGAAGGGAGCGAGAAGATACTTTAATCTTGTCAATGGAAGTCAGAGGCAACGATTAAAATTATTTAATTAATTTTTCGTGTAATTTATCGGTCTAAATTATTACGAATCATTAAGAAATTGGTCTGAAATTAATTTGTATTTCAATAAGGAGACAAGAATTAAATTCTTGTAAGGTTTTTTAAATGTAATTTAGTGCTCAAAAAATAGTATATAAGTTGAAGAAAAAGTTAAGGTTTATGAATAAAAATTTTTATTACCAAGAAATCAAATTTTTCAACAAATTCTACCTAAATAATTATAAATTATACTATTATTATTACATAAATAATACGCTGAAATAAATCTCTAGCATTAGAGATAAAAAAAAATTTTTTTCTTATAGTTTTTTTTCGTTAAAAATTGTAAGTACTATAACTAAAGGTTTTAAATCAAACAAAAGGGATCAACTTAAACGCTTAGGACCAATTCATTTTTTCTCAAAGAAGACCATTTTTCAACTCAGGGAATAATTTTCATCGAATATGCTATCAGCAAAGACCTAAAGGGCAACCATTCATCAATAATTTTATCAGCAGAGATCTTAGTAACAGCCATTTATCGAATTTATTTCAGCTTATTATTTATGTAATAATAATAGTATAATTTATAATAATTTAGATAGAATTTGTTTGAAAAATTGGTTCAGCCGTTTCTGAGATATACGAACGGACAAACACACATATAGACAGACAGACAGACAGACAGACAGTTAAAAATTTTAAAAACGCGTATTTGGGCTTTAGTAACAATCACATAACTGTATGATCTTAAGAAAACATCTTTATTTTGAAATCACAGACAGACACTTCAATTTTATTTATATGTATAGATGTATAGATGAAAAATGTTTTAACACAACCATATTTCTTTAAGGCAAAAAACGTACACAAATTCATTTCTGATGAGTTCTTTCGAATATTTTAATTAATAAGAAAGGCAAATATATTTGTTACGGTACACTCCTACTAGTCTTGTTTCTTTAGGCCGACTGTTATATTGTTTATAATCAAAAAAGTTTTAACGAAACCTTTTAGTAAAAATTCTTTCTACTATTTTCATTATTAAGAAATACAAAGTAACTTTCTATTTTTCTTCTATTGACTGTTATATTGTTTCTAATAAGACATATAAAATGTCAAACTATGCCATAAAATATGCAACAAAAAAACTCCAAAATAAAAGCAAGTATGCAATTATAAAATAAATTATAAAAAAAAAGTGTGTACGTGAAATCCACACGCTACAGAAGTAAAACTTCTTGCTTATTAGGTACCTATAGATAAAGATAACTTATTAGCATATTTTATATTAAACCAGAGATAATAATTGAGAATAGCAAGGACGCGGGTAATTAATGTTTTGGAATATATTTTACTAGGAATTTATTATCTAAGTTAGGTGAAGTAAAATATTATTACTGTATTCTATTTAACAATTTTAAATCAAAATTGATAAGTTAACATCTAAAGAAATTAAAACAAAAAACAAAATTGTATTAATTGTTTTATCAGTTTGTTCATTTTTGCTGATTGTAGCACATTACAAATATTGCATGCGATCGGAATTTTCGTAACGCTGGAAAATTATAGCTTTCTAAGCAAAGAAGTTTCACTTCAAAACATGAAAAAGTGCATACTTTTAGCAAATCACTAAAATCGAAATTTCTATAGGGCATAATTATGACAATGAGACACGTTTATTAAAATTTGTAAAATCTTTCGACGAACAAGTAAAAAGGCGCAGTAGCTGAAAAGTCCCAGCCTTAATAACAACAAACAGATTAATAAATAAATAAATATAATCAAATTTATTGGAATTTCAATAAAGGAATCAAGATTCGTATGAAAGAAAACTTCAAAATCCAATTTAATAAACGAAATAATAATGAACGAAACAAAAGCTTACGGACGTTAATTAATCAAAAAAGCAATTAATTTTTAATTAGTATTTAAAAGCCGAAATAAGACAAACTCGCGGCCGAAAAAAAGCACGATTTAGTTTAATCAAGTACGGAAAAAAATATATATACACGCTTTAATTTGCAAACTGAAAGCCCAGAATAACGTTTCGAATTACTTTCTTGGTTCCATCTAATAGCTTTTAAAGTCTAGAATGACATTTCTTTGTCCCAATTGCTAAGACAAATTTTTTCTTATTTTTTCTTCTTTTCGCCTTTAAACGAAAATTACCTTTGACAGTAGAGTCATTTTTGTACGTTTGATATTGAAATTTTTCATTCTTGTTCGGTTTTTCTAAATCCAAGGTTTTTTAATTAAAAAAATAAAACAATAATAATAATGTACGAAATATTAATAAGGGGTCGTAGAAAATGTATTTCTGAAATTAAGGAGCGTTTTTTTTGTAATTCTTACATTCGCGAAATATTAATTATAAACTTTCTTCGCGAAGAAGAAGAAGAAAAATAAAACAAAGTTGAACGAGAGGTGGTGGATACTCAATTATCTCGAAAGCAAGTCAAACGTTTAATTACATCCTCATTTATTACATTTCTATTTCTCATTAAGCGTTACGAAAATTAGTATTTCTAATTTAATATTTAATTTGATTCGCTTATAATTCGCAACTTACGAAATTTGACTCGAACTCATTTTGCAGTCCGGCGCCTTTAGACGAAAAAATCGGCCAAGTCTTAGTTTATTTTTTACAAGTCGATATGGCTTTTCTTTACAAGCATAAGATACTTTTAACGAAATTTTAATCAAATTAACTGAATTTTGTATTACAGTCGAACCTCGACAAGTCGAAGTCGAAGAGAAACTAAAAATAATTCGAGTTATCAAAAAAAGTCGAGTTAAATACCTTTCTGTGTATATGTTACAGTCAAATCGTGCGTTTCAGTTAGAGTATAGGCTAACTAGGTAAACTATGCGTTTACTACCTTCTGTAGTAAATGTGTTGATTTTGGGCGAAAGAAAGCTTTTGCATTTATGAAACTTGCGCAGTGAGTGTAAACAAACAAAATTTGAAACAAAATCTACTTATTGGCGTTATTTGTTAAAAGCCTTTATAGTATTTATAGTTTTTTCATATTTATATAAAGGATGTTATAGTTTTTTAGTAAATAATGCAATGTGTTTTTTTATAAATTTATAACCATCTAGAACTACATACTATTAAGTATTAAACAAATCAAAAAATATTCATATGTAATAATAATTAGTTAGATTTTACTCTAAACATTAGGAACTTTATATTACTAAGTATTAAACAAATCAAAACAATATTCTTAGGTAATAATAATTAATCAGCTAGAGTTCATTAGAAACATTATATTACTAAGTATTAAACAAATCAAAAAAATATTCTTAGGTAATAATAATCAGTTAGATTTCACTATACTCTGTCCGGCTAACAGAAATAGCTAAGCCACTCCCACAAATGTGCGCTACATTGAAATATAAAGTTCCTAATGTTTAGAGTCAAATCTAACTAATTATTATTACATAAGAATATTTTTTGATTTTTTTAATACTTAATAGTATTTAGTTCTAGATGGTTATAAATTTATAAAAAAACGCATTGCATTATTTATTGAAAAACTATAAATACTATAAAGGCTTTTAACAAATAACGCCAATAAGTAGGTTATGTTTCAAATTTTGTTCGTTTACACTCACTACGCAAGTTCCATAAATGCAAAAACTTTCTTTCGCCCGAAATCAACACATTTACTACAGAAGGTAGTAAACGCATAGTTTACCTAGTTAGCCTATACTCTAACTGAAACGCACGCTTTGACTGTAACATATATATCATATCTATATTTCCCATCCTTTATACAAAATAACCAAAATTTGTAAACAATTATTAACATTATTTATTGTTGGTTTGAAAGTAATCTAAAATTGTCTTTTGCTTCATTGATCCAAAATGTTGGGTTTCTACAAATTTTTCCAATGATCTCCCGAAACCAGAATATTGTTACTACATTTATACCAAAACTATTCAATTTCTCCAAGATGGAAAAAGGGTACTTCTTTAGCCTTTTTTTAATTTTCGTTTACACTCTTTGGTGATCGGTAAATAATTTTAGAAAAAGTATTTAATTCTTTTAGATTTTTTGTTACACACTGTTGCAAACTATAAACAACAAAAAATACATTTGATCATACTCCTGCTCGACGAATAACGACCACAACGAAAACAAAAAGGTAAAAATAGACCCTTTTCTTGTAAAAAAACGGTAAAACCATCTTAAATTTTATAACTCTTGAGAAAGCATTTAAGCATAAATTAGTATTTAAATTCAATTCAATTGCCGACATCAAAACATCAAAGTCTTGTAGTAGGTTTCAACCTTTTCATCCTATTTTACAATAGCCATTTTGACCAGCAATAACACCGAACAAACCCGTTCTTTAATCCTACCAGGTATTGTACTTTTATGAAAAGTTGTAAAATTTAACTTCGAGTTATCGAAATATTTACTAATGGAAACCTGAATTTAGGGAATTTTAAAACGTTTCGAGTTATCGAAAAATTCGAGTTATCGATATAAAAATATTAACGTTGAGATAGGCAAGTCGAGAATAATTTTAATTGTTCTCTCTCACTTGCTTTGACAAGATTATCACATCTTCTCGCTCCCTTATACTCATTGCTATGGTAAATACGTTTTTTCAAATATAAAATGAATATTTACTAAATTGAATTTAAATTTTTGATTTGAAAGAGCGCACGGTAAATTATACTAATGTAATAAACACGATGATGTGCGCATTCGAGCGAAAAGTGGCACATTTCCGAGCGAGGGAGGCAAATGAAGCGCGACGCGGAGCGGCGCGCTTTATTTTCCCGAGATCGAAATGTGCCACTTTGAGCTCGAATGTGCACACCCGGTTTTAAGCACGATTGACGATAATTTAGTCCAATAAATTAGACGAAACATTAGTTAAATAATTTTAATCGTTCCTTCTCGTTTCCACTTACAGGATTGTCGTATCTTTTCGCTCTCTTCCACTCATTGCTATGGCAAATACATTTTTCCAATATAAAATCGATACTTACTAAATTAAATATAAATATTTGATTTGAAGGAGCGTAGAATAAATTAGATAAATTTAATAAATACGAGGATGTGCGCATTCGAGCGAAAAGTGGCACATTTCCGAGCGAAGGAGGCAAATGAAGCGCGATGCGGAGCGGCGCGCTTTATTTTCCCGTGATCGGAATGTGCCACTTTGAGCTCAAATGTGCACACCCGGTTTTAAGCACGATTGACGATAATTTAGTCCAATAAATTAGACGAAATATTAGTTAAATAATTTTAATCGTTCGCTCTCGCTTCCACTTACGAGATTGTCGTATCTTTTTGCTCTCTTGCACTCATTGCTATGGTAAATACATTTTTCGAAAATAAAATCGATACTTACTAAATGAAATATCAATATTTGATTTGAAGGAGCGTAGAATAAATTAGATAAATCTAATAAAAACGAAGATGTGCGCATTCGAGCGAAAAGTGGCACATTTCCGAGCGAGGGAGGCAAATGAAGCGCGACGCGGAGCGGCGCGCTTCATTTTCCCGAGATCGGAATGTGCCACTTTGAGCTCGAATGTGCACACTCGGTTGTAAGCATGATTCACAATAATTAATTTACTTTCTTCGACGGCGAACTTCATACTGTCGAATTTTCGTTAAAATTTTATCCTCGACGTAATCCCTCAAAAGAATAAAATGTAAAACGTCCCCCCAATTATTTAGAGAGTTCATTTTCGAGTGCCATTTAACCTAATAGATTTCCTGAGGTCAGCTCGGATATAAAATTTTAATTAGCCACTTTAGTGGGTGCTTAATTAAATTACTTCTTGCCGAAAACACAGATCTTTAAGTCTTTTAGTCTTATTAATAAGAGCGGCAGGAGCTTCGGAAAGCGTTTCGAATAAACTGAAGCTTAACAAAATTATTTCCATCCATTTATAAACGCCGAAGAGATCGAGCGGAAATTGATGGGGCCAAAATTAATCTTTCTAAACTGAAAGGATTATCAATCATAGCTATTTTGATAACAACGAAAATTAATCGGACGAAGGAAAAGCGAAAAGGCGATAGGAAAACAGTTTTTTTTAATTTTCGATTAATTACAAAAATTACTAATTGATTTTTGATGAATTTAAATTGGCGTCTTTTTCTTAGTAAATTTTTTCCCAAAACTTGAACTCGGTGGTTTTCAAACTATATGTTGCTATGTCTGCCTTAAACAAATCTAATGTTGGTGCATTTCCCAATTTGCACGGTTTTCAGGATGATTCACAACAATTTAGGCCAATAAATTCACGAAAAATTAGTTGAATGCTTTTGATCGTTCCCTCTCACTTCAACTAGCGTGATTGTTGTATCTTTTCGCTCCTTTCCACTCGTTGCTATGGTAAATACGTTTTTCGAATATAAAATCCATGTTTATTAAATTTAATTAAAATTTTTGATTGAAAGGGCTTTTCTAAAAATGTTTTCAAAAACTCTCAGATTTATCGATTTTTATTAATGACAATTAAACATGTTAAGTTAAATACAAGTTTATTTAGCTGCTTTTGTAACTTTTCTAATGAATTGTTTGCCTACATTTTTTAAACCCAAAATCGACGAAGAAGTGTTTTATTTTTCATTGAGGAATATAAATAAATAATAAACTTAATCAAAAAAAAAAAGTAAATTAAATTAAACTAAAATTGTTATTATTGTTTGAACAATTCACTGTTAAATGTTTTTATCAAAAGAACTAATAGATTAATTAACATATTTATTCAAGACAATTTAATTGAAAATTAATCCTTTACACCAGGGGTCGGCAACCTGCGGCCCGCCGGACGCATCCGGCCCTTTGCAACTTTTTGCACGGCCCGCCAAAGCACCAGTATAATTTTAGGAAAAATGCGAACAAACATTTTAAAGAATGAATTTCATAAAATCAAAATATAGAACGAGGTTGACGGATGAAAATTTACAAAACTTGTTGAGGATCTCAATGTCCCAAACATAACCGAACTTAAATGAATTATCAAACACTATTCAAGAACAAAAAGCGCATTGAATTTTAATGAATGAATAAAATGAAAGATAAATTATTTTTTTTAATATTTTATATATTTTATATTTACATATATTATATTTACCATACATATTTATACGTATGTAATTGGAATTGTATTTTCTTTTTTTCCTTTTTAAGAATTATAAAATTTTTGTTCTCTGACATTGTTGTTATTATAGCATGTCAATAAAAAATAAATTTTTCTATATTTATTTTTAATAATATTTATACTCGTATATGAAATAAAAGCCTTATTTAAGTTACATTTGAATATGCGGCACGCATAAAAAAAAATATTTTGAAAATGGCCCGCTGTCCAAAAAAGTTTGCCGACCCCTGTTTTACACAAAGCACTTTTTTGAAAGAAATTTTTAATTTTTAATTCAATGATCTTATATTCCATCTTGAAATATAAATAAATAATAATTTAATCAAAAATAAAGAGTAACTTAATATGGATTGTTATTATTGTTTAAATTATTCACTTTTGATCGTTTCCTCTCACTTGCACTGACAAGATTGTTATATATTTTTGCTCTCTTCCACTCGTTGCTATGGTAAAGACTTTTTTTGAATATAAAATCGATATTTACTAAATTTTTGATTTGAAGGAGCGTAGGATGAATTAGATAAACGCAATAAATTCGAGGATGTGCGCATTCGAGCGAAAAGTGGCACATTTCCGAGCGAGGGAGGCAAATGAAGCGCGACGCGGAGCGGCGCGCTTCATTTTCCCGAGATCGGAATGTGCCACTTTGAGCTCGAATGTGCACACTCGGTTTTAAGCATAATTCACAATAAATTACCCCAATAAATTAGTCGAAAAATTAGTTGAATAATTTTAATCGATCCATCTCACTTCAACTGACAAGATTTTCGTATCTTTTTGCTCCCTTCCACTCATTGCTATGGTAAATACTTTTTTTGAATATAAAATCGATATTTACTAAATTTTTGATTTGAAGGAGCGTAGGATGAATTAGATAAACGCAATAAATTCGAGGATGTGCGCATTCGAGCGAAAAGTGGCACATTTCCGAGCGAGGGAGGCAAATGAAGCGCGACGCGGAGCGGCGCGCTTCATTTTCCCGAGATCGGAATGTGCCACTTTGAGCTCGAATGTGCACACTCGGTTTTAAGCATAATTCACAATAAATTAGCCCAATAAATTAGTCGAAAAATTAGTTGAATAATTTTAATCGATCCATCTCACTTCAACTGACAAGATTTTCGTATCTTTTTGCTCCCTTCCACTCATTGCTATGGTAAATACTTTTTTTGAATATAAAATCGATATTTACTAAATTTTTGATTTGAAGGAGCGTAGGATAAATTAGATAAACGTAATAAATTCGAGGATGTGCGCATTCGAGCGAAAAGTGGCACATTTCCGAGCGAGGGAGGCAAATGAAGCGCGACGCGGAGCGGCGCGCTTCATTTTCCCGAGATCGGAATGTGCCACTTTGAGCTCGAATGTGCACACTCGGTTTTAAGCATGATTCACAATAAATTAGCCCAATAAATTAGTCGAAAAATTAGTTGAATAATTTTAATCGATCCATCTCACTTCAACTGACAAGATTTTCGTATCTTTTCGCTCCCTTCCACTCATTGCTATGGTAAATACTTTTTTCCAATATAAAATCGATATTTATTCAATTGAATTTAAATTTTTTTATTTGAAGGAACGAAGGTTAAATTAGACAAATGTAATAAATACGAGGATGGGCACATTCACAATAATTTATTTAAAATTTAAATAAAATTTCCAAAAATGTTAATTTTAAATATTTTTCATCTTTGAAAAGTTTTTAATTTTTTTGCTAATCGAAAGATATGTATTTAATAAAATTTTGCAACGCATTTTTCAACAAAATAAATTACATTTTTCTTAAGCGTTTTGCGCCCCTCTTGTTGCACTAGTCCGCGATTCCCCATGCAGCCCCCCTTAACAGGTTGGAAATCCGCGTTTTAACTTTTCAATGCCACGCAATTCCGGGATTACTTAATCGTGCGCTATCCCGCTTAAATCCTCGTCAAAACGAGCCTAATTAATTTTTAATTTATTTCCCCACCAGCCCCGCGCCCTCAAAATCGTAGCATTCGAATCGGCTATTTATAAATATTTAATCAACTCCCCTTCGGCGTGCCGGCCTGATATTTCTCGGTCGAGCAATCGGCGTAATTAAAGAAGAATTAAATAATTACGCGTATTAGAGATGTCTTAATTAAGATGAACTTTATTACCGCCCGAAAGAAGAACATAAATAATCCAAAAGCGCACGCATCTCCGTCGCAGCTTTCGGTTATGAAGGAGGACGCGGAAAATCCGACGTCAGTTCGTTTTCGCCTTTTACGCCGAGAATATACCGCGCCCTCGCTTTTTCGAAATGACATGTGGAGTACCATCGCCGACCGCATCGCCAATTTTATTCGAGGAAAACGCCAAAAACGTAAGTGTCGCCCTTCTTCTTCTTCTTCTTCGGCAATTAGCGTCCGCCGACGAGCCACGCGCTCCAATTAGAAAAAAAAATTATCTGCACTTAATTTAATCACTAATCACACAGAGCGCGATAAGCCCGAAAATCCTCTCGTTCGCCTTATCGGAAGGCTCGAGTGCCGAAAAAAGCGTTTTCCGTCGTGCCCCCAAAAGGATTTTCGCGTCGGTCCGAAATAATCTCGTTTTGGCTGTTTGCCCTTGGAACGATTTTAAAAATGCGTTCTCTGTTTACTTTCGCGAGATTTTTTTTTTTAACATTTATGTAAATATTTTAGAGCGACATTAAAAATAATTTATGGTACGCGTACGAACAGCTTCGAAACCACTTGTGGCATTAATTCGCAATTTTAGTATTTTTAAAACAACTTTTTTTTTCGCTTCGCTTCCACGTTTATTACAACAGGAAAAATTAGCATATATTCACTAAGCGTTCGGACTTTCTCTCTGGCCGCGAAGTGAATGTTATTTTGGCTTTGTTTACGAAAAAGTTCGACGCGCAAATAAACAGCGGAGGTACCTGCGAGAAATTTATTTCCAAAAACATGGCATCTGCTTTTTTTTGGGATCGTATTTTTAATAAAATTCGGGTATTAACAGATTAATTTTTAAGCATTATTATTTCCACTTTTTTTTGTTTATTAGGTTTTTGAGGAACGGTAGAAATGCGGTCTTTATTTTACATAATTTTCCAAATTAAAAAAAAAATTATAAAAAAATGAGCTTGGAAGATTAAATTTTATTTAATTATAAAGGGGGGGTCTGCAGTCCTGTAACCTTCTCTCGGAGCTTCTTTTTGGGGTTTAAAATCGTTCAAAATAGTTAGAATTTTTTGCAAGTAATATTGACGTTCTTTTTCGCGTGGTGTTGCTACAAAAATATTGGTGATGTAACAATTTCAAACCATTTAAGCAATTTCACGGTTAAAAAGAGCTATTATTTATTAGACAACACATAATTAGAATTAAATAGAAACAAAATTGGTTCAATTCGGTCTTTAAAAAAATCATCGATAAATCGACTCTTTTAAACAATTAATTAATTAATAATAACAATAATATTAACTAATAATCATCAATATCATTTCAATATAATTTAAAGTGAAGCTTCTTTGGTGAGGAAGCTACAATTTTCGAGCGTTACGAAAATTCCGATCGCATAAGGGGAATAGTTAGGTACGTGGTGGGGGAACCGGTAGAGGAAGATAGGGCGCGATCGGCGATGCCACTTCAACGCATGCACTATCGGCCGAATTAAATAATGCCAAATTGAAATTGTGTAATAAAATGTAATAATAAATTTTTACTTTGCCAAATTTTTTGAAAATTGAAACAAAAAAAATGATTATCTCTTATCTAATATAAAAATACTAATAATTTATTTCTATCTAAACCCAATAAGCAAGAAGTTTCACTTCTGTCGCGCACACATTTTTTTTTGACTGAGCAATTTACTACGGACATATTTATTTGACGAAAAACTAAATTTGTTTTAAAATTAAAAAAAATTGTTAGGGATTTGAATTTATCGATTTTCAAAAGCGTAGAAAATTAAATTTAAGACCAACAAAAAAAATCTTTCTTTTTGGAGTTGCAAAACAAAAAAGTAACCAGTTTTCTAACTCTAAACGTAGTTATAACTTTGCCTTTTCTTATCTTATTATTTTTATAATTCGTGTAAGAGATAGTTTGATTAGCTTTTCTATAAGTTCTAAAACAAGATTCGAGCTCTCAAGATATAAAAACGATAAGTCCTTTTGTGAAAGACTAAAATAAAAACAAAAAACACCGTGCACCGTACAAAGTTTGCTTCAATCACAAATTTTAAGGGTATCATTATTTTTTAATTAACAAAAAAAATTGGATTTTAGAAGATATTATTGAAATAAAATTATAAATAGAAAAGCAATCAAGCGTTGAAAGTAGTTCAGCATATTTGTTGTTATTTTTGATATTTATGTGCTCGACACAAAAAGGTCACGATACTTGTTATTTAATAAATAGAACGCAACTTTATTAACAAACAATTTTTAATGCTTCTTGCGTTTGCAAAAAAATTCGAAAAAAAAACTCCCCAAAGTGGCAGATGACGAAGTTCGTCCGCGAAAAGGGAATATTAAAGCAGCTGAAAATGTCGGGGCGGAATTAAGCGGGTTCGTACACGCCAAAAACGACGAAATACAACGCTAATTTACGATAAACCTACGTCACTTAATTCCCACGTCGAAACGTCAATTTTCATCCGACTCAAAAATTCGATCTTTTGTTTTTACGTTCGCGCGTTACGCACACGCTTTAACCTTCCGCATTATTTTTTATTAATAAAAATACAAAATTTAACTTTTTCTTCAACTTATAAACTATTGAGTCTTTTCTTGAGTAAGGTACTGGAGGGTAATAGGGCCCACTTAGTGTTAAATATTTTTTATTAAATAAACTAAGACAACTCATAACATAATATGAATTCTAAGTGATTTTTACATATTTTTTTCTGAAAATAATGTATATTTAAAAACAAAAAAACTGAAAACACATTTTTAAAAAGCAAAAACATATACACTGGTGTTTGGGCCTTATTAAACGAACAGGCAGATAATAAGGCCCGCCTTAAAATACAATGGCAGATATTAAGTACCGAATAAAGTATTCAATTCAGGGGTAGCAACTTTGGCATAAAAAAGGTGCTTGGTCATCTTTCGTTAGTCCAACACATTCTTCATGTACCCAAGTGTTACATAACGTACAAGATCTCATATCAGCCACAAAATCATAGTTGCAGACGGAACACATCCAAGATTGTTTTGAGGAGCCAGAAATATTGTATTTTTACGTAAAGCTGATTTTGATTGTAAGTCACGACCCTCAAGCATTTGCCTTTTATTAAAATATTAAGGCCCGGGCCTTATTACCTGAGTAGTACATTTTTCTTTTTTTAAGATTATCTTTTTTTCTGATTAAATAAATCAAGTCAACTAAAGAAGATGTCAAAGAAGAAGCTTACCTCCTTGTATATAATTTTGCTCTTCTTAGATATTCACACGATAGCACTAATTGAAAGTTAATTTGGCAGAGATACATTTATGAATTGCACATAATATTGAGGTAGATTTACTAAATCGAGGTTTCCCGCGTTAATTGAAACCCAGAAAATTTTTCAACCCAGAGGTGATATGTTTTAGATGGTTTTCGCTCGCCGATGGCACTAAATAAGCGATTTCGAATATAGTTTTTATTTAATGGCTTCTGGGCTCTATTACTTGGTGGGCCTTATTACCTTCCTGTACCTTACTAAATTCCAATGACACGTGTCAATTATGATATCGAATTTTAAGAAAACCTAACAAGAATTTCTGACCAATAAATTACACTAAAAATTAATTGAATAATTTTAATCGTTCCCTCTCGCTTGTATTGACAAGATTATTGTATCTTCTCGCTCCCTTCCACTTATTGCTATGGCAAATACGTTTTTCCAATATAAAATCGATATTTACCAAATTAAATTAAAATTTTTGATTTCAAGGAGCACAAGGTAAATTAGACAAACGTAATAAATACGAGGATGTGCGCATTCGAGCGAAAAGTGGCACATTTCCGAGCGAGGGAGGCAAATGAAGCGCGACGCGGAGCGGCGCGCTTCATTTTCCCGAGATCGGAATGTGCCACTTTGAGCTCGAATGTGCACACTCGGTTTTAAGCACGATTGACGATAATTTAGTTCAATAAATTAGACAAAAACATTTATTAAATAATTTTAATCGTTCCCTCTCGCTTGCACTTACAGGATTGTCGTATCTTTTCGCTCTCTCCCACTCATTGCTATGGTAAATACATTTTTCGAATATAAAATCGATACTTACTAAATTAAATTTCAATATTTGATTTGAAGGAGCGTAGAATAAATTAGTCAAACATAATAAATAGGAGGATGTGCGCATTCGAGCGAAAAGTGGCACATTTCCGAGCGAGGGAGGCAAATGAAGCGCGACGCGGGCGGCGCGCTTCATTTTCCGAGATCGGAATGTGCCACTTTGAGCTCGAATGTGCACACTCGGTTTTAAGCACGATTGACGATAATTTAGTTCAATAAATTAGACAAAAACATTTATTAAATAATTTTAATCGTTCCCTCTCGCTTGCACTTACGGGATTGTCGTATCTTTTCGCTCTCTCCCACTCATTGCTATGGTAAATACATTTTTCGAATATAAAATCGATACTTACTAAATTAAATTTCAATATTTGATTTGAAGGAGCGTAGAATAAATTAGACAAACATAATAAATACGAGGATGTGCGCATTCGAGCGAAAAGTGGCACATTTCCGAGCGAGGGAGGCAAATGAAGCGCGACGCGGAGCGGCGCGCTTCATTTTCCCGAGATCGGAATGTGCCACTTTGAGCTCGAATGTGCACACTCTGTTTTAAGCACGATTGACGATAATTTAGTTCAATAAATTAGACAAAAACATTTATTAAATAATTTTAATCGTTTCCTCTCGCTTGCACTTACAGGATTGTCGTATCTTTTCGCTCTCTCCCACTCATTGCTATGGTAAATACATTTTTCGAAAATAAAATCGATACTTACTAAATTAAATTTCAATATTTGATTTGAAGGAGCGTAGAATAAATTAGACAAACATAATAAATACGAGGATGTGCGCATTCGAGCGAAAAGTGGCACATTTCCGAGCAGGGAGCAAATGAAGCGCGACGCGGGCGGCGCGCTTCATTTTCCGAGATCGGAATGTGCCACTTTGAGCTCGAATGTGCACACTCGTTTTAAGCACGATTGACGATAATTTAGTTCAATAAATTAGACAAAACATTTATTAAATAATTTTAATCGTTTCCTCTCGCTTGCACTTACAGGATTGTCGTATCTTTTCGCTCTCTCCACTCATTGCTATGGTAAATACATTTTTCGAAATAAAATCGATACTTACTAAATTAAATTTCAATATTTGATTTGAAGGAGCGTAGAATAAATTAGACAAACATAATAAATACGAGGATGTGCGCATTCGAGCGAAAAGTGGCACATTTCCGAGCAGGGAGCAAATGAAGCGCGACGCGGAGCGGCGCGCTTCATTTTCCGAGATCGGAATGTGCCACTTTGAGCTCGAATGTGCACACTCGTTTTAAGCACGATTGACGATAATTTAGTTCAATAAATTAGACAAAAACATTTATTAAATAATTTTAATCGTTCCTCTCGCTTGCACTTACAGGATTGTCGTATCTTTTCGCTCTCTCCACTCATTGCTATGGTAAATACATTTTCGAATATAAAATCGATACTTACTAAATTAAATTTCAATATTTGATTTGAAGGAGCGTAGAATAAATTAGACAAACATAATAAATACGAGGATGTGCGCATTCGAGCGAAAAGTGGCACATTTCCGAGCGAGGAGGCAAATGAAGCGCGACGCGGGCGGCGCGCTTCATTCCGAGATCGGAATGTGCCACTTTGAGCTCGAATGTGCACACTCGGTTTTAAGCACGATTGACGATAATTTAGTTCAATAAATTAGACAAAACATTTATTAAATAATTTTAATCGTTCCTCTCGCTTGCACTTACGGGATTGTCGTATCTTTTCGCTCTTCCCACTCATTGCTATGGTAAATACATTTTCGAATATAAAATCGATACTTACTAAATTAAATTTCAATATTTGATTTGAAGGAGCGTAGAATAAATTAGACAAACATAATAAATACGAGGATGTGCGCATTCGAGCGAAAAGTGGCACATTTCCGAGCGAGGGAGGCAAATGAAGCGCGACGCGGGGGGCGCGCTTCATTTTCCCGAGATCGGAATGTGCCACTTTGAGCTCGAATGTGCACCTGTTTTAAGCACGATTGACGATAATTTAGTTCAATAAATTAGACAAAAACATTTATTAAATAATTTTAATCGTTCCTCTCGCTTGCACTTACAGGATTGTCGTATCTTTTCGCTCTCTCCACTCATTGCTATGGTAAATACATTTTCGAAAATAAAATCGATACTTACTAAATGAAATTTCAATATATGATTTGAAGGAGCGTAGAATAAATTAGACAAACATAATAAATACGAGGATGTGCGCATTCGAGCGAAAAGTGGCACATTTCCGAGCAAGGGAAGCAAATGAAGCGCGACGCGGAGCGGCGCGCTTCATTTTCCCGAGATCGGAATGTGCCACTTTGAGCTCGAATGTGCACACTCTGTTTTAAGCACGATTGACGATAATTTAGTTCAATAAATTAGACAAAAACATTTATTAAATAATTTTAATCGTTTCCTCTCGCTTGCACTTACAGGATTGTCGTATCTTTTCGCTCTCTCCCACTCATTGCTATGGTAAATACATTTTTCGAATATAAAATCGATACTTACTAAATTAAATTTCAATATTTGATTTGAAGGAGCGTAGAATAAATTAGTCAAACATAATAAATAGGAGGATGTGCGCATTCGAGCGAAAAGTGGCACATTTCCGAGCGAGGGAGGCAAATGAAGCGCGACGCGGAGCGGCGCGCTTCATTTTCCCGAGATCGGAATGTGCCACTTTGAGCTCGAATGTGCACACTCGGTTTTAAGCACGATTGACGATAATTTAGTTCAATAAATTAGACAAAACATTTATTAAATAATTTTAATCTATTCCTCTCGCTTGCACTTACGGGATTGTCGTATCTTTTCGCTCTCTCCCACTCATTGCTATGGTAAATACATTTTTCGAATATAAAATCGATACTTACTAAATTAAATTTCAATATTTGATTTGAAGGAGCGTAGAATAAATTAGACAAACATAATAAATACGAGGATGTGCGCATTCGAGCGAAAAGTGGCACATTTCCGAGCGAGGGAGGCAAATGAAGCGCGACGCGGAGCGGCGCGCTTCATTTTCCCGAGATCGGAATGTGCCACTTTGAGCTCGAATGTGCACACTCAGTTTTGAGCTCGTTTACAAAACGTCCTGTTTTAACAAAAAAAAATTTTTTCACGTTAGTTATACCTTACCTAGTACAGGGAAAGTTAATACCGACAAAATTATCGGAATAAAACCCTTTCGAAATGCGAACGGAAAGGGGTCCCTTTGATTTCGACACAAAGCCGCAGTTTTTGCGTTGACCCTTGCAAATTAATACAAATGTGTGCATTACTAAATACGGAGAAACTGGACCAAAGTCGAAAGTCAACTCGGAAAGCTCGCAAATTTAAATTAGCACGAAAGCTCGCAAAAGTAACATTCGGCAAAATTATTTCCAGCTGCGGAGGCTTCGCTTTCGGAAACGAATTTCGGGCGCGCATTGTCGGAAATAAGTTTTTCTCGGGCGCAACAAGTTGGGCTGACGAATGTTTCGAAATAAGTAGCGAATTATTGACAAAACGGGGGAAAATCGAAAACTGCGAAATGTAAACGCCGAGAAATTGGAAATCTATACCGAAATATGTAAACACAAAAAATTGAACCGTTTTAGTTGGCCCTGACAAAATTTAAAATTGATTTTAGTTGTTAATTTTTAATAACTTTTGTACATTTTTTCTTTTAAATTTTATGCTTTGTTTTCAACTAATTATATTGACATTTCTTGGATTGAATTGAATTTTTAGTGCGCAATCAAATTCTTGGAGGAACCAGCTTAAAAAATTTATAATTTCGTAATTGGAAGAGATATTTTTGTGCTGTTTGAAAATCTTGATTTTGGGGGTTGTTTTCTATAAGGGTAGTAATTTTTAGTACAATAAACGTATCGGAAGTAAAATTAAGCTGCGATCTGTGAAATAATCTTTTCTTTTAAGGTGGACATGTTTAAAAATGCAATATGAAATCGAAAAATCGATAAGAACAGTTTGTGCGGTTCCAAAACCTAAATTTAAGGGTTGTTTTTGCAAAAAGTTAGTAGTTGTCGATAAAATATTAACTCCAAAAATAGTTGACCAAGATTCTTTTTAAATTCGAGGAAAATTAATATAAAATATATAATATATAGGGGAACCTGTTGTACCTTGGCTCTTTTTTTACAGGAAATTTTTTTTAAAGTGTATATGTAATTTACTTTCTTAATAATTTTAATTAAAAATTACAACGGTCTGCCGAAAGCAAAATTTAATCTCGAGAAAGATCGAAAAGACGTCTTTGCGTGCTTTTATTTTCATTTTTCCAAAAGTTTTTTATTTAATGGTGGTACATAGTTCTTATTAAAATATCTTTTCCAGCAAAGATGCTCCTCGATATTCTCAATACGCTTAAGCGAAAATCTCGCAAATAATAAAACCGTAAAGAATTTTCAATAAAAGATTATCAAGCTCGACGTAGGGCTTTGTCACAACTAAAAACAAACAAAAAAATAATAACGCTGGTGAGATGAAATTACGAGCCCAACAAAGCAACAAATTACATCCCAAGCCCTTCTGCTCCACAAAATGTCTCTCAAATTGCTTCCATTTTCTCCGGTGCCAGCTTTTGTCGCAAGCCGCGATGATCTAACACTTTTAATGTGATATGAGCTCTGCATAATGTCGTAAATTTAAAAAAAAATGTGTGCGTGGAGTCCACGCGCGCCCGAAGTAAAACTTCTTGCTTAGTAGGTATAGATAGAGGTTTTGGACACTTTAAACTACTTTTGGACAGGGTAAATATTAGTTTTGGACACAAGTAATCAAAATATAAATTATTAAAAAAATTACTGTTTAGAAAATAATTTAACTTTATTATGTTTAATAGTAGGGGAGACCGGGGTTAGAAATCACAATTTTTGTTCTTTTGCATTTATAGAGCCCATGGTATTAATTTATCAATGACATTTATATATCAATAGATAGTGTATTTATTCTAGTTTAAGAAAAAATAAAGACTCTTTCTCTACCATTATCTAATGAGAACATATAATTTTTATGAAAAAAGAGAAGTGTGACTTTTAACCCTGTGTCTGGGGTAAGTAGTCACATACTAAATAGAAGGTAAAATACAAAACGACAAAACAAATGCCTATTTTTATTAAAGGTAAAATGTTGTTTGTAAGAAATTTTACCTAAGAATGGAACGAAAAATATCTTATTCGTAATTAAAAAAAATGTTATTGCTTTTGTGATAACTTACCCGTGAGACAACTATACCCGGTCTTCCCTACTTCAAGAAAATATAATATGAAACATATAAAAAATAACTCGGTGACAGGGAAATAATTATTTTATTCATTCTATTGATTTTTTAACTTTTTTGACTGATAATTTTTTAGATTTTTCACTACCTTTTTATTTTTTCAATTTTTTATCATTTTCTGCGGTCAGTTCTCTCTATTTTTTTTTTCAATTTCTTTATCTTTGGTCTCCATAATTTTTAACCATCCATCACCAGTTACTACTGAAGGTAAATGTTGAATATCTTTACGCTTCTTTTGGGATGTTTTTTCTTGGCCATAAAGTTAACTTATTAAATAAATAATAATTTTGTATTATCTCAATTTTAAAAAATTTAGGTAAAGTAAAAATTATTGCTGTATTTTATGCAACAATTGCTTAGTAAACATCTAAAGTAATTTAAAAAGTAATAAAATAAATTGTATTAATTTTTTTATCATCAAAAAAAAAGACGAATTTAATACGAATTCATGCCAAACTCGCTGTTCCATTCTTTCATTGTTCGCAGTTAATAATTATGTATTTAACTATTCTCCTCGCGCGATCGGAATTTGCGTAACGCTCGTAAATTGCAGCCTCCCAACCAAAGAAGCTTTACTTCAACAAAAAATATTTTATTTAGCGTCGGATCACTTACCTCCAGACTTAACCAAGCGCCATCGATCCGAAACGCCACTCATAATTTTTTTTTAAACGCAAAATCGTATTCCTCCTTCGAAGCTCGTTATAACTTCTAACTCCTAAAGCCGGTTAACTTTTAACAAGAAGCAAATAGTGGTCTTGTTCGTAAAACGTTGGCACGCGCCGAAAGTAATAAGTTTTCTCTCCCCCGTCTTGCGAGAAAATTGGTGGCACGTCGTTCACACATATCTTGCATATAAATTTTTCTATTATTTCGGGAGAGACGTTTGCGACATAGACGAATGTTGCCAATTAATTTTACAAGAATAAGGGCTTTTAAACAAAAACCTTTCTCCCCCAAACAAGGATTAGATTTGATCGATTCGGCCGCCGATATTTATCTTCGTCCCAAATTTCCAAACGGCTTCGGGTCCCCCCGTTACTCGTCCTAATCGTTCGAAATTTATCGGAAATTTGCGGCTCGGAAAAATGGCGACGTTTCTCGTCGCGGAGGGCGAAAAAAGTTCAAAATTAATTTCGTATTTGCGCGAACTTTGTCTGCTAATTAAAAGCTTTCGAAATTATAACGGGAAATATATGTTCGAGTCGGAAACAAAGAACGAGGTATTTAAAAATTAAAGCGCAGATGCTTTGTTTTTTACGGAAAAATTAAAAACGCGATGACGTAGGAGGAAAAAAGTATAAAACCGATGGATGGTAAGCGGCTTACGGACGATAAAAAAAAACATAGAAACAAATTGCAGAAGTTGCATTGTCGCAAAACCAATTCCGCGAAGTCAGAATGGAAGGCTTTGGGGCGTAATCCATTGTGAATGACAAAAAAAATTGATTTGGTTCGCTCGGCAAAAATTGCCCCGTAATTTGCGACCGAAGCCGATATGTTGAAGCGACATAAAAAAATTAACATCAAAAATCGTTTCGAATAGTTAGCCTTCCGTGTACTAGGTGGGGTATAACTAATGTGAACAATTTTTTATTAAAATTTAGTTCAGTTAATATCGATTATATGTGCGAAAACGTATTTTTACCATAGCAATGAGTGGGAGCGAGCGAAAAGATACAAGAAACTCATAAGTACGAGTGAGAGGGAATTATAAAAATTATTTATTAGTTTTTCAGCGCCCAAATTATTGCAAATCGCGCTTAAAACCGAGTGTACACATTCGAGCTCAAAGTGGCACATTCCGATCTCGGGAAAATGAAGCGCGCCGCTCCGCGTCGCGCTTCATTTGCCTCCCTCGCTCGGTAATGTGCCACTTTTCGCTCGAATGCGCACATCCTCGTATTTATTACATTTGTCTAATTTATTCTACGCTTCTTCGATCAAAAAGGTTAGTTAAATTTAATAAATATCGATTTTATATTCGAAAAACGTATTTACCATAGCAATGAGTGGAAGAGAGCGAAAAGATACGACAATCTTTTCAGTTAAAGTGAGAGGGAACGATTAAATTTATTTAATGAATTTTTTGTCTAATTTATTGGCTTAAATTGTTGTGAACAATTAATTTAATTTTAGTAATAATTGCCGTTAAAATTCCAAAATTAACATGTTCGTCGGTAAATATCGATTCTATATTGGAAAAAGGGAAGGGAGCGACAAGATACGTTAATCCTGTCAATGCAAGCGAGAGGGAACGATTAAAATTATTCAATTCACTTTTCGGATACCGGATACTAAATATCCGGCAAAATTTGAAGCCGGATAACCGGATATCCAGCAAGCTAAAAGGTCGGGTAGATGCGGATGTTTTCATAAACATTCGTTGATGATTCGTGGAAAGGATAATATTCAGTATTATGGCCCACAAAAAAAGTGTATTGCAAGTGAGATTGACTATTATTTGAAAACAGGTCAAATCGATCGTGGTACTTACACTTGGCGGTCAACTAATTTGAAAAACTCCCCAAATTTGCCAAATTGTATCTTTCAGCTCCTTGGAGTAGCGTTTATAGCGAAAAAGTTTTTTCCTAAGTTGGCCTTATAAATAAGGCCAACTTAGGAAAAATTTTTTATCTTCATAAATGAAGATAAACGAAATCGCTTGTTGCTAAAAAAATAGGAAAAATTGAGTTTTTATTCACCATAATTTATCACTTGTTAATTTTGAGAACTAATTTTATTTTTTAGTTTAATATAAACGGTATCTATAATATAAACTATTGTAATATTATGTTTTCTTACAAATATTTATTTATTTCAGTTAATTTTATGAATTGTGGTAGTTTTTTGAATATCCGGTATCCGGCCGGATAGTAAATTTGGCCGGATAGGCCGGATACCGGACAGTTACCGGATATCCGTTTCATCTCTAATTCTAATGCATAAATATAGATACCTATATGTTTTACTTAAACCTATTAATTATTGGTTATTAAAATATATTTCTTATCATTTAACTGTCATAAAGTACAATTTTGTGGATTTTAATTTTAATTTTAATTTTTATCAAATTTTAATTTCGGGGTATGGCAAACCCCACCTAGTATGACATGTGACCTTTAGTCACCTAGTATGCGGAAGGTTAAATAAGGAAAGTATTCCATCGCAATAAGTCTAAACAAAAATTACCCTAGGCTTTAAATTTTATTAAAAAATTAAATGAACCAAAAGAAATGAATTGTCAAATTTTAAAAAAAGGCAATTTAAAATAATTATTTATTTTGTATTTACATAACATTTTACGCCCTAATTTTTACTCAATTTAGCTGAAAAAAATGCGTTTTCACACAAAAGATTTTTTTTCTATCGCCATCTTATAGAATATTGAAGTACCGGTGGGCTGACATTGATACACAACAACAGATGGCAGTGCATTCATATCTATATATTTCAGTACCTAGGCGACCGAAAGTCGTCACATTCTCACGGCGAAATCGAAAAACGCCGAGCAAAGCTCGGTCGCCCACATATTTTTATTAATTCGAGTTAGTTTATTTATCATACAATAATCTAAAAATAAGAATAAATTAATTAAATAATAAACAAATTAAATAGAAAAGATAGAACCCAATTTGGTACTATTTTTAATAAAAGCTTATTTCTTTTAAAGGATTTTTAATTCTTTAGGTTAAAAATTAATTTTGTAATGTGATTTATTCCACAATTTTTTAAACAACATCCCACACGAAATAATTTTTTTCCGAGCAGAGGTACCAAACACAGGTCGGCGAATTCAATTTAAGTGTCCGTAGGACTTTTCTAATTTCCATAAAGATATCTTAATGATTAAAAAAAATAATTTTTTTTAATTCGCACTGCTAAAATAAAAATAGCAACAAAAGCTTAGTGTAAATTAATTGTAAACAGATAGTCGCACAAAATAAAAGAGGGGCAAGGGTTCTAATACTGTTATTGATTAAAATTCAATCGAAATTAAATTATTTTATTTTATTAGAGGCTTTTTTAATGATAAAAGCGCTTTAACATCATTTTCGTTGTACAAATTAACTGTAAAGCAGTGGTTACCAAACTTTACGTCACTGCGTAATTCTAAAACCGTAGTTGCGCTCTCAAAATTTTTTCTTGGGGCGTCTCTTATTTTTCATAATTTTCATTTTGAAAAATACGAAAAAAAACCATCAATGTCAAAATAAAGTGGAAAACGGCCACAACTGGTACAGTGTCCAAAACGGGTGCTTCTACCCTATATCTGATTGGCAAATGTTTGGAAATCACTGCTGTAAAACGACGGTCTGCCTTGTATATTTATTTATGGTCAGCTAAACCGTGTTTTACTTTGTTATAGTTTCGAAATAGCCCGATATTAAATGACCCTATTTTATACTTGAAACATCAAACCAAATGTGCAATAATGCATTAATGATTGCGTTAGCAACATCGCTCGCCAATAAAAAATTATACGTCCCCCCACATAAACTACATTGCCTTTTATTTCGCCCGCCATCAGCTCTTCCCTTTGACGAACAATTAAATTATTAATTAATTATAAATTAGTAATTGCGGCACGACCAAATCGACGTCTTGCAGTTTTTCGGCGCCCGGCTGAAAGGTCGTCGAAGCTAAAAGGAATATCATTTTTATTAACGTGGCAGTAATTTCCTTCGGGAATTTTTTCGAGTGGATGTCGCCAAATTACGCACTTTAAAACGTCCTTTTATTTTTTATTGAAGACGGTTTTTTATTTTTTAGCGCATCGCTTACATTCGTATTTTTAATATTTAATTACCCTTTCGCTACGTGTTTACAAATTGCGATACAATTTTCATTAATTACGTGTCGGCTTATTATAAAAATTTTTAATACGTGTTCCACGCAAAGCTTTGATCGTACCACCGAAATAATTGTGTTGTGCTTCTTTTTTTACAGGCAGCCTTTATGCTTGCTTTTTGGTTTGCTAACTCCACGGACCAAAAACTGTTACTAATTGACAGTGAACCCTGCAAGAAAAAAATATATAAGCTCATCTTTTGCGTATTAAATGAATATTTTTGGCAGTGTTAAAAATGATCCGATTTTATTGCTAAAAAATCGATTGTTTAGGACCCCTGAAATTATATTAATATTGCTCGAAACAGGTGGGAGCATTTTTTTTATTCAAATCAAAATTATAAAAATAATATCATTATATCTATACATATAAATAAAAATGAAGTATCTGTTTGTGATTTTGAAGTAAAGACTTTTTTTAATTTAATATAGTTATTTGATCGTCACCAAAGCCCAAACTTGCGTTTTTAAAATTTTTGTCTGTCTGTCTGTCGGTCTGTCCATCTGTCTGTCAGTTTGTCCGCCCGTATATCTTGGAAACGGCTGAACCGATTTTGACGGGACTTGAATTAACAGGTAACAGACACTATCCTTGAGTAACATAGGCTATATTTTATTTTGAAATAAATTAGTTTTTACTTCGAAATCGCAATACCCGTGCAAAGCCGGGCGGTCCAGCGAGTTTAAAATAAGAAGGTTAGAAGTGCAACGGGCATGCGTGTTTAAAGGTCGGATCGCGAACGGAGTGCTCTGGAAACTTCAGAGCTTCTTCTTCGGCACCCGTATAAGGCGAGCGGAACGCGCCGATGAGTTAGTCTCGGTCGGAGGCTCGAAAGTCTCCAATTGGGAACCTTTAGTTAGAAATATATAAACAGGACGGGCAAAAAGCGGATCATTTTTAACATTGCCCCCTGGGGGGGTTAAAACTAAATTAAATAAAAATTAGCGTTTGTAGCAATAAAAAAAATTAAAAAATATATATACCTGGCGTGTATGTCGGTCTGTTGAATAACTTCCCCGTCGCAGTTCCACCTTCCCGGATGGTTCTCGGCGCGAAAATGAAACTCGCGAGTCCTGTAAACTTCGACATGAGCCAAATCGTTAATGCTGTACGTACTTTTGGTGAAGCGCTGCAAAGTTCGCAAACTATTAAACAGGGATGTGTGCCGAATTAGAATTAAATGTAGATATCCGTTTCCTATGTGACTGTAGGGCGCTAGGCCGTGGGGGTTCCTTTTTCCGGCGCAGCTCAAATTCGCTCCGGCTATCATGAAAAATTTGCCGTCGATCGTCTCCCATTTTTCGGCTTTTTTATTCTCTTCGCACTTCTCGTTTTGAATTTGTAGCGTTTTGTGGGCGCATTCCTCGCAGTTCTCGCGGCACCTGTATTCGTTTTCGGCGACGTCTTCGGTTAGAATGGTGATTTTGCCGTGGTACCCCTTGTTCGCCATTATCCTCTTGAAACCTCAAATGTAAATAATTCAAAATTATGGTGAATTAATTTTTATATGTAGAAATTAATTTTATAAAATTTTTAAGTACTTTAGGATTGTCTTTTTTTTGTTTATCTTTTGCTTCGGGGGCTTGGTTTCTATGACAACTTCTGCAATGAATTTAAGGTTAACTTTTCGTGTACTAGGTGGGGTATAACTAAGGTGAATAATTTTTTTTTGTTAAAATTGGACGTTCGGTAATCGAGCTTAAAACCGAGTGTGCACATTCGAGCTCAAAGTGGCACATTCCGATCTCGGGAAAATGAAGCGCGCCGCTCCGCGTCGCGCTTCATTTGCCTCCCTCGCTCGGAAATGTGCCACTTTTCGCTCGAATGCGCACATCCTCGTAATTATTACGTTTCTCTTATTTATCCTTCGTTCCTTCAAATGAAAAATTTATTATCAATTGATTAAATATCGATTTTATATTGAAAAAAAATATTTCCCATAGCAATGAGTGGAAGCGAGCGAAAAGATACGAAAATTTTGTAGGTTGAAGTGAGAGGGATCGATTAAAATTATTTAACTAATTTTTCGACTAATTTATTGGCTTAAATTGTTGTGAATCATGCTTAAAACCGAGTGTGCACATTCGAGCTCAAAGTGGCACATTCCGATCTCGGGAAAATGAAGCGCGCCGCTCCGCGTCGCGCTTCATTTGCTTCCCTCGCTCGGAAATGTGCCACTTTTCGCTCGAATGCGCACATCCTCGTAATTATTACGTTTTTTTATTTATCCTTCGTTCCTTCAAATGAAAAATTTATTATCAATTGATTAAATATCGATTTTATATTGAAAAAAATTATTTCCCATAGCAATGAGTGGAAGTGAGCGAAAAGATACGAAAATTTTGTAGGTTAAAGTGAGAGGGATCGATTAAAATTATTTAACTAATTTTTCGACTAATTTATTGGCCTAAATTGTTGTGAATCATGCTTAAAACCGAGTGTGCACATTCGAGCTCAAAGTGGCACATTCCGATCTCGGGAAAATGAAGCGCGCCGCTCGCGTCGCGCTTCATTTGCTTCCCTCGCTCGGAAATGTGCCACTTTTCGCTCGAATGCGCACATCCTCTTAATTATTACGTTTCTCTTATTTATCCTTCGTTCCTTCAAAAGAAAAATTTATTATCAATTGATTAAATATCGATTTTATATTGAAAAAAATTATTTCCCATAGCAATGAGTGGAAGTGAGCGAAAAGATACGAAAATTTTGTAGGTTAAAGTGAGAGGGATCGATTAAAATTATTTAACTAATTTTTCGACTAATTTATTGGCCTAAATTGTTGTGAATCATGCTTAAAACCGAGTGTGCACATTCGAGCTCAAAGTGGCACATTTCGATCTCGGGAAAATGAAGCGCGCCGCTCCGCGTCGCGCTTCATTTGCTTCCCTCGCTCGGAAATGTGCCACTTTTCGCTCGAATGCGCACATCCTCTTATTTATTATATTAGTATATTTTAGCGTGCGCCCCTTCAAATCAAAAATTTTAATTTAACTTAGTTTATATCGATTTTATATTCAAAAAACGTATTTACCATAGGAATGAGTGGAAGAGAGCGAGAAGATACAATAATCTTGTCAATGCAAGTGAGAGGGGGCGACAAAAATTATTCAATTAATTTTTAGTGTAATTTATTGGTCTAAATTATTGCGAATCAATAGGAAATTGCCGTGAAATTAATTTGTATTTCAATAAAGAGGCAAGAATGCAAATCTTGTTAAGTTTTCTTAATATTCGGTATCGTAATTGACACGTGTCATTGGAATTTAGTACTCAAGAAAAGACTCAATAGTTTATAAGTTCAAGAAAAAGTTAAGTTTTTGTATTTTTATTAATGAAAGTCTATTCTAATGCATAAATAGATATGTGTTTTACTTAAATCTATTTATTATTAGTTATTAAATATATTTCTTATCATTTAACTGTCAAACAGTACAATTTGTGAATTTTATTTCATTTTATTTTCGGGGTATGGCAAACCCCACCTAGTATGGCATGTGACATTTAGTCACCTAGTATGCGGAAGGTTAAACAAAGTTGGGTTTTTGGGATTAACTTAAAAGAAAAATACTTTTGATTTTTAATTGAATTCAAAATTGATGCTAATTAGTTTACTGAATGTTCTTGAATATTTAATAAAAAAAATACGTTAATTAATTTATGTACACACACATGTAAATAATCCAGAAAAGTTAGCTTTAAAAATTGTCCAACAACAGAAATGTAAAATAAAAACAAACTTTTAATTGGATTCTATTTAAACATTTAAATAAAAGCTCAAGCTTTTATTTAAATTTTTGACTTTTATTAAACACGTTTGTTTTTTCGAACACTAAAAAAATATTAATTAGAATTAATCATCATTGTAACGTCCGATATCTTTTAATATTATTTGTAGTTAACAGGAATTGGACTGTCAATCTCTTGTTAAATATGCAACGTTTCGTTTCTTCATTGAAACATTTTAAAGCAATTGAAAATTAAACAAATTTGTATAATGTTAACAATAAATATAAATACAAGTATTTTATAAATAAAATAAAATCAAATAAAATGATAAAATATCTTAACATGTCAAAAAATGTATTTAACCATCAAAACACAAAATTCTACAAGTGTCAGACATGAAAGCTAAATACTATTCAGTTTGGTTTAACATAGTTTATATTTCTTATGTTGTTTACATCTTCCTTCAAGTTTTTCATTCGTATGGCCCATGTACAATTTTGAGTTTTGATGGATAAACAATTATTTAGCAACAGAACGGCCGTTTTGGCAAATTTCAGAAATTCACATTTTTGCAGTTTGATTTTCAACATATCTTATAGCTTCGATGGCTATCCCGCAATTTTTTTATTATTTTCCCGTGAACAATAATATATTATAAACAATTATTTAGCACCAGAACGGCCGTTTTGGCAAATTTTAGAAATTACCAATTTGGCAGTTTGATTTTAAACATATCTTATAGGAAAACAATTAATATTTTCTTCGATGGCTATCCCGCAATTTTTTTATTATTTTCCCCGTGAACAATAATATATTATAAACAATTATTTAGCACCAGAACGGCCGTTTTGGCAAATTTCAGAAATTACCAATTTGGCAGTTTGATTTTCAACATATCTTATAGGAAAACAATTAATATTTTCTTCGATGGCTATCCGGAATTTTTTTATTATTTTTCCCGTGAACAATAATATATTATAAACAATTATTTAGCACCAGAACGGCCGTTTTGGCAAATTTCAGAAATGACCAATTTGGCAGTTTGATTTTCAACATATCTTATAGGAAAATAATTAATATTTTCTTTGATGGCTATCCCGAAATTTTTTTATTATTTTTCCCTGTACAATAATATATTTTAAACACATTTTTTGACCTGTTAAGTTGCTCGAAAAAGTTTCAATAAAGAAACGAAACGTTGCATATTTAACAATAGTTGTTTTATTGACGGTTGAATTACTATTAACTTTAAATAATATTAAAAGACTTTGAACATTAACATTACGATTAATATTAATTGAAAATTTTCAAATACCTACTATTATAGTTTTTTACTAATTTCCTGCTGTCATAGTAACCAAAGTAAATAATCTTAAATTCAAAATGGGAGCTCCGTTTCTATAACAACCTTCATAATTAATTACGGATTATCGTTCAAGTTTATCGGATTTAATTAAAAAGATTAAATTTGCTTTCTGATCGACTTAAAAACACAAATCCGATTTACTTCTGTGAAATTTCCTCTCCGAACGCGATTATTCAATAAAAACCAAATATGTTAATTAATTTTCATAAATATTTGCTCTGGCCTTATCAGTCGAGGACCCAGATAAAGAAAATAATCGAGGCTACCTGTGTATTCGTATCTCGAAGGCCCCATCCATCTAAAATCTTCGCTGTAATAAGCGATATCTCCCAAATATCCATAACTCACGACGTCCGCATAAATTTGCAAGAGTTTACTATTGTTGTGGACCGAAACCAGGTCCAATCCTAACGTGCTCCCCAAAATTATTTGCAAAACGGCCGTGCAGACGTCGGTGGTCCCGTGGAGGCTGTAAGCGGTCGTATCCGAGCTTCCAGCTGGGACATTTACAAAAAAAAACGACGTCATTACAAAAAAAAAAAATCCGAACAAACCTGGAATGATCCCGATCGGGATCGAAGGCCTCGGTAAGTTTTGCTCGCGATCGTCCGCGTTCGTCCCTCGAGCGCCACATTCCCTCAAAATTAAGCCGTTTATGACTTCCGAAACCGTACCATCCCCTCCGACGCATCCCACGGCGTCGAAACCCTCCAAATTGTGCTTGAGCAGGACTTCTCGGATTTGGTTCTGTTTTTGCGAGACGATCACCACGACGTTTAGGCCGGCGATTTCGAAAATCGGCTTCGCTATTTTTTCGTAGACTTTGAGCGCCGCTTTTCGGCCCCCGTACGGATTTATAAATAGAAGGATTTGCTTGGGTCTGCTCGTGAATCCTAAAAGTGTTGTTTTTATCGGGTGACATTTTGAATTGAAAAAATTTTGGGCTTTGCCCCCTACCGTTTAGATAATTTTTGAGCGTTTCGAGCCACGTTTTGACTTGTTGCGAGTCGGAGTGCTTTAGGCGTAACTGCTTTAGTCTCCACACGTTTTCTTTTTGCCTTTTGGCGAAGTAAATCGTAAGCCGTTTGAGTTCTTTCGATTTCTTCTTGGGGCGGTTGTGGTTTATGGACACTATGTCGTTAATTGCTATGATGTTTTTTTCTAAAAACAATCGGAAGTTATTTGTTGTTTTTTTTTGGAAATAGATGTAAGTTGACTTACCATAAGGCGATTGAGCGTTATCCCAAACGATCTGTTCGTTTTCTAATTGGAGCCGAAATTTTTTGTTGCCGTTGTAAAAGGTCGTGAGCGGAAGACTTTTGTGGTGTGGATCGATCATCGCTTGCAATGTACGTGAGTTAGATTTGTTTAAATTATTTTTTTTTTAGAAAAACATTGTTAGTGAAGGAAGTTTTGTGTACTCGTTAAGGTTGAAAAGATAAGGAACTGAGTACAAATTTATCGGCTTTAAAATAATTAAGTTCTTATCGGTTGCTTAAAGTGCGTCTATGTAACAATTGCGTGTACAGAGTGTTTTGAAAAAAATGTCCGAGTGGGTTTTGTTGAAGATCAGCGATCGAAGTGTACAATTTGAACCGTGTATTTTTTTTAAAAAAAAGAAGAAAAATTGAGGATAATAATTTATTTACAGTAAAGTATAAATTAATTAATAAATAGTAAAAAATGAAGCATTAGATACGAAAGTGTAAAGGATTATTACTTTTTAAACAGTTCGCTTTTAGAAAAAGTTTATAATTTTTTTCAAAAGAAATGATTGATTTTTATTTGTATTGATAAAGATTTTATCCTTAATTGATTTCTTATAAAAGGCAAATTTTAATTAATTAACTAGTCAATTCTAAGTTTTCCTAAAAATCATTTCTAAAAATGTTTTTAAAGACTGTCAAATTTATAGATTTTTATTAATGACAATTAAACATCTTAAGTTAAATACAAATTTATTTAGCCGCTTTTGTAACATTTTTAATGAATTGTTTGCATACATTTTTTAAACCCAAAATCGACGAAGAAGTGTCTCATTTTTCATCGAAGAATATAAATAAATAATAAATTTAAACAAAAATTAATAATGAATTAAATTAAACTAAAAATCAAACATAAAAAGTAACTTATATGGATTGTTATTATTATTTAAACAATTCATTTTTAAATGTTCATTAATCTTTATCAAAAGAACTAATTGATTAATTAATATATTTATTCAAGACAATTTAATTGAAAATTAATCCTTTACACGAAGCACTTTTTTGAAAGAAATTTTTAATTTTTAATTCTATGACTTTATATTCAATTTTGAAATATAAATAAATAATAATTGAATCAAAAATAAAAACTAACTTAATATGGTTTGTTATTATTGTTTAACCATTCACTTTTAAAAGTTGATCGTTTTCTCTCACTTGCACTGACAAGATTGTTATATATTTTCGCTCTCTTCCACTCGTTGCTATGGTAAATACTTTATTTGAATATAAAATCGATATTAGTAATTTTATTTAAAATTTTTGATTTGAAGGAGCGTAGGAAAAATTGGACAAAGGTAATAAATACGAGGATGTGCGCATTCGAGCGAAAAGTGGCACATTTCCGAGCGAGGGAAGCAAATGAAGCGCGACGCGAAGCGGCGCGCTTCATTTTCCCGAGATCGGAATGTGCCACTTTGAGCTCGAATGTGCACACTCGGTTTTAAGCATAATTCACAACAATTTAGGCCAATAAATTAGACGAAAAATTAGTTGAATGATTATAATCGTTTCCTCTCGCTTGCACTTACGGGATTGTCGTATCTTTTCGCTCTCTTCCACTCATCGCTATGGTAAATACATTTTTCGAAAATAAAATTGATACATACTGAATTAAATTTCAATATTATATTTGAAGGAGGGTAGAATAAATTACATAAATACGGGGATGTGCGCATTCGAGCGAAAAGTGGCACATTTCCGAGCGAGGAAGCAAATGAAGCGCGACGCGAAGCGGCGCGCTTCATTTTCCCGAGATCGGAATGTGCCACTTTGAGCTCGAATGTGCACACTCGGTTTTAAGCATGATTCACAACAATTTAGGCCAATAAATTAGTTGAATGATTTTAACCGTTCCCTCTCACTTCAACTGACAAGATTTTGATATCTTTTCGCTCTCTTCCACTCATTGCTATGGTAAATACTTTTTTCTAATATAAAATCAATATTTATTTGATCCGTCTTAGACGGCTAACTTCAACTGTCGAATTTTCGTTAGCTGTGCGCGCCCATTATCCGTTGCCTGCTAAAATTTTACTCCAGATGCGCCAAAAGAAGTATAACCTCAAAAAACACCGGTTACAAATAACATATCGACCCGTTAAGACTCTCCAACTTAAAAGGGGCGCCTATTACAATTAATTTACTACAATTTTCAGATTACTTAAAAAAAAAAAAGAAAAGGAAAACAGCTTAAAATTATTATTTTAATTCAAACTTGAAATTAATAACATTTTATATTTCTATTTTATTTATTTAATAACGATCTCATTTTTCTTCTTTCTTTTTTGTCAGAAAGGTAGTAATAATAATACTCATTGTTAATATATTTGGGAGATATTCGTAGGACAAAACAAACTGGAATTTTTAAATCGAAATTCTTTAAGCTCAATTTGCATTTCTAGATATGCCTTTGATGTCTTTATTTGCGAGCAACCGTCCAATGCTTTTAAGTTGAGCAGATAGATATTTAATTTTTACGTAATTACATTTTGTGCAAACAATAACAAGAATAAGGTCTTATTTTTTACAACCATTTGGAAATGGAAATATTAGGAAAAATAATAATTGACTATAATAAACAATACTTTTATTAATTTGGTATTATAAATATTAATTCGCAGTTTTGCAAAAAGTTAATAGGACGTCGCCTATTTAAATTTAAGTTTTCTTTAAGGGAAAAGTCTGTAGTTTTCGAATATGTAAGGCGTCCCCACCGACGTCGGCCAAAATTTCAATACAACCCCCTTCAAAGCCCAAAATCATTTAAACAGGTGCCGTTTGCATAATTGCTAATATCACGAAAAGGAAGCACTTTACAAAAAATTTGTTTAGAACCAAATTAGTCTTTTTTTCAAGTTGGAAAACATGAAACTAATAATTTTTTTTGCTTTTATAAATTCATAATAAATAATGCACTTAAATGCACGTTTTAATGCAATAAAAATTTTACATTGTGCGTAGGTATATTTAACCCGTTGGGCTTCTTTACAATTTTTAATCGATATTTTAAGACTTAGTTTAAAAAAAATATTCGTTCAAATTTAATTATAATTTAAATTACGAGCGCCCAATGTAAAATTCTTACGTGTAATCAGGTAAAAGGCCAAAGCCTTGGAAGCGGTTTTTATTTATTGCGATAAAGATATGAAAGAACTTTCCGGAACGCTTTACGCCACCTTTTATATAAAAACCCGCATTTTCCTTATCGAAATGCAATAAAATTGGTTAGTTGTAAATCGGGCGCAGTCGAGTCCTGAGTGCTTGTGCGAAACGTACATTTTTCGCAATTAATTAGCCGATCCGTGCGTTTAATCAAAAAGTGAGCCGTCGTCGACGAATCGAACAATAAAAAAATAGGTATAAACCGGGTTAATATTTTTTTTTGGATAGGTTAAATGGTTACTGGCCAAATTAAATTAACCAGTTAAATTAGTTAACCGATTAATCGATTAAAGTCGTTAATTGGTTAAAATAGTTAACTGGTTAATTTTGACTACGTCAACCGGTTAACTAATTTAACCAATTAACCATTTCATTAATTTAACCAGTTAACTAATTAATTAATTTAACCAGTATCTGATTAACTAATTTAATCAGTTAATTATTTTAATCAGTTAATTACTTTAACCAATTAATTAATTTAACCAGTTAATTTATTTCGGACGGTTGGTTCACGAACTAATTAACTCCTTAAATTTTGTCTTTTTTTTTCTTATTTTGACTAAATCAATTGAAAACTTGGTCGTAACTGGAAGACTCACGAACAAAGCACTTTGGAACTGTTTTTTTCTTTTCGATTTTTTTAATACTAAATTAAATTTTAATTAATATATTTAATTAAATGCTCGCTACGAGAGGTTATGCTGTAATTTGAAATCTCCCCAAAAGTATTTAGAATTTTTTTTCTAAACCAAACAACTTAACTTTGCTAGGTGTTTTTTAAGGGATAAACTCGCTCCCTTATTGTTATTCAAATCGTTCTTTTTACAGCTAAATTAATGGCTTTACCGTTTGCAAGAACACCATCCACTTTCCCTCAAACGCAACCCTCATTATTTTCCTCAATAATCTCGGTTCGCCTTTTTTTTCTCGAAACGTCGCCCTTTGAAAAATAATTTTTTTAACCTTTTTGATTGTGATTTGTCTAATTTTTTTTTTCGAGAAAGCCCGATTGATCTCGTACGTACGCCTTTGCGAAATGTAATCGACTTTTTTTTGGGGGGGAACGAGCGAAACTCGACCGAAAGGCACCCGCATCGATTTCGAACTCAAGTGAAATTGTGCAATTCCCTTCGGAGCCCTTAAAACTAGGAACTAGTTGTTGTGTACAGGATCGATGCCCTTTAACTTAAAAATTCGACAGAAGTTTCCTATCTTTCAATTTAATTAAACGTTTCGAAATACGCTGCTCGAGCCTGCGATAAAACGTTATCAGTTCGAGTTTTAATTATCGCATTTGTTAATGAATTATTTGTCTCGGCGAGATTTTGAATTATCAATTTTTGCTGGGTTGCCGTTTTTTTCAAATGTTTGGAGTAATTATCGAAATTTTGCACCGCAGCACTATGGGCCAGCGTCGACCAAAACAACTTTTAGTCTAAAACATAGTTATTTCTATGTATTTGACCTCGAGGAATCCGATTTTGAAAAAAAATTGAAATCGGTGAGTTAGTATTTAATATAATTCCGAAAAATCCGAAATTTCGGATTTAGCAAGATTTTAAAAAACCTGAGGTCCTACGATGTTTAGGATCGTTTTGCTGATTTTAGAATGTTTTTATTTGTCAAAATCGGTTAAGTGGTTTTTTAGTTATTGCAAAAAAGCCGAAAAAAATTTGCAAAAACGGGTAGTTTTGAAAAATCATATCTCCGAAACGGTATTGATTTTCCTTCAGAGTATTTTTTATAATTTAAAGAAACACTTCGACTTTCAAACAAAAAAAATAAAATGAGTTTTTAATTCGGAATTTTGAAAATACGAATTTTTGAGTTATTTATCGAAAATATGAAAAATATGGGGAGAGAATCCAAACTATGAATTTATTTAAAAAAGTTTATGCATTAATTAAATTAATTTTTATTAAGACGCAAAACAATGTTCTAAATTAAATATCAAACTCAAAATTTAAGTTTGGATTCTCCCCCCATATTTTTCATATATTCAATAAATAATTCAAAAATTCGTATTTTAAAAATTTCGAGTTAAAAACTAAATTTAATTTATTTATTTGGAAGTTGAAGTGTTTCTTTAAATTATAAAAAAAACTCTTGAGGAAAAATCAAAGATTTTAGATTTTTAAATCTTGCTAAATCCAAAATTTCGGATTTTTCGGTTTTTCGGAATTATATTAAAAACTAACTCACCGATTTCCAAAATTTTTTCAAAATAGTATTTCTCTAGGTCACATACACCGAAATAACTATGTTTTAGAATAAAAGTTGTTTTGGTCAACCCTGGCCCATAGTGCGCAGGTTTTAATTGAGAGACCGAAAAAGGCGAGTTTTTTCCGTCTTCAACAGGTTTCCGTGTTTATTATCCCGGCGTCCCTCCGTAAATCCCGGAGCGAAATCGGGCACCATACACGGCGAAAATTTAATTTAATTTCGCACGTATCAGAATTTTAATTATTTCTCCAATCTGTTAGCTCTAAAGTTAACTTGTTAGTTTAGGTTTAATGGAATAACAAAAACTAAACAACAATTTTAATGCGAAGCCAATTTAATAAGCTCCACATTTCATAACAAAAGAGTTTCGTATTTCTTTTTAATTAAACTTAATTTCGAGGGCTTCGTCGAACGATTTACAAATTTTTCTCGATTATTACGTACCAAAAAAAAAATGTAATGCCTAAAAAAATTGAAAGGCGATGAAAACGGTCATTTCCCGTCCAATTCAATGTCCGTCGCTTTTGAAATTTAAAATCGACCTCGTTTTCCAATTAATGCTAAAATTCCGGGCGATTATCGCTTAACCGATAACCTTTGTCGGCGTTTAAAAAAACGTCGATTTTTTTCGGCCACGAAACACATTTTGTGATTACTTTATAAATGCTGGGTACAGTCCGCCCTCGGTTTATGAACGCGTCGCGTTTCGAAGCGGACGGGGCGCCCTCTGCCATCGAATAGTTTTATCGGGCCGAAAAATAATTAAATTTTACGCGTTTTTTTACTAGTTTTTGCGGTCGGTCAGTTTTCTTTGCGGATAAACGGCGACCTTCGCGCGCTGATTTGAGTGTTGACTTATTTTCGAGATTGCGACTGTATTTCCCTATTATTACGACGCTAAATATTTGATCAGAGCTGCACGCGAAAGCAGTAGGTACGCACATTTAATTATTTATTGCGCGCACTAAAAACGTCCGCCGCTTATTTACACGCAGATAAAACGCGCAACGTAAATTCCGCGAAAATGCCGTACTTGTGTATTTTTAATGGCGAAAGGTATATTAATATCTCGAGACGAAATTTCTTCCAGATCTCATCAGCGTTTCGCCGGAACGCTTGCCGCTTAGGACATAAATTACGTTTGCAGACTTTTTCGAAAGAAGAAAGCGTTTTAATCTGCGTTTGAACGCTCCTTTTTGTTTATCGCGCGACGTTTAATTTTCGCCCGCCAGAAATTAAAAACAAAATTTATTCTGTCGAAAAAGATAAGGTATTATTGTTGTTTTTTCCGAATGCGTTCGAAAAAATTGTTCTTGCGCTTCGGTGGGACGCACGGAAATTTTGTTTTACCGGTTGAATCGTTTTATTTGAAATATTCGACTCGATTGTGAATTTTATTTATTTCGGATTTAGCAGAAATGTAAACTGTCCTGGGTTGCTTCGCAGAATGGTAACGCCGTTGGGAAAAGTTTGTCAATAGAGGTGGGAAGTACTTTGAAAGGGACAAGGAACAATTTTCTGTAATATTAGTTGATTTTTAAAGTAATACTTCTATTGGCGCGTTGAGGATACAATTTTAACGAAAATTTGACAGTATGAGGTTAGTCGTCAAAGAAAGTAAATTAATTATTGTGAATCATGCTTACAACCGAGTGTGCGCATTCGAGCTCAAAGTGGCACATTCCGATCTCGGGAAAATGAAGCGCGCCGCTTCGCGTCGCGCTTCATTTGCCTCCCTCGCTCGGAAATGTGCCACTTTTCGCTCGAATGCGCACATCTTCATATTTATTACGTTTGTCTAATTTATCCTTCGTTTCTTCAAATGAACAAATTAAATTCAATTGAATAAATATCGATTTTATATTGAAAAAAATTATTTATCATAGCAATGAGTGGAAGAGAGCGAAAAGATACGAAAATTTTGTCAGTTGAAGTGAAAGAGATCGATTAAAATTATCAAACTAATTTATTGGCCTAAATTGTTGTGAATCATGCTTAAAACCGAGTGTGCACATTCGAGCTCAAAGTGGCACATTCCGATCTCGGGAAAATGAAGCGCGCCGCTCCGCGTCGCGCTTCATTTGCCTCCCTCGCTCGGAAATGTGCCACTTTTCGCTCGAATGCGCACATCTTCGTATTTATTACGTTTATCTCATTTATTCTACCCTCATTCAAATCAAAATTTCAAATTAAAATAAGTAAATGTAAATTTTAAATTCAAAAAAATATTTACCATAGCAACGAGTGGAAGAGAGCGAAAATATATAACAATCTTGTCAGTGCAAGTGAGAGGAAACGATTAATTTTTAAAATTGAATGGTTAAACCAGGTATGAGCAACACAAGCCCACGGGCCGCTAGCGGCCCGTTAAACATGTTTATGCGGCCCGCCAAGCATTTCTAAAATTGAATTTGTTTTATCGACTTTCTCCTATCAATATATTGTTATAAAATTAATTATAATAAAATGGTAGTACATACTAAACCGAAACCATTTTCAAGTAAATTTTAAGTAAATTCGTTTTTCTGTTCTTTTCTTGTTTTTTTTTATTTTGCTCTAAAATTTTTATATGAAATCTTTACTTTTTTTTAAATTTTATATTTTTTTATTCTAATGTTTATTATAAATAAAGTTTTGTAAATTATTAATAAGTGTTAGTTTATGTGCGGCCCGCCAAACAATTTTAAAATTTAAATTGGCCCGTTGATTAAAAAGGTTGCTCACCTCTGGTTTAAACAATAATAACAATCCATAGTAAGTTACTTTTTATTTTTCATTAAATTATTATTTATTTATATTTCAAGATGGAATATAAGACCATAGAATTAAAAATTAAAAATTTCTTTCAAAAAAGTGCTTCGTGTAAAGGATTAATTTTCAATTAAATTGTCTTGAATAAATATGTTAATTAATCAATTAGTTTCTTTGATAAAAATTAATGAACATTTAAAAGTGAATTGTTTAAACAATAATAACAATCCATATAAGTTACTTTTTATGTTTGATTTTTAGTTTAATTTAACTCATTATTTTTTTTTTGATTAAATTTATTATTTATTTACTCGATGAAAAATAAGACACTTCTTTGTCGATTTTGGATTTAAAAAAATGCACGCGAGCAATTCATCTGAAAAATTACAAGAACAGCTAAATAAACTTGTATCTCACTTAAGATGTTTAATTGTTATTAATAAAAATCGATAAATCTGACAGTCTTTAAAAACATTTTTAGAATTCAATTTTAGGAAAAACTTGCAATTCAGTAGTTAATTAATTAATTAAAAATTGCTTTTTATAAGAGATTAATTAAGGATAAAATCCTTATCAATACAAATAAAAATCAATTATTTCTTTTGAAAAAAAATTATGAACTTTTTCTAAAAGCGAACTGTTTAAAACGTAATAGTCCTTTTACACTTTTGTATCTAATGCTTCATTTTTTGCCATTTATTAATTCATTTATACTTTACTTTAAATAAATTATTATTTTTGGTTCAGCTGCACTCGATGTAAAATTAAATCTATCTTATTTTAGCATTAATCTTATTCAAAACGGAAAAATTAAGCATTTCGACGCGTTCAAAAAATAAGAGATTAATCAAGCATAAATTTTTTATCAATACAAATAAAAATCAATCGCTTCTCATGAAAGAAGTATAACTTCTAAGGCGCACCGCGTTTTATTAATATTTATATTCACTCATTCACTGCAATAAAAAAATTGACAGATTTGTTGTGAAAGAAAGCGACCTTTTTATTGCCCAACGAAAGATTAAAACCAAAATTAATTGTTTGAGAACTTCTGGCGCGGCATAAACGAATCGCGATAAGCAGCAAAATATTATTTAAACTCCCGAGAATGTTTTGAGGAGATAACGCTGTTTTCTAGGTGTTGTTAATAATTCGGAGTGTAGAAATATTTATACGACGTTTGTGCGAGCAGTTAAAGTTTCGGTCTCTTCGGAATGGGCCGTTTTGGAAGTTTGTGTAAGAAAATGCTACGCAACAAGATGCAAGTGTGCTTATTTAATTTGGTGGGCCTTAAGTTTTGCTGCCTTTCGGTGATTTTGATCAGGAAACTTTTATATTTGTTGGGTGAGCATTTTTTTTAACTTCATTAATTGTGCCTCTTAAAATTCGAGTCGTGCATTTTAGGGAGAAAGAAAAATTGGGTTTGTCCCCCCCCCCCAATAAATTTAAATCGAAACGACATATAATTTCGTTCAAATTAGCGATTTGATTTTAAAATTAGTATCTCGGATCGATTTTGTGTTTAAGAAAAATTTTAAAGTGGAGAAACGTGTTTCTTATTACTTTCGGATTTTAAAATTACGTCCAATTATTTTTATGGGGGAACAAATTTCGTATTGTCGTGTCGTTTTGGAGATAAGAGCTTTGGTATTGTTCCGAAAGATTTAATAAGGGTACAAAAGGGAAAGAAGGTGTATTGTTTTGCTTTCGTTTGATATCGGCCAGAAGACCTTTATAAAATATAAAGGGTATCTCCAATAATTTATTCCCCCCGTTCGCAAAAGGTTTTAAAGGGTCCGAAATTTATGTTGTGTAAGTTTTCGATTAAGGACTTTTGATCGGATTTTTTTTAGTGGCGCGAATTGGGGTCGGAATGCTTGTTTTTTTATGCATTTTTGCACGATGGGAAATCGGACCGTAGAATTTCGAAAAATTACTTTTGTGAAGAATTAATTAGGGATTAAATGTTTTTGAATAGAAGTGTTAAGCAATCAGTTTTTTTTTTTTTTTAAATTAAGCGACTTGTAAAAGTGAACTGTTTAAACAATAATAACAATCCCTATACCTAAGTTACTTTTTATGTTTGATTTTTAGTTTAATTTAATTTATTATTTTTTTTTGGTTAAATGTAAACTATCGTGTACTGCTTCGGAGAATGGTAACGCCGTTAGGAAAAGTTTGTCAATAGGGGAGGGAAGTACTTTGAAGGGAACAAGGAACAATATTTCCTAATATTAATAATTAAGTTGATTTTTGAAGTCATACTTCTATGGGCCCGTTGAGGATAAAATTTTAACGAAAATTTGACAATATGAAGTTAGCCGTCGGAGAAAGTAAATTAATTATTGTGAATCATGCTTAAAACCGAGTGTGCACATTCGAGCTCAAAGTGGCACATTCCGATCTCGGGAAAATGAAGCGCGCCGCTCCGCGTCGCGCTTCATTTGCCTCCCTCGCTCGGAAATGTGCCACTTTTCGCTCGAATGCGCACATCTTTGTTTTTATTACATTAGTATAATTTACCGTGCGGTCCTTCAAATGAAAAATTTAAATTCAATTAAATAAATATTGATTTTATTTTGGAAAAAAGTATTTACCATAGCAATGAGTGGAAGAGAGCGAAAAGATATAAAAATCTTGTTAGTTGAAGTGAGAGGGATCGATTAAAATTATTCAACTAATTTATTGGCTTAAATTATTGTGAATCATGCTTAAAACCGAGTGTGCACATTCGAGCTCAAAGTGGCACATTCCGATCTCGGGAAAATGAAGCGCGCCGCTCCGCGTCGCGCTTCATTTGCCTCCTCGCTCGGAAATGTGCCACTTTTCGCTCGAATGCGCACATCTATGTTTTTATTACATTAGTATAATTTACCGTGCGGTCCTTCAAATGAAAAATTTAAATTCAATTGAATAAATATTGATTTTATTTTGGAAAAAAGTATTTACCATAGCAATGAGTGGAAGAGAGCGAAATGATATAAAAATCTTGTCAGTTGAAGTGAGAGGGATCGATTAAAATTATTCAACTAATTTATTGGCTTAAATTATTGTGAATCATGCTTAAAACCGAGTGTGCACATTCGAGCTCAAAGTGGCACATTTCGATCTCGGGAAAATGAAGCGCGCCGCTCCGCGTCGCGCTTCATTTGCCTCCCTCGCTCGGAAATGTGCCACTTTTCGCTCGAATGCGCACATCTTTGTTTTTATTACATTAGTATAATTTACCGTGCGGTCCTTCAAATGAAAAATTTAAATTCAATTGAATAAATATTGATTTTATTTTGGAAAAAAGTATTTACTATAGCAATGAGTGGAAGAGAGCGAAAAGATATAAAAATCTTGTCAGTTGAAGTGAGAGGGATCGATTAAAATTATTCAACTAATTTAATGACTTAAATTATTGTGAATCGTGCTTAAAACCGAGTGTGCACATTCGAGCTCAAAGTGGCACATTCCGATCTCGGGAAAATGAAGCGCGCCGCTCCGCGTCGCGCTTCATTTGCCTCCCTCGCTCGGAAATGTGCCACTTTTCGCTCGAATATGCACATCCTTGTATTTATTACATTTATCTAATTTATCCTATGCTTGTTCAAATCAAAAATTTAATATAAATTTAGTAAATGTCGATTTTATATTAAAAAAAAGTATTTACCATAGCAACGAGTGGAAGAGAGCGAAAATATACAACAATCTTGTCAGTGCAAGTGAGAGGAAACGATCAACTTTTAAATGTGAATGGTTTAAACAATAATAACAATCCATATTAAGTTACTTTTTATTTTTGATTAAATTATTATTTATTTATATTTCAAGATGGAATATAAGATCATAGAATTAAAAATTAAAAATGTCTTTCAAAAAAGTGCTTTGTGTAAAGGATTAATTTTCAATTAAATTGTCTTGAATAAATATGTTAATTAATCAATTAGTTCTTTTGATAAAAATTAATGAACATTTAAAAGTGAATTGTTGAAACAATAATAACAATCCATATAAGTTTTATGTTTCATTTTTAGTTTAATGTATCTAATTCATTATTTTTTTTTTTGTTTAAATTTATTATTTATTTATATTTGAAGATGGAATATAAGATCATAGAATTAAAAATTAAATTTTTTTTTCAAAATAGTGCTGCGTGTAAAGGATTAATATTTAATTAAATTGTCTTGAATAAATATGTTAATTATTCAATTAATTTCTTGATAAAAATTAATGAACATTTAAAAGTAAATTGTTGAAACAATAATAACAATCCATATAAGTTACTTTTTATGTTTGATTTTTAGTTTAATTTAATTCATTTTTTTTTATTAAATTTATTATTTATTTATATTTCTCGATAAAAAATAAGACAATTCTTCGTCGATTTTGATTTTAAAAAAATGTACGCAAACAATACATTTGAAAAATTACAAAAACAGCTAAATAAACTTGTATTTCACTTAAGATGTTTAATTGTTATTAATCAAAATCGATAAATCTGACAGTTTTTAAAAACATTTTTAGAATTGTTTTTTTAGAAAAACTTGGAATTGACTAGTAAATGAATTTATTAAAAAATGCCTTTTATAAAAAATTAATTAAGGATAAAATCCTTAGCAATACAAATAAAAATCAATCGCTTTTTTTGAAAAAAATTATGAACTTTTTCTAAAAGCGAACTGTTTTGTCTCTTTTATATCTAATGCTTCATTTTTTAACATTTATTAATTTATTTATTGGGTAGCAGGTAGATATTCCTTTGTGACCCCGACAAAGGATATATCTACTTCAGGGAAGCGCCCCTGCCCGTGCGAGCCTGGTCTTCTCCCGCCTCATTTTACGGGAGAACCATGTCCCCTTCCCCCTAATATCCTACACACTACTTTACGTTATCCTACTTTCACTATCTCACACCCCAACTTTCCTACCCATCTGGCAAACGTTTTAAGCCAAAACCTCTCCAAAAAAAAAAAAAAAATGTATTTATACTTTATTTTAAATAAATTATTTTTTTTAGTTCATCTGCACTCGATGAAAAACTAAATCTAACCTATTTCAGAATTAACTTTATTTAAAACGTAAAAATTAAGCATTGCGTGCCCATTACGTATACCACTACCATGCCCACAGTCTGGGTCTCTTATGAGTTAACTTGGTCAGTATACACTGTAAAAAATCGGGAGTGAATCCGGAGTGAATTTTCACTCCCATCACTCGGAGTTTCGGAGTGAAAACAAAAATCACTCCTCGCTCGGAGTTAACTTGGAGTTTTTTCTAGCGGATTAATTGCGAAGTGATTTCTCATCAATTTCGGAGTGAATATAGATGTTCGGAGTGAATATCGATTTAACTTACAGAAATTATTATAATTCATTGAACACAATAGATTAAATTTAACATATAACCTAAATCTTTTTCTCAATCTTTACAATATAATTATAAAATTATTTGCATGACTGTAGTTAAGGTTAACGAAAGTAATAAATAAATAATATGTAAATAAGTCAATAAATTATATATTCAGAACAATGTAATAATATAACAATTTAATCAAAAAATTACCTGATGGCGTCCAAAGATATTTTTACAAAAATAATTTAAAAAATTAAAGCACCATTAGTACTTCCGAACGCCATTTTCTGTTTTTTTATTTATATTATTATAAATCTAAATAATAATGATATTATTATTAATAATAATAATAATAATAACAATAATTTTTGTAATAATCAAATGTATTATGCACGGTCCTTATATCTAAAATTTATTCAGAGTGATTTTTTTGAATTGTTCATATAAAATAATGTTTGGAGTGAATTTCACTCCGAGCGGGATCAAACTAATTAAAAGTCATCCACTCCGCATTCACTCCGCAAATTTTTTACTGTGTAAAGAATATACCTACATTTAATTTTCTTAAACGGCTAACTTCATACTGTCGAATTTTCTTTAGTTGCGAGAGCGCAACTTTCGTTGCCCGCTAAAAACTTCCAAAACTAAATATTTAGTTTTTTTACGATTTTTTTGGGGCGTCCAAGTTTTACATACGAACAAATCCGGCTCTGGTTAGATACACGATAAATGTTTCGTTCCGCTTTAAGTAAAGCTACAAATAAGGCAAGAGATTTCCACCCTTCACCTTCATGGCGGTTCTTATTTACTTCGAGAATAAAAATAAATCTAAAACAATCGACCTCGTAAAGAGATAACAAAGAGCTTCCAGCACTGCACAAACACACACGACGACACAATTTTTTTTCATTGCAAACAGAAAAAGAAACTAATTTTATCCTCGCGCCGTTTCTGCAGAGCTTTTCGTTCGAGGCGGTTCGCGTTGGGAGTTAGGAAATTAATTTTTTAGATTTAAACGAAGGCCGAAATGTAGACTAGAATTATTTTTTTTTGTAAGAGAAAAAATCCTCTTAGAGCCAAATGAGAAAGCTGCAGAGGAACAAAAATCCCACTTGTGCTTTTAGAATTATTTTCAAAATTTAATTAAGATTAATAAAAGTCTTAAACAAATCATTTCGCGAAGGGATGGTGGAAATTTTTTGTAAATTCCATTGCTGTATTAAATTCCGAGCAAATATTTCTTTTTATCATCTTCAATACCGCGGCGCTTAGAAGGAAAATATTAATTAAAATCTGATATAATTTGCTTTTGAGAAAAACAAGTCGGTTATGAGAGAGAGAGAGAGAGAGACACAAAGGATCATTGTGGTTTTTTCTTCTTTCGACTAAGTAGTCTCTTAAAAGAGGAATAAAAAAGCTAAAATAAAAACAATCAGGCGGATCGGGGTCGGTTTAACTGAGGAAAGGGAAAGGCGCAACTTGAGTTAAAAAATTATTAGAAAAACAATAATGCGTCGAAATGTTTAATTTTTACATTTTAAATAGGATTAATTCTGAAATAGGATAGATTTAATTTTTCGTCGAACGCAGATGAACTAAAAATAATAATTTATTTAAAATAAATTATTAAATAATTAATAAATGTTAAAAAATGAAGCATTAGATAAAAAAGTATAAAGGATTATTAATTTTTAAACAGTTCGCTTTTAGAAAAAGTTTATAATGTTTTTTCAAAAGAAGTGATTGATTTTTGTTTGTATTGATAAGGATTTTATCCTTAATTAATCTCTTATAAAAGGCAATTTTTAATTAATTAATTAACTAGTCGATTCCAAGTTTTTCCTAAAAATTAATTTTAAATATGTTTTTAAAGACGGTCAGATTTATCGATTTTTATTAATAACAATTAAACAGCTTAAGTGAGATACAAGTTTATTTAACTGCTTTTGTAATTTTTCTAATGAATTGCTTACGTACATTTTTTTAAACCTAAAATCGACGAAGAACTGTCTTATTTTGATCGAGGAATATAAATAAATAATAAATTTAACAAAAAAAAATAATGAATTAAATTAAACTAAAAATCAAACATAAAAAGTAACTTATGGATTGTTATTATTGTTTGAACAATTCAGTTTTAAATGTTCATTAATTTTTATCAAAAGAACTAATTGAATAATTAACATATTTATTCAAGACAATTTAATTGAACATTAATCCTTTACACGAAGCACTTTTTTGAAAGAAATTTTTAATTTTTAATTCTATGGTCTTATATTCCATCATGAAATATAAATAAATAATAATTTAATCAAAAATAAAAAATAACTTAATATGGATTGTTATTCTTGTTTAAATCATTCGCTTTTAAAATTTGATCGTTTCCTCTCACTTGCACTTACAAGATTGTTATATATTTTCGCTCTCTTCCACTCGTTGCTATGGTAAATACTGTTTTTAAATATAAAATCGACATTTACTAGTTTTATTTTAAATTTTTGATTTGAAGAAACGTAGGAAAAATTGGAGAAAGGTAATAAATACGAGGATGTGCGCATTCGAGCGAAAAGTGGCACATTTCCGAGCGAGGGAGGCAAATGAAGCGCGACGCGGAGCGGCGCGCTTCATTTTCCCGAGATCGGAATGTGCCACTTTGAGCTCGAATGTGCACACTCGGTTTTAAGCATGATTGACAATAATTTAGGCCAATAAATTAGTCGAAAAATTAGTTGAATAATTTTAATCGATCCCTCTCACTTCAACCCACAAAATCTTCGTATCTTTTCGCTCGCTTCCACTCATTGCTATGGGAAATAATTTTTTTCAATATAAAATCGATATGTAATCAATTGATAATAAATTTTTCATTTGAAGGAACGAAGGATAAATAAGAGAAACGTAATAATTGCAGGATGTGCGCATTCGAGCGAAAAGTGGCACATTTCCGAGCGAGGGAGGCAAATGAAGCGCGACGCGGAGCGGCGCGCTTCATTTTCCCGAGATCGGAATGTGCCACTTTGAGCTCGAATGCGCACACTCGGTTGTAAGCATAATTCACAATAATTAATTTACTTTCTTCGACGACTAACCTCATACTGTCAAATTTTCGTTAAAATTTTATCCTCAGCGCGCCAATAGAAGTATTACTTAAAAAATCAACTAATATTACGGAAAATTGTTCCTTGTCCCCTTCAAAGCACTTTCCTCCCCTATTGACAAACTTTTCCCAACGGCATTACCATTCTGCGAAGCAACCCAGGACAGTTTACATTTCTGCTAAATCCGAAATAAATAAAATTCACAATCGAGTCGAATATTTCAAATAAAACGATTCATTTTCCCGAGATCGGAATGTGCCACTTTGAGCTCGAATGTGCACACTCGGTTTTTAGCACGATTCACAACAATTTAGGCCAATAAATTAAACGAAAGGTTAGTTAAACAATTTTAATCGTTCCCTCTCACTTGGACCGACAAGATTTTCGTATCTTTTCGCTCCCTTCCACTCATTGCTATGGTAAATACGTTTTACGAATATAAAATCGATATTTATTAAATTAAATTAAAAATTTTGATTTGAAAGCGTGTACGACAAAGAAGTACAACTTCAAAAAAATTGGGAGTTAACGACTTTCTTTTCTAATTTTGTCCTTTTTAAAATAAAGAAAGGCGCACTTTTGCCGACAGACGAACAAATACTTAAGCAGCTTCCGGCTATTACGAGCCATTAAAAAAACTTTCCTCTTTTAAAATGGCAATTCCCTAAAATTTCGCATTTAAAAAGGATTTCCTCGGAAGACCCATTTGAGGAAGTCTTAGGCGCCAACAATAAGTCGGTGCGAAAGCGCTCAAAGAATTAATATATTTTTTTCGAGACGTACGAAATTCTAAAAGTGGGAGCCCCGATTAATTTTTGAAGCTTCGAAAATTCGGTGGGCAACCTTGAAAAAAATATTTAAGCTGTCGGTGAGGCTATAACAAAGATTAATTGTTGAGTTGTCCTTAATAAGGCTCGCCTAAAACCTAACACAGCGGCTTAGCCGTTAAAAGTGCAATAATTTTTCATTAAACATGCTCTTCTGCTTTCGGAATTTATTTTTTTTATGAAAATCCTGTAGGTGCTCATTTAATTAGTTCGGGATATTCGCTCCGCAGCTAATCAAAATGAACTTTTTGTATCCTAGCACGTCATTACTTCTCACCTCTTTGATTCTATTTGTTCTTCGGCGAAAAACGCGAATGTTAATATAATAAATTTTGGGCCGAGCAGCACAGATGCAAGAGTAAAGATCAAGTTGCTTATATAAGCTTTAATTTGGCGTCCTTCGCGCTGAAGTTATGATTTACAATAATTATTGTAGGTCAAGGAGGATGTTAACGTAATTTTAGAAAATTAATTAATACGCCAAGAACTAATTAAGTTAATTAATTCGAATGAATTTGTGGCCAGATTTTTGCTCCTCTTCGTGTTTCAGCACATTGATTTATTTTTTTTTTTTTGAAAGAAATCTTTGATTAAAATTTGTTTTAATGCGAACTAGAACAATAATTACAAAAAAACTCTGACTGCCAGTGAGAAATGAGGACAGATATACTAAATTAATTAAAAATGTAGGGCTATTGTATTATTTTATATTAAAAAACACAAATTCATAAAAAAATGCCAACTACCTCTAAAAAAGCATTAAATCGATTGTTAATGCGAGACTCTGATTTTTATCCATGTGCAAAATGGGGCAAATTACAGTTTATGATAAACTAAAAAAATTATTTAAAAATTCTAATTAACCAAAAAAAAAGCAATAAATTAATTCAAAATGTAGGGGCTGATTTTCTCCATATTAAAAACATACTTTTTTATAATCGCAAATTTGGAAATTATGTATTAATATTATTTAAAGTTAACAGAAATTGAACTGTCAATAAAACAACTCTTTTCTTTATTAAAACTTTATTCAAGCAATTTAGCATCTCAAAAAATGTGTTAACCATCAAAACTCAAAATTGTACAATAAAAAACGAAACGTTGCATATTTAACAAGAGTTGTTTTAAAGACAGTGCAATTTCTTTTAAATTTAAAAAATATTAAAAGATATGGGACGTTAACATTATGATTGTTTAATAATGTTAATGCTGAACTGAAAAAATAATGAAAAAATTATAACTACCTCTAAAAAATTAGTGCAACCAGTAAATCGATTGATTTTATCCATCTTCAAAAACACAATTTCTTTATATCGCATTTTTGGGAAAAGTTTGCATGGAAGTTATTTATTACAGTTTTTAATGCACTAAAAAAAGTAGTAAAATGACTCTAAATACTCTTAAAAAAGCATGGCTGGCATTACTAATTAAAAACGTAGAGCTCTGATTTTATTTATGTTCAAAAACGCAATATTTTAAAATTAAAAAATGAAGAGAGAATTGCATGGAGGTTATTGGTTACAGTTTATAATGCATGGAAAAAATAATCAAAAAATTTTAGCTAATTTGAAAAAAGTAGGGAAAGCATTCAATCGATTAAAAAAGTAAAATTCTGATTTTATCTATGTTCAAAAACACAATTTTTAAAATTTCAAAAATGAAGAGAGAATACATGGAGGTTATTTGCTACAGTTTATAATGCATAGAAAAAATAATCAAAAAATTTTATCTAATTTTAAAAAATTAAGGAAAGCATTCAATCGATTAAATATATAAAATTCTGATTTTATCTATTTTCAAAAACACAATTTTTTAAATTCGCAAATTCGGGGAAACCATTGCATTGAGGTTACTTCTTACAGTACTAGAAAGATAATGAAAATTTTTAGCTACCCTTAAAAACGTAGGGCAGGTATTAAATGAATTGCAAAAGGGGGACTTTGATTTTACCTATATTCAAAATACAATTTTGAAAATTCGCAATTTGGTAGAAGCTTTTTCATGGAAATTAATTCTTACAATTTATAATACACTAGAAAAATAATGAAAAAATTCTAGCTACCCTTAAAACGCAGGACAGGCATTAAATTCTGCTTTATACATGAAAACCAGCCATCTCAATGAAAGAAAAAAAGACCAAGGGCGAACTCTAATCAAATTTACATATTTTTTTTATTACCCACTTAAAACACTTAAAACCGTGTAATAAAAAAAATAATTCAGATCAAAATCTCATAATCGAAAGCTTAGACGACGCAAAAGTGTCCCTAAAATCGTTCGAAAACCGGGGATAAATTATTCGAGAAACCCTTCATACTTTATTGAAGCTCTCTGGACGAAATTAAACGGAAGCAAAACAATACGTCCTTTCCCTTAAAATTAGAAGGCTTTTATTAATTTTTTTGATAGTTAAATTTATTTATATTTTCTTCACAATTTACAATTTTTAACAATTTAAATCCATTATTAATTGTTTACAAAAATTATTTTTGGGAAATTATAAATCAAAAAAATAATTGATTAATTTTATATTTCATACAGTCGAACCTCGATAAGTCGAAGTCGAAGGGAAACTAAAAATAATTAGAGTTATCAAAAAAAGTCGAGTTAAATACTTTTTTGTGTAGGTATATATGGTATCATATCTATACTTACCATCCTTTATACAAAATAACCAAAATTTGTAAACAATTATTAACATTATTTATTGTAATTAAGTATTTAGGTAATATGGTTATTTACATCTTATTTATTGTTGGTTTGAAAGTAATCTAAAATTGTCTTTTGCTTCATTGATCCAAAATTGATTCCAAAATGGTAAAACCATCTTAAATTTCATAACTGTTGAAAAATCATTTAAACATAAATTAGTATTTAAATCGAATTGAAGTGCCGACGTCAAAACATCAAAGTCTTGTAGCAGGTTTCAACCTTTTCATCTTATTTTACAATAGCCATTTTGACCAGCAATAACACCGAACAAACCCGTTCTTTAATCCTACCAGGTATTTTATTTTTATGATAAGTTATAAAATTGAACTTCGAGTTATCGAAATATTTACTAATGGAAACTCGAATTTAAGACAATTGTAAAACACTTTGACTTATTAAAAAAATTCGAGTTATCGATATAAAAATATTAACGTTGAAATAGGCAAGTCTTAGGAAAACAGGTTTGAGTTCAAGTTATCAAAAATTCGCCTTATCGAAGTTCGACTTTTGGAGGTTCGACTGTATTTTTAAAAAATTAAAATGCCATTTTAGCCTTTTCTTTTTTGCAAAAATCGACCCCGATATTTTTATAAGTATTGCTATTTTCACCTCTCACATCACAATTTGATTGGAACTAATTAATAAACCGTATCGTAAGCGAATTAATATTTATTGGATTAAGCCGCGAGGTAAACACAATATTCAGCAGATAACAATAATTAATAATACTTATTAATAAATAAGGGAAACGTTTCCAGAATTATGAATAACGTAGGTAAACGATAAAAAGTCCCCAAATAAAATTATTTAATTATTTAGGAAATAACTTATCGCACCTGTTTCTTGTCGTTCAATAGTTTGCTTTCTGTCGTCTTCTTTTTACATATTTTTTTCTTATTTGTTTTCTTCTTCTTCGTCTTCTCTGCCAGTCCCGATAATATTTTATTTGTAGTTCGGCGTCTTCTCCAAACACTTCATCACCCAATGAATTTATATAACAAGATAAAGTCCTTTTTGTTTCCAGGATCTCCTATAATCAAGAATGATGTTTCTTCGACGACCCACTCAGCAATGTCTTCTTACGTTACAGGTGAGCTTCTACCTTTTTTTTATACAGTGGAAACTCGGTTATCCGGACCAATTATTGTTTATTTAAATACAAATCAATTTCACGGCAATTTTTAATGAAAAAATGATTAAAAATAAGGGAAGCTCAAAGGGGACATTTTGAGAGCGAAACTACGGTTTTAGAATTACTGGAGTTTTTTTAAAGTAACTTGATCATTGTTAATCGTGGCGAAAAGCCGAGTGTGCACATTCGAGCTCAAAGTGGCACATTCCGATCTCGGGAAAATGAAGCGCGCCGCTCCGCGTCGCGCTTCATTTGCTTCCCTCGCTCGGAAATGTGCCACTTTTCGCTCGAATGCGCACATCTTCATGTTAATTGGATTTGACTATATTAATAACAAATCCTTTAAATCCAGATTTTCTATTCGGAAAAAGTTTTCGCTTGAAAGCGCACATACTCCTTAATAATTGAATTTGCCTATATTATTCTTCTCTCTTACAAATAATATTAATTAAATCAAACTGAACTAAATGTACCACTTCTCGCTTTTCTTTTAATTAAAAATTACAGTAGGGTATTTTTACCAAAAACCACATTTCTAATTTAGTACTTTTAAACTAGACTAGATGGGAGACTTTATCTTACATGAAAAAAAAATCGTTCATTTTTCCGAATTTTGACTCTTATTTCTTAACCTTTTTTTTAACATACCCCACCCAAGTCATTCTAAAATTTTGATGCACCCCCTATGTAACATATAAATATTTTTTTATATTTAAAAATTGAATTAATTCATAAATGAAGTCTATTTACAAAAGTGTATACAAAATGTGCCTTAAAACTAATTTGTTTATAATTTTTACACAAATGAAAATTACCCGAAAATATTTGGAGACATTAATTTTGACATATAAACCTTCAACAATCTGCAAAAGATGATATAAAAATCAACTAGTTGATTTTTAGTGGCCCACTTCAGAAAATTTGAATCATATGGCGCAAAATCACCAAGGTGGTAAATTCCGGGTTTCAAATTTTAAAATATATTTTTTTTAATTTTTGCTTTAGAAACCAGTCCTAATCATAATTATCTTATCTTTAATTGATATCTGAGCGGGCAGAGCTGAAAATGAATAATTACATAAAATAAAAAATGTTCATAAGAGCACCCAGCTTTTTCCGAGTTGTTTAGTTTTTCTTTATCTTCTTCCTCATCTGAAGAAGACGAGTCATAAACTTCTTTATAATAATTGACTCTACTCCTACGTTCTCTTAAATAATTAGAATTATTATTTATTCGACTTGATTTTCGTAAGCTGGTAGATTTAGCAGAAGGACCAACAGATAAATCTTTTTTAACAATTTTTTTAGAGCTACAAGATTCAATGGATTCTGTAATTTCTGGTACATCAGGTGACTCTGTAATAGCATCAATACCTATTGGTCTTGTCGACTTCATCACTTCAGTGTGTAGAACTCGTCATGTCCGGGAACGTTCCCGGGATGACCGTTCCCGGAATGACGTTTTCATATAAAACTTTGTAAAAAATAGACAATAGTAATTAAAACGGCATTTTTTGAGGTTAATGTAGTAAAAGCTCATGATAATGTTTAAGAAATATTTTATTAAAATTCATTTACTTTTTTTTTACAATTATCGGCGTTCCCGGAATGACGTTGAATTGACGTACGGTGTAAAAATTTTATACAAAAACACACTTGCCATTCAGAATTTCAAAAATTTAATAAAAAACACACGAGGCATCCACTTGCACTCATATGCTTTAAATAATTACCCAGTAGCGCTATCTCTTGCATTTTTCTGAAAAATGTTATTTAAAAAAAATGTTGCGTACCCGGAATGACGCACAAAATTTCCGCCAAACTTGGGGACGCGTTCCCGGAATGACGTTTTGGGGGTAAAATGTGAAAAAAAATATATTCAATCAATAAATTAAGAAAAAATCTTTTGAGGTACTGATTAAATAAGTTAATTCGAATATTCTGTAAAGCATTATTTCAATTAAAATAAATAAATTCTATGATTTAATTTACTCCGACACGAATTTACCACCTTGGTGATTTTGCGCCATATACAATTTTAATTAATCAAAAATGCGAATTAGTAAACATTGGAAAGTACACCTCAAAATATTTTTTATCAAGCTCGCTACAATTAGGCGTTCGGAAGAGCACCATGATAACTTATCATAAAGAATATAATATCTAACCTTTTTCAAACAAAAAATAGATCTAATTTATTCGACTTTTAATTTTTTGAATTGAAGAATAAAATAACAATATAGGCAAATCCGATAAATACGAGGATGTGCGCATTCGAGCGAAAAGTGGCACATTTCCGAGCGAGGGAAGCAAATGAAGCGCGACGCGGAGCGGCGCGCTTCATTTTCCCGAGATCGGAATGTGCCACTTTGAGCTCGAATGTGCACACTCGGTTTTAAGCACAATTGACGATAATTTCCGCCAATAAATTAGACGAAACATTCGCGTATTCGTATCGTGCTTCACATATTTCAAAACAATAAAAAAAAATAAACAAATCGATTCGTGTTAATGAACGGGCTATGCCTCTCCGTAATTAATTTCGATATAATTTTAGACGCGAAACAATTACGTTTGTAATTGCAGCAAATTTTGCACAAACACACTCGCAAATTGTCGAGAGTTTTGAATTAACATTTGATTATCTAAATTCGAACGCGTTTCGATTTAAATGCGTTTCGAGGAGTCGACTTCGAATTTTTGCACGCATTTGGTTATACGTTCGTTTATTTGTTTGTGCCTTTTGTGTTCGTCTGCGATTTCGGCAGGGAAGAGATGGCCCGATTAAATTAACAATAAACATCTTTGAATTCGGGTTTCTTTGTGCTTCGCGCGTCGGTTCCTGAGGTGGCGACTAATTTTGCAAAAGTTTGCGTGCCGACAATGTTTCAGTGTGCCTTTATCTTTGATTTCTCGCGGTTGCCTTCTCTATGAAGAGCTATGTTCACATGAAGTTCAATTTTACTTGTCGTACGGCGTTATTAGTTTCACGTTTCCGTGAACAATTTAGAATCGGCTAGGTCTGAGTAAAATTGCATAGATCGTACCGTACTTGCGACTAAAGTCTTTTTTTTTAAAGCCCGCAAATATTAAAAAAAATAATGTTGCCCTGGGTACAAAGGGACCAAGGTACAACAGGTTCCCTTACTTTAGAATCCCAAAACGTAAATACCTGATGTAAAGAAAAAGAGAATAATATTTTTTTTGAAAAACTGATGCTTTTGGAGTAAAGCAAAGGGAGTCTTAATTTCGGATATAGTGGGTGCCTAATATTGAATACATAAGAATTTTAGAATAGTGATGGTAAAAATATAACAAAAACTATATATTATAGAAAAAAAATATTTATAGAAAACCCAAATGGCATTTAAAGAACTGAAAATCAAATTAATGTTAGGATATATGTAGGTATACCGGGTGGTTTATTTAAAGTGCCACAAACTTATTACTCCTACACTAACATAAAATTCCAAAAAAGTTCTAATATAAAAGTTTCTTTAATTTATACGATCTATCTACTGGCATAATTATAAATTTTGTACTATTTTTATTTTAACCGGAACTGGTGTCAACTTTCTTATATTAAATAGAAAAGTATTAATTTACCTTAAATAGTTGGATAGAGCTCGTTGAAAGCTTTCCAAATATGTAAAATAAGTTACAATTTGATTAATAGATAATTTGAAAAAAATTGCTGAAAAAACTTGGTAAACTAAAATAAAAATATTTTTTAAAAATTATTTATTGATATACATTTTTGGAAAGCTCTCAACAAGCCTTACCTAACTGTCCAAAACAAATTAATATCTTTCTATTTAAGGTAAGAAAGTTGACCTGATTTCCGGTTAAACGGGAAGTACTACAAAAGTTGTATTTACGCCAGTGCATATGGTAGATGAAATAAATTAAAGAAACTTTTATTCTTGTACTTTTTTGAAATTTTTATTATTTTAGAAATTCATTTAATTTAATTAAAACACCCGGTATACCTTAATTATCAACTATTGTTAGCAGCGCTACCAAGTGCAGAAATTGTGAATAAAGACACTATTCGAAATATAGCCACTTTTTTCTATAACATCTAACGCTCTTATAGAAGTACACTCAGCGGTTTTTTCTTTCTGTGTACGTCTGTACGGGATGTTTATTTTTTATTGTTGAACTAAACGAGAAGGCAATGATGAAAAGCCCATGAGTAATATTGAAATTTACATCACAAAGATGCCGAATTATGCTGAGCAGGATTTCGTTTTTATAAAAAAAAAAAATACATACAAAAGTTTGGAATAAATGTAGTAGATTTTCCTCAACAATAAAGAAATTGAATTTATTTCTTACGACGAACAATGCACTTTGTAGACTTTTTTCTTAGAAGAAAAAAATGTGCGTAGGTATCTACTACGTTCGTGCTTGTGCCCCAATTCAAAAAAAAAATATCAAATTTCTTTGTGTGAAAGCAAAAATTTTGTTAGAAATCTGTTCGGCGAAAAGAGGATTGTTTAAGTACTTTTCGAGGGTTGTTAAATCGCGAAGCAGCGCCCTCTTTCAAAACAACCATTTCAAAAAAATTTAACATCAAAGATTTTTGAGCAAAAAACAAGTTTTAACTTATTAATTGATTGCGTTAAAACATTGATTCGAATTAAATGAAATACAAAAACAATATTTCAAATAAAATTAATTCAAAAAAAAAAACTAAATAAGCAAAAGGAGAAAAACAATAAAGCCTCCCGCACCTAAAAAACTTATACAAATTTAAAAAAAAACTTATCTATAAATACCTACAAATTTTTAAAAACTATTTTATTTAAATTTAAAAAAAAAACGGAATTTAACCCCCCCAAAAATCATCAAATCGGTATTAGGCAGACGTTATTGTATAGATTTATTTATAAATAAAAGTAATAAGTATATTTTTAGAAAGCGTTTAAAACGATTAAGGTTTCTAGCACTCGTTAATACGTAAACGGAAGTAATTTAATTATTTAAACAAAAATAAGTTATTTATATTGAAGAAATCTTTAGTTGCTTCTAAATCCTATAAAGCGAGGTCCATCATAAAATAAACACTAGTTAGAACTTTAAGAGCGAAAAATGAAGAAGGTTCTTTTAGCCACTTATTTACTTCTGTTCGTTTTTGTAAAAGTAACTCTGGGACAGGGAGGAAGTAAGTACTAAATCAATTAATTTTTCTCTAAATTAATTCAATTAAAAAATAATTTCCAGCCCAAGATCATCCCTGTCAATTATTCGGCGTTAATGTCGTCTTAACCGTTTGCAAAGAGCAATGCGATATCGCCGTCAGTCCTTACGCAGTCTGCCAAAAAGGCTTACAATGTTGCTCTTTCGCGCGAAAAGGAGAGGAGGACAAAAAAATTTCGATTTAAATAAAATATCAGGACGTAAGCTATTTCGAATCATAATTCTTGTAGCAGAGAAGCTCGACCGATGTAATAAAATTGTAATAAAAGCTTTCTAAATAATAAAATTTTTGATGGATTGTTATAAATTGTGGCGTAGTGAATTTATGCTTTATGTCTAACTCTTTTAAAACGTTTTAAGGATTTAGATTGCCTTAATCTAATTATTTTTAAAGTTATGAAATAGAATTAATTTAACAAAAATTTAAATAATGGGTTGCGCGGAAAAGTGGCTCTATTATATAGTGTTTTTTTTTTATAAAAAGGAGATTTGGCTCCTAGTTTTGGGGGGGCGGGGTGTTCTGAAGTGCCTTATTGTTTTTGCCATCAATGAATCAAATGATTTTTAAAATTAAAGCGATCGTTTGCGAGCCATTGCTAAAAATTTACAAATCTAGAATTTTTTCCATATTTTCTCTCAAATTTTTTAAATAAATTCTTATTTTAATTGTATCTTAAGACAAAAAGTCTAACGATTTTAAATTTGTTTGGTTTTTAAAAATAAATGAGCTATGAATTTTTTTGAATTAAGGTCAATATTTTTATTTGGCCGAAAACTTTTCGTCGAACCATTTGATTAGTTTAATTTGATTATGCCCTCAATTATTTGGTACCCTTTAAAAGTGTAACATGAGAAGAAATCGATTTAAATATTTTACGCCATACAGAAATGCTATCACAAAACTCAATGGGCCAAAAACCGACCTCTCTATAGTCCTATTTTAAATGTGAAATAGAAAATTAAATGACCTTATATTTTTTATCACCTTAATGTTTATTTTTCAGGTACTTTAATTTTCATTTAACGAATTACCGATAAATGAAAAAGTCGGTAAATTTACAATACTTAATAAGCATTGCCTAAATTAAGTTTAATCTTTCCCTCTCACTTGTATTGAGCCGATTGTCGTATCTCTTTGCTCCCTTCTACTCATTGCTATGGTAAATACGTTTTTCGAACATAAAATCAATGTGCACACTCGTTTTTTAACGTTTTCAACGTGATTATAATATACTTCCAGAAATGGTTTTTAATAGAAGGGAATAGGGGAAGCTGTTGTACCTTGGTCCCTTTCAAGAAAAAAATATTGTACTCAAATAAAACGACGTATTTATATGCACATAAAACAAAAAGGGCAATTTTCTCAAGACCAAATTATACTTTTGTTGGTGTTTTTTGCGAATTTCCTTTTATACGGTTTACAAAAATGAAAATTATTTTTGCTATACAAGGTGTTTATTTTAATAGGATTTTAGGATCACATAGCCAAAAAAAAGAATTCTTTCTATTTTTATACACACAAAGAGTAATTCATCCAAAATACTCCTAAATCGCGTTTTACAGTGAAGATGGGTCCCTTTGAAAAATATATAGGGGAATTTGTTGTACCTTGATCCCTTTGTACCTAGGGAAACTTTATTTTTAATAATATTTACGGGCTTTCGTGACCCTATATCCGAAATTAAGACTTTGCTTTACTCCAAAAACATCAGTTTTACAAAAAAATATTCCTTTTTTCCTTACGACAGGTATTTAACGTTTAGGGATTCTAAAGTAGGGGGCCCTTGTTATACCTTGGTCTCTTTGTACCTATGGCAACTTTTTTTTTAAATATTTGCGGGTTTTCGTGATGAATACCTTATTACTGCCCCACTACGATGCAATTTATTTTATCGACAAATTGTTACATATACAATTAAAAAAAAAACTACAAGTGAAAAAAGGGTCAAGGTACAACAGGTTTTCCTAAACTATTTATAGTAAGAAATAATGTTACATATTTAATTTAAGTTTCAATATTTTAAATTTTACACAATAAATACAAAATGATATCCGAAATAAGAGCATCATACTCTACTTCTTTGCTATAACTAAATTTAATTTAATTTAATCGTTCCCTCGCACTTTAACTGACAAGATTGTGGTATCTTTTCGCTCCCTTCCACTTGTTGCTATGGTAAATACGTTTTTTAAATATAACATACATGTTTATTAAATTCAATTAAAATTTTTGATCGAAGAAACGTAGGATAAATTCGCCAAAAATAATAAATACGAGGATGTGCGCATTCGAGCGAAAAGTGGCACATTTCCGAGCGAGGGAAGCAAATGAAGCGCGACGCGGAGCGGCGCGCTTCATTTTCCCGAGATCGGAATGTGCCACTTTGAGCTCGAATGTGCACACTCGGTTTCAAGCGTGATTCACAATAATTTAAGCCAATAAATTAGACAAAAAATTAATTGAATAAATTTAATCGTTCCCTTTCACTTTAACTGACAATATTGTCGTATATTTTCGCTCTCTTCCACTCGTTGCTACGGTAAATCCGTTTTTCGAATATAAAATCCATGTTTATTACATTTAATTAAAAATTTTGATCGAAGGAGCGTAGGATAAATTGGACAAATGTAATAAATACGAGGATGTGCGCATTCGAGCGAAAAGTGGCACATTTCCGAGCGAGGGAGGCAAATGAAGCGCGACGCGGAGCGGCGCGCTTTATTTTCCCGAGATCGGAATGTGCCACTTTGAGCTCGAACGTGCACACTCGGTTTTAAGCGTGATTCACAATAATTTAAGCCAATAAATTAGACAAAAAATTAATTGAATAAATTTAATCGTTCCCTCTCACTTTAACTGACAATATTGTCGCATCTTTTCGCTCTCTTCCACTCGTTGCTATGGTAAACCCGTTTTTCGAATATAAAATTCATGTTTATTACATTTAATTAAAATTTTTGATCGAAGGAGCGTCGGATAAATTGAACAAATGTAATAAATACGAGGATGTGCGCATTCGAGCGAAAAGTGGCACATTTCCGAGCGAGGGAAGCAAATGAAGCGCGACGCGGAGCGGCGCGCTTCATTTTCCCGAGATCGGAATGTGCCACTTTGAGCTCGAACGTGCACACTCGGTTTTAAGCGTGATTCACAATAATTTAAGCCAATAAATTAGACAAAAAATTAATTGAATAAATTTAATCGTTCCCTCTCACTTTAACTGACAATATTGTCGCATCTTTTCGCTCTCTTCCACTCGTTGCTATGGTAAATCCGTTTTAGAATTTAAAATCCATGTTTATTCAATTTAATTAAAATTTTTGATCGAAGGAGCGTAGGATAAATTCGACAAATGTAATAAATACGAGGATGTGCGCATTCGAGCGAAAAGTGGCACATTTCCGAGCGAGGGAGGCAAATGAAGCGCGACGCGGAGCGGCGCGCTTCATTTTCCCGAGATCGGAATGTGCCACTTTGAGCTCGAATGTGCACACTCGGTTTTAAGCACGATTCACAATCATTAAATTACTCTCTTAGATGGTCAACTTCAACTCTCAATTTTTCGTTATCTGTGCAACCCAAAAGAAGTATAACTTCAAAAACTGCGATGTCAGAAATCAAAATTAAATCTTCGTTAATTTTACTAATTAAATCTGTTATCGAGCACACAGACGCGGTCCCATTCAAATTTTCTCGGCTGCTTTTTAATGTGTTGTCTTTAACAACAAAAGATTGCTTCTGCCATTAAATTTGTTTGAGTAATTCGAGCAGCATTTTCCCTTTGACAACTTAATTAAAGGCTGTTTTGTTGCATAAAGGCGAGCAAAGAAGATTTATTAAATGAGTCCCTTCTCATAGCAAAAAAAACGAAGAGAACCGAAAATATGAGATTATCTCCTAATCGAGAGATCTACTCTCTTGAGGCCTTAATCTCTGCCCAATGTCCACGTCCACGAAACTCATTTTTTTCAGAAAGATGTCTCTCGTCTTGATATTCTTACTTACTTTCGAACACATAAATCTCTTTACAAAAAAAAAACAAAAATCAAAAGGAAAAAATAATAACGCGAACTCAGATCTATGTTCAAAAAAAAAATGAAAGATTTGTCGTAATTTAAGGAACGAAAAAGATCTTAGATTTTTGTTTTGCTATGTGTTATTTAAATTCTTTGACAGTTTGCATTATTGCCGCTTATTTTAACAAATTGTTTGCGCTCGACGTTTCGTGACAGACGGATCTAAGTTGCTTTTCTTTTTGCGAGGAGAAAAAAAAACGGCCAACGTTTATTTATAAAATTGTTGCTATGAATGGATAATAAATCTAGCAAAAAAAAGGGAGAAAGAAATCGTCGAAGCTGTTGTTTCGGTTTTTCTTTTCGCTCTGGAAAATGCGAAGCCGGTGAAAATTTACTTTCGACGGGCTTCGGAGGGTTGCAAATGCGTTACTGTACGAGCGAAATAGCCGGCGATGCATTTTCTTAAACTTTTTCCGGCACAACAAAAGGTAATTGGATATCGTTTATTGGAAAATCGAATTTTCCGCCGAGTTCTTCGAGTTAAAAGTTAGAATTTCCGAGAATCGACTTTTAAGCGAACCGTTTCATTAAACACACTCAATTTTATTTAAATTAGGGTCGGCAAGTCGTAAAAAAAACTAAATAAATAAACAAAAACAAAGAAACTTCTCGATATAAAAAAAAAACCGTCGTTTACTAAAATTAATATAAACTAACCGCTCTTTTGATATAAATTCGTTAAAACGTTGCGTTTCTATGGCTACGAATTAATCGACCAATAAAAAGGCTTATACATTTGACGCATAATTCTGGCGCGTTTTTCGAAAAGAACAACTACCGTTTTAATAAAAATGTGTTTTCGTAAATCGCGGCTTTTATTTTTTTTTTTTAATTTAAACTAACCGCTCATTTCATATAAATTCATTAAAGCGTTGCGTTTCCATGACTACGAATTAATCGACCTATAAAAAGGCTTATACATTTGATACATAATTCTGGCGCGTTTTTTGAAAAAAAACTATGGTTTTAATGAAATTTTGTTTTTTTGTAAATCGCGGCTTTTCATTTTTTTTTAATTTAAACTAACCGCTCTTTTCATATAAATTCGTTAAATCGTTGCGTTTCTATGGCTACGAATTAATCGACCAATAAAAAGGTTTATACATTTGATACATAATTCTGGCGCGTTTTTTGAAAAAAAAAAACTATGGTTTTAATAAAATTGTGTTTCAGTAAATCGCGGCTTTTCATTTTTTTTTCGTATACAAAAATCATACTTTACATTTTTAATAAAGATGTATTGCGCTGCGGATCTGCATTTCGTGCGGAGCTCACCCCGGATTTTGTTTTGATGAACTTTCAAACTCGTGCGAACTGTTTAGAAAAATAAAAATCTAAATGAGAAGCGAGTTTTTTTAAAATCAAGTTTGCATTCGGCGATTATGAATTTTTCGCAGCTTCGTTTCGAATTTAATTTCTTTCTCGTGTTGTTTTTTGTGTGTAAATTAAAATTTAATTCGGGGAGGCGGCGCAAGTTGTGAATTAAAAAAAAACGGGAACAATAATAATAAATAAACCGAAGAGAGTGAAAGGGGATGGGGTGCTTAATTAAAGACATTTGTTGATATGAAGATTATATCGGTAAGGAGATCCTTTAAGCAAGTTAATGTTAAGGCGACACTAATTGCAGCCATTTCGACAATTAATTATACGTTCATTAAATTGTTGCTTCGAAATATAAAACGAAATACAAAAAGTATTAGTTCTGCTAATTGTGTCGTTTGATTAGCTTTTAATTAAATCGGGGAAGCGTCACAAGGTTTTTATTAAAGCGATTCTAATTGAATTAGTGGCGCAGACGGCTGCTTTCAAATCCCCGCGATTTTTCCTGTTTTTTTTTACTTTCGCAACTTGGTTAAATCACGTCTAATTTTGCCCGACCGTAAAAAAAAGCCTAAACTATTAAAAAGGTAAAGCCCAAATGAACCGCTTAATTTTTTTAAATCGACGAAAACAAATTTTAAGTGGGGTTTTCAAAATTGGAAAGAACTATTATTGATTTTATTTTAAAATCCAAATCAACTGGGATCTGAAGGTATCTAGTTTTTTGTTTGGTTAAATAGGTTTTCTATTTACGCAGTTTTCCAAGTAGTGGTCCCATTTACAGAGGACCCCCACTAAGGGACGTCAAAATAAACCTTGTCAAACAGATTATTAGATATTGCTCAAACAATATTTGTTAAAAATTGTACAAAAAATCGATTATTTGTGTCAGTCAATTAGGCATCAAATAGAATAGACTTTTTTGGTGTATCGGTAAAAATAATTAAAACGCAATTGAAAAAACGAATTATTCACTTAATAATATGGTATTCTACAACGCCTTTGTAATATTATTATTATAGATTATTATTGCTGAAAACATTAATTAATAATATTATACGAAAGACATAGTTTTGTATATGGGTGATTCTGTTCTAACAGTTACTTTTTTGATTAAAAAAACTAAACTTTTTTGGTTTTTCATGTATATTATTACTCTATTTGATAGTAAAAATAAAAGTGCGAGAGGATTTTGCTACAAGTTCAAAATATCGAGAATGAGAATTATATTTTATTATTTCCATGCCACGGTACTGACATAAAATACATTTGGCAGACATTCTTCAGAAAAATTATTAAATTCATTTATGAATTGTTTTGTAACATTTTAAAACTCTTTTTTATTGATTATTTAACATTTCAATAATCCATAGTAACTTATGTATAACAAATAACACATTATAATTTATATCAAACATTAATCAACTTAAATCTAACACATTTCACAAAAATTAAATTAACGAAAATTTTTTTTTGGTTTTCATTGCAGCATTTTTAATTCTTAAGCTTCCCCGCCAATAGTCAATATTACTTATTAACAATTAAATATATTTTTATTATTTTTTGACACGGTACTGACATTGTAAATTAAAGTAGCAACTGTACTTTTTTAATTATGAATTTGACAATATCCTGTTACTTTATAATTTAGGCTATACTTTGTCCGGCGAACAGAAATAGTTAAGCCACTCCCACAAATGTGCGCTAAATTTAAATTGAATTTTTTCTATTTGCTTAATTTTTAAAGCACGTAACACAAGCAACCATATAAGCATTTATGACCTGCAAGAACGGGGACAAACTTGATTATTAATTTGTACCCTGTGAAACTGGGCACTGCATACATTGGTTCAATTTAGTGGGGCGTGGCTGAACTATTTCTGTTGGCCGGACACTGTATAGTAATAAGTACAGAAATTCATTACTTATGATGAAAAAATTAATTGTTAATTAAGTTTACCAATGCCACGGTACTGACAAGTAAATTTATGACATCATCTTTTAAATATTGGGTTTTAAAATGACACAAATTTGTTTGAGAATTTCACTTGCGTGATGTTTGTAAACATAACTCAGTTAACGTACTTTCAATATGGCTTAGGGGAAGGTGGCCTAAAACGGGTAGGTTAAGGTTCATCGATTAATATGAACCACTTCGGCTAAAAAAAAAGTGTTTCTTTTTTAGATTTACGTAATACAATTATTAAACTTTAATTTTATAAAAAAAATAATTACATTTTTTCTTTAATTGTAGAAATAAATTCAAAAATATAAAATGTCAGAAATTAACCTCTTTGCCCGACAGTGGGGCCTAAAGCGGGTAGGCTCTCATAAACCAATCGGATTAATGAAAACCTTTGAAAAAAATTATCTACACTTGACATGTTCTTGACAGTAACATTAGTATTAAGTTATATTAAGCATTTTCATATTATAACTGCTAATTTGTTCCAATCTTAATATTACTTCGGTTTACCATTGTTTTTAAATCTTAATTGCTTCAACGCTTTAAATCACTTATTTTTAATACCAATTTATTCCTATCAACTAGTTCCTATCAATTATAATAAAATTACTACTTGTGGTACAAGCAAAGAGGGTACTTACCCGCTTTGCCCAAACACACATTTCTTAGTTTTGATACATTAACGTAAAAAATAATGGATGGAAATTAAAATATTTAGTCAAATAATAAAACTAGTTTATTGTAAAAGAAAACCCCATTATAAAATAATGGGTTAATGTGAAGGGTTTTAGTAGCAATTGAAGTTAAATTAATTTCAAACATTTTACAAAATTATTAAATTTTTTGTTTTTTAATTTTTTGATGTTATTAAGCAACTTAGGTGTCAAAAGTAGTATGACATCAATTAGACTGGGTACTGGCATTGTAAATAAATATATAAATTTCAGCTAATATATAACATATCCATAAAAGGGCCGTTACCCGCTTTGGGCTACCTACCCGCTTTAGGCCACCCTCCCCTATTAGTTGTTTCATTAATTTCGAGGTAAATGGCGCACGAGTCATATACATTCAAATTTAAAAATTTGCTTAAATCTGAGGACAAAAGTTATTAAGCAAATCAATCTTAAATTGATGTATTAAAAAAAATTCGTTAATTTCTTTTAAGTTTGATTATATACATTAAGATTTATCAATTAATTGGTTTGAATTACTTATTTGCAACAAAAAAAATAACCGATTTATAGGTAAATTCTAGAAAAGGACATGACACGGTACTGACATTTAAGTGAGATATTGCAAGTTTTCTTTGGACTGCAACTTATATTATACAAGAAACGTGATGAAATATGTTTATGATAATCCTATTGATACAAAAATTTCAATAATAGATTTATAATGTATGACCAGTAAGAGCAAACAGTATAGGACACAAAAAATCACAGTTAGACTGGAATTCCCCATATATAAAATCAATATTTACTACATTAAATTAAAATTTTTGATTTGAAGGGGCGCACGATAAATTATACTAATATAATAAACACAAGGATGTGCGCATTCGAGCGAAAAGTGGCACATTTCCGAGCGAGGGAGGCAAATGAAGCGCGACGCGGAGCGGCGCGCTTCATTCCAGATCGAAATGTGCCACTTTGAGCTCGAATGTGCACACTCGGTTTTAAGCACGATTGACGATAATTTGGTTCAATAAATTAGACTAAACATGAGTTAAATAATTTTAATCGTTTCCTTTCGCTTGCACTTACGACTGTGTCCTATCTTTTGCTCTCTTCCACTCATTGCTATGGTAAATACATTTTTGAAAATAAAATCGATACTTAGTAATTAAATTTTAATATTTGATTTGAAGGAGCGTAGAATAAATTAGATAAATGTAATAAACGCGAGGATGTGCGCATTCGAGCGAAAAGTGGCACATTTCCGAGCGAGGGAGGCAAATGAAGCGCGACGCGGAGCGGCGCGCTTCATTTTCCCGAGATCGGAATGTGCCACTTTGAGCTCGAATGTGCACACTCGGTTTTAAGCACGATTGACGATAATTTGGTTCAATAAATTAGACTAAACATGAGTTAAATTATTTTAATCGTTTCCTCTCGCTTGCACTTACGATTGTGTCCTATCTTTTTGCTCTCTTCCACTCATTGCTATGGTAAATACATTTTTCGAAAATAAAATCGATACTTAGTAAATTAAATTTCAATATTTGATTTGAAGGAGCGTAGAATAAATTAGATAAATGTAATAAACGCGAGGATGTGCGCATTCGAGCGAAAAGTGGCACATTTCCGAGCGAGGGAGGCAAATGAAGCGCGACGCGGGCGGCGCGCTTCATTCCGAGATCGGAATGTGCCACTTTGAGCTCGAATGTGACATCGAACGTAATTACGAAATTTGTTCAATAAATAACTAAATATGATTAAATATATTTTAATTATATTCTCGATCTTACGATTGTTTATACTTTTCGAGCTACTCTTCACACTCATTAGCATGGTATAATACATTTTCGAAAATAAAATCGATACTTATAAATTAAATTTCAAAATATTTGATTTGAAGGAGCGTAGAATAAATTAGATAAATGTAATAACCAGGATGTGCGCATTCGAGCGAAAAGTGCACATTTCCGAGCGAGGAGGCAAATGAAGCGCGACGCGGAGCGGCGCGCTTCATTCCGAGATCGGAATGTGCCACTTTGAGCTCGAATGTGACACTCGGTTTTAAGCACGATTGACGATAATTTGGTTCAATAAATTAGACTAAACATGAGTTAAATATTTTAATCGTTTCCTTCGCTTGCACTACGATGTGTCCTATCTTTTCGCTCTCTTCCACTCATTGCTATGGTAAATACATTTTCGAAAATAAAATCGATACTTAGTAAATTAAATTTCAATATTTGATTTGAAGGAGCGTAGAATAAATTAGATAAATGTAATGAACGCGAGGATGTGCGCATTCGAGCGAAAAGTGGCACATTTCCGAGCGAGGAGGCAAATGAAGCGCGACGCGGGCGGCGCGTTCATTCGAGATCGGAATGTGCCATTTGAGCTCGAATGTGCACACTCGGTTTTAAGCATTGACGATAATTTGGTTCAATAAATTAGACTAAACATGAGTTAAATTAATTTTAATCGTTTCCTCTCGCTTGCACTTACGATTGTGTCCTATCTTTTTGCTCTCTTCCACTCATTGCTATGGTAAATACATTTTTCGAAAATAAAATCGATACTTAGTAAATTAAATTTCAATATTTGATTTGAAGGAGCGTAGAATAAATTAGATAAATGTAATAAACGCGAGGATGTGCGCATTCGAGCGAAAAGTGGCACATTTCCGAGCGAGGGAGGCAAATGAAGCGCGACGCGGAGCGGCGCGCTTCATTTTCCCGAGATCGGAATGTGCCACTTTGAGCTCGAATGTGCACACTCGGTTTTAAACTCCATTACCAAACGTCCCGTTTTTACAAAAAAAAAATAGTCACTTTATTTATACCCCACCTCGTACACGAAAGGTTAATAATATGGTATTCTACAACGCCTTCATTAATAATTAATAATAATAATAATAATAATTAATAATAGATTATTATTGCCGATTTTATTAAAAACAAATTTTTGGAAAAAACTCGAATTTCTGTTATCGATCGGTTCAAAAGCTATAAATACATATTCAAAAACGACCAATCTTACTCGAAACACCCTGTATAAACGTTTTTAATGTATCCCAAGTACACTCTCCGACAAAAATAAAATACTCGGGCCGTTGAACATACTAAACTTTTTGCGCGTACCGTAGACTTGTACTTTTGGCTCCGATTGTCGCGAGTTCGCAAACTACCCTAATTGCAAGAAATTTTAGTTATCGGAAATCGATCAAATTATTAAGGGTGATTTATTTGCAGCCGATCAAGTGTCGGAATTTCTGCGGGCGCATCCCGATTTTTTGGAGAGGTACGTCATCGAGGAGGCCGAGCTCGAGCAGCTCGAACGATGGATCATTAGGCGATCTCAGAGGATAAAAAAGAAGCCGGAAGCTGCGAGCCGAAATGGAAGGAAAACGAGCCTTTCCAGGTGGAAATTTTGCGTTCACGCCGACAAGCGACAGATGTTGCAAGATCTTACACACAGTTTACAATTAAAGCCCACCAAGGACCACGTTGTTTGGGAACTTGCCAATTGCATTTGCTCCGCCGTTAACGCCGACGGATTTAGGTTAGTCGACAAATGTTTTAATGTTGAACCCGCCTGGGGGGCATTCGGGGGGAGAGTTGGGGGGGAGGCGGCGTGCTCCAGAACCCTTCGTAATTACATGTAAATTAGCTTGAAGGTCAATTTTGGAATGAAAAAAGTTTTTGAAAAATTACCGAAGTGTCGGGGGTGGATTTCGGGTACACCATTGGTTTTTTAATTTTACATTTTTAGCGAATAGATTAATTGTTGTAATTCGTTCTTAAATTTTAGATTTAACAAAATCGGGCTTGTGTTTTAATTTTTTCAAATTACCAAGCACGCTTATTTGGGGATGTGTTTTGAAAAAACTTTTGAGAATCTAGAAGCCCGTTAATCTACACATGACATAAGTCCAAAATAAATCGGCCAAAATCAAGAAATAAACAAGGGGAAGCTCTTTGTTTTTTTTTTGGACAAATTGAAATAAATAGATGTGTTTAATTTTTTAGGGGGACGTTTCTTTGGGCACATAGTGACCATAGCACAAAAGAATTTCAATATTTTAAAGCGGCGATTTTTCCCTTAAAACCAAAAATTTAAATGGCACTAACTATTTTATTTTTTGTTATGTCCCGAAATGCTTTTATTTCCAAACGTATGGGACCTTATGCTATCGGAAACCGGCGCTGACTCAAAACTTCCAAAATCGGCAAAAATTGAGAAAAAACATGGATGTTAATTCTTGTTTTTTTTTTTTAAATTAAAAAAATAGAATTGCTTTTTGTTGAAAGGAGATGTTCCTACGTACCCCCAGTAACTACAGCCGATGTCATTTCCAGGCGCTTTTCCTTTAAAACAGAAATTTTCGCCTTTTTGAAAAATTTAATTTGGCTTTAAAATGACATTTTTAAAACGCAATAACTTTTATATTTTTAAGAAGTACGCGAAAAGCGTTCATTTTCGAAAGTTTTAGGCCTTAGTACGTCCGAAACAGGTTCTAACTTAAAACCCCAAATTCGGCCAAAATCGAGAAAAAACATGGATTAACAACCCCTTTGCTTTTTTTGAGGAAAAAAAAATTTAAATAAAGATTTGCTTTAAATTTTTGCGGGACGTTTTTATGGACCCCAAACCGACATAGCCGGAACCATTTTTCCCCGCTCCGCATTTAACTCCCAAAATTTTCGAGAAAATCAAATAAATAAAAAATACACTTTGACTCACAAAAAAAATCGTTGCGCCCTCATTTTCGATGCAATCATTACAAGCGAGACGAATTCGAAATTCTGGGACTTTTCTACATAAGATACATGTAAAATAATTATAGGGCGCAATGTTAATTTTTCGAGTAATTAAAAATTGCAATTTTAGGACCACTATTTTGCACAAAATTTGAATTTAAAAAAATTCTAGAGCCGTTATTTGTGGACGGATCTTTAAAAACTATACAGATTCGAATTTGGCAGTCTTTTTGACTTCAGATAGGCCTAAGAAACCATAGGCGTGCTATTTCAAAGCTTTGAGAAAAACGTTTTTCTTTTTGAAAAAACATGGATTTTAACCCATGTTTTTTGGCATAAAATGAAAAAAATTGAATTGCTTTATATTGCAAGGGGATGATCCTACGTACTCCTAGCAACTATAGCCGGTGTCATTTCCCGGCGCTTTCCATCTAAAACAAAAAATTTTGCTTTTGGAAAAATTAAATTTGAATCTTTTAAGGAGGGTAGGATAATTTTCATTTGAAAGAATGAAGGTTAAATTAGACAAACGTATTAAATACAAGATGTGCGCATTCGAGCGAAAAGTGGCACATTTCCGAGCGAGGGAGGCAAATGAAGCGCGACGCGGAGCGGCGCGCTTCATTCCAGATCGGAATGTGCCACTTACTCGAATGTGCACCTCGTTTTAAGCATGATTCCAATAATTTAAGCCAATAAATTAGTTGAATAATTTTAATCGATCCCTCTCACTTCAACTGGCAAGATTTTTGTATCTTTTCGCTCTCTTCCACTCATTGCTATGGTAAATACTTTTTTCCAAAATAAAATCGATATTTATTCAATTAAATATAAATTTTCATTTGAAGGAATAAAGGTTAAATTAGACAAACGTATTAAATACGAGGATGTGCGCATTCGAGCGAAAAGTGGCACATTTCCGAGTGAGGGAGGCAAATGAAGCGCGACGCGGAGCGGCGCGCTTTATTTTCCCGAGATCGGAATGTGCCACTTTGAGCTCGAATGTGCACACTCGGTTTTAAGCACGTTTAACGATAATTTGGCCAATAAATTAGACGAAACATTAGTTAAATAATTTTAATCGTTCCCTCTCGCTTGCACTTACGAGATTGTCGTATCTTTTCGCTCTCTTCCACTCATTGCTATGGTAAAAGCATTTTTTGAAAATAAAATCGATATTTGCTAAATTAAATTAAAATTTTCGTTTTAAAGAAGCAGGATAAATTAGACAAATATATAAATACGAGGATGTGCGCATTCGAGCGAAAAGTGGCACATTTCCGAGCGAGGAGGCAAATGAAGCGCGACGCGGAGCGGCGCGCTTCATTTTCCCGAGATCGGAATGTGCCACTTTGAGCTCGAATGTGCACACTCGGTTTTAAGCATGATTCACAATAATTTAAGCCAATAAATTAGTTGAATAATTTTAATCGATCCCTCTCACTTCAACTGCCAAGATTTTTGTATCTTTTCGCTCTCTTCCACTCATTGCTATGGTAAATATTTTTTCCAAAATAAAATCGATATTTATTCAATTAAATATAAATTTTCATTTGAAGGAATGAAGGTTAAATTAGACAAACGTATTAAATACGAGGATGTGCGCATTCGAGCGAAAAGTGGCACATTTCCGAGCGAGGGAGGCAAATGAAGCGCGACGCGGAGCGGCGCGCTTCATTTTCCCGAGATCGGAATGTGCCACTTTGAGCTCGAATGTGCACACTCGGTTTTAAGCATGATTCACAATAATTTAAGCCAATAAATTAGTTGAATAATTTTAATCGATCCCTCTCACTTCAACTGCCAAGATTTTTGTATCTTTTCGCTCTCTTCCACTCATTGCTATGGTAAATATTTTTTTCCAAAATAAAATCGATATTTATTCAATTAAATATAAATTTTCATTTGAAGGAATGAAGGTTAAATTAGACAAACGTATTAAATACGAGGATGTGCGCATTCGAGCGAAAAGTGGCACATTTCCGAGCGAGGGAGGCAAATGAAGCGCGACGCGGAGCGGCGCGCTTTATTTTCCCGAGATCGGAATGTGCCACTTTGAGCTCGAATGTGCACACTCGTTTTAAGCATGATTCACAAAAAACATAGATTAACATCCATGTTTTTTTTTTTTAATTGTTTTGCTTTATTTTTTAAGGCGACATTTCTATGAGCCCATAGTGCCCATACCTGAAGCAATTTTGCTGTGCTACAGCTTTAACCTTAATAATCTTTTGTATCTCGCTTCTTTGCGGAGCTACCTTTAAAAAATTAAATTATAGTCGAAAACATTATTGAAGGTTATAAGAAGTTGTAATTCAAATAAAACGGCAACGATAACCGATTTTTCTTATCGCAAACTAGAAAGTTCCTTCCAAACGCCTCAGTCGTGTAGCGTTTATCGAAGTGTTAACAATTCGTCCCAAGGTATGAATTTTAATTGTTGTTAATATTCGCCTATGGCAAAAGTGTACTTACTAACGTGTTTCCAACCCTTCGGAGCACCCCTCGCCCGAAATTGAAAATTGTAAGTTTTTGTCTAACGACTCTTAATTTTTTTTCGAGTTTTGCTTGGGTAAATGTGACTATATGTCAAAAAAAATTATATCGCCCTGCTTGGAAAAAACTGACAATTTTTTTTTGGCACAATGGCCTTAGAAAAATTCCGATTACAAAGCCCAAAATTAATTGCCTTCGTTTAAATTTTTATTACGGCACAGGAAATGACTAAGAGCCTCGGACTATTTTCGTTTTGACTTTATCGCATTTTTACCTGGCCTTTTTAAATGTTGAAATGTTTTCGTTTATGGGTTCTTATATAAAATTTTTAATAACTCGAATTGCAGTTATGAATTACCAGACTTTTTGGCTTTGTATAGGCTTAAAGAATTTCGTTTACAAAAAAAAATCTTTGATTTTTTTTAACAATCAATATAGCTCTATACATAATTTTAATTGTGTTTAATTTGTTTGGAATTGACTTGTAATTTATTAAAAGTGGAACACAGAAAATAATTAGAAAATTATTTAAATTGATTTAAATTTTTTTTTAATTTTTTAAAAAGTCCCACCAACTCAACGAACAATTTTAAAAATTGCGCTCCCCTTTTTGCGTACTTTATAAACATTTTATTCAAAGAAAAAAATCTTATGATGACGGCATTATTTAAATCGACTTACATCCCTCGACTAAACAAGATGGCGAATATTTTGCTGCAGGTTACCAAACAACTATTCTCTAAAGTAAGCTCAGAGAAATTTCGTGTCACGTTTAAGATAATTTAATCCTATTATTTTCCACTATAATAAACCATAATACAAGTTTAGCTAATGATTTTGGTTTGACAAAGACATCTACGTACTCCACAATACGCGTATAAATCCCATCAGCCAAATTTTTCTTAATACGATTCTGTTTGGGGCATTTTTTTGTGAAACTCGTCTCGGAAAATTACTTTCGCTAAAAATCGGAATTTCTTACTGTGCTTTAATGAAGCTATTCTCATCCAAAAATAACTTTATTTGTACTTCAATTATAGGACTTTGTGCTTAGAGTTTATTTAAAGCTCGCGAAGTAATTACTCAGATTTGTAGACTATTTTGATTGGTTTACATCTCATGTAACAATTTTTTTTTATGTAAAATTACAGCAAAATTCGTTTTCTGTAGATTTGCTTTTTTTCATGCAAGTAAATTGAAGTTGATTGAAGCCTTTTTGTCGGGCCGTGTTGGAAAGCCCAAATCAAATAAACAAAGTAAAATTACTTTCTAATTTGGAAAAGCTTCTGAATAACGAATTAAAGTTCCAATTATATTAATGTTTGAAATGGCAAGCTTTCTATTGAAAACATTTAAGAGTTGGTTTTTAGTAAAGCTTCGAAGCATTAAACTTTTAATTACACATTTAGATTTGCAACTACAAAAAACACAAAAGGAATAATTAATTTATCAACAATTGCCGAGGGAATAAATATAAAAGAAATTATATATACAGTAGCGGACAAAATAGTTATCACTTTTTTTAATTATCTTTTGGTTGATTTTATTTCAGTGATTTTTCAAGTTTATTATTTTTGTAAGTACCGTTTCTTATAAAAAATTTAATGCTCTTTTATAATTACACAAATTTATCGACAAAAAAAATTCTTATAATAACTCAAATCGTAACAACCGGAAATAAGGCGGACAAAAAAGTTACCATTTTCAAAAATATCAATAAATAACAAAATAATATTAAAAATAACTAATATTTAGTGGTCTCTCCTTTTGTCTTTAGCAGTGCAGCATATCGTCTCAGCATAGAATCAATCAATTTACCACTAAAACCATTTAAAAGCTTCTGAAACAGTCAAGTACAAAACTTCGAATTTTTAAAAACTTTTTTCTATTCAATGCTCTTTCAATCTTTTTCCAAATGTTCTCAATGGGATTAATATGTGGCGACTATCGCGGCCAGTTATAATCATCATATTATTATCAGGAAACTGTGCAAATGAAATCAACCAAAAGAAAATTAACAAAAGTGGTAACTATTTTGTCCGCTACTGTAGGTACCTATAGCATAGATATAAAGACCATAGGGGGATAAGCATGGTAAAAATGCCTTTTGTAAATATCTTAATGATATTTTATGGATAAGTAGACACTATAGAAATATAAAGATCCTGAAAATTTTAGACCTTAATCTATATCGGTCCCTTCAAAAAATCTAAATAATCAATAATAATAGTAGAATTTGTAGTTATTTAGGTAGAATTTGTTAAAAATTCAATTTTTTGGTAATAACAATAGTTTTAATTTTTTTTAACTATGGCGTACCATTAAAAAAATTTTGAAAAAATTCTGAGTGATTATAGGTCTAATAAGAAATGTAAAAATGATGGAATCATAATTTTGCTCTAAAAGTATCATAATAAAAATTGAAAAAGTAAGAGAAAATAATTTTTTTGATCAACAATTTATTAAGCTAAAAATTAGTCCATGGTATCTGTAAAATCTTTCTATCGCCTGCATAATATACTAAATTTTCAAAATAATTGATTCACTCAATCCAAAAAAAAATATTGTCTAATTTCTATTTATTTAGACTTTTTGAAGAAACCGATAGGTATAGATTAAGGTCTAAAATCTATAGTGTCTACAAATCCATAGAATATTATTAATATATTTAAAAAAGACATTTTTACCATGTTATACTTCCAGTGTCAACTTTCTTATCTCAAATAGAAGGGTGTTAATTTTTTTTATAATTGAATAGACCTTTCCGGGCGCTTACCAAAAATGTAAATAATTCATAAAAGTCAATTAAACACTGAGTAATTGGAAAATATGTGTTTAAAAAAAGTTTAATCCATTTTATTCGTGTTACCATTTAAGATTTTACCGTTTTTTTTTATTGTAAGTTAATCTGGATTGATCTTGATCAATAAAAAAAAACGAATACGATTATCAAAATACATATTTTATGGAATCGGCACATTGCATTTTTAATTAAATTTCAACAATAATCAAATAACAAACAAACTGCAATATAAATTTAATTATTTTACCTATGCTCTTTTTAATACTTTTTTCTCGCACTTAAATGACAAATCAGACATACAAAAAAAAATATCACGAATATAAATTAGTTTTTTAATTGCTATAAACATTATTTTTCGTAACGGTCATTCACTGGTAGGTGGTCCACAAACTGCATTTTTTCCCTTAATAATAAGCGAAATATAAATAAATATTTTGTGCGCCACACGACTCCCCGAAATACAAATTGTTGGCAACGTATTGAACTTTCACAAAAAAAAGTAAATTAGTAGATAGGTGTATTATTAAAAGAATAAAAATAAACTCAGCCAACCACCAAACGCGCAAAAAGCAACTCATTATCAATTCTCATTTCGCAACATATACTAATTAACCCTTTTACCTTATTTTCCTTATTTTCTTCTTTATTCACGCAGATTATATTTACCGGACCCCATCAACTCCGACTCTCTTCTGCGATACTTCGGGCAAGACGCAAAGTCGGAAGAAGGCACCGAGCCAAAGACACAAAAACTAAAAGCGGACTTTCGATTCCGATTTACGTCGCCAGGACACAGGAGCCCGTCCGTTTTTCGAGGAACGACTCCGACCCCCGTTTTCCGGACGGCATAGCCGACGGGGTAAGTTTCCCAACATTTTTTATCAATAAATTACACCTTTCCCCCACCCCTCTAAAATATTTGCTCCTCCGAAATTTATTAATTATTCTCTCTATTATTATAATGAAGCAAACGTTACATAAATTTTCATATTCATAAAACATATTAAAGCGTAATGAATTAATTAACTCGGAAATCTGCGGAGGAGCTTTAGCTTTTCCCACTTAAAACTAGGCGAAATACATCAAAGTTAAGCTCCTCGAAAAGTAATCAACGGGGGTGGTTATGCCACTTCAACCTCTCGCCGCGCCCTTCGGTTAACAGGTGCTTATTGTTTATTAAAGTTCTGCATTAATGGAAATTGTGGAGGACAATTAAAAGCGCTTCCGGCGCCTTTTAAGCCGGTCCGGCTATTGCATAACGTGAAGTCGGCGTTTCCCAAACTCTGGGCCGCGGCCCCGTGCCGCTCCGCAGGAAAAAAATTCCGGTTCTCAAAATGTATTATCGGGATGACGAGAGAAACTTAATTTTTTTATGCAAAGAATGGATTTTACTCAACTATAAATGTGCCATTTTTCTGGTAGCTGCATGATTTCGTGTTCGTGGAACCTCTGGTCCTTATCAGCAAAAAAACTGAACCAAGTGCCATTTCAGATTATTATCGTTAGTGAAATTTTTACCCTTTAAAAGGAGTTTTTGAAAGAAAGAAATAAATAGTAATCTGTTGGTGCAAGGTCAGGACTATATGGCGAGTTCCCAATTAAGCTCCAATAATTTTTGATGAGCATCTAAAGATGTGCGAGGTTCAGAGTTGTCATGGTGGAACATAATTAACGCATGACCATTTTTCTTTCAATTAAGGATGTTGAGGCGTTAAACGTAAATTATGAAAACTATTTTCTATACATTTATGTCGATAGATTAATTGGAAAATCGGAAGATGATCGGTAGATGATGATGAGATTAATTGATTTAGAAATTTTCTATAAAAAAATTAAAGTTTTTAGGAAGCTTATTCAAATATTAATCGAAATTAACAATACATGTCGTCTTATGGAGAACTCGTCAATTTGATATGAAAATGACACATTTTTTGCTATTAAAAATTTGAAAAAAATGCCATCAATACGGAATTTGACTATGTTGAACATTGAAAGGACTTTGCGGTATAAGAAAAACTGGTTTCCGATTCTTTTCAAACTTGGTGTAATTGTAGTGTTACATAAGCAGAATATACACACAAAAAAACTTTTAAAAATATTTTGAGACAAAAAAGTACTAGTTATTTTTTGGTCAAAATGAAAAAGATGATATTTGCGATAGTTTAAGCTTGATGATGTCTGGAAATGATTATAAATCAATTCCGTGATTTCCAATTTTCCATAATTAAATAAATTTTTTGGCTTTTAATAAAGCGCGCGCCCAAATGCCTCGTCTAATGAAACCCACCCGAAATATGTGAAGAACCGGCCAATGATGATCAAATTAATATGTGGGGTCGGCAAAAAATTAATTTCGGTTTTCGCGAATCGATTTTTTGAAGTAATACTTCTTTTGGCGTGTGGAGAGTGCTATTTTAAGCAGGCTACGGATGTTGCGCGCGCACGGCTAACGAAAATTCGACAGAAAGTAAATTAATTGTTGTGAATCGTGCTTAAAACCGAGTGTGCACATTCGAGCTCAAAGTGGCACATTCCGATCTCGGGAAAATGAAGCGCGCCGCTCCGCGTCGCGCTTCATTTGCCTCCCTCGCTCGGAAATGTGCCACTTTTCGCTCGAATGTGCCCATCTTTGTATCTATTGAATTTGTTTACATTAATTTTTGGATTTAAGAAGAAAAAATATTGTAGTCAAATAAAACGAAGTACGTATATGTACATAAAGCTAAAAGGGCAATTTTCTCAAGACCAAATTGTACTCTCGTTGTTGTTTTTTGCGATTTTCTTTTTACACTGTTTACAAAAATGAAAATTATTTAAAATATAACTTTTTGCTATACAAGATGTTTAGTTTCATAGCATAGCAAGCTGTTATTAAGCTGTTATTAAGTAATTAAGTAATATAGTTATTTACATCTTATTTATTGTTGGTTTGAAAGTAATCTAAAATTGTCTTTTGCTTCATTGATCCAAAATGTTGGGTTTCTTTAAATTTTTTCAATGATCTCCCGAAACCCGAATATTTTTACTACGTCTATACCAAAACCATTCAATCATAGCTTTCTCCAAGTTGGAAAAAGGACACTCCTTTAGCCTTTTTTTAATTTTCGTTTACACTCCTTGTTGATCGGTAAATAATTTTAGAAAAAGTATTTAATTTTTTTAGATTTTCTGTTACACACTGTTATAAACTATAAACAAAAAATACATTTGATCGTACTCCTGCTCGACAAATAACGACCAGAACGAAAACAAAAAGGCAAAAATAGACCCTTTTCTTGTAAAAGAAACGGTAAAACCATCTTAAATTTCATAACTGTTGAGAAAGCATTTAAACATAAATTAGTATTTAAATCCAATTGAAATGCCGATGTCAAAACATCAAAGTCTTGTAGTAGGTTTCAACCTTTTTATCCTATTTTACAATAGCCATTTTGACCAGCAATAACACCGAACAAACCCGTTCCTTAATCCTCTCAGGTATTGTACTTTTATGAAAAGTTGTAAAATTTAACTTCGAGTTATCGAAATATTTACTAATGGAAACTTGAATTTAGGAATTGTAAAACTCTTCGACGTATCGAAAAATTCGAGTTGTCGATATAAAAATATTAACATTGAAATAGGCAAGTCCTAGTGAAATAGGTTCGAGTTCGAATTATCAAAAATTCGACTTATCGAGGTTCGACTGTACTTATGTTTATTTTTTTTTAATTTTTAGACCGTTGGAAGTTCCCTGCTTATTAATAACAATTTAATAATAAATCTTGGTTTTTCGGGAAAAAATTATTTGTTTTTTAATTGAGCTTTAAATCTTTAGTTAGTATTATTTATTAATACTTTTATATTTATTTGAAATTATTTTTTTATCAACACTTTATTTCAAAATTATTTACATAATAAATATCAACCATCATTTTTCTAGCAACCGTAATTTTGTGTTTTTAATCAAAAAATATAATTTTATGTAAGCCTAAATTACTTCCCTCCTAGAACGGATGCTATTAAACGTTTTGGGAAGTGCACCGTTCTTCCATATTTCGTAGTAATGGGTTTTTTTGATACCTCTATCTTCTCATCTTGACTTCTGTTAGTATTATCATTGTTGTTTTTGCTTTGTTCAATAAATTTAATTTTTTCATTTAGTATAAACGCCGGTTTTAACCCATCGATGGAAATGTTTTAGATTTTTCTTTTTCTATTAACTGTGAAAAATGTATCTTTTTTTTCTCAAGAATCTGCAAACTGGTTAATTAATCTGCTCTTTAACATTTCATATTTGTCTTCCTTAGCAGGATCAATGACTATATCACTTACAGAATTTAAGATGTCGCTATCAATTGAAGAAATAGCATGATAATACCTGGTTTTGTTTTTGTAATGTTTTGGAGAGCAAATTGAGCTTCCAGCTGGTAAAACCATAAGACTGGATTAAGTTTCCAAAAAGGCGGAATTTTAATTGTTACTCGTGCGATTTTTTTGGCCTTGGTTTGTGAGTCCGTCATTTTTATCAGGGTCACCAATTTAGTTAGTATTATTTATTAATTCTTTTATATTTATTTGAAATTATTTTTTTATCAACACTTTATTTACATAATAAATATCAACCATCATTTTCCTAGCAACCGTAATTTTTTGTTTTAATCAAAAAATAAAATTTCATGTAAGCCTACAAATCGGCATCAAAATAAAGTAGCGTGTAAATCGAGGGATACGTGTAATGTTTATTGTATATTTTGGTTGAAATCCAAAAATTAATCTAAACAAATTCAATAAATACGAGGATGTGCGCATTCGAGCGAAAAGTGGCACATTTCCGAGCGAGGGAGGCAAATGAAGCGCGACGCGGAGCGGCGCGCTTCATTTTCCCGAGATCGGAATGTGCCACTTTGAGCTCGAATGTGCACACACGGTTTTAAGCACGATTCACAATAATTTAAGCCAATAAATTAGTTGAATAATTTTAATCGATCCCTCTCACTTCAACTGCCAAGATTTTCGTATCTTTTCGCTCTCTTCCACTCATTGCTATGGTAAATACTTTTTTCCAAAATAAAATTGATATTTATTCAATTAAATATAAATTTTCATTTGAAGGAATGAAGGTTTAATTCGACAAACGTATTAAATACGAAGATGTGCGCATTCGAGCGAAAAGTGGCACATTTCCGAGCGAGGGAGGCAAATGAAGCGCGACGCGGAGCGGCGCGCTTCATTTTCCCGAGATCGGAATGTGCCACTTTGAGCTCGAATGTGCACACTCGGTTTTAAGCACGATTCACAATAATTTAAGCCAATAAATTAGTTGAATAATTTTAATCGATCCCTCTCACTTCAACTGCCAAGATTTTCGTATCTTTTCGCTCTCTTCCACTCATTGCTATGGTAAATACTTTTTTCCAAAATAAAATCGATATTTATTCAATTAAATATAAATTTTCATTTGAAGGAATGAAGGTTAAATTGAACAAACGTATTAAATACGAGGATGTGCGCATTCGAGCGAAAAGTGGCACATTTCCGAGCGAGGGAGGCAAATGAAGCGCGACGCGGAGCGGCGCGCTTCATTTTCCCGAGATCGGAATGTGCCACTTTGAGCTCGAATGTGCACACACGGTTTTAAGCACGATTCACAATAATTTAAGCCAATAAATTAGTTGAATAATTTTAATCGATCCCTCTCACTTCAACTGCCAAGATTTTCGTATCTTTTCGCTCTCTTCCACTCATTGCTATGGTAAATACCTTTTTCCAAAATAAAATCGATATTTATTCAATTAAATATAAATTTTCATTTGAAGGAATGAAGGTTTAATTAAACAAACGTATTAAATACGAGGATGTGCGCATTCGAGCGAAAAGTGGCACATTTCCGAGCGAGGGAGGCAAATGAAGCGCGACGCGGAGCGGCGCGCTTCATTTTCCCGAGATCGGAATGTGCCACTTTGAGCTCGAATGTGCACACTCGGTTTTAAGCATGATTCACAATAATTTAAGCCAATAAATTAGTTGAATAATTTTAATCGATCCCTCTCACTTCAACTGCCAAGATTTTCGTATCTTTTCGCTCTCTTCCACTCATTGCTATGGTAAATACCTTTTTCCAAAATAAAATCGATATTTATTCAATTAAATATAAATTTTCATTTGAAGGAATGAAGGTTAAATTAAACAAACGTATTAAATACGAGGATGTGCGCATTCGAGCGAAAAGTGGCACATTTCCGAGCGAGGGAGGCAAATGAAGCGCGACGCGGAGCGGCGCGCTTCATTTTCCCGAGATCGGAATGTGCCACTTTGAGCTCGAATGTGCACACACGGTTTTAAGCACGATTCACAATAATTTAAGCCAATAAATTAGTTGAATAATTTTAATCGATCCCTCTCACTTCAACTGCCAAGATTTTCGTATCTTTTCGCTCTCTTCCACTCATTGCTATGGTAAATACTTTTTTCCAAAATAAAATCGATATTTATTCAATTAAATATAAATTTTCATTTGAAGGAATGAAGGTTAAATTGAACAAACGTATTAAATACGAGGATGTGCGCATTCGAGCGAAAAGTGGCACATTTCCGAGCGAGGGAGGCAAATGAAGCGCGACGCGGAGCGGCGCGCTTCATTTTCCCGAGATCGGAATGTGCCACTTGAGCTCGAATGCGCACACTCAATTTTAAGCTAGATTACCAAACGTTTCCTTTTAACAAAAAAAAAAAATTCGCGTTAGTTATACCCTACCAACAATAACGACAAAAAATTAAAATATATTAAATTGTATGGTTCAAGGTTATGTAATTAACAAAGCATTTATTTAAGTATAAAAGTTTGGGAACCTCTAACGTATCTTAACAATTCTTTTTCCCATTCACCGAGCTCCGTTCCTTATTAAATATTGGAATTTCTGAAGCAAATAGCTTTTTTTATGTTGTTTAAGGGAGAAGCGGGACATATTTTATGTCAAGCGATAATGTATCCCGACGGCCAGCTCGCCGGGGTCCTGGAGTTATGGCGAAGGGAATCGGAATCGCCTTTTCACGAAGAGGACGAGGAGATAGGTTGCAGTTATCTGGTCTGGGGAGGAATCGCTCTTCATTATGCTCATCTCTACCTTAATATGAACCAACAACGGAAACTCAATGATTTTCTGCTGGCCGTGGTCAAGTTAGTAAATCCATTAGTTTTAGGTTAGGAGACCTCCATTATCGGGGCTCGCTTTTCGCACGAAAAACTAAATGCTTTTGATGTTTTTGTCGCAATTAAAATTGCGGTCGAAGGTGGCAGTATTTGGTTTTTTTTGTGGAAGCCTACTATGAAGTATATTTTCGTTTTTTCCAAGTATTTTTTTTCTAATTGGGCGGTTTTCATTAGGCTAATTTTGAAAAAAAAAAGGTTTTACAACGCAAACGAGTGATTTATTTCAGAGATTTTTTTTATTTCAAAAAATTCGTTTGATTAAGTTGAAATTTGCAATATTCTTGCGCTGGGGTTGTGGCTTTTGCATATATTTAGGAAATTGACTAAGTTGTGGAAGTTTTTCTAAATTTATAGATTAAAAAACTTTGCTTTTTCTGGCTGGGATGGACTTAAAAAAAATTGGAGGTTTTGGTAAGCATTTTACGTAAAATTCTGGGGAGTATAAGAATTAGTTATGGCGGTGCCTTGGGTCAAGATATTAGTGTGAAGGTTTGTAAGTGTGCATGTAAAAGTAGGAAAAAACGTATAATATAAAAACGTTATATTAAAATGAAAATTTTCACTATTAAGTTTAATTCTTTGCCATTTGATGTTAACATAAATTATTTGTTTCAACTTATTTCAAATATATAGTTTTTTGCACACTGCAATAAAACGCTTCTTGCAGCCAGAAATATTTTTTTGGGGTTTAGGGTTGAGGAAAGATTATAAAAACTGAGAAAATTCGTAAGATTCTTTTTTTTGGGCTCTTTTTTCTTTGAATTTATAAAAAAAAATATTTTTTTTTAAATCCAATCCTAGCTACTTCTTTGTCAATTTTTTTGATAGCTTTAAAAAACTTTTAATATGGTTTGGATTTAAAAACAATTAATTTTTGAATTAAGTAATTTTGAGCATATTCTGGAAGTTCTTCAATTCGCCGATTTAAAATTTAAAATTTTGTAGTTTGGGACTGCCTTCAAAAATCGAGGTATTTTAATAAATTTTTTTGACAAATCTTGGGGGAAGATGTATTATGTTTTTTTTTACCGATCGCTTAAGGGATCAAAGTACTTCGTCAGACTATCAAAGGAAAATTACCAAGACTTCAAATTCAAATAAAGAACCAACAATATATCGATTTTCCTTATCAAAATTTTGGATAACAACGGTCGTTGCCCGCACATCTCAGTTGTGAAAGTTTTGTCGAAGCAAGAAGGTTAAAATGCTCTTCAAAATTTTTATTTTATATGTGAATATTGTGATTCATAAAATGATAGTGTTTACCGGGGGTTGGGGGCGGACTCCTATCCTTAAGGGACACCTTTTGTGCCAAACGTCTTACTGTAAGTTAGTTTTAAACAATTCTTTTTATTTGTTAGGATTTTTTTCATATTTCTCGAAGTATTGTATTTTGAAAACATTTTATTGACTTTATGGCATTCGGAAACCAAAGTGCTAAGGCCTTAAATTCGTTTTTTATGTCTTTGTTCGAAATGCACGCAAAAATATGACTAACAAGTCCTCGGCTATTTGAGCGTTAAATTTATCGCATTTCTTATTAAATGGTTCTTGCGCTGGAATTGGGGCTTTTGCATATATTTAGGAAGTTTACAAAGTTGTAGAAGTTTTTCTAAATTTATAGATTAAACAACTTTGCTTTTTCTGGCTGGGATGGACTTAAAAAAAATTTTACGTAGAATTCTGGGGGGGGAGTATAAAAATTAGTTATGGCGGTGCCTTGGGCAAGATATTGGTGTGAAGGTTTGTAAGTGTGCATATAAAAATAGGAAAAAATGTATAATATAGAAAATTTTTATTATTATGTTTAATTCTTTGCCATTTGATGTTAACATGAATTACTTAAATTGCATTCAAATATATAGATTTATGCACACTACAAACTTAGGCAGCAATAAAACGCTTTATTGAGCCAGAAATATTTTTTTGGGGTTTAGGGCTGAGGGAAGATTATAAAAATGAGAAAATTCGTAAGATTCTTTTTTTGGGTTCTTTTTTCTTTGAATTTATAAAAAAAATATTTTTTCTAAAATCTAATCCTAGGGACTCCTTTGTCAATTTTTTTATAGCTTTAAAAAACTTTTAATATGGATTGGATTTAAAAACAATTAATTTTTGAATTAAATAATTTTTAAGCAAATTTTCATGTTTATCTTGACGCTCACTTTTTAATTCGCAAATAATTACAATGTTTTAATGATAATTGAAATCATTCTGGAGATTCTTCAATTTTACGATTTAAAATTGAAAATTTTGTAGTTTGGGACTGCTTTCAAAAATTTAAGGTATTTTAATAAAAAAAATTGAAAATCGTGGGGGAAGATATACTTATTATGTTTTTTCTACCCATCGCTTAACGAATCAAAGTACTTCTTAAAACTATCAATGGAAAATTACCAAGCTTTCAAATTCGAATAAAGAACCAACAATCTATCGATTTTCCTTATCAAAATTTTGAATAACAGCGGTCGTTGCCCGCACACCTCAGTTGTGAAAGTTTCGTCGAAGCAAGAAGGTTAAACAGCTCTTCAAAATTTTAATTTTATATGTAAATATTTTGATTTATAAAATGATAGTGTTTACCGGGGAGGCTCCTATATTTAAGGGACACCCCTTGTGCCAAACGTCTTATTGTAAGTTACTTTTAAACAATTTTTTTTATTTTCTAGGATTTTTTTCATATCTCTCGAAATATTGTATTTTGAAAATATTTTATTAACTTTATGGCATTCGAAAATCAAAGTGCTAAGGCCTTAAATTTATTTTCTATGTCTTTCTTCGAAATGCACGTAAAAATGTGACTAACAAGTCCTCGGCTATTTGCGCGTTAAATTAATCGCATTTCTTTGTAAATGTTTCTGATAACATTTTTATTTGCGATTAAATTTTTGAATTAATTGATTCTAATGTGACCAACGTTACGTTCTTTAAGAGTACAAATAATTTAACTTGTATTTCAATGAAAAGAGCGAAAAAAATTAATTTCATGCGTGGTGGAATGTATTAAAGTACAGTAAGACCCTGCTTAACGCGGACAATACGTTTCAATGAGTTTAAGCGCTAAGCGAAACAGCGTTAAACGAGATCACTTTGAAATACATATCGAATCTGCGTTAAACGAGGTCTTACTGTATTTTATTTCACATTACTAATTAATAGCTTATTACTTTGAAGTCTTAACTAGATATTTTTAAGAACTAAACAAATTTGAAATTTTTAGACGTAAAGTCAAAAAAATTAATGGAAATCTGCTTAAAAATTTTTACAAAATCCGAGCTAATAATGTCGAGAAAATTTTTGATCTTTTCAATTTTTTTTTTACAAAACTTTGTTTTCAATTTAATCCTTAGGAATAAACCAACTTTTATTTAATTATTAAAAAAAAAGGATACACTCTTTTTTCCTTCGAAAAAGATTGTAAAAGTACTCCAAACTTTATTAAGTGTATTCCTTAAAAGAAGAAAAAAATTGATTTAAAACACACACCTTAATTAAATTTGAAAGTTAGTCCTCCCAAACTTCGGCCGAACACAAGTTTGCGGCTCGTTTCCCATCCGACTTGTTTAAAGAAAAAATCTATCTTCCCTCCCGTCCGCGAAAGATCGCAGAAAATGTAAATTTTCCGCCTTGCTAAATACGCGCTCGATTGCAGGAATAGTAAAAGGCGAGCTTTATTTCCGCTTGACCGTCCCCTCCATCATTTCCCGACCATTTCCAATTTTCCATAATTAAATAAAATGTTTTTGGCTTTTAATAAAGCGCGCGCCCAAATGCCTCTTCTAATTAAACCCGCCCGAAATATGTGAAGAAGCGGCCAATAATGATCAAATTAATATGTGGGGTCGGCAAAAAATTAATTTCGATTTCGCGAATCGATTTTTTGAAGTAATACTTCTTTTGGCGTGTGGAGAGTGCTATTTTAAGCAGGCTACGGATGTTGCGCGCGCACGGCTGACGAAAATTGGACAGAAAGTAAATTAATTGTTGTGAATCGTGCTTAAAACCGAGTGCGCACATTCGAGCTCAAAGTGGCACATTCCGATCTCGGGAAAATGAAGCGCGCCGCTCGCGTCGCGCTTCATTTGCCTCCCTCGCTCGGAAATGTGCCACTTTTCGCTCGAATGCGCGCATCCTCGTATTTGTTATATTTGTCTAATTTATTCTACGCTTCTTCGATCAAAAATTTTAATAAAATTTAATAAACATCGATTTTATATTCGAAAAACGTATTTACCATAGCAATGAGTGGAAGGGAGCGAAAAGATACGACAATATTGTCAGTTAAAGTGAGAGGGAACGAAAAAATTTATTTAATTAATTTTTTGTCTAATTTATTGGCTTAAATTATTGTGAATCGTGCTTAAAACCGAGTGTGCCCATTCGAGCTCAAAGTGGCACATTCCGATCTCGGGAAAATGAAGCGCGCCGCTCCGCGTCGCGCTTCATTTGCTTCCCTCGCTCGGAAATGTGCCACTTTTCGCTCGAATGCGCACATCCTCGTATTTGTTACATTTGTCTAATTTATCCTACGCTTCTTCGATCAAAAATTTTAATAAAATTTAATAAACATCGATTTTATATTCGAAAAACGTATTTACCATAGCAATGAGTGGAAGGGAGCGAAAAGATACGACAATATTGTCAATTAAAGTGAGAGGAAACGAAAAAATTTATTCAATTAATTTTTTGTTGAAGTTATTGGCTTTAATTATTGTGAATCGTGCTTAAAACCGAGTGTGCACATTCGAGCTCAAAGTGGCACATTCCGATCTCGGGAAAATGAAGCGCGCCGCTCCGCGTCGCGCTTCATTTGCCTCCCTCGCTCGGAAATGTGCCACTTTTCGCTCGAATGCGCACATCCTCGTATTTGTTACATTTGTCTAATTTATCCTACGCTTCTTCGATCAAAAATTTTAATAAAATTTAATAAACATCGATTTTATATTCGAAAAACGTATTTACCATTGCAATGAGTGGAAGGGAGCGAAAAAATACGACAATATTGTCAATTAAAGTGAGAGGAAACGAAAAAATGTATTCAATTAATTTTTTGTCTAATTTATTGACTTAAATTATTATGAATCGTGCTTAAAACCGAGTGTGCCCATTCGAGCTCAAAGTGGCACATTCCGATCTCGGGAATGTACCACTTTTTGCTCGAATGTGGCCATCTTTGTATTTATTCAATTTGTTTACATTAATTTTTGGATTTAAGAAGAAAAAAATATTGTAGTCAAATAAAACGACGTACTTACATATATGCACCTAAAGCAAAAAGGGCAATTTTCTCAAGACCAAATTGTACTCTCGTTGTTGTTTTTTGCGATTTCCTTTTACACGGTTTACAAAAATGAAAATTATTTGAAATATACATTTTTGCTATACAAGATGTTTATTTTCGTAGCATTTTAAAACCATCTACACAAAAAAAAGAATTCTTTCTATTTTTATACACACAAAGAGTAATTCATCTAAAATACTCCTAAATCCTGTTTTACAGTGAAGATGGGTCCCTCAGAAAACTCTAAATCGAAATAAAATATAGAGGGGAACTTGTTATACCTTGGTCCCTTTATACCTAGGACAACTTTATTTTTTTTTTCATATTTACGGGCTTTCGTGACCCATAATTTTCCGATATTTCAACAATTTAAAAAAAATTACAAGTGAAAAAAGGGCCAACGTAAAACAGGTTTTCCTAATGCAAATAATTGACCCATTTATTTCAATTTATAACTATTAATTTATTAATTTTGTTAATTTTTATTAATTTATTAATTTTCAAAAATAACTGGCCAATTTACACATATTTTGCTTTGTTTTCAATTTACACTGTCTTCTCCAAATTAAGTAATAATCCAAAACCTAATATTTAATTTTAATAGTAAATATTTGCAGGTTAAATTTAGCCTTAAAATACTTTTTAGAATAGTAGATTGTGTGGCAAAAGGTGAAACAAGACGATTTCTGACGAGGGCGAGAGTTGACTGCTCGAGCGAAGCGAGGGCTGTCATTGCCCTGGTCTGAAATCGCCTTTTCATCCCGTGCCACACATACTATTTTTCATATCACATGTAATGAAACAACGAGTTTTGTAATTTATTAAAATCTTTGACAACGATTTGATGACAGCTGTCAGACGATTATGATTTTATTCGCTTTAAACAAATGCGATTCTGACAGACTTGAAGTAAAGACATAAATAATAAATAAATGAATGTGCCGGGCAGAAACAACGTTGTTTCTGACTGACACAGTCGCATTGGTCTGAAATTGTCTTGTTTCGACTGGCAAAACAGAGATCAAAACTAGTTGTTTCAATGCATGTGATATGAAAAGTCCTTTATCCGCCAATTAAAGTTTCGTCAAATTCGGTTTAGTCATTTCGAAGATTACCTCGGACAAACATACAGACAGACGAAAAAATTAAAAACGTGGTAAAATGCAAACAACCAATTGGGTTTAAGAAAAAGCTTTCATTTTCAATTCACAGACGCATACAGTGGAACCTCGCACAACGAGCCCCTCGCATAACGAGCAATATAAATTGTAAAAAAATGACTCGCTTAACGAGTGAAGTTTCGCATAACAACAAAGCAAAAATCGTCTGGCAAAATACTGAAAATCATGGTAAACTGTAGCTTCGTACATTGAGAAGCATCACCCTACTAAGGCAGTGCTATGCGCTTTAGAAATTTATTTAATGATAATGCGGAGTTGCATTTTTACCTAATTTTGAAGCGTAGGCAAAAACAAATGTCTCGACAGATTCCTAGTAAAAAAGAAATAGATATGTTACTAAGAAAAGATGAAGATGAATCAGGCTTCTTAACAATTTACATGTATTTTTTTTTTAACAAATGCCACACAACGTTTTTTGGAGTTATTTTTTTGAAAAATTCAATTTTTGAGTTTTTTTTTCGGCATGCAACGCATTATCGTGTTTTACATCAATTTATATGGTAAAAACTGTTTCGCATTACGAGTAAGACCCCGGAACGCATAATGCTCGTTATGCGAGGTCCCACTGTACTTCAATTTTATTTACATTAAAACTTGCAGGTCGATTTTCCAAGACATGGTCAGCATGGACTTGTTGGTGATGAAAATAATGAATTTCGCCCAACGGCTCGTCGACGCCGACCGCGCCTCTCTGTTCCTGCTGGACTCGAAGAACCAGGAACTGTACGCGACCATTTTCGACGTGGGCATCGACGACACCGAAGACAACGAGCTAATGGAAAACGAAGAGTTTTCCAAGATGCACACGTCGAAGGAGATCCGGTTTCCGCTCGGCACGGGAATCGCGGGACAGGTCGCCTTGACCGGCGAAATCCTCAACATCCGCGACGCCTACGCCGACGCCCGCTTCAACCGCACCGTCGACCAATTGACGGGCTACAAGACGAACACCATCCTCTGCATGCCCATCTTCATCAGGGGCTCGATCATAGGGGTGGTGCAGATGGTGAACAAGCATTGCGGGTGCTTCACGAAGGAGGACGAGGAGGCCTTCGAAATGTTCGCCGTTTACTGCGGCCTCGCCCTGCACCACGCCACCCTGTACGACAAGATCAAGCGCTCCGAACAGAAATACAGGGTGGCCCTGGAAGTGCTGAGCTACCACAACAGCTGCACGGACGAAGAGGTGCGATTGGTGACCGACGAGCTGCCCAAGCACAAGATCGGCGTCGACGACTACTACTTCAACCCTTTCGAATGGGAGGATTTCGAGAAAGCCCGATTTACGATTTACATGTTCACCGATCTCTTCGGCTTGACCAGATTCGATAAGCAGAGCCTAATACGTTTCACCCTTACCGTTAAGAAGAATTACAGGAGGGTGCCTTATCACAATTGGACGCACGGTTTCGCCGTCGCCCATTGCATGTATTGCATCATCAAGCATTCGGGGAACATTTTTCGACCGAACGAGGTGAGTTTATTGAAGTTATACTTCTTTTGGCGCGTTGAGAGTCAAATTTTATTCGAAAAATATATTAACCATAGCAATGAGTGGAAGGGAGCGAAAAGATACGACAAACTTATAAGTGCGAGAGAGAGGGAACGATAAATGATTTTTGCGTCTAATTTATTAGCCCAAATTATTGTGAATCATGCTTAAAACCGAGTGTGCACATTCGAGCTCAAAGTGGCACATTCCGATCTCGGGAAAATGAAGCGCGCCGCTCCGCGTCGCGCTTCATTTGCCTCCCTCGCTCGGTAATGTGCCACTTTTCGCTCGAATGCGCACATCCTCGTATTTATTACATTTGTCTAATTTATCGTAGGTACCCTCCTTAAAATCTTCAAATTTAATTTTTGAAAAAGGCAAAAATTCATGTTTTAGATAGAAAGCGCCGGAAATTACACCGGCTTACACCTGCAATATAAAGCAAATCTATTTTTTTAAAAAAAAACATGGATTAACATCCCTGATTTTTCTCGATTTTGAACGATTTTAAGGGTTTTGAGCTAGCACCTGTTTCGGACGTACTAAGGTCTAATACATTCGAAAATGACCGCATTCCGCGTACTTTTTAAAAATAAAAAGGTTATTGCGTTATTCAAAAAGGCGAAAATTTTTGTTTTCAATGGAAAGCGGCGGGAAATGACACCAGCTATAGTTGCTAGGAGTAGGTAGGAACATCCCTTGCAATATAAAGCAATTCTATTTTTTTCATTTTAAAATCATGTTTTTTCTCGAAGAAAAACATTTTTCTCAAAACTTTGAAATAGCACGCCTATGGTTTTCAGGGGCTATCCGAAGCTAAAAAATCTGGCGAATCCGAATCTGTATAGTTTTTAAAGATCCGTCCACAAATAACGGCGCTACAATTTTTTTAAAGTAAAATGTTGTGCATAAAAGTGGACGAAAATTGCAATTTTTAATTACTCGAAAAATTTACGTTGCGCCCTATACTTATTTTACATGTATCTTATGTAGAAAAGTCTCAGAATTCCGAATTCGTCTCGCTTGTAATGATTGCATCGAAAATGAGAGCGCTACTATTGTTTTTATGAGTCAAAGTGTTTTTTTTTTTATTGATTTAATTTTATTGAAAAATTTAGCAGCAGAGAAGAATGGCTTCGGCTATATCGTTTTGGGATCCATAGGAACGTCCCGCAAAAATTTAAAGCAAATCCTTCAACTAAATTTTTTTTCCTCAAAAAGGCAAAGGGGTTAATCCATGTTTTTTTCTCGATTTTAGCCGATTATTTGAGTTTTGAGTTAGCACCGGTTTCAGATAGAATAAGGTTCATTACATTCAGAAATAAAAAAGATTTCGGGAAGTAATTAAAAATAAAATAATTAGCGCAATTTAAAGTTATAATTTTAAAGAAAAATTGACGCTGAAAAATGTTCAAAATTTTTTTGCGTTATCTGGGAAGCAGAGCAAAATGGCTCCGGCTATGAACACTATGGACCCATGGGAATGTCCCCCTAAAAAAAAACATGTTTTTTCTAAAAATTCCTCGATTTTTTGGGTTTTGAATTAGCACCGCTTTGCGATAGAATAAAGTCCTATACGTTCAGAAATTAAAAAGATTTCTTCAAAATTCTCAATAATAAAAAATGTATGTATCAATTTTAAATTTCGCTATTTTTGCAAAATGTACACCCTGCAAATGCATTTTTCTACATGATCGAGCATTGGGCTTTATACATGCTTTAGCTATTCTTATCCGCCGACGATTAAACATTTTGAAATCTTTACAATCAACCTAAATACGAATTTCAAAGCTGAAATATCAAAAAACTTAAATATAACTCGAAATCGCCAAACTTATTTTTCTTAAAAATTTTAAATACTACACCCATCATTTCTTAAGCGCACCCAAAAGACCGTGCATTCTAAATTTATAAAGTTTTTAAAGATCCTTTCGCAAAATAACTAACATCAAGCTACGTTTTTTTAATAATTAATTTCAAATTCTAAATTTTCAAAAAAAATAACATTCAATTAATTGTGTCCATTCCTCCTCAGACATAAATTGCAGGTACCTTTTTTTTTAAAAAAAAATTCTCTTTTATGGGAAGAAAATATTACACAAAGAAAACATACGAGATTAACTGTAAGTTTTGCAAAGCAGCTTTCCCAAAGATCCGAAGACGGTTGCCAAATGCAAAATACGAGCAACAATAGATAATGCACGTTTGAAATTTTAAAGGTTATCGAAAGCTTACTACCTTCCTACTACAATACACTGTATGGAGTATTTGATAAACTAACAAGAGTGCAGTTTTGGCGAGGCAAACGCGAATACAAAAGTCATACATTATTCATGTCGAGTTCGCGACTAGTTATTTTAGTCGCATTTTAGCTGTAAAAACATTGGGAATTGTAGATAAAGTCTCCTCGTCATCTGAATACGAAAATTCCAAAAACGTATCACTAAATTGTGAAAAACTGATCCCAAATTTTGAGCCCACCTTTCGAATGGAATAAACCATCCGAAAAATTACCGAAATCATGTGAGGAATTGCTCAAATCATTTATATTAATTGTCTTTAATAGCTCAAGTTTTCGATAACTATAATTATTTGCGGTTTCAACTTAAAATTTAATTTTAGAAACTATTTAAATAATTTTTTTTTTAATTTTATGCCATTTGACATGAATCTCAAAGCGAATGTAAATAATTACCGTAATCGACTATGAATATTAAAGTTACCATAGTTACATCCATCTCAACCAATCAAATGATTTATTAAAACCGGGTAATTTAAAAACCACTGTGCCAAATCGACATAAAAAGAGTCGTTTTTTGTTCGATTAATATCGATTTAAAAGAAAGGTAGATAAATTTTCTTTAATAAATCATTTTTTAAAAGAAACTAATTTCCAACCATTAAAAGTGGCTTTCGAGGATTAACTTCGTCAATTCATAGGGCTTCTTTAAAAGAAAAACATGTTTCATATGAAAATAAGCCTATTTATTTGTTGTCATAAAAACTCAAAGTAATAATTATTTATTAATGATGAATTATCGGTTTAAATTTCAATTACTAATAAAAAGTACAAAAGTAGAAGTGCAATTTAATTGTAATGGATGTAAAACGGAGTAGATGTAAACCAAATACAAAAGAAATACACCTTAATTAATTAATTCTTAAAAATTAAAACCAATAATTTATTTCCGTCGCAAAATCGAAAAATTTTGTGCAAAAGAAGATTATCGGGATCGAAGTCGGCCACAAAATTGCAATATATCATACAATTCCCAAGGTTCTAAACAGTTCCCTCATAAATTAGTTTGAGGTTCACAAAAGTAAAAATTCAATAAAAGATTATAAGCACAATAGTTTAGGTCAATAAAATAGATGCAAAAAATCATTTGGAAGATTTTTATCGTTTTCTCTCTCTCGCACTTATGAGATTGTCGTATCTTTTCGCTCCCTTCCACTCATTGCTATGGTAAATACGTTTTTCAAATATAAAATCGATATTTACTGAATTAAATTAAAATTTTTGATTTGAAGGAGCTTATGGTAAATTATATTAATGCAATAAATACAAGGATGTGCACATTCGAGCGAAAAGTGGCACATTTCCGAGCGAGGGAGGCAAATGAAGCGCGACGCGGAGCGGCGCGCTTCATTTTCCCGAGATCGGAATGTGCCACTTTGAGCTCGAATGTGCATACTCGGTTTTAATCGTAATTCGAATAAATTTTGTTAACGAAAAATTAGTAAATAATTTTTATCATTTCTTCTCACTCGTACTTATAAGTTTCTCGTATTTTTTTGCTCTCTTTCACTCATTGCTATGGTAAATACTTTTTTCCAATAAAAAATCGATATTTATTCAATTGAATTTAAATTTCCAATTTGAATGAGCGAAGGATAAATTAGACAAACGTAATATATACGAGGATGTGCGCATTCGAGCGAAAAGTGGCACATTTCCGAGCGAGGGAGGCAAATGAAGCGCGACGCGGAGCGGCGCGCTTCATTTTCCCGAGATCGGAATGTGCCACTTTGAGCTCGAATGTGCGCACTCGGCTCTCAGCATAATTTACAACAATTTTGGCCAATATATTACACGAGAAATTAATTGACTAATTCGAGTCGTTCCCTCTCACTCGCAACTACGGAATTGTCGTATCTTTTCGCTCTCTTCCACTCATTGCTATGGTAAAAATACAATTTTCATATATAAAATCGATATTTTTGATTTGAAGGTATTTTACTTTTCAAATTCAAAAACTTTGCAAATTTTTAAAGCATAACAACTAACCAAAAAATAAAATAACATTCAATTTAGGCGGAACTAAATTAACGTACCCCGTCTTCGCAACAATTAAGAACCTTCCGCTAAAGATGTCAGACTTGCGCCAACGGGTTCTTTGATGTAAAACTTTCATCTTCAGGTTGAGAACTTCTCAACTATTATTATGTGTGGTTTTCCAGAAGGGCTCCTTTAATCACAGAATTTCCATTCGAGAAACTTACCCAATAATTAAGTGCAAAATATAAACGTTCAAAAACAACTTTCTGGTTGCTTTCATAATTCTAAAAAGAGTCCAGTCTCGCCATCGATTTTTGTATCTGAAACTCTTCCATCCTTTCCTTTTGTAGTTTCCTTTAATCTAATCTGCAGAGGGAAACTTTAAAAGTATTTCTAAATAAATTTATGTGTCCATAAATTGCAAGGAAACAGAATTAAAAAATAATAATAAAAAACAAACGGGGCCGCGTTAAATCCAAGCATTTGGTTTTGGTTTAATGGAACATGATTATTAAAATGATTTCGAGCTTTTGATTGCGATTTATTAATTTCGGACGGGGCTTTTGTTGGCGAACATCGTCAAAAGGATTTTCCACGTTGGAAATGGCCAGAGATCTGTTTTCGTATCGTTGGTTAGCTTTTACGGCCTTAGTCCATAATAATCCTATGTAATTTAGCACAAAACCATTGCCTAACCGATTTAATTTGCGTTAAACAATTTTATTAATGTTAAACAATTATTTTAATGCAACAACAATCGCCGTATGCAGTCTTTATACCATTTATTACATAATTTAAAAATCATCATTCAAATTAAAAAGAAGTTCTTCAAAAATTAATTCTTGGTGGATTTTTCAAAAATCTTATCCGTTTAAGTTTAGAGAGATTATTTTGCGCAATGCAAAATTATTAATTTAATTTAAAAAAAGTCTAAGCTGTATTAACAATAATTTTTTTTAGAGTCTCGCCCTGTTCATTGGGGCCCTGTGTCACGATTTGGACCATCGAGGAAAAAACAACAAATTTATGTTGGACACGGAATCGCCTTTGGCTGCCATCTATTCGACTTCCACGATGGAACATCACCATTTCAATCAGACCGTTGCCATTCTTCAGCAGGTATCTATTTTTCGCGTGGAGTGGCTCCATCCATAAGTTTCCTAATAATTTTTTAAAGTTAAGCAATAAACAATCTTCCTTGTCGCGGTTTGTCCCATCTTAAAACCCAGCAATAGCCAAAAAGTAGAATTTTATCGAACCGTACTGTAAACGGGTTCGTTGGGGGGTCGCACTGGGGTTGCCAATATAAAAAACCCGGTGAATTAATTCAAACAAAAATTACATTAATTTAATATTGAATTAACAGTTAACATCTAAAGTTGCCTAAATATTGGGTATTTGTTAACTAATTTATGTTCACTGATACAATTTTCACCAATTTATTTACACACTATTTGTTTATTCCACGCCGAAATTGTCGAAGTTTTTATCAAGACTAATTCATCGGCGCGTTCCGTGTGCTAATAAAGAAGCTTTTTGGGTGCTCAAGAAGCTCCAGAGTATGTCGTTTTGCAACAGACACGTATGGCTTCATGTTCGCGGTATTGAGGCGCTTGTTGTAGAGAACACTGGAATATTTTAGCGCGTGGTCATTACAGTGTACTAATTGGCAACATATTAAAAGAAAATTGCAGTCCATATTGCCAATTTTGATAAAAAAAATTATTACATTAAATGAGCCGTTCATTTTGAAAGTGGCCTAAGTCCCATTTATCTTTAATTTGAAATATTTAAGGTTTTGCGTTTTTACAAAATTAAAAATATACGTAAGGTATATTGTTGACTCGCAATGCTAAATCGTAATTAAGGGAGTTACTTTTATAATTCCTATTAGAAAATCGCTATTATTAAGTGTATAATACAGTCGAACCTCGATAAGTCGAAGTCGAAGGGACAGCAAAAATAATTCGAATTATCAAAAACTCGACTTACCAAAAGAAGTTCAGTTAAATACTTCCGTATATATATGTATATCATTCATTTTTTATAGAAAACGGGACGCTTTGTAATTGTGCTTAAAACCGAGTGTGCACATTCGAGCTCAAAGTGGCACATTCCGATCTCGGGAAAATGAAGCGCGCCGCTCCGCGTCGCGCTTCATTTGCTTCCCTCGCTCGGAAATGTGCCACTTTTCGCTCGAATGCGCACATCCTCGTATTGGGAACTGACGTGGAGGCGTGGCTTAAAAAACATGTCGGAAAGTAGCTTACAATTTTAAATGTTTAACCCATGTGATAATAGGATAAGTCTTTAAAATGTTATTAAATATCACAGATATATTAGTTTGGACGGGTGAATCAGTTTGATCAGGTCGATTATTTTGTTTTATGGTCGATTCTATCGTTTTACGTCGTTCTAGTCGTCTTTGCAGCCGAGATTCTTGTTGAACAGTATTTTCTGCTCCAAACGACTTAGGTAAATGGCATGATGGAACCGCTGTTTTTTTTTTAAATCTTCTTTTCGAATTATAATCTAAAAAAATCACGAATAACAAATTACTTTTTTTATTAATGTTTAATTACTTGCAAGGTAAAAAAATTATACTCTCAGTTTTTAATTTTTAGGTTAAACTTTAAAAACATACCTGGTAATATATAATCAGTTTTCTTGAAATGTAGCGAGCAACTTGATTTATTTTCAATAACTTTTTCCACGGTTTAAATTTATCAACTTTTTCCAAATTACCAAAAAAATTTTCTAGTAACGCTGTACCATCACCAGCTTTAGGGAATTTTTGGAAAACCACGTTTAAATTTTTATTGGCTTTACTCTTACAATCTCTCACTGCACAACATAATACTCTATTTTTTGATTTATTACGTTCTGTAAAAACTGCACCTTCCATTTTTACTTTTGTTTATTAATAATTTATGATAAACTATTTATTACTAATATAAACTGCATATATTTACAATGCATTTACTTGACTGTTGTAAGCTATTAATAGTTTGTTTTTTTACCACCAGATTGCGTGCCTCGATTTGTCAGTTCCCAATTTATCGGATTTACCTATACAGTCGAACCTCAATAAGTCGAAGTCGAAGGGACAGCAAAAATAATTTGTCATATCAAAAACTCGAGTTACCAAAAGAAGTTCAGTTAAATACTTCCGTATATATATATCATTCATTTTTTATAGAAAATATCCAAAATTGATCTACAATCATTAACATTATTTATTTTTATTAAGACCCTAAAAAATATAGTTATTTATTTACATATTATTTACTGTTAAATTGAAAGTAATCTAAAACGAAAATGTAAATAAATGTTTTAGTTTACTACACGGAGAAAAAAAATATCGTTATAATAACCATACGTATCCCTATTATAGCTATTCAAATCCTCAAATTAACTATACAGTATGTTAATGCTCACTGGAATTGGACACAATACAACAACAAATTGTTAACTTGCAACGTTTCGTTTCTTTATTGAAACTTTATCAAGCAACTGAAAATTAACAAAGTATAACAACAATAACTACAAGTATTTTATAAAATAATATAAATTATAAAATACCTTAACAACACAAAAAGGAAGTTAACCATTAAAACTCAATAATTCTACATGTGTCAAAATGAAAGATTTTTAAATATGAAAGATTGCAACTATGATTCTAAATAATTACATGAAAGGCTGTAACTATGATTCTAAAAAGAAATTATTTGTAGTTGTATAATTTTGATTTAAATTTTATGATTAATTTTAGTTTTATGTTTTAATTTTATTTAAGATGTCATTATATATTAAACTAAGGCCTTGAGTATCCGAACGCAAATTTACAGTTTTATTAATTTTGATATAAACCATTTCACTTAAATTTCTTTTATGTTTATTTTGTTCACGATGTAAAATAGAAACGTTTTCAAATTGGAATTGATGTCCAACATCAAAATGATGCATAGCTAATGCTGTTTTGTTTGGTTTAACATAATTTATATTTTTACAATCATTTTTATGTTGTTTTAATCTTTCTTCAAGTCTTTGATTTGTTTGACCAATGTAACTACTTCCACAGCTACATGGGATTTTATAAATCAAACCAGATTGTTGAAGAAGAGGAATTGGATCTTTTAATTTGCTATAAACTGTATTAATTGTTTTTATATTATAAAATGCTAGTTTTCCACCTCTTGGTCTAATAAAACGATCAATACTACTGGACATTCTTTGATGTAAGGAAATTTAAAGTATGTTGTTATTTGTTGGACATCTTTTTTGTTATTTACCAATTTATAATTATTTATAAATCGATTAATGAGTTTTATAGGGTAATTATTATTAATAAGAAGATTTTTCATGCGTAGTATTAACTATACAGTTACCTACACGACGGATACTGCACACGTTTACGAGAGCTTTTCGTTTGAACGCTTGAATCAAATAAATGAATCCTTCTTATAAGTATACTATGTAGAGCTGTTTTGATCATACTATGAATTGTCAAATTGACTTATAAATATCGTTAAATTAGACATTCGAATCTTTGTCAGAACAATACGTCAATTGGGTATACGTTAGATAGTTATATTAAGGATATTTTTTTTCTCCGTGTAATGTAATAAATACGAGGATGTGCGCATTCGAGCGAAAAGTGGCACATTTCCGAGCGAGGGAGGCAAATGAAGCGCGACGCGGAGCGGCGCGCTTCATTTTCCCGAGATCGGAATGTGCCACTTTGAGCTCGAATGTGCACACTCGGTTTTAAGCTCGATTACCAAACGTGTAGTTTTACCAAAAAAAAAAATTGTTCACGTTAGTTATACCCCACCTATTACACGGAAGGTTAAATATCGATTAAACAGTTATAATTATTAAATTTCGGCCATATCAAAAATTAGAAAAATTTAAATTAAATTCGAAAAAGTAATCAATTGCAGCGGTCCCTTCTACCTCTTTGATAAATTTGATTTTGCAAAAATGAGACGAGCCGCCACTGCTCGTGATGCAAATGACTCTTTGTCTGCTCATCTGACATTTTCTAATAAACGAACTTTTACTTCGAAACTTTCAGGAAGGCCATAATATATTCAGCAAGCTTTCGAGCAGCGAATACAAACAAGTCCTGGGCTTGGTGAAGCACTGCATTCTGGCAACCGATTTGGCCTTGTTCTTCCCCAACAAGGCGAAGCTCCTGAAAATAGTCCAAGAGGAGGACTTCTCCTGGACGAACCAGAGCACCGATCTTTGATCCAGGCGATCTCGATGACGGCCAGCGATCTGTGCGCTAGCGCCAAGCCCTGGGACGTCCAAGTGGAGACGGTCAAAGTCATCTTCGAGGAGTTTTATCAGCAAGGCGACGCCGAGAGGGCCGCTGGCAGGAAACCCATTCCGATGATGGACCGGCACCAGCCGGACCAACAAGCCTCTTCGCAAGTCGGCTTTCTGACCGGCATCTGTGCCCCTTGCTACAATTTATTGCACACGCTCATCCCCGAAACTAAGCCACTTCTTAACATGTGTCAGGCCAATTTGCAAAAGTGGCAGGATATCGATAAAAATATCCAAGAACAGAAAATTAAGGACTAAATGTAGGTATTTATTATTTATTTATTTGATTTATAATTAAATCACAATCGGATCTAGTCATCTTGGGTAATAAGTATTATTATTTCTTCTTCTACATTATTTTTACTTCTTATAACTATTTTGTAACGATTTTGTCCCAAAATCGATTTTGAATTAGTTTTTCTGCCTCAAAGAAGAATTCTATTGGTTTATTGGTCTTAAGTAACTATGATTACATTTAAATGAACCAATTACAATTCCGATTTGACGTAAATTTAGTAAATGCGACAGTAATTTTGAAAAAAAAATTATTAACTTAATAAATGTATATTTTGTATTTGTTTCGAAAGAACCAAATGTGTTTTGAGACAAAATCTTTGAGACTACACTAATAAGTATTGAACTGTGTACATTTAAAAAAATAAAAGAATGAAAATGTGTGTGCGAGTGAGAGAGAGAAAAAGATATGAAAGAAATGTTTGTACATTGATTATAATCGACCAACTAAATGACTATTTTAGTAATAAGAGTAAATGTTTAATGTGGCTGCTATTTTTATTAAAATTCACACACTGAATTTCTCAGAGTACTACTTTTCTTCTGGCTACAATAAAAGATAATAAAACTAACTATTCTTTTCTATTAATTAAATTAAATGATCTAAACAAAGTAATTAAATGTTTCGTTTTGATTCAGGATAAACACAAAAAAAAAACTATGTATGTTTTCTTAACTGAATGTTTTGAAGGGATTTCAGGAAGTGACTTACTTTTAAAAGAATTGAAGTTTAAGTTTTAAATAAATATTAGTACTAAAAATCTTTGATGAGTAGGAAAGCAACATCTAACTTAAGTAAATTTATTAATAAGGCCCGTCTAGGTTTCGGGTTTAGAATAAACTTAGGGAACCCCCTGCCTGTCGTAAAAGGCGACTATTTGGGGCATTTGTCCTTTGTCTTTGTGCAAAGTGTCCTCATTTTACCCCATCCTTATAATAAACTCATCCTGATGAAAAATTCCGAAGATTTACATTGTCTGCGATTTGGACTTGGTCTGGTTAATACAAAAATTAATATCTTTAACAGGTTTACAAAATTTGAAAAGAGATTTTTTAAGAGAAGTTGGACTCTTTTCTTCGGTCACAAGGACCTCTTTTTCGGGACCATTGTGGCTAGATGGAAGCTAAAGAAAACGTCGTCGGTGTTTGTGCTAATCGTTTTTATAAATTCGTAGTTTTAAAATCGGTTTTTTGCCCTCCCAGTCTTAAGTAGTGGTCCTTTCAAAAGATAAATAAATAATCGGGCTTTTTTAAAACAAATAGTGGATGAGACGAAGGGAAGTACGCGAATGCGGTTTTGGATGAACCTGATAGTTAAAGGACAATGTGGAAGATCGTATTTTGGGGTACTCAAATATTTTCAAATACCAAAGCATCTATAAATGGACAATTACTAGGATTTTAAAAAGTTTGAGGGACTGTGAAGACATGAGCCAGCCGTTCTTAGGTGAGTAACCTTTTTTTACTCTGCTTCCCTTTGCAAAATAATTAACTACTGATATCATTTCCAAAATTTGTAATCTCTAATTGTACCATTTCCACTGACAAAACTTTAGTTTTTAAAATCGCTTTTCTATTCAATTAACAACATCGTCTACATAAATAAGTATTAATTAAATTAAAACTTAAAACAAGTACTTTCTAAAATTACTTAATAATACTTAAGTAAATTATTTCTGGAATCAATCATTTACTTCTATAACGTAGAATATATAATATTATCTGGTGCTGTAATTTAGTAATTACTTATTTTATGACAACTTCTTCGTTTTTAATATCGGACAGACACTTACATTCTTAATGCTAGTAAACTCTCATTCCACATCTAAAAAATAATTCTTTAGATTAAATCAACATTGGAAAAACATGACATACAGAATACATTTCCAATATTTACAATTGCACATGAACTTATTTAAAAAACTGGTTAATGCCTTTATAACATTAATAATCTTTTTCACAGAGTTAATTTAATATTAAATAAACTCACCTAGAAAATTGCAATGCTATAACGACGGGGAAACCACCCCTAAACATGACATACAGAATACATTTCCAATATTTACAATTGCACATGAACTTATTTGAAAAACTAGTTAATGCCTTTATAACATTAATAATCTTTTTCACAGAGTTAATTTAATATTAAATAAACTCACCTAGAAAATTGCAATGCTATAACGACGGGGAAACTACCCCTATAGTTTTATTGTAGCTCATAAAATCCTCTTAAAGCAGTATACCTAATCCAATTTGGCGGCTACAAAAGTAATTTATCAGATAGGTCTCAAAGGTACTTTTATTAAATATATTTAAGGTACTTACTGTTCCTACAGCTGTTAATAACTCTTAATTAATATTATTTGATTTATAATTTACCTGAATTATTTCAGTTTAACTAGAATTGTAACGGTTAAGATTTAAATTGTTTGTTTACGATTGACGTAGGGTACAATTAATATAAACAGATTTTAATTTATTTTTCTAGGATTGGTTAATCTGGGGCCGCCATCTTTAAGTTTTTTATTTGAACTAAAAATAGTTCATATAATTAAATGGCCGAATTGTAATGTTATTGTTTCATTAATTTGAATATAAGTGGTCGTAAAGAACTAATTAATTCCTTAGGAGAAAAGCCGTCATCAGTTAAGCTCACCTTATACATCCGAAAGCCTTTGGGGGAAACAGACAGAAGTTACTCTTCCAGCAATAAAGTTTATATAGACCAAGACAACATAGAGACTGTTCCAACAGTTCCTCGTACCTTCACACCAACTCCAGTTGACAAACGTGAGCCCTTAGCCCCAAGTGCTTGCAAACGCCTTATGGGAAGACCCAAAGACGTCCTCAGTCCCGATGAACCAGAAAACTTGGTCAATTTCAGAGATGGGCAATTCAATAGATTTTCTGCAACTTGGAGGACAAGGAGATACGAACCAAGAAGAATCTGTAAGTCTGATGGAAATTAATAACGAAATTACTTCATTATTTTTTAGCTACAATTAAACCACACATTAATAACAGATTATTCCAGGTTTTCTCATAGGGGATTGCTCGTCGATACGTCGAGGCATTTCGTTCCAATGCCCAAGGTCTTAAAAACTTTAGATGCGATGTCTTTTAACAAAATCAATGATGGAATTTTTGGTTAGGTAACTCGACAAGGTTTCCCAGCTCTTCTCTCCTCTTCTTGATATCTTATACTTTGAAGTTTGTATGCTGGTATTTTGACAACTCTTCCATCTTATGCAGAAGATCTCAATAAAGCTGCTAAACTAAAGGAGGACCCTTTAATTAAAAAGGAACTAGCACTATTGACCCCAGAGGAAATAGCACAGATTAAGTAAAAAGGAGAATATATAACTCTAGAACATGCTGTGAGTATGTAGCTTTGTTATAATGTAATAATGGTTTTTAGTATTGGATGTACAGTAAGACTGGAGAAGTTTGTAAAGATAAGGCTTGCCTTGATTACAGTGGACCGGAGGTAATACTGTATCCTTGTCACGGTTCTAAGGGTAACCAATTTTGGGATTACAACGAAGACACCAAGTTACTTAGGCATGGAAGTAGTGATGTGTTTGGCAATAAATGCTGCTAAAACAAAGTTAGTAATGGAACCTTGTAACACAAGCTTGGAGCGGCAGAGATGGACTTTAGAGAATTACGACAGCAGTAAACTGTGACATAGCTCTTCACTAACTAAAGGAATTGAAGACAACTCATGCTAAATCGGAGGCATTTATAAAACTTTATAAATTCAAATTGACTGCTCTACCGATGTGCTTTATTATAATGTGAATTTTGCAATTGATGGTAGAAAGGTGTACGTGTGATATCATCTTTGTTTTTTAATTACTTCTAAGTAGTAGTGTAATGCGTGCTCAATGGTTGGACATTCCAGATCCTATAGATGTACTTAATTACCTTTATTTTAATGCTAGTAGAGCTATTGAAGCTGCCAAATTAATATGTCTCGTCGTTTCTAGATTTTAAGTCATTACACCCTTAAATAAGGCATGATGTTTTTTGGATCATTAATGGTACATATGAAATTTTAAACTTATCCAAATTGTTAATTGTTTTTCACTTAAAATAGAAGTGTTAAATATTTACAAAGGTACTTACAAAAATTCATTAAATGTTTACGACTTAAGAAGAGTCAGAACGATGCAGATAAATTATATATTAATTAAACTAATCTGTTAGTTCAATTTTATTGTTATTATTATTGGAAGTTTATTTTTATGTAATGTATTTTTTGATTTATGTACCTACAACTTAAGTTAATTAGAAATGAAAATGAAAGTAGTGTTTTAAATAAGTTTGTTTAGTATTTTAAGACCATACTTTTGTTTTCTAATCAAATTTTCGTTAAATGACGATTTATTAAAGATGTTTCAATGGTAAAGGAACATGATCCTAAGCTCTGAAGAGACAATTGTTATTGTAATATTTGTTTGCTTTATGTAGTCATTTAATTAATATTTGATTAACGTGTACTTGTTATGAACTAATTTCAAATTCAAGTTGCTCAAAAGTTTATTTATGTTTGCTTGGATGTTGACTAATTATTTTTATTAACTTGTTTTAATAATTTGTGACAAGGCCATATTACATTAATTAATTTTTTATTATTTAGTATTGCCAGTATTCTATGTTGTTAAAACACAATTATTTTAATCATAAAAATTGTATTATATCGATTAATGTTCATATGGTAAAATTGTGGTAGATTATAAGACTAATGGCATATCCTCAAGTGGAAGAGAACAGATATGATCGAAGACAATTCTATTTTTATGTTGTTGAAATGAAATGCAAGTTTGGAGTTGGGATCATATTTGTATTTTCCATACTTTAGCTCTGTGTGAGTAACTGAAGCTGAGATGGTTGGCATATTGTATTAAAAATGAATGCAGGTTTTAAAAAAATGTAGTTTAATGTCTGTGCGCGTGAATTAGATTTATTGTAAATAGGCCAGTCAGAAATGTATTTGAAATGTGCCTTAATTTCTCTTGTACACATCTACACCTTAATGTAATAGGATATGATTATGTTTTAATTGTAGCTATTTATAAATTTGTTAAAAAGAAAAAAAGAGATTCGAGTTGCATCTCTTTATCTTTGTAGGTCTGGGATTGCTTTTAATCAAAGCAACTTTCGGTGGAGCTGTCTGAAAGGAGCTCCTTTTTTATAACTGCTATTTAAAGAGTTATTAAAGAAAATTTTGTTTCAAGATTGATTGTCTGGTAGACCTTTGAAGATCGGTTATTATAGCAGGTTGATTTAAATAATTTTGAAGAGGATACAGCTTTTATTTATGGGTATTGATTTATTAACTGAATTGTTATAATTATTTTGTTTTAGATTAAGATCGACGTGAAAGATTGCAAACTTATAAGCCAATGAGAATACAATTAAACATCCTACAACGTTGATTGCAGTTCTGAGGTATTACGAGGATCTTCTGATGAGACGTTTTTCGTTTGAATTTGATCTTGACTACATCAGTTCTTCAATCTTGAAGCATCAACCCTATACTACCTTCCACTTTACACTTGGTGGCTAGTAGAACACTCACATGTAAAATTCAGAGAATGACACCGAAGAGTTCGCACCATTATATAGGTGTATGTTTTAAAATTAATTTTTAACTTTAATTCTTCTTATCGTAGGCATCTAGCTTCTAATAAGTAGTACATAATTGCATGCAGAATACTAATTGAACTTGTTCTGCAATATAAAAAACATGGTTTGGGTACTAGAAATTAATACCAACAAAGTCTAGTTTGGAGGCAATTCCTCGAAAGCCAAACAGAAGTATCAGTTTTAGTTACCACTTCTGGGATGTTTTCCAGCTGTTTATGGAACTCAAAGATAGGTCACAGATAGATGGGTTTGTTAATATCTCTTTTCCTTCTGTGATTGTTTTTGTCTATGGTGGTTATTTGTAACATCTAAATATCCTAGTCTTTAAAAATTGGGTTGAATGTTTTAAAGTTCAATCACAGATCAGAAATTATAATCGTTAAAAACAACTTAGATTTAATATTCATTCTTTTTACCATTAATTAGAATATTTAATTGTGAATACTAAAGCGTAATATTTTTGGCAAATGCTTATACAGCTTTCAAATTAAATAAATCAAGTTTAAATATTTACTGTTTCGGTACCTTGAATGTATCTCGATCCTAAAAATATAAGCATTCATTAGCACATATTAACAATATGTTTATTTTTACACCTTTCATAAACTTTTTAATGCTTCCACTTTTATTTATTCTTTCAACTTGTTTAAAATTTACATTAGGTTAATGTTTCCCTTAATATTCAACATATTAATGTCTACAAATGGTAAAGATATTAGACATCAAGTTTTTAGTTTTAATTGGACATCGGTTAAGTAAACACATATGTATTTTATTGTAGTAAATTGAATATTTGTTTGGAATTTATTAATAACGTAACATTACTCCACTACAAAATTATCAATGTTTAGATCAGGAATATTTATATTAATTTTCTCCTTATCTAAATTCATAGTTTAAAGCATCTTCTGCTGAAACTATACCAATATCCTAAGTTCTTTGCATTCAGATTCTGTTTGTTGTTAGCATGTCCTCAACTTCGTACAATCTGTCACTAAATTTGGAAGCAAAATGATGGACGTCGTTTAACAATCCTAGAGGCATATCCAACAAAGAATAATTACAGTTCGTTGTTGAGTGCAATGATTTATTCAATTACTAGAGATACACCGCCTGGCCTGATACAAGCAACATGCATAAGAGCTACCGTAATACATTCATAGAATTCCATCATTTTTTCTCTTTCCTCAAAGAACCAGAAGAATGGCGGTGAGAGCCCCCAGATCGGGTGCATGGGTTCCAACAGCCATAATATGATTTAACAAACGAGTGATCTCAGCAAAGAGTGCTACAAAATTATGAGACTATTATCAACCCGAGAACTTAAGACAATAAGACACTTACTTCTTATATACTTTGCTCTTATCGGAACATCAATGTTTAATAATTTCCCTATAGCTAAATTAAAGCACTGTTCGTTACACATCATCCATACATAATCTAAAAGGTCGAAATACGGAAGTGCTTGCATGTAAGTTTTATATTTTATTAATTTCTCTGTGCCTCTGTGTAGTACTCCAATGTGAGGATCAGCTCGCCTAACAACTTCTCCATCGAGATCTAGCGCAAGTCGTAAGACACCATGAGCAGCAGGATGTTGAGGACCAAAATGTTCTTCACCGATTTTTCGATGGGTGCTCATTGGGCATTCCAAGGGGGCATAATCCATTTGCTGCTTACTTCATCTGGATGTATAAGAGGACCATCGAACTGCTTAAGCCATTCTGCATCAGGTTACTGCTGGGCTGCATATTTTTTTAGGTATACTTTATTATTTAGCAGTGTTATTGTTAAATCTAAAAATAAAATATTAAATTATTAAGGTTAAACAATAGATAGTTAGCGCAGTCGTAAATTCCACGAACGACTGTTTACGAATCGGTAAAAAAAACCGCCATTGTTTTGGAGTTTTCCCGTCAGTTAAAAAAACCCCGAAATTTTTCTCTTTTGAGTGTACCTTAAAGCAATTGTCAGCTGTATAATTTCAAAATGGTCGTTTTGTTTTTATTACAGTTCTAACTAACCTAAAACTAATATCTTAAATTTGTTCGAATAAAATATGAATTATTTTAGGGTATGCAAAATCATGGTTGGGATTTTTCGTTCCTTTAAATAGGCAGAGAACTATTCTGCAATACTTCTGTGCATGAGCATGCAATCTAAATTCTATTCGAAGAGTTGATATGTACGCTGCACTTTGATGTAAAACTTTGAAGATTAATTTTGATAATGTAAGAAACTTGGGACTTCCAGCAAATCAAGAAAGGGTAGGTAACTTTTATGATAACTTTCTCCAGATTTTAATAAGTGTTTTTACTATTGTAGTGTATGGAATTGTGAACTAAATCTTAAAAGGTTCGGTATACGTTTGAAGTAGCATTATTTCTATATCAAGTACTTCTATCAAAAACTATGTACATTTGTATTTTAACTAGTGGACGATGGTCCCAGAATAATTTAACTCCATCCAGAAACCATTCTCGAAGGATGATTCAAAGAACGTAGAAGGCATGAGCATAGCTAGGTCGAACATGCTTTTATTTGAAATGGGCTCTTTTAAAGTTAATTATAATTGTTAATATACTGAAAATAAACCAACTTTTACATGAACATTTTTATATATATTTGTTTGTAGGAGATTTCCGTTCAGCAATTTGAAGGCAATCAATTATCATTCCAAGGAATCCTTACAACCGCATCAAATACTTGGAATATGCTATTATGGAGGTTCTAAAATTAAACAACCATTACTTTGCTGGTTTCTTTTAAGAAGTGTTACTTATATCGTATCTGCAGCATGTAAAGATCAACTCTCTGCAGTCTTCCACTTTAGAATTATATGACTACGTGCCAAAGGAGCTTGTAAAGAAAAACATCACTAGTTCTACTTCTGAAACACTTTATTTCATAATATAATTTCTGGGATATTCAAAAATGTAAGTTTTCTAGTTAGAAAATGTTAATGATTTGAAAATCTTACATTGTTAAAACAAGCTGAAAGGATGCAATATGTACAAATAATTTAATCCAAATGTTTTTAACGTTTAATTGAAATACGTTGTTTGGAAAAGAAAATATGGAATTATATCTAAAGTTAAATCTCAAAATTAACTATTCTTTGTATTAATAACTATTTCATACTTTCAGCAAACTTAGTGATTAAGAAGCATTGTTTATATGTTTTATAATTTGTTAATTCGTTTATGTGTGTTATAAAATTAAACGTGGCTTTTGCTCCTTATGAGAACAATCTGTAAAGGAAACGAAGCACCTATTGTGTTTGTGCTTTAATTGTCTTATTTAATTTTCAAGTCGTAATTACTATCCCAACTTTTTAAACAAGAAAGTAATATGTTATTAAGTACTTATTTTAAAAAAAGCTCTTGTATTTATTTGTACATTGTTTCTTCGTAGATATAACTTATCGGATAACAGTAATGGTCCTTGTGCTGTGCCACAAGGTCTTTGCTGTTTGACCCCATTGTGTTAGGATAGATTTTAAGTATTTCTACAGACACAACTCATTTTATTTGAGGTTCTTAATATTCTTTGACAATTCAATTAACAAAATTATTGATTTTAATTATTTTCTACAATTTAGTTTTTATAATCAAATTATGTTTGAAACAAAAATACAGTTAATGTTATAGCTTTTCGACCACACATTAAGCACTTCCTTATTATTCACTTTTACTATAGTTTTTAATTATTTATAATTGTACAATAGATTGTAGTTTTTTCATTATTTTTAATTTTGCACATTATATACGTATTATTTAGTTAATCTAAGACTATTATATTAATCGTATCTTTTAATATTAATTAATGTTAACAGGAATTGGACTTTGAATAAAACAACTCTTGTTAAATGTGCACATTTAACAAGAGTTGTTTTATTCAAAGTCCAATTCCTGTTAACATTAATTAAAATCTTCATTATATGTCTCCGATGAGAAGGGGTTGTTTTCATTTAAAATTTTTGCCTTTGTCGGTTGTAAACATTCATTACTCTTCACATTGGATGACATAATGTTCAGTAAATGGTGGGGTGTTTTAAGGTTCTTGTAGTCTTAAAATATCTCATCAAGGGCTGTACTCTGATGAAAACATATTTGAATTCCTCTGTTAAAAACGTTAATAACATGTAAAGGGGGATGTAAGGGGATGTTGGTAAATAAAAAAACCTATTTACTACCTGTTGTTTCTTTTATCACTAAAAATGTAAAGAGATGTGTCAACTCGTAACAGGGCCATAAAATAAAATTTGCAAAAATGTAATGGTTCAAATCGCGAGTAACAGTCGGCCGAGTCGGCCGAGTCGGCCGAGGGTTTATCTTAGAGATTTTTAAAAATATTTTTCAAATCACTCGTATCCTACGGTCATTCGTCATTCGTCATTCGTCTCGTTCGGCTCGTTGCTCGTTGGATTTTTCTTAGAGATTTTTAAAAATTTAACTTCGACTGGTATCGAACTCGAGACCATTTGAACAAATAACCGATCGCTAACCATCTGAGCTATGGCGTTGTTATACGAAGTAAGTGTTTTAAACCTTATAAAGTACAGGTTCTTTAATATTAATTTTAAATTTATTTCTTACAAACAATAAATGGTGGGGGGTTTTAAGGTTCTGTAGTCTTAAAATATCTCATCAAGGGCTGTACTCTGATGAAAACATATTTGAGTTCCTCTGTTAAGTAGGTTAATTACATGTAAAGTGGGATGTAAGGGGATGTTGGTAAATAAAAAAACCTATTTACTACCTGTTGTTTCTTTTATCACTAAAAATGTAAAAAGAATGTGTCAACTCGTAACAGGGCCATAAAATAAAATTTGCAAAAATGTAATGGTTGAAATCGCGAACAACAGTCGGCCGAGTCGGCCGAGTCGGCCGAGGTTTATCTTAGAGATTTTTAAAAATATTTTTCAAATCACTCGTATCCTACGGTCATTCGTCATTCGTCATTCGTCTCGTTCGGCTCGTTGCTCGTTGGATTTTTCTTAAAGATTTTTAAAAATTTAACTTCGACTAGTATCGAACTCGAGACCATTTGAACAAATAACCGATCGCTAACCATCTGAGCTATGGCGTTATTATATGAAGTGTGTGTTTGAAACCTTATAAAGTACACGTTCCTATAATATTAATTTAAAAATTATTTCTTACAAATAAAATATTATTTTTATTATTATTTTTCTTCTGAAATTTCTCCAATTTTTCAAACTTCTAAGTATAAAAAACAAAAACATTTAAATAATTTTATTTATTACCCAATTCCCCATTTACATCCCTTCACAATTAAGGTTACTGTATTTTATAATTTTATATCTATTGCTATTTTATTTTTTACACAATCTCAAAACTTGAGAGAAAGAAAGTGTAAGAGAGTGGAGGTTAAATATAAAGAGCATTGTCTCTTTATTTTTACCTTCCTTCCTTCCCCAGACAAGTTTTAAGATCGCGTATTAAAAAAATGGCGTAACAACCCCTAAGTCTGAACTATTCTAATTAGGATGATCTTGACTGTGGTGTCCTGGGAAGATCTGCGCTGAAGAGTTCCTTGGTCCATCCTTAGTCCTCATGCCTGTCCATTGGTGTAGAAGCACCTACAAAAAATAGAAACACAGTTTATTTAAAAAAGAAAAGTCTTTTACAAGGGAAGGAAGAACGTAATTTTTTTTAAAGTAAAACTTTGTTTTTTGGCGATTTTAAGAGTTTTGAGTTAGGACGGGATTCTGGCGTATTAAGGCATAATACATTCGAGAATAAAAATTTCCGGGCGCTGCTCAAAGATAAAAAAGTTATTGCGTTTTAAATGTTGCACTTTAAAGTCAAATTTAATTTTTCAAAAAGGCCAAAAATTTCTGTTTTAGAGAGAAAGCGTCGGGAAATAACACCACCTATAGTTACTAGGAGTACGTAGGAACACCCCCTTGCAATATAAAGCAATTCTATTTTTTTCATTTTTAAGCCAAAATCAATGGGTTATAAAATCCATGCTTTTTCAATTTTAAAAAAATTGTAGCGCCGTTATTTGTGGACGGATCTTTAAAAACTATACAGATTCGGATTCGGCAGCCTTTTTGGCTTCGGATAGGCCTAAGAAACCACAGGCGTGCTATTCCAGAGCTTTGAAAAAACGTTTTGAAAATCAAAAAAGCATGGATTTTAACCCATGGTATTTGGCGATTTTGGTCGATTTTGGAGGTTTTGAGTTAGGACCGGATTCTGACGTATTAAGGCCTAATACATTCCAAAATAAAAGATTTCCGGGCGCTGCTCAAAGATAAAAAAGTTATTGCGTTTTAAATGTTGCACTTTAAAGTCAAATTTAATTTTTCAAAAAGGCCAAAAATTTCTGTTTTAGAGGGAAAGCGTCAAGAAATGACACCACCTATAGTTACTAGGAGTACGTAGGAACACCCCCTTGCAATATAAAGCAATTCTATTTTTTTCATAATTTGCCAAAAAGACATGGGTTTAAACCCATCGATTTTGAATTTTCAAAACGTTTTCCCAAAGGTCTGGAATAGCACGCCTACGGTTTCTTAGGCCTATCCGAAGCCAAAAAGGCTGCCAAATCCGATTCTGAATAGTTTTTAAAGATCCGTCCACAAATTATGGCGCTACAATTTTTTGAAAGTTCAAAATTGGCTCAAAATGAGCTCTAAAAATCGCAATTTTTTAATTTCGAAAAATTAACGTCGCACCCTATACATATTATACATGTATCTTATGTAAAAAAGCCTCAGGATTCCGAATCCGTGTCGTTTGTAATGATTGGATAGAAAATAAGGGCGCTACGATTTTTTTTGTAAATCAAGGGGTACGTATTTTTAATCATTTAGTTTGTATCGAAAATGTTTATTTTAGAGGGGAAGCGCGGGGAAATGACACCGTTTATAGTCACTAGGGGTACGTAGGAACGTCCCCTCGCAATATAAAGCAATTCTATTTTTTTCATTTATTACCCAAAATACATGGACTAAAACCCATCGATTTTGAATTTTCAAAACGTTTTCCCAAAGCTCTGGAATAGCACGCCTACGGTTTCTTAGGCCTATCGGAAGCCAAAAAGGCTGCCAAATCCGATTTTGAATAGCTTTTAAAGATCCGTCCACAAATAACGGCGCTACAATTTTTTGAAAGTTCAAAATTGGCTCAAAATGAGCTCTAAAAATAGCAATTTTTTAATTTCGAAAAATTAACGTCGCACCCTGTACATATTATACATGTATCTTATGTAAAAAAGCCTCAGGATTTCGAATCCGTGTCGCTTGTAATGATTGGATAGAAAATAAGGGCGCTACGATTTTTTTTGTGAATCAAGGGGTACGTATTTTTAATCATTTAGTTTGTATCGAAAACTTTTATTTTAGAGGGGAAGCGCGGGGAAATGACACCGTTTATAGTCACTAGGGGTACGTAGGAACGTCCCCTCGCAATATAAAGCAATTCTATTTTTTTCATTTATTACCCAAAATACATGGACTAAAACCCATCGATTTTGAATTTTCAAAACGTTTTCCCAAAGCTCTGGAATAGCACGCCTACGGTTTCTTAGGCCTATCCGAAGCCAAAAAGGCTGCCAAATCCGATTCTGAATAGTTTTTAAAGATCCGTCCACAAATAACGGCGCTACAATTTTTTGAAAGTTCAAAATTGGCTCAAAATGAGCTCTAAAAATAGCAATTTTTTAATTTCGAAAAATTAACGTCGCACCCTATACATATTATACATGTATCTTATGTAAAAAAGCCTCAGGATTTCGAATCCGTGTCGTTTGTAATGATTGGATAAAAAATAAGGGCGCTACGATTTTTTTTGTGAATCAAGGGGTACGTATTTTTAATCATTTAGTTTGTATCGAAAATGTTTATTTTAGAGGGGAAGCGCGGGGAAATGACACCGTTTATAGTCACTAGGGGTACGTAGGAACGTCCCCTCGCAATATAAAGCAATTCTATTTTTTTCATTTATTACCCAAAATACATGGACTAAAACCCATCAATTTTGAATTTTCAAAACGTTTTCCCAAAGCTCTGGAATAGCACGCCTACGGTTTCTTAGGCCTATCCGAAGCCAAAAGGCTGCCAAATCCGATTCTGAATAGTTTTAAAGATCCGTCCACAAATAACGGCGCTACAATTTTTTGAAAGTTCAAAATTGGCTCAAAATGAGCTCTAAAAATCGCAATTTTTTAATTTCGAAAAATTAACGTCGCACCCTATACATATTATACATGTATCTTATGTAAAAAAGCCTCAGGATTCGAATCCGTGTCGTTTGTAATGATTGGATCGAAAATAAGGGCGCTACGATTTTTTGTGAATCAAGGGTACGTATTTTAATCATTTAGTTTGTATCGAAAACTTTTATTTTAGAGGGGAAGCGCGGGGAAATGACACCGGTTATAGTCACTAGGGGTACGTAGGAACGTCCCCTCGCAATATAAAGCAACTCTATTTTTTTCATTTATTACCCAAAATACATGGACTAAAACCCATCGATTTTGAATTTTCAAAACGTTTTCCCAAAGCTCTGGAATAGCACGCCTACGGTTTCTTAGGCCTATCGGAAGCCAAAAAGGCTGCCAAATCCGATTTTGAATAGCTTTTAAAGATCCGTCCACAAATAACGGCGCTACAATTTTTTGAAAGTTCAAAATTGGCTCAAAATGAGCTCTAAAAATCGCAATTTTTTAATTTCGAAAAATTAACGTCGCAACCTATACATATTATACATGTATCTTATGTAAAAAGCCTCAGGATTCGAATCCGTGTCGTTTGTAATGATTGGATCGAAAATAAGGGCGCTACGATTTTTTGTGAATCAAGGGGTACGTATTTTATTCATTTAGTTTGTATCGAAAATTTTTATTTTAGAGGGAAGCGCGGGAAATGACACCGGTTATAGTCACTAGGGTACGTAGGAACGTCCCTCGCAATATAAAGCAATTCTATTTTTTCATTTTTCAAAATACATGGACTAAAACCCATCGATTTTGAATTTTCAAAACGTTTTCCCAAAGCTCTGGAATAGCACGCCTACGGTTTCTTAGGCCTATCCGAAGCCAAAAGGCTGCCAAATCCGATTCTGAATAGTTTTTAAAGATCCGTCCACAAATAACGGCGCTACAATTTTTGAAAGTTCAAAATTGGCTCAAAATGAGCTCTAAAATCGCAATTTTTAATTTCGAAAAATTAACGTCGCACCCTATACATATTATACATGTATCTTATGTAAAAAAGCCTCAGGATTCCGAATCCGTGTCGTTTGTAATGATTGGATCGAAAATAAGGGCGCTACGATTTTTTTTGTGAATCAAAGGGTACGTATTTCTATTCATTTAGTTTGTATCAAAAATTTTTATTTTAGAGGGGAAGCGCGGAAAAATGACACCGGTTATAGTTACTAGGGGTACGTAGGAACGTCCCCTCGCAATATAAAGCAATTCTATTTTTTTCATTTTTTACCCAAAATACATGGACTAAAACCCATCAATTTTGAATTTTCAAAACGTTTTCCCAAAGCTCTGGAATAGCACGCCTACGGTTTCTTAGGCCTATCCGAAGCCAAAAGGCTGCCAAATCCGATTCTGAATAGTTTTTAAAGATTCCAAAATAACGGCGCTACAATTTTTGAAAGTTCAAAATTGGCTCAAAATGAGCGCTAAAATCGCAATTTTTATTTTCGAAAAATTAACGTCGCACCCTATACATATTATACATGTATCTTATGTAAAAAGCCTCAGGATTCCGAATCCGTGTCGTTTGTAATGATTGGATGAAAAAAGGGATTTTTTTTAAAAACGTTTTTAATTCTTTAGTTTGTACGAAAATTTTTTTTGGGAGGAAGCCAAAATGAAAAACCGATTCTGGGTATTTTTAAAGTTCCCTTCAAAAAAAAGGGCAATTCTTTTTTTTAAATTTTTCAAAAATGGCTAAAAACCCAAAATCGATTTTGAATTTTCAAAACGTTTTCCCAAAGCTTTGGAATAGCACGCCTATGGTTTCTTAGCTTAAAATTTTCATTTTTGGGTTCAAAAAACATGGAAATTCAAATCGTATTTGGGTGAATCGTTTTTAAAAAAACTCACATAACGATTATAATTTTTACGAAAAAGTAATCTAAATCTTTTTGTCAATTTTTTGATAAAATAAGGGCTTTAAATTATTTTGAATTAAGGTACGTATTTCTATAGATGTTTTATGTATCGAAATTAAAAGCCAAATCACACTTCTTATTTTTAATGATATGAATTACAAATAAGGTAATTTTTTGTTAATTTAAAAAAAGATGGTAAAATCAATTTTATTTTAAAATTTTTTATCTTTTACTTAGTTAGAAAAGTATATCCACTGAATAACGTTTTAAAGTCTCGCAAATAAGGCGCTACATTATTTGAAAGTTTCAAAATTGGCTCAACCCAAGAACGTTTAGAATATTCAAAATTTTCGAAAGCTCTGGAATGACTTAACGTGTTATAATAGGTATCTGGTAGCTAAAAGCCCCTGACCAAATCCGATTCTTTTGAATATTTTAAGGCTCTACGATTTGTGACAAATTACGTTTTAAACATGTAGTATTTTTACGAAAAATATATTTTACAACAAATAATTATAAAATATAATAAAATTTTGGCTACAACAATACGATTATATAGCTCTTAATAACCTGATTCAAATATTATTCATTTTGAATTTTCAAAACGTTTTCCCAAAGCTCTGGAATAGCACGCCTACGGTTTCTTAGGCCTATCCGAAGCCAAAAGGCTGCCAAATCCGATTCTGAATAGTTTTAAAGATCCGTCCACAAATAACGGCGCTACAATTTTTGAAAGTTCAAAATTGGCTCAAAATGAGCTCTAAAATCGCAATTTTTATTTTCGAAAAATTAACGTCGCACCCTATACATATTATACATGTATCTTATGTAAAAAGCCTCAGGATTCGAATCCGTGTCGTTTGTAATGATTGGATCGAAAATAAGGGCGCTACGATTTTTTGTGAATCAAGGGTACGTATTTCTATTCATTTAGTTTGTATCGAAAATTTTTATTTTAGAGGAAGCGCGGGAAATGACACCGGTTATAGTCACTAGGGGTACGTAGGAACGTCCCTCGCAATATAAAGCAATTCTATTTTTTCATTTTTACCAAAATACATGGACTAAAACCCATCGATTTTGAATTTTCAAAACGTTTTCCCAAAGCTCTGGAATAGCACGCCTACGGTTTCTTAGGCCTATCCGAAGCCAAAAGGCTGCCAAATCCGATTCTGAATAGTTTTAAAGATCCGTCCACAAATAACGGCGCTACAATTTTTGAAAGTTCAAAATTGGCTCAAAATGAGCTCTAAAAATCGCAATTTTTATTTTCGAAAAATTAACGTCGCACCCTATACATATTATACATGTATCTTATGTAAAAAGCCTCAGGATTCCGAATCCGTGTCGTTTGTAATGATTGGATCGAAAATAAGGGCGCTACGATTTTTTGTGAATCAAGGGGTACGTATTTCTATTCATTTAGTTTGTATCGAAAATTTTTATTTTAGAGGAAGCGCGGGAAATGACACCGGTTATAGTCACTAGGGTACGTAGGAACGTCCCTCGCAATATAAAGCAATTCTATTTTTTCATTTTTACCCAAAATACATGGACTAAAACCCATCGATTTTGAATTTTCAAAACGTTTTCCCAAAGCTCTGGAATAGCACGCCTACGGTTTCTTAGGCCTATCCGAAGCCAAAAGGCTGCCAAATCCGATTCTGAATAGTTTCACCTTAAATGAAGGATTGTAATGAAAATTATAATAATAAATAAGACACAACCGTTCGACTTAGTTGTACATTGAAAAATGATTCAGAAGTCACCTGTTCAAAAGCGACAACGCTAACTAAAAGAGCCTCGATTATTTTAAATAAAATTATCAATTTATTTTCTTAAAAGAAAAACATAATACAGGGTATTATGAACGTATTTGTTCCCACTTTATTTTAATTAAACCATTAACTTTTATTTTAAGAACGAGAAAGGATTAAGCATTTCAAAAATTACCCGACGATCAGCTTACTCAAAGCCATTTGTCGCTGAAGTGTTCATTTGAAAACTAAGCACAGCTATTTCGCTTAATTACAAAGTAAACGAATTCATTTCGATCATTTTCAAGTACAGCTTTATTAATATCTAACGCAAAGGATGTTTAATATTAACATACACGTATATTAAGAAACGATTACTTTAAATAAACTTTACTTGTATCGCCGCCAAAATTAGTTTGGCAAAAAATAATTAATATCGGATTCTGCTTTAGGGTAACGCTCGATATTATACCACGCAGTTTTACTACGAAAGGAATGTTGCGCAGGTCAGTTTACTACATTCCATTCATAACGCCAAGGTCGTGTACAATCGATGGCCGCCGATGACGTCACGTCACAATGGCCAATTAGAAATCAAATAAAAACTTAACCTTTTTTAAAATTTTAGAGTGTTACAATTATAATCTATAAGAAGAAAATAAATTATATAAAATGGTATAAATAAGTGTGGTTTAACTAAAATGCAATCCTTTAGTTTCCAGCAACTTACAATGAAGGAAAAGGTTTTCTACAATTAAGGCAAGAATCAAATTAAGGTTACTCAGGGTTAAAATTTGGTCGTTTTGGGAAATGACTATGGACATGGTTATTGCAGCTTTTAGACGTCAAAACATGTAGACTGAGATTATTTCACAATTTAATCTTTAGAAGTGGAGTTTGTAGTATTTCAAACATTGTACCGATGATCGGTGTAAATGTATTCAATAACGTTAATTCAAGTTTTTTACTTATAATAAATTTATAGGATGGATTTGGAGCAGTCTTCTACGTATTATAACTTGTACAACTTTATGGATTGGATTATTTGTATGAATATGTACAACGGAACAAATTGGGAAGATCACTTGCATACATTACATGTAAAATAGGTACATATGGAACTCAAAATTTATATGAAGATATGCAAAGTAAAATTGCAATTTCTATATTAATAATGTAGCCTAAAAGGTCTCCATGGATAACTGAATTTAGTTCTATAAATTAGAAACTAATTTTCAATACTATCGTTAAAAGCTTGAATTACGTATCATTATGAAATATGGTTTATTATGGGATTTGCATAATGTGCTAACTAAAACTGTTAAAAACCAATTTCATTATAATGTGTGTGAGAGTATTAAGATTTAAAGTATGAAAAGCAGAGACAGTAAAAAGAAAAGGACAAACAAGTTCTAATAGATAAAAGGGCTTATTTTATTTACAGGTAATTGAATATTAATTTTATTTCATTAATAAATAATAATATTTATTTGTTTAAGGGACATAAGACTAATGGTTTTTGAAAAAGTTTATAATTGCTTTAAAGCTTCGAACTGAGGAACATAAAAATAGACGACTGTTCTATTAACCTGAGTAGTCAATTTGGAAAACTATGAAATCTATCTGAATTAATCTATGAAGAAATTCCTAAATTATTAAAAGTAAACAAAGTTAAATCAATAATGTGACTATTATTTTCCGGCATAAAAAGCATAACAAAATTGTCAAATTATATATGAAGCAGAAGTATAAATCTAATTAAATAATACTTCCTATTATATTTCAATATTAAAAGCAACAATTTATCAACGATTGACTTTGATCAAAGGCCTCATAATTAAAATCCTCGCTAATAAAACCCTTTTATGTTTGCGATAATAAAAATTTATATGTTACAATGGCAAGCTTATTTTTTGTAATAAACAAATACGAAATGAATTTTAAGATTCTCTCCAAGAAAAAATAATAATTAGACATTTTAATTTGAGTCCGTTTATTCTATTTCATTTCAATTGTTTCACGTGCGAAGGACCTTAATTAAAATTGTGTTCCAAATGTTTACGACCGATTTGTTATAAAAATAAATTAAAAATTTATTGATACGTCTTATCAGACGCCAGTCATACTCTCGTTACGTCATTTTCGAATAGGTATTGCACGGTATAAAAGTTATATAAGGGCTGGGGGTGGAAAACGAAAATGTCCTCGGCCTATAGGTAACCCTGACATTTCCCGAGGCAACAACCCGGCGCATTTTTATTCAGAGAAAATATTTGAATAAACAAAGATTGAATCGTGTCAAAATTCAATTAAAGTCCTATAATTATTCGCCTCTATTTGAAATTTCTCTTTCTGAAGAAAAATACGAGGATGTGCGCATTCGAGCGAAAAGTGGCACATTTCCGAGCGAGGGAGGCAAATGAAGCGCGACGCGGAGCGGCGCGCTTCATTTTCCCGAGATCGGAATGTGCCACTTTGAGCTCGAATGTGCACACTCGGCTTTAAGCATAATTCACAATAATTTAAGCCAATGAATTAGATACAAAATTAATTGAATAATTTTAATCGGTCCCTCTCACTTGCACCCACGAGATTTTCGTATCTTTTCGCTCCCTTCCACGCATTGCTATGGTAAATACGTTTTTCGGATATAGAATCGATAATTACTACACTAAATTTAGATTTATAATTTGAAAGAGCGTAGAATAAGTAGTCAAATCCGATAAATACGAGGATGTGCGCGTTCGAGCGAAAAGTGGCACATTTCCGAGCGAGGGAGGCAAATGAAAAATACGAAAAGTGTACGGAATACGTATTAAAAAAATTTAAATAAATAAAATGTTTACCCAAGCCCAAAGCGAAGTAGCGCCATCCTCCAAAGGTCCTCCAGTTTAGAACGTGCGGACAAAGATAATCCTGGATTCGATGTCTTCGTTTCGGGGGGTCGAATGGAATTAAATCTCCTTCGATTTGGCATTAGCTTACACTTCAAAAGGCACTTCCATACTAAAAACAAGCAAAACGTTTAATCGCCATCGACAGCCAGGGCGATAAGAAAAAAACCCGATAGCGTTCTATCGGAACCTATTAAATTAACAATTTTTAACGTTGAATGTTATATACAAGGCGATTCGTATTTTTAAAAGAGCGGTTTAATGATTAATTAATTTTGTAATGGTTTTACTAATTAATAAATGGAAATGAACGTATTTAAGAAAATCCTGCAGTAAAAATATTGATATCTATTATAAATAGACTTATTACATTGATTAATATTTAATTTATGTTGCATGTATTTAATTACAGTATTTGAAGCGTTTTTTGCTTTTCGTGTATTAATAATTTACAGTTTTAACACAAACAACTATATGTGTACGTCAACATTAAATTAAATTCCTTCACACCGTTCTCGGCTCAAAGATTCGATCTTAATCGTTTTAAAAACAATTTAGGTGTGTTTCACGATTTTGAACGGGAAGCCCAACAAAAATAATTTAAAGAAATGTGCAATTTTATTTAATTTACTAAATATCGATTTTATATTTGAAAAACGTATAGGGAGCGAAAAGATACGAAAATCTTGTGAGTGCAAGTGAGACGGAACGATTAAAATTATTTAATTAGATATATCGGCCTAAATTTTTGTGAATCGTGCTGAAAACCGAGTGTGCACATCAAAGGGCC